>JAHYIQ010000019.1:1975000-3409934 GCA_030673865.1 Melipona bicolor
CCTCGTGCCCCACCCTGGACCCTGGACCGCGATTTCCCGAAGCCGAAGGAGGGGGAACCGAGAAGACGTTCGGGCTTTCCTTCGGCTTCCAAAACAGAATCATTTTGACTTTCGACAAATAAAGTTACTCTCTTGCGATAAAGTTACTACGAGGGGACAAGCCCCTAATATTCAGCGTGCAAAAAATACAGTCCACATTTATTTTCTACACTCGAACTCGTCTCGCTAATCACGCGCGCAAACAACAATCTTTATCTTTTATATCCTTAAAAATAAGAAACCGTGTTCGTGAAGCATCTTGGGCCAAACATTTAAGATACAATTAAACATTCTTTACAATTTTGAATAATTGAGAATCAAACATTCTTTATTCAATTTATAAATAATTCTTTATTCCTTGATTTTATAATTCCTTGATTTCTTTATTCTACTTCTCGAAACTCGAAACTTTCTTGGCTTCCGAAAGTAGTTTTAATTAATTTATTCCTAGTCATAAGAATATTACATGTAGTATTTTCAACAATTTATCTGTCTAACATATATAGATATATGATAGCAATTGATGATAGTCATTTTTATGATATCGAATCATAATATTCGAATTGCTGAATCAAGTAATAATAACATAATTTATTTTTCCGATTGCCCGTAAGCGAGTAAACAAGGTGTCGATATCGCATTCTCACACACTTTTCCAATAATTAAATTTGCTGTACAACGACCGATGTTGTCTATAGTTTCATCTGTTGTGCAGATAACAGTTTAAAATACAAGTTTCCATCGTTTCCTCGAATACGGACCAATGTATTTTTTGTGGATCATTAAATTCAAAATTACGAATTTCCTTACTGGAAAAGTATTTTTCAACAAAAATTTTAAATAATATGTCATAAAAAGAGCGGTATGTACACATAAACTTAATCCTTTTAGTATCCAAGAGCTGGCTTCGTGATTTTTCCTTATTTTAAGGTTTTGAATATTTCTTGAAGATTTGAATATTTTGATTTTTTTTTAACGGTTAAAAAATGTTTCTATGCAGTATGTGTATTTCACTGATATTTTTCTACAGTTTGTTTTTACGATAATTTGTAGCTGTAAATAGAAAAATTGCTTAGATACATACTAAAGGTTAATGAAGTTTGTTTTTTGTATTATGACGTGAACTTAAAAATGTTTCATCCAGATGTGATAACAATAGTCATTAATAAAAACAAATAAATGATGTATTAATCTTTATTATAAATCTTTAACACTACAATTTATCGAAGATTTCGTATAAAATATTCATGATTTCTGTATTCTAATTCATGCACACGCAGTACGATTAACGCTATTGTAGCGAATAGAATCATTGAAATACTGAGCGATTTAATCTAAATTTCGATTTCGTAACAATACACTATTCTTAATGCCCAATCGTCTCGAAACTAATTGGTAAAGAGACGGTGGCTAAGATTAGGCGCTTTATTATTGCCCTAGTAATGAAATGCAATTTACATGCGAATTACAGTTGTGCAAACCGAAGGTCTGTAACAATCGTTTGCAATTTCTGTGGTGCAAACAAGAAATGAAATGAAAGATTCTCCTTAAGTTAAGCAGCAAATTAACAAAATATACTGATCTCAAAAATACAGTAAAGAACACAACTAAATCAATAACGATGGAAAATTTGTGGATAATTTGAAATTTACAGTATATATTAATGTAAATGATATTAAATTCTTTTTTAATATACAATAAAATTGAATTTTTCTCTATCAACTAATAATTTCAATACCACTAAATTGCGACATAAATAATAAATAAATTAATTAATAATAATAATAATAATATAAAACAAAGTTATTCATTTAACATACAATATAAATAAAATGTGCAAATAATGATATTTAAATAATAATAAACCTTGCAAAAAAAAATCATATAACAATTCACTTGATTTCATTTTAAAGTTCAAAATTTCCACTTTGGGAATCTTTAGTTTTTTTTTAGATTAGTTTTTCATATATTTTTTAGTAATAATTCTAAATTCTAAAATTAATAATTTCGAAGAATGATAATTTTATACAAATAAATTAGATTCTTTTTATTTCAATCACTCAACATTTTATTTATATTTTTATTTATATTTTTCGCATAAATATGATTGATAGTCCTTGTTCATATAGATTAGTTTTATTTATTGCTTTTTAAGTAACAAAATTGAATATTTTTCATAAAGTAGCTTGATTCTTTGTTTGTATACTATGCAATCATTGTATTATGCTTACGTTTTTATTTGTATCATTATATGTATAACACTTTTCTTTTTTATAATGCTACATATGCTTGTAATGTATAAATTTTTCTTTTATTATTTATTTTATTTTTTTATTATTTACACACAGATTTTTTTTATTTATTAATTCATTTATAATTGTATGCATATTTATTTAATTATTTTCATTTAAAGGAACCTTCAATAATTAATTTATAAAGATATACTTTTTTTTCTCTTTTTCTCCACATTTTCACATTTAAATATTTCTTGTATCTTTTATAACATTCTTTTGCTTTCATTTCTCTTTCTATATTTATCACTTTTTCTGTTTTTTTACATATATATATGTTATATTTATATTCTTTCTTCATCTATTTTTTTCGTTCCTTTTATATTTGCATTAAATCCTCTCGCATAAGTTCTATATATGACGCACAATCCATGTAATACCGAGAGTTTCTTGTACACACACACACACACTTGGTGGCCGCAAATGTGGTTCGGTTTAAAGTCCAAATGTTAAAATATGAAAAATGTCAGAAATTTTGATCCCGAATATCAATTATAAATTTGTAATTTTAATTTTATTTTACTTTATTTAGATTTTCTAGAGAGATCCAAAAATGTTACTTTATAAATAATTACTTTGGCATAATACGCAAGTAAGAATATATATTCTTAATATGCTGAAACAATTAATTTTCCACAAGAAATATCTTCATATATGTATCTTTTAATTTTCAAAGTTTATTTTAAAATCAGCAGTTTTATTTAATACCAGAGTGTACTATTAATACACGATCTCAATTGCAAACAAAAGATTTTCCAGTCATACAGAGTCACGTTGAATAATATGTAAAAGTGAATACGACATGATTTTTTATGAAAAAGTAATAAAAAAATGTGGAATAAAATTGTTATGAGAAAGTCTTCTTTTTTGGGAAAGTCGAGTTTAAATATTTATCAACTATATTTGAATTTAGCTAATTTTAGACAATACAAAATAATAATTAGCAGGAGATAATTAATAATTAATTATTCTACGTGCGAAAATGAATAAAAAATGTAAATAAGTAAATAAGTAGAAAATTTTTCTACAAAATACTTCGTTTTCGAGGAAATAGACTTTGAATATATTTCATTAAAAATTTTTTACAGTTGTATATTCGATCGGAACCCGTATAACGAATTGTATGAATACGTACATTTCTGTTCAACAGTCTTAGAACAATTCCTATTTCTGATTGCGGATTTTTATGTATTTATTGAAATTTGAGGATACAAAAATATCCAAAATAGTGTATTAATAGTGTATTTATGGTGTATTAATTATAATATGTATGTAGTGATATATTAATATAGTGATATTATATTGTAATATGTATAAATTTTTATTTCTGTGATATTTTTTCAATTATACTCATAGAAATATAAAAATGCAGAAAAGTCTATAATTTATTAATATATATGTACTTCCACATTGGATTCAGATTACGAATTTTAAATTGTATAGGATTTCCGATAAACTTTCAATGTTACCTTATATTATTCATTATAAAATATTCAATATTTTTAATTATATAGAATAGTACAATTATGTAAATTAAATAAATTATTATTATAATTTTCTTTCAATTTTAAAACAAATACAATAATTATTTTTGAGTGGGAGTGTATAATTGTCAATACGATTATATTTGGTGGAATGTAAATAATACTATTATAATTAACTATATATTTCATGCTTTATTTTGATTTGAAATAACACAATCTATTAAATGGGAAATCTGTCGGAATCATCTGTAAACTTGTTAAAATACACTATAGGTATAGCTTTTCCTATCAAGATAATCAATACCATTGATTTGGAAAAATATAATTTAATATAATTAATAAAAATAAATATAATGATTTAATATAATTAATTTTATTAATGTCATGTCACATATATACATATTAGATAAAAATAATAATATATTATAATATAAATACTTTTTGTACTACTTTATATTAATTATTATGTTGGATACATTAAAATAGAAAATATTTAATTTCCGTTGTACGTGCAAGTAAGATAGATTTCATTCAATCAATTAGATTTATTTGGAAACTTTGTGAAAAATAAATAAATAATCGGGAAACGTTTAATAGTAGAACAGTGCGACAAACATTTAGTACAAATGCATCGTTAGAAATTTTTGCTTTGGTTGTGTTTTATTTTTCTTGCTATCGCTCGTGCGTTTATTTTCTGATGAAACAACTCTAACGAACTGGAGATGATAGATCCTCGAGGGCATTTAATTTTTAATTTTTGAAACGTTGACTAACATCTCAGGGGAATTGAATATGCAAAGCCTATAAAAATGTATCACAACCGTTCTTCATTAACGTTTTTCTATCGATCTTGGTAGATACGTATAGTAGATCTGGACATGTTAATTTTATTTGCATTTAACGTAATTTTGCTCAATTGATCCTTATATACGTAAATAACGCGATGATGATCATTCGATATTATCAATTCAAATTATAATCACATTAACCGATTAATCAATTTCAATTTATCATTTGATTGGTGATCGTCATCGAAACTCGTTTTAACCGAATAATTTAAACAGAAACATTTAAATAGAAATAAATAATTCTCTCTGCTTTTCTCATTTCCTTTCAATATTGGTTATTTTACGAATCTCTTGACCTCATTACTGTGGATGACTAATTACGTTCATTGTGTCAGTGTGATAAATAGTATTGCAAGATTAATGCAATTAAAGTGCTACCATATTATTTTCAAACAATGGCAAAAAGATAACGCTGTATTGGTTTGGTGAGAAACATATCACTGGCGTGCAGACACAGATTTCACGTGACGCGAAACAAAGTATAGAAAATGATTGAATATGATCGATTTTGAAATTTTCGGAAGGATATAACTTACATGCAAGATATTTATACACATAATTTTCTGTATCAGTTGTAATATATTTGGGGGTTGTAATATATTTTAGCCAAAAAAGAAATTGTTTTGATTGTTTTGAGTTATAAAGATTTGAAATATTGACAATTTTTCATTATTGATAGTATAGTTAAATTCTCCACAGCACAGACGAGGTATGTATATGAATCATATATCTCGTCTGTGTTCACAGAATTTATTTTATATTTATTATTATAAAAGTTCTTTCTTAAATATTTTGATTTTACTATTATACATATGAAGTTTAAGAGACGTCAGATTTGTGACGTATACAGTGAACATTTTACAATAAAAAGATTCTACAATCTTTTCCTATCGTCATATTTATTTCTGTTGTAATTAACATTACAAATATGTATTGTAAGTGTCTAACAACTTTGAAATTATCGTTTTTGTAACAATGTTAATGGTTTATAATAATCGCATTACATCTTATATAATAAAAAATTATATTTTCGTAGCTCGGTCGATAACAAAGTTTCATAAAGAAATCGAAGCTTCAAAGTGAAATAACAGATGACGCATTAGGTTATTAATATGTAGCGACCCTACAGTTCCTCGACTGCGAGATTCGAACACCTGACTGGCACAAGCCGCAAGTGGCTGCGCGCCTAGCGTCGAGATCCTATCGATCTTCGATGTTAAGCAAGCGCGTGCGGGGAACCCCGCTAGGAAGATGATCGGGCCAGCCTAGCTAGCGGGTAGTTACAACAACAGGCGTCTGGGGTAGGAGTCGCTGCCGTCAGCCCCACTGGATGAGTTTAGGCAGCGACTCCGAGACGAAACGCAAAAACCTTCTCTCCTTCTGTCATTACCTACTTTACCGACAATCATCATCTCTCCGTACCCTTCAAATATGTATACATATATATATATATATATATATGTATATACATATATTGTATATATATTATATCTATTATCTTATTGTATTATATATACTGTTAATATATTGATAATTTTGTATGTTAAAACAATTCAGTTTTAATATAATTAAATTAAATATTAAACATTTATGTAATTTTTTATTCATAGAAATTATTAATTCTAGAATTTAAAAGTTTACCGAATGTTGCTTTTGTAGTTCTTTTATTTGAAAATAATTTATTCACTGAAATTACCTAAAATTATCTATATATTATTTAAATATTATTTTATGCTACTTTAATCTTTTATGCTACTTTATTGTAATATAATAATCTTAATCTTTAGATTTTGAATAAAAATTTAATTTAATTTTTACGTACTTTCTGTGTTTTATATTATTTACTATTATTTGTTTTATATTATTTACTGATTTTTACTTTTACTAAATTTTCACAAAAATTTACATTTAAAATTGATTTAAAATTATAAATTTCCAATATAATTCTTGAACTTTAGTTTCTTATTGTTAGATTGCTTACTTCATTATTGATCCATTATATTATATCAATTTATTAGGTCTTCCATCAATTAGCAGTATATAACATAATATAATATGAAAGAATTGAGCGTTAATTAATCAATAAATACAAAACAGTCGATTAGCATTAGAATCAAACACTAATCCTTTTTACATAAAGAAAGCGAATACCATTTCTAAATTCATATCCTAAATGTTTCATTGATGTATAGATAATTATCAAATCAAAATTGTGCAAATGCTTCTGAAAGTGTAAATTGACATATTTAAATATCACTTTTCACTCAGTTAAACAAGAAATACGACAATTGATGAGACATCTAGAATAAGTTTCTCACAAATGCCAGCAACGACGCCTGAATCTTTTGAATGAGGATCAATGATCCAGCTATTGTTGCAAACCCTCTGTCGCGTGCCGGCTGTGTGCCTAAATTCTACACCCTTCTCGTATTTCTTTATATTCATTGTCCGTTATGGTAATTTCTCTGCAACTCCTGTCGTGAGATTGTAACTAAAACATATTGTAAAAAAATGATGCTGATGAATATACGATTTTTAGCTGTTATTATCGCAGCTTGAACATTACAATAGTTGGTATGAATATATGTATATATATTTATTTTAACCGCTTATTCAATCGTTTAATTCCATTAAATTGCACGATTAATTCGAACAATTAATTTAACTTTAAATAAATGAACAAGTTCTCATTATTATTATTATTTTAATCATAAATTAAAATATGATAGTTATTATAATATTATATAACAATAATAATATTATAATATTATTATTATTATATTATATTATATTATTGTAATGAATTAAATGATAAATTAAAATGTTATTATAATAATATTATTATTTTAGAGATTTATAACTTCAGAAATAAAAGTATTAAAATAAACATATATTTTCTGCGGTAAATAATGTAGAAAAAGTATACAGAGAACAAATATGGTAATATAAGCAAACCGTTTTGATTCGTTATCCTTAATCACGTAACGAATATCAATAACGAATACAGAAGATTATTAAAAGTACCGAGACAAATACGAAAGCTAAGTACATACCACAACAATTTGCATGCTTTTCAAAGCGTAACAAATGAGCATAATGTAGAAAATAAAATTGAAGATAGCTACGTTATAAACTCCACAGCAATATAAAGCAAAAATTTCATTTTATTTTTATCAAATCGATAATAGATATTTTTTTTATTAGTACATTTATTTTCGTACAATAATTTTATGCAGAGACAGAGAGAGGGGGGAAATTCATGCATCTGTTAATTGGAAACTACACAACAAAAGTGAACAAAAATCACATTATTTTTTATATTTCACTAGTTTTCTAAAGAATTCGTGATGAAACTACTAAATGTGTAAAACATTTGTATCAAAAGTTTGGTACACCCGGTATTGTCACAGAGCTATTACAGATCTTGGGATCCTGGAGGCGCGCGTGCATGTGTAGTCTGTAATGGCAGATGGCATGGGGCCTGTATGCCGAGCAGCTGCAGCTGAGAAAGAGAGTGAACACCGAAGGAAGAAAAAAGAAAGAGAGAAAGAAGGGCAAAAGGCCATGGAACGTACTATGTACTATGTACTCGTATCGCGAGGACCACCCAACCCCTATGATCCAGCAAAAAGAAAGTCCCCCACACGCAGCATTTACTCACTGGAAAACCCTACGAAAAGGAACCTGTCGACAGCAGCACTCGTGTTATTGCCTTCATGGTACTATCCCATCCTTAACACTAAAACTGGAAGTCAAAATGTTCAGTTTATAATTTTTCGTAAAATGTATGAATTAAAGATCTGAGAAAAGATATAAATAAAAGATAAAGTTTCTCTATTTTTTTTTACTTTAACGTCTCTGATGGAAATTTTATGGTTTAATTATTAATAGTTTTAGCATTAAAAAAAGATTATCGAAAAACGAAAATTAGTTGCCCCTTTACATTACGTCGGAAGAAATGATAATTATTTTTTGCTCTAAGATTAAATGATTTTTTCCAATTTTTAAAGTTGCTAATTCTGTTTTTATCGAATTTGCGAAGTTTTGTTTTGTTATTACTGTAACTTTAAAAAAACTGTCACTCCCTAAACAGTTTTACAAAAATTGAAGAAAATAATAATTATTTATACATTTTAGTAGCCTATATAAAAGTATATAATAGCCTATATAAGTTTTATAGCCTATATAAAATTTGTAATTCTCTTTTAGTGTATATCTGGAGCTAAAGTGAAAGAGAGTGAAATTTAATCAGTATGAAGAATAATTGATTTGTTTATATTGTTTATATTTTTTCCGTTAATTTTATGCAATTTTTTTAATACATTATTGCTTTCTGTGTACTTTAAGTATCTAAACTTCTGTTTAATTCTACAAATACTATTAATCTTTTCACAAGCAAATTTTTCAATATATTTTTTGTAAATTGATATCTAATGAAATGATGATTCTCATGATTTATTTTTTACTTAATTTCTCTACATATACTTTACTTCATCTCATTAATAAATATTTATAGAATTGTAATATTTCTTAGTTGTTGACCTTATTTCATACTTAAGATAGATACATTGTTAATTAAAAATTTCATACTTGATAAATTAATTTGATTACATATGTTGTAATGATTACGTCATTACAACATAATTACTTTGAATATTCATAATTTTTAATTAAAACCGTTTAACACATTACGTATATATGTACATACATTATTTCTGTACTCGAGCATTTATTTTAGAAAAGTGATAAGACCCAAAAGTTAATGTTAATATATTTACATTGAATCAAACTTTCGTCTTCTTTCTTACAATCCTAATTAAATCTTCAGTTTAAAAATATTAAGATATTTTATGATAATTCCAAATTAGTTGGATAAATTTTATTTGAAATAATAAAAAATAATAATTTGAAATAACCAATTATTTCCACTAATTTATTATTTTTATTTGAAAAATAATTTGAAAAAGTAATTTTATCTTGAGTTCAAATCAAATAAATCATTTGCAAATAATGTTTTATTTCAGTCAATTCATTGAAATAAAATAACATAATAACATAATAATCTTAACAGGAGATTAAATTTATATAATAGAATTAGAAACTATTTGAAAAATCATTTGGAAGAACAGATATAAAATACAAAATAAATTAAAAAATCATTTTATTTCAGCCAAATAATTAAATAATTTAAAGGAAAATAATTTGCTTGTTCAAATAAACTAACGCTAGTTTATTTCAAAATAGTATCGAGTCAAATGAGATAATATGTTACTTAAATAATCATTTTACAAATATTTTATTCAATTGAAATATGTATTTAATGAATTAAAGTTTTAAATTTATTCAATGGTATGTAGTAAATAAAAGAAGCATTTGTCATTCACTTATGATTTACATTAAATTTAATAATAGAAGGAAAACAACAAATATTATTACGATCATGTCAACGTCGTATATATAAATTATATATGAATTTTTAATTTCTATTATTTTAATTCCTATCATCAAAATATATGTATAACAAACATAATATTTTATAAATTGAAAATTAAAATACATATACTGAAAAACGCTTATATTTACAATAATTATAAAAGATGATGATGTAGCAGTAACAACAGATATAGATAGAATGCATAGATCTATTGATGCTATCTACTGATAAAACAATTCTTTATTAACAGGATAATGGGGGTATAATGTATCTCCTCTGTAGTTTCAAGTAGCAGTAATAGCAGCAGCAACAACAACACTAGTGATAACAGCTGCAAATCGAAGAGCAGCTGTTCTCTTTAACCGCTCCTGAATCACGATTTCAGTTCCTGGTTCAGGTTCTGCTTTTCCTGTCTCTTGTGACATATGTGTATCTTGTTCGTAGATTTGTAATAATTCTCGAAGTAAAATAACTGCTCCAACTATTTGTTTGAAAAATTTATACACAATCGTATTATGTTGAAATCATTTAAATTAATTTTGGTATTTGCTAACTATGGTATAAAAAATACATAATGGAATTGAAATGAATTTTAATAAAGATAAACTTACATGATTGCTAAAATTGCAAAAATTGAAGTAAATGCCTCTACAAAGATTAATAATACGTCTCCACTATAATTATTATAATACTGTTATTAATTATTATTATGATGCTATTAGCTACTAAATGATTCATTTTTTGTCGATTAAATATATTATATTTAAAAATATAGTTTAAACAATTTTGAGAATAATTGCAGTTACAAATAAAGTACAATAAATTAAATTTTTTTATCACCAATGATTAAAGTATATTTCAATTGATAGAAGTGATTATTTTTGACCATGAAATCTAAATAAGATAATACCAAGTAAGATAATACTCTTGATAAGACATTTAGACCCCATTCTTTACATATACACATGGTACAGATTATATTTAAACATAATGAAAATCATAGTTGCTGTGTATGTACATATGGCTGTATGTATGTATGAATGCTTCATTGAGGACGAAGTGTCGTTAACGATATTCTTCCTCTGAAGTGCAAGTGGTACGCGATTATATAATATAAGAGGATGATCGCAAAGAGAACGCGTGTACGCGTGCACATCGTGTGCCAGTTGGAACGTCTGGACGGCCGGAGGAGGGACTTAGGGTGATTTAGCCCCTGTATCGAAGTCGCATTGTGTTCGTCGCCTGCTTCTCGTCTCAGTGCCAGCTGTTCTTATTTTTTCTCTCTCTTTCTCATTAAAACCCCTCTCTCTTTTCTCACAACGAAGCTTTCCTCGAAGCTTTCCTTTGTCGAACATCATCCACGTTTCTGCCAGTCGATCCGTACCGAAATTAATCAAAAGGGAACGATCGCAAGCACATGGACAACCCCTACTGTTCGCTACTCAAACGAAACGCAGACGCTTCTCTCCGATCAAAATATTAAATAGCGCGACCAACCCTCCAGGGTACTGGCTCCCCAACAATAAGAGGTGGTGGAGTTCTTGCTTATGAAGGGAGATTCGGAGAGGGTACCGATGCACGGTCACGTGCCAGCCATAGGAATATAATGCCGCAACGGCCACGTGCCCGTAACGTAACGGGTGTGCACTGAGAAAACGGCCACTGGTTGCTTTTTAACCGCACAGATGAGTTCTATATGTATTGCTCCCTTCCTTCCTAATTACACGCCTCTACTATGTGAATTTTTTATTTCAACACTCTCATTGCATAATCTAGTTTTTAGTATTACGAAATATATTTTTATTTATTTAATAATATATTATAATATATTTATAACTTTATACTATATTTAGATATATTTAGATATATTTATGTACTAGATATACTACATTTATGTTACATTTATTATAAATATTTACAATAATTATTATGTTAATATATATTATAATTATATACTATATGTTAATATAATAATATATGTTATGTAATATGTATATATTTTATATGCATATTATATATTTAGCCATAATTATTATTAGCTGATTATTTATTGATAACTGACACATTTTAAAATGTTTTGTTGAGACTCAAATTCGTTCATTTTGTTTTAATAAATTATTTTTTATGTACTTGCTTTACTGTTTATCGCATTTATTTTATGCCTACTTACATATATTATACATCTCGGATTTGATTCGATATTTAGGACTCAGATGTGAAATGTGTGTTAAAAGTGACAAACACGTGAAAATATTGTATATATTAATATCAACGGCTTATTTAATTTAACTTATACTTACAATTACATTAAAATTAAATTTTGATTAATTACCAACCAGTTTCCGTTACAATACTGTATTGCTGTTTTTAATAAATTTGAAAATTTAAAAGATTAATTAACGTGAAAATAAAATTTGACACGAATGCCGACGATGTAGAATAAATATGCTATAATATATCTCAATTAGGAGTTGAATGATGAAAAGAGGAAAACCGCACTAGTTATCTGTAGAATGGGGTGGCGACAAAATCCAGCTCCCTTTTTCTGTGCGTTAACGAACTGCCGATATATTACTTTTCTGAACATATTAATCGAGCTGCCAAAGGATAATAAAATCTTAATCTAGTGCTTAAAGTCTTTCTTAAAAAACCGATAAATTAAAATTTATCTTTTATAACAGAATGATTTTTCCCACATAAAATGTAATAAATATAGTAAATCCAATAAGAGCATATGTAATAAAATAAAACGTAATCACATATATTTGATTTCATTAGATGTAATTATTTATATGCATAACATTAGATATTTATTAATGTGCGAGGAATTTAATTCAACAATTCAATTTTAATAAAAATTAATACATAGTAATTATTACATAGTGTTTGAAATTAAAAAAGTATTTTTTAAAGTATAAATCACTAATTTTATTAAAATGAATTTATTAAAATATTCCAAATATTAACTTTTAAAAATAGGAGAATTTTATGAACTAATAAGTATAAGTATATTAATGACGATACTATTTTATGTTGAATTTTGTGTGCCTGCATGTATCAATGATCATGTCGGATGTGAAGCATTTACATGTAATTTGTATTTATTAATCTTCAGTTGAAAAAATTAAAATTGAAAATTCAAATTTATCTAATTAAGAATTGCACTAAACTTTCCAAGATTGTATGAATGTATCGACAATAAATATGTCTTAATTACGGATATTCATGTTTACTATTACTGTATGGATATGTAATCACTTAGATTATTTGTAATTTTATTTATTAAATCGCTTTATTATGTATATAAATTACTCAAATATATATATATATATACACTTCACATAAACATTAATATTTCCGCACTTTACAAATTTCGATTATGAACGTTACGATTTTTAAAAAGATTTTTCATTATTAAATATTTTATAAATATTATATCTATGAATCTCCTGAATATATATTAAGCATCATTGATTTTTCCCTCCTATCATGAAGTAAGATATGTATATAGTAGAATTTTCAATAAAATTGTATCACATTTCTGGGTCTGAATTTCTATAGGTCGTTTAATATTCCATGTGATATTTATAAATTAAGATAATACCAGCACTTCATATTCTCTAAATGGAATTTCTCTGCCTTCATAAGGTACGTACAATACTCCGTGGGTTCTATGTATCTGTAAAGAAATATTTAATATAATACAGATATAAGTAAATTCAAGCAAAGAGAGAAGGAATTCGTAGAACTTAAAATAAGAAACTGTGATATGGTAAAAAATTTTATATAATATAGATATACAGTATACTTCATAATAAATAACATAATGAAAAAAATACAAAAAAATATTATGAGATATAGTAGAGCTGTAGTAGAATATATTGTGAATGGAATAAGGGACGAAATAATATTAAAAATGTATATTGAACAAACACAATTAGATACAAAACAGTAAAGCTTTAGATTCCTCATTCTCTCGATCACTCACTCTCTTCACTAGTCTTAACTCGCTATTCTTTTCTCTCAGTTTCTCACACCGCGGTTTCTCCTCTACGATTCTTACCGGCCCAGTGCCGAAACAATAATAACACTTCCCATGCCATACACGACATACATATATATGTCATGCATCTACACCACAGACTACTCTTGCATTTATACACCTAAAGCCAACACACTCACATATATGTGAGATATAATAGAACCTCCCGTAGCTAAATTAATGGGGAGATAAAAATATTTTGTTAGTAAAATTTTTGAAGAATAGGACGATTTTATGTATTTTTTGATATTACTGATTACTTTTTTTTATGTTAAATTGCATGTATCATTTGTTCCAATATTTACATTAATATTTAAAAATATTATACTTTTTAGCATAATGAGTTATACATTCTTTTTGTGCTTCATGTTTGTTTCAGAGTAAGAAGACACATCTTCATCAGTTTTGTTTGAGGTTTCAGTTTCGAAAAATTATATCTACATACTCGGACAAAATGATAGCACACATGTGCTATCTTTAATTTTTAAGAAATAGCTTAAGTTTTTTTATTTCCGGAAAGTAGTACGTAAACATCACGTTGCAGAAGGAAGGAATTTGGTCTGGAATCAGATCGTTCTCTTTGACTTCCACTGTAAACAACACAAACAGGTAAGTTTATAGGGCGAAATTATAGCACACTCGTAAAATTTATACGTATAATTAATGTAAAAAGGAAACTTACATGTTTATATGTTAATACTAATAATGTGTACATTCACCTTTGTTCTCAATCACCTCAATCATTTGCTTGCACAGTGGAAGTCAAAGAGAACGATCTGATTCCAGACCAAATTTCTTCCTTCTGCAACGTGATGTTTACGTACTACTTTCCGGAAATAAAAAACTTAAGCTATTTCTTAAAAATTAAAGATAGCACATGTGTGCTATCATTTTGTCCGGGCGTGTATATCTTCATGATTTGACATTGATTTATTCTTTTATATTATTCTTTCTAGAAAAATCTTCTGTTTTATATTTTATAATATAATTATATATAATACAATATATGTAATATTACATAATTATCTATAATACTTAATCTTGTATCTTATATTTTAATAAATTCTTTTTGCAATTATGAAAAGTACGTCAAACGTGTATATAAACGACTTTTTCTTACAAAATTGTAACAGTTTAAATATTAAACGTCCAAATATTAATGGAAGTCACTATATGTATAATAAATATTCTTATTATATTAATTGTGTATCTATATACATATAAAGTATATATGTGTAAAGTGTATATATGTATTTATATACATATAAAGTAATAATAGATTATTTTCTATTGAAAAAACTGTTATTTCCTTTCCCAGAAAGATAAATTACATTTAAAATAACTTGCATTTAAAACGAATTTACACTGACTGAACTTACTTTTCCCACGCATGGTACGCCATTCTGATAGGCACGACCAATGTAAAGCATTTCTCCATCTATTGTTCTTCCAGCTTCAACCGCATGTGGTGGAACATGACCATGTTTCGCTGGGACCCACTTGAAATCGGCGGGCATCAAAACCTGTTAAGAAAAAAAAAAGAAATACTATGTAAATATCTGTGTAGCTTGAGTAATTATAAATGTGTACCTTGTTTAGAAGATCAAATCAAAGAGGCGTGTTTGACACCTTTCTTTTCTCTTTTTAATAGTTTCGATAAATAAATTATCCTAAATGAATGTAATTAATCCTTGTCATTAGAGATATGCGAGAACCCGAAAATGTCGGGATCGGATCGGATTTTCGAAAAATTTCATAATGCAAGATTATTATCGTGATTCCCGAGAATTTCCAGATTTTCAAGAATTCTGGGATTGCTATCAGAAGATATTGAGAAACTGGCTTCTCTACACAAAATTTAAAATAAAATATTATTTTTATTTATTAATATTATATTTATCACATATAATTGTTGTTGCTTTACCGTATTCTACACTTTGTAATTTTACAATTCTCAAGAATACCAAAAGTCTCAAGAATGCCGAGTTCTTCAAGAATTCCGATTTTTCCGACAATCCCGAGAATTTTGGAATTCTGGAGAGTTCTCCCGAAATTCTCGAATTTTGAGATACTCTCGAGACCCATCCGATGTCTTGTCGATCTGTCTCGATTATGGAGTTCCCGACATCTTCGAATTCTTGCATATCTCTATTAATTATATATATTAACATAATCGAACCCAGAAAAATTGATTCATCGCACTACGAGGCAAATAAGAAACTTACGCATATTTATTTATATAAATATTTATATAATATGTATATGTTCGAAGACCGGGACGAATGATAGTAAATCGTTAGTGAAAAGAGAATATTGTTTTTATTTTCCGTCAAATTTTTTTGTAAACAATAAATTTTGTTTTGAAGAACTACTTAGCATATGTACTTTTTTAAAATTAATATTTAATATTTTTATATAATTAATGAAAAAAATTATATAAATATTCGAATTTAAATAGCACGGAAAATAAATTAATAATTCTGAAATAGATCAAATTTTTAGAAAATATTTTTATACATTTTTAGAAAATAGAATCATGATTGATTAAAGATGAAATCATATGTAAATATGTTTTAATATAATATTTTAATAATTTCAACTGTGATTAATTAGAAGTCATTTATTATTAATCGAACAATTCTAAAAGGTTAAATAAGTAGAAAAATTTATTGAATTTATATATATGTTATAAACTTTCAAAGAATTTTATGTTGTTTATTTAAAAAGCAAAAAGACATATAAATTGAAAATATATTTCATTCTCTAATCCCTAATACGATAAGAACTCTAAAATCCGATGAAATTATTATTTTTTTTAAATACAACTTACATATATACATATTTTAATTACAATCTTAAACTTAATATAAATACTTTTAAAATATTTTTCTTTCAACAGTATTAACATTTCAGGATGTTAATATTTTTAACATTATGCTAAGAAAAGTATCACAAATTTGCAACAAATATTTTCTCATTCAGTCTTTATTCATATTATTCAGTTTTTATCCATTTCAGAAGTTAAAAGATTTTATTCATTATTTCTTTTTTCTATCAATCAAGCAACGTCATCCAATTATAGTAGTCTGTAATTAAAAAGAATTTTCTGTTCAAATTTAAACATTTAAATAATAAATAGTCGTTCGCTCAAAACAGAATATCATGTAATCGGTGGTACAATCATTAATTATTTTATGTACAAAAATAAAGAAAACAACGAATAACATTTTTTCACTTAATATTAGGATTACGACAATGATCAAAATAACTATAATTTTTCTTAGAAATTTTAAATAAAAGTAAAACGATGTATTTTTAAAAGTTTAAATGATTTTTTGTAAAATGTATAAATTAAAATTTCTATATCCTATTGTATTGTAAAGCTTTTCTATTTTCTTTTATTTTAATGGAAATTTTATACTTTAATCCTAGGTAGTTCTAATACTGATATGATTTAGTTTTAAAAAAACCAAATTTGAAAATTTATTAAATACACTAAGTGTATTTTTACACTAATTGTAAGTCTATCCTTAATTAAACATAGTTGAAGTTTATTTTCTTGAAAACGATGTCTTATGATGTAAAACTTTATTTTACAATTTTTAGTAGTAGAATCTTTTGATCTTTTATTCTTATAGTAAAATCTCATTTATTCGTACCTTATTTATAGGAATTAATATACGAACTTATAATTGATCAATTTCTGTTACCCTTATCTACTATTTCTTATTAAATAAATAAATAAGATATATTTAAATAAATAAAAATAGGATATAGAGAAAGTTAATGAACTTTTACTACTCAAATTCCTTGGTTATTCGAATGATCTTGTACTCCGACATGTTCGGATAAACGAGATTCTTCTGTACTTGACAAATCTTGAAACTCGATTTCTTTAAATATAAAGTCACGAATGAAAAAAGTATTTTTTTTCGTTATCGACTTATTTTTACATGAATCAGCTCTTGCACGTGGTTGTACAATCTGTTACATAACACCCTACATACTTTACGTAGAAATAATATTATTTAAATATTGTTTGATTTTACCTCAAAATCGTGCTTTATGTGTTCGTTGCCTCCGTGACAAACGTAAGCTACTCCATGTTCTGGCTTCACTTTTGCAGGAAGCATATCGCCTTGGTGTAAAGCACGTCCAACAACAAGATTCATGCCATCCAAGTCCTTGCCGACAAAGATCATTCCCGGTACGAAGTAGCGAGCACCCGTGTATCTAACCCATTTATATCCTGCAGAGATCATCGATCAACTTGAATTTGGAAACCATCTTCATAATATAATCTCTACATATTATACATCATCGTGCATAAATAATTGAACACCTAGTGTCCAAAAGATCAATATTCTTGTTTCGTTTTATGATCGATATAATTTTTGTACCATGTTTATTTCATAATAATATTCATCATATTTGTTTAATAAACAGCTGATACTTCATAAAATTTATATAAATTTCTTGAATGTAAAAAAATTATTTTTATGCAAAATTTATGTATATTTAACATATTATGTTTATATATTAACATATTTAAACATATTAAACATACTATTTTCTGAATCTGACTAAAAACATGTAATAAACATATCTAATGTCTCAACATTAAACGGATATATTTAAAATCATTTAATTGAGGTGTCTCTGCAAAATTAATCTTCAGTCACTTTCAATCATTGCTTTTTCATATACAGGGCCTGGCTGAATAATATATAATGACTTTTTATTGAAAAAATAAGAAAGAAACATAGAATAAAATTCAAAATTTTGACTAGCTTCGTTTCCGAAAAAATTAAGTTTGAAAATTATATACTTGAATATTGAAAATTATTATACTTGATTATATTATATTATATTATAATTTAGCTAATTCTAAATGTGATAAGAAAAAATAATTAACAAAAAGTTATTTCACGAGCAAAAATGAATAAGAAATGTAAAACAAAATTTTTTCATTTAAAATTTCATTTGAATTCTAGAATAGATTTCTTTTTCTAGAAAATAAGCTTTGAATATGTTTCGTTAAAAATTGTCTTGATTGTATACTTGATTAATTTTCAATCTCGAGTTTTTCAAAAATAAAGCATCTTACAAAAAAATTTTATTTTATATTTTTTTCTTATTTTTTCATAAGGAATCACATCGTGTCCATTTTTATATATTATTCGGTCGGACCCGAACACTAATTAATAGTAGCTATTTTATTAGATGATTGTACATATTACAATTTAAATTAAAAAGATTTATTTGACTTGTACTTTACATATTTGAGATAATTTAGAACTACCCAAATACATATCTCTGCACGATATTTTTATATAAATAAAAATAAGATTAAGATATGTAGCAATATAAATTAAAAATATGAAGTTTGAAAAATACAATTATGGTCAACGATTCAATCAAGGTCCACGTTTTTAGATCTCTACCTATTAAAAAATATACATTATCTTTAAGAACGAAAATTTACAATATAAAAATATTTACATAAAATGAATGGATTGCAAAGAATCAAAGCCTTCTATTATATAATATTTTAGTTTTATATTATATAATATTATATAATATTTTAGTTATAGTATTTCATTTTTGTCTATAGAACACACTGACAAAGTTTGCTTAAAAATATAGAACACCCTGTATATGTATACATATAGGATAGGAATCATGATTGTTAATGACGTTATTTTCGATCAAATACTTCACAGATGACGATCTTCGTTAACTGAATTAACGTTATGAATCATGTTAAATTTATTTGTTGTTAACCTGTCTGTCAATCCATAAATTCCAACAATTAATAACTACAAATAAGTTGAATAACGTATTGTTAAGTCTTGATTTGAAATTTGTTCTACAGATTAGATAAATATTTTGGATAAATTTACGCATCGATTCAAATAAATCGTTTTCTAATTAGTTTTGTGAGCTTTAAATTAAGTTTTGTTGGAATATAAAATTTTATGATTAAGAAAGTTGTTATCGTATTAAAAAATAGTATTTAATCCTATATACGATACTGTGGAGAAAATACGATGAAACAAATATCAATTAACATTTATATCTACTCTGATAAAAATTATATTTATAGCGATAAATTCGTTCAAATGATAAGATGATAGTTTAACCAAAAAGGTAAAATAATCTACGTGTTATGTTTACATACGGTTTTATGTGGAAAATATGAAATGTAATAAAAAGTGGATTTATTTAATATTATATAAGTACTGAAACGTTAAATATTCATACATTCATAAAATTTCAAGTAATTATTTGTTTCGAACAACATACACATTTATTAGAGTTATTCTTTTTCAACATAGTGAAACGAATTAGTAGGACCTTTCCAATTCGATGAAACGGATGATTTTACACGAAAAAATAAATCGAAAAGAAAGAATAAAATTTTTGAAATTGAAGTTTGTTTCGATTTTTGAAATAATCGTATTAAATAATTTGGCTAATTCTAAACTAGATAGCAGTGAATATTAATATAGAAGATTATTATACCTATGAAAATAAATAAAAAATGTGAAATAAAATTTTTCCATCTAAGACCTCATTTAAAAAAAAATAGACTTTGAACATATTTAGTTAAAAATTAATTTAGTGGATGTATATTTGATAATATACTTAAATAATATATACTTGAAATACTCTTAAAAATGAAGGCTATTATTATGAAAGAAATATATTCTATACCTTTGATTTAGTTTCACAGGTAGAATAATCTTCAATTATTCGTTTCTGACTAGTGTAGAATTAGTCATTATTAAATTCAAATATGTTTAATAAATTTTCAGACTTGATTTTCTCAAAAATGGAGCCTGAAATAAAAAAATTTTATTCTTTTTTTTTAGTCATCTTTTAATGTAAAATTACTTCCTTTTTGGTTATCGGCAGATGGAAAATACCTTGTATAATCTTATCTGTTATATTACACGTATGAAATGAATAATATTGCTAAATTACGTAAAATGTGCATGAGGTAATATATTTGTGAAATTATATTTTAAATAATTACTTACCAGGCATCCTTATTTTACTAACAATACTTTCGTAAAACACAAATTTTTCTTTAACCGCGTCTGTTGAACGTGTATGGTTCCGACGTGATACTTTGCAACTTGTTCAATGTTGCATATGGGCGTCAACATGATTTCATTCTCTTTTAAACGAAGTTATCGGTCTTATCATTGATGAGATACACCGGTTACGATATAATTGTATTGACCGAGTTTCTGAGAAATATTTCGAAGAAATTGTAGTAATTTCATTTTTAATATTTCTAAATACCAAGAAAAATTTTGTAACAATTACTAAAATATTACTGAAAATATTTTTTAGTATAATTTTGAGTATAGAATTTCCTTGAAGCTTTTATATAAATCTGACGATGCATCAAAAGATTACTCCTGAATTGTTGTATTAAATATTTTGTATTGCAGTTAATTCAATTTTACTTGATAAAAAATAAATTTTAAATAATGCAGTATTGGATTTGTTTTTTTTTTATTTTTAATATATTGTTTATCGTAATTCTTGTATTGGCTATTGTCTAATAAATATGTGAACTATACAACGTGTTATTTAATAAATATGTGTACTATACAATGTGTGCTAATTGACTTAAGAAAAAAATTTATACAGCGATATACCTAATTATTATTATGAAGCAGTTATATAGCTCTGTTAGAATTTATAACCGATTATTGCAAAAATCATGATATGTATCGAGGAAGGAGGATAAATTTTCTCGTCGATTGAACAGGAAGTGAGTAATTCGCTACGTTGATTGACCAACTAAAGAGAACCGTACGTTATTTAAATACTTAACATACTTACATGTATAACAATATCTTCTCCTCGTCGTGATTCATGCTCAAAACGGATCAACTTATATACATACATCTAATGTTTGCGTATTACATTCAGGTGAAAATGAGCCTCAAGCTTATTTTAGGGAATTTATTGCATAATAAGAAAAAGTATAACTCCATTGAAAGGGAGGATCTTAAATAGGAGTATTCACGAGTATACGGAACTCTTTATAAAAGAAATATTCAATTTGACTAATATTTTTGTATATAAATATTTATCGGAGTAATGCAATTTATTTTTACTTATAAATTTGCACGATATTTTATTCATGCAATTTTCAATGATTAGCAACAATTGAAAAATGTATTATAATAACTAAAATAAGTCGAAAAAAAAGAATATTTTCTTTTCATCTTTTTGTTTCAGACATCGTTTTCGAGAAAATCGAATTTAACTAATTTTAAACATGACGGAACATAATAATTAACTGGAAGTTAGTTTACGTGCGAAAATAAAGAAAAAATATAGAATAAAATTTTTTCATTTAAAGTTTTATTTTCAAGAAAATGAACTTTGAATATATTTCGTTAAAAATTGCCTTGGTAATAACTTTTTAAACTACATTTTTTCGAAACTGAAGCATTGTATAAAAAAAAATTTTATTCTACACTTCTGACTTGCTTTTTGCACGTAGAATAATCTCTTGTTAATAATTCTTTTCTTTCAAGTTTGGAACTAACTAAATTCAAGTATACTTGATAGAGTTTTCAAACTCAATTTTCTCGAAAATTAAACTGTAAACGAAAAAATATTATTCTTCCTTTCGATTTATTTTTTCGTAAAATCACTTTCCGCTCGCCTATACTGCCCGTCTGGCTTACCTTGTATGTATTCGTTTATATTTATTTATTTACATATTTGACATTTTTATTTTATTACTTTTTCCAGATTTATAATTACTGATTATAATTATAATTATTGACCTTTATAGCAAAAATCATAGTTTGTGAATTTTAAAGGAATTTGCCGGATTCTGATGAAAGTTATTCTCGAAATTGTAATACTATACATATATGTAATATAATTATATATATAATTTATAATTTAATTATATTTATATTTATATTTTAAGAAAATTACGTTATGATATTGTTAAAATGTAATTTACATAATAAATAATATAAATAAGTATAAAATTAGATAGAACTATGATAATGATTAAGAGCTTTAATAAAAAAATGATACTAAATGCTTAACTAACGAATTTTGCGTTATGTTTCATAATACAGAAAAATAAAAAAGAAAAATATATAAAATTTTATAAACATGATGTTTTTACAATTAAGATTATTGAAATATTATATCTTTCTATTTAAATTTAATTTGAATAAAATAAACATAACTTATTTGTGTTTTGATATGATAAAATTATTATAATCTAAAATTTTTAATTTAATCCAACTATGTTCTTATAATTTAATTGTAATTTAATTCAATTATGTTCTTATCTTTTAAAAAACTAACAATTTGAAATTACTGAAACAATTTGAAAAAGCTTCTTTATTAACTAAAAAGATTTAATCAACTTTTTATCGGACATTTAGGTTCCAAAAACAAATAATGGATTAACATCTATTCGTTAATTGATTTCATTTAATATCTGCCATTTATTTTTTTTTGCTTTTAATATTTTGTTTTTATTGAGGATATTTGAGTTTTTAATTAATAGAAGTAATTAATTATTTGGAGCTATTATTTTGTTTTCCCTAAATCCAAATATTATTGTATTATTTTACAAAAGAGAAAGAAGTGTGTGCACATAAAATTTATGAAATTAATACAAATATTAATGCAATAAAATACAAGGATAGTATAAGTGTAATGTAGATATTTAAAAATTTTATACGAATATTTTTTGTAGATACTATATTTCAAACAATTTCTTATATATTATCAATTACATTAAAATATTAGTATATTTAAAAATGATTCTTTATTCTACAGTATATATTTAAATATTTCTTTTTTTACTTTAATGTCTTTAAATATTTAAACATTCCTCAATTGAATATTTTATGTTTAATTTTTTACTGGCCTTCTCATTAAAATAATTATCAGAACATTTTTTAATGAACAGTGATTCAAATCTTAATTTCATTTGCTGCATGATTTCACTTTTCTTTTAGAGAAGTATCTTAATTATGAAAAAATATATTATAAATTAATAGCATAATCTGATATTATATGTATGTTAACGATTTAACAATTCCGTAAAACTTCATAAAATTTGAATAATGAGAAGTTTGTTATAAATACGAATATTGAAAGTCAATACTCAAAAATTGTACAATTTTATGAATTTTGTAGGTGTAATACATGTATGCCTCAATCCATATCTCATCGCGATAACTTGATAATCTTTCTTTATCAGTTGGTGTATTGATATCTCGTCAAACACAAGAGACGATTATACCGTTAGCTTTCTTTATATTTGACAAAATTCAATACAATGTTCTTGATCAAATCGATCGAACGTATCTTGTATCTGATTAATTTTTATGTAGTATCATATATTTTCTTTTCAATGATTGGAAGTTTTGATGTTTTACTTTATTTCTGTTTTACACTCAATTGTAAAATTATGATTAATGTTATAATAGATGTTTTGATATGTTTGCAATAGTGATAAAACTACAATAATTCTAATAAAGGAGTGACAGAGTAGAGAAAAATGATATAAGTAGAGAATAAAAACATTTTCATTTTAAAAAGTTGTACATTAAAAATAATACAATGAAAACATAATAATTTAATTCAAAGATCATCATTCAAATTATCAACATTTCATTAATAAACATAAATATTAAACCTGGTATATATTGAAGTGGTTTAAAATTATAAATTACTTTTAAGAATATTCTTTTTCAAATATTGACATTATTAGTATAATTTTAATTTATTTCTTTAATATATAATTTGACGTTAGGCATCTAATATTCTGTACATAAATATTTACATTTAATTATATTTATTGTAGTTATATATAAAAATACTTTTATTACGTAACATATGTTAAGTGATATCTGATAACAACATGTTTACTATAATTTATCTTTCACACGTTCGTACTTAAGTATTACTAATGAATAAGCTGTTAATAACATATTTCTTTTTCTAAAAACTAATTCTTAATACACATTAGCAACAAAATATGATATAATATAATATAAATAAATATAATAACTGATATAATCGCACAAGGAAAATACTAAAAATATTTATATATTGTTACTTACTATTTTTATACTTACTAAATATTTACTTCGTTATAGTATCATTATTCGTTGATATTTGGCTATATTTTGTATTTAAAAAAAAAGCCTTTATGCAATATTGTTACTAGAAAAAAGTAAAAAACAATCATAAAATGTTTTATTGAACCATTTCTACTTTATAAAAATAAATGGGAAAAGTTGCTGGATAAATTGTCCAACGGAAATAAAAACAAAAATTTCATTCGAGAAGTAAATAATTCTTGTTATGGAAAATATTTTTATATTCTTGACCAATGACATATCTTACAAATTATTTTCTAACAATTGCTTATACATATTTCTGATTAGATTGCAAAATTTTATGGTGAATTTGAAGAAACGGAAACATATAATACAAAAATATATAAAATATCCAAAATGTATATCCGTTACAATATTTTAATAATTACAATGAAAATTATATATATTTTCTACTATAATTTCCTATCAATTCTATTTTTAAAATTAATTTGTGATTATAATAAGAATACAAATAATCTTAAATTATGTTCGTAAAAATATGAATTTGTATAAATATCTGCAGTCTGTATACATACATATAGGATGTATGTACATATGTATATATAAAATACAGAATATCACGTAAGCATAAAAGAACAGATGGTTTTTGGGTTCCTTGTTTGCTAGAACAGCACAAAGGAACGCAATCATGGGATAGATAGATGATATTTGTTGAAATGATGAAAAGAAAGAAAATTTGGACAAGAGACATTTTTGTCAGAATAATAATAAGAAAGGGATCCCTCTTATATATCTGGACAATAAAACGTGTCTGTAATTCCGTTTTTCTCTTTCATTGATTAATAAACCGTTTAGCAAGAATTTCGATTTGCAATATCTATTAGGAATCTTTATAGAATGTTTCATTTCAAAAATTGTTTTCAGTTTCTGAAAAACACGAATTTAAAAAAGATGTTTTTATGTAAAAATTAGAAACACTAAAAAGTATATCAATATAAAAAGTTATTGAATATTGTATTCAAAGTTTTACAAAAAATCGATAATATTTTTTATACATCTATCATGTTTGCAACTTTTCATGTTTATAAGCCTTTTATCTAACATTTATTATATTTCATTTTTTGTTAAAATTGTGTTTTTATAAAACCTCGTACTTTTTAAAAAAATTGAGAAAAATAACAAATAGCAAAAGAACAATAACAAACAATAAAATAAATCGTATTTGGATGAATATTGTAGATTAAAAAGTAATATTCATTGATTTAGTTTCACACAATGTTTTTTGCAATTTAATTTTTCATCTACTTACTTTATGATCTTTTAGCTTTTAATTTATCAAATGAATCATTTCGTGACTTCTACAATTATAGAATTCTGCTCTGGTCGATCTTAATTTTCGTAATTTTGTAATTTATGTAATTTTGTAATGTGTAAAAGAAGTTTTGATTTGTTGGCCAGTGTTCTGTCAATACATAGATATATTATCGTTACTTTTTTTAAAGTGATAGTTTTCTAAAGTGGTGGTTTATAGTAATTTTCTTTTAAAAAAATATCTTGATAAAGTATTCATTATTAGCATTATAATTATATATAATTCTGAAATGTATAATAAATTAGAGTTAAAATTATACCTACTTTTTATCAACGTTAATGAAACTTGTTTTATATATTTGTTTTACATATATATATATATATATCTGCGTATCAATAAATTTTTTATTAAATCTAAAAAAGAAAAGAAAAATAATATTCTTATAAAGAATATGGCTTCATTTTAGTTATTAAAATTTATATAAAATTTATATTATAAATTTACTATTTTTCGAAGTATAATTCCGAAGTATATTTTAAATATCAATTTCTTTGGAAATTACATTTTTGAACAAAATAGTATATATGAAAGCTTCAATATATATAAGTAAGTATATTTTTTAATACTTACTATATAAGTACTGGACAAAAAACATTGTCTAAGTATATTTTTTAAATCTTGATTCTTAAAATTATATATTTTACATCATTTATTATACAGGATGAGCCAGATGGATTGTACAAGGGAACAGAAAGTGATTTTAGGTGAAAAAAGTTCATCCAAAAAAAAAGGAAAACAATTCTTACAAGAATAACATTTTTTTAAGGTTTGAAGACTTTATCAAGTACATCTAAATTTAGCTAATTTTATACTTGAAAGAAAAGAATTATTAACAAGAAATTATTCTACGTTTCTAAATTTTTTTCATATGATGCTTCATTTTTGAGAAAATTGAGTTTAAAAAGTTTTTACCAAGGCAATTTTTAATGAAACATATTCAAAGTTTATTTTCTTGAAAACAAAGTTTTAAATTTTACTACATTTTTTCTTTATTTTCGCATGCAGAATAACCTCCTATTAATTATTCTTTTCCGTCATGTCTAGAATTAGAATTCAAATATACTTAATAAATTTTCAAACTTGATTTTCTCGAAAACGAAATCTCAAAGATGCTATTCTTTTCTTTTACGTAGGGTCATCTCTCGCTCGTTTCTATCACCCGTCCCACTCTGCATACTTTCAATATGTAAAGAAACTAGATAAAAGTAAAGTAAAAAAAAAATTTTCATAAAAATTTTCTAAGTGCATTGTTTGAACAAATTTTATTTTAAATGTATTTTTGTGACAATAATTTTTTTCCACATTAATATTTATAAGGATGCGTAAAGTAATGTTCATTATTGAAAGGTTAATATCAATATTTGACTTTTTGTTTCTGTATAAATCTATCCTTTAGATGTGTTTGGGTTGTGTAGGAAAAAACTCGTGATTATCGATAATCTATAAAAGTTTTTCGCCATTAATAGCAATACTAGAGTAGTTTCAAAATCTATGGTGACAGAAAATCTCTCATAGCTATATTACCTTTTTATTTTCAATTTTTGTTGTAACTTTTCAATGAGGCTTCAAATGATCCATGTTTATACAATATTCTTTTTTATTTATTGATAAAAGGAATACTAATAAGATTCAATCAGAAAAGACTAAAATGTTTTATTTACGAATTCTTTTGATATATCTTCGTAAAATTAATTCTACATAAAATATTGGATATTTTTCATAAAATTTTTATCTAGAAAAAATTTAAAAAGAAATTTAATGAAATTCATTTGCAATATTGTATATATAATATTATTTTTTGAAACACAATATAACTACTATAACCAATGAGTAGTATAGTGGTTTTGAATTGAATGATAAAACAAGAATAGCCACAAATAATTCAATAGCATTTAAAAACATTAGAGCGTTCAATTGAGAAAAATTTTCTACAGCAAACTGGACTTAATTACGGTTGCATACGTGTTCGGACGACTAACTCGATATATGTACATCTAAATTGGTTATCCAAAGTGTAGGTGGTTATTTATGATTACAACTCGACAACTGGTTTGCATGTCGTAAAAAACAGGTACGAATTTAGTTGATTACTATTTCTTCATTAAGAGTTTTGTTAACTGATTAAAGATTGAAATGGAAAATGGAGAGTAGCACACTGTATTTACAGATCTATTAAATGGAATTGAAAGAACATTTAAGCAATTTTTTCGAAATTGAAATCGCAGATGTACTCTGTTAGAATCTATTTGAAAACTAAACATTCGTAGAAAATGTAGTTTCAATACCAATAGATCAAATAAAAAATCACATTGATTTGATTAACTTACATATATGTATAACACGGACGAATACGGTGGGTTTGTTTGAATATAATCAGTATATAAAACCTAACCATAATCTAAGATTTAACATAAATATTATGAATATTTCTATTTCTTTGCAAAATTAGTAATAAAATCGTCCCTTTTTCTATCAAATTCTATTAAACAATTATTTATTATTTATATTTATATCTATTTATTTATTTATTATTTATTATTATTACATCTGACCCTTTTTCTTGAAATATTAATTCTTTTTCTCTTAAATAAATGACCTAATTGGAAATTAGATAATTGCTGACAAAAATCGAAAGAGTGGAAAATAGGTCTTTTATAATTTCATTTCCTTTGTCTAACTTTTCTGTTGTATATCATAAGAATTTGATATTGTTTATTACAAAAATGATTTTGCACTTTCATTTTTTAAATATACGAAATTAACAAATGTGTGCAATGTCTTATAATTTTGTCCAATCTTAGAAATTAGAAATTAGAAGAAATGTACATCTTATAAATTAGAAAGAAATTAATTAATTTGAAATCTTTTTGAAATTTTATACAAAACTTTATCATTCTAATAGTTTTCAATCTTTTCTATTATCATTTCACATCACACATTATATCTTGAAAAGATTTACTTATTGCGCTTTTGATTTATTGCTCCTATTTAGTATAATTTTACATCATAATTTAAAATTTTAATCACGAAGAAAGTTATTTGATTATCTCAATATTTTTTATTGATCTTTTTCAACTAATCTACAATCCCAGTTTTGTGAACTGTTGTGACACATCATTAGATGAAAATTTATATATGAAAAAGAAAGGAAATAAAGAAGGAAGACTTAATAATGTCCAGAAGGACACTATTATCCGCCATTATCTTTAAGAGTATATTTCTTCTAAAGTGCCACGAATCTTCGCATAGTGGTACAATACCGGTGAGCAAAAAAAAAGCCTTCCATTGATAATCACCACGAGAGGATAAAAGTGACCGCCCTATTTTTCTCCTTTTCTCTCACGTTTCAAAAATGTTACGCTAACCATTGAAAGTAATGTGTCACGTCACGAGGATGATTCGGTTGAGATTAAAATCATTTATAATCTATAATGCACAATGCGTTTGAATCAATTTGATGTTGAAAAATTGTTAAAATTATTATTAGATCAAACAATTTATAATCTTCTTATTACTTCAAAATTTATAATTGCTTTTCTTTTATAATATTTCAAGACTCATTATGTTGTTTCGAATTTTTCTTTAAGGGTATAATTAATGTGAAATTATTCTTTTTTTTGTGGTTCTGGCAATTAAAAATAATTGAAATAAGTATTGGAGTTCAATCAATCTTTACACTAGATTGACCAACAGAGCTGCGTGCTTTTATTGGAGAAAAAAATTGAGAGAAAATGATTACATATTAACTTATCGAGTTTGATTAATTTTTAGTTTCAGTTTCAATGCCGTTTTTGTCGATTGTTGCATAGAAACAGTATAACAAGACTTCAAGCAAATACTCGTTAATATATTAATTCGTCTTTTATTTATTTAACAATGATTCTAAATATTATTTTTTATATTTATATTATTTTATTAGTAATAGTTCTATTATTTTATTAATCTTCTGCATTTCTGATTTTAAGCATCTGCTTTCCTTGAATAAGTAATAATAGTAATTTTCCATTTTCATATTATAATGAAAGAATTTTAATAAAGTACTTTTTAAAATTTAAAAAATGAGACATTTTAATAAAAGACTTCAATAAATTTTTATATTAGATTTCAATAGTAACTTTATAGTAGATTTACTAAGATATTAAAACTCAATTAACAACGATAAATATTTGTATCCTAGATATCCCCTCAGTTCTATATAAATATTAAAATTTTTCTATATTCTATATAAATATTAAAAACACTAATTGTAAACATTACTTAACTGTGGATTTTTACGTAAATTTTTGAAAATATAATTAAAAAAGTAGAGTTACGATAGAAAGTTGTTTTATCTTACAAAATACTACAAAAAATATTCGATATTTTATATGTTTTTTCATATTATAATTATTGTAAGTAATTTCACGCAAATACATAGAAATCTGTAATTTAATTATAACATAATCTCAAAGCAAATCTCTGAAAGACTTTTTTTTTTAGTTTATCAGTCTCCTACACGCTCCCGAAGTTTTAATCGTTGTAAATTGGTACAATACACATATCTGCAAGAATATTAGCTTGCAGATATGTATATTGTGATTTATAGGATCAGTATACTTGTGTATTACTATAATACTCTATTAATAAGATTGTTGGAAAGTATCTTGTTTAATCTTCCCGGAATAGTTGCAGAATATAATTGCTTATTGAGAAATTTTGGTGGTTTTCCAGTCTCTGCTTGTACTTATCTTGCAGCAAGACAATATTGCTTTTTCGATTAATTCAATCTCAAAGTCTTACCTGAGATCCCCGTGTTTGACGTACGAAGACTTATTAAGTGCAATGCTTCTACTTTTTTAATATGGTTCATGGATACTGTATTCTAAAATTCGATCCCGTAAATCCACATAAGTTTGATAATAATCTTATATTAAAAGTTTATTCGTTGTATTGAGTTTTGATTTTCTGCCTACTAAATAGCCCATATTGTTTATTTCGATTTTTATTTGTCCTATTCTTTTTTTGATGTGGTGTTTTCAAGTTAATTTTTTATCTAAGTATATATTAAAATTGTATAATTGTGTTATTTGGAATTACACCAGAAACTGATCGCTTTCTGAGCGTAAACTTGTTTACTTTAATTTTTCATTTTTGGAATCAGGTTTGTAAAGTTAACAGGGATTGCTGAAGCAGTTGAAGTAGTATTGGAATGTATTAGAATAGCATCAAATAAAAATAGTGCTGGATTTTGCGTAATGAAAAAACACTTTATAATTTCTAAAATTTATTCTATTGCTATTCGTGAATTTAAGAATCGCATAGAATTGTTACAGAACTATCGAAGAATTGCTATATAAGAATTATTATAAAAGGACTGACTGATGATCTCTTTATATTTTGGTTTATCGCAGAAAAAAGGGAGAGAGAAGAGGCGTAAATAACTAACTAATGAATTATGTCTTTTATGAATAAGGATTCGGACTTAGAGAGAAGAGAAAGTATTATTGAATCGATAAGAATGATTGATCATTCAATAAAAGGAACCGGCAGTATAGAAGTTATAAAATATAGGTCTTAAGATATTACTTTATATATTGTATAATACTATGTGAAATAATTATTTTGAACTTTGATTACGAATTTTCTGTTTGTTAAGTAAGATTTGATGAGATGGTAATATAAAGCTGAAAAATTATTTGCCATTTTAAACTTGTGCCAGCGCTTGTCAAAAGTTTTTCCAATATGTATAAATATTACGGAACAACATAGCTTTTGTTCGAAGCAGACAATAATGTTGTTAACAATTCTGTGCATTTGTTGAATTGTAAACTGTTTGTTACGAAAATCATTTTTAAAATTGGTGAAATTTATAACACAAGTAATAAGTTCATATTACCATGACACTATTGATTTTCAAAGTCATAGGACAAAATCAACATAGTTAGGATGAACTGAATGATACTTGATATTTGAATGATACTTGAATGTATTTTTTCATCCGTTACAAGATGCAATAAAAAAATGTTCCTTAGATAAAAAATACCTTAAAAAAATACAAAGAAAATGAAAGGAATTTGTTTTTAAGAATATTTTTTCATTGAAGCCATTCAAATTGTGCTATAACACAGAATGAAATGAAGGAGATTACTTTTTTCAGCTGAGACACTCTGTATATTAAAAGAGATGCTCAGTCTTTCTATGATATTCTAAACATTTCATGCAATGTTTTTTAATAGTTTTTATAATTGAATCTAGTTTCTCCTACAAAATTAAAAGAATGTGTATGAAACGTTTGAATATCTCCTCAAATAAAGAGATTTTTTTCAAACTATGTCGCAAAATATTGATTTTTTCACCGTTATTCTAGTATTTGTTGACATAGAATGAAGAAAGAATTCGATTTATTCAAAGAAAGAAATAGATTCATTAAAAAAAAAAAAAATCACTGAATGCACGTGCACTATTGCTTTTACAAAAAAAAGTGCGATCCTTGAACTATTCATTTTCCTCTCTATTATTTTCCAATTTCAATAAAAAAAAAGATATGGTTTGTCATAATTGCTATATGCATACAGAGTGTTTTAAAAAAAGGTCTGATACTTGAAGGACTTACATAAAAGTATTCATCGAAAGAAATAAAAAATATCTAATCAACGTGAGTCTTAAAAACAATTCTTTACATAAAAAATCAATTTTCATCAGTAGATTAGTTTATTAACTGCAAATTCATATTTTTGGGAATTTCATTTAAAAAAAAAGAACCTTGATAAAAAATTGTATCATCTATCAATTATTATATACATTTTGCACTTTCAAATTTCTTTTAAATGCATAAAAATTCGTAGTCTGTTTATCAGCATTCAATTTCATAAGTTCAGTTTCTATTTGCATTACATATATTAAATATGACACAGAGGAATTCAAAGTATTAGTTCAAAATATGACACAGAGGAATTCAAAGTATTAGTTCAAAATATGACACAGAGGAATTCAAAGTATTAGTTAAAATTATAAGCACACGATTATTACTAATATTAGCATTTATGAAACAATTTTTAGTTTATAAACTAAAGGTCTATGCATTTTTTTAATATTCTGTATAATATACACATGATCTTAATTTTAATTTATAATTTTATAATTCAAAAATGCAAATTACTTGAAAACTACCTATTATAATAGTTTAGAAAAATGGTTCAAATAAGAATGGAATTATTAAATTACACAGATATGTTCTATAAAAGACTAGTAACGTATATATGTTCAAAAATTGTTAGTTAGTTTAGGAAATATTGTAACTTTAATTTTGTAAAACTTATTTTCAGATTAGACTTATTTTTACCAGCATTGTATCTTTGGAACAATGAGAATAAAAGAAAAATTTTTTAAATAAAAATTGCTTCATATTGAGCGTGTCATCACTGTACTAATGTTGTAAATGGAATTGCTTGGGATATATAAAGAGCATTTTTTTTTAAATAATTGTTCAAGTTTTTTTTAAATAGTTCTTTGTCCTTTATGAATAGGAATAAATGATATACTAAATATTTGGATAAATATTTGGTTCTGCTCCCTAGTTTAGAATGTTAAAAAGTAGCTCTATGTTCTTCATTCCTGTTAAAATGTAACTCTTATTTTAGTTACTACTGAGACTTTCTTAAAGCTTCTTATCTCAATCACTCACGAAGAGCTTTAAACACTCTTTCGCTGACATAAACATTAACATGTACCTTGGTAGATGCCATTGAGTTCAAGTGATTCTGTTTAGTTGAATGTCCGATGAAAAACAGCTAAGTTAGACTATAAAAAAATTGAAAAATTCATCGACAAGCTTTACTTTAGGAAAATCCATTTACTTTATAGATATATTAATGTTGTGACATACATATATATGATGATACATAATTATGAAACCTATAGCTTTATTCTTAAATTATTAAACCTATAGCTTTATTTAAGTATAAAATGAAACATAGGAATATTGCAAAAACAAATTTTAATTAAAATCGACTTTTCATATAGGTACATTTTTTTAAAGCACAAATATAAAACATATTTTGTTAATAGAAAAATTAATTTTTTATGAAATATTGTATAACACATATTATTTTAATATTCGATGTTTTAGGATTTTGAATAATAAAGATAATTGAAATAATTGAATAATAAAAATAAGTTGAAAATAATTAGTTTTGTATGATTTATTTTCAAATATGTTTGTTCTATACAAAAATAGTTTATGGGTAAATTTATCTTTTTTTTAGTATAATTTGTTGTTTCTTATCAGAACGCACATGTATGCAATATGGAACATGTTATAATGTGTTCCGTAATACGATTACCTATATAATATTATATTATATTTTATACTATCATGTCACAAATTTACTATTATTTTTTAGAAGGATGGAAATCATCAAAAGCTGATGGAGAAAAGTGGATTCGATGTGTCTGCTACTTTAAGTGCACACAAAGAATATGAATTTTCATGATGATTTATTCACATGCCGACGTGTAGGAAGTGTAGAAGGCAATAAAATGATATATATGTAAATCCTACAAAAAGATATGTATTTGTTCATTTCCTTTTTCTACTTAATAAATCTTTATTTTTAGTAACAAAAATAAAATTTTTGCAGTTTATTTTTTAAACAATTTTCCTAGGTATTCCATATTAGTAGCCATTTCTTCAATTTGCTGTTTTTGATTCGTTTTATATTTTCTATAAGGCATTTATATTTTTTTGTACAGTTACAGATTGGTTTTTTATTTAATTCCGCGTGGAAATATTAGCAATATTTAATTGTTGGAGAGATTATGATTATTAACGATAATTGTAACCACACATATTATTATGTAATAGTATATTTGTAATTAGTAATATAGTACTATTGTAATTAGTTAATATAGATATCAGTTAATTGAATAAATTATAGTTCAAAATAAATTTATAACATTAACTTGTTATAACTTTTTAATAAAGCATTTATGACTATGTTTATATAACGATCCTTTCTTATTTTCAATTATAGAAACACTCTGTACATATCATAAAATGTTGCACGCAATAAAAAATTACTAGCAATATTCAGTAATGTTGTAAATGATACATATAATGATAGCAGTGAAATTGAATTTTATTATAGATACCCAGTGATTCAATAGGTGATTTCAGTGATCAGTAATTTCAATAAGAAATTACGTAACAACATTACACCTTACAAATATAATTATTAATAATATACAATTATAATTATTGTTAGTGTTTGATTTACACAACGTTACAAACATAAATTTAAAAAAAAATTCGACTTGTATTTCCCAATTTTTATATCTTGAGCTGCAAAGAGTTAGTCAAAAGAACGGTGCAATTCAAAATAATGCACTTCTGAGTTATCAACATGCATTCGTTCACAATAACGATCAGGAAAAATTCATAACAATATTTATAGAATAAAATGATAGAATATAGCGAATACATAATTGCTCTCTACCGGCAAAATTGTGAAGATAAATGAATAAGAATTAGAAGAGAAGTGACTGCAACAATTTCGCTGTACGTTTACACCAAACAAACGAACGCACGAAACGTTCGTTCTCCACTCCGACAAATTTGTGCTCATTTATTATACTGGCACCCATTTAATGAACACACTGATATGAATACAAGCACAAATTCGTTTAACGTAAACACACCATCATAGTGATAACTCGAAAATTGCATTTTTTTTTAATCTTATCACTTTCATTGTTAGCATGCGATATATAGATAATATGTATTCATTTATCTGCGGCACAGATATTTGAATTATTTATGTATTTCATTTACTTACATTAATTAGCTACGTAGGTATCGCATATAAAAACAAAAAGACTCTGAAAAAAAGAACACTTAGAAAACAGAATAGATATTTCGCATATAGACATATATCTGTCTTAACTAAAAAAATTTAAGCAACTCGAAAAATACGAATCAAATAAATGTGCCAAATAAAACTTATGAGATATTAAGGACTATACGTTACGGTGTTATGTATTCGTTTGACTTTGAGATAATCTTAGAACGTCCTGTGAATGTCATATCAAAATTTTTAAATCGAAATCTACATTGTGTTCAAATATTTTCAAAACGTTACGAATTTATATTCATAAACCTTTATCGTGATATAAGAATATGACGTGTCACCGGCATTACTATTATCTGATGTACACCGCGTTTCATTTACTGCAATTTTTGTATCATATTATATACTATACGTCAAATTTAAAGACTTATATCTCGATAATGATATAAAAAGAAAAAAAAAATAAATTTGTGGTATTTTGCAAACGTCCGAATATTAGGTATAAGAATATGTGATAAAAATTATAAGATTCCATTAAAAAATTTTAATATGACTATTAAATATCCTGATATAATTAATATCTGAAATATTTAATATGACTTTAATATCCTATAATTTTTATTCAATATATTTTTTTGTATCATTTGTATTTTTCGAAATACAGTCATTCTAAAAAGTCTCCGTATACATGATGAAAAATTATTAATATTTTGAAGTTTTATTAACTCCGAAGAAAAAATCATAAGAGATCGTTATAAAAGGGAGGATTTAATCTTCGTGAAAATGCTGAATTTAATTATGAAAACAATTTTTTTAATGTCCATCAGAACGTTTGAATTTGCAAGATTTTTGAGAGAAAGAAGTATTTTACTTACTCTCTTTCAGAATGACAATATTTTAAACTGTTATAACTTCTTAACAAAAGATCTTAGATCTACCAATCTTATACTCACTTTAGGGTTCTACTTTCAAAAAGTAGAGGCTTCTACTTTCAAAATCCTGCATTCGTTTTTCGAAGACGTACTTACGTCATTTTCAATGAGATTAAGTAGATATTTATTTTCTCAAAAATTTTGCAAATTCGAACGTCTTTATGAACACTAAAAAAATTTTTGTTGTAACTAACTTCATAGTCTTGAAGATTAATCTTCCCTTTACAATGATTGTTTGAAATTTGTTATGCGATTCTTTTTCTACAGAGTCAATATCAATAATATTTACAAAATTTAAAATATTGATAATTTTTTATCATTTGTAGAGTTACTGTATTTGAATATCCTGAGTTAAGATAGATACGCTGTATATCATTACATTAATATTACCACTATTTTTTCAGTATATTGAATATATCGTGAACAAACTCGTGGATCACAAAATGCGACGTCTCTCACGACAGACTTCATTTTTTTGGTCGATATTAAATTTTCTGAGTGAATAGCACTATTTCAATTATTAGGAAGTACAATAATATAACTTTCAATCGTTATTTTGTTTTAATTTTGAAATTGATTATCTAGAAAATCTCTGAGAGAAAATTTAGAAAAATTGGTGAAGTGCACACTGTTTGCTCTCACCTTCGTACTTTCATTCAATTGCTGTCAACTACTCGTGACAGTAATTTTGTATAACCACAACACAGCGTAATTGTATTTAGTATATATTATGTAGACCAGAAATGAAAATGTTACCGAAATATAATAAAATTATGATTTAATAATAATTCATTGATTATAAAAACATAATTTCATAAACATTGATTTATGAAATTATTTTATTTAAAAAATCGAAACTTGGCTAAGTCGAAAGCCGATTAATTTTATATTGATATGTTATGCCAACTTATACGCAATAAAGATAATAAAAACATTAAAATATATTTCACACACTTTAGTCTTATTGCAGAATTATAATTAGATGTAATTAGATATGCACTTTTAATAGTAATAAATACATAAGCTTATTATCTATACATACAAAATCATTCTACAAGCTGAGTTATAATTTTACATGCAAAAATAAATGGAAAAGAACATTTTTTTGTTTCTCGAGAATGTCTAGTGTAAAAATTAATTATATTTGAATTTGGCTTATTTCTGATTGAAAAAGAGTGAATAATCGACAAGAAAAGTCATACAAGAATGGAAGGTCTTCAAGAAAGTAGAATTTGAACATATTTAGTTAAGAAATAGCACACGTAGAATTGAATTTTTTCTAGAAATGAAGAAAAATTTAAATCGATATTTTTAATTTATTTTCAAACACTTATTTTCTTACACATTTCTCGTATTCGTTATTTCTATTGTTCGGTCGGAAATTTATTAAATTTAAGTAGGTATATTTGACAAATTTTCAAAATTGATTTTTTTTTTTAATATGAAACCTTGAAAAAAACGGAAAAAATATTATGCTTGTGGAATCACCATCTATTGTGGATTATTGCACAATTTTTGATACATTTTGTATATACTAAAAAGTTAAAGAAATTATTTAATTACTTAGCAAGATTATAAGACTGTATACAATAAGTATTATAAAAATTCATGTAATGTTAATTTCTGTTTAATATAATGTCATTCCATTAGGATACAGTTTGTATCGCAATGTAGTACTTTAATATGCATTCACGTAATTAGTGGATAGGAATATTTGCTTGTCAATACATGACATACAGCAAACATGTACATATATCTGAATACGTCAAAGTGTTTCATCAATACTGAAAATTTGTTAACACAATCAACCTCTTCTTCGATCTTTTCATTAATATATAGAATTTAAAGATGTCTTGCATCTTCCATGAAGTATAGTAATGCTATAATTGAACACAGTAATTATTACTTGCAATAATACAACAGATAATTTCAAAAAATTTGGGTATATTATATTATGTTATATTAAACTTATAAATTTAAAACGTGTACATACTTGTATGTATGATTACAAAACTGCAATTAAATCTTAAAGAGTAATAATAGTATGCTTATATTTGTATATACTTTAAAGATGAATAGCAGTTATAATTCAGTTTCTTGTATATGACATAATATTATAAATTATATAATTCTACATTGTACAATACTATAATTATAATACACTTTTCTTCAGGTATTTGAGAGATGATTAATAAGAGATACAATTTTTACATAATACAGAGAAATAATTAATAAAAAAACTTTAAATAATTATCATTTAATAATGCAACAATGATTGTTATATTAGCTATAATACAGTATGGAATTAATTTTCAGTTATTGTCATACTTATAAATTGTTATATTAATATTATTGTTTGGTTTAGCTATTACCTAAATTAGTTTACTTTACATTCTATAAGACCTCAAGAACCTGCATCAGTAGTTTCGTATGATTTTACTTTTAAAATAAACTTAAAATTGTAATAAATAAATAATTATTTATCATAAATTAATCATTAAAGAAATTATAATAATAAATTAATGTCAATCATAATTATATTGTAAAAGATAACGAAAGTAATAAAGTAGAAAGAGACAAACGTAATTAATATTAGAACAACCGGCCTTTAACATATATCAGAATATTCTACATATCAATCATTGTAATTTAAATCATAATAATTAAAATAAATAGATTTATGCAATTATTTTCCTAAACAGAAATCAATATTAATTTTAACAAACATAGTCTTTTAAGCAATTGTTTGTTTCTCTCAATAAATAGAATACGATGCACTAACAAAAACATTTGACCTTGAAAATTAAGATCAAGGTGAATTTCACAAGTACTTTTACTGCGATGGACGGAATATCTCGCTATAACTATATCGGTTGTGTAATACCACCGAGATTCTGCGATTTCCTTCATAACACTGTTTCTACAACTCTACTAACGAGTTATCTCGCTTCATAATTTCACTCTTACGCTGGAGTCACACAGTTCGTGAACAGTTCACAAGCCGTTTGCGAGCTGCTCGCTAACAGAACTGCATCTACATTGCTGTTCACTAGCAGTTCTAGACTTATTTATTTGATGCTTGTGGACAGTTTGTTGTAGATCTTGCTTGTGTGTTACAAAGTAAAGCCTTCCAATGTTTTAATATAGGCTTCGAGTTCACGAACAGATTCCTTGATATATCGCTTACCGAACGAACACTCTTGCGAGCTCTCTGTAAGCTGATCGCAATTCGCTGAACGAAAATTGACGAGATATCTTGCATTATAGTAGTACAGAATATCCATAAAGTCTCTTTACAATTTCAAAAATTTATTACAAAGGCAATTGATGATATATCTTCATCAGATTTGTTCTATGTTCTCAGTAGTTATCAAGGTTTTTATCACATTGCATTTCAGGTACCCTGTTAATGAATAAGATACTGTTAAATGAACCCCTTACAAAATGGCTACTCCTCAAGAGAAAGCACAGTGTGTACCATGGTTTATTGAAACCAAATCGAATCTACAGACTCAGCGAAACTTCGTATAGAAGGGATCCATCGAACTAAGTATGGAAGAAATCCATCGAACTAAGTATGGAAGAGATCCATCGGACTAAGTATGGAAGAGATCCATCGTTACGTCCATCAATTTGTACATGGCATAAGAAATTTATGGAGATAGAAACAGTGTTCGATAAAGGGAGGAGTGGACGATCAAGAACATCTGAGGAAAACATCGATCGTGTAAATTGAATACCGTTTTGATGTGCTTCGTGCAACTAATGATGCCCATATAGAAGTGTATTAAACGAAAAAAAAACTTAAATATATACGTCTTATTTTGTAATAATTTCCACTTATCTGTCTTTTCATTTACCTTTGTAATAAATTTTTGAAATTGTAAAAAGACTTTATGGACACCCTGTATTTCTGTATCTCAATGGAAGGAACTTCTCATGCGCTATCAATACTATATTTATCAATATTACCAAACGATATTTTGCGTTTTTCTTTCAATGTTTTCAATTGATTCTAATAAAAGACATACGAGATAACTCGTCGTAAGAGCGAAATTATGAAGCGAGATAACTTGTCAGTCGTATTGTGGAAACGATGTTATAAAGAAATATATCTCATCAGTGGTATTGCACAATTTACATAGTTATGAGGAGATATCGTGTCCGTGGTAGCAGAAGATTAATGTAAATTCAAAAGTGTAAAATCACGTTATGGTGGTCATGACAAATAATTTTGATCTATCTTGTACATATTTTTTATAGAATTTAAGAAAGAATTTAATTTCTTCAATTTTGTATTAATTCAGAAATGTATTTTTGCAAGAGAGATTGCTGCAAAAATTATGTATCAATAGGTTAATGATATTATTACTAATATTGGTATATAATTGGTATATAATTTCCTTAGAGAATACAATTATATAATTATATAATTATAATACATATTCCAACTTAATGCGCTTAATAATATATTTAATGGATTAACAAAATCAGTGAAAACAACTTTTAATAATAATGTTTAATTGACTATTAAAAACGGAGTGATATTACGTGACTGGATGCACTGTATATCCGAAATGGAGTTCAACTGAATCAATTAATTATAACAGAAAGAGAACGCAATGAACAGCAACAACAACGATAATTGTTTTACTTCAATAGACGTCACATCTCGTTGAAGTGACGAGGCTTTTTTAATCATGACGAATGATGGTAATTGTTGCCAATATTGCTAGTAAATTTGTAGAATGGGTGATATTCTGGGAACTAATGCAGTAGAAAAGAGCAACCAGTAATGAAAAAAACTGGTTGAGAAAGAAACGAAGAGAAAGAGCCGGCGCTCATGAATAAAATCGTGACCACTTAAGAAACAGGCGGTAGCCAAACGATCACAGGATACTGCATAAATATATTTTTTAATAACATTGTCATATACATTTGCTCTTCCTCTCTTCGTATCGTCTTTTATGTATTGTAAAACAGGCTATTATTTAATTAAGAGATTATTTAAATAATTATTTCAATAAAATGTATATTATTTATTCCACGTTATTCGTTGTTTTCCTTGTTGATTTTCCGTTCGAATAAAAATTATGATTGAAGCGGAAATAAAATTATATTGAAAGTTTCTAACAAGAATATTATGATTTAGTTGAAGTTTTTTCCTTTTTACTAAAGACTTAATTTCTGTAATTAAATTTTGTATTTTATGTATCGTAGTACGACAATTATTGCAATTAAAATTATTTTTATTCAGCTTTCATATTATTATATTTCATTTAAGTTTTACATTTCAACTAATAAAAGGAATGAGTAATAAAGAAATAATAGTGAGTAATAGAGAAAGTTTCTTAAAATTCATGAAAAATTTATTACTTTATTACAATTGAAAGTAAGGCACTTCCAATGCTTAATCCTTCTTCTTCCTTTTAATAAAAGAAATTCCAATGCAGCTATAAAATTATAAATTCTTTATTTGCAACTATATATTTTGTGAGATTCGCTTTTATATACTGAATAATTGTAGTTTTAATTTTTTTTTTATTTAAATGAGATTTTCAAAGTATTTGTATATAATATTGGTTTGTTCTTATTTTAAAATAATATACAGAATATATAATAATTGTATTATGACTATTATAGCACGATTTTACATTTTCGGGTCGATGCTGCAAAGAAGAATTAATGCAGAAGTGATCTTGATCTTAAAATTCGAGATCAAATTTTTATATTCTTCCATCGTATCCTATTCATTATTAGACAAAACTTTAAAAACAGAAAATTAAAATTACGAAAAATTAAAATACATTTACGAAAAATTTCTTTATTCTACGATATATAAATTTAATTTTAGAAATTAAATTTTTAGTAAAAGGAAAGAAACTTCAATTGAATCACAATATTCTTGTTACAAGTTTTCAATGTAGATTTATTTCCACTTCAATCATAATATTTATTCGAACCAAACTTGTCACAAGAATCATGGTCACAAATAATCTCATTCTTTTGGAAAACATTCTTAAATTATTATTAACTTTTATATGATCTTTATTAACAACATGTTTACACTTCATAATTATATACAAAGTGAACAATGTGTTATGAACAATGAAACAGGAAATAATTCTTTAACAACTGAAATATTTGACATGATACTTGAAATAGGATGAAACATCTAATAATTTTGTGATTTTTTATTATTCGGAAATTTTTCACTATATGAGAAAATAAAATGAAAATAAAATGTAAGTTGAACGGCATCGAAGAGGATACAATTTGACGTTAATTTTTATGCACGTAGACGCGTGAAGGGCATACAAAGGTAATCTATACTTTTTTAAAAATGGAACCGTATTTTTTAATGAAATGAAAATAAAATGACAGAATTCACTATTTTGTCATTTATTATTGAATTCATTATTGAAAAGTATTTAATAGATTACTTCAGGTAAATATTATTAATCTAGGATATTTTTAATAATAAATATGAAATAATGAATATCTCTTAATCTTTCTCTAAGTAATATTTCTCCATATGGATTAACAAATAAATATATAACATATTGCATTTCAAAAATTGTTTCGTGGAAAATATGTAGATTCAGGATATCAATATTTCAATATGTAAAATATTACATGCAAAAAATGTATAGATTCAAGATATGAATATTCAGGCAATAAATTTGAAAGTATTAAGTAACAGATCGGAAGTATCAAAAAGATAAAGCTTGTTTCATAAACATGAAAGTATTCAAATATTTAATGCATTGAATGAGAAATTGTCAGTACTTTGTCAAATATTAATTGTCAAATTGTTATAATTTCGTAAAAGAAATCATATATACAATCAACTTATCTTAGAACGTAAAGCCTCTATTTTGATGTTTTCTAAAATGTTTTTACATCAGCGAGTGAAAACGTAAGGATACTTTTATTTCCGAAAATTATAAAAATCCAAATATCTTTAAAATCAATGAAAAAATTTTTTTATAATTAGACTCATTATAATCTTGAAAATTGAAATTTTCTTTTTACAATGATTCTTTAAAAGTTTCTGTCGATCCTTTTTTGTTATTTTATAAAACAGTTAAATAACTTTTATATTACAGTTAAATGACGAAAATTTAAAAAATCTTAACATTTCGTCATCTAACCACAATATAAGTAATAAATATTAGAATACATGTAGATATACATTATTATAGAATACATTAGGATAGTAAAAATAGTACTAAAATATTAGAATACAATTTAGATTGCATTGAAATGATGTGTGAAACATTTATGAAAAAGTAAGAATATAAATGATCAAGTGATTTTTTAAGGACTTCATACATTGTTACTCCACATTTATACAATATTAATTGCAAGCTTTACATTAAACACAGAATTGAATGATAATTTCAACAAATACAGTAGAATGTCGATTGATGACTGAATGTTGATTATACGGCGACTTTCCAAATTTCCATTATTCAAATACAGAATGAATTACGTAATTATATATGAATAAAAACATTTAATATGTATATTTAACAATGTTTATATATGTTTCTCGAAAGTTTCATTTCAGTGACTCGTCCGAGTTTGATGTGAGTTTAACAGAGAGATTTCATTTGTACCATGAACATCAACAGAAAAAGAGTGATGCTATAATTAAAAGATAAATTAAATTTCGTTAAATATCTAAAAAATTTTTTACGTTTTCTGATTGTGAGTCTAATTTACACAGAAAAAGTCTCCAATTAGCGATATTATAAATAATAAATTAAAAATATTAAAATCTTAAAAGAATTTACGAAAATAGTTTTCATCTCTGTAGAAGTTTGAAAGTAGTAAATGATAAATTGGGCTATATACAAATTGATCTTACAGAAACAAAGCATTGGTGTTGGTTATCAGATTCATTAATTCAAGATTATACGATAAGATATTCATTAATTCGAATTATACCATTGTATACCATTGGTATACGAGGGTCGTTAATTCAAGAGGAAGCTCTTGAAGTAAATGCAAAGTTAGGTGGTAGTAAAAGTTTTGAAGCATTTATTAATAATTAAGTATGTATTCTTTTACGTATTAAATATCCATCTTTGGAAACTGTTAAGCCAGATTTGTAGACTGGAATAACGTTTCTCACACGTGATAACTAGTGACAGAATCAAGCATGTACTAATTACAATCAGTACTATAAACAATGTCTGAACCCTTTATAAGTACTTGTGAAAGCAAAATGTATTAAAGTCGAATTCTTGTTGATTCTACGTGAACCTTTTATGAGTACTTTAACAAGTAGTTATATTTAAATAAAATCAACATTGAGTGAAAGCTATATTCGGACCTAATTATAAATAAATTTGAATAATTAAAATAATTAAAATAATTTTTAAATAATTAAAACAATTTAAAATAATTTTTAAATAATTAAAATAATTAAAATGATTTTTAATCCGTGTGAATATCACTGTCACGTCCTTCGAGTTCTCTAATGAGAATTTCTCCGTCTTGGAACATGATATTGAAAATATATAATGAATTTCATTAAATCACTTTTATTTGTCGATGCTATGATCAATAAAATGGATGCTTTTTTAATTAATATAATAATTTGTTTGAAATAAATATTTTCTGCCACTCAAATAATGTCCTTTCTTATTCTTTTCAATTGATTTAAATGATATTTGTAGGACTAGAGTATATATTCTATGTAAATGATTAATTCTAAATATTGAAGTGTGCGTTTTTATATCTCCATAACAAAAATTTTATTTTATCCCTTTTTTCAAGATAATAATTCTAATAATAAGATTTAATTCTCGTTTATTTAATTATTGAAAACTTAAATAGACACTTGTAGCTCTCCCATTCAATCGTCTTATTAAATTCCAACCTAAGTGATTAATTTTTAATTGATTTATGACACTCATAAATTTCGATTCTTTTAGACCAATTATTCGAACGGATAATTTCTCAATAATTTCTCACGAAACACAAAAGCAGATAGTTTCTTAATTAGCTAGGATAATCGACATTTCATTGTGTTTGTAATTTTAACGTTTAAATTCCAATGAAAAATACCATTACATATACACATACTTGAAATCGAGAAACATTTATTCTTGTATCTAGATCGCTTAATTAATTATGCTCACTGAATATCGCTGTAAATGAAACAGAATTGCATAAGCGTATAAGTATACTTCGTTCCTGTTGTTTTCATTCTTTTCTAATTTAATCTATCATTTCAATTGTAATATCGAACAAAATTAATAATAACGCATTGCAATGTGTGCAAATGTATATGTATTTCTGTTTTTTCATGTTTTAAACATTGAAGATAATTAAGATTACATTTATAAATTTGTATAGTCAATTAATCGATAAATTTTACGTGAATATTTCAGAATTGAAATAATTGATGAAATTGGTAATTTCAACAAATTTGCTTAGTAAAATTAGTTGCTATTAGTTTCCTATATTGGAAAGAAATTTGTATTTATTTATATTATTATATATTATTTATATTATTTTATATTATTATTATTATTATAAAAATGTTATTATGATTATATTTATTAATAATTACACGTGTATGTATTTAAAGACAATAAAATTGTTTATTTTAATGACAATATTTTTCTAAATTAATAAGTACTTTTCTAAAACTATAGAAATAATAATATTTACGATGTGAACTAAACACTATAGAAATTAATACCATAATTTCATTCTTATAATTTATTCGGTTCGATATTAACTAATACAAAGAAGAATAAATTAATACTTTTTTACTGAATTTTTGTTTCTGTATTTACGAAGTATACTAATAAATATGTAACCTATGCTTTTCCATGTTAAACGTGATTTGTGTTATCCATTTGTGAAAATATCACAAATACAAAATAAGTTTTATATAATATTATAATATATTATATAAAATATATAATATATTCTATATAATATTATAATATTATTTTATATAATATTATAATAATTAAAGCTTGTGCTTTTTCTTGTATTATCTTCTTTACTCCTTTATTTTTCCTGATCCAAGTTTTATATTTTATTCGCCGATAGTTCTACAGCTAACTCAAGGAAGAGGAAAAAAATCTAAATTTATTTTTTTTTTAACGCCAATGTATATATAAGTGTACATATAAAGACAAGTTAAATACGTATTCGAAGTATACTAATAAATATGTATATTGTAGTTGATTTATATTTTTTAGATCAATGGTTTCTAACACTTTTTATTCTTGCACTTTCTACCCTTTCCATTATATAACAGAATGTTCCTTTGTTTTAAAATGAAGAGGTTTGTTGTGTTTCAAATAAAAAATTTCAAAAATCTTCTATTCTAGAATATTAATGCTCTGTATAAATTTATTTAAATAACAATAAATAATATTTTATGTATAACTAATGCAGTTAACTCTAATGAAAATCGCAGTTAATAAGAAACCAGCCATTGCTTTTTTTTTATTTAATCAACTAATAATAAATATACTACATGATAAAACTATGATTCCTTCTCTTAAAAGCATAAAATTTTTCATGAAAAAATTGGGAGATTATGCTTGTAGTGACAGATAAATCTTTTAAACTGCAGATTTATCTATATGTGTATCATTTATCACACGAATTATATTATTTTATTCGGTGCATTTATTAACTGGTATTATTATTTTATTAGCTTCGATAAATATTCTTGTTGTTATTTTATTTTATTATTTCAGTCGCTTTAACTTTATTTAGTATTGCTACGTCTAACAGTAATGCACTTAATATTTGTCTATCGTAATCGCTAAAGTAGTAAATACATCACAAATGCTGTAGGTTCAAATATATATTCACTGATTAGATTCGAACTCTTCATAAGTATTTCGAAATAATGAAACTATTTTTGCAGAGATTCAAATCTAAATAAACAAACATATTTTGTTACTTTCAGAAATAAGAAAAAACTTTTAAGTATAATTGAATACTGGTCAAGTAGATTCGAAATTTCACGAACGTCTTACCAGAAATTTTCTATTCATTTAAAATTATATTTATATAATTACAAAAGCAAACGTTAAAGTAAAATTTATAAAAATTCTATTCATCATTTATAATTTTGTTCAATTTTATTAAATTACGTAATTAAATTCCTCCCTCATACTTATTGTTCGCGCGCGTGATTAGCGAGACGAGATCGAGTTTAGCAAAGACTTGTGGACTGTATATTTTGTACGCTGAGTATTAGGGGCTTGTCCCTGGTAGTAACTTTATCGCAAGAGAGTAACTTTATTTGTCGGAAGTCAAATTGATTCTGCTATGGAAGCCGAAGGAAAGCCCGAACGTCTTCTCGGTTCCCCTTTCTTCGGCTTCGGGAAATCGCGGGTCCAGGATGGGGTACGAAGGGCCAGATACTCCTTGCCGTCCTGAGTCATTTCGCTGGCCCGTGCTTCTCACGTGTTCGGGAAAGTTGGCGCCATGTCTCAATCCACGGTCGAGGGTCTTGTCTGCTTAGAAAAAAGTCCAGTCTTGTGGCCAAGGGTTTCTGGCGGAGCAGGCCTGCTAAGGGTACTTAACCCATTGCCGGCCCTAACGCTCTAGAACGCTCGAAATTTAAATCCCCGGTGCCGGCCTAAACGCTCTAAAACGCTCTTCCAACACGCACTGTAACTCAATCCGTTAAAAGACATATAACACTATCAGCAGATGTCCGACCAGGTTAGACTGAATCATAGACAAGGAGATTTTGTTCTCCTAACACAACAAACATTCCGTCACTTTTTTCTTATCGATTATCTCCATAAATAATAAACACAGTCTTGGTCCATGCAGATGCAAGTTAGAAATCCCCTGAACTTTTTCACAGTCTTGTGAAAATACCAGGTCGTGCTAAAGTGTGTGCTCTATGCATGCAAAATAAAATAAAAGCTGCTTCTGGGAGGGGAAAACAAACTACATTTAAATGTAAGCAGTGTGATCTACCACTCTGCAAGACGGGGTGTTTTTTAGAATACCAGGAGCGAAATGTGGAAGTACAAAATTAGAGTGAGTACAAATAAAAATGTATGGATATCTTAGAATGAAAGTGCAAAAGGAATTATATGTTAATCTTTCTTTGTTTTGTTAAAATCTTATTTTCTTTGAAGAGGTACACTCAGATAGCGCTGACATCGATAATTTAAATACCACCACTTAAAAATACGGTCCGTACGGTAGCGCTGTGCCATTTAAAATTGGGCCGGCAATGGGTTAAAAACCAATAAATTTTCCCCGTACGTGCCTGCACCCAGACCGTGGGTATCGTAGCATGACACCTCTCCCGAACATACCGCCCACCTTGAACGCCTCGCGTTCGAAACTAAATACAAGAGATTATATTACATATAGATTACAAGTAGTTATTACAGATTGGTGACGCAAAGACGAATTGTGCGGCATATACAACGATGTAATTTTCACATGCACGCGCCGGATATGAGTTCATCAGTTGTCTTCGGGTCCTCCTCCTTCGTCCACCGATAGGATGCACTCTCCGGCCGTTGGACGCTTTACCAATCCATCGATTGCTCCGACGGACAGGACCCGGGCGATGCCATCCTTCCCTGGGTGAGGAGCCGTGATACGGCCGAGTTTCCATCGCAATGGTGGCAGCCACTCGCTCTTCGGCACCACCATGGTGCCTACGCCAATGCGCTTCGAAGTAGATGATCTCCGCTTGTGCTGCTGCTGCAGTTGAGGTAGATGGCCGGCTTGCCATCGCTTCCAGGAATGCTGCTGCAAGGCTCGAAACAATTGAAAGTGGCACAAGAAATTAGCGCTGACGGCAGTGGCGTCAGGAAACGGGAAAGCGATGAGCAGGAGTCCGATCAGGGAATGCCTAGGAGCAAAAGGATTCAACTTGGAAGGATAGGCTAAGGTTAGGTGCAGTGGCCGAGAGTTCATGCACAATTCAACCCGCGTTGGGAGAGTATAGAATGCGTCAAACATCAGCCGCGTTTCTTCGCGCACGCACAGCAGATGTTGCTTCGAGGATATAACAGAGTGTTCGCATGGTCCTCCGAAGGGAGGGGGTTGAGGGGAAATAAAGTGCGAAATGACACTTTCTATGATCGCGTGTCCGGATACTATCGGATTGTTTGCTTGGCAAAACGTTATTTTTTTGATTTTATTTCACGCCCCGACGGAGCTAGTGCCGTTGTCGGAGTAAGAGTCGCCGTCTTCGTCGTGCGCACGCAAATTACTATCCGCGATTGGCTGGCTCGCTGCGTCGGTGTTGGCGCTCAGATTGGAGTCCGTCGGCTCCTTGATGTGCCCGTGGTTGAGCACGTTCGAAACTTTGTCAAGTTGTCGCTCTTCGTCGTTACAAGCTTCGGTTTCATCGTCCTTGTAAAATGCGTAGGAGAGATTCTTGACAGGGATCGTGGTGACGTCGTCAATAGCGTCTACGTCAGTCTCAGGAGCCAAGTCAGAATAATCATAATTCACGTCGCCGTTCTCGCGCTTGCTGTTGCTGGTAACGAGGATACTGCCAGCGTCGTCGCGTTCGCGCGCTTCCTGAGAGATCATTGTCCGTTTGATGATGTTCGAGTCGATCGCGTGGTGCGCGTGGTCGCTGTCCGAGAAGAGCGGTTCGCCCTTTGAGTTCGGATTCTCACAAATTACCACGTGCACGTTTTCCGGTACGTTATCCTGGATCAAGACTCGGTCAGTGGGTCGAGGTTGCGGGACGAGCTGCTGTAAAGGCTGCTCCGATTCTCGCCGTGGTCTAAGGTCTTGAGGAGAGCGAGGTCTCGCGACGCGTCCGGTGCCGGGGTCAACTCGTTCCCGCTCAGATGCAGCTCCTTCAGGTTGGAGCAGTCGCGAAACGCGAAAGAGTCGAGACTCGCGATCGCGTTCCCCGAGAGCGTCAACCGATTCAGCACGAACAGCCCGTTGAACCGTTGCGCTCCCAGCTTGTGAAGCCGTTTCTCCGACGGCTCGAGCGTGTACAGGTTGTAGAGCGGCAGGACTGCGTCGCTCTCGATTCGATAGATCGTGTTGTTCTGCGGGTCGACGGTTCGCAGGAAGAACACGTCCCTGAGCGTACGCGTGCCGATGCACGTGGGCGCGTTGTACGATAGATCGCGGGCGATCAGCCGGATCAGACCGAGGAACGTCGTCTCGTCGAAGCGGTTGATGCCTCAGTGGATTCCCGGCTCGATTCAACACGAGCAGTTGGTACAGCCGGGTGAATATACTCTTGTGAAGATCGCGGAGCCTGCTGTACGCGAGGTGCATTTCTCGCAATTCCCTCATACTCGCGAACAGTCACTCCGGCGACGAGTCTAACGAATTGTGACTGGCATTGAACATGTGTAGCGCGGTCAGCTATCAGAGTGCTTCGCCGGCTGTTTACACGAATGCGTTTCGCTGCAGGTACGGCTCCCGCAGCTGTCGAAGCTCTAGCGGCGGGCCGTTTCTCTAAAAACGCGTTATTTCGATGCGCGACCGATCCAGTCTTCGAATGTCGGCGCGAAACGTTGGCGTTATTATCATCGCGATTACGGTGGTGCTCGTTATCATCGTGAAGCACCTCCTTTCGCGTGATGTATTCCAAATATCGGTTCGCACTGTTACTGAAACACGTGTTTCCGATAGTTCGTAAGCGGTTTGATCGACATCGCCGGTCGCGATGCGCCTGTAGTCGATTACGTGCCGATTTACGCGTCGGACTTCCTTCAAACTGGTTGGCGACCCCGCGGTAGTGACTTTGGTGAGCCGCGGGCGGCGCGGTGAGCGACGAGGAAGTCAGATCATCGGCAGTGTTCGCGATCGTCCCAGAGAAATGACCATCGGGTATCCTGGAGGCGGAAGGCGCGGACGAGTCGTCTCGGGAGGTACTAGACTCGGAAGATTTTCGCGCTACGCCGAGCTCCAGTATTGGCGGGGTACTACCGCCGACGAAACCGGTGTGACCGATACCGTGCGACGAGCTGGACGCGTTTCGTTGATCGTGACTGTCGTCGAGGTTCTCCGGATCCCTAGCGTGATCACCATGGAGGAAGGCGGTTGTGTAGATGGACGTGACGGTGTCGTGGATGCCGCGTGTTACCTCAACGCCGGCCTTCGCAGTCTCGTCCTTGATCTCGACTTCTTCCTCCTTTTCTTCGACATCTCGGCTAGTCTTGTGAGCGTCGTTGTTGATCAGCAGCTCGCCGTCGCTCAGATTAGTGGGTAGGTCAGTAAGCAGGTCGAGTTTAACACCGTTTGAACCAGCATCGCCATCGAGCGTGGGCGACAGGAGGTTACGCTTCGCTGGTGAAACCTCGTCAGTTCGATGGACAGCACCGCGTTGCCGTTGCTGTTGCCGATGATGCCGGTTGTTCAGCTTGTTGTATGCGTCGTCCTCGTAGCGCTCGCGTAATACTTCCCAGGCAGCCTCGAAGCTGCTGTCGGCGACTGGGAAGTACTTGATAGCACGAGCGGCTTCGCCCTTTACCGCTTGCCTTAGGTAAAGGTAACGATGAAGGTCGCTTAAGGACGCGTTCCGAGTTACCAGGAACTCGAAGCTGTCGCGAAAGCGGCCCCGTTCCCCTCGGCGGCCGCGAAATTGGGGTACAGACGTTTCGGAGGTGGCCGATGACGCGAGCGTGACTAGTAGGGGTCGCGCTTCGCTCGAAGTCGCTGAAGCTTGTGAGCTGTCTACTCGGTCCTGAATCGCGCCTAATACGCGATAGTACATGTCTTCGAACTCATCCCTAGACCGATCATGAGCTTCTACGTCAGCGGAACTCGCAACGGCGGCGATTATGCGGTCATGAATCGCCTCGTATCGTTGCCGCAGGTCAAGGTTATGGTTGAGCCTCAGCCGAAGGGAGGCAATCGGTTCGGTTTCTCCTCGCGTGTCGTAGAAGGATTTGAGTCGCGTTAGATCTGCTTCGACGCGACCGCGCTCTACTATTAGCTGTTGGAGATCAGAACTACCGGTCCGTTCCATTCTTCCTCTCCCGCGCAAGTCAAACAATGAATGAAACTCGACTTCACCGTAGAAAGGTAGCAATGGACGACGGAAACGCTGGCCTTGTACTCTGGTCACCAGCGGAGAATCTTCGATTCCGAGCCTTGATTGTGCAGTCGTCCTTCCTGGAGTGGCTGCCCTGGAGATGGCTCTCTGCGACGTTCGATCGTGGCCTGTCCGCGATCGTATCCTCGTGGCTGACCTCGTCCGCTGGAAACGGCTGCTACGGGACCCGTGGTCTGCTCCTGTGGCACTATTCACTAATAGGGTGCACTACGTAGCACTCAAGCCGATTCGCACATCCGGCTCGAAGGAGCTCAATGTTCGCGCGCGTGATTAGCGAGACGAGATCGAGTTTAGCAAAGACTTGTGGACTGTATAATTCGCACGCTGAGTATTAGGGGCTTGTCCCCTCGTAGTAACTTTATCGCAGGAAAATATCTTTACTTATCGGAAGTTGAATTGATTCTGCTATGGAAGCCGAAGGAAAGCCCGAACGTCTTCTCGGTTCCCCTTCCTTCGGCTTCGAGAAATCGCGGGTCCAGGGTGGGGTACGAAGGGCCAGATACTCCTTGCCGTCCTGAGTCATCTCGCTGGCCCCTGCTTCTCACGTGTTCGGGAAAGTTGGCACCATGCCTCAATCCACGGTCGAGGGTCTTGTCTGCTTAGAACAAAGTCCAGTCTTGTGGCCAAGGGTTTCTGGCGACGCAGGCCTGCTAAGGGTACTTAAAAACCAATAAATTTTCCCGGTGCCTGCACCCAGACCGTGGGTATCGTAGCATGACACCTCTCCCGAACACTTATGATTAGATTGTTACATGCAAGAAGTTGATTTAAGTATTGAAGCAGTTATAAATAAATTTCAATACTAATTTGTGAAGACCGAGTTTTCAGCAACTGCAATGAACGTAAATTTTGGATATTGGATTTGTTTCGAATTTAAAAGTACACATTAAACTTATTAATTGTAAGATTGTCTTTAAGCATTTTTGTCTTTCATTTCAATTTGAATACATTTTATCATTACATAAAGTCTTTATCCTTTTTATGTAATAATATATTATACATTATACGTTATACATAATACAGTATATACATTATTTTTTGACATAATATACTATAATACATATGATTAGATATGTGTACTTATGTCTCATCATTACTACAAAAGACATTAAAATTAAAATAATTAAAAATGAAAAAAATACAAATATAGTATAATATAGTATGACATATATAGTATAATATAATATGAGCTAAATTAACAAACTCATCAAGATATTTTTCAAGAATCAGTTTATTGATGTGTTAATATATAATTTTAATATTATAAAAATATAACACATACTTGTATCAAATATTCAATTTTAGAAGAAAAAACGGTAAACATCGTAAGAGAATTTTTCATGTAATCATCGTTTAAAGCCTTCGTTAATAGTAATTATAATGTAGTCAAAATTTATTAGTTGCTCATTGTAGTTTAGAATATTACGAAACTTCCTTTCTCTAGCCATGTAGTATTCCCTAAGGACAGCCGAGACTCAGTATTTAACCTCTTCGATCGCTGACATCGCTCTTAACCAGTTCAGATAGAACTTTCACCCTTCACTAGTTTCGCGCAACTTAACCGAGACACATCGTGTTTGAGTTACATCATCATTTATTTCCTGAAGTACGCACGTTGAACGAGCTTTTTTCATCTATCTATGCATATACATGACTATTAATGAATCACGACATCAGTAAACGCATTACACATCGACGCGTTATTTTTCCTTTCTTTTTCAGTTATCCTTCTTTTATCTTCATTGCAATCGATGCGCAGTGTCATGTCGCATTGCTATATAAATAACAGAATAAAGAGTGGAATTGAATAACAGTTTATTCAACTGAAGTAATATCAAGGCTTTTACGATATGCTACAGAAATGAATAAAAGTATTCACACTCGATGGAAAATTATCGATACTTTAAATCATTTAAACTTTGTCAAACAAAATTGTACTGTCTGGTTGATTTTAAACGTGGAACTTTTACTTTACCAATCTTGAATTCATCTTTTCTAAAGATGTTTTCACATCATGCGCCAGATGAAAAAGCAAGGATAACCTTGTTGTCGTAAACTGTAAAAATTTATATGTTTTCAAAATCATTGAAAATTTTTTCCACGACTGGGATTTTATCTATTTTATTATTTAAAATATATATTTGAAAGATTGAATCTCTTCATTTTTCATCAATTCCTTAAAATTTGCTGCGCGATTTTTTTTTCACTAATTTATTGAACTTTAAACATCAGAATTAAGAAATCTTAGGATTTTTGCCATTTAACATTCAAAGTTCAATAAAGTAGTAAAAAAAAATCGTATAACAAGTTTTATTTGATCTTTGTAAGAAAAACATTTTCAACAATCTAGAATTTCTTCTGTGGTAGATTTAGAAAATTTTTTTTAATGTTTTCAAAGGCATTCGAACTTTTACAATTTTTGAAAACAAAAGTATCTTTGCTTTTTCACTTGCTACATGATATAATGATCTTCGAAAAAACTAACGTAAGACTATCAAAATAGAGACTTTAAAATGAGACTAACTGGATTGTTCCTTTTTTTTATAAAGTTATAATAATTTAAGATATAGATAATTTTTCACCAAGTGTGGAATACTTTCATTCATCTCTCTCTTATATATTAAACGATAAAAAAAATATATATATGTATATGTATATGTATAATCTGCTGTGTAGAGAGAGCACAAGGATATAAGTAACAGTGATTACAATAACAAATTACACAATTATTTTTGACAAACAATGATTCATTTGAACAGTCGTTTTGATTTGAGAAAAATGTTTCTAACATAATAGTTTGAAAAATACAAGTATAAAGTGATCGTAACAATAATTTCATAAATCATACCATGTTCCATCATAATTTACCGTGATACTAATAACAAAAACTGCAGATTTTCATACACTTGTAGAAAATTTGAAGATGCAAAAATGCACATAATATGCAAAAATGTATAAAATATTAAAAGAGGATACATTAATTGTAACATTATGTAGAAGAAATAATTTTCTATTCAGGTTCCATTTTATTCATGAAAATTTGAAAATGCATAAAAATCCGCAGTCTGCTAATGCTAACACTTCTAAAAGTATTTGTCAAGAAAATGATTAAACGATTCTTGAAATTATATAAGATATATTTGTCAGTACGCAAAAAATGACATAAAAGTTTTAATCTGATTAAATATGATAAAAATATTTATCAAATCGATATATTTTTGACAATATCCACTATTACTTGCAGATTACGGAACACTTTCTCCAAAATGTCAATAACGAAAAATAAATATAGAAGAACTATGTTCGAGAAATTATATTTGATTGATCTTTTTAATCATTCTGTGATATAATATAACTAGAAATGACATAATCATTTCCAATGACATAATTAGATCATTGTTGTATGATGAAATAATAAAACAATTTTTAAGCGAAGCAAAGCGAATATATAAATATTCATTTATATTTTTATAATTAATGATTACATACCTTTCTATTACATTCTTATGTAAAAATTATGTGCAATACATATAATTTCTCAATTTTATAAAATAAAGTATTATTTTTTTTAGCTGAAATCTTGAAATGAAACGAGATTCCAATGATTATTATCTTCAGGATTTTATTCTGGATACAGATTAAAATAGAATGATTCTAAACAAGATTCGAAACAATATGAAAATTAAGAATTATAAAATTATATTGGAGACTTGGTTTTCGAGAAAAATGTAATTCAAAAATCAGTCGTGTCTTCGTACACCTAACTCACGATCGATGTTATAGAATTCATCATAGTTTATAGACTATTTTGTATAATCATTATTAAAGCATTTATTTTAAACGTCATAAGCTGTTTCAAGTACCTATTTTCGGGGAACGTTTCGATTTTTCTGCTATAAATATCTTGAATGTAAGACATACTAATAATACTTCTTATACTAAAACATTAAATACATGTTTTTAAATATAAATCTGTTATGTGCATGTTATATTTTATCTTCGACATTGCAACAAGATGTCTTTTTGAAGTTCACTTATTAAAAACAATAAAAATAAATGTAGGGCTGGTACAAACAATAGTTCAATGTTTCATACTAAATAAATAAAGAGCGTGATACAACATGAAGCGTTACATTATAAATATTGAAGAAACGATACAAAAATTGAAATCGTATTTTTCAAATTTTGTTTTAAAATCTTTAAAAATAATATTTAGCTCTGTAAAATTCATCAAAAAGTTATAAATTTAATATTCCAAGCAATAACAAAGAATTGTTACAATAAATACCTGTTTAAATAATCGTATATACTTTTATGGTTATTATATTATAAAGTAGTATGAAATAAATATATTTGTTTTTAAAACGATTTTTAATTTTCCTATCACTACATTATACAATATGATACATAATATATTAAATAAAAATGTAAAATTCTTTAATATAAGAAATATAAAAAATATAAGAAATGTAAAAAAATAAAATATAAAAAGAAAATACAAAAGATATAAATATTATACAATATATAAATAATATAAATATTATATAATAGAAATAGAAATATTATACAATAGAATATGATATAATTATATAAATATTATATAAAAAAATATCTTACCTTAATATTATATAAAGGAATATTTATATATTTAAATTGCTATATGTATTGCATTGAATATATCTTTCAAAGTTTTTAAAACTCTTTTATAGACACATTTCACGTCATCATATTTCAAGTATCACATTAAGTGTAGCATTAGGTTTTATTAAGCTCTCGTATATCACCCGTATTTTACGCCAATAAATCTAAAAGCATTTTTAAGTACATTTTGAACATAATGTTGCTGTTTAATATAAGTTATATACGCACTATAGGTTGTTTATAAAAGTTAGGATGCTTCAGGAGCGTGTAATATATACTCATCAATATAAGTAAAAAGGTCTTAATGAACATGAATCCAGAAACCATTAATTTTTATTAATAAAACATTATTTTTATAGCATATATTCGATATAAACCACTGTTTATTTCTATACATGTAAATTTTATTTTTTTTCTGCACTTATAAATTTTAGAATTTAAATACAAACGAATCATTATTAACGGATAATTCATTATGTACGCATGAAAACACTAAATTTTTTGTATAAAATATACAAAAAACACTATGGCGATAAAGTACATTCTTTTGATTAAACACCCTTAGGATTAAGAAAATACATTTTAGAATGTACAAACAATAACACATATGTTCATTTATATATATATTTTATAGTTCATTTATATATATTTCTTTGAATCGGTTATAAGTTTAAAATAAAAAAAGTAATAACTCCGGAACTAGTAGCTTTTGGATTTATATTTATTAAGATTTTTCTGCTTGTTTTGACTAGTATGCTCGTGAAGTTTGATTTCTACTTTTATAAATATCTTATATAGTTATGAGTATTATCATCAACATTATTATGATTGATAAATATATTTATTCATAAATTTTTATAAATAATTCAATAATGATATAATTATTATTATACATTAATGTCATTAACATAATAATATATTATATTATTATGTTAATGACATTAATATATATATATATACACAGAGTGAATCACGTACATAATTTGATCACCTTAAATATCTTTGTGGTTTTCAAAATGAAATAATTTTGTTAATAAAAATTGTTTAATACAGGATCATATGACAATAATAAGTTTTACCCTACACAGAGAAATTCAAGATCATCTCAAGCTCACTTTTTTAAATAAAATGATAAATTCTCTGCTCCATTAGTTAATGCAGTTAAATATTCTCTATGAAATTTTATTTATCTAATATGTCGAGAAACCATTAGTTTAAGGCATATTTTAATTTTTATTCTGAAAAATATATTATATAAAAGACGAGAAAAGACAGAAGCTTATGTTCACATTGTCTTTATCTTTCATATATAAATTTTATAAAATTAACCTTAAAATATCTCTTAAATTAACGATAATATTAATATTATTTTATAGAGTATGTTAAGCTTGATTGATTAATGAAGTAGAAAATATATTATATCATTTAAGAAAGAGATGACTATGAACTTGAACTTACAAAAAAACTATTACTGCCAAATTATAGTCTCTTCATTAAACTCATAGAAATATGTGACATACTTATACAATGAAAAAAAAATAGATAAATTATTTTACACATAAATTAATTTAATATTGAGTAATATTTAATATGAAAGTATTAGAGTTGTGAAGTTCATTTTCTCAAACATTTTAAAGGGATTGTTAATATATTATTTTTAAATCGCGGAAAATGTTACATTACATTGTATTACTTATGACCGAAGTCTTTAAAATTCATGAACATTTGAAATTAAAATTTGGATGATTAAACCGTTACGAAAAACTAATTGATCAATTTTTATTAGTTTTACATAAATTATTATAATATTTATATAAAATATTATGACTGTTACGTAATAAATTGCTTTCTCCTTTTCATCTTTCAAAATTATTTATTTTATTCTAAATTTTACTACGTAAAGAATGAAGTTGATTGATTTAATAGATTATTATTTTAACATGATGCAAAATTGATTTATAAAAAGAAAAAACTTTTTGTATTCAGGAAAATAAATATAATTATAATTAATATAAAATTATTTACTTTTCCTTCTTTATTTATTTTCCTTTTTAGAATCACTTTTTCATTTCATTTCACACTCATTATGTATTAAAAAACGTGTTACTAATGAAACGATAGAGCGAGAGGGATCCAATAAATTCAACTGGATATTACGATATTTGATGATAGATTCTTGTAATTTCATACGCTCATATATTCCAATGCGCGAACACGTAAATGGAAAATCGTCATGCGAAGTGATAAAATTCGAATCAATCTGGAAAATATGGCAATAAAGAAAAAAAAATTTTTTTGCAATACGTTTTTAGATTAATAACATTTGAAAAATAACAGAATCGAAAAGTCAGGGCCAAAAAAAAAAAAAAAATAAATGAATCGGTTGAAACAAAAGTAAAATCGATTGTATTATTACAATCTTAAATTGCAATGGAAAAGCATATAAATAAATATTATAAAGATGTTTTTAAACGCATAATAATTTTGACGTCAATTCTTTTCATAGGATATTGGTTAGATTTTTGGCTGCATCAATGAGTTTGGCCATACAGCATACTACGTCAAACAAATTTATTGGTTTCATGATGGGGTCGGCATCCACTGAGTTGCTTACGAAAGTTTCGAGGGTGCGAGCAGCGGCTTAGAAAGGATTATCACCAGAAGCACGAAACATTGCAGCGCAACACTTTTACTAGAAGCTATACAGTTTCCATCTGAAACTAAACTGCTCATCTATCAAAGTTTCCTTCAAGCTTCACCGATTTCGAATGCTATATATGCATAAAATATTAAATAGAAATACAGGCTATTATGGGATAGGTAAATAAAACAGTTAATCCTTCAAAAAAGTAAAATAAAATATATAAAATCTTAAATTTTAACGTTGTCAATAATTTAAACTGATAGAATTTCGAAAAGAAAAATCATATAACAGTAAAATGTGTAATTTTTACTTCGAGAGTCATGAGGTAAGGATACTTTTTTTTCGAAAATTATAAAAATTCAAACGAAATTATTCAAATAAAAACATTAAGATATTTTTTTGTAACTAAATCCACCATTATTTTAAAGATTGAAATGACTCCTTAAAATTTGTTATGGAATCTTTTTTCGTCATTTTATTGAACGTTGAATAGGGAATGTTGAATTAGGATTAAACGATGGAAATTCAAGAAATCTTAACATTTAACTTAGTCACCTAACTCTAATGTTCCAAGAGAAAATTTCAATCTTCAAAACAATGGTGGATATTATGGAAAAAAATTTTTTATTTTTATTTTACACTTATTATTTTACAGGCACTTTCCCACTAGTTACATGATGTAAAATCACCTTTGAAAAAAATATACGACTATAGAAATAAGAGCTTCATGCTTTAAACTGAGATCAAGTGGATTGTTATATGATTCATTTTGTATGAAATTATATCAGTTTAAATTATCAACAATTTTTTATTATGCTCTTCACTATTTATAAGATATAAAATATATAATATGATACTTAATATTATACATAATATATTTCGAAAGAAGTATTAAATTTGATAGGTGAACGTTCGAATTCAAATTCGCATTTCATAGTTAATTCACTGTTAGAAAATCCTATTTAAGTCCTATTAAAGTCACCATATTGTTGCGATTCTACAAATTTTATTAACATTCTTATCAAACAGAATATTTTGTATAATCCATAAATAAATTTGTAAATAAAATCAACTACGTATTTGCATCTAAAACGATTACTATTTTAATATTTAGTTTATTTTATTTCCGTTTTTTAGTGTAGCGTGTTGCAGGAAGCAGAAGTTCGCGGAGAAATGCGTCATCTTGAAGTGAATCCTTCGGCCTTGTCAACTAATTTACATGCCGCTGAGACAGATGTCTACGTACCCTAGCTCTTTCTCCCCTCACATTTTTCTTTTTTCCACTCTTTTTTCTCCCCTCTGTTTCTAACCCCATCCTCTTCTCTCCACACCCCAGCTCCTGGTTGCTTTCTTTTTTATTCAAATGCCATCTCGCGGAATAATAAAGCGCAGCTTCTTTCATAAACATTGAAAAAATCAGAGCGAAAAGCTTCTTGCCACGCACTACTCGATGAAGCTTCAAGTTTATGGAATATTACGTTGCCCGAATATATTTTTCTTGTCGTTTTCTCATAGACAAGAGAAAAACGTTAAACGTTTCCATTAATATAATGTACCATAAAATTATATTTTCTTAAAAATCTGTACTTTACACAACTATCTAACAATATCTAGATAAAAATTAAATTTTTGTGATTCGTAACAAACAGAGAATAAAATATGAAGCGAATAAAAAATTGTTTACTAACGATAAGGCTTAAGGAAATATGTAGAAATCATAAATTGGAATTAGCGAAAATATTTACTTAAAAATAATATATTTAAATAAAAAATTAGTTAAAATGGAAAGATAAAGCTTTTTGACAGAAAACTAACATGTATAGATCAATAGAAAATATACATGACCAAATATTATTAATAACAAACAATTAGTTGAGAGCTCAAAATCGTATTAAAAATTTTCTTTCCAAAATATTTTTTAAATAATAAACATAAAAATTATAAATGATTATTGCTTATGAATGATTTCTTGAATTGAATTTGAATATTACGTTATGCTTAATATTCTGAATGTTATTTAAATGTTATGACAAATATTAAATCCATTATCTATTCCAAATATTCGTTACTTTCTTTATAAAGTTCTCTCCATCTATATATAATACTTCAAAAAGCTAATTTAATTAATAGAAATATTTAAATGGATTATTAAATTGATGAATCATTTAAAGAGCTTGATCTCTTGATCCTCAATTCATTTTTTTCGTGTAATCGTTAATTCATCTATAATCTTGTAAATGCAAATTTCGTCATTATACTACTTGAAATTTACATTTTTATTTAAATTTCAGTAACGTTAATCTTAAATATACCGAGATAATTGTTCAATTTTATTATTTTTTCAACTTTTAAACTAGAAAAAAATTCAAGTATAAATTATATTTTTACACATTAAATTTTCTTATTCATATTTAAATTTTCTATTCGTTTATATTATATATTATTCATTATCTAATAAAATTATATCATCATATATTTATAGTTAATTGAATTAATTAAATTTAATCTATACAGTGAATTTAAAAAATTAATTTTTTTATACATAGGCGATCACAAAATCAATTAGAAAAAAAGTTAGAAGTTTTTTGAACAAAAGGAATATTTTCTGTAGCCATTGCCATTACAACAATGATACATGACATAATTTATAAATGAAAATTGAAATGAATATATACTGCATATCAATTAAATAATGCAATGTAATATTTATTATTATAAAATAATTAAACCATTAAATTTGATGTGATTGCATCACAGCAAAGGATGCAATTGTTATAATGACGCAATCGAATATCTTGTTATAGAATGGGATGGATTCATAGGATAGAGGACATCCCATGAGATGTGATCCAATCGTGGTCACTCCATCATGCATCATTGAACGATCTAATTAAAGTCTATATGCATCACCTGAGATGCATAAATTGATATCACATATATTGAGAATCTATTTGACTGTTACTATTTATTAAACCAAAGTTCTATTTATGTTTCTATGATGTACGCTTCATAACATCTAAACCAATGTATTAACATAAATCGCATTTTCTTTGTTGCAGAATTTAGATTACTTTTGTTATAAGAATCTAGTTTATTTTTATAAAATAAGTAAGATTAATCAGATTGTTAAAAAGGATGAATTTATTTCTCTTATTTAATTAAAAAATGGCTATAAAGTTATAATTTTTGCTTTGATCGAATCGAATAAAATTAAAAATATTTCATATCATTCAAATTCTAATGTACCAACGTGAGTATAACATCAATTGTAATTAATCTACCGGGTGAATATTATGCAGAGTAAGTGGTTGCATTTTTCTCGTTCTATCTCTCTCTCTCTCTCTTTCTCTTTCTCTTTCTCTTTTTCTCTTCCTTTTCATACCTACAGCTCGGAAGGAATCTGGTCTCAGGTCCGTGAGTATAAGCAGAGATCGTTGAGGTCAAGGCAGTGAGGGCGTTCACCAGAATTATTCTCCTCGTTTCTTCCTCCTCTCCTCAACTGCATCGTCGACATCCTCAGTGCCAAGCTGCCTTGCGAGCACGGACTGTTAGAGTCAATAAAATCTCTTTCAACTATGGAATACTTCTAAAGAAAATAACACATTCGTGAATTTATTTTATTATAAGAAAAAGTCTATGTTTATTTTTTCTGTTTATTATAAAATAAAACATTGTCTACGTTGTAATTATAGAATTAACTCTCAAATTATAATTAGAGACGCTCTTCTACATAGATACAATTCTATGATTACGACGTGGGCAATATAAAACACTTTTCAAATGATCAACTTATTATTAAAAATAAATAATTGCCAAATGTAATGAAAATAATCAGATGAAAAAAAATAATATTTTACAAAAATTTTTACATTACGAAAAATTAATTTAATAATTTAGCTACTGTGATAAAATGTAATAAAAATTTCTATTTCTAATTGTTTCTAAGATATAGTTATTTTATAATTACGATTTTATGTGTATATTTGTATCTCTTCTTCAATACACATTCAAAATTTTGAAATTGTAACATTATCTTTTAATGAAACAGTAAAAGAAACCATTGATATTAGCATATAAAATTAATGATCTAATTTTCTGAAATTTCTATTATTAAAATTGTGAATGCTATTATGTATTCTCATCTTTTTTCTTAATAAAATATTTTAAGTGTGCACCTATACAGTACTTATAAAATTTTATAACTTTGAATTTTTATTTAAAAAAAATGAATCATTCTTTTCTGTTGTATCTTTCTTATAAAATTAATTTAAAGTCAAAGCAAGACATATTACTATTAAAATAACATCTATATTAAATTATACAAAATGTATAATTGTTTTTGTATATCTATATATACAAAGAAAAACTGTTCTGACAAATACATGTAATTAATACATCATTAATATATCATTGATAATAATGACATACTTTCCCATCCCAAATATAATACGTTCTTTACTTATCATAATGAACAATCACTTCATTACAATATTATTATTTATCAAATATTAATATAGAAAGAATTCTTCAAAGATCGAAAAACAATAGTTCGCAATTAGAAAATTTGTATACATTAATATCTGTATATTTAATTATTAATAAAGTAATAATAATAAAGTAATTACACAACAATTATACAACAATTAATTAAAATAATTATACAACAATTATACGTGGATATAGAAATTGAATGATTGTGGATAAACATATTGACTTGATTATTACAAAATGATTGATAAACAAAAAAACACAAAACTGACAATATAAACAAAGTGATTTAAGAATTCGAAGTGATAAATAAAATGATTTAAGGATACGCAGAATATCTATACCTGCTTATATAATAACTTATATAATAACTGTTATTTTATAATAATTTATAATATTTTTTAATATTTATAATATTTTTTAATATTTATAATATTTTTTAATATTTATAATATTATATAAATATTTATAATATTTCACTTTATTTTCATGTGTAAATAGTTCTATATTAATCATTTTCTATAAATTCTATATAATTAAAGACGCGAGAAATTCATTTTGTAAGAGATATTTTTTACTTTTAAACGTGAATATTTGTTCGCAAAAATTAAAGATTCATTTCAATTATCTATTATCAAATATAGTTTTTTATCCATACTTTTATCCATATGATTGAAAGATATTATCACAGTGATTCAATTATTGAAGTTAATATGTGACATGTGATCAAAGCACATTAAATCATACAATTAGGTGTTTCATTTGAAATCAATCATTATTCATTCATTTGTTTCACAGAAATTATTATGTCATAACAAATGATATTAAATCATATTATTTTTTTATAATAGTCCATGGGAATTATTTTAAGATATCATTGCTAAACACATATCATTATTACACTAAATGAATAACGCAAACGAACACTATGACATTACAATTTATATATTACAACTTTATAATTTACAACAATGTTAAAACTATACTCCATCCTTTCTGTTTTATAAAAAAATGTAAATAATATAAAAAAATTACTGTAAAAAAATAGTGTAAATTAAAATAACGTTGTTAGACCATTATTTATTAAGGTTGTAAAATATGTTTTCATTTATTAAAATTATAAAATGAATAAATATATCATTAATCATATAATGTCATTACTGAAATAATATCTACAAAAATATATAATTTTTAATCTTATTTACTTATTTAAATTTTTTTTTTATCAGTAATTATTTAGTTGCACTGAATTAATAACTTTAAAATATTTTGTCAAAGTCATCATTTACAAAATATGTTTTATATTTTTTAAAAGACGAACTTTACCGATTTTAATGATTACTAGACTATAATGGGATATTAGAGCTTAGAGTTTTAGCCATTGCCATTACATTGAAATGTATTGTCAAGGATTTTCCTTCCTAAGTTCTATTAATAACTTATTCATTATTCCAATTTTTCCTTCCCATTATTTCCAATTATTCTCTTGTTATCAAACTAACGTAGATAAAAAAAAATAACACAATGAAACTACAATGAAAAGATAAAAAATTAAATTTGCAAATTCTCTTATTAACAATAAGTAGACTAAATTTCTATTCAGCTGCATATAATCTATTCTCAATAGGTATAGATCAATCAGATTCAATTTTATATCATGATCTTACACATTTTATATCGATTTTGTAGAAAAAATGTGCCAAATTGACACAAGAGACGGATGAGAGTTAAGATATTTTTTTGTGAACTATTTATTTCAAAATCATTTTGCTACGTCAAATGAAACTGATTATTTTTTATCATGAGTGGTTAAGTTAGATTTTTTAACTAACTTTCGTAAAACAAAATATTTTTACGTATGTCTACACTGGAAATATTATACTATACGTTATATATTTTATAGACTGTTTGATCAAACCACTATAAAACAGCTAGCAACTCGTACTAGTATTAAAAAAATTTCTTGTTTTGGTTTTAAATTTGAGTTAGGTTTGAATTAAATAAAATTTTTTATTATTTTCATTTATTTCCTATGAAATATCTCATCCTGTGCAAATTTATTACAAGAGGATATTTTAATTTAAAAAGTGTAAATAAAAAATAGAACGAGACTAGTCTCATCAGCATGCGAAATTTAAAATGATATTTCTGAGAAAAATCCAACATGATCATTAAACAAAAAAGATCAAGTTGTAATTAGATTCAGAATTGGTCATATAAATTTCACGCATTCCTATCGCGTGACTAAGAGTAAACCGCCAATGTAGATAATACTTGTGGTGTCTTGTGGTGTGTAAAATACTATGTGTAAAATATAATTACACAAAAAATTTTTTTCCACAAATTTGAGCAAGATTTTGAATAAACCTCGAATCTACTGCTTTATCTTTCTGTCAAAAGCTATTTTGTCTTTCTTTAAATATTTACTCTAGTACATATTATCTTCAACGATCTTCTAATCGCTAATAAATCATTATGCAATGCAACCTTAAAATTAAATAAAAAGAAAATTTTCAAAAGAAACTTTTTATTCTTTTTTTTCAAAAATGAAATCTCTTATGTATAAACATTACTCCATATTTTTAATTTATCTTTTTTACGGAATCGCTACTTGTTCAATTGTATCATATATATATATATATATTACTACATATATATATATATATTATATATTTTCTTTTTCTTTTTATTTATATGTTTTATATTATATATATATATAATTGAAATTAAATACATAATTATATATAATTATATGTTATATATATTGTATAATGTATAATCATGTATTATATTATATATATATATATATATATATGTATATTCAATGAATACAATAAATAGATTACAAATGTGTTTATGCATTTAAATAAAATTTGAAAATACTAAAATGCATAGAATGCACATATTATATGTATTTTATACAGAACTGTATAAAATATCTACAGTATACTGGTAGTTATAATATTGTTAATTTAGTGGATTTTCATTTATATTCAGCTTCTTCAGTGACAATTGTAAAACTATAAATTTGCATAAACATTCGAATGACAGCGAATGTAAGAGGCTTCAAAATATAAAGATACGAAACATGGATTGCAATTATTATAATTATACATTTTATTAGAGATGCAAATTTAATTACAAGCACAAATCTACGTTTAAAGCATTTTACGAAAAGTAAATGAAAGTTGCTTTCAGTATGAAACAAGAAATAACAGGAGTTGAGGATTTAGAAAAAGAAAATTCAATTGCAAAATAGAGTTACAAAGTGTATTTAGTAGACCCGGTGGATTCGTTTCCAAGTTGAACTACGTTTCCAAGTTTTCCCTACGAGACGTTTCACAAACTTACATCGTACTTTAAGTTTTCTATGAAATGATATTTATAAAATAAATTAAATTATAATAAAAATTATATATAATTATATAATATATAATAATATATAATAAATTATATATATAATATTATATGATAAATTATATAAACTGCATAATTGATACTTGTGTATGTACCGAAACAACATGAAAATTGAAAAATTATCACTTCTTTTATTAACGTATTTTTCGTAAAAGAATATTCAAGATGATTTGAAATAGAAAGTATTATAAAATGTTAGAAAATAATTAACTAATTAATTTGTTTATAACATACTTTTACAAAAATAATTTTGAGATATTAACAAAAATGATAAAAATAATTTTTCGTATTTATGATTACTGTGTTCAGATAATTACACATAATTATACCACGGAATTTAATAAATGATGTCTTACAGATGTAAATCATACTAATCATCAACTGAATCATAACAGTTCTTGCAGAAATTCAATATTATATTAAACTTCAATCGTTCGAATACTTTTTTTTTTATTCGAATATTTACGATAGCATTGAAATTAGCGCCTTAAAAATTCTTAATCTTAAAAATTTTCAATCGTAAGAAATATTAGTAATGAATTGCGATATAATTGTAGTTGCTACAATTCTATTGTATATGTGTACATAATTGCATAATTTAACGTCCGTAATGACTTGCATTGTTAACTTAACTACCAGCAGGTATTATAAGTAATATAGGTAACATCAACTTTCTATCATGGCCTGGATTGCTGGTTAACTTACTACCTAATAGATCTTTCAAATGCTTTCGATGATGCAAACTCCCCTGCTTATTCTGTACAGTTCGTTTCAAAATTCTATTGTCATTTTACTTTTATTTCACCTAATTTTTTAAAATATTAATTAATTAATTAATATTACCAATTAATCAATATTAATGTACTTTCAAAGTATACAAATTTCGAATTTTAATGTGAGAAAATTTAACTTATTTCGAAAATTTTTAATGGTAATTAAATATTTAAACTAAAGAATATAATATTTCATCTATCAAGTTATAAATAAATTCACAGAAATATAATTGAAAACTAATTTAGTAAAATTAAAAAAATGAATTAAAAATATTATTTAAAATCAAAAATCTTAATCTAAGAAAATAATTCAAACAGATTTATTTTATCAACAAAAGGAAGGCATATAGTCGTTGCTTTGCATCTGGAATAATTCAAAAACTATTCGCTTTACAAGTAAGAAATTTTTAAGGATAAATTTCTTTTCCAGTTAAACGCAGTAAATTTAAACGTATTTGTTCATAAATTCCATCTAAATGAATATGTATATATTATATAAATACATATTAATACATATAAATACATATTATATTATCTAAATGGATATGTATATATTATATATAGAATGTACTACAAATATTCATTATTGAATATACCACAATTATTCTCGCTGCTAAAGTTTCTTAATCTTCATGATTGATTAATCGAACGTCTTCGTGGCGTGGCAAGACACGTGCAACGACGATGTCTTCCGTTGAAATATCAAACTCTGTGACCTCGATTTACTCACAATCAATGATATAGAGTTAGACAACTTGCAATTAAGTGTTACTTTAGGTGACATACATTGTGTGTAGTATCCTAGAGACCAAATTCTATTCATACATAAATACTAATTCGATTTTGATGAACTTTCAATGGCTGAAAGAACAATTCAATGTTGTAAAGCAATATTTGACGAGTTTTTGTCAAATCTTCTATAAGTAAATTGATTTTAATTATTTAATTAATTATTTAATCAATATAGATTGCACTTTGCAAAACTTTACTTTGTACTTTATATTTTTTCTGATAAAGATTAGTAATAAAATTAAATTAAATAGAAAATCCCAAAATTAAACAATAGAGAAAGATAAATAGAAGATAAATTTTTGGCTTTGAATATCCAATCTAAATCTTTGTATGAATCAAATTGAACTCTGCTTTTAATTATGTAATTATCATCTTCTCAATATTAACACGAATTCGTTTAAGAGATACTAAAATTGTAACAAATATATCATAATTTTTAGAGACTTTTATGTGGAAAAAATTCATCGCTGCAAATAAATGTAATTATGAATTAACCACAAACTAAAAAAAATCATCCAATTTCTAGGGAAACAAAATATTCAAATGCATATTTAATAAATATTTGAAGAAAACAGTTTATAATATCAAAAATTTTCAATTTCTATCTTTCTAATAGTATATTAGTATAAAAATAATCATTATATTATATTTTAGAATCATTCGCTTCTCGTTCGTTTTATATATATAAATTTTTCTAATTTTCTATCACTTCAAGATAATTATAAATAGATAAAATATTTTATTACTTTAAGATGATTATAAAAAAGTAAAGTTTGAAATATGATATAAATAAGTATGTTATAACGCAATTTCTACAAGTCTTTATTAATTTATAAACTTCTTTTAGATAAACTAAATTTTTTATTAGAAAATTGATATTTGAATATTAATAAAATCAAGATAAAAATGAAAAATATAAGCTACCACACAATAGTTAACTACACAACAAATACATCGAACAGCATGGTCATCCAATATTTTTCTACGTTGTCGTTTACAAATATTTACAGTTTCTGACAAACGTTATGTTCAAATGTTGATATTTCTATGTCATTTTCTTGACATTTGAAATTTTATTCTTTCCTCCTCTATTTGAATTACAAACAAATACCATTACAAAATTAATTTAATAATTAACACCAAAATAAAATTCTGTGAAATCTGATTATACAAGAGATTGTTATACTTATGAATAAAGTGGTTTAATAGTATGATACAGAATAGAAAATGCTACATAATATAAATTCGTTCAAAACTTTCATAATTTAAGAAAATATTAATAAAGTCATTAATTTTTGTAGATTTGATGTGTTTCCAATGTACACATATATTGATTATGCAGTCAAAATAAGTATTTGTTGTGTTTTCAATTACTCCAAATACTTTTACTTGGATTTATTTGGAAGAATTTTCAAAAGATTGTTTTAGAAATATTATTATAGTTAATAATTATGATTCTAATGGAAATAATAAACGAAAGAATTCAGATCAATTAAAAATAATATTTTTATTATAAATATTAATAATAATATTCCATCAGAATGATAATTATTTTTATGTCCTGAATTCTATATTACTTCTTCATAAAATCCTCTATAGATCTGAAATTTTAAAATATTATTCAATAATAACAGTGAGTATAATTCGATATGATTTAGCAGCAAAATATTACAGCACTGTTTAATGTTAATCAAAATTACGAACATGAAACTTATTACATATTATATTTTCAATTTATTTTTGTGCTTTATTTAAAGAAAAACCTATCCATTGTTATGTTATACATTTATTAATAAAGCATTCTTTGTCCGTGTCTCTACATCTTTTTTTTTATTTATTTTTTTTATTTTTATTCTAAAATTGTTTTGTAGAAAGAAGCTTTAGATATCTCGTATCTTTAATTGAAACATATCTTTAAAATTCTAAAATTTAGAAATTCGAAAAGTTCGACTAAACTTTCAGAGAATAAAATAGATCAAATATAACTTAAAACAGTGTTTTTTTTTTATTAATTTTATTCATTTATAGTGTCATTTATATAATATCAATATACGAATAAAGAGTAGAAATTGTTTTCCCATTAAATCATATCGCATTCTTATAAAGAAGATGATGATATAACTTAAAAAATGCGATATTCAAGTTATCATTATAAAACTGTTGCAGAGATAGTCCTCGATTAATTATAAAAATTTTATTTATTGAGCTTCATAATTTGGTAGAAAAGAATTATGTTGCTCTTCCCGATTGATGCGATATTGTGTTATATTCTGTAAATATTTCTTATTATAAATTTTGTCTTGACTTTTATTGTGAACAAATGTATATTTATAAAACAAGAAATATATTACTTTGAACTGCGTTTCTTCATAGAATAATATCATATAAATAATTTTGTTCAAAATCGATGTTTTGCTTCTTCTAAAGAATATATAGTTTTTTTATAATAATTGTCAGTTTCTTCGCAAGGATGCGATATATAAATTTAGAATGATAAAAAATTACTCGAATACTATCTTCCTACTTATTATTTTGCAATACAGTAAATCTTTTTTTTTTTGACGTGGAAGAAATCTTCATAGACACTCCGCTCCTCTGGTGGGAAAGAAACGGGGTATTGCTAGATTCTAAACGGCTAAAACCTCCACGGTCATTTACCATGACTGAGAGAGCTCCAAGATCCTCGAATGGCACAAAAATGTGATAACTGTCGCTACAGGATGACGGTGTCTTATATTTCTATATATGTTTTATATGTGTTTCATCTTGTCTAGAAGAATGCTAAACATCTCTCCCATCCTACACACAATAAAGTAGACCCTCAATTATCCAAACGTTCAATTATCCGAATATTGATATGTATTAATGTAGTTACTACAGTATGTATTTCAGTACGTATTCAAACACGTCTCAGATATATTTAAAGGTAAGTCTGAAAAATTCGATTCCAATCGTTCTGAATGAAATTAGTTCGGATAATCGAGGTTCTACTGTGCTATACCTTTTAGTTTGTTGAATATTTAGATTAGCTAATCATAAATATATTACTTACTTATAATACTTTATGGTAAAGTAAATTGATTATTTATTTGAAATTTCTAGCAAAAACATCATTTATAATTTATTATTTTCAAGTAACATTGATTGCTTCTTTTCTTTCAAGCAAAACTAATTAATATATATATTTTCAAATTCATTATTTATCTAATAAATAAGATATTTTTAATTCTTCAATAATTATAGATGTATATTTGGTATTATCTTTAAAATTCGACATTCGACATTCAATTTTCGAACAATATTATTTAATATTATTTAATATTAACGTGTATTAATATTTATAATAAAATATTATAGATTCAATATAATTTACTAACTATATGATTTTTGATGACCTTTCGCTGAAGAAGGAAAATGCTTTTAAAAATCTAATGATTATTTTTCTGAGACAAGTGACCTCTGTATTTCATTAATAAAAATGAGGAGGAAGCAGTTTCTCTTGTTAAATGAAGAATAAATCAAAGATAAATTAAGATAGATTATTTCTAAGGATATTTTACCTACTATTCATTCTCATATAAGATACTAAAATTTTTAATACTTACGAATTTATTTGTACAGTAGCAAGATATAATAAATAAATAATATAAAAAATTATTATATAGTTGTATAATGTCATAATCAACTTCTTTGAAAAGAGTTTAAAAGACAAATTTTATTTATATAAAATTGATAATGTTAGTTGCATTCAAATTTCATTTTTTCATAAGTTCAGAATGAAAATTAAAGTAATTAATAAATTAAATCAATCAATTATAAATTAATAAATACTATTATAATGGTATTGATTTATAGTAAAACTTCATAACTGGATTATTATATGTTTCTAAAAAACTTACAATTAGAGAATATCCCTTACCATCACGTGTTTCTGAAAATCGTAACAGTCATGATTTGAATTGTTATAACTTATAGGTTTGTATTAATAAATTCCTTTTTCATTATTTGTTCTTTATTTCTTTTTAACGATTAATATTATTAATTGATGTCAGCAAGTAGAAATTGAAAAATTCATCCAATAACGTGAATGCTAGAATGTGTACGTGTGTCACATGTGTAAAACACCGCTCGGATAGAACCGAAATTACAAAGGCAGCTAAGAAAGCTACGAAAGTTATACCCGAATGTGATCGTAAAACAATATGTGTAGGTCAGGATTTCGGAACAGCTGGTCACCGCGTGTATTCTTATCCGTGTTGACTCAAGGCTAGAAATCTGAGAATAATTTATTATTGGAAAAACTTCACTCTCTCCAGCACTCCACAAACCATACCAATAAGGAAAATAAATACATATCTTCAGATCATTTAACAAATCACACTAACCAATAGCAAAATTGCAGTGAACAAAAAGTCTTCATACGAAAATTATCAGATTTAATCCGCACTTTGAAGTCTACTAACTGTTCTCTTTTATTAAAATAGAAAGTTATGGCTGTTATGAAAATTGTTTTTCGTTATCTATCTTTAAGTTTTTACTCCTGGATAAATTCCATCAGTAGACTGGCCCAAAACTGAAATTTGCACGTATACTATTCTATGAGATTTCGAGAAGTTATCATCAATTATCATCGTGATCTGTAACAATACTTTCTAATGGATTTTTAAATTTCTCTATAATAGAAAACTATTCTGTGCAATTAAAATGTACAATATATCCATATTTTATTTTTTTTACCAGTTTAAATATAAATTTTACATGCTTGATTAAAGAATTAGGTATATTTAATTTCATACATACTTACTATTATATATGATTAAAACGATGATCTTTTTATCATGATAAACAGTAAATGTATTTCTTATCTTAATTCTATCTTCCATCTCAATTCCATCTTTTATCTTATGACGAAATATATCAAAAGACTTTAACTCTGTCATGAAGTTTGAGAAAGATACATGTATAATATTTAATTGGAATGTACTTAATGACATATATATTTAATTTGTTCTGCACATCATTATAATGAAAATAACACAGATGTACAAGGATAAAGTTTATTTTACTTGAACACAGCATAATCTTCTGGTTTTAGTCATAGAACTATAAAAAATAATCATCGTTATAGTGGCGTACATCTTCCTCGAAGTCTCGCTCACTTGCACCTCCTCTTTTATCGTTTCGAGTTTATTCTATTGTTAGAGCGCACTTTGAGGTAAGTGTACCAGAACGTCGGTTCTCCTCTTTGTTAGTCACCTGAAAGAACAATAGAACTTCACGGTACAACAGAAGTAAAATGATGTCGAGAACATATGTGAGAACGTAAATGGTGAGAACATACGAATCTTAAACGTAGTTAATTGTCATACGAATTCAAATAAACATCCTAATTACGCTTGCAGTGCATCGATCGAAAATAATATATGACGAATATTCGAATGTTTACAAAGGTGAGATACTTTATGTAACTCCAAGCAAGTAATACGGGATATTGATGAACATACGGGGTGCCTCATTTGAAGTGGCTCATCCAATTATTTTCAAAATAATTCATTATAAAGAAAAAAAATGTTTTAAGCAAAGTTCACTTCGTTTCAAAGGGGATATCTTATAATGGTCATAAATTTTATCTATGTACCTCCAAAATTTCAGGATAATCTTCGTTTTCTTCAATGAAATAAAATTATTATACTTTTATTTAAATGAATGTGTAGCTCGTTCCATAATGAATTCATCGATCTAAATACATATATGGACATTCCAACGTCATTCAAGATTATTTACTGTCTGGAAAAAGCTTAAAGACTAATTATTACTGGACAAAGCATCTGAATGTATTTTTCATGAATTATGTAATACGATAAAAAAAAATACATTAATAAGTAATTAAAAAGAAAAATCGATGACCTTGAAAAATCCGAAAAAACATCGCTTGCAGAATATCGACCACTTAATTCAAATTACATATAAAATATTTTTTGAATTTTTATAGTAGAAAAAGATATTTGGGCAATAATTAAATGAGATACCCTGTGTATTATGTACATTCATGCATCGCTGCATCTGAAGAATGCATTTATTTTCTTTCTTTTAAATGGAACTTTATATTTTTATGTATTAATCAATATAGTTCCTGTTTATTTTTACGTTCAAGTATCTTCTAATATTGTTATTTAGAAAAATGAATTTTATAAATATAAATAATTTTTTCATATTTACCGAATTTAATAACATTACCCTTCAGCAACTTTAACAATAATAAAATATATCGTTTAACATTTTTAATATCGACCGAAAATAGTTATAACTATGCAAAAAATACAGAACTAAATTTATGTAGTTTGATAAGATTTAAAAGAAAAAAAAGAATAAAATTCTGTAAAAAATGATGATTATAAAGTTCAAAGAGGAACATATTAAGAAATAAAAGGGAAATAAATTAATATAGCTAAGAATGATATATCATTGTTATTATGAATTAAGTTAATTAACAAATGATTACTTCGAACATAAAAAATTTTTGACAGAGGATTAACTCATATATTGAAGATCATAAAAAAGAAATTATGGTATATGTTTATTAATGGTAATATTATTTATATGGTGTAAATTCCGTATAACATCAATCCAGATAAATAGATTCATTTGTTTCTTAATACATCGTTTTATTTGTACTAACAATAAATCATATTATGTTTGCTCTAACAATTATTAAATTTAATTTGACCAAAACTGATTAAACAATAAAAACGTAAAATAATGTTTAAAGACATGATTAGGGAAATTTTTTTATTAAGATACAATCAAATTAGCAAACTAAAAATGAAGTCGCTTTTATATTAACGAAAGTTTTGATTACGTGACAATTCAGTTAACAAGTTCAAATTGAAATGGCTTTTGTAGCGATTCAATTTTTGTAAATTGAAACAGCTTTGAGGCTTTAATAGATTTTTGCAAAATATAAAAAGTTAATTGGGTAGCATAAACGAAAATATAATGTAAAAGATATGTTGTAATATTATGCACAGTTTTAAAGTAAACAATATGAAACGATATATTGAATCATATGGTCTAATTTTAATTTACGTGGCAAATAAGAATTATATCTCATTAAATTATAAACATCTTATAAAAAAAATTTTATAAAAATTGTTTCGTTAATTTGTAGAATTTTGCTACCTTTATAGTAATAAAAAAATGTAGACAAATTATTATGATAAATATTTTCGAAATTAATTATTCTAAAATTTGTAAATAAAATTCTATTTAATTTTTAAATAATTAGTAACAGTCTGTGAAAGAAGTAGTTATTATTTTTATACTACAATTTAGACGAATAGAATAAATTGATTTTATAATTTTCCATAAATTAAATCATACAGATTAAAACTCCGATATTCTCATTTCAATTTAAATAACTTCATTAAAATGTTAATTATCACAAAATAATTGGTTGAAGGAAAAAAGACAACTTTTTAAAATATTCCAATTATTATTCTTATATACACATGTGGCATTTAATTTTGCTTTCCTTGTATTTTCTGGCAAGGAAAACATTGATAGTTAAAATGTGTAATGTTAAACAGTGAAAACTAAATAGTGAGTAATTATACGTGTAATATACTTGAAACAGAATAGATATTCAAGTAAATTGCTTAATCTGGCCAGACAATCTGATAAATATAATAAACATAAACGTAAGAGCAAATTAAAAAATATTCTATTTATCTAGAGTTTTAAACTGTGGACAATATATTAATATTTAAATTAAATATAATATTTACATTTAAAATATTTGTCTTTTAAATTTTAATTTAAATTTTACAGAACAGTTTATGATTGATTTGTTTTTCTGTGTTTGTCAAATACTAGTTTTGAGATTATTGAGCTATATCAAAAATATTCATTTTTTATCGATTTATTAATTTACAGTGAAAAGCAGAACGACCAAAAATTGTCGACAATTTAAGTTGTTATAACTTTGCAAAAAAAAAATCATGTAACAATCCACTTGGTCTTATTTTGAAGCTAAACCTCTACTTTCACAATCTTGAGCTCGTTTCCTTCAAAAATGATTTTACGTCATATTACTTTTTTTCTCGAAAATTGTAAAAATTCAAACGTCTCTAAGAAACAATAAAAAATTTTTTTTCATAAATAGATCCACCATAGTTTGAAATCGAAATCTCGTCTTTATATTTCTCAAAAGCTGGTGTACAATTTTCTTCACCATTTTATTAAACTTTGAATATTAGGATTTTTGAATTTTTATTGTTTAATTTGATTGTTTAATCCTAATATTCAAAATTTAAAAAATGCTAACTAGTACAGCAAGCTCTAAGGAGAAACTTTATTCTTTAAAATAATGGTAGATTTAGACGAAAAAAAATTTTTTGATGATGAAATTTTTTGGAGATATTTGAATTTTTAAAATTTTCGGAAAAAAAATATTCTCATTTTCTTATTCATTACATGATATAAAATCTTCTTTAAAAAAAACAAACTCGAGATTGTGAAAATAAAGGTCCTCTCCTTTAAAATGAGATAAAATGGATCGATATACGATTCTCTTTTACATAGTTACAACAGCTTAAATTATCCATAAGTTTTCAACGTTACTGGTTCAGTTATGCTCTTCACTATAAGTAGACATTTGGATGGCAAATAAGAAACATTATATTGACGTAATGAGTTTTCGCTGTCTGGAGTTTGATCTTCGCGTAAAAATGACAGAAAGATTAGGTGCAATTAAGATAATGAAAGTTACAAATGACGAAATGTCATCGAGGAGAGATATCAGAGAGAAAGAGAGAACGGCCGAGAAGTCTAGAGGGGTTCTGCCGACCAACTGGAAGTTTAACAAACTCGAAGAGAAAAGGCCTTCAGAACGAAGGAAGAAGAGGATTGACGAATAGGGTGCTACTTCTAGATCTAGCACGGGGTGGAGTGGAATACACGAACGTTCTCTCCACCATCGGGCAGAGCAACTCCCGTGTATTACCGTGTAAGCCACCCCCATAACACTACCCCTTGGTGCTCTATCGATCCATCGCCATGTCGGATTCAAGCCCCTCCAACGTGCCAGAAACTTCGACACGCCGCGCCACGCCGCGTGGCGGCCACGGTCGAACAAAGGAAATGCACACACCAATTTTCAGCTATTTTTCACTTTATTTCTTTGCGTCAGTCGCCTCTTTTCTAATCTTCTGTTTCCACTCGAAAGATTATGCTAGGGCAAAAATGTCACGTTTGTCTTTCTTTAATATATAATTGAGCGCTTTAGCTTTTCTTCTCCTCGTCCTCAAAATATTTAGATAAAAATGAGAAATACCAAATTTTGTTAATCTAATATATTTCGACGAAAATTTTACAATTTTCAACACTTCTGAATTATCTAGTAAAATATATATTAAAAATATTCTCCTATAATATTGTTATTTGAAATTTAACCTTTATATTATCAAGATTTTTTTATTTAAATTTTTAGCATTTTTAAATAAAAAGTTCCTAGTGTAACAATTTTTTATATAAATAAAAAAATATGAACTCAAGATCAATATTGTAAGTATATCAATGCTCGATTGTACTCAATGTGTTACATATACAATATAAGAGAGAGAGAGAGAGAGAGAGAATATTAATTAATAAAACTTTTTTTTATTGGAAATTAACCTCTAGATAGAACATCTTTGAATTGAAATAATTTAAACGAAATGAAATATTCAGGGAACTTTTCACTTAATGAAACTAGAAAAATATAACAATTCGAATTCTCTCTCAGATGCATTCTCAAAAGAGAATGCATAATAATTACAATACGTGTTACATTATAATACAAACAATAAGAGTTAAACTGGAAAAACTACCAACACGTGTGCAAAGATTTGAGAAATCATCTTTTGACAATAATTTTTATTTAAATTCCTATTTTACTGAAAATGTTTAATCTATGAGATACTTCAAAGTAAAAAGTTGTATTAAAAAAAGGATTATCAGCACTGGTCGAATAATTTTACTGTACATTTTTAAAAATATTATTCGTGTCAGAAAAAGTATAAAATATAAAAATTAAAACGTAAATGTAAAAAGAAACTTCAGCTTTATTTTATTCCTTTCTATGTCATCATTACTACCAGGCACTTTAATTTGTTTGAAACTCCGATCAAAGACGATGGAAAACAGCAAAGATTTTATGGTTTATACAAGAAAAAATCTATTATATTATATTTCATTTCATTACCAAACAGTAGAAATTGTCATAATTTTTTTTAGTTAAAAATATATTTTGAAAAATATAAAAAATAAAACGAATTTAATTTTCGGATGTTTCATGATATCACGAGATATTGACGCTATAACGCATTACAATGTTTATAAATAATGAATCGACTGTTCATATCGTAATATTGAATAAGTATTGAATGACATCTGCAGATACACTCAAATAATTTAGCAAACTTTTAACTTTTGAACTAATGGGTTTAGAGCGAGTGTATTTACACTTTTTTGTAGAAATTGACTTACCAAAACTATAGATATCCATTAAAAGAAAAGATACAATTGTATTTTTTAGAAACAGCAATGCATAAAAATGTATAAAAATATTTATAGATGATGCTTCATAATTTTAACTATATAATTTTTTTTTAATCTCCAATGTTTAAAAGACACAGCTTCTACGTTCGATATTCACGTGCATTTTATGACACATGAATATTAATATACTGTTATAGACATTATTTGATTTTCTGTTATACAGTGAATCAAAAAAGTATTGCCACACCTAGGTTTTGGCGATGTCTTTATGAAAACAAATGATAATGGCAACAAACAATATTAGCAAAATCTGTTTCCACAAATAATTCACTACATAAAGAAGTGACATGCATAGCAACAATTTCTAATAATGAGTTACATAATGATGGTGCAAGAAATATAAAGATTCAAGAGTCAAAGAAGTATTGACATGTTTGTAGTTTTCTATTGTTTCGTATCGACTATAATAACACTCTGTATCCTGCTGCATTAACATTGGATTGCTTCCAACTTGGATAAAATTGTAAAATATAACGTTGTAAAACATAATAGATTAACACCCATATGAAACATGTACAATTTGTGCTGGTTAATGACAAATGAAAAGAAACACATACTTAATCTGCATTTAATGGCAAAATAATATTAAAAAACTTACAAAATATCCTTTCGTAAATACTGAAATGTTATCGAATAGTATCACGCCAACATTAAGAAAGGACTCTTGTCTTTAACCATTAAAAATGTTTTATATATGTAATACATGGTAGGGTTGTAAAAAATCCACATATATCAATATAATATATGTCTTTGATTCTCGAATTTTTATATTACTTGTATATAAATTACTACTCTATGTATTACTTTTGTCTGCAGTAAACTATTTATGGAAACAGATTTTGTTATCATTTGTTTTTATAAAAATATTGCAAGAGAACCAACACTTTTTTGATCCACTGTATCTTCTATAGTTATTACTAAAAATATTAGTTGTGAAAATTAAGTCTACTATTAGTTTGCAGGTATGTAATAACGAACAAAATTTCTTACAAACGGAATTTTTCAGTACTGGACGAACTATGACCTTTATAATTACAGCATCGTGACTTCTAATTAAATTAGTTAACGTAGCTTGACTGAATTGTAAAACGATGTCTAGGTTACATGTCGAGTCGTGGCTTTGTCGCGTGAGGGACAAATGAATCTTTTTGGAGCATTGACTACCGGTAACGCATTTACCACCCAACACACTCGGCAGCCGTATTGTTTTGCGAGCTTACAATTAGTGCGGCGTCCGTGATGTTTTGTTCGTCTGAGAGCACTATATTTTCTATTGTTTCATATCGACACGATTCTCTACACTGTTATAATAACATGTATCCTGATACGTTACGTTGAATTGCTTCCCATTTTGGTAAAATTGTAAAACATAACGTTATAAAACGTAATAGATCAACACTCGTATGAAACATGTACAATTTGTGCATTTTGGTTAATGACAAATGAAAATAAAAATATTTAGTTAAAAAAAAACAAATTCACGACATAATTATATAATACAAATCTTTTACTAATCTTGTAAATGTAATACATGTATAATAAATATCTTTATATTTCTTTTTATTAATTTTAGTAAACAAAAGAAACAATTTCGAGACAAAAGACTACTAAATTTAGATCTGTTGACACTGTTGCATTAAAAATTGTCTTTCTTGAATAAGTTTTTATTGTCGATTACAAACCGTATCAAATAATTTGATATCGTATCACGAACAAATAAACAAAATGATGCAATTAAAATAAAAAAGAAACAAATACATATATGCATATATTATAATTTGTAATTAATATAGAAGAATCTGCAAAAGAAAAACATTATCTACACTTCCTCAAATGTAATCCTCCTTAGCTTTTATTATAGGACTTTTGTTGAACTTAAGGCTATTCTTCGGAACAAACAAACTGTATATATCACTTTTTGGAGATCTATATTTTTTACAATTTTTTTTATCGTAAAGAACAAACTTAATCAAGCGAAAACTTGTTACATGAAGACGTTAAAATTTACAAAAAATATTTTCTCAGTCTTTAATTCATTAGATTAATTTATTTGCGATGTAAATTTATATTCTCATTCATTGCTATAAAATTCATTATTATAATATTATGAAATTAAATAGATATATTTATGGAGAAAAAAACATTCAGATAGTTAATAATTTTTCATTGCCATTAAATATAAGTAATTTATTTTAAACTCGTCATTTCTCTACTATGTTTATTATATCTATATTTTAATTTCATCGAAACGTTCCATAAATATTAAAAGTTTGGTGTAATTATTAATCATTATTTGTATATATTAAATAATATATTATTTAATAAAAAATGTATTCTGTAATAATCACGAATGTACTAGTATCGAAATATTTCAATCATTTGTAAAAATAAAATGTTTTATATTTATTTATACAACGCATTATAAGTAAATAAAATAAAAATATTGTACACTAGTTGTAAATTGTAAATTTAACATTTTACATATATTTTCATATGCATATGTATGTTGCATATTTTTCACAGGAAATATGCGTTTTTTTAATAAATATTTTCTCTAGCATTGTATTGTATATCTAGCATTTAATTTAAAATTTATTAAACTAAAATATTAATTAAAAATTTATTAATTAAAAATTTATTAAACTATTAAATAAAAAATTAGAATCTTATTTAAAAAAATGTTTAGACAAATGAAAATGATGTCGACATGTAATCATATTCTATCTTGTACATTATCGTTCTTCCCATACCTTCTGTATTTCCTATATTTCTCGCTACTTTATCTATAAATTCGCAATGTTTAATACTTTTTCCTCATTTTTTCAAACATTTACGTACTTATGTAAACATACACATGTACCAGGAACGTATTTACATTATATACTTTGGGAAACTGTAAAGTATTTAAAGACCCAGGATGCAGCTGGGAAGGAGAGAGAAAGGAAATGAGGGAAAGTAAGAGGAAAAGCGATTGCGTTTCGTCTCGGAGTCACTGCCTAGACTCATCCAGTGGGATTGATGGCAGCGACTCCTTAACCCCAGACACGCTTATAACTACCCGCTAGGCTGGCCCGGTTCACACCCTCTAGCGGGGTTCCGCACGCTGCTTGCTTAAAACATCGAAGATCGGTAGGACCTCGACGCTAGGCGCGCAGCCACTTGCGGCTTGTGCTAGTCGAGTGTTCGAAACTCGTAGTCGAGGAATCATCGTCCGCTACAATACACTAAAATGCAATATTTAATATTATTATATAAAATACAATATATTATTATACAAACTACACATTCTACTATAAGAGAAAAGCCAGATATCTTAGAATTCATTATAGAGGTAAATTTCGATTGTGAACTCAAGCTTCTTTGAATTACCGTATATTGCTTTCCCAACCCGAAAGGGCAGGCGAAAGAGAAATTCCCAAAAGTTAAGATAGATTACCCATTTCTCAAAAGATTACCTTTTCTCACCCAGAAGGAATCGAAAAACGTGAGAACCTAACTTCCGGGTTAAGCATTAATCTTGTCTGTATTTGTCTCGTATACAGAATTCTACTTTGTTGGGGAAGGAATGTTACAGAACTACTTTTTTTTATAAAGGTATTAGGTATTTTTTTTTATAAGAATTGATGTTTGATATTTGTGATTTTAGAACACAGTTTCAACGATTTTCTTTATTTAATTTCAAATTATCTTTGGACTACCATTAAAAGAGGTCTAGAAATCAATAGCGAATTTTCTTCTGCACGATTTTTTTAAAAACTTTTTAGTCAATTTTACTAAAAATTTTTTTCAATTTCTTTAGAAGATGAGAGGGCAATTCCATTTACAAAAGTAAAATAAAATTTTGAAAATAAAATAAAATTTTTTCTTTACGATATTTCATTTTCTATAAATCAAATTTGAAAATTTGTTTAATATATATATGTAGGTGAATTTCACTAATTACCAATTTGAGTACGAATAGACAATTAATAAATGCTGATAGTGTTTATTTATTTATTTATTTGTACACTGACGGATAATAAATCCTTTTATATATAATAATGACTATAGACCATACAAAAATAATAAAGTCATCTAGAGAAAACAGAAATTATATTGTGCCTGAAAGATCTAAGGAGCTCGTTGCAAAACATATTAATATATATAACATTACATATTACATAACAGTAGGACCTCGACTAATCAGCGTAATCGAGAGATAAACAATTTAGATAATTAAGACCTGGAGAGAAATAATTTAAAATGTTTCTTCTTTTCAAAATTTGTTTATATATGTATTTATTAAGTTTTTTCTGTACAATGACAGAAAACAGCGTAATACTGAAGAAAGAGATTTGAATACATAAATATAAATGAATCAATCATTCGAATCGAACATAAGAAAACGGGTAATCAAAACTTTCCATAATTAAAATTCTAATTATTTGAAATAACAGATAACTAAGACCCTGATTAATCAAAATCGTGGAATCTTCAATATATATAAAACATTAGTTTACTTAGTGTAATTATTTAGTAATAGCTAGATAAATAAAAGATGTGAAAAATTTTCGTTTAATATAGGAAATGATTTTCACGTAACTTTTTCACGTAGAATTGTTCATATGTTGATCGTGCCATAATTATAGGATTACCATGTATAATAGGTACTTTACTTTCATTATAATATTAATAGTAAATAGAATATTCGTTACAAAAGTATATTTTTTAAATATTTCTTATGATTTGATAAAAAGTTATGTTCTTATTATACAAAATAAATTTTGTGTTTTATTTTATTAACATTACACAAGTATGCGTAAGCAAATCTACTGACAGCTTCTATGTCACTAACGTATGTTAGCATTAATTAATCTAATAACAATACATGGATTAAATTAATAATATAATGTTTAAGTAAATAAAAACAGTAATAATAGAAACGGCTCCATATAGCATAATATATGGAGATTCTAATTTACCGTTCTAATTTGAACGTTGTCTACTTTAATTTTCCTATAGACAAATATTACACATTTTGAAGGGAAATGTCAACAAAATGACTAATTCGAGATGTGATAACAAATTCCTTCTCTGAAATTATTTTTTATGAAGTTAAGAGCAATATTAAAATTTTAAATATTATTGCTTTTTAAATATGAAAACTGATATTTATGGTATTTCTTCTTTTAGAATACTTGATGTGCACCATCTAATTCCCGTAAACAGTATTTACGTATTTATCTTGACATCATTCTATTAGTATGCTTCTGTTGGTGCTTCCAATCCATCCCCAAATCTGTTGTATTTCCTTTCTATCCTTCATACATTATGATATTTTTCATTAAATGAATGAAGATTCACATTTTTCTTTTAAAATTTTATACGAATTTTCTTTCATCAATTCTTCACATTTGTTTCATTGCTGCTATTGCTTTCTTTATATTTCCTTTATCTATTGTATTTTCTTTATCTATGTATGTTCTATATCGTTCTGTACGATTGTCTCTTTAGCATGTAACACACATAATTAACATTGCCTGCTTCTTTCCATTCTATTTCAATTTCTTTGTACTTTCAACATTCTATTATCTTTTTCTTTCTCCTCCAATCTTTTTGAAATATGAAATCTTCGAAACTTTACAGCATTTCCATTGGTTTCTTTCGCTACCAGTTGCAAACTCTTCATAATGAATATTCAATCATAATATAAATTTGATTTGAGCTGATACAAAATGGATTTATAAATTTCATAAGTTCACTAATCATAGTTTTTGATAAAATCGAAGTATTGTAATGAAACGTATAATATATTTTCTTTAGCTAAATTATTCACGTTATGGAAAAAATAAGTACATATTGTTATTTTTGCAATATAAATTTATTCCATTATTGTCATTCCTAAATTATCCTATTTACTGTTTTTCATACAAATTATAGATAAATGAATAGTAATAATACGTAACTATTTTTGTATTAAAATATGTAATAAACTGTATTAAATTATATGAATAACTGTATTAAAATATATAACAAAAAATATATAAACAAGATACTATTTCCAATACAAAACTATATTTTATAAATAATTTGGAAAATCTACACTATAGTAATATTTATTTTTAATTCTTTCAATCTTTATATCATAACAAATCACATCAATATATTAACTCACATTTCATCAATGATAATTATTAGCTATTTACAAAATATTTACTTTAATTTAGTTATTTAAAATATCTTCTCCTATATAAATTATTTTAATCTATTGTATATTGTTATATTACGGGTAACTGGAAAGGTTCATATTTAATGATTCATTAAACTTCAAACAATAATGAATATTACTATTATAGTAAATAAAATTTACTAAAGAATTACTAAAAGAAAATCAATGAGAATTAACTTATTAATTGCATAAAATATATATTTCATATGAACACTGATAAGTAAATTTTATTATCAAACAAAATTTTATATCAGAGAAAATAATCTTTTCCAAATATATGTACAGTATGAAACAAACGTTTATAAATAAATATTGAAATATACAAACAAAACAAGTTGAGAGCAAAATATTTATTCGCGCATTATCGTATTTCTGAAACAATATTGTATTGGCTGTCATTTATTTCAACATAAAGTCAGTGACGATTTCATCTTTTATTTAGAAATTGCAGTAAAATTTTGCACATATACAATTTAAGTTACTGATAAATGTCAATGATAAAACATATAATAAATTTCTAATTCCTTTGTTCAATATTTATATAAATTATATAATTATTCGTATAATTAATTTATATAATTAAGCAAGAAATTAAATAAGAAATTTATATAATTTGTTTTTCCTTGTTTCATTTCAAATAGAAATGAAGAAATGAAATTTAATATTATATTAGTTATTAAAATATAATATATAATATTAGTTATTAAAATAAAAGTTAAATATTAGTCAGTAAAATATATAATATTCATTATTAAAATAACTAAAGCTATATTATTTAATAATTCAAACTATTTAGTTAAATTATTTAATAAAATTATTTTATTTGATTATTCAATTAATCATTATTAATTAAATATCGATTTGTAGTCAAATTAATTGTACTTTATTGTATTTATACAAAGTTTTAAATAGATAAAAAATAAACATAAAAGAATAAAATATTTTTATAATATATAACTTACGCAATTTCGTATGTCATTTGCATACCTAAATTTTTGTTAACTATAATTTATGCCATACTACAATATTTGACGATAAATCTATTCCAAAATATACGAAAGAACATGTAAAAATAAGTTAAAGAAAAATTAAACTAAATAAATTAAACTAAATTAAACTAAATTAAACTTATTTTCCGATTTTTATATCCTGAATCGTAAAGAATTAAGAGATTCCATTTGAAGAGGTTTCAACAATTTTTAAATTAAAATTGGATTGAGAATTGATAGAGTTAGAAATTTAGAACTTTTTAAGTATGTTTATATTGCTTCAAAAATTTATGTATTAATTACAATATCTCCTTTTGAATAAATACTATGATTCATATGGTTATATTCATCGAAAACAAAGAATAATTTTAATGTACATAAGTTGTTATGATCCGTACTAGAATTAAACAGGAAGAATGTATTTTATGAAAGTGTTAGCTACATAAAGAAAAAAATTGATTTTATTATGAAAATTTTAATTTTATCAAACGAGGAAAAGAAAATTATTAGATATAAGCATACTTATTTTATTTCTATTAATCTATTTTCACATCAATTTTACTACGAACTATAAAGGCACATCTATTTTAGATATGGAAATTTCAAACAGATTGAAATCTCCATTATTGGAAAATTTATTAATTTAACTTTCTGCCAGCTGAGTTTCAAAATATTTTATTGTTCCATTTCTCAAATTTTTATTTTTATTGCAAAAATTTTGGATGAATTTTAAATTAGAGAATATAGTAGAATCTCAGAATTCTCAGAATTTTTTCAGATTTTTTTATCTGTCAAGATAAAATAACTTGCAATTTCATAAAGATGTTATAATTGCAAAAGAAGAAAAGAGATTACATTTCTCAATATTGAGAAACGTCGAGAAACGTAAATTGTATTTTTCCGATTATATGGCAATTTTATTCATGTATGTAGGAATGTGATTTCTTATGACAACATATTATGACATCATTCGTTTAAACTAAAATAGTAATCGTATATCATGAACTACATGTATGAAATATGCAATTAGAGAGATATAAAGCGAGAAAGATTGTACGATTGGACCAGAGCATGCTTTCTATCCTCTTTCCATCTCAAACAAAGAAAAACTCTTCTTTACACTTCAATGGTTTTACTAATTTTACATTACAATGATTTTACTAATTTTAATATTGGCAAAGATTATATTTTCATTTTATACTTTTAACATTGACATACTTAATTATTCGAATTAAATTTACTTAGTTTTTTACCTTATCTATTAAAAATTATTACGTAGAAATTTGTTCAATACGTTATATCACATAATTACGTGAACTATTGTACAAACTATTTCTAATCTACGATTCTTTACGAAGCTTTCGTAATTAATATCAGTGGGAAGCACAGCATCTTACTTTCTAATGCTCGTCCGTTATGCCGGATAATACATTCACAAAGAAAAAATTGGAAATACAGGTGATATCGAACGAAATTCTTTCTGCAGTGCTGCGATAAATAAGTGGTCCAAGTATTCATGATGTATACGAATGAACGTGCATTCTACAAAACACTTTTCAAATGAATTCCTCAGATTAAAAATCCATTCCTCTTTCTACCAAGTTAAATAGTCTGAAGTCTTTTCTTTTAGAACGCTTAACTAAATGAAACAGTTAGCTCTGTTTTAAAGTAATGTACGGAGTCTCATTTAAGAGTGACTGCTTAGATATTTTTTTTAATTGTGAAGACGTAAGAATATACGTAATTTGAATGATATTAAGTCGTTACTATCCTGTATGCGTTGTTTTTTTCTTGATGTTTTCAAGGTCATCGATATCTTTTTCAAATAACTTTTTCAAATACTTTCAAATATTTTTTCTTTTTTTTTTGTTATATCTTATATTATGAAAAAATACGTACTATGATCTTCAAATGACTTTGAACGTAAAATATTGAAAGTTGAACTCATTCATGAAGATAAATAATTTTGAAGAAAATATTTTTTCTAGTGCAAAGAACAGATGTCATGAAATTTACAACTTTATTTAGTCATTCGTTCAATAAGACACCCTGTATAAAATATACAAAAATTTGAAGGAATTATATGCTACGTAGAATATGCAGATTCTTTATTACTAAATTTAAACATACAATATTACAAACTGAATAAATTTCATTTTCCTTCTTAATCTTTTATTTTATGAGAAAGTACATTCTTTCTACTAGCAATAAAAAAAATTTCATAATTAAAGTTGCGTTTAAAAATGAAGCTGCATAATTTTGATATGATATATTTTATTAAAAGTATATTATGAAGATTAAATGCATTCTCAAAGGAAGAAAGTTCTTCGAAAGATGTATTTTTCAAAGTATTAAAGATTTAAAATACCTACAGGAATATCTAATTAACTTTGACCAACATGATAATTTTTGTCGTTGTATTTACATCGCAAAATTAACATTAACAATCAAATTAAGATCACGTATAAATGATATCTACTTATGATCAAACAAAAAATGATTCTTAACTGAGAACTATAAACAACTAAAGTATAAAATTTGTAAAGAAATAGGAAAATACAACAAAGCTTCTATTTACATTATATTTTGCTTAAAATTATTCAAATCTTTAAAAATACTGTTATAAATATGTAAAATTTTATAGAAAATTATAAATTATAAACTAGTCGTTTTAACCAATTTTCATAATTCCAAAGTTAAAGTCAATTTATACAAGAATATAAGAGTATAAGAATAATTATAAATACAGAAGTATAAGAATATAACAAAAATCATACATGTATATAATTTCCATAATATAATTATATACCACACTTTTTAAACAAACATGTTTTTAACTTTATTTAAAATATTAATCTCATAACGTGTAAACAGTTTCTTCTACATATTAATTGCAAACCGTTTGTGTTTGAACTTTATTCTTTTATTATTAAAATTAATAATTTAGTAATAAAAGCAGTTAATTATTTAATAATTTAATAATAAAAGCAATTAATTATTTAAAAATTGCAGAACAAATTGACTATTTAATTATAACGATATATATAAACTAACTTCTTCCACATATTAAATGCGTGATACCTGTATACTTATCCGCTCGTGTTTACACGCGTTTATCCTTTCATTATCGCGATCAATGATTTAAAGCAATTATAGAATCGACTATTCGGTTATAATGGATATCTCGAAAGAACATTTGTTTTTTCTTGCTGCAAAAACACATGCGATTCGGTTACAATGGATATCTCGAAAGAACATTTGTTTTTTCTTGCTGCAAAAACACATACTGGCCACGTGCGATTAATTATCCTTGCATAAGAAAGACGAACCCGTTGGTATATATCTCTGACATGCGAATTTCTACGAAAGATTGGAGGCAATCGCATTACTTTTATTATAGTCGTAGAAGGCCGTACTTTTTGTGATAACAACTACGTCAGGTTATACGAGGATGTCGCAGTGCGGTATGCACAAACGAATTGCACTCGCAAAAGAAACTGGACGTTACCATGAAATGGGCAGGCGTTAAACTTTCGCTCTTAATGTTCAGCCATGTTATTATTATTCTTCAATCGCGTTCTGCTTGCTGTACAGTTGTTGAATACAATTGGTGAAATACAGAGGTGAAGAATTTGCATACTCGATGAAAAATTATTGATATTTCAAACTGTCTAAATTTCGTAAAACAAAATCATACAACAATCCGATTAGCCCCATTTTAAAGTGTGAAATCTCCACTTTGCCAATCATCTTTTTTTTCCAAAGATGTTTCCACATTTTGATCATGCAGCAGATCAAAAAGCAAGGATACTTTCTCAAAAATTGTAAAAATTTAAACGTCTTTAAAATCATTGAAACACTTTTTCCATGACTAGATTTACCATAATCTCAAAGGAAAAATCTTCCTTTTATATCATTCCTTTAAAATTTTCTTTCGCCATTTTATTGAACCTTGAACGTCAAAGTTAAAAAACAAAAAGAAAAAACAAGAAATTGTCATTTAATCCTAATATTCAAAGTTAATAAAATGGCGAAGAAAAATCGTGCAGCAAGTTTGAAAAGTCATAGTAAAAAGGAGACTTCAATCTTCAAAACTGTGGTAGATTTAGTGACGGAAAGAATTTTTTAATGTTTTCAGAAGCATTTGAATTACTATTTTCCAGAATAAATATATCCTTGCTTTCTCAGTTGCTCTATTCTATTAAACGTGTAATTCTTTTAAGTAACAAACATCCAATACTTGAAAACAGCTTAATTTTTAATTGATTTATGCTCAAAAATTCTTTCTGATCAATTATTCGAAAAAAACATTTACTCTAACGGGTATGTTTCCCAATTAATTCGGATAATCAGTGTTTCACTGTACTCGAATCGTACATCAGTCTCGTTACATGATGTTTCATTATCTATTTATATATTTTTTATACATTATCTATTTATATATTTTCTAATACACGTTTGACTCCAACTTGTTGGAGCAATTTTCAGCGGGCCATAATGCGAAATGCGGCGTATTAACTAAAGGAAAATCGATGTCTGTACGGAATGCAATCATTGTCAAGAGATACACCACAATAGCGCAAGATATACGTATATACTTACGTACACAAGAATATATAACACGCTGTTGAGTTATATTCCATACGTTCTCGTATTGATACGCAATTTCGCAGCTTTTAATGAATCGTTAAAGAGATCGAGGAACGCACAATCAACCGCCATTTCTTAACATAATCGTGCGTGGGCGACAAACGATTCTTTGTTCCCCCAATGATAATCAACCCTCGTTGCTGGAGAAGTTTGAGCAAGGGAACGTTGTGTTATAACGAGAGATTGAATCTCGATTCGAGGTAGCTGCTCTCCGTTTTCCACGTAGCATACCCGATTACGGTACAATGCCTGAGAATCGGCTCGATTAATGGTGTAACCATGCTGCATTGTCTTCGTGGTCGATTCTGTTCTGTATATATACGTACACGATCCTGTAGAGGTCCACCAGGATACTATGTCATGACGGACCGGCACGAGGGAACACACATCGTGCTAACGTGGTACCCCGTAATTGCTGATACGTTGTGTGACGAGGGGTTCTCAGTCGACAATTACGAGGGAAACGGTCTGCCTGCGAATCTCTAAGATTTATGGGATAGCGACTGACGAATGGTTAAAGCATATTATTTAATTTTTGCTTCTACTATTACAATGCTCGTCGATTCGTTTTTGTAGCCTTTGGATTTCTAGTACGTGATCCAAAATTTTAGATAGAAAGAAAAAAAAAGAAAAAAAAAAGATAAAATATTCAAATGTTCAGAATACGATTGTATAAGAGTTATTTAAATAATATCAGCCTTTGCGTCTGTCAATTTAATGCGGCAAATGGTTTCTGTTTACACTCTTGAAGCCCTTTATTCTTAAATCCGATGTTAAAGACACTGTACATTAAAATTAATTAATTTTCACGTCCCTTGCTGTTCACTCGTATTCCTGGATTTCTACTTCATGAAATTTTATGCAACGATTCTACGAAACACGTACTCTTACATTCTCACATGTGAATTGTACACGCTGTAGGTAAGTATCCAAATAATATAAAACTCTATTAGTACAATACATGTTTTCAACAACAGACTATTCTTGGAACAATATTACAAATTCAATGATTCTCGGTTACTGAGAAATATTGCAACATTTGGGGCCTGTTATCAATTTTGATTAAAACACTATGAATTGCTATATTATTCAACGTTATAAAATTAGTTGCTAATAACTATATAGAAAGTATAATAATACGAAACACTTCAGATAAATATAACGACTTATGTTCTCTGTAAATACACAAAGATACTAAATAAAAAAAATATTGAATTTACTTAGTAACGACAAAAACAAATTTTATCTACTAACTATTTAATTAATTAGATTGCATAAAAATTTATAAACTGATATATTGTAATCATGTAACGGATAGAATTTTATTTTTAATTTGTTAAAAATAATTTACAAATCTATATACTACTATTAAAAAATATATTTTATTAGTAAAAAATTATTTAAATTAAATTGAATTATTTAAAATTGTTTAAAAATATTTTCACACAAAAAATGTTTAATTGCTGATAATTGTTTAATTGCTGAAATGAGTTTTAATTTAATTCATCAAATCAATAAGAAATATTATGTTATATGAATTAAAGTTTCGTAGATAAAACTATATTTAATTCTATTGTTATTTCTCATTCCTGTTAAATTGAATTTTTAATTATATTTACAATACAAAGTATATAATATAACATGTATTATATATAATAAACATTTTTTTCTATAATAACCACCAAATGCCTGAAAAATCGTGGCGATTGTTGGCTCTATGTATGTAATATTTATTATATACGTATAATATTTATCTTCTAATTAGAGATAGATATTTATGATTATAATATTTATCTTCTAATAATATTTATACTATTAAAAATATTTTCTAATTATTTTCTAAATATTATACTAAATATTTTCTAATTATGATATTATACTAGATATTTTCTAATTATAATATTTATCTTCTAATAATATTTATACGTATAATATTTATTTTCTAATTAAAGATAGATATTTTACTAATTGTTCATTTATTAAAATCGCATTTGTCTCAGCGATACGGTGATCTTGACGAATGCTGCCCGCTTGGCTGAGGTTCTCTCGTTTGGCCTTTTACAGCCGTCGGAGAGATATTTTGGTCCTTCGAGCACGGATTCAAGCTCAGACAAGCTTAATCCATATCAGCGTACAGTTCAGAGTGACGACACAGCAGCAGTGAAGCCATTTTCACCCTGTGTCGTACTTCAACATCGTGACTACCACATCATTCAACGTTCATCAGGCAACGTTCATCGAGGCGACGATACAGAGTAGCGGAACCAGTCTCCCTGTGTCGTACTTCAACATCGTGACTACCACATCATTCAACGTTCATCAGGCAACGTTCATCGAGGCGACGATACAGAGCAGCGGAAACAGTCCTCCTGTGTCGTTCTTCTACATCGTGGCCATCACATCATCCACATCAACATCAATCGAAGTGCCGATACAGTGCAGCGGAAACAGTCCCCCTGTGTCGTGCTTCAACATCGTGGCCATCGCATCATCCACATCAACATCAATCGAAGTGCCGATACAGAGCAGCGGAACCAGTCCCCCTGTGTCGTGCTTCAACATCGTGGCCATCGCATCATCCACATCAACATCAATCGAAGTACCGATACAGCAGCAGCGGAACCAGTCCCCCTGTGTCGTGCTTCAACATCGTGGCCATCGCATCATCCACATCAACATCAATCGAAGTGCCGATACAGTGCAGCGGAAACAGTCCCCCTGTGTCGTGCTTCAACATCGTGGCCATCGCATCATCCACATCAACATCAATCGAAGTGCCGATACAGAGCAGCGGAACCAGTCCCCCTGTGTCGTGCTTCAACATCGTGGCCATCGCATCATCCAGATCAACAATAAGCGGTAACGTACAACTCACTTGCTAGGTTAACGTCGCTTGATTCCTTACATTCCTAATAACTCCACGAAAAAGCATGGCTCCCTCACTTGAGGATAAAATCAGAACGTTAAAACTAAAACGCCAAGGGTTTAAATTAGAGTTACAAGCATTTAAAAGGATATTAAAAACGTACGATCCACACACTCAGTCACCCGAACATCTTCAAGTGCCTCTCGAGGCGTTAGAATTCGAGTACTACACGTTCAAAGAGATACAACCAGAATTAGATATCGCAGACGAAGACGGGGAATATTTACGCGAACGTATAGAAATAAAAGTAGATTATATGCGGTGCCGTGCCCAAGCACTTTCCCTGTTAGAATCGACGCGCATCATAGCGGCCACCAAGGCAACCGCAAGTCCTAATCAAGGTAGAACAAATCACTCGTCGCAATTCACGAACCACGCCGAAAACAGGAGGCTTGACAACATGAGCTTGCCAATCATACCATTACATACAACGCGATTCAATGGGTGCAACGAGAATTGGCCGGGATTCGCGGATCAATTTAAAACAACAAATCATAACAATTCACCTGTGAGCGATCGCTGCAATCACTTAGAGCCATCCACATCAATAACGAGATCACCGCGTATCGAGCAGCAGTTTATCCCGCGAAATTCCGAATCTTATCACGTAAATAGATTTCTTACAACCTCACGCGTGTACGCGACTCAGTGCTACCTATGCCATCAGAATCACGCCGTTCATACCTGTGAGAAGCTCATAAGATCTACCATACCAGATAGAATCAAATTAGTAAAGGAACATCGCTTATGCTTAAATTGCCTACGCAAGGGACACTATGTATCCGAGTGCAAGTCAAGTGCGTGTCGAGTGTGTCAACAGAGACATAACACTCTGCTGCATTCGGGCGCGACTACGGATTATCGAGTTTCACCGCAGGTCAACATGACTTTCCTGAAAACAGATCTCGAGCAGTCAACGAGACTCTGGGAGGTCGAGGAAGGTCCGCAGACTCATTCACTCTCGGAGGAGGAGAACCTACTTGAGGTTCAGCATACACAAAACACGCGACGCGATCCCCAAGATGGGAGATACAATTCAATCACAGTTCAAATATCGGTTAAGTCGAAGATCCGCGAGCTAGATGACTCCCACGCATTATCATTCGGGCACTTTAACTCACTACGACATTCATTAGCTCGCGATCCAATTCCACGCAATCATTATCGGGCGTTCATACAAAGGTACGAAACTCTAGCTTACGTTACAAGGGTCAGAAAAGGTACAAACACCGAAGGCTACTACCGGCCGCCCCATGCTGGGCTAAAGAAAAATAGCCTCACAACCAGGCTACGCGTAGCTTCCGACGCAGCAGTAAGGACATTAACCAGACTCCCATTCAATGACACATTGAGGACCGGACCGACAATACAGTTCGAATTATTAACAATACTCACAAAATTGCGGAGCCTCAGCTTCGTGTTTACAGTTAAATTTACAACAATGTACCGACAGAAACAAATAGACCCGTCAGACCGACATTATCAAAACATATTCTGGCGGGACGATTCGACGAAAACTATACAGACATACGGAACAACTTCACCACCTTACCTCACGACCAAGATATTACACAAACTCACATTCGGCGAAGAGGTAAGGTATAGTAGAACCGCAACTACGTTCCAGTTGGACCCTCACCTGGACAATTTGACAACGGGCGCGGATACGTACGAAAACGAACAGACACTTAGACAGGAACACACGCACTTCGCGAGCAACAAAGATCTCGGACCACGGCAATGGTCCTTCAATCATCAAGGGTTAGTACCTGACCCGGTATCAAACACCGACACCTCAATCCTCAACATCATTATTCGAAATACCAGGTATAAGGGTAGATCACGCGCATTAGACCCTCTCATGAAGGAACTAGGTCTTCTTCGTGTGGGGGGGAGGATTGGGCCCGCGAACATTTCATGGAAAACAATTTATACGTATTCAGACAATGCAAAAACCTTTGTAGGCGCGAATCGTGAACTGCGAAAGATACATGCACAAGTAATCAATAGTACAGATACGATCCTTCGCGATTATTTAACAGGGGAACAGGTAACATGGCATTTTATCCCACCACGCGCACCACATTTCGGAGGGATTTGGGAAGCCGCGGTAAAATCCATGAAAAAACATCTTATAAAAATTGTAGGAAATCAATTACTAACGTTCGAAGCAATGAATACGTGTCTTATCGAAATTGAAGCCATTCTGAATTCCCGGCCTATTACTCCCATATCCGCTGATCCAAATGACCTCACAGCATTGACCCCTAGCCATTTTCTAATCGGGGACGTACTGACCAGCATAGCTGAGAAAGACGTTACCAATACAACAACCAGTAGTATAAGCATGTGGCAACACATAAAACGATTGCGGCAGCATTTCTGGAACCGCTGGCACAAAGACTACCTCAACCAGCTGGTGGTCCGCAGCAAGTGGCACACAAGGGAGCCAACCGAGCTGCGGATCGGAACTCTAGTCATCGTCAAGGAGGACCACGTACCACCATTCCTTTGGCCTCTAGGAAGAATCACCGCCTTACATCCGGGGGACGACCAAATAGTAAGGGTGGCCACGGTAAAAACAACGAGCGGCGAGTACAAACGCTGCATCCGACATCTAGCACCACTACCCGTAGAATCAGCATAACGCAACGGTCACACTCAGTGGAAATCAATTAGTCAAGATATTACTGTATATAGAAATAACATACAACACACATCACTCACTCCTTTACACAAATACACGGTCGCGAACAAGCATTGTTGACCATGACCGGTCAAGGGGGGCCGGCATGTTCTGGATCAGAACAGGATAGTTTAGGTTCTTAGAATACTCTATCCTGCGGAGAAGTACCGGATACCCTGGCACATGTCTATCGATGGGACATTTATCTTACCCTGAGAGGCAGGGTTAGAGTATTCCAAGAACGTCTCTTAAAGAATAAACAAAGGACGTCTTGGCTGGCGCCAAGTCACGTAGGCACAATTCGACACGCAATAAGGGTTCGTCATATAACGCGAGAGAACAGTGGAGAGAACGATTCAGTCATTCCATGAGTCTAGACGCGGAGACATCTTCTCCCAGACTCAAGTCTATCACATTCATTCGAGTCACTCCTTTCATACGAGACACCACACAGCAACAGTTGTATACACATCAAATCAAATATACGTTTTAAAAACCAACAATCTGCATTCATAATATCTCTCCGACGGCTGTAAAAGGCCAAACGAGAGAACCTCAGCCAAGCGGGCAGCATTCGTCAAGATCACCGTATCGCTGAGACAGCATTAATAATAAAGTCTTTAGCGATCATGAAGATTTTTACATTATAAATAATTATAGTTATATGAAATACATATATAATTAAATGTTCATACAGTGTTTTATAAAATCTTGTCTTAAATATTAATTAATATACATTGTTATTCTATTATTATATTTTATTGCATAGACCGACAGTTTTTAAAGAGACAAATGCAGGAATAATATTTTTGTCAATATCAAGACAATTACTGCAATTTCTGAAAATGTTAAAAATTAAACATTATTAAAAAAATCAAAATTAATTAAGATATGTTCAATAGACAATGTGATATCACAAGCCTCTCAAGTAAACTATTTGATAGTGAATATTCACAATATTTGAGTAACCAAATGGGAAGATTAACTTCAGTTATATTATAAAGATCGCATGTAAAGGGAAAAACCCTTTCTTTTTTATCTTATATTTTCTATAAATTATGATTCAAATAAATAATAATAATTTATTTGAATAACACAAATAATAATTCATGATTCAAATAAAAATTTAGAATCCACGAATGTTATATTTATTACAGTGTAATATTTTATATATATACATATTTAGAATAAAATGAAAGAGTCTAATAAAGTTTTATTGGCATCCGAAAATTATCTAAATTGCAGCATTCGCAACGTTTTTCGTAGGTTCTCGTGACGTCGATGAGATTCAAATGAAGTCTCGTTGGGTAATTGCAAATCTTCGATGCTCTCATTTTGCGCAGACAGCCCTATGATGCAATTTTACGAGTGATTCAGTATGGAATTGCAAATCAAGGAATCTCTTCAAATACATCGTCTAATGTAAAAAAGAAAAAGTAATTTACTATGTACATATATCCTTTCTGCTTTGTCCCTCTCATTACATCTTTAGCTATTATATTATATTATATAGTTACTGGACTCTGAATTTTTATGCAAATTCTTATTCTTGAAAATATAATTAAAAAAATAAAACTTTTGTGAAAGTTCTATATTATTGCTCTATATTATTGTTCCATAATATGAAAAAACATTCTACTGTGAATATTTTACATATTTTTTCATATTATCTACACTGTGCAATTTTAAATTTCCTATAAGTCAATATAAAAGTCTATAATTTAGTAATTACTAATTTTAATTATCCAGACGTGCAACTCAGCAATCATTTTAATGTAGAAGTGTGTATTGTGTCATAAAATTTCTTTGTAATAACAAGAATTAATAAATTTGTGTATCATAAAATAAGTACAAAATTATAGATTGAATATAGATTATAGTTAATTAAATATTATATCAATTATATCATAAATATTATATGTACTTTTATATATTACATGTCATATATTGTAAAAATATATAAATATTATATTGTATTATATGAATTGATTATAATTAAATAAATATTATATATACGTATATATTTAAAAGAATATTATAAAAAAATTATTACATTCGTTTTCACTAGTCAAAAGATTAAGAAACCACAATATGAAAAATACGAATTGTAATTTGAGAAACGATATTGTTAAAATTATGTTAGAATTACAATTAGGGCTAAATATATTTCATCTAATTTTAAGTTTGAATCCCTTGATTGACAAGTGAATTAAATCCCTATTCTATTACAAATTAAAAACAAAATATTGCTTCATTATAAGGAAATAAAGTGAAAGAATAATAATTATGATAACATTACTTAGAAACCTGCCATGATATTATAACCTACTATGATAACACACAGACACACACACACACAAATAAGAAAAATTACATTTCTTTCTATAGTAAGCTAGTAGTAATGAATAATCAACTGTTATTATTTATTTACGATATAAATATTGACTTTTATTTCTTATTGACATAAAATAAAATATACATGTTAATATTAATTACTAGCTACTATTTTCTTAATATTAAAGTATACTAATTATACTTATTTCATTTACCAATTCATTATAAATATTAATATAAATATTAAATTAGTAAATGAAATAAATATAATTAATACTTATTATTTCTAATAAAATTAATGTAATTTAATTAATAATTATAATTTCTAATTAAAGTAATGCAGTTTGAAATTTAAAATAATGAAAAAAACTTTGGTTATAACTATACATTTATAAAAATAAAAAATAATAATAAACAAGAAAGTTATACATTTATATTAATAGTTAATAAAATCCAAATTTATATTATTATATTCTGGAATGACTGAATTTATTTTATTTTTAATATTTCATATAATAACATAAAACAAACAAATACATGATAATAATAATCACATGTATTTAGAAAACTGTATTTAGAAAATTTGACTAACTGTTAAATAAATAATCAAAACTGTTAAAGAAATGTTAAATGTAATAACCATTAATATATTCTTATATTTTTATTTTTTCTAGCTTTTTGATATCTAAAGTATCTTCTCATTATTTATTAAACTATCTACTTATTGTTATGTGTTTTGTGAATCCAATATTGATTTTCATAGATTGCAAACAATATTGCAAAGCGTATTAATATTTAATTACGTAATTCATATAACGTAAAGTTATGTATCATCTATGAATATTAAACTGTTTCGAGCAGACATTGCACAAATGAATACACCGCTGCTAACATATTACATATTATCATCCACCAATTATATTATAATTAGTTACGTTAGTTATATTGTAAAATATAAATATCATGAAAGAACTTATTTAAATATAGAAGAACTTATATGTGAAATAGAAGATATTTATAAATAATATAAAAGAACTTATTTAAGTTGAATTATTATGATATAAATAATGAATTAATGGAAGAAAAATAAAATTATTTACTTTTAAAATCAAAAGAAATAAGGAACATAATTATGAGTTATAAATATCTTTCTTCGTGATGATTATTACTTTATAAAAAAATATCAAAATTCCAATAGTAAATATTATTCTTTATTTGAAGCTATGATTGATTCACTTCTATTACATATATAGAACACATTGCTTGAAGCAACAATAGTCAATAATATAGTTTCTATTATATATAAACACGTTTGTAAGGCTTGTAAATACAGGAGTCCCATTTAAAACATCTCACATAATTATCTGCTAAACTCTATTTGTTATAGAAATGAAACTTATTTAGTTTCGAAGACATCTTATATAGTAGCCACAAATCTTGCCTAAGACATGCCTCTAAAACTTCAAAGTGATCTTCGTTTTTTTTAAATCGAACTGTGTATTTTTATTCAAATAGATGTGTAGTATATTCGAATTCATTGAATTCATTAAATATATTGATGTTCCAAGGTCATTCGAGGTCATTTACTATCTTCATTAAACATTCAGAAATTATTTCTTATCTAGATTTTCGAAATAATGACCTTGAACGCAAATGCATTGATTTACTCTATTCCTAGAAAACAGTTATACTTTATTCAACCTTTTCCAACGGATTAATTCCTACAGATTTTTCTGCAGAAAAATCTTCTCATCAGGATTCTTGTCTATTGATTCCTTCGAAGAGATTGTAAAAGAAATTAGGAATATTACGTAGTAGTAGATATCCTCTGTTCGTAAACAGAAATAACGAGAATTTATATTATTAATGAATTATATTTATGATCGAATCAATAAAATATTCTTAAAAACAAAATCTTGATACATTCAATGAAGATAAATTTTGAACGGCAGAAAAGTTGAACGATCTTAGAACATATTTATTTACATATTTGAATCGATGACTTCATCATGGAACAAGCTATACGTTCATCTAAATAAAAATATATAATTTCATTTAAGAAAACGAAGGTCATTCTGAAATTTAGAAGGCACATTCGTCTGGATAAGATTTATGTTCACCAAAGGATGAGCTTTTCGAAACAAAGTGAATTTTACTTGAAATTTTTTTTCTATAATAAATAATTTAGAAGAAAATTGCATAAGTCATTTCAAATACAGAACGTGGAATATCCTGTATATTTGTAATAGACAAATTTAATACAAATATAACAAATGTGTAGAAACTGTATATCTAAAACATTATTATTGCATACAGTGAAAAATAGTAAAATTGGTACAATTTTATCTAGTTGAATATACATAAAAGGTTTAATAGTATTTTAAAGTTTAATAGTACTATGTACTAGTAGTTCAAAGTTGTTTAATATACTGTTTCATTTAATAGTGCTTCAGTTCAAAGTTGTTTAATATACTAATCTAGCAGAAACAATTCGTCAAATAGTTTAGTAGCTCACACGTTTGAATTTTCTCCATCTATCGTTTCTTCTATTTTTTCTAATTTATTTGGTAATTTTACACTTTAGATTTTCTTTAATCTACAATTTGTTTTCTACGTAAATATTTTGTAAAAATAATTGTTTCAATTTATCTAAAATTTCTTTAAATTTCTTTGACTTCCTATCTCAAAAAATATTTTAATGTAGATAGCCAAAATAGCAAAAATTTGTTTAATACATATAAAAATTATTTATGCATATTTACATATCAATTATTCAATTTTCCAAATTATAAATCTTAAATATTGAAACAATAAATAAAAGATTTTAAATTTACTTCTAAATTATTTTTTTTAAGAATACACAAATTTACTGTTTTATTTATATCTGTATCTATGACGTAATATAAACTTTAAAAGATCGTGAGAAAAAAAATGAATTCTAATTTGTATATAATATCAGTATTTCAATGTACTTATTTTAATCTTTTTTTTAATCTTTATTTTAATCTTTATTTTTATATACAATAATGAAACAAATATTGTATAAAAGTATGTTTACAAATAGTTTATAAAAGAAGTAAATAATAATATAAATAACAATTGCAGATAATATCATGCCATATTTTTTATAACACAAATTTTTATTACATATTTTTGAAGAGCAATCTTTCAAATTTCTTCTATTTATTACCATCTTTTTTGCTCCAAATATAAACGATTTCAATATTTTTGTACTAAAAAAAAATTATTTGAAAAAACCAAAAATTAATTATTAATCTATAAAAACGAGTATTTTCTTTTATTCGTATTTTATATATTTTACATATTTATGTAAACATTTTTAATACGTGTTTTAACATTTTATGTTAACATTTTTTTCATCGAATTCCAATAAACTAATATTCCATTTATCATTATCATTATTTCAAATGATAATTATTATTTTCTGTATTCCAATATAAATATATAATGATTTCATTTGCACATATGTTTATTTAGAAATGTTTTCAAACAGAATGTTTGAATTTATGGATGATATAGATAATAGCTACATACATATATGTACATATAACTTTCCGTGTACTAGTGAAACCTAATTCGAAGCTGAAACATAATCGTATAATAAGAGCCTTATCGAACTACGTTCCATTAATATTCGGAAATTAATAATGCATTGTAAATCCTAAATCTATTGGGACATAGAAGAAAATGAACAATAATAAGGATTGAAGTCTTTTCATCTTTTCGCTCCCCTTACAAACGCATTTTAGTAGGTGCGTATTGATTATATAAATATATATATATATATATATATATATACACTTATATTTATACACGTGGTACTAATACACACACAAGTACATACTGGAGAGTGAATTCGATCTCTACATATTCCCTAGGGCATGGCCGCCAAAATTCGATAAGCCATCCCCACTGAACTTGAATCTTTGCCCTCTCGGGAAGCGAAGTTGTTTGGCACATCCCTAGGGCACGTCTAATTATTTTATCGAACATTGATCGACGTAAGCGAACACAAAATTTTTTTCTGTTTCTTGCACTTTTTTTTAAATTATATCTTCGTTTATTATTATACAGTTTAATATTTACTTTACATTACAATTGATCTATCACGTATTTGTTCATCCCATTTGTTCCTTAAATTTAGAGAAGAAGAAAATCAAATCTTTCATATTATTTGAGTTAAAAAACTCATTAATATTTTGGGTTAAAAGAACAAACACTTTTGCATTATTTTTACAATGATTTTAGATTTGTAAATTGAAGTCTTTCCATTACAACGATTCCCTAAAATTTGATGTACGACTGTTTTTTGTCTGTTCTTTTTTTGAGTCGTACATCAAATATTAAAAAACCATAAAAATGAGACTTTAATTTTCAAATCTATAATCATATATAATCATGAAAAAGTTTTTTCAATGTTTCACACACTATGACAATTTGTATCATTTCCGAGACAAAAAGTATTTTTATATTTCCATTCGTCACACAACATAAAAACACCTTGGGGAAAAATGAGCAGTACATTATGGAAATAAAGGTTTTACGCTAAAATTCTTTAATTTTAAAATAAAAATTAAAAAATACAACTAAGAATTGCGTTCTTTTTTAATTCAGTTTTTTTAATCATTAGTTTCAAAGTCGTTTTTTTCCCTTGTATTTTCTTTTGTAATTTTTTATCCACACAAAATTCCACACATCTCTATGCATACATAAATACATATCGTTCATTCTCACATACATTCATACACTGCTTTATTTTCTCACTTATACATGTTGAGTGTTCCATTTTAATCTTTTTATGCAATTATCTTCGCAACTATTTATTATTTGAAGAAATATTGAAATAAAAATTTCATTGGGAATATCCTGCGATGACTACTAAATTTGTCTAGGTATTTCCGATACTTTTTGTACAAATTATTAATTTAAGAAATACTTTAACTTTAATTTTCTAAAATTTATACATGAAAGACAAGGACGATATGAATAAAAGAATACTTTCATACAATACAATTCACCTTTTAGGCAATAGATTTTACAAAATTAAAATTAGAATGTCTCCTAAATTAATCATTTTCTGACATGTATAAATTAATATTATATGTTTTCTGACATATATAAATTATAACTTTTTATAGAAAATGTTGAGTTTTATCGATTCATACATTAAAAAATTTATAATTCTATTTAGAAAAATAGAAGTGATCTTGAAATCTCCACTCCTCTATTTGGACAAATCTATTATAGTATCCCATCACAAAATATTCCCCTTGTAATACAGTAGATTTGATTTTTTTATAATAATTTTTACAATACGAAACATTTTTTACAATAATGAATATTTTTTGGAGATAATTATATGAAAAGATTAAAATGGGACACTTTGCATATACGTTTATAAAAAGAAATGTGGAATTGGTTGATTAAATGTAATTTTTGAAAAATAAAATAATTGAGATTATAATTAAATGTTAATGAAAATAATATATTACTTATATACATTGCATAGTATTTTATGACCATCAGGTTGAGACTGTACCTGATAAAAATAATGTAGTAAAATTAATTACGTCACGAAAATATAAATTATTCTCAAAAAATAATTTTTGGTTATCGATGTAACGTATAAAATGTTGGTAACATTTCTAGATGTATTTAGGTAGTATTTGAACAACATATTTGGATGCAGGAAAATGTATGCAAACGACAATTGGAAGAATTTTCGTCACTGATTTTTCTGTCATCGTATTTGTAGGATAGCTCTGAGACTCGGGATACTTTCTACGATTTTACTTATTCACTTTTCAATCTTACAGCTTGGTCGACGATCCAAGCACCGAAGAAAATCTTTTTTCCTTTCAAAATCAACCTCGCTGCTCTCCACGGGGAGTTAAATCCATTAGATGTTCGTCTTCTTTTTCTTCAGAAGGAAAAGGATAGGTAGAAAGAAATCGAAAAAGCGGAAAGATCGTTGACGAAAAAAAGAGAAGAAACAATTCCGGGAATAGAAAAAAAGCGTAATCTACCTGTTCTTCGAAGCGGAGGAATCTTCTCTTTATAAAATGTAACGGATTCAGCACCAGAATTCAACATTCTGGTAAATTTAAATTAAGAAAATTTGACGCAATACGCTTTGTGCTTCTTCACATATTTGTTGGAAAAATATATAAATTTATAAAAAACGAAATTTTAAAATAAAATTCTTATATTTTATAAAAACAATTTATAAAAAAGAATTTTAATATAATTTCTCGAAAAGCTTCCTTTTTCCTTTTGTTGCTTTTTTAGAATCTACAGACTTGACTTTATATGTCAATAAATAGTCAATTTTATATTGCAACAACTGGATGAAAAGAACGACAAATTAAATGGAAAAATTTTATTTAATTGCTTGTTAAATATGAAAAGGATATTTCTCAAGAAATATTGTTCTTCAAGTCGTTGCAAAATAAAAAATGAGAAAGAATTTAACTTCTTTCTGCATGATTTTTTTGTTTCACATGAAAAAAATTATTCTAAATGTAGAAAAGTGTATCTTTTATGGGAAAAATGATAATTAAAAAATTTTTAACATTATTAAAATGAATATTTGTTAAAGAAACTAAAATGGTACATACTATTTTAGTTACTTATGCTGTCATTTTTGAATAAAATAATTTGACTATTTTATGAAAATTGTAGACCGAAAATCAATGTAATAATAATTAACTAATATTCTTAATTCTGAATATATTGAAAATTAAATTATAAAATAACAAAATGACAAATTAGTAAATGACGAATAAAGAAAAGTTAATAGTCATTTTTTCTATGTTTTCTCAGTCATTGCTATTTTTTATTTAAGGGATATTTTTATTGCATTTCATAATAAAAAAAATACATTTAAGTGCACCTGAATCATAATCTTCAAGACCTAAAAAACTAATAATATAATAAAATTGATACCTATACATGTACACATGAACACTTATTGCTTGTACTATAAATGTACTTTTTGTTATATTTGTATATATATTTTTGTTATGAATATATGTTGTGTTGTAAATATATACGAAGTATTTATCAACACCGACTACTTTAAAAGACATGATAAACCGAATAATTAGTGCTTATGCTGCTATTTCACCGAAAATAATAGAAAGAGCAGCATAATTTGTACTTACTCACGTCGGAAAGTGCATCGCTGCCGACAAACATCATTTATTAACATAAGCAGTAAGTTCACGTACCATCATAGTAATTACATTATCGGTTTTCAAGGTTGTCTGAAGGTCACGATACAAGTTATCCAAGTATACTTAAATGTATTTTTTCACATGCTACAAATAGTTACAAAAAAATGTTCGCTAGATAAAAAATTCCAATGATCTTGAAATGACTCAGTAAAAATATTCATTCATTGAAATGATTTAAATTGTGCTATGAACATTTTTCATGTCGTAAAAAAATATGGGAAATACTTAGGTGGCTTCTTTTAACTGAAACATTCTCTATATGAATAAAAAGAATGCTGCAAATTTGCAAGAAATTATTGAAAATAATTAGTTAAAATGTACGTTAAAATATCAATTCGCATAACTATTAGAAAATTTATTTATAAATTTAAATTAAAATTACAAATTTAAGTATTTAGTTAATATGTATTTTCGTAAAACTGAAGTTAAAAAAATTTTCTGATCTTTTGTAACAACGTGTAAGTTTGAAATTCTTGTTTTAATATTTTTTGACAAGTGGAAACTCGATAAATGAAAAAAGAGCATCCAGAATTGATTTTTCATTATTGCACTATTATTCAGACCAAAATTGATAGATATTATCATATCATCCTTAGAAAACAATAAACTTCACTCAATATTTGAAAACTGTTCTATTAATATGGTATTGATACAGTTTTATCAATGAAATAAAATTTTGGAATATCTCAAAACATAATTTTGCTAGAAATTTTGTTTTATTCCTTATAATCCTTCAATTATTAAAAACATAAATTTATATATTTACTATATTTACAATATTTTATTTATTAGTTATTATTTATTATTTACCTTCTTATTTTACTATATACATTAAAATAATAAAATAAATGGTATATATAATATTTAAAATATTTCTATGTTTATGAGTTTTAAGTGAAATATAAATTAGAATCTCATTTTAAATGATGATATTTAAATATTAGATATGAAATAAAGATTGCATACATTACAAATAATCGTATAAAAATATCTAAATAATAAAATTATTAACCATTTATCTACGTATGAAGAATGCGTAACATGGAAAAGAAATTTAATATCCTTCTGTCATGACATGTCAATCGATTTAGGTCTCATAATGTCTCTGTACCTATATATGTATGTATATGTAAGTATTATATGTCACATTATGTTGCAATATATCAAACGAATATCATATTTTAAATGTTTATTCGTGCTAATGTTCGTAAATAATATTCAATTTCTACATTACTGAATAAATTTATCAAATATATTGAAATTGCATAACTATTAATGTGAAACTTTGAAATCTTTTATTTTCAGTTTAAAATAATAAATTATTATTTATAATATTTTACTCTCAATACATTAATGTGATACATATATTGGGTTGGCAACTAAGTCATTGCCGCTTTTGTCGATAGATTCACTTTACACTTTCTTTTGTTTTGTTAACGTGGTCAGAGCATCTAACCTATATTTTTTTCTTACTGTGTGGACTTCTACTTTTAATTAGTAAAAAAATTATATCGATTAGTTCTTTAGTTTTGTTTTTATCCCAATTTAAAAATGGAAAAACAGGACGTGCACTTCCGACACATTTTATTGTATTACTTCCGAAAAGGCAAGAACGCATCGCAAGCACAAAAGAAGTTATGTGCCGTATATGGAGATGAAGCCTTAAAAGAAAGGCAGTGTCGAAATTGGTTTGAAAGATTTCGTTCTGGTGATTTTTCACTGAAAAATGCACAACGATCTGGCCGCCCAGTCGAAGTGGATGAAACCCATATCAAGGCCATTATCGATTCAGATCGTCACAGCACAACACGAGACATTGCAGAGAAGCTCAATGTATCGCATACATGCATTCAAAAAAAATTAAAACAGCTTGGCTATGTCAAGAAACTCGATTTATGGATCCCTGAGCTTAAGGAAATTCATTTGACGCAACGCATTAGCATCTGCGATTCGCTTCTGAAACGCAACGAAATTGATCCATTTCTGAAACGACTGATAACTGGCGACGAAAAGTGGATAGTTTATAACAACGTTAATCGGAAAAGATCGTGGGTAATGCAAGATGAACCAGCCCAGACGACACCAAAAGCTGAGATTCACCAAAAAAAGATTATGCTGTCAGTTTGGTGGGATTATAAAGGAATTCTGCACTTTGAACTTTTACCAAGAAACCAAACGATTAATTCAAACGTATATGTTCAACAACTCGCCAAACTGAGCGATGCAGTTCAAGAAAAGCGGCCAGAATTGGCAAATCGTAAGGGTGTTGTTTTCCAGTATGATAATGCAAAGCCCCACACATCTTTAGTCACTCGGCAAAAATTATTGGAACTAGGTTGGGATGTGTTGTCACATCCACCATATAGCCCTGATCTTGCGCCTTCGGATTACCATTTGTTTCGTTCCATGCAAAATTCTTTAAATGGTAAAATTTTTAATAACGCGGATGATGTCAGATCACACCTAATTCAGTTTTTTAATAGCAAAGACCAGACATTTTACGAACGGGGAATTTTTACACTGTCAGAACGATGGAAAAAGGTCATCGACAAGAACGGGCAATATCTAATTGAATAAAGTTATATTTTTTAACAAAAATTCTAAATTTTCCTTCTTATTTGAAATCGGCAATGACTTAGTTGCCAACCCAATAGAATATACATATAGAATATAAAATAGCATATAATGATGCGTATCTAGTAAATTTATGCTTGTATTTATGTCATTGTGTTCATTAAACAAATGTATAATAAATGAGCACGAATTTATTGGATTGGAAGACGAATGGGGATTCATTGGTTTGATGTAAACGTACCATAAAAATGTACATTCTCTTTAAATAATTGAAAGAATAATAAGTCTATGAAATTTTTTACTATAATACAAAACCGAAAAGTTTTAAAACACATATTATGATTGGACTGTAGATTTTTATCCATTTATGGGAAACCTTGAGAAGGTACAACGATGCATGCAATATGTGGATTTTTATGTATTTAAGGGAAACTTCAAAGCACACAATGCACACAATATGCGAAAATATGAGATACCCAAAATAAAATATTTATTATAATATTTAATGAAATTATTATTTACTGAATTATTATTCATCAAAACTCATAAAAATATAAAAATGCATAAAACTCCGTAGTCTAATTATGACTTACTGCTAATAAAAAAGAAAGCGATCTCCATCAATTTTATTCGCATTTTATCAAGCAGAGTTGAGATAAAAATGGAAAATGATATATCCATTTTAAAGCAGATAATCAATTTTAAAGACAATGTTATCGCGACAGTTTAATTAGCATAATTGAGAATAATTGTATGGTGCATGATCGAGAATCACGCACGCGTACGTGCACAACGTAGGTCAGGAAGGGGAGAGCATCGAACCCGAACCTTGTCTGTGTAGGCACCAAGCGCTGCAAGGTCGTCAGATCTCTCCGTGACGATCTTTTGGAGGCAATGACCTTGACCGAGGCAGCGCAAGGGTGAAATTATCAGACCACCCCCATCGTGACCTGCAACAGACCTCTTTCACGATTAGTTTACACCAGTAACACGTTCGACTTCATTAGAAGATAAGCGTTCTACATAATTTTGTGTTCTTATATAATTTCAATTTTTCTCAAGGAAGATTTTTAACTTACTTCAATTGAACTACAAAATTATTTTCATAAGAAATACTTTTATTAATACATAATAGAGTTATGTACAATTATAGTATACAGTTATATTAGTATGTAATACAGTTTGTACTACATATAGTTAGTATGTAGTACATAATTTATATATATTTATACAGGATGTATCGTCTAAGAGTATCCACTTTTATTTTTTATGGCACTTTTAATAATGTTTTCATTTTTTGGCACTTTTAATAAAAATGTTTGAAACAAAAGTGAATCAACGTTGATTTAGTTACAAATCATAAAAAAAACAAATTTTCAGAAAATTTACTTTTTAAATAAAAGAGCAAGAACATTTTTTTTAAACAATATGTATTATACATCTTTGATTTAATAAATTTATAGTAAATTTAAACAACTTTGACTATAATAAAAATAAATCAAAATATCAAATAGTATAAATTATACATAGAAATCATAGACAAATGATACAATAAGTTAAATACAAATTGCATTGAATAAGTAATTAAAGAAAAATATTTTTAATGGTTACAATTAATATTATGTTTCACAAAAAATTGAGGTAAATCCAGAAATTATCCTAAAAATGGTTGAAAGATAATTTAAATAAAAAGATCCATTTTCAAAAATAATCATGGAATAAAAATTATTATTGTTGCCAAGCGACGCAAGAAATTAAAATAATTATATTTGCATAAGAGTGAAGAGAGAAAAAACGCATCGTTCATTTTCATTAAAGCGAATTTAATTCAAAATTTGAAGAAGAAAAAATGTAAAAAATTTTAGCATTAGTTTTTATAGTTTCGGCGTAATTTAAAAATTTTAATTAAAATCTTTAAAAAAGTATTTTAAGAGAATATATAGAATATATATTCTGTAAATAAATATAATGTAATACATATAAGTGATCCTTATTAATATTCGGACATTTAAATATTAAATATTAAATTAAATTCGGACATTTAAATATTAAATATTAAATTAAATTCGGACATTTAAATATTAAATATTAAATTAAATTCGGACATTTAAATATTAAATATTAAATTAAATTCGGACATTTAAATATTAAATATTAAATTAAATTCGGACATTTAAATATTAATTAAATATTAAATATTAAATATTTAAATATAAAAAGAAATTGTACAATAATAAACTTAGATTTATTTTAAAGCTTGAAATATATTACTTTTAAAATATATTATTTATTTTATTCTAATATATTTTTAAACTATGTAGCAGATGACAAAGTGAAGATATTTATTTTCTCTTAAATGTTATAAATTTGCGTAGTATATAAAAACTGGAAAATTTTTTCATGATTGAATCTACCAAGAAATTAAAAATTGAAACCTCCTCTTTATAATGATCTAAAACCTAATGTGCGATTTCTTTTCGTCAATTTATTTTGAATTTAGCAAAAACAAATATAACGACGAAAATGTTACAATTTCTTGAATTTTCGTTATGTAAAAGATCAATAAAATGACATACAAATTTAATGAGAAAGATTATACATAAATTTTTCCTGAATCATTATGAAGGAGAGGCTTTAATCTCCAAATCCATTGTAGACTCAATCATGAAAAAAATTTTTTCAATGCTTTTACATGCTATGACAATCTACAGCATTTTCATGAAAAAATCTTCATTTATCCATTTGCCACGCAATGTAAAAATATTTTAGAGTAAAATGAAGAATGCATTTTGAAAACCGAGACTTCAAATTTTAAAATGAGCCCAAGTTTATTGTTGTACGATTATCTTTTACAAAATTATACTAATTTAAATATTTAAATGTCTGAATTAATACATTTTCGTCGAAGCAATTTCATCTTTTTACCAGATAGCAATTTTTTAATGCAGCGATTCATGATAAGTAACAAACAATATTTCATTAAATAAATTTAATATTTCAGGAGATGTGATTTATCACACGATTGGAGTTTTTACTCAACGCAGCGTTTTTATCCTCTACTCTTGTAACTCAGATCAAGTTTTGCTCGACGAAGATGTGTTAATGGAAGTCACTACGTGTATGTTGGAAATCTAATGAAAGTACTATATAATGCATAACCTAAATAAACTAATCGATATAAAATAAAACAACTTCCACTTACTTAAACACATACATAAATTTAATGTCCATTGCGAATAATTTTGTAACAAAATTCTGAACGTTAAATTTCATTCGATTTCTACATTAATTTTATATTAATATATTAATTATTAATATATTAGTTATTAATATTAATTATTTACATTAATTTTCGTCCTAAAGAAAAAACAGAATATGAGATGAAAATGTGAATAATTTGAATTTTCGTGATGTAAAAGAGAGAAAAAAACCATATCGATCTATCACAGTTGACCAATTTGTATGAATTATGTTTCCAAGCATGGCCTACGAGCATCAATTCCATAGGAAGAAGTCCGTGCGAATGACCACTTGTTAGGAGAAGCGGAGATATCATATACCTCGCCAAAAGATCATTTTCACAGTGATTCTGTCTGTTCTTACGATAGCTAACTATAAAGAATCCTCAGAAAACACTTTCTTCCATCCAAAAATGTTTTCTCTTTTTCTCACACCAAGGAATGGAAGAAAATGAGAAAGCTGACACGTTAGGCAAAGAAGCAACAACAGATCGATCAAACGAAACCAATTTCCTAATCCCACACTAAGATCTATTATCTTCAACGATCAAATCCGAAAGAAAAGAATGAAACAGAATATGTCTACGACTAACAGAACCAAAATACACAACATACCACATCATTTTTACCAAATATTACCTAACCACAATATAAGCAAAAAAGAAAGGATAGTTATGACTAGACTTCGTATCGGACATTCGAAGATCACACATGAATACCTCCTAGCCAAAACAGAACCACCAATCTGCAACACCTGCTGTCTCAGCGCGACGGTGATCTTGAGGAATGCTGCCCGCTTCGCTGAGATTCTCTCGTTTGGCCTTTTACAGCCGTCGGAGAGATATTAAGAATGCAGATTGTAGGTTTTTAAGACGTATATTTGACTAGATGTGAATACAATTGTTACGTGAGTCTGGAAGAGGTGTCTCCGCGTCTAGACCCGAACTGACTGACTGAGTGGTTATGGCAGACTGTATGTAATTGTTACGTGAGTCTGGGAGAGGTGTCTCCGCGTCTAGACCCGAACTGACTGACTGAATGGTTATGGCAGATTGTATCTCGTGCTAGGAGACTGACCTTTTATGTGGAGCGAATGTGTCTACGTGACTTCTTGGTGCCAGCCAAGAAGCTCTTTGTTTACCAATCTTACCCTTTAAAAAACGTTCCAGATGCGGACTCTGCCTCTCAGGATAGGACAGAGGCCCCTTAGAAAGAGAATGCCATGGCATTTGGAACTTCTCGGCAGGGCGTATTCTAGGAACCTAGCCTGAATGTTATGTTCTGCTCCAGAACATGCCGGCCTCCTTAACCGGTCACAATGCTTGTTCTGAATAATTGATCGCGGATATTAATGCTAACTGTGTTACGATTTTTGTAGCTATATATCGGTAACGTCTTCCTCAGTTATGCTGGTTAGTACGTCACCAATTAGGAAATGGCTGGGTATCAAAGTAAAGCTATCAAAGTAATCGGGTCATTTGGATGAGATGATATGGGAGTGATAGGATTCTCATGGCTTCGACTTCAACGAGATACGTGTTCGTAACTTTAACGATATACGTAAATGCTTTCCGATAACTTTTAATAAGATGTTTCTTTATCGATGCAACGGCTTCCCAAATCCGCCCGACTTGTGGTACACGTGGCGGTATAAAGTGTCCCGTTACCTGATCCCGTGTTCGATAATCGTGACTGCTAGCCCTTGTCTTGTTCATTACTTGTAAATGTGACTCCCGCAGTTTGTGAATTGTGCCTACGTGAAAGTTTTTACTTTGTCTGAATACGTATAATTTGCTTTCAATGAAATGTTCGCGTGTCCAATCCTCCCCCCTACACGAAGAAGACCTATCTCCTTCCTGAGAGGGTCTAGTGCGCGTGATCTGCCCTTATACATGGTGTTTCGAATAATGATGGTGACTGGGGTGTTAGTGTTTGATACCGGGTCAGGTACTAACCCTTGATGATTAAAGAACCATTGCCGTGGCCCGAAACCTTTGTTGCTCGTGAAGTGCGTGAGTTCATGTCTGAATGCCTGTTCGTCTTCGTACGTTATCAAATTGTCCAAATGAGGGTCCAACTTGAACGTAGCTGCGGTTCTACTGTACCTTACCTCTTCGCTGAATGCGAGTTTGAGTAATATCTTGGTCGCGAGGTAAGGTGGTGAAGTTGTTCCGTATGCCTGCATAGTTTTCGTCGGATCGTCCCGCCACAGTATGTTTTGGTGATGTCTGTCTGACGGGTCTACTTGTCTCTGTCGGTACACTGTTGTAATTTTAACTATAAACACGAAACTGCGGTTCTGCAAATTTGTGAGTATTGTTAATAGTTCGACCTGTATTGTCGGTTCGGTCATCAATGTGCCATTGAATGAGAGTCTGGTTAATGTTCTTGCTGATGCGTCGGAGACTACGCGTAGCCTGGTTGTCAGGCTATTTTTCTTTAGCCTAGCATGGGGCGGCCGGTAGAAGCTTTCGGTGTTTGTACTTTTTCTGACCCTTGTAACGTAAGCCAAAGTTTCGTACTTTTGTATGAACGCGCGATAATGGTTGCGTGGGATTAGATCGCGAGCTAATGAATGTTGTAGTGAGTTGAAGCGCCCGAATGATAATGCGTGGGAGTCATCTAACTCGCGGATCTTAGACTTAACTGATACTTGAACTTTAATTGAATTGTATCTCCCACCTTGGGGATCGCGTCGCGTGCTTTGTGCATGCTGAACCTCCCGTAGGTTCTCCTCCTTCGAGAATGAGTAAGTCTGCGGACCTTCCTCGACTTCCCAGAGTCTCGTTGACTGCTCGAGATCTGTTTTCATATAAGTCATGTTGACCTGCGGTAAAATTCGATAATCCATAGTCGAGCTCGAATGCAGCAAAGTGTTATGTCTCTGTTGATTTGGCACGCACTTGACTTGAACTCGGATATATAGTGTCGCTTGCGTAGGCAATTTAAGCATAAGCGATGCCCCTTTACTAATTTGATTCTATCTGGTATGGTAGATTTTGTGAGCTTCTCACATATATGAACAGTATGATTCTGATGGCATAGGTAGCATTGGGCGCTGACCTGAGTCGCGTACATGCGTGATGTTGTAGAAAATCTATTTGCGTGATAAGATCCGAAATTTCGCGCGGTAAACTGTTGCTCGGTACGCGGCGATCTCGCTATTGATGTGGATGGCTCTAAGTAATTGCAGCGATCGCTCACATGTGAATTGTCATGAATTGTTGCTATAAATTGATCCGCGAATCCCGGCCAATCCTCGTTGCGCCCATTGAACCGCGGTAATGGTATGATTGGCAAGCTAATGTTGTCAAGCCTCGTGTTTTCGGCGTGGATCGTGAACTGCGACGAGTGATCTGTTCTACCTTGATTAGGACTCGCGGTTGCCTCGGTGGCAGCTATGGTGTGCGTCGATTTTAACAGGGAACATGCCAGGGCGCGGCGCGGCACCGCACATACTCTAATTTTATTTCTATACGTTCGCGTAAATACTCCCCGTCTTCGTCTGCGATATCTAATTCTGGTTATACCTCTTTGAACGTGGAGTACTCGGATTCTAAATCCTCGAGACTGTCTTGAAGGAGGTCGGACTGAGTGTCTGAGTTGTACGTTTTTAACATTTTATCAAATGCTTGTAATTCTAATTTAAAACCTTGGCGTTTCCGTTCTAAAGTTCTGATCTTATCCTTAAGTGGATCAAGGGAGCCATGATTTTTCGTGAGATTGTTAGGAATGTAAGGAATCAGGCGACGTTAACCTAGCAATTGAGTTGTACGTTACCGATTATTGTTAATCTGGATGATGCGATGGCCACGATGTTGAAACACGACACAGAGGGACTGGTTCCGCTGCTGCTGTATCGGCACTTCGAATGACGTTGATCTGGATGATGTGATGGCCACGATGTTGAAGCACGACACAGGGGGACTAGTTCTGCTGCTCTGTATCATCGCCTCGATGAACGTTAACTTGAATGATGTGGTGGCCACGATGTTGAAGTACGACACAGGGTGAAAATGGCTTCACTGCTGCTGTATCGTCACTCCGAATGTACGCTGATATAGATCAAGTTTCTCTGAGCTTGGATCCGTGCTCGAAGAACCAAAATGTCTCAGCGCGACGGTGATCTTGAGAAATGCTGCCCGCTTCGCTGAGATTCTCTCGTTTGGTCTTTTACAGCCGTCGGAGAGATATTAAGAATGCAGATTGTAGGTTTTTAAAACGTATATTTGACTAGATGTGTATACAATTGTTACGTGAGTCTGGAAGAGCTGTTTCCGCGTCTAGACCCGAACTGACTGACTGAGTGGTTATGGCAGACTGTATGTGATTGTTACGTGAGTCTGGGAGAGGTGTCTCCGCGTCTAGACCCGAACTGACTGACTGAATGGTTATGGCAGATTGTACCTCGTGCTAGGAGACTGACCTTTTATGTGGAGCGAATGTGTCTACGTGACTTCTTGGTGCCAGCCAAGAAGCTCTTTGTTTACCAATCTTACCCTTCAAGAAACGTTCCAGATGCGGACTCTGCCTCTTAGGGTAGGACAGAGGCCCCTTAGAAGGAGAATGCCATGGTATTTGGAACTTCTCGGCAGGCCGTAGGAACCTAGCCTGAGTGTTCTGTTCTGCTCCAGAACACCTGCAACCAACGAATTACCACCCAACACCTGTTACATGATTGCAGAAAATATCTAAATCTAAGAAGTAAATACGGATTAAACCCAATCACCGCCCTAACCTGCCAGAAACATCAAAAAAATATTATCATCTACCTAAAGGAGACCCAACTACTAGACCAAATATAAAAAGAAAAGTCCAACATGTCGCTAAAGACCTCGATGCAACTCTAAACTCCAACTCTAAACTAATTAAAAAAAAAAAAATATTAAAATCTAAAAAATATCTTCCTTTATATGTAAATATAAATATAAATTCCTTTATATATAATAAAATTTTATACGTAAAATAACACGGAAAGTTGATTAATAAAAAAGAGCCATTTAAAAAAAAGAGTGCAGTGCATTTTATAATTGCATTAGTGCATTTACAAAGAAAGCTGGTATAGTAAAAAATCTAGTTTTTCTCTGACATATACTGCAGTCTGGATTACTATTAAATGCTAAAAATTATTAATAATATACAATAATTGATATAATTATTAATAATATTAATAATATATAATAAAACTTTGTTTATATAATTGAAGTTCATATAATAGGAGTCCATTAATTCTCTTCTGTAGTAATAATTTTTCATTTATATTACACAAACTCCGACCGAAAATATATAAAAGCAACGTAATTTCTTGCAAAAAAAAAAAAGAATACATGCAGAACAAAATTTTTTTATTAGAAGCTTGTTAGCGCGTCCGGATATGCGTGACGAGATCGTGCTTATTTAATTGTTGAGTGGACTGTATATTTTTATTATTACGCGCTGATATGGGTGGGGTATTAGCCCTCGGTATCGCTTGATAGAGGATACAAGGTACGCGATACGCCGATGGGACCAGAAGGACTTCTTTCGGACTTTGACCCGATGCTTGCTGATTCTGCCGATTGCGTAAGATGACTCCGGGCGACTCGTGACGAAATCCTTTCCGGGTCCGAGGGAGGCGTATATATCGCCCCGGTGCCCCTACTCCAGGGTGGTCACGTGATGGACGAAGACTGGGGTAAATATCGCACGTCGTATCCATATATGGATATAAGAACGGTTATATCCAGCCTTTGTTTTTATGCCGCGCCACGGAAACCGTTGCGGCGGGCCCTTTGTGGCTGACGCAATCCTGGTTCGAGATGGTTCCATGCGCCGCGACCCCGGTAGAGGGGGTCGGTGGTGGAAAACCGAGAACTCTCGCGAACGTATGTGGATGACGCAATCCTGGTTCGAGATGGTTCCATGCGCCACGACCCCGGTAGAGGGGGTGGGTGGTGGAAAGGATGGAACTTTCGCGAACAAAGCTTCGTTTTTGAGAAAACCAAGATTTTAAAATTTATCACGTATACTTTCTAGACATGACAGAAAAGATTAATTAACAAATTATTTGACCATACTATCTGATTACTGTAAAAATGGTATTGTTGTTCGGGAGAGTTTTCATGCTACAATACCTACGGTCTGGGTACAGACACGTACGGGAAAATTTATTGCCTTTTGAGTACCCTTAGCAGGCCGTGTCGCCTAAAACACTGGCCACATGGCTAGACTTCTTCTAAGAAGACGAGACACTCGACCGTAGATTGAAGCATGGCGCCAACTTTCCCAAACACGTGAGAAACACGGGCCAGCGAGATCACCCAGGACGGCAACGGGTATCTGGCCCTTCGCGCCCCACCCTGGACCCGCGATTTCCCGAAGCCGAAGGAAGGGGAACCGAGAAGACGTTCGGGCTTTCCTTCGGCTTCCAAATCAGAATCACTTCGACTTCCGATAGATGAAGTACATTCTCTTGCGACAAAGTTACCACGAGGGGACAAGCCCCTAATACTCAGCGTGCGAAATATACAGTCCAGTCTTTGCTAATCTCGATCTCGTCTCGCTAAACGCGCGCGAACAATTGTATTAATAAAAATATAAAATTATATGATTTTTAAATTGGTTTTAATGTCTCCTACAATGGAAAAAAAATATTTGAAAAATACAAAGTGATCTAATTGTAAGTTTGACTATGAAAACGAACTATTTTTGAAATTTTAATTATCGCTGTTTGTTACAAACTCAATACTGATAAATTTTTGTTCAAAACTTCTTTTTGTTAGATGGCTGAAAAATTGTGCGTTACATTTCATATATGTCAATATAACAAATCATAACAATTATTTCAACTTTTTTAAATATATAGGAAAAATCTTTTTGTAGAATGAAACAGAAATGGAGTTGAGATAAAATAAAAAGCACATTGTCAATAAAGTAATCAAATCTTACGACAATCAAGCAGTAGTACAAACTGAAAGAAGTTTCTTCAGGAATTACTCCAGTTATTTTCCAGGAATAAAACCAGGAATAAAAATTCTGTCCAAATAAACTTCTAGAAACTTCTTCCGCTCTGAAATGAGGTTTATGCTGGATACAGTTTTTATTGCGGAAATTAAACTGTACGTTTTAAAAACAAAGAGCTACATGTTGTGTAACAAGTTCTTTAATAAAATATTTTTAATTATTTCTAATATGCTATCAAATATTATACCAATAATGTTTAAAATTTACGAGGTAAAAATTCCATATTTGTCGAAATGTATCAAAATCAAATATACTTCGATGTTTTTCTATTTCTTGATTCTTTAAAAATATGAATTTAATTTCGTTAAAACTATAAATATTAAAGATTAACTTTTTCTTTACGAAAATTACTAGCATTTTTTACGAATATCGATATTAAGCTTTGCTATACATTTTATATATAAATAATCACTTATTGATTAAATTCAACGGTTTTGAATAATTAATAATTTAATGAAATAATTAAAGTAATCGTAAATTTTAAAAAAGAAAAACAGTTATTTATTAATTAATTCATGATTATCAGAGATGTGTTTAAATCTATAGTATATGACTGTATCTGCATATCGAACAACTTAATGTAAATATTTAATACTTTTGAATATGCACAAATGAAGTTTTAAATAACAATATTGTTTTCATATAAATTAAATTTACAATATATATATTTTTAGATCTAATAATAAGTAAGTACTTGTATTAATTACACAAAATTATAATTATGGTTGTTATGCGTGATTATAATTATGAAATACAAATCAGCGATTGAATATATCTAGTAATACATTATACAATATTAATAGTGAAATAAATTGATAATGATAGCATACTTTAACATACCTAACATACAACCTTTGTTGTTGGCAAATATATAATTCAAAATTAATTATATAAGTTTAGTATCTCGTTTAAAATTATTAAAAATAACAGCAGAAGGAGAGGAAAAAATGTAAAAGTGTCGAATGCAAATTTCATTTCATTTTTTTTAAATAGAAAGAAATTTCTTTTTCCTTATGCATTTATAAAATCTTGATGTAAAAAGTGTACATAATGCCACAATAAAGTGTTTCTAATTTCATAATATTCGATTTAATTATTATATTATTAACATATATTTTATTTTACATATATATGTTGTTTACATAAATTAAATAAACAATTATTTCAATTTCCAGAATTTGAAACAGAGCTAAAATGTTATCAGAAATACCGGAAATGTTATTTAGTGTTCTTCGTTTCAATAATGTAAATCTGCTTCATATTCATACAATTATTAATTTTGAAATTATTAATCGCAGACAATTTCGAAGTTTCAAACGAGAATTATTCGCAATTTCCTTTGCTGACATAATTTCCGAAAATTCAACATCCCGGAAATTCGACATCAACCGATGCTGCATCGTATCGGGAACGTTCAAATTCGTTTTACAAGTAATATCAAGAGCATTTAAGATCGTTCTACGATACTCGTCCTCATTCAAAATTGTATTCGCAAGATGGTAGCAAATCTGTCACATAATACTGTGTACATACTACTGAGAACATGTTCATTCCTGAGGGATGCGGTCTAAATTTCACTTTGCTAACTTGTTTTACACTCTGATACAAAATACAATAGCAATACAAAGCGAAACATAGTTTGTTAAACCACAGTTTTGCAACACATGTCCACATGTTTTGTTCGATCGAATCCCTTATATTTGTTAATATGATTAAGCAAGTTAAAACTAACCAATGGACAGTTATACATGCATGCTACGTTAACACGTTGACTGTTAACCATCATTTGTCACTGATAACCATCATTTCAAATAGTTCAGAATAATTAAAACGGGACGAATGTTATTAACAAAGGATTTAAGATAACATAAATATAACTAGATAATATCATAACACGAAAAATGCTTTACTATACTTTGTATTTCTTTTTAATTAATTAAATACTATCATTGTACCTATTGCAATGTAACATCTCAATCAAATATTTTGTTTCACAGACAAAACCTGTAAACAGACGTGTAAATTTCACATAGCAGTCAACGTGTAATATTTACTTCAACAGTGGAAGAATTTCATCTTGCCTAGAATTTTGACTGTACATCATTTTCTTAATCTTGTAGATGTTTTTGATAAATATTATTATTGTAGGATAACAAAAAGCAAAATACTTGTAATTAAAATTAAAATTAGAAGTAAAATTATATTACGAATATTAAGTTTCACAACACTAATTTTATTAATCTTATTGTCTGAACTCTTGCGTTTCAGATTTTTTATCGCTTTTCGTATTCATCGATTTGCTATGACATTCACACATCGATTTGCAATCGCCCTCGTACAAAACCGGATCTAATCATTTACAACATCATTTAATAATATATTAATTAACTAGTATTTGATTTATATTATTAAAAATTATATTAATGTTTAATTTATGTAAATATTATTAATTAAAAATATTAATACTTATTAAATATATTAATAGATATTTATATATATTAATTATTTTATTAATATTGATAAAATAATTAATAGAAAGACAAAAATATTCGGGTAATGTAATAATCATTTTTTTTATATTAAATTGCATATATTTAAGTAGAGATTTAAAAAATTTCCAGTTTGTCTCAACATTTACTTATTTATTCCATTTATTTAAAAATTTTTTAGTTGGTAAATTATCTCTTTGGCGTACATAGTTCTATATAGAATTACATTTTTCTGTGCGTCGAATTATCGAAGTGCTTTGTACAGCATAAGACACATCCTTATCATTTTCATTTACTATTTAAATGTTTTAAAATTTAATTAAAATTTACAAAAAAATTATATTTAAAATATTAAATATAATTAATCTCTTGCCTTGAAATATCGAGTCACGCCCGTGAATTATAGTTAAAAGAAAAAAAAATTGCAATGTGAAATTTTTTTAGAATTTGAATTAGAATTTAAAAACGTTTAAATTCTCTAATTTGAAAATTAGAAAGTACAAATCACATACAATGTTCCAATACTTTACATTTAATATGATGTTACAATTACAAAAATTAATGCTTATCTAAGAAGTTTGAAAGAGAATTATAAGACAAGAAGTTAAAATGTAAAACAAAATATTAAATTATATTTATATCTTTGTCATTCATAAGCAAAACGTTCATTTATTCTAAGATCAAAGATAGTTTCTTATATTCCATGATGTAATTTTATTAAAATCTTCTATCTCATACTTTAATAAATTCTTTCTCAGTTATAAAAGAACACGTCAAATACGTAATAATAATCATATAAAATAGTTTAGTATTTATAAGAAAAAGTATCATACTAATAAATTCTATTCCTTAAATCGTACTAGTAAATTCTGTTACTTAAATGGGGATTCAAATAGCAATCTGACTTCAGATAGCAAACTTTCTTAGTTTCATAATCGATTTATCATTTCCCATTAAAGTATTGAATGTTCTTTGAAATTATGAACAATCAGTTGTACAACAATAATTTTCAAATTTTAAAATAATTATTTTATTAAAAATTTCAGACGTTGAGAATTCAAATATGTGTAGAATATTAATTAAAATATTTGCAAAATTAAAAATTTTTGAATTATCATAATGAGAATATTGCAGATATGCTTCTCAATTAAATATGAAAATCTTAGTTATTTATCTTCATAATTTGACCGGTAGAGAGAAATTATGTCGCTTTTCATTATTTATGTGACACTGTGTTATAATCTAGAAATGCATTTTATTATCCTAATTGTTATTATAGGCGAGTGTTAATACTAGAATTACCGACGATTAAAGTATTAAATTTCCATTAAAGATATTAAAGTAAAAAAAAAGAAAATAGGAAAATTTTTACAATACAATGGAATATAGAAGCTTTTATTTATACATTTTACAAACAATCATTTAGATTTCTAAAAATATCCATAAAAATTCTAACAAAAATTAAAAATTATCATTTCGATTACTTTGGTAATTCTAATATTAATTTTCTTATTTTGAATCACTTCGTTCTTGCAATTAATAAAATAGTGTCTAATTTAATTCTATTTTTTACTCCTGTTGGAAAATATATTTTTTCGAGTTTGCGCAATATATCGGATTTTCTACTTAAAAGTCAAACATCTAAATAACTTCTTTATTTGTAACAATATAAGAAATATTTCAAATAATGTTTGAATGAAGAGGAGTATCATGTATAAAATATTTGTTTCTTATGATTATTTTTTATGAATTTTTTTTTATGTCACCTATTTTTTGTTAAACTATATACTTTTTTTACTTTATATATTTCTTTTATTTTATTACATAGCACATGTAAATAAACTCAAACAAATTCAGATGTAGAAAAAGCTTCATAATTTGTCTCGCTTAAAACATTATGAAATATCTAAACATTATGATCATTTGAAAATCATATGTTATACATCTGAACGTATCTTAATGGATGTTACATGATACAGTAAAAATAGATTTAAATTAAACAAGTGCAAAATAATTTAGCTTCTGAAAACATAATTTGTTCATAACATGATATTTTACAAAATATAATCTATTAACGCAATGTAATTTAACATGTTTGAAAGAATAGAAATTAGTATAGATACGTATATTATTAGTATAGATTAGTATAGATATTTTAAAGTAAATGTTTAGTAATTTAGAAGTAATAGTTTTAAAGTAATAAAAGTTTAAGAGATAAAGTTAATAAAAGTTTAAAAGATAAAGAATAGTTTCAAATGGGATAAAACTATAACTTCATATAATAGAGAATAAAACGCAGGATAAAATGCATCATATGCATTAACAATTTTTTACATTTAAATTACATACATGCATCTTATCCAATTTTATAAAATTTCTTATATAATCAAATCTTACATAAAATTATGAAAATTTTTATGAAAAATTTTTTTTTTTATGAAAATAAAAACAACGATTGTTCAGAATTTCACAATGTACGCGTATCCCAGATTGAGAATCGCTGCTTCAAAGTACACAGACTCAAAGTAATCAGCAGAAGAATTAGCAATCACAGAGTCATTCTAAAGTACTTCATTATTCTAATGCATATTAGTAAATTACGTGGATTAGAGTAGATTAAATTAGATGTAATGAAGATTTAGTTTTAGATATACTTATTCCAGTATTGTCTAAAAGACCAAGTTACATTTAGCTCTTCGTTCACTTAGAGTCAGATAATCAGAGTAAAGATTAATGCGTACATTACATAGATACAATATATGCAGATTTTGTCTTTAATAAATCTGATCAATTTAATCCATGAAAGAAAAGTAGATTTTTTAAAATTGTAAAATGGAACGTAAGAATTAATAGTCACGTTTAAATGTGTATCAACAAGATCAACCGAATTTAATAAAAAGAATACATATAATAATTTATTAAAGTAAAATAAGTACAAGTAAAAGACTATAATAAAATTTCAGTAAAAGAATAAAATTTTCTTTTAATAATAATTTAGTATAAGAATAATAATAATAATTTAGTAAAAACAATACATTAATAGATCCTAAATATAATTGTAGAATAGTTGACATTTTTGAAATTTCTTAGTACTTGAGCATTCTGACTGACTTTAATATATATATTAAATTACTTTAATATATATATTAAATATTAACAAAAGATGATATAAATAAAAAATTAAATATTAACAGAAGATAATATAAATAAAAGTGTTTTATAGAAATAGAAACATTGTTTAAAAAATCAACTCTACAATTATTATAATAGAGTAAAATTAATTGAAATATCACGTTAGTATTTCAATGTTACGTACTATCAAGTGCGAAACAGAAGGATGAAAAAAAAATTATTCAACTCATTTAATCAAATAATATTCGATACATTGTAATCACCTGTCAAAAAAATATATTTCTGTCGACAAGCGGAGACTTTAATTGAATGGCAGTACGCCAAAAAAATACTGTCGTTAGTATTCAATAAAATATAAAACAGCACCAAATATGTATTCAGATAAACATTCATATATGTTCAATAATCATTCGGTTTCAATATTTGCAATTTCAATAAAATGATTGTGATAAATAAGCAAATTAATTGTAAAAGGATACAATTAATTTTATAATAATAATAGATAATTCAATTTTTAAAACATTTCTAGCAAGCATGCTACATGCTACATTATATTCGTCTCGATAAGTTTACTTCTTTTTTTTGCAGACTGTTTTAATTTTCTTCTAAATTAAATTTTAACTGATAAAAGTAAGACTAAATACATTCAATATTTTGATGTTACATACAATATTTTTATGTTTTGTGATTGAAAACAAACAATTATTGTTATTTTTGAATATTTTCAATAATGTGTAAAAATCAATTAATTAACGAAGATTTATCTAGTCCTAACCTAGTTATAATAACAATTAATAAAATTGTCTCTTCTTGAAAAGAAAATATTATTATTAATTTCATTTAAGCCATAAATTATAAAATCTAATTACTATTATAAACACATTTAATCATGTTTCCAAAAAAATATGACGAAATTTTAGAATTTTTAAATTTACTCTAATATTAAAATACTAATATTCAGAGTTCAATAATTTGATGAAAAAAATTGTTCTTAATGAAAGAAAAAAAAAAAACAGCAGTTTTAGAGGATCATCTCAAAGAAGAAATTTTAATTTTCAAATCCATCATAGCAAAAAATTTTCAATATTTTGAGAGAAAAATCAATTTTTACTTTCTTACTTATTACATGATATAAAAATCCTTATGAAAAATGAATCCAAAATTCTGAAAATAATTAAAGCTTTACGCTTTAAAATAAGAGATTTATTGATCTTTATTACGAAATTATAACAGTTTAAATATCGTCAATTTTTCGAGAAATTTTATGTACTATTATGGAAGACATAAAATGTTTACTACACTTAACTCATCATTTCGATAGTAAATCAAAGCATCTTTATTCAATTATTTTGCAATTTAGAATTAAAATTAATTGTAATAATTTTAGACACATAATATATCAAATTCTTTGTTTCACCAAGATTTATTAACAGATTTAGTTGATCTCTAAGAGATTTTGGTAAGAATTAATTAGGTATTCTATTTTAAACGATCTTCACTGCTCTTTATAATTCATTTTAGTTTTTGATGTACATGACAAAACATTTACATAAAAGAATAAGTAATAAAAGTCACTTCAAAATGATTTTTATTAATTGTGTATAACATTATACTACTGTAATGTATGTCCTGGAATATTTTGTTAACAAACTTAAAGGTTTTATTCCGAATTTTAATTCGAAGAACATTTGTCACGTTTTTTAAAGTCATAAAGAATAATATAATTAGGTCTATTTCTATCTTCAAATTTCTATATAATTTTGAAATATATAATATTGAAAATACGTAGATTCAATAGATGAAAATATACATTCTTCAATTTCAGAAACTCAGAGAGTTAATTTCTTCCTGCTTCTCTTTCAATTTGCTCCTAAGTTTGTTGAACTCAACTCGAATCAAGAAACGACATTTACAAGGAACAGAATTTGCATGCAAGTTTCATTACGATACAATAACAACTCCACTAATATTGGCACCAATTTTATCTCTTATCTATTTAACTTGCATTAGAAATACATTAGAACAAAAGTAGAATACTTAATTAGTTCGCCACCCAATGACTACCCCCTTTACACTTAAATGCTTAAAATTAAATTCTCACACACTGCTAAAATAGAATAATTAGAAATCGAAACATTTATAATAGAAATTAAAGCGGCTCAGAAAGACTGTAGAATGAGAGACTATAAACATGTCCGACTTTAACGACAATAACGTACTCAATGTAAAAATGTTAACTTTGGTACGAACTACGGTAGCGACATATATATTAAAGGAGTATACTAAAGGAGTATAAAGTCAAAAGCAGTGAAGCAGATCTTGAGATATTGCGCACATCAATTCGAGAAGCTTAATTTTGAATTTTTAAGTTTTTTCGAATTTTATTGTTCAGACAGATATAAATTTGTTACTTTTAAAAATTCGGACATAGAGAGAGAATCTAGAAAGGGAATCTAAATGTACAGAGTGTTCCAAATCTCAACCAACGTTAAGCTTTGCCAATATATTTAGGAGGACATTTTAAGTAAAAAAATGTTTTATACAACAGATTAGACACAGACCGATTCATCTTCGTTTTCGAGAAACAAAATTATTGAAGTTATCGAGTTAAAGTATTGTTCCCGGTATTTACTGAAACGTATATAATTTTCACGTGAAAACCTAATACATGTAATAAATTGATAACAAAAATCAAAGAGACTGCTATTACCATCAGTAATGATCTTGATAATATCCAATAAATGCAGTCCATGGAAACACGCTTATTTGCGTGCAAAAAGATAACAGTTTATAATGTAAACCAATCTGAATGAGTATAAATCAATGATTATAAATCAATGAAAAAAAAGCTTGAAATAAATGATTATCATTGAAAGTTAAATAGCTTGAATATATTTCATTACTTATGGCTCATACTACTTTTCTTTTCATATCTCGAATCGACGGTATATGTAACAATTTTTGCTTTCAAACATATTGGCAAATAATTTGAAGTACTCTATATATACTTCTAAAATTTAATCTTTCAAAAAATACAAAAGATCCTTTCAAAAGTTTAGAACAATATATTCTATTAATGTTTAAAGATTAATAAGGACAATAAGAAAAATTTACTTGTACAATTCACAGTGAAAATCAACTAGAATTCGAAACATACGACGTAGAACATCAAATACACATTTCTATTTCTTCGCTCTATCATCTTCAAAGAAAAAAATTGACTTTCGATTTAAAAATGGAAAGGACTGTTTCTGGCTATTGGAAACAGCCTCGGCGTAATTCAAACAGCGGCAAATTTTCCATAATTAAAATGAGAGTGATACTTGAACGGTCGTTAGTGAATTACTTAACGATCTTGAAACTTTGATCTCGGTCTGCGTTCATCCATTCAACAAGATAGAAAGAAATCTAGTCGCACGAAGAAGAAGAAAGAGCAGATGGGGAGCTGAATTTCCTCCAACCTGCTTCCATCCCGTAGCCACCCCTAGGAGCCCTTGGCCTCTGCAAAGCTCTTGCCACCTGCTATCCCCTAGCTCGCCTGCGACGCGTCAATATTCGCCGACCACTCACCTCCCCGACCTACCGCCCCGGTGCAGGCCCGTGCGAAAACGTGCGCACGCGTTCTCGATTCTTTGGTTAGCGCGCTATAGCGCCACGCCGCGCCGTGTAGCCTTATGACCAGACCATCTTCGTCGACATGTATTTTCCCCGGGTACAGAACGTCTCCGATATTTCTCGAGCTTGCTTTTCCGTCGAATTCGGTCCAGACTATTTCTTTACATTTCAAAATTAAACACGAATGAAGTACATGTATTTATTTATTTTAGAAAAATTGAATTTAACAACAGTTTGAGAGATTTTTTTTTGTAATTGTATCTTAACTTGCTGCAATAACGAAGAAGGTCGTTAGCAACGCGGTGCGGTAAACAGTTTATAGCTCTAGATATAGTCTTCAAAAAATTGAAGAAGATTCTACAAATCTTGTTTAGCATTCAGGTAAACTTTATCATGTCATTAGACAGTCTTGAATGATACTTCGTTGTTTACAGATAGGTGACTCACGATTTTTCAATAAATACGAATAAGATAATACTGTATCTAGTGCTACTTAGAGACCAAGTTGTCCAATTAATTGTGTTTAGAAATAAAATCCACCCAACATTTCCTATATTTTTTAATATCTCTTAGTTTTTTATAGACTGGTTTTCATAACAGAATTTAAATAATTTTTAGCATAGTTGCACAAGACAAATTATATAGAATTATTGTATTCCCTGAATCTTCTCTTTCTCTCTTTTCCATTCTTCTTTCACTCTTCACAGTCATCCATATATTTTACGCGCGACTACATATAATATTGTTGACAGATCTTTGAAAATCATGCTACCTCTTCTTCAAATATAAAAAAACATGATCAGTTTAAAAGGATAAAAATGAAGGATATAAAATATAGTAAGCAAGTAAATCATCAGTAAATCAGAATGCTCTTCTCTGTATACTGCTCAATTAACTTAAAGTTAATTAAATAATACTTTTATAACTAGAATAGCCTTTTTTCCACTTATATAAGTTGTCTGTCAATATTTTTTTTATATTTTATCGATACTATGAAAAAATATTAAGCGTACATAAAGATATGATACTTTATAAGTATATATGTTACCGTGAATGACCGAAATCTGGAGACTGTCGATTTTCACCGGTGAATGTCAACAGATATCAAATACGTCGGTGAAAGATCGAATATGTTTTTATTTTTCTCAAGAAAAGTATTCTAAAATACTTTCTGAAGTGGTTTCTGCTAAAATTAAATGCAACACACCTTTGGATTACAGACGATTAAAACGTTTTGATGTTTTAAAAACTAATGATGAAGAGAAGTTAATTGTACCATTAAAACCAGGGGAAACGAACATACAGTATTATAGAAATAAGGGTATTTAGCAAATATTTCGGACATACACCAAGCGACTATGTGAATGTTGACATTCACCGGTGAAAGTCGACATTCTCCAGATTTTCGTGTTTCACCGTAACATATATATATATATATAATAAAAAATATGATACTTTCTGCTATGCATACAGAAAACATAAAAGTAATTTAATATTTTATTTCCTTGTACAATGATTTAAAATCTATTTTATAATCATATTAAGAAATGATCTATAGGTTAGATAACTACATCTAAAGATAAAAAGATTTTCTAAAATATACATTTTCAGTATCATACTTAAACTTCAAGTTGACAAATAATTCAACATTTAAAAATTTACATATGATAAATTATTTTATTTCGAAATTAAATTCTCAATGTTAAAAATACTTTAAAAAGTAGAATACGTTAAAAACAATTTATTTATATTATTTAAAAGATGTAAATTTATGAGAAAGAATTTCTATTTTGTTTAACAGTTATTTTAAATATAAAGTTATCAATATTGTAATAATAGATATAATATTCAGTTAATATATTTAAATATTATATGTAATATATCATATAATAAACGTATAATATTACACACACACACACACACACACATATCAATGTAAAGTGAAATTTGTGTTTAAAATTTTATTTCTCAATTATATAGAAAATTATTATTTCTCAATTGTTATAGAAAATGTTAGAAAAAAATAGAAGTTATATAATATGCAGAAAATGTATAGAGAGAGAAAGAATTTAAATAGATATCAATAAATATAAATATAAATTTATAGGTATTCTAATTTCTTTTCTATGCCATCTTTATTTTAAAAAGATATAAAACATGAACTTATCCCATGTATTTGGGATACATGAATTTAATCCCATTTAAATGTAAAGCAATTAACTATTATTGCTACATATATATAAAAATGTTATTATTATGTCATACATATAATACTTTTATTATAAATGTTATCTTTTAACTGATTTCATTTCAAAATTATAAAACACTTATCACGCAGTTACTCGCGTCCTCCATTAAACAAATTTACGTACGAGAAAATTACAAAAGCAAAACGAGAAGAAAGGGAAATGAAATAATAAACGAAACGTATCAGCGATGGAAAATAATAAAAATGGAGATGGGAATTAGTGTTTCGTCGTGTTTAAACACTAAACACATTAAAATATCGGATTATTTGCAAGTTGTAATTAATATATACGACAACATGAATTACGTATCATCAAACAAAAATCTCGTATTACTAATTTTGTGCATATAACGATTCGTATTATTTGTCCTTTAAAGGATGTCTCATCGCATCGTCGAGAACGGCGATTTAAAACAGCACGCTCGATAAAATGTACACGCTCGCGAAAATTTAATAAATCCTCCGAGAACAGAAATACAAGAATGGTAAAGGGACGAGCGGCAAGTAAAAGACGCCAGGGCGAATAAAAGAGAAGAAAGGAGAGTTGTTACGACGTGTTATTAGCTAAAAGCATCCCCATAGCAACGCGAACATAAATAGACAAACTCGCGACGTAAAAACAAATTCAGGAGGTTGATACAATACGTGTACGACGTGCATATTTGCCGCGAAGCTTGTGTAATCTCTCGTGCTTATACGAAACTACTACTTCGGGAACATCAGTTAACCAAATGATGCTGCCGAAACAAATTCTTCCGCATAAACCGTTCACTTCGGAGAGAAAACTCGAACGTCCTTTCTAACGAAACCGACTGAAATGCAAATAACACCAGTTAACTACATCCGCGAAAACTTTGAAGGCCTTTCCAGCCTTGTTACTTTCAACGACAGCTCGTTTCCTTCCAACTGTGAATTACAGAAAATAAATCCTCAATGTGAACTGATCAACCGATGTAACGCGACTCAGTGTTATTAAGTAGCAAATTAAACGTTGTCGAAGCTAAGAAGCTGGAAAAAGTACATCTTTTTTTTTTAATCATTAATATTATAATAATGTATTAATGCAGAAATATGATGTATCTCGAAATAAAAAATTTAATTAATCTTCTTTTTAATTCATTTTCTTATTACATATTTATTTGTGTTTGTTCAAATTTCATCATATCTACGAATTTATTTATAAATATATATATATATATATTTATAATTTATTTTATTTATACGATTTATGTTTGTAAAATTTGAATTTTACAGTCTTTATAATATGTAAGCCTTATAATATGTAAAAACCTTGTAAAAATATTTTATATTTTCATTCTCAAGTGGAGTAACAACTATTCCTATTTATTTATTATATTTAATAAAAGTGTTGGTAATGTAGATTTTACAGCGAATAAAACGCAAGGAATGCGTCTCTGTTGCTACGAATATTCCCATATCGCAGGATGGTGCATTCGATAGGCAAATGTACTCGTTGAGCGCAGGAACCTGCGCTTAGGTTCACTTCACTCATCACCCCCCTCTCACAGTTGGTTACCACCAACCACCCCCTTTTACCCTCTTTGGGTTTCACTATTCCTATCGCGCTTCGTCGGCTGCCGCCGTTAGCATCGTTGTCATCGTCGTCGTCGTCGTCGTCGTCGTTGTCGTCATAGTCGTCGTAGACGTTGACGTGATCGTGGTCAAGGGAAAAACAGATCGTGAAACAATTGTACGAGAAAGTTCGGTCAAAGTTGTCCCTTCAAAAAAAGGATCACGTGCCTGTTGTTGAAACACTTTGAACATCTTGCGCGAGTTCCGAAAAGATATTTTACCAAATTCCAAAGTTATCGTTCAACGATTCAGTGCTTTTTCGTTTCTCTGGTTACTTTTCTAGTGAACCAATTGTTTTCTACTGTATCGTAATCGTTTCGGATTAAATTCAATCCTGATCAGCGTTCCGATTCCTCCGTTATTGTTGAATCTTGGATTTTTCTGAACACGATTCCCTTGGATTTTTATCACGTGGCGAATGTGAATGTCATCGCATGGCCAGCTCAAGGTAAGCAAATTCAAGATCGTCTTAACAGGCTCGATTAATTTTTTTTCTTTCTCGACGTTATTGACATCAATAATGTCAAAAGAACATAAAAATGAGCACTAAATGATTTTTAATTGATCAAATCAATAAATTATGTTTATGGTAATCATTTAATAAATTTTTATTACTTTTTTACTAATTTTTAGCAATGCTATGATATTTATGTAAACAAATTTTGAGAGAATTTTAAATTCGCTGAATTTATCCAATTAATTAAACAATAATATTTGTATATTATATATATAAAATGATTGAGAATATAAACTACTGCCTTATTTTTTTCACAATAAATATTATATGATTAAGAAAAATAGTACGAAAATTAATTTGTAAATTGTTCTTTATATTTTTATTAATTTTCTAGTCAGTGAAAAATCATTTAAATCAATTTTATTAAATTTTCCATCTGTTTATTAAAATACGTACTTACATTGATATACCTGGATGGCATAGTTTCTTGAAAAATTGAAAATAAAATGACTAATGAAAACTTTTATAATATCATGACTAATAAATTTATATTAAAAAATAACAACTTATCCAATTAATAAAAATTTATTAACTATTCAAGTAGTTGAGTAGACAAAATTAAAATTAAAAAGAATTACAATATAATATAAAAATTATTTTGAAGATTTTGTAATATTAAGCAAATTGACCGCTTTTCATCCAATATTCCCAATGATTAAAAACAAATCAAATTTCAAACAGTTGAAAGTGCAAATATTACATTAAATTAAAACTAAAATTAAATTAAATTAAAATAAAATAAAAAGCTTTTTTTATTCTCATAATACGATTACTACTTCCAAGATAATTGATTCATTTTAATATCAAAATATCTAAGTAGATTTTTGAAACTTGTAAGTACTTGATCCAAGATTCGATTCAGTTTGAAAAACTTCACAAGTACTGTGAATGAACTATAATATTGTATAAATAGCATTTGACCTTGTAGAGTGAATCTTGGATATTGGATTTGAATCGGATTCATGAATACATATTAAATTTGGTTCCATTATTAGATATAACGAAATTACCGTCAAGTCTCTTTATTCGAGGTGTCCAATAATTTGTCGAGACAATGATTAAAAGAACATATATAATAGACGGATGTAAATAACATTTGTCAAAATGGAGTAAGTTTTTTCATACATATAATCCTAACGATGATTTCCAATATATAGTCTGCAATATTTTTCATCACATTTCTTATCATGCATTCTTCTTCACATATATTTCATTCTAATTTGATTACTCTTTAAATTAAAATATTCTTTAAATTTCTTTGCTTTCTACTATAGCTTGTAAACAATTCTATAATTATCTACAACAATTTTATAATTTTATAAAACAATTCCATTTTTTTTTAAATTATTATTAATTATATTTTTCTAAGACTTAAAATTCTATTTTCATAGAATTTTAGACAGAAAAGAAGAAAAAAAAACCAATACAATCAATATTAATAGTAATTTCACTTTGTTAATGATACTGTCATTAATACTATATTTTTAACATTATTACTATATTTTTACTATATTTTTATGTTTAATATAATACCGTTAATGTTATTATAATAATTCCACTTCTTTCTATGTATAATCTAACGATACTATTATAATTGATAGCACTATAGATTTTATCAATGACACATAATTTTACTTGCATAGAGTTTCATTTTAAATTACTGTTTTACATCCCATTTTATATTTTTGAGCAAAAAATGCACAGAAATTATTTTAATTTAGAATTTAATAAAAAAATTATATATGTATGTAAATATAAGTGAATTTAACTCTATGTTATTACTCGTTATTTATAATATGAAATATATGATCTGAAAAAATGCATTCAATAGCATGAAATTTTTATTTTCTTTTGAGAAATAATTACGTAAAAATAAAAAACATAATTAAAAAAAAAAATTTTATTAAAATTAACATTTTAATAACGATAAAATAATTAAAAAAAAAATAAATTAAGAACGGTTGAAAATTTAAAAATTACTGAATTTTTATAAAACAAACAATAACAAGAAATGTTTTAAAAAAGAAAAATATTAAACCTTCATAATCTCTACTATTTAATTAATTACTAAGTAATTAATTTCATCAATAATTAAGTAAGTAATTTCTACATAATACTATACACTCAAACATTTTAAACACTTTTTTAAACAAGTATTGAAAACTTTTAAAAATATTAAGGAAACTACAATTCTAATTATTAAACGAAATATGTTTTCATGTGATAAAATGAATTTTTATAGTGTATTAATTAAGAACTAAGAATGAATGAATAAATTATTTGTTAATGATAATTGTTAATTAAGAATGAAGAAAAGTTTAAAATATCTACGAATTATGAACAATAATATAAAATATAATATAAAATGTAAACCATAACAAACCACAGTATTATAACATATTATAAAATTTTACATATAAACTTTGTTAAAAGACAAGATAGAAATATATAGAAGCATGAATTTTGTTTCTTTAATATCAAAGCATTTGTTCCTAGAGGCCATAACTACTCAAGATGAATTGTTGCTTTTAGCATAAGCTTTAAAGAGTATATTGGAGAAATACACTCTCCACATACGGTATTGTGTCCGCTGGTTTCCAATTTGAAGTGAATTGCTCTTTCTTGCAGCTTGCTCACTTTCATCTAGACACATCTTGGAACGAGCTATTAATATATAAACCTTATTTTGGTCTGCAATGTGTTTATGAGTTCGAGTTGCTCGTACGCTGCTCGTACGCACGGTTAACGGAAGTGTGGTGAATCAGCTCAGTATCCAGTGAAAGCAAGCATTCCAAAAGTCAAAATGCTTTGACTAAAGATATAACAATACGTAACATCGATATGTAACAACGTACACGTAGTATACACATGATTATGATATGTGCAAGGATCGGAAAAATTAAGGAACATTTAAATAGATTCTATTTGAAACATGGATTGTAGAACTTTTTCGAAAAATATTCTTACATTATAAGTTTCAATGAGAATAAATAAATAAATGTTTTTAAGAATAAAAGTTTCAGACAGAGTAGAACCTATGAAATATAAAAAAAATTTTTCTGTTGGAGAAATAAATAATTTTTATTAATATTAAAAACATTCTTAATATTCGTAGCAAATACTAACACTGATTATTATTCAATGAATATTACTCGAATATAAAAATAGGTTTTTAATTAAATATTCTAAAATAACTCGTTTCTATGAAACTTTTATTATACAGATTCTAAATACATTCTATTCCATGAGATTAGTTTTATTCAAGTGTTCCTAAATGTAACGTTTCTTTCTATAAAAAATTCCACAAAAACAGATTTTTTTTACATGAAATATATAAGTTCAAATAGAATTTTTTTAAAAATGAGAAGTTAATTTCTATTCCTGTTTTAATCCCTGATGTGGTAATATTGAATCAAAGTTGATTTGTATAAATGTTATATAAAATTTAAAAAAAAAAAATATAAAACTAAAAATTTTCAAAAATATGATATTCTATATATTTTAAAAAATAAAAAAAGTTAAATATTGTTTAAAGTGTTATGTACTAAAACAATGTTTCAAGAAAATCTGTTCTTTTTTTTAACATATTAATATAAATAAATAAAATAATATATAAATATAATTAATTTCAAACATGAAAATATATTTATATAGTGTAGCATAGCATACAAGATTACTTTGATTTAAATTATTAAGTAACTCTTAGAAAACAAATTTCTTTTCAAATTAATAATAATAATGTGTTACAAAAACTTCATAAAATAAATTAACAAAATTTTTGCAAAACGTGACAAAAGAAATAGCGTGTTTAAAATTTATTCAAAGATTATTTAAATATCTGTTACAACGTAAAAAAACTGCACAACTATTTTTTAATGTATCATTTTATTTTTATCAAAAAATTATATTTACATTTGTAAGAACTGAATAATCTTTAACTTTAAGATTAAGATAGGAAAATTGAAAAAATTGAAGTTTAAAATCATTTTTATCTTGATAAAATATATCATTCATAAAATATAAATCATTTTTGTTTTGTAAAATAAATATAATTGATCGCATAATATGAATTTATATCTTGAAGAATAATAATTAAAGACAGAAAATTGTTTTACCTACCACATACATATTATAAAAAATTGTGTGTTTTGAATATTTCGTATAATTTCAAATTATATGCATTGCGAGCAAGTTTGCATTTTATTTTATATCCTATAATATCCTATAATTACATAAAAGTCCACAGTCTAGTTTTTTTATGCACAGTCTAGTGCATACAAAATATCAGTAAAAGTACATAAAATTTGTATCGCTATATGCAGCATCTCGTATTATTTATTTTTGTTTTATTTATGATATCTCTTTTATTTTCAATTATGTTATTTGAGAACTATATAGTTTCATGAATTTGTACGCCTACATGAAATTTGAGCGTCATTCACTATTTTTCTGATATATAATTTCAATGACTATAATACGATAATCCTATCATCATACAAAAACTAGATTTAAAAATGATATTATCTCCGATGAAATAATCAAAAATCAATACCATTTAGAATCAGTCGCATCCACAAAATATCATATTTCTATCATTCATGATGGTAAAATTGAGAAACATTAATGTTCGGGAGAGGTGTCATGCTACGATACCCACGGTTTGGGTCCAGGCACGTACAGGGAAAATTTATTGGTTTTTAAGTACCCTTAGCAGGCCTGCGTCGCCAGAAACCCTTGGCCACAAGACTGGACTTTGTTCTAAGCAGACAAGACCCTCGACCGTGGATTGAGGCATGGCGCCGACTTTCCCGAACACGTGAGAGGCACGGGCCAGCGAGATGACTCAGGACGGCAGGGAGTATCTGGCCCTTCGTGCCCCACCCTGGACCCGCGATTTCCCGAAGCCGAAGGAAGGAGAACCGAGAAGACGTTCGGGCTTTCCTTCGGCTTCCATAGCAGAATCAATTCGATTTCCGACAAATAAAGATATTCTCCTGCGATAGAGTTACTACGAGGGGACAAGCCCCTAATACTTAGCGTACGAATTATACAGTCCACAAGTCTTAGCTAAACGCGATCTCGTCTCGCTATCACGCGCGCGAACAATTAATGTTAAGTTTAGTTTAGATAATATAAATAAAGTGATTAATTCAACTATGTTTTTTAAAAATATTCTATGTCTATTACAAAAACAAATTCCAAACGAATTTAACCTTACTTAAACAATTAAACACATCAATATAACGGATTTCAGATTTTTGTTTTTAAATTGTTTACAAAACAGAGATATCTTTGTCAAAATTGATATTGATTTTCGTTTAGACAAAAATCATACAAATCTATTTATTTCAATTATTATTATTTAAATTACAATTATTTATATGCAGAATATTTTGATATGTATTAAAAGCCGATTGTTCTAGCGCAAATCATATGAAACAAAGCAGATATAACACTACTTGTTAAGTAAATAATATCTTAATTTATAAATATATCGTTAAGTAAGTAAATATACCATTTGTAATTTATTCTTTCAACGATGACAATGTGCACACTGAATTGAACTACGTTAATCGTCTCTTCTGTAAGATATTGATACTATATAATTACACTTATTACCACATATAACCCTAGCGATGGAGAAACTAATTAACCATCGATTTTAATCGAAACGAATTAATTATCGGAACAAATTTTCTGAACGTTACTCATAAAGGTAATACAATAAAATATCGATTATCTGAATTAATTGAGACAAACCTCTCGTTCGGATAAGCGGTTTTTCATACAATTGACTTGAAAGAATTAAATTTGTGATCATGTCACAAGTCAAATTAGTTTCTAAATATGAATATTTAATAACCACCAGATTATTAGAACTTCAAAGAACTTCAAAACTTCTATTACTAGCTAATTTTTTATTTAATTTAAGAGCTTCTTTTTGAATTAATAAACCTAATAGTGATACACCATAATTTTAAAAGATTATTAATAGCATTAAAATAAGAATACAAATTGGAAATTACGTTTTACTTTTATTTCTCAGTTAATAAGTTTCTATATAATAGAAAGTTTAAAATTTAAAATTAATTCGAGGAATTAAGTTATTGTTTAAAGTTCAATATTAATTTTAAAGTTCAATATTAATATGTACAAAGTAGTAGTTGTTCGCGCGCGAAGTAGCGAACCGAGATCGTGTTTATTGGTCAGTGGACTGTATATTTTCTCGTGCGCGTTGATGATTGGGGGCTTGTCCCCTCGTAGTAACTTAGGCGCCGGAGAGCCGACTTGATGGCTCGGAGGTTGTCTTGATTCTAAATAGGAAGCCGAAGGAAAGCACGAAAGCTCTCTCGCTTCCCCTTCCTTCGGCTTCGGACGATCGCGGGTCCAGGGTGGGGTACGAATGGCCAGGTATTCGTCGCCGACTTCGGTGACCTTCCTGGCACATGTTTTTCACGTGTTCGGGAAAGTTAACCCCTTAACCTATGGATACGTGTGAGACTCGTAGTCTTATATTCGGGCCAAAATGTATTAATACGGGCCTGGCCCGTAGTACATCGTTCGGGCCAAATGTAAATATTACGGGCATAGCCCCTGGTCCAATGATCGGGCCAAATGTAAATATCACGGGCATGGCCCGTCGTGCGACGGTCGCGGCTCGTGATAGATTCTTATTATCTCTTTGTATCATAATCAGTCATAATATGTTATTCTTAGTGACGTTCGCACGTTGAAATATATTTTCTTAAATATTAGAGAAGTATCCCCACAAGATGTTTTCAAAAAGAAGATTTTGTGATGAGAACAGTGAGAGTTATGTTGATACTTTTGCTACCGAAAGTGACAATAGTGACATTATACGTTCGTGCGAAAAAAATGCAAGCGATTAGTTATTGGTGATATTTCTGACGAAGATCAATTACCAGAGCCCTGAATTTGGATAGAAATAAGAAATAGTCCAAAAATCTGGAACGATACGATGATTCCTGGCATAAAAATTTTCGTACGGAGATATACCAGAAAAACTGCACGTGAAACATTGGGCTCATTTTCCTAAACATATTGACCCAACAGCATCAAAATTAAGGCCATCAAGACCTTGTAAAGTTTGCACGAAAAATAAAAATCGTAGTGAAACAACGTGGCAGTGCAAGAGGTGCAAAGTTCCATTATATGTACCAGTATATTTCGAACGATATCATACCATTGAAAATTATTAATTTTTTGTTATTGATTTTTTTATGCTAATTACGTGAACTGCTAATTTATTCAGGTATTGCAGATAAATGTTATTGATTTATATTATATTTTAGTGATTGATAATAAACCTTTTGTGATATATCTACCACAATTATTACATCAGGTTGCAATTACTTATCAAATATTCCACAAAATTAAACCAGTTGTATCTTACACATGTATTTACAGTAGTTCGAAAGTATTCGAGCGCTTCCAATCTACATCGTTAATAAATAAAACGCACACCTTAAATTTAAGTTTTCAAAATAAGATTGTACGTAAAGTCACATAGGAGACTCGAGAATGCCTTGTAATCCTGTATATGTGGTCAGATTTCTTTGTAATTTTAATTATACATTCTCGAGACTTCTATGTGACTTTATGTACAATTTTATTTTGAAAACTTAAACTTAACGTGTGTATTTTATTTGTTAACGATGTATTGGGTTGGCAACTAAGTCATTGCCGATTTCAAATAAGAAGGAAAATTCAGAATTTTTGTTAAAAAATATAACTTTATTCAATTAGATATTGCCCGTTCTTGTCGATGACCTTTTTCCATCGTTCTGGCAGTGTAAAAATTCCCCGTTCGTAAAATGTCTGGTCTTTGCTATTAAAAAACTGAATTAGGTGTGATCTGACATCATCCGCGTTATTAAAAATTTTACCATTTAAAGAATTTTGCATGGAACGAAACAAATGGTAATCCGAAGGCGCAAGATCAGGGCTATATGGTGGGTGTGACAACACATCCCAACCTAGTTCCAATAATTTTTGCCGAGTGACCAAAGATGTGTGGGGCCTTGCGTTATCATGATGGAAAACAACATCCTTCCGATTTGACAATACCGGCCGCTTTTCTTCAATTGCATCGTTCAGTTTGTCGAGTTGTTCAACATACACATTTGAATTGATTGTTTGGTTCTGTGGCATGAGTTCAAAATACAAAATTCTTTTGTAATCCCACCAGACTGACAGCATAATCTTTTTTTGGTGAATCTCTGCTTTTGATGTTGTTTGGGCTGGTTGATCTTGCTTCACCCACGATCTCTTGCGAGTAACATTTTTAATTTTATAAACTATCCACTTTTCGTCGCCTAGGTTTTTCAGAAATGGATCATTTTCATTGCGTTTCAGAAGCGAATCACAGATGCTAATCCGTTGCGTCAAATGAATTTCCTTTAGCTAGTGAGGGATCCATAAATCAAGTTTCTTGACATAACCAAGGTTTTTAATTTTTTTTGAATGCATGTATGCGATACATTGAGCTTCTCTGCAATGTCTCGTGTTGTGCTGTGACGATCTGAATCGATAATGGCCTTGATATGGGTTTCATCCACTTCGACTGGGCGGCCAGATCGTTGTGCATTTTTCAGTGAAAAATCACCAGAACGAAATCTTTCAAACCAATTTCGACACTGCCTTTCTTTTAAGGCTTCATCTCCATATACGGCACATAACTTCTTTTGTGCTTGCGATGCGTTCTTGCCTTTTCGGAAGTAATACAATAAAATGTGTCGGAAGTGCACGTCCTGTTTTTCCATTTTTAAATTGGGATAAAAACAAAACTAAAGAACTAATCGATATAATTTTTTTACTAATTAAAAGTAGAAGTCCACACAGTAAGAAAAAAATATAGGTTAGATGCTCTGACCACGTTAACAAAACAAAAGAAAGTGTAGAGTGAATCTATCGACAAAAGCGGCAATGACTTAGTTGCCAACCCAATAGATTGGAAGCGTTCGAATACTTTCGAGAGCTACTGTACGTTCCGTAAGTCGTGCGCGTTTAGTGCAACTTAGGACCGACTTACCGAGCCGTCGAGTGGCCCGAAGGCTGCGCAATCCTGTTTACGTTTTGGGCCCAGACTGTTGGACCGCAGCGTGTAGGTTAAGGGGTTAATATCGTGCTTCAATCCACGGTCGAGGGCTTTGTCCGGTAGAGACAAAGACCCAACATCTGGCCATAGTTTTATGGCGATGTAGGCCTGCTAAAGGTCCTCAGACCAATAAATCTGCCCGGAAGGGCCCGCACCAAGACCGTAGGCATTGTATCACGGAAACTCTCCCGAACATACCGCCCACCTTGAACGCCTCGCGTTCGAAACTAAATATGAAGTGTATTATTTACATGGATTACAGTTAGTTATTATATATAGATGAGGGGAGAATGAGTCGCGCGGCAGACGCAAAATGTAAATCTAATGTGTACGCGCTTGATACGAGTTCACGAGTCCTTTAGTTCACTGCGCGCCCTTCTCCTTCGTCCACCGGTAGGACGCACACTTTGGTCGTGGAACGCTTCACCTCTCCGTCGGTCATTCTGACGGACACGACCCTGGCGATGCCATCCTTCCCTGGGTGTAGGGCCGTGATCCGACCGAGCTTCCATCGCAGTGGTGGCAAGAATTCGTCCTTCAGCACTACCATGGTGCCCACCCCGAAACGTTCCGGCGTAGATAACCTCCACTTGTGACGTTGCTGCAGTTGGTGGAGGTAGTCGGTTCGCCATCGCTTCCAAAAATGCTGCTGCATAGCTTGAAGTAGTTGGAAGCGATTCAAGCGACTAGCCTTGACGTCAGTGACGTCAGGATATGGGAGCGCGGTGAGAGGGCGTCCGATTAGGAAATGCCCAGGAGTTAAAGGATTCAGATCGGTGGGGTCGGAAGACAACGGATGCAAGGGCCGAGAGTTCATGCATGCTTCGATTAGCGTCAAAACGGTGTAAAGCTCGTCGAAAGTTAACCGAGCTTCTCCGACCACCCGCAACAAGTGCTGCTTCGCAGACCGGATGGAGCGCTCCCACAGCCCTCCGAAGTGAGGGGCATGAGGGGGAATGAAGTGCCAGTCGACACCTTCCAAGAGTACATTTCTCGAGATGGCGCGGTGGTTCGCCTTGAGGAACGTTATTATTTTCCTCATTTCGTTGCGCGCACCAACGAAATTCGTGCCATTGTCGGAATAGACGTTCTTGCACAATCCTCTTCGCGCCGTGAATCGCTGCAAGCACTTCAGGAACGCTTCGGTGGTGAGGTCCGCGGCTAGTTCTAAGTGGACGGCCTTCGTAGCTAGGCATACAAACAAGCATAGATACGCCTTTGTGGTGGTCTTGGATCGTACCCTATCCTTCACATAGAAGGGCCCGGCATAATCGACGCCCGTCGAGTGGAAGGGACTCTGGACATTTACCCTTGCCCAGGGTAGCTGCCCTATGGGGAGGCTGGCGCTTCTGGGGTTTGCTCGACTGCAGCGTACGCACTTCCTGATCGCGCCTCGGACCAGGTTTCGGGCCGTAAGGGGCCAGTATTTCCGTCGGATCGCGGACAGCACCGACTCGGAGCCTGCATGCAGCAGGCGCTCGTGTTCCCTTTGGATTATCAGCCTTGTCACGTTACTGTCCTTAGGTAGGATCACCGGGTGTCGCTGGTCGTAGCCTAAGTCCGCGAAGGCGAGTCTACCACCCACGCGGAGCAGTCTCCTTTCGTCCAAGAGGGGGCTCAGGGGGCGCAGCGATGACGAGAGGCTGTCCCTGCCTTCCTTGAGTACTCGTATATCGCGTGCGAAGGCGCGCCCCTGGATGACTCTGATGATGGCAGCCTCGGCGGCATGCAAGTCCTGGGTCGTTAAGGCCTGCCCCGTACCACACGGGATAGTTGCGGGGGTTCGACTCCTGCCTGCGCGCCTGCGGTCGACGCGTTGCCTCAACGCACAATGAAACCGCAGACAATACGCGATGACGCGGATCAATCGCGAGTAGCTCGAGTACCTTTGAAGAACCTCGAGATCCGGCTCGAAGGACCAATGTTCGCGCGCGAAGTAGCGAACCGAGATCGTGTTTATTGGTCAGTGGACTGTATATCTTCTCGTGCGCGTTGATGATTGGGGGCTTGTCCCCTCGTAGTAACTTAGGCGCCGGAGAGCCGACTTGATGGCTCGGAGGTTGTCTTGATTCTAAATAGGAAGCCGAAGGAAAGCACGAAAGCTCTCTCGCTTCCCCTTCCTTCGGCTTCGGACGATCGCGGGTCCAGGGTGGGGTACGAATGGCCAGGTATTCGTCGCCGACTTCGGTGACCTTCCTGGCACATGTTTTTCACGTGTTCGGGAAAGTTAATATCGTGCTTCAATCCACGGTCGAGGGCTTTGTCCGGTAGAGACAAAGACCCAACATCTGGCCATAGTTTTATGGCGATGTAGGCCTGCTAAAGGTCCTCAGACCAATAAATCTGCCCGGACGGGCCCGCACCAAGACCGTAGGCATTGTATCACGGAAACTCTCCCGAACAGTAGTTATAGAAGAGTTTAAAACGTAAGAGACTAAAACGTAATACTATTATACTATAAAAAAAATTTCGCCAAACTTTGATTTATAATTTAAAATACTTTATTGAACATTTTTGAAATAGGTATCCATTACAAAATAATTTTTAATCCTAACTTTAATTGGTAATAAATAATATAACTTATGCTAAAAGATCTCCAATGTTATTCTACGATATTCTTATTATTCTATTATTATTCTTCGTTTCAAACAAAAATTAATATGAATAAATTTGTCAATGACAAGTATATAAGATACAATCACATTTGGATATATATATATATATATATATATATATATATATATATATATATATACATATATATAATTCAATTTCTTATATATATATATATTATATATATATTTATGAAATACGTTATATACAATATAATTAAATATATATCGTTGCATTAATAAGTTAATAAGTGAATTTAATCTTGCCTTAAATCAAAATAAATATTTACATTAAACAATTCGCTGTATTTTTAAACATTATCTTTCTCGATCGAATTAAATTTAATTTACCCTCATGTGAATAATATACTTAATCATTAATTAAGCGAGAAATTATGCTTTATCAATTAAAATAATAATAACTATTCAAAATGACTGAATTAAGTAAAAGAAACTCAACATACAGTTTAAATTTAAGGAAAATACCAATTAAAGGAGATATTATCTTAATATTAAAAAATTCCAAAGAAATGGTTATAATCATATATTTTACGTGCATCTTATTTTATTTGATCGTAGATTGTTGCCATATCATTATACTGATACCAGATAGTTCATTAATAGGACTAGTTTTTATACAGAAGTTTACAAAAATTATAATTGACTATAATTCTTTTTCTTAGAAACAACTCAGAGTTAATTTACATTAATAACTTTATTAAAATATTATTATTAAAATAATTCAAATTTAAATTAATTCAATTTCAAGAAATTATTTTGGACATTATGTAGTCTAAAGTTATCATAAATTTCATTTGCTATGTTATATTTGTCAAAATGAAAAGAAGTAAACATATTATTAACATTAAAACTAGCGAAAATTAAATCACAAAATTTCCATCAGAGACATTAAAGTAGAAAAAAAAATAGTTATTTTATTTATATATTTTACGAAAAATTATTTAAATTTTCAAAACTACATTATTTTACATCTATAAAATTTCTAATAAAAATTATAAATTGGTCATTTTAATTATTTTTAATTATTTTAATTTTAATATTAATGATATTAAAATCTGTATACATAAAAAATATGACCCTAAAAAAGAAGAAAATAATGGCACAATTATCGATTAGAAGAGTCCCGTATTTTAATGTTCCAATTTTGCCAGTGTGTTCCATAGTCAAAAATAAAACAAAAATATCATGTAACAAGAAGATTCACAAATGCTTCGTTAAAAAGTTAACAAGGTTAAAAAGCAACAAAAATGTACAACAAAATTGTATATATTTAATGTATTTGCATTTCGAATTGTCGTTTTCTTTTATCGATGTAAAATTGATATCGAAGTACTATTGAATTTACTATGGATTATCGTTTCATGTCGATTTCATTGAATTTCTTCAGACGCAGTTTTGATTCTTGTAATCAATTTATTTTATAAAAATACTTCAGTGTTGAAAATTCTCGCTTTTACCTCGAAATTAATGAACATTTTTCCATGAGTAGAAATTTAAGGATGTAAGATTTGATCTGAAAACTAGAAGATTGATTGTTCGGTCTTATCGAACAGACGAGGGCCATCATTAGCATTTAGATTTCGCGCCACACGCACACACATTCAACCGACACACAGTCGGCATAAAACGGTAGGTCGTGGTGTTTCGCTTTTTTTCCACTACCGTTATTTGTGAATCTTTCACGGTAGCAATGAAAAAAGCTCTGTTATTATTGTCGATCCTATTTTTTGTAGTAGGATTCGTTAAAGCGGAAAATTTGGAGGAGGATGTTGGAACTGTGGAGAACGATTTGGGTGCCAGTCGTGAAGGATCTCGTACTGATAATGAGGTAGTCCAAAGGGAGGAGGGAGCAATCAAATTAGATGGATTAAATGTTGCTTAAATAAAGGAACTTCGAGAGAAAGCTGAGAAGTTCATGTTCCAAACTGAAGTCAATTGTATTATGAAACTTATCATCAACTCTTTGTATCGCAATAAAGATATCTTTCTGAGGGAGTTGATATCCAATGCATCAGATGCGTTAGACAAGATCAGACTGCTTTCACTTACTGATAAAAATGTCTTGGATACCAATCCAGAGTTGGCAATTTGGATAAAATCCGACAAAGAGAACAAGATATTGAGTATAACTGACTCTGGTATCGGTATGACCAAGAATGAGTTGATCAACAATCTTGGAACCATTGCAAAGTCAAGAACAGCCGAATTCTTAAGCAAAATGCAAGATACTTCCAACAATCAGGATCTGAATGATATGATCGGCCAATTCGGGGTTGGTTTTTATTCTGCATTCCTGGTTTCCCACACAGTTGTTGTTACTTCGAAACATAATGACGACAAGCAGTATATCTGGGAATAGTAGCAGCTACAGCATTGTAGAACATCCTAAAGGAGACACATTGAAAAGAGGAACTAGAGTAAGCTTGCATTTGAAAGATGAGGCATTGGATTTCCTAGAGGAGGATACCATTAAAAATCTTGTAAAGAAGTACTCGCAATTCATCAATTTCCCTATCTATCTCTGGAGTAGCAAGGTCGTTCAGGTAGATGAAGATGACGTGGATGAGAACGTTCCAGCTTCTAAGGAAGATGAGAGTAAGAAAGAAGAGTCTGAAGACAAGGTAGACGAAGAGGAAGATGCAAAAGTGGAAGATGCAGAGGAAGAGAAAAAGACGAAGAAGGTTGACAAGACCATTTGGGATTGGGAGCTTTTGAATGATTCCAAACCGATATGGACTCTGAAGCCGTCTGACGTCGAGGACAAAGATTACAATGACTTTTATAAGGCTTTGACAAAGGACACTCAGGATCCTCTAGCAAAGATTCACTTCGTAGCAGAAGGTGAAGTCACCTTCAAGTCTCTTTTCTTCATCCCTAAAGTACAACCAAGTGACAGCTTCAATCGTTATGGCACTAAAGCGGACAATATCAAATTGTATGTCTGTGTCTGTGTGTTTTCATCACAGATAAATTCACAGACATGATGCCCAACTATTTGTCCTTCATTCGTGGTATCGTCGACAGCGACGACTTGCCATTGAACGTCTCTCGTGAGAATCTGCAGCAGCACAAACTCATCAAAGTAATCAAAAAGAAGTTAATTAGAAAGGTGTTGGATATGATCAAGAAGATTCCCAAGGACGATTACGAAAAATTCTGGAAAGAGTACAGTACCAACATCAAACTGGGCGTGATCGAAGATGCACAGAACAGAGCTAGATTATCCAAGCTCCTGTTGTTCCAGTCCTCTATACAAAAAGGTGCTACATCACTGTCAGAGTATGTGTCTCGAATGAAGCCTAATCAACAATACATTTATTACATTGCTGGTTCTTCCGAAGAGGAAGTGAAAAAATCACCATTCGTAGAGAGATTAGACAAGAAAGGATATGAGGTTTTGTATCTTACCAAAGCTGTTGATGAATATGCCATTTCTGCTCTCCCTGAATTTGATGGCAAGAAGTTCCAGAACGTAGCTAAGGAAGGCTTCTCGCTTGATGAGGGGAAGAAGGCCAAGGAGAGGATGGAACAATTGAAAACTACCTTCGAACCACTGGTCAAGTGGTTGAATGATATTCTAAAGGATCAGATCAGCAAGGCTCAAGTATCTGAACGTCTCACGGACTCGCCGTGTGCCCTAGTTGCTAGTATGTTCGGGTGGACAGGTAATATGGAGAGACTGGCCATTTCAAACGCTCATTAGAAGACTGACGACCCTCAGAAAAATTACTACTTAAATCAGAAAAAGACTTTAGAAATCAATCCGAGGCATCCGCTTATTAGGGAACTTTTGCACAGAGTGGAAGTTGACAGCACTGATCAGACAGCTAAGGATATCGCGTTGATGATGTTCAGAACGGCTACCCTTTGATCTGGCTACATGCTCAGAGAAACTGCCAGTTTTGCTGACAGCGTGGAACAGCTGATGAGGAAGATCTTGGGCATTTCTCTAGATGAAGTTCCTGAAGAGGAAGAGCTGTAGGAGGAAGAATCCGGCTCAACGGAGAAACAAGAGTCGGAGAAGGTCGTGGATATAGATGCGAACGAAGATGAGCAACGAAGAAAAACACGATGAATTATAATCGAGAATTGTATCACACGTTAGATCATAATTTTCTAGTTGTATGGCTATACAATGTATAGTGGTCATTATCATTGAAGGTGCAACTGTGTTGTTGCGGGCAAGATAAATTATTGTACATACAGAAAAAAAAAAAAACATGCTCGGTCTTACCGAACAGACGAGGGCCATCATTAGCATTTAGATTTCGCGCCACACGCACACACATTCAACCGACACACAGTCGGTAACGCAGGGTACCCTAGACGGGATTGGCCTATTGTCGCGTCATCGCCAAGTCCTGCGATAGGTCAAGCGCCGGTCGCATGATCTTTTGTTTCACTTGTCTCTCTCCCATTTCGAACCTTCGAGAATTTTCGAGATCGGTGAAGGAGAGACGAGCCACGTGCTAACGAGTCCCTCCTCGACAGTACATTCCAGACATTCCATTCGAGCGAGACAGTTCAGAGCAATCTTTTAACGGTGCGAGTAGAAGCAATTCTAAGGAAATCCATTCTTACATTCTAATCATTACAATTCATTCACATAGATCATAGCTCCTAGCTATTCTTAATCTTATCCACTCAAATTCTATCCAATCAATAATTGAACCGGCTGATCTTCATTAGTGTTGGAGGTCAGCAAGCTACCGATCAGATTCACGATTTCATTGCGTGAATTCGGGTCGGCACGCTACATTGATCTTTCTCGATTAATCTAACATTGAATTTATTGATCATATTTATCACATTTTATATTTTTAACAAAGCATTTATGGAATTTTACTATTTTTAACCTTGAATATCTTTATTTTAGATACTTTAATCTTAAATATCTAATGTTATTTTAATCTTTTTTTTACCTATAGAACGTGCTGACAGAGTTTGAATACTAAAATGCGGAACACCCTGTATAATCCAATGAGGTACACTCTGTATAATGTAATAATTGAAGAATTCAAAAACCTAGAACATATATATATATATATATATATATATATATATTCCTGTTTTTTTATTGGCACGCACGCACGCACGCACGCACACACGCACACACGCACACACGCACACACACGCACACACACACACACACACACGTGTGTCATTAAGTTCAAAAGAAACATTTGAGACGTACTTACACGTCGCAGCTTGACGGATGATGAAAACTGGCCTGACCAACGGCTTTCTGTTTGCAACATAGTAAAAGGTACAGAGAGCGTGATTGCGTAATGCCGCCTTATTGCTCGCCGAAGGAGAAAGTCTTACAGCGCCTGTAACTCTCTTATGTACTTACGCACGCGCGTACACACACATATGTACATTCATCGTTTGTAACCGGTCAGATCGTACGAATCACAATTCAATAGAATCTTGACTTTTATAGGCAACAGAATGGCAAATATTATATATCTATATGTGTATAAGCATCATATAAATTTCAATTTCATTTTTTAATTTTTCAATTGTAGGAATATTTTATATTAAAAAAGATTTTTAAAAATTATAGTTATATAATTTCTTTTAACATGAAATAATAAGTATAAAGTTCATAGCAAAAGTTTCTCGTACAAAAGTAAAAAATGCAATTGAAATATGATTCATTTTGCATTAGTAGAGATTTACTTGCAAGTAATTAAAATTTTATATTTTATTGATTTAAATTATTTTGTGCTATTTAAAATTATTTGCAACAAACGTCTTTTTGTATTTTACTATCATCAATCCGGGAATTGTGAATTTTATGACCCATCATTAATCAGGAAATATCTTTATCGTTACTGAGTTGGCATAGTGTATCATAAACTGGCATCATAATACAGTTACAGTCTTCGTCATTCTAAAACAGAGTCATTCCTAAAACAGAGAACGGACTGTAATTACATTTAAACCTTCAGTAATTATATAAAATGTGAGCTTCCTCACAGATTTTAATGACCTTGAAATATGTTGTTGGGGATATGTTCTAAAGAACTTTCTCCTACATCTATATGTAACTTTTATTAGTTTTCAAAATATTTATAAAAATACCTTTTAATCAGATATTAATTTTTGCTTAAATTTCTGTTGGCTAAAATTTGTTTTTTTTTATTTTTTTTCCTTCAGTCTCACCGATATCCCTTATGAATCATTTATTTTTGTCTCGTTTGTCTTTGAATCTTTATTTTCTATTAAAAATCACGTGTCATGAAAAATTGGTCTCTTTTTTTATTCCACTTTAAGAAGATTTTTTCTCAATCATTGATTTGATTATTAGTTACTATTTGCCGATCAGCAATAATCTTTCAAATTTACATCAAAGTCTTAAAATATTCATAACATTAAAATGTATAATATTAGAAATACTTTTGTAATATCTGCATAGGCTGAGCGATGGTTACTTGTATAGAAAAAATATTATTTAGAATAGTCATCTAAACGACACATCAGTCACTAAAATCGGCGAGGCCCATATAGAAATTGTACAAATATAAACAATTTATCAAACTTATATTACGAAATATTACGTAGTATAATGCTACAGCATATAGTTGCCAATATGCTTATTTTCTGAAATCACAAAGTTAAAAAGTTGCAAAATTATTAATATTTCATATAAGAACGATCAAAACAAATGTTTCAAAATTTTAGAGAAGTTTGAAAATTAAAGACTATCAATGAGAAGCGAGAAGGAACACACTAATTCGTTAAGATCAGCATATCAATGTATTGCGTTTAATACGAAAAGAGGGAGAACGCTCTGTCGTGATGTAATTACTCTGTATTCAGTCGCTTGTGTAGACAGTTATGAAAGCCGCAGCCACAGCACGAGAAAACCACCCTTTCCCACGAAACTCACTCATTAGTAGATGCCTTTTCTCTGTTGACCGGAATTCTGGAATTTGTAGTTCTAGATTCGATCTTGTCACAGCAAAGTATGGTAGTATACTTACTACTACCTTGGGACTCTGTTCGATTCTATTCATGACTGTCGTAGCTAATTACAATTGCGATTAAACCATGAAATGACTACTTTATTTGCATTTAATTTTTCCTTCTGGTTTTTAATTAACGATTATTTACATTATTGAAAATAAAACAACGTCTGAATTACTTAACGTTCAGTTCATTTCTTGCGTACATATACACATACATTTTTTATAAAGGAAGATTTTCACTTTCAAATCCATTTCACAATATGAAACGCGTGATTGTAATTTTATGTACTTTCTCGTTTCAAGTTATTTGATTACACAACGTGTTTTTAATGAATTTAAATTGCGTATTAATCGTGATAATTAATAAATAATAAATCGAAAAACACAATACAAATTCTGAATCATTCTTGGAAAAATAAATATGAATAAAAATACATAAATAGTTATACTAGTAACAATAACAAAAAGAAACATCATAAGAACCATAGTTAAAATTAAATGTCTTGATAAAAAGAAAACGAGTAATCTTAAACCAATTTTGTATTCATACAATCTATAATGAAGAGAAAATTTTTAATTTTGCAATTTAGCTTAATAAATATGTAAATATATTATTATTTTGTCTTGAACAGATTTGTCAAGAATATGGTTGCTTAATTGTTATTCACTAGAATTGCTAAAATGGTCAAAATGAAATTTTTTAGAAAAGTTTTGCAGATTTACAATGTTGCATTTTTAAAGATTTTAATGATTATTATAAATTTTTATAACATAAAACTTATTTTATATTTTATAAAATATAATGATTATATATTTTATAAAATAAAAATTTGTGTTTTTTATTGTACTATTAATTTTTTCCTATTCCTTACACTCCAATTTTTCTGATACTTTTATATTTTAATGTTAATTTATATATACGTTTAGATTATTTTCAAAAATACATACAATGGGACACAATGAAAGCCAAACGAATGTTTAAAGAGTAAAAACAAAGAGGAAAAATTTTTTTATTCTTTATAAAACCATAATTTTAATTATAAAACTAAATTATAAATAACAAGAAAAAAGTAAATAAATAAAATTGTATGTCCTAGAATAAACAAGTATTTAATATAAATTTTATTTATTCATATGTAAAATATTAATTTTTAATTTTCTTTATGTATAAAATGTTCGTTTACATATTTAGATATAAATTGTAGCAAAAATTATATTGCTTGCTTACACCACAGTTTAGATAATATTGATTCACTTTTTATTTCATGATTGTAGAAATTTTGTGAAACAATGTAAACAATTCTCTTGCATATTTTTTCACAACTATGTAATGAAATTTTGATAGTTATTTTACGTTTAAAGCTATTACTTTAAAAGTCTTCTAAAAGTCTTCTTCATAGTGAACATTATTTTACTAATAATCTTCACTTGAGAAGATAGACTTGCGAAGATTTTATAAACTCTAGAACAGAATATTTCTGAAAATATTGAATCTTGATAATAAAAATATATCGATGAAACTAATTTTTATTAATAAATCTATTCTAATAAAAAGCTATAAATTACATATATTATGTATATACTATGAAACTGTATAAAAAATAATAGCATTCAATTCGTCAATCAATAATTCATTCTAGAACTTTATTCTCCCAAGATACATATTATACATGTACATACATGTATATATTTAAGGATAGTAAATATATAGATACATTAATACAGAATGTGTAAATTTTATACATTGCACCGGTGTATAAGTTTATAAATTCCATTTATAAATTTGTAAATTGTATCTCTCCACGTTCATTGTGAGTACTTTGATGTAATTAGAAAAATTGTTCTCTCCTATAACATTCGTTCGTTGTAAAGTCGTTCGTTATAAAATTGCACATAGTGTATACTTGCTTATTTCAACCAAAGGAAACGGACGCACCATATATTATAATCTAACAATAACAGTATTTATAATAACACCCATTATCTATACCCATTATATAAAATATAACATATTTTCGAGAAAGGAAGTGAAACGTGAAAGAAGAACGACGTTTTCAAGAGTCGTTTTAAGAGAAAATTTCCGGATCGAAATTTCAAGCAACAGACTCGAGAGAATACAGCGCGCGTTGTGTGTGTACGTAGTATGTGTAATACATGTTCATTTTGCAAGTGGTACAGTAATGCTGCCGTTGGTGCATCCGAGAAAGAACAACCGGTTAGCTTTGTCTCAGCGATGTCTAGCGGGGCGGCCATAATAGCGGCTGTTATAGCGCGTGACATAAGGCCGAGGCTGACTTTGCCGTAAAGATTGCATTTTCTCATGAAAGCCGGATGAATCACATCACGAGTCACGAGAGTGAGAACGTGCGCGCATCGACCCAACTCCCCTGCTCTTTTTTCCTCCCCTGCGGTTCCCCACCGCTTTTGTTATCCTCTTCACGAACTTGTGATTCGAGTCGCCACGTTTCGCTACAGAAAGTAATAAGATTTCGCTGTTACGCTCACGAATGGTCCTCCTCAACCAGAAACTAGTGGGTGTATCGTGAGAAAGAAACTGCTACCGTTCTTTGCGAAGCGACAAAGCAAATCCATCCAGTCCCTGGCTAATTTCAACGTTTCACTCCTATTAAACGCCGTTTCGTCGCTATTCATCGCGCTAATCTATTTCCTTCCGTATATTTTGATTGAATAATTTTTAAGCGCATAAATATACTGGTCATTCTACCTAATCGTCGAACAGCTAAATATGTATTTTCTTCATTTTTAATAATGTGAAAAATGTTTCAAATAACGTTTCAATGATTGAAATTCAAATCGTGTATGGAACAATTATTTTTTTCATTTCTCCAATACCTTTTGCTGTCTATTTATGGTAATATTAATTAGTTCGAAAAATATGGAAAATCGAATAATTATAGAAAAAGTAGGAAATACATTACAATTAGTCATTTCTCGTTTAAGACAATGTATTCGCAATAGACATTACTTTGAATATTTACAATAGAAAGAACATTATTTCAGAATTTTATCCTTTTCAGTGTTCAAGGTTTTTTCGAAGTTATGCGTCATGTTCACGAATTTATGAATTTATATTCAATTTTTTAAATAGAATGCTATAAATTTTTTTATATTATTTTTTATATTACATGAAATTTTTTTATATTTACATGAAAGCGTGTATGTATCAAGATGATAACAACAATGTACTATACAATAATTTTGAATATCATACAAGGTTAAGAATGAAAGAAAAATTTTGAATATTATATTATAAATACTATAATATTATAAATTTTTCATTATATTGCTATAAATAATAATAATAATTTAATATAATATTCTACTACATTTCTTATACATATAAGAAATGCATTCATAAAATATTCGAAATGTTAAAAAACACATAAAGATATAAACATAGAATGTTACATTACTGACTCTAAATAGTTTGACGATTTGAGCTGAAGGGAAAAAATTGAAACAGCATGCTGTCATTTTGTCGCACCAATATTCAGTGATTTCTTTGTATTTCTAAAACGTTCAATTTTTTCTTTGGATTTTTATTACTAATCCATTGCATTCTATAATAAAATTAGGTACATATATAAAATGGATTAATATATTACATGAAAATTATGAAAATATTTCGCGTATCCTTTTATTGCGAATTATATCTACCTTTCACGAGAAAAACACTGGTTAATATATCTATAAACATTCATATCCTAATAAAGTAACGTAAGTTTTTATCTAACAAAAAATATGTACTATCAATGTAAAAAAAAATTTGTAAAAAATAATCATGAAGAAAAAAAATGTTCTATACACGATACTCCCTTTTCGAGATCGTTCAAACACTATTTGAAACATTTATTATATTATTAAAAATAAAAAGATATTTAGAGATTTACATGGGACACCTTGTATATCGTTTTACACTTTTGAAAGCAAACTCTATCTTCCTATATTTACATTACAAATATTTTATATCTATTAGTGAAATGTGTACTATATAAATATAATTTAAATTTGTAATATAATTTTATTGCAAACTTAAATTATATTAAAAAAAAAGAAACTGAAAAATATTACGTAACTGTTTCATAATCTTTTGTCTCTTCCGCTATACTAAAATCCATTATAAAATATTCAAAAAGTCACATTCAAAAGTCGCAAATTGAAAATTTTCATTGTACTCACTCAGTATATATTTTAAAGTATATTTTAAGAACATGCTTATTGTGAAATGGAATCATTTCAATTATACAAAATATGTAAATCCGTGAAAAAAAGAAAAAAAAAAGTAATTTATAATAGAGTAATATTGGAAAGATAATAAACAGAAGTTTGTAATAATATAACAATTTCTTCGCGTAATTGTAAAGTGATTGTAAATAAATTTATTCGTAAGAAAAAATCATTTAATACGCATAAAATTATTCGATAAACAACTGAAAATTACCAAAACTAATCATTGAAAAAATTATCAATAAAATTGCAAAATGTGTCTGTAAATTCTGTACGAAAATTTCGTATTGAATCGTAAATAAAGGGGGATAAAATTATTCTTAAGTAATGAGTACAAAAAAAAATTAAAATAATTTGTATATAACATCATCGTTGCACTATTCGTCATCTCGTACGAAACGTAATAAGATTTCGTTGTTATAAGCAATCCTTCGGTATAAAGGCAAGCGTATCCTGAAAAACGAATTGCAAGTATACTGAAATTAGCTTTCCAAGGAAACAGACTGACCTTATTTCGTGAATTCTTTTCTTAGGAATAGAATCGAAAGTCACCAAGTAAGGATACAGGTATCTTCGACAATTCGAAAATATTTCTTTGTCAACTTTTAAAGTTAATTCATAGAAAATACGTTCTATAAATTCAATTCAGCAGTTGCTCTGTGCCGTCCAATTATATTGATATTACAGTGAAATACAATGGCAATTGCATAATCACATGAAGCATATATCAAAGGAGGATTAACAAGTTGCCGTCGCTTTTTGTGTCGCAGTACCGATGTATTAATTTATCGATATGAAAGTAACAAGAACTTATTTATCGTATAAAGAAACTAAGTTCTTTAAAAATGATATTTTAAAATAGTTAAGTTTTATTACAATTTAAGTTAATTAAAAATTATATACTTTTAAATTGATGCATCGAAATAATAATTTAATAATGATAAATTTTAACATAATTGGAAAAAGTAATTTGAGTAGATAATTCTTATTCTTTAATATTTTTCTATCAAAAATTTCTTGCTTTACGATTACGATATCTTAATTTCGATATTCTCTCTGAAATTTAATTTATTTAATTCATTATCTCCTGATATTCAACACAAGAAGAATGGATTTGTATTTTATTAAAATTGGTTTACCAGTTATAGAATTTTAGCAAAACTTTCGTGAGTGTAGTATGAGTGAATGAAATTAAATAATGAAAAGTTATATGAGTTCAAATTATCGACAGTTTTTTCATTGTCGTTGCTCCTCACTGTATCTATTCAATCAATAACTTGAAATTTTTTACTAATTTAAATAGTGGCAATAATTGTTTTGCCACTTTCAATAATAATGAAAATTAACTTGTACTCAATTGACAAAAAGATCCAAAATTTAGAAATTCAAAATAAATACAATATTAAATATAAAATGAATAATAAATATATAAAGTTGATTTCTTTTTATTAACTTTCTTAGCTAATTAAAATTTATTAATGTAATTCATTAATGTAATGTAATAAAAATAACGAAGATATAATAATTAGATAATGCAAATAATAAATAATGTTCATTATATTATAATGCACGTACAGTGACTCTCAGTGTTTTATATATATTTACAAATTGTGTGCATTTTATGTATTTCTTCAAATTCGAATTTTTGATAAATTCACAAAAATCCGCAGTCTAATAATTATTAAATATTATTAGAATTTAATATCGCGATGTAAGTAATGAAACAGCTCACTTAGATAAGGATTTATAAGTACAAATCTTAATAGACATTCATTTTCTCTCAAAGTGTTTCTAGTTTTGTAGAAATCGTAAAATCAAACTATTGCTTTGCATTCAATGTTTATTCGTTTACAAGTACCTGTGCTTTTGTTCAAATTTAGATAAGTGACAATGCACCATTTTATCCGGAAGAATTTTTAAATTTTCGTCTCTAATTTGTAAGTCGTTCTTCGATTTAAGTCGCATATTCGATGGTAATTAAAAATCCATTAATTCAGGTCGTTCGCGTGCAAAAGATCTTAGATTAAAGAATGAAATTAGCATCAATTACTAACGCTTGAAACTGTTACGTAATTTGTTAATTGGCAATAAGGATAGCAAATAAATTACGCTGTAATAATATATATAACACAACAATCTAATCTATAAAATTTTTTATTAGTATATTTTAATTTGTAGCTATTGTTTATGCAATCTATTTTCCTCCATCGCCCAGTTCTTGAAAAAATTAATTTTGAAGAAAAATTCGAATTTTTAGTTTTGAACACTTTTGTGTGAAAGTTATAATAACGATAAAAATTATTTAAACATTTTTACAGAAAATGAATCTATAGACTTTTTTAAATATAGCAATGTATCTTTTTGTAATATTATAAATATTTAAACATGTTTAAACAATATTGAAAGCGATAACTATACTCGAAACGCACTAATTCTTATGGATATTTTTTAATTTATCGTAGAAACTAGGGATCCAAAAAAAAATCTACAGTTGATGATAAAACAGATCTTTTTTCTTTTATAAAAACCATAAATGAAAGTTACAACAAAAATTACAAGAAATTTTGTTTTTGATTAAGAAATTAAAATATTTTCGCGCAACATAAGGTACTGTCAGTGATTCTCAATATTAACAATCGCTTAATCTTCTCCTCATATTACTGTAATAATTATTAGTATTTCGTTTGTAATAATATATTATAATTTTGTAGTTTTTTGTAACTCTTATCGTTACATCTATATTAAAAATATTATTCATTATCGTATTTTTATATTTATACACATATATAAAATAAATGCTACATTTCTCAATTGAATATTTAAATTATTTTCAATTGAATGCAATTAGTTTCAAATGAGAACAAAATTATTTATGTTTTATAATACACAGAGCGTATTAAAAATGTTTAAATATAAGAATTTTTAATTCCTATTGAAAGAACACAATAAGCAGAAACTTTAAAAGAAAGAAGGTAATATCGCAATATTTTAAAAAATATCGATTTATTAATAATATAAAAATTTCGATAGTTCTTGATAAACTTTTTTATTGAAATCATGTTTGAAAAATTACTTACAAAAATAAAGAAATACAATTTGAAAATATTTTTGAAACACACACTGCATAATATTGTAAGTAATATATATACATTACATGCAAACATACATTAAAATTCTGGTTCAAAAACAGTTTCTTATTTTTAAAATTCACAAATTTTTGCTCTCTTCCGATAAAAAAATACGTGCAAAAAAACTACATGTAATTCTTTTACAAAACGATACTAATTCAACAAACAAAACAATACACACTCTTTTGTAATAATATTAGAATCGATTGAATTTCTTACAGAAGCACATTATTAAGCATACTCTATAATAATATACACGTTTGTAATTTTGTAATTTCAAATTCTACATTTTTCCAATAATATATTCAAATATTTCAAATATTCAATAAATTTATCAAGATTCAGTGAGATACTTCTTTCCTGCGAACATAGTATGTTTTCCTGCATATTATTATCTTATCCTTATAGTATCAGTACTTTCTTCCTTAGTTATCACAAACGATATTATTATATTTGTATTCACCTTTTCGACCCTAAGGAACATATATATATATATATATATGTTCAGTGTAGATAGACCCCAATAAATATTTTTGATCCTTTGTGAGATATGTGTTGCATGTATAAATATATTATATATTATACTTTTTTAGTTCGTATAACTATACATTACCATCTTTAATTAGTATCAATCATAACAATGTATAAATAATGTAATTAATAGGCAATATAACAATGTGATAGATAATTTTTATTTTAACAATGTACGTGGTTACAAAGTTACAATGATACAAATATTAATTTTTACACAGGTAATTGAACAATTTTCTAAAAATCTTTATCGTAGTTCGTAATATAAAATGACTATTTTGTCCAAATAATTGTTTATTTTTTATGTTTTTATTTATGTCTCGTTGAAATTTTTTATACATATGGCTCACTTGCTGTGAAAAGCTATTTATAGAAATAGTAAGGATGCAATAACGGCTTATCAAGAAAATATAATAATTATTGTGAAAATGCGTTTATTCATCAATTTTAATGGATCTGAAATATGTTCTAGACAAATATTACAAATATTTTTTCCTTACACGTGTTATCATTCCACCTTAGTTTCGGAAATATTCGTGAAAATATTTTTGATACTTTTTAGTTTTTAGATTTTAACTTTTGGTTAGGTTTAGACTAGGTTTGAGTTGTTTACGCAAGGAGAGTCCGGATGTGTTCACATAGTTTCCGAGCTTCTTTCCAAGAGAAGCGGGATTTTCCTCCATGTTCAAAAAAAAGGCTTATTTGGGTTATGTTCCTTTCTTTTTTTTATTTCTTAGGTCTCACCGACAACTTCCTTCGGTTTCAGAATTCATTTGTTTTTTTAAATCATTCTGAAACTATTGACAATTTTGTCAGTTTATATGACCCAAACTTGATTATTATAAGTTCTAATTATTATTCTATTTATTGCCAGATTAATACAGCCCAAATTCAACTTCAGCAACATTAATCGTCAAAGCTTCAAAAACTACATAGCATTAAGTTAAAATACATAAAATATATAAAGAGTTAAAAAGAAATATTTTTGTAAATTTCTCCAAGTTATATAGATTAACAAAACAGAAACACACTTCTTCGTCGTATAGGTATAAATCTAACATATATATTTTAGTGTTTGTAAAAATACCTATTTTTAAAAAAACCTTAGAAAAACTAACTATGAAAGGGCTGATCCTGTATAATCAATACAATAATAATACAACGAAATTATTCAACAAATATTAGAAACAACAAATATTATAGAAATTATTAAAATATTAAATCAAATAACATATAACGATTATTTTGATTAAAATATATGTCATTTTAATTAATTGTCAAAATTTTGAAATACTAAATTACTATAATATATTAACGTATACTACTTAAAATATTACATCGGATAACATATAATGATTATTTTAACTACAATAAAATGTTACCTGCGCTGTTTTAAGGAAATATGATATGACCGTTTCATATTTTTATTAACTAATGCAGAAAATGATTTAACAGTAATTTTATAATTATATTTTTTAATGGTAATATAATTATACGCAAATTAAAATAAGCTGCATAGATTAAAAAATATCATTCAAGGAGCAACTTATTTGCAACAATCAGTTTTTAATTTAATTGATAATAAATTTTTAATTAAATTAAAAATATAAAAATACAAAATTTAATTTATGATTTAACTTTTCTAAGTTGTTTTGAAAAAGATGTATTTATTTATAAAGAAATAAAACTGTATCCGAAGTTAAAATAGAATCTGTTCTTGAGCAGTCTCTAGTTCTTGTAAACTTAAATAAACCATTCAGAAAACCCGTGCACCAATGAAGAATATCAATAAAGCAACATATTTGTTTTCAACCCGGAAAAAGAAATAACCATTATTTTTACGGAAATCATACAAATCATACTTATGGTTTGATTTATATGCGCAAATTGTTTATGTAATTTGTTTATGTCATAGGATTAATTTCTTCTTGCAAGAACTATGTTCATGAAAATCTAATCTATCTGAAAATGTTAATTTATTAGTATCTCTATATAAAAATAAAGATGTTTTAAATAATAATTCTAATAATATATAAATAATTAATAATCATAATCTTATCATCTATTACAAAAATATAAATTAGCCGTATAGTAAATATTTAATACAGTATAACACTACAATATGAGACTAATTAAATTATCTGAATATTTCTTATTTGTTTGTATCTTTTCAAGTACGCAAATACACGATGTATTTGGCACTAATAACAGTAAGTGTATAATTTGCAATATATGTATAATTTGTAATAGAATATAAATTAGATTAGATAGAAAATAATTACAGTTTAATTACATTTTTACGTAAAACTTAGGCTCAATGTAGACAAGCAATTTGTCAAGTTTTCGGGTCTAATTTTTCTTATAATTCGCACGATTCACATCGCTTATGATTCAAACGATTTTCACCGCTTTCATGTCTAAAAGGTATTGCATTCTTTCCGCAAAACCCCTCATCTTGATTGATCTATGTAAAGCAACACGTATATTTAACAGCGAGTAGTTTCGTATGCGAACAAGCTGTACATGCGTCCGTAGTATCTAGTGTCAGAATTGAGCAAAACGTAATGATTAATGATTAATAAATTCAGAGTCATAATTACTGATTATCAAGTGAATAAGAACAAATGACACAAAACACTTTTGATTATGTTACAATCTGTAACATACTTGTAAAAAGAACATTGTGAATATTTTGAGAAAACACATATTTATTATTTCGATCGTTTCGAGAAAATACAGTGATCTCAATACTATTAGGTTTGCACTTTATGCACAATCCTGTGCAATTTTGTTGTACTTTCTTCTAGTAAATATTCGAAAAATCATCTATAGTTAGATGACCAATCTGCATAATTCTTAAGTCGTTGGCACTATTTTTTATATAATTTGATAAAGATGGACTATTTAACGATGCATTTATCGTTAAATCGTCAACATTTTAACACCCACTCATTTTTATACCATATATGTATATATGTATATCAGAAAACAACAAACTCAGAAATTAGAAATACAGCAATACAAATATTATAATATAATCCTATTACGTAAAATGGAATATTTTGTCCAGCTTTGGTCTACAACTGAATTGTGAATTCAAGCAGCTTCAAAACGATGTACATAGATATATGTGTAACTATATACTAGCTTCGATGAAGTTCCACTGAAAAGAACAGATTTAGGCGATTAACGTGTTCAGTACGAATGCCATAAATCTGCACATTTACGTCTTATTGAATCCACACTGAATGCATCAAGGCAATATGAAGTAATATAAGAAATATAAATATACGCATAATGTATAACATTTGGTACAATTTCCAATGTACATACAGATATAGATAATACAGTAAATAATAAAATAATAAAACGTAAATTAATTGTTTAACGATTTAAAGATTACTGATTAATGATTTGATAAATTACAAAAATTAAAAATGATTACTGATTTATTTTAACGATGATTAATAGATTAATGATTAGGATCTCTATGATCACATTCAATAGTCGATTACAGAGACGATTACAAAATAATTGATTACTGCCCAGTTCTATTGCTACTAAACATCACATCTCACGTAAACTGTCTCATCTAGATCTATGCATGCTCTTTTAAAATATAATAAATGTGAGTTTTGCGCCAAACCTTACGATATATCAAAGCTTTCAGAATGAAACTCTTAAACCTGATATGGAAGAGTGATTTGTGGCAAATTCGCTGTAGTGACAATTTGAATATGTTTCAGAAGAACGTACTTGCATAAATTTTTATATATATGTAGAAAGCAGTTCACACAGGACGCGACTTTTAGCAGCAACTAAACGGCAAGTTTGCGTCCGCCAAGCACGTACTGCTTGGCCGCAAACGAAACGCTGCTGCTCGGCGATGAAATAGTACCTCTTGTTTCATGTAGTCCAATTCAGGGATCAAAAATAAATTATCCCAGAAATTTTTATAAAAAAAAATCAGTAACTGAATCTTGTTTATTATTTAATTAATAATATTAGTCTGTAAGTATAAAGAAAATTTTTCTAAAAGCTACATGATTGAAAAATTAAACGTTTTGGTTACAAATAACAATTACAAGTGACCGAAAATTGTCCAATAGATCGCTATCGATAATCATTATCGATAAGGGAAACTATAGTGTAGCTGATAATAATGTAAAGTATTAATAAAGTAGGGATTAAAAGTAATAGCTATCCTAGAAATTTTTACGAAAAAAATCAATAACTGAATAACTTGTTTGTTATTTAAGTTGAGGATATTAATCATGAAATGGAAAGAAAATTTTTCAAAAAATTGTTGCTAATAATCATCGATGAGGGGAATTCTATTTCAGTCGCTTATAATAGTTATCGATGAGAGAAATTGTATTTCAATATAATGCTCATAATAATGTATGTTGTTTTAAATTGAATTTCACAATATTTACGATTTTACGATACGATTAATTTTATGATATTCTTGGGACAACTTCATTTACATTGTCATTTGATTCTTCATCTTCAAATAATGTAATTTTCCCATTAATTTACTTGCACTACACTAAGAACTTTATTATAAAAATGTTTAAGATGGTTTTAGTAGAAACTAACAGTAAGTCGAAATTAAAATAAGAATACTTGTAACTATAATCCAGGAAATGATGAAGCTAATTATTCAAATGATTCAATTTCTCTTCTTCGACATTCTATAAGAATAATGGAAGTAGATGTGTTCTTTTCAAACGATAATTCTGAAGACGTGGCTTATCTCAAATTATCAAAACGTACACAGAAATTGAAAATTATAAGGGAAAAAGCATTAACATTAATCAAGACGTAATTGAACATTGGGAAAAGAAAGAATATGAACTTTCCTATTTGTCGAAGTTGACATTCAGAATTCACGCTGTACTTGCGACACTAAGTAATTCGCTGATAATTATTTTGAGTAATCGAAATAAATCTCTCTTATCAATAACGATTATTGGCAATGAACAAATTTTTTGGACATTTGACAATCTGTAGATAATCAATTTTAGTCAAAAGAATAATCATTATTTTATGACATTCTTCATTCTGATTATTATAGTTATGGTTCCTGACTTAATTCATGTGAGTTTACACCAATTTGAACGTAATATTTTTTTTATATACGAAAGAAAAAAGCGAAATACAGCAGCAAGTTAAAGTTCGCGTGAATTGCAAAAAAGGCGGAATGCATAAGCTCTTTAGAAGATATAATAGATTTATATGAAACAATTCACGCAGGATGCAATTTTCAGCGTCAAAATGTAAGCATAATTTATGTACATGTATACTTCGCCGTGACGGCGAATTTGCCGCAAACTATTCGCCTGTGCTTATATAACTTGGAGTTCGGTTATACAGGGTATTGTATTTGACTTGGATGTCTCTCTTGACTCTTTTAGTATTGAAGAGCCAACATATCGACTCCGTGATTCTTATTTTGATTTTCTTCGAAATATTAAATACGATTTTTTAAACATTTTTTAAACATATTTCAACTTTTCTTATTGACGCCTTATTTTTATAAAATGTTTTACAGTATTTTACACGTTCTGTTTCTACAACAATGCTTTGTAGTTATAAATATACAGAAAAATTGTAAAGTACTAAGAGAGTTGAATGTCTTTGTTATTTTTGGAGATATAAAAAAATTTTGTTAACGAAAATTATTCAATACAATAATAAAATTTTTAATATCATTTTTTTATAGGTGAAGGGATTTTTGCATTTTTTGATTCATTAATCGATGCTTTATATAAATAAAATATTAACCTACATATGTCGATAAATTATTATATTATAGATGATATTTTAATTTTACTCTAATAAACTTAATATATTGAAAGTATTTAGAAAATGGTTTCAATTGTTTGAATCACAAAATTAACATAACTCTACAAAGTTATTTATATTAAAAATATTAGACAATTCAACAGCAGAAATTTCTGATTCAAATAAACTGACAACTCTTGTATTTAGAGGTGGACAAAAATATTCTCACAGTCATAAAAAGTTATCAATAGTTTAAACTGTTTGAAACAAAATCGTACAATTTAGTTGATCTCATTTTAAAGAAACTTCTACTTTACCAGCCTTGAGTTCTTTTTTTCCAAAGATGTTTTCACATCGTGCATCAGGTGAAAAACGGAAAATATTTTCGTTGTCGAATACTATAGAAATGTTCCCAAGATCATTGAAAAAATTTTTTCATGACTAAATCTACCATAATCTTGATGATCTTAAAACTAGCTGTACGACTTTTTTGCTACTCTATTGAACATCAAAATTAAATGACAAAAGTTCAAGAAATCCTAATATTTTATTATTTAATTCCAATGTTCAAGAAAAAAAATCGTACAGTAGATTTTAAGAGGTTGCTGTAAAGAAGAGACTTCAATTTTCAAGATCATAGTAGATTTAATTATGAAAAAAAGTTTTCAATATTTTCAGAGACATTTGAATTTTTATAATTTTCGAAAATAAAAATATCCTTGTTTTTCCACTTGTTGCATAATATAAAAACATCTTTGAAAACTAACGTAGGACAAACCAAAGTGGGCAGGCTTCACACTGGATTGTTGTACAATTTATTTTTTTATGAAATTACAACAGTTCTTCATCGATTATGCGAATACTTTTGTCCAATTCTATATGCTCACCAAAATCACTAAAATTCTTACTATTCTGTTGATGATGTTGTATCTATAATTATTTGACCTCTTTTGTGTTATAACACGAATCCATTGAACGTTCGATGCAAAAGGATACAGCAGAATAATAATACGAATTATTCATCTACCAGTTGTAATTATAAAAAAATTAATACTTTAAATTGTGAGAATTAAAGTTGTTTCTGTAGTAGAGAAAATATATAATAAATATATTATTTGCAGTGTTTAATGCAAGTGAAGAAAGAAATATGACTCTATATTAGTAGCAATATAATATGAAAAAAGTTACACAATAAAGTGTAAAAAATTACTTCCTATTTATATATTAAACATCTTCCATAATTAAATAAATATAATAAAGAAATTATTACTCGAATAAATCTTTATCTATACCTACTTATTCAAATAAATGTTGACATTTTGTGTACAGGATATTTCCGATCCGATAGTAAAACCGAAAAAATAACTCAAAAAAGAAAGAACAAAATATTTTAATTTAAAATCGAATTTGAAAAATTATCAAATTGTATTTGAATTTTTAGCTAACTCTGGATTTGACAGGAATGAATAATCAGTAGAGTTATTTTACCTTTGAATATAAATGGAAAATCTAGCCTTGTTTTTAAGAAAATAAAATTTGAACATAATTAAGAATTGGTAGTAGATGTGTTGATAAATTTCCAAAGTTAATATTCTCAAAAACAAAATCTTTCGAAAACTTTTAGAAAAAAATTGTATTCCATACCATTGACCTTTTTAGTAGCTAGAATAACTTCCTGTTCATTATTCATTTCTAATCAATCCAAAATTAACTAAGTTTAAGATTTGTTAAATTGTTGATAAATTTTCAAGCTTGATTTTCTGAAGGAAAAAAATTTTTTTTTAAAGAAACGATATTTTTTTGGTTTTCTCTCCATTTTCTGAAATAAATAAATTTTATTTTTCTTTCTGTATTTAATACAAAATTTAAAAAAATTTTTTTTTTAACTTTCTTTTCATTTTTCTGAAATGAAAAAATTTCATTCTTCCTTTTCTACTTATTTTATCATGTCGAATCATCTTAACATACCATTTTTTTCTGTATTCATGTATATGAACATTCTCAATATATTCGTGTATATTCCCCAACAGCTATACAGACCGTTGGCTAACAATTAGAAACCGCAAATAAGCTACTGTGAATGCAACGTATCGCGCGGGTATATACATATAAATACTTTAATACTCTTGGTATTTTTTGATAACTTGTAAAACGACAGCTTATACTTATTCCTTTCTTTATTATCTGTCACACTGCATCATTTCTCTTTTACTTCTTTTATAAATAATGTATTGTAAAGAATGTATCAATATTAACAGGGTGTCCGTGCGAATGGAATATTCAACACGCAACGTGGTTGAACATCTCGCATTTAAGAAATAGTTTTTTCGTTTTGTTATTAATATTCAGGACATGCAGAATGTTTCGATTGAATTCATCCGTGCAATTATTCATTATTCAAAAAAATGTCTAAAATAAAATTTTAAGTAGAGATATCGTACTATATTTGTCTAGATGAAAACATTCTCATAAAAAAAAAAATCTCATAAAAATTCTTGTAATTCTTTTTAAACTAGTAGAATTCTTTACAGTGGAACGTGAATTATCCGAACTTTGATTATTCGATTATCTGATTAGATGAATTATCTAATTATGTGTATATTTAAATTATATATCTGACAATGTTTACTTTTGAGACACGTATCATTCTTGCCCCATTTTCTTAGCTCGTACGTACAGATTTATACATTTATACGGAAATCTCTGTAGCATATGGAAAGTAAAACAAGGAATGATTGTTCATGAAAAAATACCGAGTCGAAAACGTAAAATGAAATTTTTTCATCTAGGCTTCGTTTGCGAAAAAGTTGAGTTTGGAAATTTATTAGGTTCCAAGGCAATTTTTAACGAAACATATTTACATTTTACGTGAAAACGAAAATTTAAATAAAAAAATATCATTCTACATTTTTTATCTATTTTTGCATGTAGAATAACTTTCTGTTAATTATCCTTTTCTGATACGTCTAGAGTTTGCCAAATACTATATTTGACAAATTTTTAAACTAAATTTTCTCGAAAATGAAGCGTTGAATGAAAAAATTTTATTTTACATCGACTTATTTTTTCATTATTCTCTACTTTACTTTCCACATGCTATCCGGAAATATCCTGTATAATATTAAAAGAGAAAGAGTAGTGCTGAAATTGAAAGATAAATTCAGTATTATTGAGCATTTAAAACGAGATGAGAGTTCGTTTAATTTTACTACAGAAAAAGTTAAAACTACCTATTTTAAAAATAGTTTCAGAATAACTTAGATAATAAAAGGAATTTTCGTAGAATCTTATGTAAAAGAAACACTTGTACAGCATTATCAGGTTTATTAATTTAAGAGAAAATTCTTTAAACAATTAAAACTTGTGTCAAAGCGATTACTGATTATTAGATTCGTGTTCTTTTATGTAATAAATATTCAATATTTAAGAACATATATTTAATTTTTAGTTGGTTTACAAAGATTTTTCGAAATATTATTTTTCCAATTAGGAGAAATTTACTTTTGAAAGTTTTTTAAATAAATTGATACTTCAGAATTACACCTTTCTTCTGATCTATTCGAGTCAACTACAAAAATAATTAAATATTCAAAATTATAATTTAACAAAAAACAATTAATTTCAGTAGAAAATAATTCAATTATAATAAATATATAGAATATAAAATTATAAAAATATATAAAATTAAATTAATTTTCTTCATATAGCGATAAAAAAACAGATCCAAACATTTGTTTATTTATTATTGGTGGTATATAAAAAACAATAATAAAAATATAAGTATTAATTAGACCGTTTATTTCAAAAGTGCATTTTTATTTGAGAAAATTCAAAAAATTCAGAAAACGAAAAATCCACATATACTTCAATGTAAATGTTTTATTTATTAGAACTTTTTTTTTTTATATACCAGATGCCATAAAAAATACGATACTTTAAATATTTTATTCTGTTTGTATCTTTAAATTTCCCGCAAGTACATAAAAATCAATCTATCTATTTATAAGCAATTTATAATTTAAATCTTAAAACATTCATTTATTTCAATCAGTATTTTTGTTTTGTTGCTAAGTGGAATTGCGTAATCGATGCAAACGTGAATGCTTCAGTATCTCAAAACAAGAAAAAATGGACTTACACCATTTTCAACATAAATGGTCCAATTAATACATTAATTGTTGACTGCTACTATGATCGCTGATGATCATTGTTTCTACTTCTATAAATATTTTAGAATAATTAAAATGAGCTGAACATCATTAAGAATAAATTTTAAATGACATAAATAACTCGATAATATTATGAAACAAAAAATTTGCTTTCGTTGTACTTGATTGTAATATAATATTTTATAAAAATTAAATGTTTTATCCCATTGACAAAATGTGAAAATTTCGCGTAATAGCTAACAGATCAATGAAGATTTGGAATTTCCAAAATACTTAAATCTGTAAGGATAAATCATAATATATAAGGATAAGTACAGATTTATCATTTGTACACAAAACGAGTATAACTTTAAAGCCAAACAGCTCTTTCGTCTCCAGCTCGGACATGAAATTGGCGAGATATTAAGTAACAGTTGACATCTCAGAGAAATTTCTACGAGACACAGCGACGAGGCTAAACGATAATGCTAAGACATGCTTGAAATTCCCTCGCGAACCAGTGAAAAATCGATCTGCAGAGAGCATCAAAGATTTCTCGATTCTGTGCTTCAATTGCCACTTTTTCTCAAAATCTTTTACTCTTTAGCTTAACCGTTTCACATATCCTCCTAAGTAGAACGTTTGCGTCTGTCAATCATAGTTTCGACGTTAACGTGGCATAGCAAACTTGCAACGTTAAGCTCAACATTATTACTCGACACAGTTATATTTCTAGCTGCTGTTCTGCTTCAACATGCTTGTACAACGTTATTCACGATACGACAGCGTTCAATCGGGCAAATGGAAGTGTTAGAATTCTTTTCGCATTACCATTGAACAAATGTAAGCAAATACTCTTCCATAATACACACGCGTATGAATTTGTATAGATTTATAGCGGAGATTCGTCATAAGTAGCTTGCCAATTTTTATGCATTTTTCAATTTTTAGAAACGTGATTAAAGAAGTAGAAATTAAATAGAAATTTGTTTCTTTTACTAACAAAGAAAATATTAATAATCATTGATTTTGATGAGATTTGGCATAAATGTAATTTTCAAAAAAAATATTTAATCCGTACTGTTTTTATCGGCTATTGTCGATGTTGGAAGGGATGAAAACTACCCTCAAAATTGGAGATGCGGAACATACTTTGTCAAATATGCCGAAAATTATTGAAGATACTGATTTTGTGTGAATTGGTGAAATTAGTGTTTCTTAACGACGAATTTAATGGTGTATATCATTTTACAAAAAAAAAACCGTATTTTATATAAGTCTTTCCAAATAAATATTAATAAATTTTCTTGAATATTTGTTTATGAAAACTATATGTTCAAACACAAATTACGGATGAAATGGAATCTTGATTTCTGCATTACAAAAAAATTCATTATTTTCAAATCGAATGGAGAAGTGTCTTCACTTTGCCATTTGTTACATAGTGTAGAAACATTTTGTAATAAAATAAACGATGCATTCTGAAGGTACAGACGTCAAGCTTTAAAATAAGTCCATGTTTACTTATATTTCATTTTACGAAATTGTAACTGTTTATATATTTAGTGTCCGAATATTAGTCATACTTACTTTACATAAATACATACATAAAACACTAATAAGGAATAAAATTTGGAACAAGAAGGATATGTGTCTCGAAATATTATTAGATGCATAGTCTAAATGTCTATATATATAATTAGGTAACGCATCTTATATTCAAATAAGGACGTTAATAATTGACATTCTACTGCATTCTGTTTATTATAACTTCTACTCACATTTTTATAATTTCTGTTTATTTTAAACTAGTGTAGTAAACAATTGATATTACGTGCTTGAGCTTCCAACATGTATGTAATAATAAACTATAATAATATTTGAATATTTCATTTCATTTTATAGTGGAAACATAACAATATGTTTCATGTCAAAAAGAAAAATATTTAGGTGCTATATAGATACATCACTATAATTTGTACTATAACTTCGTAGACTTCTTTTAAAAGATTTTAACATTCAAACCAATAATAACCAATAATAACCACAAAAACCAATAATATAAAATACTACTAAATAATAAGAACGTTAGTATGTACATCGCACAAGAATTTTTTAAAAATAAGTATTCATATTCACAAGCATTCTAATTATTATAATTCTCTTATTATAATTCTCTTTTTTTAATTAGAATTTTAAAAAATTTTGAAAAAAAGATGCTAACATCATATGTTTTTCTTAAATGCAATAACGCATTTTGCAGTTATGTTATTTTTCTAAATTGAAATATAGATACTCTCTTTTTGCATATATCGAATACTGTCGATATTTTACGTTATTAGAATAATATGATCGAAAAACAACTAGTATAAAAAAATCTATTTTAAAAACTTCAATTTTGTAAAACTTATCTTAAGGACAAGGATGTCGCGAATGTCACGTACAATTTTCATATTAAGTTTTTCTAGTCTTTCAACAAGTTTTGTAAAATTAAAATTAATGTTTTAAATTCATTAATATTTCTTTACCTAGATCCTAACACTTTTTCTTTTATGACGTACATACCGCCATGTTAAATCAAAGGTTTCGCCTAAATCATTAAGTAGCACAAAAATAGTCTTTAGCTGTATTAAAACTGAAAGTATACAATTTATCATGTATGTCAAGTACTGGAGTCCAAAGTATTTTTTCTAAAGTCACTTGTCAAATGATCTTTCGATCAAATACGCCTATTTAAGTTAACACGGTTGCGTACAGATAAACTATTTTTGTGCTACTTGGTGTTAACGACTTGATTTAAACAGAAGTTGCAAGTACGTCCTTTTGATTTCACACGACAGAGCTAGATACTGTCGCAACATGCAGAAAGATAATCCATTGCTTCATAAACGCTATTGGACTCCGCAACTTTGAGAGAAACGAGGAAGCTTGCATTTATACTGGCGACTCGTATTTATAGATCAACTTGCAAGTAAATCACGTTAGCTGCGTTCAATTACATGCCTTCCGCATTGTCTCGATACGCTGATGTTCGTTTAATCTGGACGTACAGCAGCAGATTAAAATACATTTTCATGCATTTATGGAAAATTTAAAAATACAAAAATGCACGGAACGTGTAACATGTGCAAAAAATATTGAAAATAGAGTACTTGTTATAATATTTAATAATGAAAACAAATTCCTACTTCAATTCTTCTATTAGTATTAGTAGTATTTTATTAGTATAAAAAAAAATAGAAATTACACAAATGGATATATCTTGTAATAGTATAAAAGACTTATTTTAAAAATTTGTTTCTGTTTTCTAGTATTGAAATCTAATAACTCTGTGACTATTTTTAATTATATATTTACATTTAAAGTTCAAATAGTATGATTTATCTGATATGTACATATTATGACTTGCTAGTTTACCTTTATGTACATACACACACATATGTATCATATTAATATTTACTTCTTTTTTACTTACAGTCAATAATAAAGCTTATTTACGAAAATAAGCATAAATCCTTATTAATTCAACAAACGATTACGTTTAATGTGCTTCTATTTTTCCGTATTACTGTTTTCCTTCTTTGATAACGACTGTAAATTATCTGCAATAAAATATGTAACAAACACAGAGCAAAAAGATTAAGCAAATAAAGAATTAAATTGTGTTTCCGCTTTTTTTTTATCTTCCATGATTCTCCATATTTTCATCACAGAATAGTTCGTCTCTTCAAGGAAATATTTTGATATAATTTTTCTTCCTTTTTTTCATTCCCAATACTGAAAGCACAGACGTATTTTCTTTGAATATTGAATTTCATTACCGAATAAATTATTTAGGAATTCTTATTCCATAAAAGAGATCGTATATTTTTTTTACTTTTAAAAGATAATTATCAACTTCTCTTTCTCTCGTAATCTTCTCTTGTTTCTTGACGCATTTTTGCCATAACTCTATAAATTTTTTATACAGATAAATACTTCTTCAATTCGTTTTAGATCGCTAGAAAAATAGAAAGTACTATAAATATTTTTCTTATGAAATTGAATGCCTTTGAATTTCTTCAGTGCAAAAAAATAACTACGATCAAATTTTTTATTCATAACCTTGCCAGTTTTCTAAATATAAAACTATAAACTATAAATTTAAAAACTATGTAAATTTCAATGTTTATTTATATCATTTATAATTTAAAAAAAATGTTCGAGTATTTCAATAATTCTTTTGACGTAATAAAAATTACGAGAACAATTATTTTAAATTAGTAAAAATGTAAACTCCAAACTATGTATACTCCAATATTTACGTTAAAAAAAAATTTTTTGAATATTTGGACAATTCTTTTAATATAATAAAAATTACAAATAAAAATTAAAAAATAAAGAAACATTTATATTTTTCTCAAAATATTTACAGAATGAAATGTATGTATTTAATTTTCTCAGCAATAGTAAAGTAAAAAAAAAAATTGTTATTTGTTATAAGTTACTCTTGCGTTTGAAAAAAAATGTATTATCAACTTTTGCAGAAGAATTTCCTTAACCTTTTGCCTTACAATTTTCTTCTCATTGTCAGTCTTCATTAGTTGTTATAAGATGTTACATCGTGTCAGATATAAAGCATTGAAAGCATTATATGCAATTTGTATTTATTAATCAAGTATTAAAATTGAAAATTCAAATTCAGATTGTAAATTCTATATTACGATTTGCTTTTTCTTTCAAATCGAAATCATAATTTCTACCACAAATGTAACTCGGTATTATAACTTAAAGGGTTGAAAATAGAATTTGATTATGGATTCTTTGAAGCTCAGCGTTCTTAGAGAGAATTTCAGAATCTCACGAGTCGTAAATATCGTAAAATTTATAAATTAGATTTTATCAGATGATAACACATCGTTGAAAATAAAATAATCTGAAATTGCAGAGTTAACGACAATTTTTTCAAAAATGTCACTCTTCCAACAAATAAAAACATTCATATCTTTTAAAATGAAGATATAAAAAATGCACATAAATATTTTATCGCACTATTTTTACACTAGTACTATTATATTATACTTTGAATACAATTAGAAAAAATTTACAGATATTACAATATTTATAATATTTAGAACATGTTAAAAAAAAAAGTTACTAATTGTATAAAATGTAATAATTAATTAAACGTTGAAGCAAGTATCTCGTCGTAATTCTATACGCAAAAGTTTTTTTTTCGTTCACTTCCTTCTTGTGCGATCTATAAAAGAAAAATATATATATTTTTGTTCTTTACATTATAAATTATATATATATATATATATATATATGTGTGTGTAAACAAAATATATTTCTTTCTTGAATCATTTTTCTTTGCGACGAATAATTTAGGAGATAATTACGTGGAACATTTCAAATGGAATATTCTATATATAATTCACCATAATTCAGCTTTCCATAATTTACGACATAATTTTTTATTCAAAAATGCCGACATGAAGATATTTTTAATTTTTGTTACAAAATATGGGTAATAATGGGAGAAAAAAAACAATAAAGTAAAGTAAGTATGAAGGATACAAATCACGATTATTTCACGAATCATCAATATAACAGGTCTAATTTGGTGAAAATTCAAGAAATCGTAATACTTTATAGTTGTTATATTCGTTTTCACATGATATTGAAAGTTCGATAAATTGATGAAAAAAAAATAAGTACATAAAATTTTAGGAAGTCATTGTAGAGAGAAGGTTTCAATTTCTAAATACATGGTAGGTATAATAATAGAAAATATTTTTCAATGTTTTTACATATTACAACATTCTATAGCATTTCTGATAAAAAAAAAGCTGCTACATAGTGTAAAAATATCATAGAATAAAATGCACGATGCATTTTAAAAATGAGGAGCTTCAAGTTTTTAAACGAATCCGGGATGTTATTTGATTTTATTTGACGAAATAACAATTTAAATGTTCAGTATTTGAATATTAATGTGAATCGCTATAGATAATATTGGTAAATGCAGATAGGCCAGGTTTCCAATTTTTCGTCGCGCAATTTTTCAGATTGTTAAATGCAAAACAGATGATCGAACATCTTGTGATATTCAATATCTGTATATTACTCCAAAAGCATGAATTATCCAATTAATGACAATTTTCTCAATGATTTTCAAAACGACCATCAAACCCATCAATTACAATCACAGCATTTTTAGCAAATTGTACTTCAAACCGAGCGATGCAAAATACATGTATGTTATCGAAATATATAGGTAATGCTTTAAAATATAGTTTTAGAAATAAATATGCAAAAATAACAACAATAATTTATGAAATAATAAAAATAACATATCTCGTCGAAAACTTTTTTCAAGTTACATGTATTTTTATAATTAAATACTCTTCGTTACAATTTACATTTATCGTTACCTATATGCCGATAAAAAACGTGACAAAAATGCCGAAATTTTCGAACATGCCAGAAAGTCAATGAAAATATGTTTACAAATTTGTATTAAGATGAGATATTTAACATTTTCTTTAAAACTGAAAGCTTAAAAATTTACATGTCCATTTGTACAAATTCTACTTGTGATTTTTAACTTTTAAACCTTCACTTCGTCTCTAGAATTATCCCTACGTGCTTTAATCTCTTGCGCTATGTAACTGGTTCGCTGATTATAACGAGTGACCAAACCGTATACAATAATTCGTATGTGTCATTCCAGCACAAGAGGTTAATGAATTGTATATAATTTGTTTTAACTTTTCTCTCTGCTTTTTTCCAAATAATCGTTTATTCCGATCAGGAAAATTAAGAGAAATTGAATATGAACGAGAAAGAATAACAAGTTCCAACTGTTTTTCACGATATTAAAGCGCAACCCTCTAAATCCTCTTATAGGAAATGGTCTAATGTACTTGACGAGAACCGATAGTGGTTGGAGGAATAACGGCATGCTCGTTCACCCATATACTAGTAGCAACTACTTGTACAGTAGACGGTGCTCAAACTATCTACTCTCTGAACTTTCAAGTGCCTAGTTAAGTACCGTGTATCAGTAGGCGTGTATGCAAAACTATACACGCATTTGTTCGTATGAAAGCGAAATTGAAAGAAGCCTGAGAACCGCAAATGACAGAAAACAGGCACAGAGTACTTGCCTACGTAGAACAGAAGAGAAAGAAAATGGAGTTCAGGCACAAAGGGAAAACATTTGCTACAAATTACAAAAAGTACTGTAACACAGAAAAATTTATGCAAGAAATGAATCAGAATCTCGACTAAAAATAAATCGATTTTTTTCTGTCAAAAACAAATCAAATATTCGTTTATTTGAAAAGTTATTTTTAAGAAGTTGTCAAACAAAATGAGAAATAACAATTGATAAACTGGACATAAAACTCGTTGAGAAACACTTCGTTTTATGTAAGAATAAAATATTTTAAAGCGTTAGGCTGCAATTAAGGATAGAAAAATATTTAAATATTAAAATATTCTTTTGTGTATTATAATAAAAATATATTAAAATATATAATATATGTAAAAATATATTCTTTTTCTTTATCTCTACTTTGTCTCTAAAAGTATAAATTGTTAGCATCTAAAAACATTGTAAAATTTTTTTTGTGACTGAATCTACACTGGATTTAAAGTTTGAAATCTTCTCTTTACAATGACTTCCTACAATTTGATGTAAGTACGACTTTTTTTTGCCACTTTATTGAACTTTAAATATCAGCGAAAACGAGAATTGAGCAGTAATCAACTACCTTGTAATCATTTCTGTAGTCAATTATTAAATAGCAATCGCAATAATCATAATCATTAATTAATAAACCATCGTTAAAATAAATCAATAATCTTGACTATCTTTTGTAATCATTAATCAATAATTTTTAAGTGATAAAGTGTGTTTATAATTTTTAAGTTTTATAACTTTTAAGTGATTAATTTTTATTTTATTACGACTTAATTAATTATACGAATTATACGATTTAATTATTAATGCGATAATATTATTATTGGAAACCGCTTGCAGTTTAAGTAGTAGATTAAAAAGACTAGAAAGAATCACATCTACACATACTTTTTGCTCCGTAATAGTTATCTGTATTGTTGAATTTACAATGATTTGTCAAAGTTCATAATTCTCCGATATATTTTTGATATAAGAATCAATGTATCGTAATGAAAAATCTTAAAATTTCGATCATTCGGGAAAGTTTATCATTAAAGTCCATCTTTGTCAAGTCATATGGAAAATTGTGTCGATAATGACTTAATAATTATACGAATTATAGTAGATGCAAATATAGTGGATTCTTTGGATATTGAAACTGTAGAATAGTGCGCATTGCAAAACAATGCAAATAATAATCATTTAGCTTCTCGAAATATATACAGTGTTATGTCGATAAAAATAAGCTGCTGATAAAATGTAATTATTTTATGATTAATAATATTATTAATTATAATATTATTAATTTTATGATTAATAACTGTAATATTTATAAATTGATTAATAATAATTATAAAATTAATCACTTTTGATTACAATGATTTTTATTATTTCCATTATTCATTAATATCGCGATTTTATATTTATCGTAATCATTAATCGTTAATCAAATTACGTTTTGTCTAATTCTGGTGAAAACGAATATAACAATGAAAATATTACGATTTCTTGAATTTTTGTTGTTTAATATTTAAAATTCAATAAAATGACCAAAAAATCGCATAATAATCGTATGTCAACGTTGTAAAACAGAGTCTTTAATCTTCATATTTATTGTAGATTCGATCATGAAACGAATTTTTTGCTGGTTTTACATAATAATGATAATTGTAGCATTTTCTAAAAAAAAAGTATCTTCACTTTCCCACTACGTGATGCAAAAACCTCTTAAAATAAAATATTTTTAAAATATAGGCTTCGAATTTTAAAACTGAGATTTATTACTGTGCGATTCTTTTTTATGAAATTGTAATGGTTTAAATATTTAGTGTCTAAATCAATGTGAATAACTATACAATATAAACAGGAAGAGGAAACAATAGAACGAATTATAAAAATAGACGGAAAAGAAACAACAAGATTGAGAAAATAGAAAATGAAACAAAAATACTAATAAGATAGAGAATATACGAGAGACAGAAAGAAAAACGGGCAGACATTACAAAAAGTGGAAAGCAGGAAAAGTAGAGGAAAAAACTCGTTCTTCTTACAGAAGAAGAGAAAAAAAAATTCTGCGACATTAAAGAGAAACAAATAAGACAAGAGGAAGAAGAAGAGATCAAAAGGCCAAAAGCTGAAAAATAAGTACGATCATATATTAACAAGGAAAGGAAAAGAAGTAACAAACCATAAATCATAAACAAGATTGATGTAGGAACTTGGAACACTTTAAAAACTTACTGGGAGGTTCAGACGGAAAGTTCACAAAAGCCAGGTACACCAGAGGAAAAGAATAAAAAGAAGTGGACAAATGAGAGAATTGAAAATGACGAGGGTAACAAATGAAGATGGAGTCCCTGGAAGCGTAGAAGTGTAATGAAGGAGGCATAAAGAAAATCGAAAGAAGCAGTCAGAAAGATCGCCAAAAGCTTCTCAGAAAATTGGAAAAAGGCATCGATAACTACAAAAGGAAATAAGAAGAAACCCAAACTACGCATAAATCTCTATTACAAACGTACTTCGCAGTACAGTAGAGATTTATGCATCCAAATTAAGTGCAAACTAGAGATTGAAAGATGACATAGAAGAGGAAAGGCTGGATTTAGAAAATCTTCCACCCAATGGGACAATACTCCAGAGAAGAAAAATTTATGCCATGTTTCTTAATTTGACGATTGTATTCATTACAGTAAAAGAAAAACAAGGTTACGGAAAATCTTGAGCAGTAAGAAGAGGTTTAACAAAAAGAGTGGCAGATATTTACGAGGTAGGTACAAGTAGTCAGAATAAAACAGATCGTAAGAAAAGACCAGACAGCTCTGGACAGCGAAGGATTTAAGCCAAGGATGTCCGAATTGCACAATGGGCCGGATTGAGAATTTGACGCGACATTTGTAATAACTTTGAATGACTCATAAGAAATATTTCAATGAAATTTGACATAAAAATTTCTAATGATATACAACACGATATGTTTCATGTCCATTTAATCAATGTTTCGTTAACTTTATAAACAAATTTATTAAACAAATTTATCGAATTGTTTGTATATTTTATTTAATATAGTTTTTAATTAATTTAGATCATATGCTGATAAAACTTTTAAAAATTTTAGTAATTCTATTAATTCTATTAATTTACTTTTAAAAAATTTAGTAATTCTCATAAGAGAATGAAGTGTTAAAACTTATGTTATACTGCTTTTTCTCTTCTGTTATTTGTACAATTATTAATTCCATGGCCTCTGTATCTAATTCTTTATGTCTTTTTATTTTTTGACTTAGTTCTTAATGTAGACTTGTAAAGTTCACTTACATAGATTTGTAAAAGTTCAATGTTAAAAGAAGTCTGTAAAATGTATCTTGATTTGTTGCAATCCTTGATATATTTTTAGATCTATATTTTTTGAAATCTTTGTCTCTATTTTCCTGTGCTTCTTCGGATAATTGTTCAGTAGGAAGCAATGCATTTTTACTATATCTGTTCCATGAATCAGTAATTTGTGAATAGAAGCTGGCATGTAATACCAGCCATAATTGGAGACAACCACAGTTTCCAAGGTATAATTTTGAAATTTTTCTGGATTTATGTTATATATGATGATATTATTTGAAGAATGATATGAAATCGTTTTATTAATGTAACGTCTATTTCTGTTATTTCTGCGGACATAATTTCAACATTTGTAAAAAATCGTCGTGCTGTGTTTCCATCATTCAAACAACTCTATAAATCTTTGTTTTCTAAAATCGACGAGAAGGCCCAGTTTTTCTCTAAAAAATTTTTGAATATCTTTTTCTTCTTTTTGCTTGTTGCTCTTTCATTTCTGGTATGCTTGTTGACCATTTTTTAAATGGCATATTACATGACACATACAATAGGAATTCAAATCCAGGCATAGAGTGATGAAAAACCAAAAGAATAATTGTCCGTTTTTAATACTAGTACTACTATTTAAGTTGTTCATTTCCAATAGCTAATTTAAATAGGGAGGCCACGGATTATTTCTACATTTTATCGCCTCATTCCTCGTGCAAATATATTGATACTTCGAAAGGTTTTATTATAAAAATATTTAATGCCTCTTCTGTTGTGAATATTCTTTTTGTTTGTATATTTCCTGTTTCTCGAAAACAGCTTTAATCTTATTGGTATTTTTGTTTCTTTAAATATACTGAATTAAACGTAATTCTTGATACATCCTATGACGAAGCTTGGAAGCTTAATTTTGTCGCGTGTAATAATTCTTTTAATGAGAAATTATTAACTAAAGAACGAACTCTTCGTAACCGTTGTCTACTACTGCAATCCAAAAATGATTTTCTTCTTTTACATATTTTTACTGTTCATTGCTTTGGTCTATTGCTTTGTTGAACTTGTATTGCTTGTTGTTGGAATGTTTAATATTGTAGTTGGATAGATAAAATCTGTCTCTAGGCATTTTTTATTTTATTTCAAAAATATCCGTTCTGAGTATTGACTATAGATCCATTTTCGCTTCAATTTCCAAACAAAATCTTTTAATAAAGTTTCCAATATTTTACAATACATTCTTTTCAAACAAGAATAAATAGTCTCCTATATCTTTTCTTAATAGAAAGTACAAATCTTTATACTTGCGAAATGCTTCCTCATTTTTTAAATAACATCTATTTGTATAAAAATCAACGAAACGAAAGAAAGATAATGCAACGTATTATCCACTATGTATATTAAACGCACTAAAAAGACACTATTAGAAGCACTAAAAATATATGTGCATAATACAATATTATATATACTAAACACACTATTAAATAGTGTATATATAATATTATATATATTAAACACATTATCAAAAGCACTAAAAATGTATGTATATAATTCAATATAATATATTATTATATGTATTATCCAATATAATATATACAAGGTGTCCATAAAGTATATTTAAAATGTAAAAATGTATTATTATATGTATTATCCAATATAATATATACAAGGTGTCATTTTCAAAATAACAATTTTTAAAATTTACAATTTCAAAAATTTATTACAAAGGCAAATGAAAAGACAAATAAGTGGAAATTATTAAAAAATGAGACGTATATATCTAAGTTTTTTTTGCCTTATTTAATAGATCTCTATATGGGCAGTATTAGTTGCACGAAGCACAGCAAGACGGTACTTGTTTGTGTACCGTTGCACGGTAAAGTGCACATCTGCACTCTAGTCTACCTGATGTCGGAAGAAACAAAAAAAACAGAACCTATGAAGGTTTGAAGAGGGTAAGGAGCAGCGGAGGAAGAGAAATAGTTAAGGAATGCCCGAAGGAGAAAGTGGAGGACAAGAAAGAAACTAAAAGTGGAAAAGGGAAAGAAGAATATTTGGCTTAAGTCAAGTGAGGATAGGAAAGAGGGAATAGAAGCAATATACAGAGCATATAAAGAGAACTCTTTTCTTGAACATTAAAATGCAACTACAAGAACAGTGTACAAAAATGGAACAGTTCAAATATAACATAAGATATAAATATATCAGAACAGGATTGGGGAAGGAGGGAAGAAGGGAAAATTAGAAACTGATAACCTAAGCAAGTTTACGGAAGTTTGGAAAATTAGAAAAATACCGGAAAAAGAAAGAAGACTTTAACAAGGAAACCGATATCAAAGAATTAGTTCAAAAAATTGAAAAAGAAAAAGAATAAGAAAAAGTAATTAATAGAATAGAAAAGATTAATAAAATATGTTAAATAAATATGTTAAAACGAAATTGAAGTTAGAGTGGGAAAGAGGGGGAGAAAGTGAGAGAGAGTTGAGTGCGTTGATAAAATAGTAAATTATAACCCAAGTCTAATTAATAAATCAATAAATTCAATCCAATTAATAGATTATTATTATATAATAATAAGATAAAATTAATTACCATTAAAATTATATTTTACTATAATAATTGAAATATTTGAATAAGTGGAATATTTAATTTTCGATAATATAATTCTAATTATATATTATAAAGTCCCAAACACGATTCCAAGGAAAAAATCTGTTTATATAAGTTCTTTCTCATTCAATCTTGAAATATTTAAGAAAACTTGTAAACCAAAAATTCTTTAAAATCATTAGTTGGTGCACAATGTGCAGCCACTTGCTTCAAGTCTCAAGGCGAGTCTGGAAGAAAAATCTCTAAGCAAGCGAGGGGAATAGATAGATATATGTACTTAATTACAGAATAATTCAAGACATCAATCGACGTGGAAAAATTTATATAATTATACTTCAAAAAGGAGTGCACTTAAAGGTTGTATAGAAATTGTATATTATAGTTTTTGCAACGAAATTTTACATCGTTTGAATCGATATAGAAGATATAGAAAAATCATAGAGAGTTATGTATATAACAGCGTGTTATTGACAAAGTGAGAGAAAATGAATTTTTAGTTCATGAAATTTATATCATAATAAAATATTTATCATATAATAAATATAAAATTTAAATTTAATTTAAAATTAAATATAAAATATTGAATTTATATTATATTTATTTATATTATATTTATATATATTATATTATATTTATATACGTAATAATATCATAACTTTAAATTATTCGCAGCTTTTTGTAGATAAAAATTATCTTAACCTAAAGTAAAATGGTCAGAGAGAATATTTAACAAAATTTTTAATAGAATCACATATGAAATGCTATAGTTAAGTTTATGTCTCTTAGTATTTTATAGAAAAAAAAGTTCTAAATTAATGCGCATGATGTGCTTTTTGACATAAACGACTTACAATTAATATCTCTTTTTATGGAATAACGCGAAAATACATTGACCAAAGCTAGTAGAAATATATGATTACATTAAAAAAAAAACATGTACTTAATCTTTATATATTTTTTTCGCGTCCTTTTAGATGCTACTTAACTTTTGATTTAAAGATTCCTTTACAGTAAATAACTAATTGAATAATTTGAATTTAAGCACTTCATTCTTTCTTTATACGTTAAAAAATGTATTAATATTACAAAGTAAATAAAATTACAAACACTAGTTTTAACAGTTTTTAAGAGAATGGTTGGATTATGACCTATTCTATTATTCTTCATGATAAGTGGAATAGTAAAGAGACAAGTAAAAAATACATATAATCATTTTGATGTTGAAACAATCCTACAGTATCTTTTCACCAAAACAAAAAATACAAAACCCCATTTGACACATAATTTCTATACATTCTGCAGTTCGAAATTACATTAATGCGGAAATTTTGTAAAGTAAATAACATGTAGAATGTACAGTTAACTATAAACTATTTAATTTTAATTTCTCTTAAAATTTTGTGAACAATTGCATAAAATGTCTTGTACAAGCAAAAAGAAATAAAAAAAATTACAAAAAAAAAAAATAAGAAGAGTATTAATATATATAAAATTATACGTATCCTTGTATAGAAATCTCGGTTGAGATCCCAGTTTGTAGGAATTTTTATTGAAAATAATGTGATATAGTTTATTGTTTATTGAGAATAAGAATTAAAATTAAAGCTATAGTTTAAAATATGCTTTATGCTGAACACGCTGAACTCGCTATTTCTTCACTCACTCAAAGCTCACTGCTCACTATGTTTCCCTTCTCGCGGTTCACTACTCTCTATCTCATTCTTCTCTTGCTCATCTACACGAAACATTCATCGTTCACACACATATGCACGCAAACGCAGCCATACTCTAAAATATTTTAAGTGCTAGGACCTGGAATAAAAGCTAGAATAAACATTCCCAGGTCTCAACTTTTGTTATCATCTGCTAACAGATGACACGCAGGCGACGATTGTTGGGCACTAGAGAAAGTTTCGGGTCCTTTCCCGGAATTCCCAATCCCACACTTGTATATAATTTAAATGTAAATGGAACGTTTTACTTTCCGAAATCGCATCACGAAAAAATATTGATAAACACATTCCTAAATGAAAGAGATTTTCTTAACTAATTAGTGAATTTATTTTATAATATAAATTCATTATCACTTCCTAAAAGTAAAATTCGTAAGTAAAACGAAAGAAACAAATGAAAAAAATCTAAGAAATAGTTTTAATAAATCAGTATTATATTACTTCCTATTGTATTAATGACTACTTTGTTTTATTCTTATATAAATATTATATGTAGGACATCTAAAAATAATATATACTTTTTGCATTAATCATTAGAATTAAATTGATTTTATATAAAAGAAAAAAACAAAAACCGTATTCTTTCAACTTTTTTATTTATCTATTTCAAACGAGCTATACAACGTTTTTGTTTCCAATTCATTGTATGCATAATTTTGAAAATAATACTTAAGAAGATAAGAATATTTCCTATTTTGTATGGCAACTTAAAAAACTCTTAAAATGATTTTTCTTCTTTTTTTTTACATACACAGTAGAATTAACTGTACAAAATTTTTAATACGTTAAAATTCAAACGTTTCTTATTTGTTACCTATCCAAGTTTAACTATTACACCTTAAAATAAAATCTTTTAGTAATTAAAATCTACATTAGTGTTACATCATTATTTTTAAAGTTTATCTGATCCTACAACTCTTGTATAAAAGAGTATAATCTTGTATAATCTTATGATGACTTCATTTTTAAACGCCTTTTCTAGTTAATTGTAATAAATTATTGTTGTGGTTAGAGTTAAATGAAATTTAATTGTATATGACAGAAGCAAATAGAAAAGACACATTATAATAAAGTGATAAATGATTAATCTTTCATTTGATTCTGGATGGAAACGTTAGCGATATTCAATTGTGTTGGAGATTTGTTATTAGCGATCACTATGAATTTTTACTCGTGCAAAGTTTTAAAAGAAATATTATCAGATCACGTCAGGATTTAATACAAAGAATTTACGCTACATTCGATGGAATAAAAGAGAATCGGGATAATTCGAAAGCAATAGACTCGATTTATCAACAATGTTAATTTTGTATTCAGAAGAATGAACGAAAAAATCGAAGTCTTATTATTATAATCATAATAATTATAATAAAAATTAATTTTATTCGTTTTACTGTACAATATGAGAATCGCTTATTTATCTAAGTTATATTTTCATAAGGCCGTATTTTCGTTGTTTTATACGAATGTAAGAAACATTGTCAATATTTTATAAATTCTCTAATTTTAATTAACGAATTAATTAAAATCCATTAAATGTTCAAAAACTTCTTTCTCCTGTTTCAAATATTTTTGCGATATTAGAAAGAAAAGATGTCGTTTAAATTAAATACTGTTAACGGAAAATAAATTTGCGACATGTACACTCCGTTTATTAATTTTTCACATTGTGAAACGATATTCGTGAGCACTGATGTCAATTTCATGATTTCACGGTAACAACGAAGCAATTTATGTTGAGATGAGAGCTAATTAGTTTTACGAAGCGCACGCCTGCCTTTAGTGAGTTCTTATCGGTTTTTGAAGTTGGAAATTTAATGTCAAGTGTCAATTAATTAACTTTATAAAACTACCATGACACGTGCTTTTCCATGAAACGCTCCCACAAACTTGAAATGCTTGCGCGCTATTAAAAAAAATAACGATAACAAGCAACAGATTCTAAATAAATGCAGCAAAAATATTTTTGAAATAATTATCCATAGAGAAATAGAAAAACATGATTAGAATGAACTGCCAATTGACAGATAAAATTTTCACAAAATATTTAATTTCTATAAGATATTATATTACAATAAAGTACAAAGTAAAGCGTGTTTTTCGTTTTATAATATTATTATATCGTTTAAAATTCATTGTTAACGATTATGATTATTGTTAGTGTAATAATCATTTCAATTATTCTAAAATATTTATAAGAACAGAAACTATGGCCATCAGTGACGGTCAGTCAACATTAATAATTATTAATTCATGCAAAATTGAAATAATTATTAATTCGTTATATGAAGAGGAATAAGTTATATGAGAACACGGAGTGAAGCAGAACAATTGTTTGTTTGCAAAGCCTCATGCGCATAAGTGTTTGAAAAATATGAAATATTTTGCATATTTATTATATTAATCACAATATTTTACAACAATATTTTTGTGCTATTTTTCAATATTATAAGAACCAATTGTCTAGAATTATTTACTTTCTTGTTTTCTTTTTTTTTTTTAGTAATTGTAAAAGAAGGGAATCCGAAATCGCTTATGAGAATATTGACGGGTTTGGTTGTTCAAGTGTGAAGAAAGTAAAACGGCAAATGGGGGGAGGGGGAATGCCTTAACCTCGAGACGAGGTTGAAAATGAAGTTCGACTGGTAAGTCGGTCAGAGACACAGGAAATGCAATTAGAGAAACGTGACCATGAAATTCCGTGAGGAGGAAAGCCGGCGGCATGAAAGGCGATGCTAGTGAGAAGCCTGGTAAGAGGCCGGAGGTAGTGACAGGATTTTTCAAAGACTTTCTTGCTAAGAGGAAACGGCAACACGTTCTGAGCAATAGGTTCGGCTTAACCGCAACCGGAGGAAATGGTTACATGCGATGGAGAGGTTTGGTGTACGGTCAGAATCGAATGTAATCCAATACTTTAGTTTCACAGTTCCTGCCAGACCGCTTCCTTTTCATCCTGCCGGACCTCTCAGGAAAGTCACGATCAAACTTGTAGGAAATTGATTTTCTTTCCGTCACATGATCGCTTACACTTCCTACGAGTTGTTATTTCTTCAAGAATTTTAATTTCGCCACGTTAAAGGCGGCAACGCGTACTCATTTCGCTGAATTAAGAAAGAAATAAATAAAAATTTCATGTTGAGAAAGATGTTTTTTATGGGTCTTTTAATTTAAATGTCAAGGTTGCGCAATTATTTGAAACGTTCACTCATTGGAATGAGGTTAATGAAAAGATAAATTTTAAATATGCTTCAACATTAATGTACTCTGAATATAATAGAAAAATGTCCTTATTAACATTCTCATAAATGTAAGATTTTTGGCATTGCGTATCGAATAAAAGTATAATTTTTTTCCTTTTATTGCACATTGACTGATTATGATTTAATAATGCAAAGCATTATGGAAACTTCTTAATTGAGCACAGATTTATATCTTTAATTAACATAAATAAAATTATTTGAAAATCAATCGTGAAATCAGAGAGATGTAAACCAAATATATATATATATATTAATATGTATTTATGTATGTGTACATTGACAGTATATTGGACACCTATAGAGAAAAATGTAAAATATAAAATAAAAAATATTCATGAACAAAAATATTAATAATAGTGATATTTTTTTTTTATTGAAAAAATCTCTAATCGTTAAATTCTTTGTTGTTACTAGCTTTACTAGCTCGGTTTTTATTTTTATAAGACACCAACTTATAAAACTTATTGTTTTTGGATTTCGAACTGTTTCCAGTCATTGAATTGTGGTTTGCAAACGTTTTCACTTTAAAATCTTGTTTGAAAAATTCCCGATATTATTTTTTAGGCATAGTATCGCCAAAAATAAAACAGAGATTGATTTCTTTAATCTTTTTATTACACTAAACCGCAAAGATAACGCAATGTTAGATATCAATTTTATTAATTACTATCGCATTTACCAATCGTTTTTTACAATTCATATTGCAATCAGTATATAAAACAATATTTTATTTTAACAGTAAATATTATAATCAAAGATAATAAGCGAATTTTTATGCATTTTAATTTAAGAATATTTGTATAATATAATAATATTTAATTTAAGAAAATTTAAAAGTAACAAAATGCAAAAAATATACACAATATGTAAAAATATACAATTATCGAAAATAGAGAATTTGTTACAATATGTAATGCTGAAAATGAATTTTCTTAGATTCTATTCCTTCAACTTGCTTATAAAAATATGAAGTTGTACAAAGATCGCCTAACAATAATAAGATACGAATTTAAAATGAAGTAACGAAATAGAGCAATAAATCCTGCAGATTAGTATTTTGAATATTTAGGATTTTTCTATTTTGTATTATATCAAAATCAGAATATAGGCTTGTTTGATAGTTATAGTGTCATAGCAATTAGTTTGTTTAGAAAACTAAAAGAAACATGTACTCCAAATTTGTAAATACCAGAAAAAGTACTGATAATTATTAGACTGCAAATTTTTATGCACTTAGAAAGATTTAAAATACAGAAATGAGTATAATTAAATGAGTATGTTATATGCAAAGATATCCAGGTATAGTACTCATCACAATATTTAAAGAATGAAAATAATCTCTAATAAGTTTTTTAACGAAATTCAAATTCGGATTAACATCCGTAATCTAATAACTAATAATTATTAATTTTCCTCGCAGATTTCAATGATATCGAAATATGTTGTTATAACATTGTTCTGAACTTTCGTCTATACATGTTACCAATTTTGTCGCTCAATTTTAGATTCCAAGATATTCACAAAAATATATTATAGTACTTGTACTTGTATTAAAGGGTAAACTTCATCAATTTCAATGTATTTTTCGATTCGAAATTATACATTTAATTATTTAGAATTTTAGTCTCCTTATTGATTTCAATGATCCTGAAATATGTTGTCAAGAGTTTACAACTTTCACAATTTATTCATTAAAAATTGTTTAATTTTCTTCTTTAATTTCAAAATTACGATTTTCGATTTGTCTATACCAATTCAATACCAATAATATCCCGCTGCAATTCACCGCTACGTTTTGTAAGAGTATGAATTTAGTGACAATTTTAGGTGGCTAGTTTGCGTCTATTAAAACGGACGCGCGTACTAATTCGCTGTGAACGAAGAGCTTGCACCGCGGTGAAGCAATACATTATTTTATGTAAATCTATTCAGACGAGTGGACTGCGGTAATTTGGACGTAATGCTTTTTAGATGCGAAAGCGAACGCAAAACTCGACGGCAAATTAACGTAAATCGCTCGTACGAGTTGCAAGAAAAAGTTGGACGAGTAAACTTGACGATAAATTACCGCGGCGGTGAGTTTGCCGCAAACCGCTTGTCTGCATTGAGTCAGCAATCTATATCTATACCATTTTGATTTTAAAGTTTGAGTTGAGTTTTGATAGTATAAAAAACCATAACTATACTTCATACTATAATATTATTTTGAATTATTATTAGTAGAAATTTTAAAAATTTCAGCAATTATAAAAAAAAAAAAAATGCAACTAAAGTTACGACAATACCATAACTATACTAAATATTATTCTGAATTATTATTAATAGAAATTTTAACATTTTAGAAATTATTGGGTTGGCAACTAAGTCATTGCCGCTTTTGTCGATAGATTCACTCTACACTTTCTTTTGTTTTGTTAACGTGGTCAGAGCATCTAACCTATATTTTTTTCTTACTGTGTGGACTTCTACTTTTAATTAGTAAAAAAATTATATCGATTAGTTCTTTAGTTTTGTTTTTATCCCAATTTAAAAATGGAAAAACAGGACGTGCACTTCCGACACATTTTATTGTATTACTTCCGAAAAGGCAAGAACGCATCGCAAGCACAAAAGAAGTTATGTGCCGTATATGGAGATGAAGCCTTAAAAGAAAGGCAGTGTCGAAATTGGTTTGAAAGATTTCGTTCTGGTGATTTTTCACTGAAAAATGCACAACGATCTGGCCGCCCAGTCGAAGTGGATGAAACCCATATCAAGGCCATTATCGATTCAGATCGTCACAGCACAACACGAGACATTGCAGAGAAGCTCAATGTATCGCATACATGCATTGAAAAAAAATTAAAAACCCTTGGTTATGTCAAGAAACAAAAATTCTGAATTTTCCTTCTTATTTGAAATCGGCAATGACTTAGTTGCCAACCCAATATATCAAAAGATGCAACTAAAGTTTCGATGTAGAGTGATAAAAATATTTTTGCAAATATCTCGAAAACTAAGATCGAGTGGCGATAATTTTTAGAAATTATGATCTTGATGATACATTTCAAAATTATTGAAATCGATGTGAAAGTTTCATTATTACCATTAAATAAGGTATAAATAACGTATAAATAACGTATAAATAACGTACTGTTTTCCTAGTTTCAGAAATGCAGAAACAGATTATGAAACTAAAAGCACTATATTTTTTTCTACATTTAATATCATATGGCTCTCTCGTACGAAAAATTTAAGAAACATATTCTTGTGCATTTAAAAAATGCATTTATTCATCAAAATATGAAATTTCACATTTTATAACTTTCTCCCAACGATTTAATAACTTATAAATGCCGTTTTTGTAAAAATCGTTTGTATTACCGCGAAAGAATCTTGATCTTGAACTTCTTCTTTCGGGTCACTTTTATTATTGAACTGCTTCGTTTCCTCATATGATTATTCAGACTTAGAAGCAAATGAAAATCTGTTGGTAAGAAGTCTGGCGAACATGATGAATGAGATATAATCTTCCATTCAAATTCCACTAGCTTGTCACCTTTATCTCATGAAGTCAGGCATTATCCTAAAGAAACAAAATTTTCTTCCTGTTTACCAATGTTATTGCAATAAATGTTAGCAATAATTTTCCTACTTCTAAAAACTCATCAATCAGACAAATCTCTAAAATTGTAATCAACAAAAATCAATAAAAACTTTTCTTACGTAATATTAGTCATTTCTTAAATATTTATATTAATCATGTTTCGATCACGTTATTCTAATACTTTTTTACGTAAAATGTCAAAAGTATTTGATGTATGCAAAAAAGAAGATACTTATATTTCAGTTTAGGAAAATAATATAAAATGTAAACTAAAAATAAAATGTAACTACAAAATTGCACATGCGTTATTGCATTTGCGATAAAAATATGATTGTCAATATCTTTTACTTTCATTTTTTTTTTTTTAATAACGATACTTTTTTCAATCACAAAAATCTCTAGAACTGTAATCAACAAAAATTGGCAAGAACTTTTCCGAGTACTTGATATTACACTAATATTAACAAGATATTAACTTAAATTTTATTATACAAATTGTCTCAAAGTTATACGACCAAATTGTAAAAACTTGATCTACGAACAAAAAGAAGAAAAAAATGTTATACAATGTTCGTCATATAACAAATATTGTACATATGAAATAGATAGCGATGCATTTTTCTTTATCATTTAATTTTCACTTATGTGGTACTTTAAAATTGTGAATGGAATAAGAGACGACGTAATATTAAAAATATATATTTAAGCACAATTAGATACAAAACAGTAAAGCTTTAGATTCCTGACTCTCTCGATCACTCACTCTCTTCACTAGTCTTAACTCGCTATTCTTTTCTCTCAGTTCCTCACACCGCGGTTTCTCCACCATGGAAAAGATACGCCTGTTCGAACGCAAATATCTTAGAGCCTGTATAAACATGTACAAAACACCAGAATCAAACTTCACAAAAACAATAAGCAACCATGATTATACAAAGAAGCCAGAATAACGAGAATAGATCTTTATCCTAAAAATAATAAGAAAACATTGGGCAAACATACCTAACATCCACAGCAATAGTTTAATATTCCACTCAATCTACCCCAATCCACAATACTACGAGAAAACAAAACAAACAGGATACACGCCACCGGAATCATTTATATATCTAGACAGCACATCACACATACAAAATAGCGAAAAATATCCAATTATTTACCACTACAATAGAAAAACTTACAACAAAACAATACCATATAATAGTAACTTATCATCAAACGATCCCAAAATCCGATTCAAGTACAAACTAACAGAATACGACACGAAAATCAAATGCAACACCAAAAAATACTGGTGGCTATAACGAACAAACAAATAAGAAATAAAACCGAAATCGAAGACCCAGCAAAATGAATTTACAAAAAAAAAAAACAAAAGCAAGGATGAAACAGAAGAAAGGAAGACGTTTCCCTCTGGCCCTTGACACTGGACGAGCAAACGAAGGCAATGTTAGGGTCGCTATCCCTAAACAGTACCCATAAGGCCCTATAAAATAATATTCACTATTACTCTACGGGACCAACCAGCAATTACTGCAAGATCCCAACGGCTCAATATAAAGGAGAAAACTAAACAGTACCATAAGGCTCCGTAAAGTAATATTCGCTATTACTTTACGGGACCATCCAGCAATTACTGCAAAAGCCTAACGGCACAAACATAAATGAGAAAAAGGCAGTCGGTCATCGACTGTCCCAAACTTTACCTAGAACCTTTTTCGGCTACATCCCAAACAATCCAAAGAAGAAATATAAAGATCCTATCCCTGTTCCCTTCTCCCATTACCACCCCCCCCCCCAACCCCTCAATCTCCCCTTACAAATCGAAGATCAGACATAAAATATTATACAACTGCAGTGCCTTGTTGTATAACAAAAATAAACATCCATAGTATAGCAAAAAAAAATTTAACACGAATTACAATAACAAAATAGCATTAAATGTAATCAAGAAAACTGTTAATCAAGATTATGCGTTCACCAGGGTTGGTGCTGATAATCTGAAATAGGCCACATCCACTGCAGTTATTCAAACGTAAAAACCTTTTAAACATCATTGTACATATTGGCACTAATAAACGTTTATAAAAAAAAAAAGAAAAACACCGCGGTTTCTCCTTTACGACTCGACTCTTACCGGCCCAGTACCGAAACAATAATAACACTTCCCATGCCATACACGACATACACATATCTATACCACAGACTACTCTCCCATCCAGACGCCTAAAGCCAACACACTCACAAAAATAAGATTTATTCGATAGAAATAACTTTACATGCAGAATTAAATACGCAATTTCGATTTTATTAAAACTCAGCAATTTTCAAGAATTTTACAATGTTATTAATTTTATTCCTCCCCGATATCAAGCTTGCATGATTAAAAATTAATGTCACGAAATTGTTAGCATATGACGAAAAACATATACTTAATGACATCGAATACAGTCTTCTGTGTAATGAAAAATACGTCGCTATTTACATATGTGTACAATATTTATTTATAACTCTATGACAAAGCGTTTGATGTCAAATTTTATGTACTATTCCTTTTTTCTTTTTATCTTTATAGATAGTTTTATTCTTACGGGCCCTAATAGGATAACAGATGCTAATAATTATTAGGATTCCGTTTTATTTTGAAATCAATTCTACAATGAATTTTACAAAACATTTATTGCAGAAGTTATATAGTAGAATAATAATAATAATATAATAAATTATATAATAGAAAGTTGATATAATAGAAAAACATGTAGTCGTTAATGTACACGAGTATTGACTTTCGTATAGGCAAATTATTTTATTGTTTTATCGTACGATCTAGTATCATTTTCAACTGACAGAATGATTAAAAAGTTCGATCGTTCGATCGTTTCTCGAGAATAGTTCTTCTATAATTATTTTTTATTACTGACACTTTGGAGAAAGTTTCCCTTGCTTTGCAATAAATAATGACAGACATCGTTAAGAACATATCGATTAGCAAACATCTCTTTACCTAGGCTAAAATTTTTATCTCAGTCTATACATAAGTAATAAGTATATTTTGTGTAAATTCCAACAATCGTTTGATCATTTTCTTGATAGGTATTTTTGGGAGCTTCATAGAATTTCCGGATCCGAGTTATCTCGAAACTTTCAAGTTTAAACAGAGTTTGAAGATAAATCCGCCCTTCGCTGCAGATTAAGCCTTCGTAGTTTGATCATTTAAGTTTGAGACATTTTGTACAGATATTGATCGCTGAGCAGTATAGCTGTGCGTTAGTATAATCGACTTATATCCAAAAACCTTAATTTAACGAAAGACATCTTTATGGCCGATCATTCTTAAACTCGGTTTAAAGTTCAGTCCATCGTTTATCTAGCTTAGCTTGTTCCATATATTTTATTTTTATTTGCAAGTATTTCATACATTTTTACAATATTATTTTTTCTTTAATTTTACTTTTTTTAACCATTGTATTTGTTCGTTAGTGAAAAATATCAAAAAGAAAAGGAAATAAAATAAATATAAATTAAACAATAGATCATTCTTTACTATGTAATATTGTTAATTAATATGATATCTTTTCGTGATTGTAATCCTTAATTGGGTTTTAACATTTGAAAATTGTACAGAATTGAAAATAATACCAGAATACTTTACGAATTTTTGCGATGTACCTTTAGTTTCAATTAATTTTGAAACATTATTCTTCTTTTTTAATATTTCTTTAATTATTTTTATATGTAAACATGTAACATTTATATATACAGTTACAATTACAGTTTAATAAAATGAAATCAGTTCAACAAAATCAAACATGTAATACATTTGTAGATACAGTTAAAATTTAGTTAGATAAAATCTAGTTAAATTTTTCTGATATTTTCTTTTCGTGTAACTTTTCATTGTAACATATACTTACAAAAAAAAGTCAGTGAATCAACGCATATAGTACCGACCAAAACTAGTTCTCGTTTCTACGATTAGATATTAACATTATGCTTGTATAAACAAATAAATAATATAGTTCCAATAAGGATAGTTAGAAAGTTACTTTCCAGTATTGATCTCTTGTTTTTCAGATAACTATATAATTCCTTGCTACGTATTGTTTATAGTTCTCAAAAATAAATTTTAAATCAAAGTATCTCATTCTAGCATTTAAATACTTATTTATTAATAACATTAATTACTTGAATAAAATATTTAATAACTAAATAATTAATCGGTAACTACTAGATCGATAACAAAACACTTGAATATTTATTGATTATTTTATTTATTATTTATTAGTATTAATTACTTGAACCAAAAAATCTAATAACTAGATAATTGATCGATATTGTACAGGGTGTTTTGCATCATGAGAGAAATAGGGATGATTCTACATATGAAAATGAATCGAAAAGAAAGAATTTTTTCATAAAACCTTCATTTTCGAGAAAATCGAGTTTGAAAATTTATCAAATATACTTGAATTTAGCTAATGTATAGCATACTGGATAGATGCAAATTCTACGTGCAAAAATATGTAAAAAATCTAGAAAAAAATTTTTTTCGTTTAAGGCGACGTTTTTAAGAAAATACACTTTGAATATACTTCGTTAAAATTTGCCTAGTTGTATATACTTGGTAAATTGTTCAAACTCGACTTTCTTGAAAACGAAACATTTTACAGAAAATTTTATTCTACATTTTATTCTACTTATTTACACGTGGAATTATCTGTTAATTATTTTCTTCTGTCACGTCTAGAATTAACTAAATTCAAGTACACTCGATAAATTTTCAAATTTGATTTTCTCAAATATGAAGGCTTTAATTTAATGTAAAAAACATGTATTCTTCCTTTTTTGACTCATTTTTACGTATAAAATCATCCTTTCTTTCATTCTCACAGAACACCCTATATAGACGATAACTATTCATTTACTAAATTAAATTACATTAAATTACGGAAATCTTTCTTCTTTTGCTGAATTCCATTTACATCGTAAATTACTTTCTTAAAATTCAAATGTTTTTACAAACAATTTTAACAAACAGATAGCAAAAACTGTGAAATCTGGAATGTTTTAACTCCATGTTCATTGGACGCTATAGTTACACTGGATGCATATACAGACGACAAATTTGTCATAAATATTAATTAAACGTACATTTTTCCATAATTTGTTTAAATTTTGGTATAGTAACAAATGTTCGTATAAACACTATAAGAAAAATTTAGAATTTTAAATAAACGACGTAGATTCAATAATAATTTCGTTATGTAATTAAGTATGATAATATAGAAATCCAATAAAATAAGTCTTTCGAGAATATATTGCTGTATATTTAAAGAAAATTGTTTACTCATTCTGTAAAAATTAATTAATTACATAAAAACAGGATGATTTGATATCATAAAATCGAAATCAAAATACTTTTGTCAGTGTTCGATATATATATATATTTCAATAGAGTAAAATAATTGAATAAAATATATAATATATCGTTAGGTAAGATCACGACTTTAAAACAATAATTTCGAAATTCTGAAATTAAGGAATTTATTCAATTATCGTTGGGGATAATTCTTTAATCTACTATCTTAGTTATTGCAATTACCTTCTTCATAAGATGTGAAAATTTAAGGGATGAAATTTGATAATATCTATCACGACTTTAAGAGAGAATTATGTATTGATGTACTGTGTAGCAGACGAAGCGTATTTAGTGCAAATACTAAAACCAAGTTTAGCCTGTTTATTAGAACTGAATATTTTATTGACACTACGATAGATTGCAAATAATCTGATTAACCTAAAACTGTTCTTTGCAATTGAAGGGTTCTTGAGTACATGGGCGTTCCTCGAAAAATGCCCTTTTTCCTTTCATTACATATTTAGAATCTATAGATTTGACATTATATTTACCAATTTTATATCACATTAAATGGATCACAGAAAAAAACAAAAAATTAAACGGAAAAAGAACACTTCAATAGAAATGCCTTCTTTTCCATTTAATTGCTCGTTTCTCTCAAAAATCTTTCTCTAGATCATTACATTGGAATATAGATCCTAAAATAAAAAAAAAATGAATATAAAATTTAAAATTTAATCGTATGAATTGTATGTAAATTCAGTCATATAAATTGTACGTAAATATAATATTTTATATGCAAATATAATTTTTTGTTTCTGGCAATAGACAACAAATCTTGACCGTAGAACTATTGTATTAATTGTGAGATTACAATTCCGCTTAAAATAATAAAGCTGAAAGACACTGAAAATCTTTTAGAATATAATAAAAGATTTTCAGTGTTAAAATGCATGTTAAAACATAAGTTTACATAACTATGAAAAAATTTATTTATAAATTTGAATTGAAGCTGCAGTATTTAGTTAACATGAATTTTTGTAAAAATAAAGTTAACAAAATTTCTTATAATTTTTGATAACGGTATGTAAGTTTTTATATCTATTTAAAATATAACATTAAAATATAACTTATATATATATATAGAATATATATTATATATATATATATATATATATATCTTTTTTCAATACTTTATGTCAGGAGAAAAATAGAAAAAAAGCATCCAAATTAATCAATATTTCCTGTGAAATCAATTTTTTAATATTACTCTATTTTTTATTCAAATCATAATTAATGTGTATTGTGCTATCATTTTATTCTTCACTAGCAATGAACTTTACGCAACATTTGGTTTAGAAAATATTTTATTGGTATTAATAAAATAAAATCCCCAAACCGAATATCTCAAAATACAATTTTGTCAGAAACGTCCTTATTCTTTGGAACTCTTCAATTATTAATATTATTAACAACTTCTTCGTCTTAAATTTCATGAAGATAGATTATGGATGTTTCAATATAAAGATTAACTATACTTGAATTTAGCTTAGTATTTAACATAACATCAGTTAACACAACAACATATACTAAGTAGATATACTATACCTAAGTGTTGTATATTAATCTAAAAAATATGTTTAATATGTTTATATATTAATCTAAAAAGTGTTTGTATATTAATAGTTAATTATTTATTATTAGTATATTAATATATTAATCATAATAATATATTACTGACATATTATTAATGATTATTTATTGATTATTAAAATTAATTAAATTGAGTTTAAGAGCAATAACTGGACGAATGCAAGTTTCAAACAGAATAATTCAAAATGAAGTGTCTGCAGATTTTTATGCACTTACAGAAAATTTGAAGATGCAAAATTGTATAAAAGGCACATCGTATGAAAAAATATATAAAATATCTAAAGTGTAGTACTTTCTATGACTTATATTTATAATATTTCAATTCTATTATTCAAAGTGCGTCGAAATAACGTGTAATAGTATTAAGCCTCTAACAAGTAGTAGAAACTTAATTCAAATATTAAATAATTATAGATACAAAGTACAAATAAATATTACACAATGATCATAGAATATATATATAACAATCATATAACAATCATATAATTGCATTCTTGCGAAGAAAGTAACACACTCGAAAAAAATATGTTTTTCAGAAGAAACGAAAAACTAGTTTTGAACAAAATTAGATGTTATTTATTTATTATTTTGGTGTAATATCAAATTAAAGAAACAACATAACTTATCTTCTCAATAAACAGTTGTTTACAATGATAGTCAAGACAATGATATTCAAGAGGTATTTATAAAATACAGCACACTACTGTATGAATCAGAGAAAGCAACATAATTTCTTTTCCGGCCAAATTATAAAAATTAACGAATAAGATTTTCATAATTGACGAAGGACTACTCTCTGTATATTTTTATAATGATAATTCGAAAATCGTGTATCACTATTTTCGCCAAAAAAAAAGAACAATATGTTTAATACAGCCAATATAGAAAAAAAATAATGCAAGAGAGTAACGTAAATAAATGTCATTTAAAATGGAATGCATATATCGTAGACGATGTACAAACGTGTTGACAAGCGTGACAAGTGTGTACTGTAGTTGTTACACGTGCACCAAGATGATGTCATTATTTTCCACTAATATTTCCATGTTTGGAATTTTGTAACGACGTTCTATATATATATATATATATATATGTGTATGTAGTTGTACTTATCGGTAGGTTTTAATTGATTTCTCTCTCCTACTATAATTTTTATACTTTTAAAGTTAGCGATTAACAGTAAGGCGAAGCTAATTTAATACATATACTTTCGAAATCTCATATTTTTATCAAAACATGTTTTCTTCTTCTAGATAAGTCACTTGAAAATAAAAAATTTAATTTAACTATATTTATATTAAGAAAATGCATTTCACTTACAATGAAAACTGCTATTATATAAGGTCGACAAATAACTTCCGACGCAGCTAGGTAGAATATGTTCGTATCTACCCATTTTAAGTCACCGGGACAAACGAGTTTTTGCTTTCACTAAATAGATAAGGGTTCAGTTAGTCTTCTGACAACTGTTTTGTGTGGTGCACGTTTCATTAAATTGTTATTCATAACCCCTAAAATGGAGAGTGAAAAAGTGCATATTCGTCATGTGATGCTTTGGGAATTTAAACAAGGCAATAGTGCTAAGACGACAGCTGAAAAAATATGCAGTGTATACGGTGGAGGTCTAATAAGCGATCGGGCAGTTAGAAGTTGGTTTGCTAAATTCCGTTTTGGAGATACGACTTTAAAGGACGAACCGAGGGCAGGACGTCCTTCCGACCTTGACAACAACCTTTTAAAGGCAATATTGGAGCAAAATCCACGTCAATAAACAAGAGATATAGCAGGAAGATTGAATACATCATAATCAACTGTTTGCCGCCACTTGAAGAAATTAGGGAAAGTCAGCAAGTTAGGAGTATGAGTACTTCACAATCTCAGTGAACGGAATAAAGAAGATCGCATGTCAATTATCACGGGTAAAAACCGAGCCTTTTTTAGACAGGATTATAACAGGCGATGAAAAATAGGTTACCTATGACAATATCGTCCGTAAAATACAGTGGCTTGATAAGGATCAACCACCCCTACCAGATCCAGAAGCAAACATCCATAGAAAAAAGATTTTATCGTGTGTATGGTCGGATTGTCTAGATATAATTCATCACGAATTTTTGAAGTCAAATTTAACGATTATTGCGGATACATACGTTCAACAGCTGCAAAGAGTGAAAGAAAAACTCTGTGAAAAGCGTTCTGCATTCGTCAATCGCAAAAACATCATTCTTTTACACGACAACGCGCGACCAGATACAGCAAAGAAAAAATTCTTGAACTTGGATAGTCAGTTTTACTACACCCACCTTACTTCCCGGACTTTGCCCCAATAGATTATCACTTTTTCTGTTCCTTATAAAACTTTTTGAATGGAAAAACCTTCAATTCTGAAGAGCAAGTCAGTCAGGCTGTCGAAAATTTCTTCCAGTCCAAACCAACCACATTTTACAAGGAAGGAATTAATAAGCTGCCAAGAAGATGGGAGAAGGTCATACATAATAATGGTGAATACACAATAAATTAATATAACTTTCTTATTTAACGAATGCAAAATAAATGTCTGATAAAAAAAAAACGGAAATTATTTATGACTCGACCTAATAATATATATTATATTATATAGTTCGAAATTTTCAGATTTATATTTAATTTAATCATATAGGAAGAAAAAAATCAAACATATATCTCATTTGCTGATGGTTTAAAAGAAGTATATATATTTATATATTATACCAGACTGTGTACGTAATAATTATATAATAATCACATTTGCTACAGGAAATCAAAGATATGTAATAAAATATTAATTAAAATAATAAGGTTTTCCAGTGTTCTAAAATAAAAATACTAAATCTCCTTAATAATATAAACAGAGGTTCTTTAAATTAATCAATATTTATTCTCAATGTAATTGTTAATATAATATAAGAATATACACAATTATAGATATACCACACAGTATAACATATTGCCCACTCATATGAAATGTTTTAAAAATATATGTAACATATGTATTTAAATATAAATCTTTAATATTTTTAGATATTATGTCAGTGTACATATAAATACAAATATATCATCATTCAATTATTTAAAAAAGTTTTAATAAAGAAAATTTATTGCATTATTAGTTTTTATATAGAAACAATTTAAGAAAGAAAATTGTATCTCATGCTTTGAAATTCTTTTAAATAAATAACGAATAAGTTACTGTTGTCAATTATATATTCATAATATCTAAATATTTCTTATTTGTATCAGTATGAAGACGTCCGAAAATCCTGGACTATGCTATTGTTGTCCAGTAATTAATATGTTTAAATAAAATTTAACCAATGATTCGACACGACAGAACCATTGTGCCTGAAATAATTAGTGATCTCAAATTCATTTAGATTAAAGTGAAACTTTATGATATAACTTCTATAGTGTAGCAGATACAATATGATATATACTGTATAACTTCTATAATATGATATAACTTCTACATGGTATATAACTTTTATGAAAAACATAATCAGTATAAGAATATATTTAATTTATTGATAATTTATCTATATCAATATAATCAACAATTATTTATTTATTATAATTTATTTGTTTATTCACAATTTAAAGAAATAAAAATATTTATGTGTCATAATAGATATCCGATAAATTTATAACTGTTAAATAAACAAATCGTATCTAATATGAATTACGATAAACAAAAAAAAATGTCGGGAAATTATCGACTACTTAAAATAAATCAACACTACTATACATAATATTACATTATATAATAAATGTACGCTATATAATGCATAAGCAGTATAAATGAATGCACAATGAATGAATATATAAATGCATGCTGCACATATAATATATAATAAACAATGCACTATGCGTGTTACGCATTCTTTTTTTTTTATCCCACGATAAATTACATAATGTATGTATGAAAATGAATTTGGACAAATTTCTTTTCATTCAAAAAAGTTCGATTTATTACTTTGTTTCCAAACTACTTTTAAAACAGTTCACATTCTTCGAAACCCCATCTAGAACACGTTCGAATTATATATTTAAACTACCAACCAGAATACCATCCATGTCTCTTTAAATTCCAACCTAAACAATCGGCCACCCTCGTTGAAAAGAGAATGGCATCGAATGGGATTTAGACTTCAGGATCTTGTCCCGATAAAAATGTCGTTCAAAAAGTTGTCTAGAGTTCTAGGAAAGTTTCTCGAAAATAGATTTACATATAGCGACTGTCGAAGATATCCTGTTAACCTCTTGCGCTGGAATGACATGCCACGCACGTCAAAAATTCTTTGTCCCAAAATTGCAATATTTTTTCAGTTTTATGTATATTTAAGTATAACTCAGAGAAAACAAATAATAAATTTATTACTTTTCAATAATTTCTATCCAGTGATATCATATCGACGAGTTCAAAAAGAAAGCGACGAATTATTGTATACGGTTTAATCACTCGTTATGGTCCGCAATCAGTTGCCAGCGCAAGTGATTAAGAATACATTCTATTACTACATGTGCAATTGTGTTGAACTTCATTCGCGCATATTATCTCGATGTATCTAAATTATTATTAGAATTTTAGTAGGTTTCGAGCATTCAAAAATTAAATACATTAATTTCATGCTATTAACAATACAATCGGGATCACATGAAATGAGGTGGATATTATACACAATGATTTCTAAGATTCTCTATATTTCAAATACAAAATATAAAATTTTATGAATGTCTTATAAATATCTTAATATAAATGTATCTTCATATAAATTTACACTGTATACATATAATATATAACTAATTTATTTATGTATGTGCATTTATTCTCGAGAAAAAAATATTACTTATAACATAAATTATCTTATATGTTTACAAAATTGCTGCTATGTAAAAAGAAATTTGTACGAAAACAAAGATACCTTCTTAAGCTATTGTGTTTATGTATTGTATTATGTTTTAGACAATTCTTCATATTGTGCTTTATTTAAATACATATACAATACAGCTGTAATGTTTTATCTTTAATTATTTAATGGCTGGTAATAATTTATACGAATTTTTATTAAAAAATATATGTTAAAAATTTTTATTAACAATAATTCGTAGATGTATTAATAGTATAATAGTAAATTAAAAACATAATGAAAGATAATTAATAAAATAGGAATTTAGAAAATAACTATTAAAAATTCGGAATTATTATAAGAAATTATAAAATATTATTACTTATTATATAATCTAATTTTATGCGTCGAACATCACTATATTAAACTTCTGTAATATAATCTTAACTAAAATTAATATTAAACATCTTAAATTAAATTAGAATATATAATATTATTTAATATTATAATTAAATTATTATTTATATATATAAATTGTAATTAAATTAATTATATTATATATATTATACATATTATTCGATTAGAATATATTATTCTTTTAAAGTATAGTTATTATTTTCAAAACATCTATGTATCCAGTATTGTATATGTATAATTCTTAGCTCACATTAGTTATCATTGTAATCAGGATTACAGTAGTTATAGGCATTTGCGAAATATTGCTTTTGTTAGAGAGTATTTATACAACTATGTGCTTACCTACGACTCTCATTATTTATCTCTTTTACAATTGGTTGCCATTCTCAACGAAAATTTCACTAAGGAATTTAGCACAGGTAACTGTCAGAAATAATTTGTCTTATTTCCTCTTAAGTTATATCAGAATTTCCAATTTTTATTATCGTGTAATATTTTAAATTATTAATTATCTATATTATTAGCTATATGCTGTTTAAAATAAAAAAATTGCAGATTAGAATGCTTTTATTAAAAACACTTAAATACAGTAGAACTTCTTATCTCTATTTTTCATACATTTTAATATTCGAATATAACATTATCAGGAAAAAATGTCTCTTAATAATTAGAAACTTATCTGCTACTATTCTGATAATATAACATTCTATTCTGATAATGTAACGTTCGAATGTTAAGATATTCGAAAAATAGGAGGCTTCTGTCATAATTTTATTGTATACTAAATTATACTATGTATCATATTATTAAATGTATATAAATAAATATATTTTAAATCAAACTATCCACGTCCAATAAAACTCCATCATAGATAATAATAGAATAAAAATTATTTGTTTAAAACTAAAATTTTTTTATTACAAACAACGATTATAAGATAATAATAGTAACAAAATAATAATAATAATAAGAAGAAGAAGAACAACAACAACAATAACAACAAAAAGACATTATAAATAATGAATAAAAGAATAATAAATATTTTTCCGACCAAAATGTTTTCGATTAGCAATAACGATTAAGTGCCTCAAAAATTTTTTCGTTATCAATACTAATAAGAAAAATTTATTTTGGTTATTCGGTGAGGGAAACTCTCTTTCGATTGCTTATAATAGTTATTGACGAGAGAAATTTCAGTTTTTTTTCTTCAGTAATTTCGCCAAGATTTATATCAGAAAATATCTCTACAGTTTTTAAAATATTTCATTGCGGTTACAGAGGATTATTTCGGTCGAATGCAAAACTATTATGAGTAACCGAAATAGAGTTTTCCTCATCTATAATTGTAGAGCAAATAGAATTTCTCTCACAGATAATTGTTACGAATAACCAAAATAAATTTCCCTCGTCAATAATGATTATAAGCTTAAATAGAATTAATAGAATTAATTACATAATAAATAGAATATATAATAAAATCCCCCTCATCACTAATAAGCCAAAGAAAAAAATTTTCGATCATTTATAATTGCTATTTGTAACCGAAACATTTAATTTCTTAGTCGTGTAGTTTTTTAAAAAATTTTCTTTATTTCTTGACATTAATATTCTCAACATAAATAATGAACAAGTTTCACTTACTGATCTTTTTCATACAAATTTTTATAACTGATATTATTTGATTCCTGTAATAATAATGCCATATTCTATAAGAATGTCCAATACAGGATGTATACAATTGTATAATACGTATAACAGTATGTAAGTATTTATCTTAAAATTTTTAACGATAAAAATTAATAAACAGAAATATTAGATTTAGATTTATAAGTAGAAATGATAGATTTAATTTTTATATCGATTACATTTTGTTGTCTTAGAAACATAATCGCTCCTTGATATTCAAAGGTTTGCTTTAAATTTACAACAATACAAACAATAAAATAAATTTTTATCTAATATTGAAGTTAAAAGGTTAACACGTACCGATTAAAAACTAATCGAAAATATGCTTCATTTTGCAATTTTGATTTCGATGAATTCATCTCAATCATGTAATTTGCAAGATAAATACCTAAATATTAAAATTATAAAAGTTATAAAACTCTAAAATAAATTATTAATAAAAATAATGTAAACATATAAAATTGACTTCTTTTTTATAAGCATTGCAATTGCTCAGTAATGTTCATCAAAATTAGATGTATCAATGTTTCTACAATTTCAACATTTACTCGGTCCAAATAATAAAAAATAAAATAACAAGCAAATTAATGTAAATCGCTAAACATGAACAGTTTTATATTGTAAATGAATCATACTGAAAAGGAAGTATTTGTACGATATGAATTCGTTAAGCAATGGCAAATTCAAAGCAAATTATATTCTATTGTGTAACTTCTCGATAATTCGCAACTGTAACACATTCACTTATTAGAGGATGCAAACCAGATAGGGATAACGATACATTTTGGACAGAAAATACCCTGTTTGTCAATTTAAATCTAATGACTACGGCTATAACGACTAAAATGACCAAGGGTTTTAAATTCCCAAAAGTTACGACTCGAGTCGAAACTTTTTCGTAAATTTTCGTAAATTTTTTATTAGCCACAATTAAACAAAATGCAAATAAAAAGAAACATGACTTTACATTAAACATGAATTTAGATTCTTATTTAAGAACAGCAACATCCGAATCTCTGTGAATCTGTCTTTGTTTTTTTTTTTTTTTTGTTGACTACATGTACTAAGCAATTTTTCAAAATCATTACCTTTGATGGTAGTGTAATAAGATTTTTTTTAATAATTTCTGTAGATTTGAATATTTTACATTATTTTTACACTCGATCGCACATCTACTATCTTTAAAAACAAAAAACGTATTCACGAAACATCTCGGTGTAAATATAATATTATTACTTTTTCGATAAATTTCCCAATTTTTGCTGTTTCCCCAATTTAGCGAAAGTTAGCAATTGTCACAGATCATCTGTGCAGAAATTATAATAATGCTGGAAAAATCGCTAGGTTCGCCCGAATCGTAACTAGAAAATCTTTACGTTAAATTTTAACAGAAATTTACCACTTTTTCTTATTTAAGTTTCGAACGAAAAGAAATACAAGGAACCGAATTCTCGAAACTCAACGGTTTCCTTCGAACGCTTGATCCATCCCTAACAACTAATTTTTACAGCTGTCAATAAAGCAATAAAAGAAAGAAAAACCGAAAGAAATTCATTTGATACGAAATGGAAACGTTGTCCGTATATATTTAGGTGAAAAACTAACGTCGGAACGGTTTCAGTTATTGTTCGGTTAGTTTGACAGTTTACAGAGTAATATCTGTAACGCGCGTACACCTGTTCGAAACGGAAATGAAAGGAAGAATCTCGAAAAAGCCTTCGGGACATGGTTTACTGTTGGCGCGAGCCTCAACAGTCTGGCAGACTGTCGCGGCCAGGGTCAACCACTTGTAGGATCCTGGCAACTGCAAGCAGACTAGAACCGCAAAACGCCTAGCTTGAAATACCAACCACGCGTGCACACAGAAGAAGACACGGAGACGCGCCCGCAACTCGTGCTGGCGAAAGATAATCTCGAACCGAAATTCCTGGAGCATCGTGCCAAAATTCCGGACGATTGTAGTCCTGTTTCACTGTCAATGACCGGATGATTCGTCCCATTAGTCTACTGTATTGATGCTTCTAATTACAACTTAACCACGGATGAAAGACGCTTCGATGTATGTATGTACCTATTTCCACCTTTCAACCACTTGCACTGACAACTGATTACGGTAATCAATAACTGACTCCATAACGAGTGACTCCATAACGGTGACCAAACTGTATACAATAATTCGTCGCTTTCTTTTTGAATTCATCGGTATGATATTACTGGATAGAAATTATTGAGAAGCAATAAATTTATTATTTGTTTTGCCTATTTTGTTTTACTTAAATATACTTAAAACTGAGAAAATATTACAATTTTGGAATAAAAAATTCTCAACGTGCGTAGCACGTCATTCCAACGCAAGAGGTTAAGGTTAATACTCTAAGGCTAATCTCTATATTTAGAATTATTAAAAATGAACATTATTGTAAATATATTCGTAACTGTACAAATATAACATTATTAGTTCAATGATCATATAGTGTGTGTGTGTGTGTGTGTGTGTGTGTGTGTTTTAAATATTTGAATAAATATTTTTTAAATATACGTATACAGACGTACATACATATATATGATTTTAAACTGTGTATATGTATGCATCTTTCTTTAAAAAATACAAAATAATTATTCTTCGACTTTGATATAATTTTAAAAAGTACATACACGTTAGATGACAAAACGTTTTCTTCATTGAATTCTTGAAAATGATTTTTTAAATTTTTGTCGACTAATCCTAACATTCAAATTTCAATAAAATAGCAAAAAAAAGAATGCACATCATGTTTTAAGGAGTTGTCGTAAATTTCAATCTGAATGATGGATTTAATTACAAAAAAAATTTCAATTTCATTTTTATAAATCTGAAACGTTTACAATTTAAAAAAAAAAATTCTTCGTTTTTTCATTTGCTACATGATATTAAAGTATCTTTGAAAAAAAAATGAATTTGGGACTATCAAACTAGAAGTTTCACGATTAAAAATAATCCCATGTGGATTGTTGCATGATTTTCTTTTTCATAAAGTTATAACAATTTGAAATATCGATGAATTTAAAATGGCGAGTGTCTAAATACTTTTGCGAACCAATGGCAAATTCGAATAAGCGAAATTCTCCTTCTGTATATAAATATGTTGCGTATAATTAATTGCAAATATGAAAAATGTATCGGTGAATCATCGGAAATGTATATGTCGTAAATGTACCATTAATCTGTTCAAATAACATTTGTTCATGTAGGTTTTCTCAAAACACACTAATCATTGAAATTATTTATTGAATACAGTTTTGTTCTTTCTCTCTTATCTCTTTCAATTGATAAAACTTTGTAAGAGATCAAGGGATGAAATTTCACTTAACAATTCACTTGGGCTCATTTTCTTCGACAATCCTAAATTTTTTTCAAAGATGTAGCAGATAAGAATGTTTTTTCTTTTGGGTGTAGGTTTGACTGACGTGCGCTGAAATGACGTGCGATGTACGTCAAGAAATTTTTGTCTCAAAATTGCAATATTTTCTCAGTTTTAAGTATATTTAAGTATAACCCAGGCAAAAGAAATAATAAATTTATTACTTTTCAATCATTTCTATCCAGTGATATCATACCGACGAGTTCAAAAAGAAAGCGACGAATTATTGTATACGGTTTAATCACTCGTTATGGTTCGCAATCAGTTGCCAGCGCAAGTAGTTAAAGTCGCATCGACATCGAGGTCATTAGTGACTAGGTACTTACATGGTATTCATATTTTATGGTATAGATTTGTGTTCATTAAGAATTAGAGTGTTTTCTCCAGATGATTTTGAGTAGTCAGAGCGATGGTGAGGAGGTTAATCCTATCTTCTCTACCGTTCGAAGTTTATGTATTCATATAAAACTTGTTGGACTGTGAGAGATTTTTGGCATCTATTGCAGAAGGGAGGTCCGTGTTTTTGATAAGATGTTCATGGGTTATTTTGGTATATCCTGTTTTTAATCAAGCTAGATAGCTCTTTCTTTTTTGATTAGTCCGCTGAAAAAAATTTCTTGATTGAAGTCATTTACTAAATTATATTTTATAATTTAGTATATTTATAATGTAAATAAATATTACATTGTGGATCTTTGTTCGATTTGTTATTATCCATAGTCGGTTCCATTCACCCTTGACGTTGGTTTTTGTTTGATGTATAAATTCTTGATATGAGATATTTGTGATTCGCTAAGATCGATGCTTCCTTTGCATTCAGGTCTGCCATTTCGTTTCCAGTAATACTTGATGAGAGGATATTGTTATTGTTTTCGTTCAAATTGTAGAGTTCAGCGTAGATTGTAAAAATGTTTCTGATGATGTCGTTTTTGTCCTTTCTCATTGGATTTGATAAGGCTTTAGTTATACTCATGGAATCAGTATAAATCATGTTTTTGCATCATGTATTGTTTATGCTTTTGTTGAGAATATGATTTGAAGAGGAAGGCGTTTTTTGATTGTCTTGTTTTCGGTTGTGATAGCATATTCTACTTCTTCTTTCAATTTTAAGGCATCTTTATAGATTTTGTGGTTGAATTTTTTATTAAGCTTCGTGAATTTGCGTCTGTGCTCAATTTGTTCTTTTTCGAGATATCCGCTAGATCTAGGTTTAGAACTCGCAAATTTTAGGAAAGGGTTCCAACTAGGAACCCTATAAATTTTAATTAGTTTCAAGTTGAATGAGATTTTCCTCACCAATATGGTTGCCATGTCATAAACACGTGCGTACCAGAAGTATTTTGTAAAAAGTATTGTGTAGTGGAGCAGATTATGAAACCATTTCCCAAAACTGTCATCCCACAAGAGTCACCGATGGCAATGAAATATTTTGGAAAATATGTTTCATACTTTCCGTATATATATGTGTATAATACTCTTCCATACTTTCTGATTGCTCTTTGTACGTAATCGTTTAAAGTGAAACATCGTAGAAATACACGAATAAATTCTTCTAAAGATTTTTCAACAGACATTTCAAACTAATAATAATATCTTTTCATCGTCTTTCTTCACGCCACGATTATTCTGTGATAATTGTTCCGCATTTATGTTTATCATGTTTCAACAAAGTTCATCGAAATATATCTTTGTAATTGTAAGCAAATTATTATTATTTAATATTATCTATTAATATTAAGTATTATTGTGTAGTATTATATAATTCATACGATAAATTATTATTATTTAATATTATTTTTTACTATTTAGTATTATTGTAACATAAATAATAATACTAAAAATATTTAGAATAAAATGTTTTATTCTGAATTAATTTTGACATCATTAAAGAATGTTATTTTAACGAACACGTAATTCGTGTTCGTTAAACTTAAACTTAAATTTCTTTGTTCTATAATACATCTTAAACTCTATATATTTTTCTTAATAATTATGGTTTCTATTATACTATTGTAAAAATTGTAAGACATACTTTAGAAGCAAAATTATTACTCGTAATAGCGTGGAGAAACTCACCAAAATCAACAAGTCAACCCGTGGACAAAAATCAACCCGGCACGAGTCGTGTTAAATTTACTGAACTCGCATAAAACTTGTTGTGTAATTTTTTTGTTTAATATTAGGGATAAACGACAAAAATTCAGAAAGTAACATTCCTACCTGTTGCATGCTGTAAAAACATATTTGAAAAAGACGATCTGAATGCTGTCGAAGTTGATACTTCACGCTTTTTCACGAATTTACAACAGTTTAAAATGTCGAGTATGTGAATTTCTGCACAATTTGTATTTTTAAATTTCTATAATACTAGTTCTATAATGCATTCTTATAATTATATTATTCAATATAGTATATTCTATAAGTTCTATAAGTTCTCTTGTAGTTTCAAGGTTCTATGATAAATGTGTTCTTATAATTGTATTTTATTTAAATATTTTTTTAATGAAAAATACTGTGTGAATAATGAGAAATTTAATTACTAAAAATTTGTCGATTTTCTTAGATATTCATGTATTAGGTGCGAGATAGCATTAAATATCACGAATGAACAATTATCTTAATTCTAATCAAGTTCCTAATGATAATACTATTGAAAGGATGATCCAAAAATTAAATAAACTAGATCTTCTAAAAAATAACTGCATTCAGTTTTCATCATGCTCTTTACGATAGTACGAAAATTGTACTTATTATAATAAGAGAGAGAATCACAAAAGTAATTAATTCATGTTATGCACTTCGCTCCTTTTTTTTCTTCCGATTTGATAATAATTAATTTCTTTTTGTATAGATGTATGAAAATATTTGCACATCATGTATATTTTCTTTCGTATTTTAATATTTTTTAAATAAAGACTTAGTTATACTCTATTAAAATTAAAGACAGTTATACTCTATTATAATTTTTATTTTATTTTATTTGAATTTAAAATTTAAAATACATCTAGTGCTGTCTCCTTTCCTCCACAAATTACAACATTTGTCCTAATTAACGAAGAAAGTAAAAGAAGTTCAAAATATTATCTCGTTCATTCACCAGAGTATCTTTATTCATTCATAGGAATTTATTGGCCCATTTTTCATTTACTTCTATACAAAATCTTTACAAACTATTAAGCATAGAATTATACTCCAAGATCTATGATCTTAGTAATGAAACAACTTACTTATAATAATTATAATTAATTCAAAAGATTAAATAACGATTTGCAAGTATTATAATTTTAACAAATATGCAGCGAGTGTTCATTCACTCTGGGCACAATTATTAACTCTAAGTAGGCATCGTATTTCAAAATCACTAATTTTTTTTAAGTTTCAAAAATCGATATACTTTGTGCTAAATAATATTTAAAAATGTGAGACATCACGGTGCGTGCAATCGATGTATAGGAGAAAGCTGCTTACGAGGGCATTAAGAGGTCGCCGCATTGCGGAAATTTCAGAAGCGTTTAAATCATAAATGTTAATTTCATTTTCATGCGTGTACACATACAGTAGCTCTCGAAAGTATTCGAGCGCTTCCAATCTACATCGTTAATAAATAAAACGCACACCTTAAATTTAGGTTTTCAAAATAAGATTGTACGTAAAGTCACATAGAAGTCTCGAGAATGTATAAGTAAAATTACAAAAAAATCTGACAACACATACAGGATTTACAGGGCATTGAGTGTAAACATACCCATTTCGAACGTCTGAAAAGTATTCGAACGCATAGACAAGAACCGTATTTCTAGTGAACAAAATGTAAACATTATATAAAATTAAAATGTAAACATTATATAAAATTATAAGATGTGTGACGTAGAAAATCATAGTCTATCACAACTTGTATGCACTACAAGTACGTACTCACGAAAGCACTTTTCAACCACGTGAATACAACAGTATACAATGTATACAATGCGATCACGATCGCAATATTGTAACGATTGTTTTCTCACGTATTTCATCAGTAATTAGAAAATAACTGGTAAATGTATATAGTTGAATTGATACAAGTCAACAAATTCTATTTTCTGATAAAGAGAAATACTGAAATATTTCGAATTTTCGTTTTCTTCTTAACGAGTAGAGTATTTTCTTAAGAAGTAAACAATTTAGCACCAAAGTTTCTTAGTTAAAGTATATACATAATTTTGTAGAATAACAACAAGTTGTTTGAAAACAATAAATTACGTGAATATAACTTTCTAAACCCTCTAGATAGTGCAACAGTTGGGCACATCGGAAAATAAATTATTTAACTTTATTTGCGTATGAAAATTTAGCTTTAGATGTAATAATAAGTGCAAACAAGAATATTATAAATTTTAAAATTCATTTCACATTTTATTACGTACATCGGATACTAAATTTGTGATTTTCAGTAAATTATTAATATTTAAACTGAATTAAAATTAAATCTTGAAAAAAAAAACGTAAAATAATCCATAGACTCATCTTAAAGCGTGATGTCTTTGTTTTTACATTTATTTTTAAGATGTCATTATATAACAAATAGAAAAGTGAAGATATTTTTTTCTTGAAAATATCATAAATTAAAAAATTTTTTTCATGACTAAGTCTACTACTGAAAGATCGAAATATTCCTTTACATCTCTTAAAACTTGTGCGATTTTTTATTATTGTTTTTATGGATTTCGAATATTAGGTTTAAGCGGCAAAATGTTGGATTCTTTTTTTTTTAATTTTCGTCACCTAGCGAATATTTAAAACGGCAATTAAAAATAATACGTCAAATTTGGAAGGTTATTATAAATGAGGCTCCTGTCTTCGATTCATAGCAATTTCAGTTACGACAAAAATTTTTTTGTATCTTTAAAGACGTTTGAATTTGTAGAATTTTCAAAAAAAGAAAGATATTCATCTTCATTTTTCCATTTATTAGAACATCTTTGAAAAAAAATGAACCTAAGATTATGAAAGCATATCACGGTTTCAACGAAAATATATGTAAATCCGATCAAGTTATTATGTTCTCGTATTCGTATTAATCTACTAGAATTTTACATTACATTTCTTTATATAGCAAAATGTAATATTTAAAACCGTAGAGAATTATATAAAAAACAACTATGAACAAATTATATGCATTTCATTAGTACAAAAAATTTGCTATGAACATAATTATAAATATAATCACATGCAGATATGTACTTAACTCTTATTGCTATAATTTTCTATTTTTCTCTATTACATTTTATTTGATTCATATGTACAAAATGCGCTGTTATTGCATGTTATTAAATTTTAACATATTTTAACATATTTCATTGTAGTTTTGCAAGATTTTGTTATATAATGACATCTTTAGTTACAAAGCTGTTAAAAATATTTATATAAAGTGAGATTATTTATTCTTATTACTACTTATTGTAGATATCCGAACAGCTGTTCAAATCTACAGTTGCTCCGAGGAACAGTTTTCTCTAATCTCTCTTACCTAGATCACTCATCACATTCACTCGGCAAATTCTTTTCGATAGCACAGATATGTTACACATACACACACTTGCTCACTTATGTACATCAAAAAGAGTTTTAAATAATGTAGAGACATTATTTAAAATTTAAAATATGAAAGTGGACTAAGAAGTTTTGCATTTTAAAAATAAAGGATATTAGAAATGATAGCTATAAAATCATCTTTCATTAATAAAAAAAATTATAATTTATTAATAAAATATTACAATTAAATTAATTATTCTTTCTTCAACAAAGCAAATGTCGCAAACGCAAAAATACGAATAATGATACAAATATGTACCTACTTAATTAACAATTTAAATTTTAACTTATAATTCTATCTTATTTAATAACTAAAAATTTCATATTTTTATAAAGTTTGAAAATGTAATGCGTGTTCAAAACTTGACAATGAAATTAGTTTATACTAAATACAAAATATTTATATTACATATTACATATTGATTATTACATATTATGTTTATTAATAACATTTGAATACGTTGTCAAATTATTTTTCATTTACTGTTAATGGAAATTGAATCAATAAATTCTGTTAACCTAACGAAGAAGAGAAAACCATTATAGAAAATACTATAAGGATATGTTTTCCTAACAGATAAAAAAAAACTGTGTCACCGATAAAAGCTCGATAAGAAAGAGAAATCCCAACAGGGTTTTGCTGAAGAAAATAAAGTGGGCATAAAATTGTATAATAAGACCTAAAAAAAAATTTTACTACAAGCATTAAATATAATTTGTCATAGTAAAATAAGCGCTGGTTTATTTCTATTCATTATTAACTTTTTGTTATACTTAACTTTTTTATTAACTTTATTGCTCATTTTTAATATAATATAATTAAAAATCGTCTTTTATTAATATTCCTCCAATTTTGATTCAGCTGTCATTTTATTTAAATTTGTTAGATTAAAAAAATTATCAAATTCTTTTATCTTAATTATGTGTTCAATTATTTAAAAAAGTCTATAATTAGGAAAAATTACAAAATTTGCGTAAAAGTAGAAGAAATTATCCAAAATAATTGCTCGTTTAATTGGATAAAAAGTAATCAAAAATAATGCATAAAAATGTCAGAAATCCTATTTCTTAAATAAATATGTAGAATCAAAAATACATTGATGTTTATTTACTATTTCTCAAGATGTGAATAATGAATGCTTTGTAAATTTTTAATTTTAAAAATAATATTTTTTTGATATTATATAATTCGTTTAACTTCTTTAAAATTTTCTTCTGTTAATAAATTTTATGCAGTACAACCATGTTACAACATAATCAATAAGCTTTCTTACTCTTGTGGCTTATTTAAAAATTATAACAACTATATAGCCATCATATTATAGATCTAAGATATTGAAATATGAATAGTGATTGAAATATAAAAAATTAAAATAAAATAAGTAAATTTTTTTAATTTTTCATCTAATTTCAATCTTTATAAAAATAGCTTCTACGCTGGAGAGTACGATCCTCTTTCTTATATTGTTACTGCAAATTATTCATTTATGTAATTTGTTGAAAATTTTAATTTTGAATTCACATTGTGAATCATCAAAAAACTGTGAAGAATCAATAATATTACATACGATGTCATAAAATTCATATTACATACGATGATCGAGAAATATTCGCCTCGAATGTATATATGATATACGTATATGCATATCGTTTGCGTTAATGTAAGGGCAATAAATGTATGTATCATTCGTTCCAACCTTCTCTTGGCTGCTTCATGTGCCAAGTGAAGCTCGTATTACACGGAAATCCGAAACCCAGAACACACTTTCAACTTGACGCTGGAGGCCTGTTCCATTGACGAAACTGTTTCGGAGATGGTTAAATGAAGAAAAGAGAAAGGCAGAACCGGAAAATACGTACATGCGTGGTTAAACGCGTTCTACAGCTGACATTCTCAATATCCTCTAAATTCGAATATCCTTCATTCACATTTTATTGTGTTCACTTAATCGATTTGTGTATCTATTACGTTTGTACAACTATTACGTTTGTAAACTAACCAATACAGTATTTTTATATCAGCGTTTATCAAGCGTTTAGGTTAGGTTTAATCGTTCATACTTCATACTTTATGATTCCGCACATACAACATATTTTGCATTAATACTATATATCAATGTACCTATTAAGGACCAGATACTTGAAATTTTATAAAATTATATAACTCAGGTGAAAGATGAAACAATAAAATAAAACATTGAACGAATCTGTGAAATTTTCTTTCATGGCTCTAATATTAAAAAATAGAATTTAGCAGAGCGTATTTATTGAAAAGAATCGTAAATGAAATATTGTATTAATGCAACATTGTCCTTTTATGAGTCAAAGTTCGTGAAATTTGGTTTAATCGCTGGCGTGAATACACACTTTATAATAAATAGAATTCCGTTTATGTGTGCAAATGTGTATAATTGAAATTCACATAATAGAAGTCTATCAATTTTCTCCTCTATTAATGATTTTTCGTTCGTATAATAAGAGTTCAGCTTCAAATAAATGGGCTTAACCAGCAAGAGTTTATTTAATCAGGTATTCATTAAAATTTCACTTAAATAAACGGAATTATATAAGCACATACGACAGAAATTGAAAATGAAATACAAATAAATTGTATGCATTGAATGTATAATTTACATCACAAAAACTGATAAAATACGACTTAGTGTTTTTATTAAGGAAATATAACTATAAAACTCTTGTATGAAAAGTGAATTATATAATTAACATATTAAGGAGTTTTAAAGTATTCCTTAAATAATAGAATTCTTGTATGTATATATATACACATACATATACAGAGAGAGTAATTTATTATTTAATTTTTCGATAGATGAAAAATTGTTTTTAGCGATATCTTAATATGGTTTCTTAAAACTTTCTAAAATAAAAAATATAAATGAAATAAATCAATGCGAATGATCAGTAAATATATTAGGGGGACCGGAAAGTAATGTCGTTTTTTTACATTAAATTCAAACAGATAAATTTTTAACAAGTTTTTATTTTTAATCAATGATGTAATCACCCTCGTTACCTTTTGCCATCTAGTGTGCAAATTTTCAATGCTGGATCGATAAAAATCAATTGGTTTTTGAGCAAAATATCTGGAGATGGCATTTTGGACATCATCCAAATTTTCAAATTTTTTGCCACGTAAAAAATGCTGTAGCGATCGGAATAAATGGAAATCCGATGGCACAATATCGGGCGATTATGGTGGGTGAGACAATACCTCCCATTCCAATTCATTAATTTTTTCCAGGGTTCGTCTTGCGAAGTGCGGTCTTGCATTATCGTGTTGCAGAATAACGCCTTTTTTGTTGACAATCACTGGGCACTTTTCAATTAAAGATTGATTTACTCGATCCAATTGTTCACAGTAAAGGTCTTCACAGTTTGTCCAGGTTTCAGCACTTCAAAATGAACGACTCCGCGAATACTCCACCAAACACACAAAAGCGCCTTTTTGGGGGTGTAAACCTGGCTTAGCTGTACTTCGTGGCGATTCATTCGGAGAGAGTCACTGCCTTTTGCGTTTTGGATTATCATAGAGGACCCATTTTTCATCTCCAATGATCAAGCGATCAAAAAACGCTTCTATATTGTGCTGCTGAAGCAATAAGTTGCATATTGTGGACCGGTTAGCTTTGTTTTCTTCGGACAGATTATTATGCGGGACCCAAACACCTGCTCTGCTTACTTTACCAATCTGCTGTAAATGTTCTTGGATGGTCGACCAAGGTTAGTTAAGAGTGTTTGACAGTTCCTCGATTGTCTGACACGGATTTGCTTCCACTTCCGCCCTTAACATGTCATTGTCTAAAGTTGTTGGTCTTCTTGATCGATACGAGTCAGAAAGATCAAAATTACCGGATTTGAACTTAGAAAACCACTTTTGGCATTTACGTCTAATGCACTTGGATAGACATCGCAAATGTTTTTGGTAGCAACTGTTGCGTTACTACCCTTGTGAAACTCAAAAAGCGTACAATGCCGGATATGTATCTCTTCTGGTATTTGACTGGCCATTTCACCATAAATTGCAAAAAAAATTTAAGATTTAATTATTTACGAGTAAACAAGTCACTCTAATCTTAAAATGTCTTTGGCACGACTTTGAAATACACAATGAGTTGATAAATGACAAAGGAATATCAACATGCGCAGAAATGACATTACTTTCCGGTCCCCCTAATATATTGTATATACGTATAAGAAAGACATTTTTACTACTGGAAATAACGTTTCTTCATCTTCTTTAAAACATTAAAGTATTTATCATCTATGCAAGGCATAAAATATCTAACAAAAATATTTACATTTTTCATTAAAAAGCAGGCAGAAAATATGTAACATGCATTTTAGTATATAAAATATATACATATATATAAATAATCAAACTAATACATTAGTTATAGAAAAGTTTATTCAACATAACTTTGATTCGGTTTAACTAAAAAGATTTGTAAATTAAGTTACAATATATTAAAGAATACATATAATCAATCTTAACCAGGTGGACACGTGAGCCAGAAAATAAATGGTTATAAAATTGCGTGTTCCATTACACGCTTACATATCACCTGATTAACATCCGATTACCAGTCAATAAGACACAGGTAATTTTATTTGCATGTATAAACCTTACAAAATATGCAGAATACAAACATGTAAAATACATAAAATAAAATAAAATAAAATACACATCTCTAATCATCATTGATTACATGCAATTATAATAGGAAAAGCAAAAATTATATCTTTCAAATTATAACTACCATTCTATTTTAAGTTCTCCTCATATATGATTTAGAATTTGAAATTTATATGATATGAATAATTTTATATGGAAACAATTTTATATATTTCAATTATGATTAGAAAATGTGTATATATTATACATATATTATTGTATTAATTACATATATATGAACTTAAAGTATAGATAGGTATACATATATTTCAATTATAACTGAAATGTACATTAAAATTTTCATTAATTTTTGGTGGAAATACTATAATTGTCATTTAATAAATACTCTTATAATTATACTCTTATACTTAAACATTCTTATAAATATTTGTATTCTACAAATATTTTTTACAAATACCTTATAAATACTTTTATTGTACATATGTATACATATATTAGAATATTATTCTAGAAATGAATATGAAACGTGAAAATATCCAGACGATTATTATTTTTTGATCCTTCTCTCCCCCTCTTTATTTTTCCCTCTTCCACGTATTTCTTTCTTTCTCCCCACCTTTTCTCTCTTTTTCTCTCGCGTATAAGAAGTAAAAATTTGCATTTTCATATTTTCTATCAAACCACAAATTATGACATAAACCAATAATAAACTAATTTTACAACTATTTTGAAATTTTTTCTGAGCGAACAGATATTTTTAATTGTGGAATTTTTTTGAAAAATATTTTTACATATTTTGTATAAATATATGTGTAATATATGTGTAAACATATCAACAAATATTTTAAAGTATGTGCGTTCTAATTTACTATGATGTGCAATATTTAAAAATATGCAATTTATAACAATAGATAAAAATTTTGTTTCCACTATATAATGTGTTAGTTATTAAAAACGATATAAATGTTAATTATTAAAAACGAGTTATTAACAAAAAAAAGGAAATTTGTTTATTTATTAGCTAAATATAATATACTAATTATATATATATATATATACCTGTATTTGTCTCCTGTCAATGTAAAAGTTACAAATTAAAAATTTGCTACGATTTTAATACAATATAATGTCGATATATTTCAGTAATCCTAAAATTTAACTTCGATCCACATACAATCACTTATCTTCATCTCTGTGTGAAGTAAATTTAATAAGATTCAGAAATTTTTATACTTTTCTTCAAGATCGATCTTCTTGTAAACTTGTCAAATTAATTCGCCGATAAATCGTTGCATTAGCGTTTGCACAATCAAAAATTAAAAGACGATGTTTATCGATGAAAAAGTATTTCTTCAGTGATACGCAATGGATGATCGAAGAAGAGGTAAGAAGAGCAAAGAAGACGAAAGAAGGACGCAGGTAAACCAGTTTCTTCTTGCTCGCAAGACCGTCGGCTCCTGATTCTTCACGTCTACCCTCGATTCAGGGATTCCCATGGTTGGTTTGAGCCTCTATCCTCAACCCATGGCACGTCTAACGGTCTTCTATTGTCCCTGGAGAAATCCCAATAGCGATCAGGAAGGGTCCCAAAGCCCACCGTCGGTGCGGTATTCTCGTACTCTGCCAATCAGAAGATCAAGTCGACGGCTGCCTTGAAAAATTTCAGAAAGGTTTCCTTGAACTGCTGTGCCTTCTCTCTTCTGTGACAAACTACTGTAACTTTACAACGAGAAAAAAGGATCTCGACATCGATCGTCACAGAGTATCTACTGATTCGGGAAAATTAAACTAATGGCTACTATTGTAAGAGTTGCGCGGTGACACAGCTGACAAAAGAATCCGTATTTTCAAATATTGCAAGAGAATGGAATTCCCGTGGAATTTATTCAAGCCGTGGGTTACTATAAAGGGAAAGATACTAATTGAGCTTTTCGTAGGATTTGAAAAGTGTGCATCCACATACTTTAAAATATTCCATATAATTTCATCGTGACACGTTGGTCGAGGGTTACATTTGACATTACAATGACTGGTACGAGAGAGAAAGGTCACCTTCCTATGCAAATAAAATGTCGATATCGGATAATGCTATTGAAGGAATTTTAAGCGATAATTAAACTTTTTTAATTCCAATGAATAAGTTGATTATTAAGTTTCCCAACTAATTTTATTTTAGTTTTTATTAGTGTTTTATTCTTCAATAAACTAAATATTCGTAATTGATGAAACAAAAGAATTGAAAAGTTCTTACAAAATATAGTAAATTTGTACCTGCACAAAAATGTCTATTAAATATCTGTATTTTACTGTTTATCAATGCACGTTGATCGATGTACGTTAGCTTTGTATTTTATTTACTTACATACCCACATTTCATAAAGTACATTAAAAAAGCGGTATATTTGTAAATTGCTCTTCACTCATATTTTTTACTTTCGTATTCTCGTGAAACAACATAGACCAATATTTCTTTTCAAATATTTTAATTATATCACTGTGAATGTTTGCCGATGAATTCGTCGACAGACGAGGAGCAGCATGTATCCGACCGATAGATACAGCATTACCAGGCAGACTGCAACCAGCAAAGATGCATTATGGCGGAACAGTGAAATCAGTGTATATAGTACATATGTACGTCCAATGGAGAGAGAAACTAGAAAGAAAGATGAATTCACGGAGAAGAAAGGAGAAGCGAATGAAAGAGAATGGGAGAACTGGTGACCGACCAGCAACGTAAGGAATATCTAAAAAAGGATAAAGCACAAGTACGGGAAGAGAAAGAGAAACGAGACGAAACGAAACGGAGGAAAGAATGGGCGAGTGATAAAGAGAAAGAAAGGAAAAGAGAAAGATGAATGACTTACGAGTTGGTGCGATGAGGAGGGCCAATAAAGAAACTATTCGCAAGAGGAAACAGAAGGGGAAGTGAACGACGGAAAGAAAGAAGGAAAACGAGAATGAGGAGAAGGAGAAGGCAGCCTCGATGACGGGAAAAGAGAGGGAGGGAAGAAATGAACTGCTGCTCTTATACTACAACCGTACAAGTCTTCCACGAATCGGGACCTCCACAGTCTTTACCAGTCTGTTGCTCACAGTCAGTTGAGGGAGCCCAGAGTATAGGCCTGAACTCACAGACGATATTATGGTTTAACCTCAAATTATTGTGCTCCTTATATGGCGACCCATCGTATATCACGGCACAAGCTGTTTAATCTTACCAAAGGAGTCGACCTCGACTTCTCCAAGATGTGTCAGTGCCCTTACGCATTTCCAGGATTTTTCTTGCTTCTATACACTTATCTTTAATAACGAACACGATTAAAGAGAAGTTGTCTTTCCATTTTCATGAGAAATGACCTCATAACTATATTTCGATTTCAATGAAGATATCCAAGGTATCTTCTCCTCCTTTTTATTGATACAGTTCGTATCTCTTTTATTAGTTTATGCAAAACATATCTTTGTAATAAATAACTAATAATAAGATTAATATATATAAACGATGGTATTAATAATATATACAAAGTAAATCATCAAATTATATACAAAATATATTTTTAAAATAAATAACTAAGGTTAATGCATAAAGAATGATATTAATAATAGTGTACATCGTACATGTAACATGAATTATAAAATAATATTATAACACAAAAAGCCGGAACGAAAAAATTTCAAACTAGTTTATACCAGTCAATTTTTATTATAGTTTTTAATTTCTCATATTCTTATTTGCAAGTAGACTTGCAATTATCATTTTTGAATCCAACTAGAGATGTCGATTCTTTTTATGGTTATTGACATTTTTTCTTTCATACATAAAATTAGTGGAATTAATATTAAATCGTGGATCTGCATCAAAGGTAAATCTCTGCCGAGGTCAAAACCAGTTTTGGTCATCTGCCAAAAGAAAAGTAGTCATGTTGTAGCAAGGTTTTTCCACAACCAGTTTTACTTACGTTATACAGATACGATGTTAATATATTAATCTAAATATGCAAAATCCTTGAAATTTTTGTATTTCGATCTAGGTATTTTCATAATTAGGAGAACTTTTAATGTAAAATTATCTACTGATATAAAATAACTTCCGTTTGAAATATTTACTTATACGAGATATTTGTCTGAACATGTTAAAATAGGATATTTTATATGTTGTAATGTATATGATATAAATATTAACATTGTTATTAATTATCAAAAATCAATGTAGTTCACACAAAATATAATAATTCACACGTGCAAATTATATAATATATCTATTTTTAAAAGCTTTCAATGATACAAAGTTTTATAAAGGAAACTTTTTTATATGTGCATTTTTATTTACTTTTTCTGTACATTTGGTGAAATTAGAAACTTATTCAAAGACATCAATGCAAAATAATCGAAATTATTTTCATTTTGCTCAATATTAAACACTATCAAAGAAATAAGTATTTATTCATGATTCTAGTAAATTAAATTTCCGAATATTATTTTTAAAATAGATAAATAACAAGATCATTTAATGAACAGACATGACATCAATTGCAAAAGAAATTTTTTCTGAAAAAGAAATTTGCAGGAAAAACTAATACGTATTGAAGTCTCTTGGGTATTAGAAAATGAGACAAATTTTTGTAATTGTGGATATAATTCATTTTAATAAAAAAATTTGTAGCAATTTAATGTTAATTCGAAGAAAAATGATGGTTACAATATAATACAAAATAGTTATAAGAATTATAAATAACACGTCTATGAAACTTTCAACGCGACGTTGGAACATATACATACATATGTTCCAATTATAAAATATTTTCATGTTCCAGTTATAAATGTTTTTGACATGTCTTATTTTGATTTTGAATTTTATTGTAGAGAGCATTTGTATTTCAATAAATTTGTAGAAATTAATTTTTTCGGAAACAAAACTATATGAAAGAAAATTAATTTAACAGTGATAACAATATCTTTGACCTAATAAATGAAATATATTTTATTTAATCCGTCACCTGTTAAATTTAATATCGAGTTACGTATAATGTATGTTTTTCAAAAACTTACAAAAGCTATACTACCATCGAAAACTAATTTACGAACCAATTACTGGGAAAATACTTTAATGAATTACACATGTTCCCTTTGTTTGTTTGATGCTTCATTAATGTTATATCAAATGATGACAATGCTTCAGCTTATTATTACTATGAATATAAATTTTAGCATATTCGAGAAATTAAAAGAATCAGAGATTTCTGCGTTCTAATCTTAAAAAACAAAATCAACGTGGTTTATATTTGTGATTTTAAAATTAAAATACGTCCTATTTTACGAACAGCAGAATTAATCTTTACACATGTAATTATGTATTATACATGTAAAATTTTTAAAAAATTGTCCAAATATCGTGATTTAAAATTTTTTTTCTCAGTAAAATAAATTAAGAAATATGTGTATAATTTACTATTAAATATTAAAAACTTTAATTATTTTCTAAATTAAAGAATGTTTTTAATGTTGTGCTTTAATGATTTAAAACATGAATGCAAGCTAAAAAATATTAATTATACTAGATAGAGAACAAAATTGGTTACGATATACTCATATAAAGACGCTGTAATTTGATTGTATTTGTTTCATTTTTGTGGTTTCTCGAATAGTATTTTACGTACGTACTAAATAAGTTCCGGCTTCTTATGTAGCTAATGCACTATACCATATACATATTTCTATCGAGGAAATTAAACCGGATTCAAAGTTGCACAGTCTCGATTTACAATTCTACATATCTATTATAATATAATGATATCTATAATAATTATTAATATATCTATAATATAATAATAATTAAATATAATTATATCTATTATATAATTTATTTTATATCACAACAAATTAGTAAGTGGTAGTGACATATTATGATATTCTAATGTTATGACTAAAATTGGAGTATTGCCATTTCATTAATTATTATTAATTATAAAATATTATTTTGTAACAATTTTAATTAATTAATGTTGATATAATTATTATAAAATTCTTTTACATTTATTTTGAGAGAACATCATTTATATTATAATCCCTATTTAGGAATTTGAGAAAAAAGAAAATTTTATAAAATTTAAAAAATGAAACATTTTATTGCATTAAATTAGACAAAATTAGCAAATATTTAAGTGTTAAAATTAATCAAACTTGCTCGTTAATAATATCAATGCATATCTATAGTTCATAATCATCTTACAATGAATTTAATTATTTTCTTATGACATACTTATTTGATTAGGACATGACAAATTTAAAAAAAAATAACTATATTTATGTATATCATTCGATTAATTAGAAATAAATTATTATTCTTTTATGAAATTTCATTATATTCATATATTACGCATATATTAGAAAAACATATTTATATTCTGTTTATAAAGAAGTAATAGTTGCTTTAATATACTAAAAAAAATAGATAGATAATTTTTAAAATAAAACATAATAAGAATATTAATATCTATTGATACATGTTTTATCATATTTAATTAAACAATTTTGACTAAAGTAAATTTAAATTAAAGTGTAGTAATAGAAGTTTTTTTAACGTTTAAATATAGTAATAGAAATTTTTACTAAAATATTATATATATTAAATATTTCAATTAGTATGATTGGGGTTCATTTTTGTACTCTATGGTATTAACCTCTTTTCTCGATCAGAACCTTTCACCACAAGAACATAGATTCGGATTACGATACAGAGTTATATTTATGACATCACGAGGCCGAACGAGTGCAAATGAAAGTTGCAAGATTACTCTTACTCTCGCCAAGCATGAAAGGAAAACCCGTTTATTATGTGCTGTACCAACAGTGATGAATTCTTGCATTCTGAAATCTTGTCTCTTTATTTCTTTCACTTTTAAAACGAAATACAATTTCTAATTATGCAAATTTAACTATTAGTAATTATTTATTTTCTATTCTATTGCAGAATAGAATGTAAAAGTACGAAACCAATAAAAGTAAATGCAGCTAACAAATATAATATATATGTATATAGTTTATATTCAATAATGTAAAATATGAAAGTGGCTAATGTTTAAATTCAAAATTTAATATGTTTCATTCATAATTATTATATATATGTTTTTTTCATTTGAGAAAATAATATCATAAGCAACAAAAAGTTTAGATTCTCCTTATTTGAATAGTTAAAAATAAAAAATTAAATAACTATCCAAATAAGAGAATCTAAACTGTAAATTAAGATATAAAATGTTTGTGTAATATGCAGTAAACGATAAAATGAAATATTTAAGAATGAAGTATTTAAGATCTTGATGTGTTCTCTCAAAAATATTGATGTTTTGTTTAACATCTGTCCATACATATTCACGCGAACTCACATTGAGATAAATAGTATACGTATTTATATATATTACAAAGTTAGAATATTTTTGAATTTGGTATGACAATGTTCATTGATACTGTCACAAGCACTACATAAATTTTTAATACGACTTTAAAAATTATTTAAATTAGATGTTGCGTTTTACATTAATATCAATATTTATTTGATGTAATTATTTAAAATGTTGCGTTCTATATTAATATCAATGTTTATTTGACTTAATTAATTAAATTGTTAACTTATTAGAAAGAACAGATATTATTTGTTTTGTTATTTTTACTTCATATTTTTACATATAATATGTAATTTAAAAAATATATATATAATATTATAATCACTTTCTAATCCATAAATTTATATATTAAATGAAGATATATAAAAACAACTAATAAATTAAGACATAAAAATACGATTTGGTAAATTTCTACTTTAGCGGCTTTTTCAGTTAGCAGCTATTTCGCTACCATTTCTTTAATAAAAGGTTCACTAAACAAGAAATTAATCAAAAAAGTTATATATTTCTTATTATTTTTTTAAGAAAAAAAAAAACGCCGTAATTAAAAAAATTATAATAGATGGAAATAGCTAAACTGAAAATTGGGAAAAGCTAAACTAAAAATTTGTACCTGTTATTTAAACATTCGAATCATTTGAAAATTCCTTAAATAGTTTGTTATCAAGGTACGTACCTGGCCGAAGAACGACGGAGTTATACGAGTCGGACACGAAAGTTTGTGCGTGAGTAACATCGAGTCGCATGTAGCGTAAAGTGAAGTCTGTTGTATAATTTTACGATTTGAAATGTATATTGTACGCATACAGTATTGTTTATTGATTTATCAAACGGTGTAAAACAACAATTTGTGACGCACTAAAGTAGAAAAACGTGAATTAAAAAAAGTATATATTTGTATATTCGAACCGGCGAAAACCTAACCTGTAAACATATCATATCGATAATACCGGTACGTTTGACAACTGTTGTAACATAGTATATGAGGTGAGATTTAGATCATTGATTTTAACATCTTAATACTGTATTAACGTATATTTAAACATACCTTATATTCTAACAATCTTCGAATTTTATTATATTGATATTATTCGTCAAATGTAAAGTGAACATGCAATTGTATTTTGCAAAATCTGATTTTGCGATGTGTAAATGTATGTCGAAATATGTTCATTTCGTACAATGTAAATTTCACCATTCCCGAAACAATCTCGCGTTCGCATCTCTTGTTAAAGCCCAGTGATCGAGTAATTGAAGAGCGGAAGTACATCGACGGTTAAGGCGTGATTGGGCGATTGTTTTCGGCCCGGAAATACGTCAATTGCAATTCCACAGTAAAACCGCGGTTTATTGTCTCGTGCTTTATGTTTATAAAATGTGCAATATATATATATATAAAATGAAAATACGGGAGCAGTTTCGTGGATATAATTATAAATCTATAAATATCAATCTGATAGTTTTTTTATGAGCATACATATTTTTTTCTGAATTAATGTACACACACCGTGCGATTGATACTGAGAATTAATTAATTAGTTATGAAAAAAGAAACTTCTTTGTTTAAAGTGAAATTGTTTTGAATTAAAAATTAAAAAAAAAACAAAATTTATTGATTTTATTAGTTTTTTTTCCATGTATGTATATATAAATATAAAAGTAAATTCATACTCGTATTATTATTTTCTTAATATTTTTCCTTAATTTTTATCAATAAGAATTTAAACTATATGATGGAATATTACTTCAATTTATTTTTATATTGTGCCCTAAATTAAATTGGCACTCGATTGAAAAGTGAATATTATGAAAATTTTTATCGATATTCATGTAGTTTTATTTTGGAAAAATTATCGTAACTAACTTACACAAATATTGATGCAATATTAATACATTTTTCATACCGGTAATAATTTGTATTTCTTTTTATTTATAGGTACGTATTACATTCTTCCTAATTTTGAAGGTTTCCCAGTTATCACAAGAAGAAAGTAAGAGATATGGTGATCGAAGGCAATGACAATCGGTGAGTAAAATTTTCATTAATGAATTCCGAAAGCATCACGCGGTGATGGCGTCAGACGCCTCGTCATTTTCTCGTTTTCATTTTCTTTTTGTTGGAATCTCACGACGGTCTATGGTGACTGGTCGTTCGTTCAAGGAAATGAGCAAAAAATTTTAATTTCTTCAGCATGTGTGCCAGAGTTGACGGATCAGGACGATAAACGTTCTTCTCGTTATTCTCGTCAGCTTTTAACCTCGTGTACATCTCTAAAAGCAAAAAACGTTCGATTCTCTGAAACTCTATCTTCCAGCTCTTCTTTGCACGGTGTCGTATATGCATGTACACGTATATAGCCTGCTGTAGGCGTGAAATTTGTTTCAATAAAAAATAACCACATGCTAACTTCTCTCACCGCTCAAGATGAGAGTCATTTTAAAAAATCCATTACATATAGAACATTTCGTATGAAATAAATTACCTAAGCATATGTCTTGGCTGTTATTAGTGTATCAAATTAAACTTACTTGGTGCCAAGGACCAGCAAATAATTTAATAAGTAGACATATAGAGAAAATATGAAAGTCGACTTTATTTTTTTTTAAATAATTTTTAACGTATTAATTAATTTATCGTGGCTTTCTCTACAAAAAATTAAACTATTTATGTTGAAAAATATCAATTTTCAATTGTTTTGGCGAAATGAACTAATTAATGTATTAAAAGGATCAAATATAAACATATCAAAATTATCATATACCAAAATAAAAAAATACAAATAAAACAAAAATATAAAATTAATAAACAGTTCTTATCTATCAGTACAATTAAAATAAAGCAATATACATCGAACGTTAATTGAAAATGTTTAAAGTATGTATGTAGAACAATTTGCTTTTATTTGCTTGTAATTATAAATAATCCTTGTAATTGCTTTGAAATTATAAATAATGCTAGCAGCACAATTATTTTCTTACTATTGATTCATTGCTTGTTATAAAAAAATAAGGATTACATCATAAGACCATCACTATCATCTTTGATAGTAGGTGTTATTAATTTCCGTTTTGAATATATTGTCTTTCTTTCAATTCGTCATTTAAAATTACATATTTCTAAAAATAGATGGGTTTATTATAATGTTTTTTAAATGCTATTGACTATTCACTTTAAAAATGCATGCTTCCTTTCGTGTTCATGTAAATCATTTTCATTTATAGCTATGAGATTTAACATATGAAATATATTTCATACTTTAATAGACAAAGTTATTCTTCAATGTTTTTTTTTTTTTTGTATTAACAAACGGATCTTTTTATCTAATTTAATAATTTCGCTTTGATAAGTAATCTTCCTTTTCTTAGCTGTCTTTATCGAGCTTTCGAGTTTAGTGAGATCCTATATTTTTGCACATATATTTCTTATTTTTTTTTTTTTTTTTAATATTGAGAATTCGAATTTGTTGATAAAATTCCACCCTCCTTTGTATAGTTTCAATGACTTTAAATTATGTAATTCTTTTCTTTTAAGACTATAGCTCATTACTGTAAATATAATCGAAGAAACCTATTATATCTGTCAAGTAAACTAATACAATATAAATAAAACAATATAAAAATGCGATTGTAATTATAAATTTTTTTCTACAAGATTATCTCATTAATATTCGGATACTAAATATTGAAACTGTTATAATTTTGTGAAAAGAAATCATACAACAATCTCCACTTTCAAAATATTTATTTTATTCTAAAACGTTTTTATATCACGTAACAGATGGCAAAGTGAAGATACTTTTCCTCCCGAAAATGTTATAAATTGTCATAGTACGTAGAAACATTGAAAAATATTTTTCATAACTGAATCTATCATAGATTTGAAGATGAATTTTCCCCTTTACTACGACCCTCGAAAATTTGTTATATGATTTTTTTTCGTCATTTTGAATATTAGACTTAAATGAATATTAAGCAAATAAACTTTGAATATTAGGCTTAGATGACGAAAATTCAAGAAATCGTTGTTATATTTGTATCTGACATTTAAAGTTTAATAAATTGGCGAAAAAAAATTGTACAACAAATTTTGAGGAATTGTTGTAAAGAGAAAGTTTCAATCCATTGTAGATTCAGTCATGAAAAAAATTTTTCAATTTTTTTACATACCATGACAATTTGTAACATTTTTAAGAAGAAAAATGTTTTCACTTTGCTATCTATTACATAGTAATAAAAACATTTTAAAATAAAATGAATGCTGCATTTTGAAAATAGGGGCTTCAAGCTTTAAAATAAATTCAAGTGTACTATCGTATGATTTCTTTTTACAAAATTATATTATAACAGTTTTAACATTTAGTGTCTGAATATGTAAATGTCCGAATGTTGATGGAATTCATTGTAAATTATTTCACATCTTACTTTCTAATTGTTCAAAATTTCACAGTATCTTCAAAACTTCACTATTACATATTTGACTTTAATGCAATACAATACACAATCCTCAATTAAGGAAATAATGTTGCTAATTTAAAGTAGAAACGCGTCAGTATAAATATCAATGCGTGTGTATATAGTGTATGCAGTTGTAGCTGAATAAGATACTGTTTACTGAGTGATATACACGCATAATAACGGCTATCGTATATATACCTACTTTATATACCTACAATGTCTTCATTAACAGGTTCAAGGACGCATAATGAAGATATTTTATTACATGAATTACAAAATGATTGAAATTATTGCCTTTGCTGTATGCAAAACTACGTCTATCTAATTAATTACATATACTCTCGTTAATGTGTTTTGACTTGATAAATCTTCGATTGCATAATCAACAGTCTGTACCAACTGATTCAAACTTTTAATGTAAATTGGCTTTATTATAAACTGTAGCTTTAACGTGATCTTACAAATAAGATTAAACTACAACCAAAGATTATATACGTATATATATCTTCTATTCATATCTTTTATGGTTCTGATTGTGCAAAGAAGACTGTATTGTGTATGTCGCTTAATGAATAATATCTTAGCTAATTTTAGTTGTATATACATAAATATACACGCTTCGAATCTTTCAACTCGATTTCCTTGGAAATTAAATTACGTATGAAAAAACTTTATTCCACGTCTTTATTTCTTGTTTCGTAAAAACAGTTAACAAACTAACAGAAAAGAAAATACTAACGAAAACGAAAGAAGGATAAAGAGACAATACAAAATTCAGGGTTATTCGATGCTCGTTGAAATTACGCAAAACTTGTCTTCAATGGTTATTCGAGAGAACGGATTGCACAAGAAATTGGAGCTCACGAACAACGCAGCAAAGCGTTGTAACCTTGATTGTGTTCACCGCAAGAAAAATCGTCAAAGCGACACAGTCACTCTCACTCTCACTTTCACTATCGATAGTCCTATTTCTTTTTTTATTTCTTTTTTTTTTCATATAGCTTCTCTCTGCGAGTGTAATAGCCTTGGCACCGGGAAATAAATATACATGCATAAGTACATGCTATTTAATCATTCACAGAGAACAATTATCCAATCAATGAAATTGTAATCAATCAGCCTGATGTATCAAATTGTTTGCTCTAAAATTATGATGCAAACAAAATAAAATTTATCCATACCAAACAATATTTTTTAATTGTCTTGTAAAAACAGAAAAACAAATACAAATGCAACTTTTATACAATAGAACGAGATTATGGAAGAGATAGAATGGAAATTATACATAATATACATAAATATTTACTTATTTATTAAATTGTCAGTTAGATATATGCTTTATTTGAAAATAATTTATTTTAATTATATATTAAGATATAAAATATACAAATGTCATATAAAAAGATGAAAGTACGAATACTGATTCTGGTTTATATAATATATTTTAAAATGACAACAGATATTATTTTATACTATTTAATTAGATATTATTTTATAATAACGGTAAAAAAAAAAATATTTTTAGTTATTCTATTATTTTGGCATGACATATACTGATATGTCATGACATATCTTGATATAACTATACTGGATTCATGTTGATCAAAACTTTAAACAGTTTAGAAATGAAACAAATAAGCATTCATTAAATTTATCTTTCGCGCACTTTCGTAATCGCACTTGAATATTGACACTTAATCGATGAAATACTAATTAAATAGTGAAATGTTTGAAAGGAACTTCTGAACTGATAGTACATTTTTATTTATCTCAATTTTTTTATTTTTTCTTGTTATAAATAAAATTTAAATATTACAACATGTATGTACGATCCTTGTGTTATTTATATTGTTACTTATATATATATAAAACTAGTTTGTTGTTCAAGATTTATTTACATTGTATAAAAATCAACTGTATTGAGAAGATCACATTAATTTCTGTTTTTTATATCTTTCTCATTTCAAAGAGATTTAAGAATAAACAAAAGATCATGTTATAAAGTTGAATAAAATCTTACAATACGCATATAAGAATGCTGCACAGGGAGTGTGTGTTAAAAAATATATTTATATGGTTAATAAAGTTATACCTATGAAGATTATTATCAACAAGTATATAAGAGGATTGTGTAAGAATACGATTAATCACTGTGAAACAAGCTGATCATCTACTTAGAAATTCACTGATGTATCATAACGATTCGTTGTATTGATTATGTGAAAAATTTATGTAAGTAATCATAAATTATGTTTGTTATCAGGATTGATATTTCGAAATTACAGTTACTATAACAAATATTTGGACATTAAATTTTCGATTTTTGGAAAATTGTTAATATATCGTAAAAGAAAATTGTATAACAACATTTTATATATTATTTATTATCATAATAACATTTTACTTGAGTTCATTTAACATTTAACATGATTTTAAACATGATTAAAACTTTATTTTCTTTATTTTTTGTGCCCTTGTACTTTTTACTATCGTTTTGTTCGAAAGAATAAAATTGGATTAGTGTTGTTTCTGCAAAAAATGGCTCTCTTGTAAAATCGCATATTTTTACTCTTTTTAACGGACTTAGAATCTAAAAAAGCAAATTGAATTAAATTTTTCATGTTCACAATTATTAATATCTTTTATTTAATGTAGTTGAAAGTTTGAAACTGTGAATTTCACGTGTAGTTCTATTTACAATCAGAAAAATGAATTCTCTATATAAAAATATATATTATTTTTCCTTCTTCAAATTTTTATTTCCATTTTGTTATTTTCTCATTTATAACGTAAACAATAAATATATATATATTTTCCTAACATTGCCTCAGCATTGCCTCCATCTTCTCAATATTCAAAGTATTGAGTTAGTCGTATTCTCATGCATTTTAATACTTGCTACAAAATATCTGTTTTTTTGCAAATAGCAATATCTTTCTTGTAAAAGATAAAGATAATCTTAGAAAAGCTAAAAAAAAAATTTTCTTCCACAATATTCGCCCCTTATAAGCGCTCAATATTTTACAATATAACAATTTCCGATATTTTCAATAAATTATACAAAGAAAATATTTAGGTATAATATTTTGTTATCTAACAAACTTCTTTTTAATATTTTCCACTTGCATTGCATTTCCCTGATTTTCATATCAATTTTCGTAAAAATAAATTTAATGAACTAGTAGCAAATTCCCTGACGTCGCATTTAAACAAATCGTTCACATTTAAATAGATCTCAAGTAGAATAAATCGGAGGATGGGACACATAGAAGTGACGATTAAAAAGTGTGAAAGTTGCATAATTATTGGCACTTCTATCGCTTTCTTTCGTTTCTATGCATACAACGTTCTGAACTTCTCACTGGGAATAATAGTAACCTGGATGTTAAAATTAGACGAGAAGTTTATAATGGTGCATACACACTCGTTATTACGCTTCATATTGTATAACTAAAAATTCGGTATTAATTTTGCTAACAGTTTCATTTACTAATATTATTATTTGTATAGCACTAGATGCTTATTGAGTAATCAGATTTTCTATCTGCTTTCTTTGATTTGAATAAACGTTAAATTCAATTCACATAACTAAAAAGTGAAATCTTTTTTATTTCCCCTGACCGCGTGAAAGAAGTCTATTTTTGAAACAAACATTTTTCTTTTAATCCTTTTTGCTTTAAACTTTAAGTAATTAGTTTTTGTGGGATTATTTTGAGTATGACGAATTCATAAAATGTATGATTCGAATCGTTAATTAAAAGAACACCAGGTATGAGGAACGTAGACGACTCTTAGCTCATGGGTTAGGAGACCAGCTGCTTCTTTAACGAAATACAAGTCAGCTGTTTTCCGGCGTGGCACACGCCGACACGATTACTTGATTCCAGCCAGATTCCAAAGAATGGAAGGACGACCGTCGCCAGAGCAATAAATTTTTTTTCCATGCTACTGATTTTCAAATTTATTTAGAGAAGAATTACTTCTTCGTATAATAATGAAAAATTATGGTCACGAAAATAGAATTAACTTTGCTGAACAAACATGATTGGCTATGACTCACACTGTTGCTTTTTCGAAGAATCAGCTGTTCCCTGAAACGTATGTTTTTTGAGTCGTTATATAATTATGAGAAACCTATAAAATTGGGAATTGAGAAGAATACTATGTATTAATAAAAAAAAATAGGAAACTACATATGCATAGTTTGTTGCATAAGTTTCATTCAATCATTTTTGAACGACCAAAATGTTATAAGGCAAGGAAGGATTTCACAATTTCTGAAAATTTTCCCCAAAGTTTAAATCATAAAAATTTTATTAGTTAAGCATAACAATTGATTATTTGTTTTTAAATGAGAAAATATAATATAATAAGAGATATAGAAAAATATAATGCTTTAAGCTTTTAATAAAAACAGAAAATAAGGAAATAAAGTACATATGGAATGAATAGATAAACAAATGGTTATACACTAAAAGTAATCACTGATTACAAACTTGTGAAAAATATATTTGCTTATTATTTTACTTCATTTAAATAAAAGTCGAATTGATGTTAATTCTAAGAATAGTTAGTTAATTGTAAGAATAATTCTAGCGATAATAAAATGGCATTTAACTTTTAAAATTGTGATAATAACAAAAACATGATAATAACAAAAAGCGGCAAAAATTGACTTCATCATGAGTAATGACTCATTTGCACAATTATTAAAATATACAGTAAAGTGTAGTCTAAATTATTCTATTATATTGAAATCGAATTATTTCATTCAATTCCTGGTTGGAATTTGCTCTTTCACCAACATAATGTGCCTTATATTGTCTAATGTATTTTTATAAATATCTCTCACTTCTCATTTACAATGTAATAAAGAAAAGAATATTTAAAGAATATAATTCATTTGATCTAACGTTTTATCACTTTAATAATCGAATAAAGTTTCTTGCTTCAAGAAAAATAGTTTATTACAAAAATAATCTTTGTTTATATTTTATATAATGTACAAGAAAACTTATAAAATAATAATATGTAGTGTCCCAAGAGAAAGCCAGAAATAACTTTATAATATGTCTGATAAATTATTCTGAATAAAAAAGATCATATATACTATGGATTTTGATTCACTTGTTTAGAAAAAAAAAATTTTTTTTTAAGTTATATAATTGGAAAATAATTTTTTATTTTTCATATATTTTATATCTTTCTTTACTCATACAAATTAAAAGAGGCATTCAAAATGACGACCTTCTACTTATAAACGTAGATCTATTCGAAGTTTTAATGATCGTTTCCAGCCCATTCTGTTAATTTCATTTCTAATGCTGTTAATGGTATTGTATTAGTTCTTTATGTGTTTGTGAATTATTCTTGCTGTACACTATTGTACACTCTATTTTTATATTTCAATTATATAAATGTAGAATCTTTTTTTTTTTTTTTTTAATAAATAAAAATCCATTGTGTATATATAGCCTTTTTTATTTAGAATGATCTATCAAACATATTGGAAAAGTTATTCGATTTCCTTCTGAGACACCCTGTATGTATAACATTCACAAATAATTCTTGTTGCAGACTAAGATATTCTGTAGATGCAACCAATACGAGAATAGAATATTTAAATTACAAAATAAATATAAGCCCTCGCTTGTATGTCTCTGATAACAAATACATTTACTTTTCTTATCGGAGTACTCTAGTAAATGCGCGGAAACATATGGTCAATGAGTTATGTTGTAATATTTCTTTTAAACAATTATTGATATAACTTTTATGGCTTGTAAAATATGAGATACATATTGATTTATATATATATATATATATATATATATATATATCGTGTAGTTTTGCCACAAAACTGATATCAATCCGATGCATTGTTATAACAGAAATTCATTTTATTACTTGGAATTTTTCATCTTCTCCGATCGACATATAACTGAGAACCTCTGGTCTTCGTATTCATTTGTTGGGAACAAAATGGAACGGAACATAACCATAAAACGGAGAAAATACATAGGATATGCTCGTTGCAGGTAACGTCCCTTGCTTCGAAAGCAGCTGTTCCCTGTAAACACTGTCATATTTCTTTCGTCACGTTTGAAAATTTCGTCGATTTTTCATAGTTTTTCATAGCATAATCAAAGAATTGTAGAAAAACTTCAGCAATAGGGTATAGTTTAAATTGGTTTAATGAAACTTGGAAATATACAATTGTCGAGTAAGAAACTATAAAAGCTTGAAATATTGAAAATCCAAGTAAAAGTAAAGTTGTACAAACTGGAATAAACGTATAGCGACGATTTGTATGGAGAAATAAAACTGTTGGTCGCAATAACTACTAAAGTACATTTAGTTTTCTGACAGTTGTAGAACTAGAGTAAAATAGAGAAAGCTACATGCATAGATATTGCGAGAAAATTAGTAAAGACGAAGTATGAAATATTGATTAATAGGAACATGATATAGATATATAAGGTTAAATGTACGGTGATAATTCTACGATAGAATATATTTTTGAATTATTGTGCATACGTACAAACCTATAATACTTCACAAACTACATACTTATAATAACTGAAAAAAAACTTGATTAGTATATAAAATTTGTTACGATACATCAACATACAGTAAAACAGAGTCAGTAAAGAAAATCTTAATAAATAAATAATGCATCGTCTTATCAGATTATTGTAACCAACAGATTGCAAAGATATCAGGGAGTTGTCGATTCGTGAAAGGTTATGTATATCGCATGGCATAGATGAATTCTATTCTAATAATTGGATATTTTCCGATATCATTTCTATACTTCACCTTTAGACTTATATATGATTCGTTTTACGTTACGCTAATAGTACCTATAATAATTTAAAAAAATTTATTTTAATAAAGTATTTAAATAGATTATTTAAATAGATTATCTTCTTTGAATTATACAAAATTAAGAAATAATATTAATATTAATATTAATTTAACATAAACATATTTTTGACAAAAACCAACAAACATGCTTACTTTTTCCATTGGAATATTTCCATCTTCTTCCATCTTCGTAGTTTCTTGATAATAACATTGTTTTTAGATTAATTGTAGTATTCTTATAATATACTAGATGTTACTAAAGAAATACAAATAATCACTTTTAAGATTATTACAAAGGTTGAAACCAGCGATAGCATTTTTGATATATCTCTCCAGATACAAAAAAAGAAATATTCCAATTTAATATCTATTCCATTATTATATATTTCGCAAATAAAGATTTTGAATTGTGATTAATTCAATATTCATTTATTAAAAATAAGTTTAGCTTTTAAGTTCATAAATTTTTAATATTTAGGAATATTACACATATTATTTATACATTTGTGATAATTTTAATTATTTTTCTTGAAAATTAAATTGTTAACAAAAATCTGATATGAGAATTTTAAATTCTTTAATTACTGAATACTAGTTTTTAAATAATAGTTTAGTAATATTAGTGTTTCTAATGATGTTATATTCCGTACTTTTTTTCGTAATCTTTTTAATAAAACTTTGTAAGGTAATTACGCATGTTGAACGCGTGTGAATGAATTTTAAAGATTTTTTTGGACCCTGTATAAGTTCGATTTCATAGTTCTTTTAAAGTAAAAATATAAAAACTGTTAATTTTTTTTTTATCTTTTTCTATGCCTTTATTGGACTCTCTTTATAATTATTATTTAAAATAATATTTTACAATTATTCCTGTGAATTTGGGAAATATATGGATGTTTATGAGTAACTATAAATATAACGAGCATTGAATTTTATAAAAGTAACCAACGACACTTAAAAGCTAAGTGATGACCATCGTTCAACTCGTTTCATTGGATCTGCGCATCTGTAATGACCGTCAGTTAATGACAGGGTGAAGTATGCGAGAATATCGGTGTGTAAGATGCTGTTCGGTATCTCGAAGGGTAATACAAGGGAGCTAGTACGGATGGTAGTGGTTGATTTGTACGCCCCCTCCCCTACCAAGTCTATCCTACTGAAGAGGGACGCCGACGCCGTCACCGCCACCACTCCACTATCACCAACCCCACTACCATCAACCCCGCCACTACCACCACCAACACCACCATCATCAGCACCACCTCCGCCACCACCACCACCGCCGTCATCACTACCACCACCACCACCACTACCACCACCGCCACCACCGCCACCACCGCCACCGCCACCGCCACCGCCACCGCCACCGCCACCGCCACCGCCACCGCCACCGCCACCGCCACCGCCACCGCCACCGCCACCGCCACCGCCACCATCGTTACTAACGTCGAGACGCCGAATGTGACCGTCGCTGTCGTTTTAGTTAATAGCAGATCGTGTGATCGTTCGCACTGTCGGCTGTGGAACGGAAGAATTAAGAGAAAGAGAAGCGAGAGATAGGAATCGCTAAACGAGAAACAGGAAAAAGGACTATCGTGCATGTTCGCATGATATAGATAGGAATAAAAGTGGAAAAAGAGCAGGAACGCGAAAAATAGAGAGGAAGAGTTGAGCGAGAGAGAAAGGATTAGGAACAAAAAGGAGAGAAAGAGAGAAAGTACATTGCGAGCCACGCTGAACAGTCTCGCTCGAACAAAGGAAGGCTTCCCTCAACCGAGGGTCGTTTCCGATCGACGAACCGTCAGTCCCCTTCGTTTGCCTTCGGCGCGCCTCGTGCGGCATAAGTGTCTAGCCAAATGGTCAGTCTCGCAGCAGCGGCCGAGCGGTGAAGAGCAGAAGAACGGAAGAATCGAGATAGAACCACAAATTTCGAAAGAGGCGTGCATTCGGCCTGCTGGTGCAAAACAAAGAGGAAAGGCAAACTCAAGAAAATAATATCGTGCTTGTTCTAATAAAATCGGTTGGTTGAAAGTTTTTATGGATCGATGATCCTCTCGCTTTTGAAGTGAAGAAAGGTGGAGGAAATTTCCCGTTCTTATTGAAATTTGTTATGAAAATCGGCTCGGTGTGTACACGTTACATTTCGAAGTCGTTTTCGCGTATCGTTTCGCTCAAAATCGACACAAGTGTTTAGAATAGGCATTATTTATTCGTGTGTGTTTCCCAAGGTGCTTTCGTTCCTTTTTCGTGTTTCCAAGTCGCTTTGTGAGATCAAACAAACATTCGAACAGTGACGAACAGAGAATTGGATTTTCAGTTTTGTGCGTGCGTGCTCGATAATACCGGCAACCTAACCTAACGATTACTCCGTAAGGGGTAAACGCGCAATTAATCCACGACACGTTGAGAAACCGATTTCGATCACTTTTCGTGTCACTTCAAAAACAGTGGAAACAGAAAACCTGAAGACCAAAAGACGAAAAGTCACTGCAAGATATATTTCATCCTTAATTATCGACGTACGAGAGCACTTTGTTTGCCTTTATTTTTCCTCTCTGGTTCATTTTTATGTGACATGTGTCACTGTGCATACCTGAGTTTAAAAATTTTCTGAACGAAAAGCAGTATTCTTCCGTTCGGCTACGTGCGGATTATCCTCGTATTTACGGTGAGTTTATGTATGTTTTTTTTAAATACAGACGATTTGGTCAATAGTACAACGACCGTCGTCACTGTGCGATACAAAAAAAAAAAAAAAAAAAAAAAAAAAAAAACGGGGAGAGTATTTTGCGCAGGTTATTTGTAAATCAATATCACTTTTCTACATATTTTGACATCCTTTGATATTTTTATGTGTTTATTGATCTACTTCTATTAAAGCGAAGAGAGAAAAGGAAATATTTCGAATATTCCAGAATAAGTTTGAAACGTTGTACAATCATTGAAGCATATTGTAAATTGTGTTGTAATATTAGATAGAGAAGATTTCGTTATTTCATTTGGCAATAACAAAATTGTGTATATTTCCAACATACCGTATATTTTTTGAAAAAATTATATTAACTTAAAGTTTATTCTTTGCATTATTCGTTTGTATTTCAATTATTACTGCGAATAGTTCAAAAAAGAATAAATTGGTTCTTTATTATATTAAATTGATATTATTATATTAAATTCGTTTTCATGACTTTCATATACAATTATGATCGTTACTTGACAAAATAATCTGCTATTGTTAATGTGACATTTGCATACAAGACAAAAACTGAGTTCTTGTTGCTTTTGCATATGTCAATTTCAAAGTTGACCGCGTTGCGAAGTTGGTTATGTATATTGTTGGATTACGTTACATTCATCATATAGCGAGTCGAGATTAATTAAGCGTTCGATTTGAAAATACGTGATGTTTATCGCCTGTTGATGACAAGGGATAATCAAAGCATAATCGTTAATTATACACTTTGATCTGACATGTGATATTAAGAATATTCAAATTGATTTTCTGATCGCGTAATCAAAGCAAATGTTTTCTCAAAACAGATAAAATCTTTTAATAATGAATTATTTCACATATAAAATTTTTGATATGAAATTATATTTTCAGTAGGAGATTAACTCTTATATTAATTATACGGGATGAAACGAATAAAAAAAAAGAAGAAACCTATTGACTACTACATGAAATTTTCTCGAGCCGAAATGATCTTAAACAGTGAAAAAGTTTCTGGCTTCGATTTCTATTTTACGAGACCGACATTATGTCGGTTTTATATCAGTTCTCTAAGAATTTTGTAACAATCTTGATTGTATTGATCTATCGATAGCAGTATTGGTTCGGAGCATTTGCGAATGTCACATTAGTCTTAATCGTACTGGTATATTCAAAACATTCACGAATGTCACATTATTAATCAAAAGAAGATGCTTTCTGTCGCTGAGTTTCACTATTTGGAACGTACGAATAGTTTTTGTGTTGGAGGATTAAAGTTTAAAATCAATAGACAAAAGTAGCAAGTACTGATTATATTTCAAATTTCATCCAGGAAACATTTTTTTTTTTTATTAAGATAATATATACGTTTAAATTATAAAAAAGATTATAGAAGAGGATAAAGAATAATTATGTTCGAAATTCACGAACAAATTAATAAACAATTTAGCGTTACTTGTTTATTAGTATCTGACTAATGCAGAACAATTATATATGATATATTATTAATTATTAATATTATATATATAAATAACCTACATCATATTGATTTATATACGCAACCGGAATCAAAACTGATATAAACTGAAACCTTTATTACTCATAACTGTTTGAAAAGTACAGTTGAACAATACGGATTCGGTTATACGCGGGCTATTTTTCTTAATCAATATTGAAGGAAGTAGGAATTTCCAACAATTACAATTTCTTTTTAACTTTTTAATAACTTTTTCTTTTTTTGAATTTATTTCATTATAAGAATAGTATTTAAAATAAGGATGTTGAGTTAACAATAGATTTATTTAACTAAGTTTTTGGAGTCAGAAATCATATGTTGATTTTCGACTATGAAAGATATCTGTGTTCTTAATTCCTGCATTATTCAAAGGTCAATTATATTTCAGTTTTTATGACCTTCAGAAACCGATACCAATATTATTAACCATATTCAACTCTCAGAAATATGTTATTAAAATATAACATAATATCATGTGACTGAAATAACGTTCGCTTTTCCTCAATTTTGTGACAGGAGAGTGTGTTTTGTTTTTGATATCACTAGTAATAATAAACATTCAAAAATATTTTTTATGCTATTTATAATAGATAATATTAATAATAACCATAATTTTCGTAATAATTGTTTTTAATATAGTTAATAAAATATATATTTAGTTATTTATACAGTAATTTTCAGTATTATTGATAACAAGTCTCCTATTAGCAAAATTGAAATTCGTATATGCAATGTTCTGTGTCGTATGATCTTGAGCAAATTTTAATCCTTTATCGTTATAAATTTACTTGGCGAAGGCCTGTTCTTTTTTTTTCTATTTATAGCGGTGTTTTATTCGCTCTTAAAAATTGTTGAACACAATAAACAATAACAGACAAATCTATTTTTATCTTTATTTGAGACGTATTAAGTCTATTGGTGTCTTTTGAAACATCTATCCTATATTTCTCTGACTCAGCTTGGATTGCCTACAAAATGTAACATTTATTGTTTAATCATAAAATATATATGGTTATAATGACATTTTTAAAGATTCAGATTTTTCTCGAAATTTTTTTTGAAAAATCTGTGTCCTTGAAAACAATAATTCCATTTCTTGATCGTTTACGCGTTGAAAGCATTAAGTAAATACAGAATTTTTCTTAAAACTTACAAAACTTCGAAATTTACACAATCAGAAGTATACTTTCCGGATATCGTTTTAAAGATTAAGCTTATTTCGTCTTACGAAAATTTTAGAAAATTTCTTAAATTGCATTTTAACGTAACTTTGGAAAATCAAGTAACCGTCTAGTCAATAGAAGAGGTTTTTTGTGAAATTCTCTTTTATACATATTCAGTCGAGTATTCCACTCAAATCGATGATTCATTCTTGAGTAAAATAACGCACGTTGGCCATTGGAGGACGCATGTATTTTATTTCTGAACGAGGATTGAACAGCCAGTACGTTGAGATATAAGCAAGAATGAAGCAGCGGGAAAAACAAAGAAAACCTTGAGTAATGTCACTTTGTTTATAACGAGAATGTTACTTAAATCCTATTTCTAGTATTATTTTCGTTTTATAAATTTCATTTTCTGTGATAATGTAACGCGTGTCATTATTTTCTTCAAATATTGTAAGTTTTTAACTTCTTTGTACATATAGATAAAATACACATGTATATATATTTTATACTCAATTTTACTTAAATGTGAAAAAACGGTAATGAAAGTTAATCATTTGCATCTGTGAACGATAATGATTCTTGTGAAATAGAAGGGAATTCCTGATAAGCATGTCAAGCTTATAGAATCGTTTCATTCATAATATGAGGATGTACACCATATAACAGCACAGTGAGTCATTTTTACGCGATTCGACGCTTCACACGAGTAGTAGCCTGTCATATTACGTTCAACATTTTTTGTACATAGTTTCAATTTCTTTTTTAAAAAATGACAATAAATCATTACAAAGTGAAAATTGATTAGTAATTAGTTTTTATACGATATTCGTTTTTAAAAAATATTTTTATATGGATTCAATATAAATGAAAAAAAAAAAAGAAACTATATCTGGCTTTTCATTTAATGGTTATTGTTCTCCTTGTCAAAATTTCGTTTTAAATGTTATTGTTTTAGCATATCATCACATTTCAAGATTATTTCTATGACAGAAACAATTCTATTGAGTGAATTTACTCTATAGTAAATACGTTTTAATGAAATTGAAATTGAATATAGCTTGAATGTAGCTGATAAATCTTTAGTATATTATGATTATATTAAATTTTTGCGAACACAATATCGTATGCTTAATGTAATTTGAAATCATTAAGTATAATATTGTTTTTCTTAACATGATTAATATATTGTCGCTAACGTAAGCACGTTTAATCAGTTTTCGTTCTATTAGAGATTCGTTGAACTAGCCGAGAAAATATTCAATTAAGAAATAAGCTACAGCCAGGATATCGGTATTTCGAACTATATTACATATTATTATTAATATATTATATCAAATATTAAATTAAAGAGAAAAATTAAATTATATTAATATCTATATAAAAACATTAAGCTTAATTTATAAATCTTGAGATATATAATTAGATAATTAAATTTACAATTCCTGGCAAATATAGAACAATAATTAATTATTATACATTCCTACATAATACATTATTATAATCCTATTAAATAATCATAACCATTTTTAAATGGTATTATTATTATAAATATGAGAAACATATCAATCAACATCTTTATTATAAGTAAAATTTCGTTTATTAGTGAGTAGAAAATCAATTACTTGACATGAAAATTTGATAAAATTACAGTAAAATAACGATTTCTAAATGTTTTTATATTTTATTATTACATTTTAAAAGTATGCTGTTTATTTAATTTTTTTTTCTCATTTTAATCGTCAATTTTGTTTTTCAATAATGCATACAAATTGTTTAACCGTTTTTTTACAGTTCATTTACTTTGAGACTATATATGCAACCATAAATGTGAAATAGTTTGTGAAATGTGATATGCTTACTTTTAATTGTTAATCAAATATTTTATTTTGCCATATAACTAGATAAAAATATATCAACAAGGAATTGTTATTTATTCTAACATTTCTGTGGATAATATGAACTAATTTTGCACATTGTAAGTGCCATTACATAATAAAAGCCATATCTTTTAAATTTGTTATACAAATTAAAATTATAAAATTATATTTTACAATTTTACAAGTGTTGAGCATTGTAGGATTTAAGTATAAAAAATGTAACAGTGTTATATAACTATAAACCAATTTGAATATTACGTTGTTGAATTTTTTAAATATTTAAAGAAACGACATCGAAACACTAATCGAGCACGAAATATTCTAAATCTTGCAAGTCTTTGTGTCGATCTCCTGTTCACAGCATTTTTGAAAATCCAAAGAGATCCCTTTGTAATAGTTCTTTTCAGTTTCTTCTAGACCTTCAGTTTCTTTTAGACCTTCAGAAAGTTTAGACCTGAGTTTCCAAGCCTCTTCTATCATGAGAAAACCGGTTTTTCTCAGAACTGGACAATCATTTTCCCAAAATACACGACATATGTTAGAAGTGATATATATATATAAGTTTAAACGTTATATTTTTCACGTTTTTTGATCGAAAATTTATAAATTTTTTAAATAATTTTTGTGATATTTTTATAATTATTATTTTTTAAATAATTGTTTTTGAGTACCTCAATAATTCAGATATTTCAAATATTTGAATCGTATTAATTAGTTTCCGGTTAAAGAAAGAGACCAAAAAAAAAATGCCATTGGAAGATAAACTATCTTGCGCATATTATAAAGTTTGAAAGAAACGAAATTTATTATTTTAGCAAACCAAAATAACTATACATGTTATCTATGTACTATGTACATGTGTTTATTATATGTCCTTTCAAATCAGGGAATTTTTATTTCCTGTTTCGCAAGTCTTAAACAATTTTTCTTACCATCCGTTTTCGTTAACGCAAACAAAAATTCTGTACAAGAAGAACTGGCATGAACGAATGACACGGTTTCACGGGATAGTTAAACATACGGACATGGTGTATCTAATTAACGAGATTACCTTGCGCGAAACCCGTTTCTGTATTGATCAGGCCTTATTTAGGAGCACGACATCGTGTGGACGAACCTTAAGCAGCGAAAGTAAACGGTTGCCACTAGCAAGCTGTTGCTTCGGCTTATCTGTTCACTCGAAGAAACGAAAGTGTTTCGCTATCATACTTTAAAACGCCGCGTACACAACGCAGCTGCCTTTTTACTGGCTTCAATTCTGTCTTACGTAACCTCGCGCAATAAGAAAGGCAATTACGTTTCGTTGTACTCGTGTGCGATCATTGGGTTAGCGTGCGTATTAGCACGGGTTATATTAATCGCGATTCGATCCCGAGACTAGACTGTGGGAAAGTTACCATGGGTTACGTGCTCGAACTATATCTCTGATGCCGATTACGTCTACGCGGAAGCGCAGTTTCGCGGTTTTCGATTTGTCAATTGATTTTTTTCAAAATTATGTTCGAACGTTCGAGTTGCCTTGTAAAATTATAGTTAAATACGCACTCTCATTTCTTTTTGGCAACTATTCTTTCTGAAATACAAAGAACAGTAGTCAAAGAGACGTTCTTCTTGAATACTGCTCTTTCTCTCTAAAAGAAATACATCTACATATATATGAATATATTTTATATTTTATTTATATACGATACATATATATTTTCATATGGTATAATATTTGTCTATTTTACGATACTCTTTCATATTCATATATGGATTAATTTTTTTGAAAAATGTAATTGTTATTATAATAACATATGTCATTATAGGAACTTTCAATAATTATAGTATTTTTTAATCGTACCTGAAGATTAATTATAAAAATTATTAATATTTGAAAAATATTGTAACGCTTCTAACATTAATAAACATTTTTAATTAGATATCTTTCTTCGATTTATGATAGATTCAAAATAAATTATTTTTAAAAATAATTTAGTCGTTAGAGATGTGTCAAGGTATCTGGAATTATTTTTTACACTTTCGCTAGTTGTTAACTCGTACCATCTGAGAGTTAGTTCCCTCTCTGTTCCCGCAAGAGTGAAATGCCAAAGTGAAAGGGTATGTCTTCCCATGCGTGTTGTTACCTCATAACTTGTTCTGTTGCCCGTAACATGATTTCAAACCGAAGCAAGGCTGCGCTCACATCGAATCGCGTATATTATTTGAATTTATTCGCGTTAAATGTTTCTTAAATTATAAAACAAAATTGTGACGTAAAACACTATAATGATGTAATAATATATTATATCCTCCGTGGTATAATTGCAAGTTTCTTAAATTTTCAAAACTAATTAATTGAGCGTAGGTGCATCCATAAATAAAATTCGTAATAATTAACGAGTATTTAACAACATTCGTTGTTAACTAGATTACCTCGTATGTATATTAAATATTTAATCGCACTTGCTTTTTTTTATATGTACGCGTAACTTTTTTCGCTGGTCTAGATAAGTCACACATTGCATTGGGATAGTTTCCTTTTTTTTCTTTTTTTTTTTTTTCCTATCGTAAAAAGTATTACGTGCGAAAGCACCGCAGTACGTCATATGCAACGATGTGATTTGAACTTCCGCGTAACTACTGCACCATAAATGGAGTCAGTCGTAGATTTCCGTGTTACAACTGTTACTTGGAAAACTGTGTCTCCGCGATTGTACATTCATTTAAAAGTCATGCGTAGACTTAGATTTGAAAATATACGGTACCGATAACACGTTCCATATGCGTAAATCAATACCGTATGCAAGTTCTCCATGTAAAATAGCATTTTCGCCTAGTATGTGTTACAAGTGACATAACTGCTTATGTTAACAACAACAAATATTATAATTTTCAATTTTAACTACGTGCAGGGAGAATATTTCTTCAGCCTAGTATATGCTTTCATAACTTTTCAATATGTAGACCACTAATTTACAAAATACTTTAACAAAATTTTCATAATATTACATAGAAATAATATCTGATATTGGGAGAGAATTTGAAGCGTTTTTAGCAATGATGTTTGCATAAAAGTTGGAGGCTCGCTCTTCCTAAAATTATGATTTTAAACTAAATACTATCAGAAGTTATTGTTATTAATTGACAATTAATCAATAAGAATAGACAAATTTACGAACTTACTAATTTAAAAATTAAAAGATTTAAATTTATATAAAATTTATTTTGAACATTTGTCACTTTTCTTAGAATGGAATTTTAAATTATTTTTTTTTTTTTTTAGTAAATTTATTTATATAATGTTTTTAAAGTTCATAATCTAACTAAGCGATTAAATTAATTGATAAAAATTGATAATAGTAACATTAATCACGTTTTACATGACAACGCGTTTATTGATTTATTACTAAAAAATGTGATAAATGTCTAAATTATTTTCAGACATATCTTCTTGAACATTTTCAAGAAAGATGATCGATCACGAAACACTTTGCTGACAATTTTACACGTGTTTGACCATTTAAATGGTTTTCCTTACATAAAATTTTTGCTTCACGCGATCTACGCGTAAGATTTGTTTCAACTTTCATTTTCTCTTGCTGGCGTAATCTTGGAATTCGGCGTGCGCCTTGGTTAAAAAGTGAAAGTAACCATGCTCAGATTCAGCATTTCCCTGTTACCCGTCCTTCAATGTTCTGTCTAATTTCACTGTTCACGCGGAATCGTATCGGTTCACACGAAAGCCGGGGAAACGTAATTTTATGGCCAACGATGATAAGAACTGGGTTAAGGACAACACATCGAATTCAGACTTCGAGTCGATCGATTAATTACAAACCGGTCCTTTTTAATCGAACAACCTCTACTAAAGAGGATGCTTATAAGAAGTATGTAACATACACATACTCAGTTTCTAATATTTATATAATAGTTGACATTTTCCGAAAAATCGATGTAATACCAAAATGCTGCCGAAATTCATTTGATGCACGAAATATAGTTTCTTAAATTGATCGGTACACGCTCATGGTGTATATCTAACTAGCAAATATGTGCATAGTCGTTGCGAGCACAGCTCGCTGCTTGTCGTCCGTTTGCTTTCCTTAGCCACTGGAAATCCGCGACTTAAAAATAATACATTTTATACATACCTACGTAGATATATGTACATTGTATATTTAACGACTAAACTTCACTGCTATGTTAGAACTCATCTTTTTTCAGGTTCTTTAAACTTTAAACTTAATAAACAACGTGGCGTGATCTTATTTGTAAATATTTTTTCTTTCTAATAGGTTTTAACTTCGTAGTATTTCATATCAAAAATTAATTTCTTACATTAAATTGAAAACGTTAGCAAACTATCAACTCAGTTGCATTCAACTTCGTTATGTTATTTGTTGCTTTTCTATTCTTATTATTTATTTTTATTTATAATTATCATATACAATATTCCGCTTATATTCGATTAGAATTTAATGTTAATATTTAATGTCAGATACTTTTTGTTATTATTGTTACTGCATGAAATCTTTATTATTTATTTCCGTCTTATAGAATCTATATGTCAAATCTCTCTTTACTTCGACAAATATGCAAAATGTGGAATAATATCACACAAAAGCAACATTTATGTATATTTCATGGAAAATCTCGAACAAAATTTCAGAAATTAATCTCCAATTTTGAAAACATTGTAATTTTTTCTAAATATAATCAAAAGTGTGGAATATGTAAAAGAAAAATAAAAAATGAATTAATGTGATACAATTCGGTATAAAGCAGTTTTTTAAATTTCAACTCAGTTGCATTTTTTTTTTAAATTTCAAAACATTAAAATTTATTGAATTATTTCAATAAAAAATACACATACCGAAGACTTATGTATGTAGAATCCAAAATTTGATTATACCTTAGGACGTTTATTCTTGTACTTCCGGACGAGAAAGTACATTCTCCAAAAACGAATCTAGATACATTCAGCTTTAGCTTGAACACTCGACGACAAAAAACATAATTTTCTTTCCATGCATTTAATTCCCAAAATTTAAATTAATAGAATACGTAAAATTCTAAATGTTAAACATATTCGATAGTTTTTACTTAGAGTAGATAATAAATAAGTAGAAGCTGTTGTTGATAATTACAAACAATTCACTGACTTGTAAAAATATTACAGAATTCGATTATAATTTTTGAAACCGTTTAAATAAATGTAGATGCGGGAAACAGAAAGTACTGTATTTATATTTACATACGTATATTATAAATATACAAATTATAATATAATTCATATTTAACTATACTCATTGTAACGTTACAAGAAGGTTAAGCGATAATGATGGTTTTTCTATGAACAATTAAATAATTTATTTCCGGAAAAAATGAAAAAAAAGAAAGACAAGACTTGCTTCAAACTTTCTTTTAATTTCTATAGATTCTTAAATACTTTTCCGCAATATAAAAGATGTTTTCATAATCGAAATAAATTTATTAACATTCGAAAATTAACTATCAAGACTTTTTGTTTATTTTTTAAATAGCATTTACTTCAATAATTTTTATTGATTGCTCAATTCGCCTCGTAACGTTTTGTCAATCTTCGTGTCCAAATTTACCACCTTGACACACTTTCTCTTCATTATGTTTCTTCTCTTTGTTCTTGTCACATTAATCTGAACTTGTTAATTTCTAACGTATCATTTTGTCCACGTTTGAAATCACTGTTCGTAAATTTATAAATGTCGAGTAAATTAAACTAATTATATAATAATATAATTTTTGTAAACTATCAAACATTATCAGTAATTTTTATTTTGAGTGAACGCGAACTTTTTTTTCCAATTTTTGCATCACGAAGCGAGTAAATTATAAAACGCGGAATAATTAACATGGACGTGATGCAAATAGATTAATAATGATGCAGCTCAGATTTAAGAATTCATTTTCACTTGAGAAACTCATGGAGAAACTGGGGATACATCTTTGAAATATTCAAGCATCACAGTCAAATTTATTCGATCGATTATATATAAAAATCTCTTGGAAAAAATTATAATACACGTGCAATCGAAGTTGTGATGCAAATGGGTTGAGAAACGAAAAAGCAATCTTTATCAATGTTTTGATATGTCGATCTATACATATACAGATCAGTTTGTTTCGTCATCGACTCTAAAAAGGTAACAGAAAATGAACGAATCACTGTTTGGGTGCGCCTGGTGTGTATTCATTCGCGTTTGATAACTTGCGTCATTCTTTTGCGTGTGTTTACAATTGTATTATTGGATATACATACGATTAAGATTGTGATATTTATTCGGAGAAGAGTGATACGTCACAGTTTTGAATCGAGTCGCAGTGATTTGCGTTGACGCTGGCTCGCAAACAACTGCAACTTGATGATCGCAGCTACCATAAAAAGCACTTCCCCTGGATACAAACGGATCTAGTTAGCCTCTCGTGTTTGATAATCAAAGTTCCACTTTCGCACCTTTTTCACTCTAGTTTCGTGCAAATAGCGTCTAACTACGAAATCGATAATCCTTGAAAATGAAAAATTTAAAGGGACAACGTTGTTTATCGACTACAACGAGAAGCAGAATAATTAAGAACGTAAAAAGCATGTTTGTTGATAAACAACAACTGCACTTGCTAGTTGAAACCTACAGCTGTTCAAATACCAAAGATTATTGCTAATCGTAAGGCTGAATAAATATATACGAATTATTGTTAATTCGAAAATACGTTTCGTGCGTCTTAGTAAAAAAAATATGAAATAATAAATAGACAATCTATAAAAACAATATCTAATGAAAATAATTGGCTAACCGACAGAAACAATACTTAAAATAAAGCGATAAAATCGTTCCAACAAATATTGAGTCTTTTTTTTTTGCAAAATTAATACTTTATGTCTAATATAAAATTCAGATATTTACTGAAAATACTGTAAAAAGTTCTACAAATTACATCACAAAGCCAATAACCAGAATTTCATAGTGTCGTTTTAATTATCTCGTTGATGTAATAAGTGTTACCTCGGTATTCGATTATTATAAAATAAATATTATATCGCACAAATATAATGTTTGATTGTTATAATGAATTTTTTTTTTTTTTTTTTTTAACATTTTAGAAATGCAATGATTTATGCATTGGACAGTTGTTGTATTTTTTCGATTCCTTTATCATTCGTAAGAAGTATTGAAAATGATAAAAAAAATTAATAAGAAAAATTAATTAATAAATTATACAATGATAAAGAAAATTAATTATAAAGGAATTTTAAAAATATCTATTGAAGACAATGTTGCATGAGAATGTATTGGGTTGGCAACTAAGTCATTGCCGATTTCAAATAAGAAGGAAAATTCAGAATTTTTGTTTCTTGACATAACCAAGGGTTTTTAATTTTTTTTCAATGCATGTATGCGATACATTGAGCTTCTCTGCAATGTCTCGTGTTGTGCTGTGACGATCTGAATCGATAATGGCCTTGATATGGGTTTCATCCACTTCGACTGGGCGGCCAGATCGTTGTGCATTTTTCAGTGAAAAATCACCAGAACGAAATCTTTCAAACCAATTTCGACACTGCCTTTCTTTTAAGGCTTCATCTTCATATACGGCACATAACTTCTTTTGTGCTTGCGATGCGTTCTTGCCTTTTCGGAAGTAATACAATAAAATGTGTCGGAAGTGCACGTCCTGTTTTTCCATTTTTAAATTGGGATAAAAACAAAACTAAAGAACTAATCGATATAATTTTTTTACTAATTAAAAGTAGAAGTCCACACAGTAAGAAAAAAATATAGGTTAGATGCTCTGACCACGTTAACAAAACAAAAGAAAGTGTAGAGTGAATCTATCGACAAAAGCGGCAATGACTTAGTTGCCAACCCAATAACAAGAAATACATTCAAACTGTCGACAGACATCGCAATAATTGTACTAGTATGGTGCATTTACAAAATCTGCTGCATTGAATGAAATGAAATAAAATAAGAAAATATCGCTATAAACTTTGAATGTCACGTAGAAACGAATGTAACACCGAAAACAATACGATTTCTTGAATTTTTGTCAACTGAGCCTAATATTCGAAGTTCAATAAAATGACGGTAAAAAATCATATTCAAGTTTTTGGCAGTCGTTGTAAAGAGGAAAGCTCCAATCTTTAAATCCATGATAGATTCAATTATGAAAAAAAATTGTTTCATGTTTTTACATATGACAATTTACAGCATTTTTTGAGGGGAAAAATATCTTCTCTTTGCCATCTGTCACATGATGTAAAAACATTTTAAAATAAAACAAAACACGCATTTCGAAAGTACAGGCTTCGAGCTTCAAAATGAATCCAGATATACTGTTATATGATTTTTCAGTTTCAATATTTGATGTTCGAATATTAACGGGATTTATTGTATCTGTGTGACTAATAACTTGATAAATTAAATCGTCAGTTTCCTCGTATCGATGAACCATAAAACAAATTGCAGAAATGATATTTGTGTGCGTAGCACGTCATTATTACTGTCTATAACTATCAAACGCTTTCCAGTAAAATTGACGAACAAGAGGTGCCTACTCATAGCATTTAGTTTACGATTGAAAGCGCTATTCTCACGGCGAATTCCAGCTTTGTCTCGTCTCCCTGCTGCAAATAGATGTGGACGTGATATTAATTGAAACAGCGTATAATTCATTAATTGAATATAATGGTTATATCGAATTTGGTTTACTTTGCATTCATAATCCGGGATCGAATGAAACTACATATTAAAAGTTTGAATTAGTTATAAAATAGCGAGAAACTTTCTTTTCTTTTCCATTTAAAGAAAACTGTTCTGAAATACATCGTGTTTGCTGAAAATTTTATTCCGTGCCTTTTTGCACAAATTTCCTCGAAAATTGACTTAAAATTTATTTTCTTTGAAATAAAAAAAAAAAAAATCCAGTTAAGCGAGAACATTTATTCTGCTCTAAAAAAAGTCAGCAGATTTCCCGCAAAATAGATTCAAAGTTGAAACGTAAACATGAGTTTAGCAAATAATTTATAATGAAACAAAACAATTATATAAAAACTACGATTTGTTTCCTAGTCTACATATATCTATTCTTTTAATATCTTCAGTACTGCTAATTCAAAATAATATTTTTAACTATTTTAACACTGTCGTGTCGTGTTATATCAAAAGAGCGTATTTATAACTCTCGCTTAAATCAAGTCCTTAATGCCAAGTAGCACAAAAATACTTTATACATATTATCATTTAAATAACCGGCATTGCATTTTTGCAATCTGTAATATTATACGCTTGCTACGTCGGTATCTTTATCAAATGAACGTGTCTTAAATTATCTCTTCCTAACTTTCAGTTTGATTTCAGTCTTCGGCTTTGCTGAGCTAAATTCATTTTCATTTTTGGTAATCACAGTTGTAAATATTAAGTAAATATATACAAATAGGTGCAGACAAAATCCTATATATTTCTATGCCCTATATGATCTTGATAATAGGATCTGATTATACTGTTAATGAACTTTCAAAACATTCCATATAATACACATTATTATATTCATAAAAAGTTGAATATTTTCGAACGATTCTGTACAGAAAAATATTTATAAAATGCAAAGACAGGTGCCGAATAAAAATCAAATTTGATTATACCCGATTGATAATAAAATATCCTGAGTATAATTCAGAAATAGCAAATGTATCAAAAATTATACAGGAACAGAAATAACGATGAATCTATATATTACTATTTATAAAATTATATTTATACAAAACAAACAATAACTAAAATTGTAACTGTATTAAAACTGAAGGAATATAAAATATGAAAATGTACATAACATTAGTTATTTCAGAACACAAAATGTGTCTTAATAAAAGATTATGAAACAGTACATAAAAATCTGAAGATGATGTAAAAAAATTATTTATAAAATTTATTTCGTATCATACAACTGCAAAACATTCTATTTGTTGTTATATACATATTTATTACATTAATAATAATATATAATAAATATATGAATAACAATAATTAGGTTAGGTTAGGTAGAAATATTTCACCAATTTTTTTACTTTCCAAAATCCAATATTTAAATCCAATATTATACAATATCTCTTCCAATCACATCAAACATTGATATAATTCATTGTACATGAAAAGCAAAATCTGTTGAATTTATTACTTTTTTTCTATATTCTTAAATTCTATAAATATTAGATTATTGCTCACCAATCATACACTCTACAATCGAATAATAATTACTATAAATAGAAAAGACCGCCTAAAAATTGTATTATTAAACAATGCGTTGATTTTGAATATTGGATTGGAAAGGTTAATAATTTACTTTAAATATAAATAAAATAATACGATTTTCATCAAGAATTTAAAAAAGCATAGTATCTACAACAAATATACATAATTATACATAAAATATGCATAATATTTGGGATCTGAAATGCATAATTTATAACATTACGTTTGAAACATTTATAAAGATGCAAATCAAAGTTAGTTGTCAGGGAGTAAAAATTAGGAATTAAAGTTAACTCATTTGTCCATACATCAGGAAGGTACACGTCGGAACTGGAACAACATTATCGCCGGAAATGTGGCCTCCACATTTCCCAAGTCCTTGTTTCGTTATTATCAATTGGGCCATACGTGCGGCTAGAATGTGTCATAGTATCTTTAAATCTTCGACAACGTCGTTGCATCACTTTATATATCTATTAAATTATTAAAATACACGATTCGCGGTTACGATGAAACCATGTGTTTTGATCAAAGAAAAATAAGTTATACAACCTGTTTGAAATGCTGCGTTACACATGCGTGTGTGCGAGTGTTCAATGTTTTGTTTCTAATATAAATAAACTTGGTTTATTGACGCAATATTATTCACAAAGTAGAGTGACACGGTAGAAAAATAGAATACTATTAATGTTGCGATGAACTAGTTTAATGAAACGTTAAAGGTGATCTGAGTAAATAGATTCGATATTTCTGTTTTCTTCTTTAGTGTTTAATTTATTTTCGGATTATTTAAAATTTTTGTTATATGCCTTTACATAACTTTACTTCGCAATTTGACTATTTTTACAAGAATTGTAATAGTTTTTAGTAAGAATTTTAAGAATTATAATATAATAATTTAGACGTACGATTGTATCGGGATTCCTAACGATTGTTGGCAATGTATTGCTAAAACAAGAAATAAAATGAGATACAACGTGTAGTGTCATGCATGGTTATTCGCGAATCAGCGCTACGATGGAATTCAACGATTCTACTGAGGTGACGTCATTTTCTTCTTTAAAGTCATAACCATTTCTGGTCCAGATGGCCTAGCTATACATACAAAGTGTTGTATAAACTCACAGTTATTTTCTCAAATATTCCCTCTTTCTTCACAAAGAAAATTCTAACGTAAATCTTCTGATATAAAATATATAAATATATTAATACTAAAAGTCCTAGATCGGTCGACAAACATATCTACTTATGTAAATTTCCAGAAGACTTACTATCGGTTAGAGATTAAACGTTTCAAATGTCGCTATTCATAACCTGGACGTATTTGTAGTTTTTAGAAAGTGATACAGTTGCAACCACTTGTATGAAAAATAGTTTAGTTACAAACGTACTTTCATACTAACCGTCGGTCAGTAATATATTAATGAATTAATCTTATGGCGAAGTTTTGTTGTATTTTGTATTCTTTTGTATTTTCAGATGGTATTTCAACCACACATTTTCGGTGACGGAAAAGCGAGTCAATCGTAGAATTTAACGCAGTTATTTCATGTAAATCTTCTTCTGGAGCTCAAATTTTTTGTTACTAAGGTTTATTAAACTCTTAATATGTTATATCAATGAATGATGCCGACAGCTTAAAAAAAAAACTAATAGTACAACTGAACATTTCCTAAAGAATTTTACACAGGGTGTCTCAGAACGGATGATACAACCTCGAGTAGAAGATGATTCCAAATGAAAAAATGAGTCGAAAGAAAAAATAAATTTTTTTCATTAAAGCCTTTGTTTTTGGGAAAATCGAATATGAAAATTTATCAATATTATACTTATTCTATGTGTGAAAATAATGTAGGATACAATTTTTTTTTGTAGGATTTTTTATTCTAAAGCAATTTTTAATAATTATTTCCTTAAAAATGACGCCCTCAACGAAAAAATTTGATTCTACATTTTTCACTTATCTTTGTACATAAAATATTCTTATGTTGATTGTTCGCGCCTATCTTGCACGGAATTAGCTAAATTGAATATATATATTCATTTAATTAAATCTTCAAAGAAAAAAATTGACAACTCTGTATAAATGTATAGTTAATATGCTATTATAATTACAGTTAGAAAAGAAGTACTTTTTAAATACTTTTAAAAATATTAAAGAAAATACAGCAGGATAGCATAATTTGATTAAAAATTTTATTGAGGAATAAAATAAACATGCTTTTTACATTACCGAATTAAAACATTCATTTTTCAATCTACGTTATGTCTTAAGACGTATCATTGTGTCATAGACTGTAGTTTATACTATTTATATTAGAAAAATTTAAGATATTTAATTTTACATTACATAGAAAATTTACTTACATATAAAATTGATTTATTAATTTAAAATCCTAGATTGTTATCAGTGATATCAGTCAAGAATTACTAATCCAGTTAAGAGTAATCCCTAATTGAGCAATAAAGATTTTAAAAACAAAATATGGTATAAAACGTTTATATCAGTGTATTTTCTGTTCGTATCTTTAAATATCAATGATTTTGAAAATCGTATATTTCACGTTAAAGAAAAGCAAAGTGTAGGGATTCTATGAAATTATGTGGATAAAGATTTTTTAATCTTAACTTACGTGTAAGTAAACCCTTACTTATCGAGAAATACGCGAATACCGTTTTTATTCGGCGGGCAATTAATCTTAACGTGAAGCGCCGTGTTTTTCCACATTTCTCGTAAATTAATAATGCGTTCGATTCTTTATTTGCCATTAAAAGGAAGAAGAAAGAAAACAAAAGTTTTTGTCGATGTTGTTATTATTATTATAATTCTTAGATTAAAATATTTATAAGTTAAATATATAAATTATATATATATTATATTTATATATATATTTATAAGTTAAATATATTAATATTAAATCTTATTGTTATATTATATTACATTGTTACTGATTATATTACTGCATATTAAACGTTATGTCATTTAATTAATAATAATAACAATTGCTTGTGAACTGAGTTACATTAAACACACAATTGCATTAATTATATATGAGGAAAAAAGAATCACGATTTCAAAGAAAAAGTCTGTAAAGAGTATTAATGTTATTTTGATTATCTATTGTCAGATCTATCTGTAAATTATTGTTGATGGTGTTCTCACAGAAGTTTAGTGTATCATAAGAGTTACTATAACGCGTGATGTAAGATATAGTTGCAAATGAGTTTCGAATATTTGTTATCTGTGTAGCGCATAATTTAATCTCCCTAGTTTATTGTGGTAATACGAAATGGTAAAACAATTAGACTTTTATGACTTACTGATATTTTAAGAATCCGATATAATTGTAAAAACAACTTTTATACTTTCGTTTGCAAGTGAATCCTAAATTTATATTTATATGCAGGAAGAGTACTCGTCGAGTGTAATAAAAAATTCGTCATGATTACAAATTAGATTTACTCGCTTAAAGCCAAAATATACTTTATAATTGCAAAAGTTATTCAAACACAATAAAGTAGAACAATTGTTTTAAATTGGCCGATGTTTTAAATAGTACGCAACGAATAATTTGCGTTTAAACGTTTTTACGTTTGTACGTTTTGCGTGGGTGAAAAAAAGGAGAATTCAAACTGTTCCCGAAAATTCTGGAAATTTGGCACACATATTTATATATAGTTAAATCGATAAATTTTTATATATAGTTAAATGAAAACTTTTATTTCACAATCAGTGATTTAAGTAATCCAATTCGTAGCTTGTTATTATTTGTCTAATCTATATTTTATTTAGGTAGTATATGTATGATAATATCTTTTTAGATCTGCGACAAAATTTGCAGACAGTTTGATATTAACCACTTGCGCTGGCAACTGATTGCAGACCATAACGAGTGACCAAACCGTATACAATAATTCGTCGCTTTCTTTTTGAACTCGTCGGTATGATAGAAATTATTGAGAAGTAATAAATTTATTATTTGTTTTGCCTGAATTATACTTAAAATATACTTAAAACTGAGAAAATATTGCAATTTTGAGACAAAAAATTCTCGAGAAGTGCGTGGCACGTCATTTCAGCGCAAGGTTAACGTTGATATTAACATTTTTAAAAAGAACGTTCCACTATTTCACTATCTTCCAAATGTTAGTATGAATATATAATAATGTGAGGTATATTAATTATAAAAAATTACAAACAAAAAATGATAGCTAACGTATTGCTTTAAAAATGTGCAAAAACAAAACACAGAGAAATATTGTTATTTAATAGAAAATTTGTAAAGACTTGCATAAAATTTGTTACGTTGAGTAATGTGAAACTATGATGCAAAGTTCTCTGTTGAACAAAAGATTTTTTTTTTTTAGAAAGACGACGAATTTGTTTCAAACGTATAAACGAAAGATGCTTAATTTGCAAAACATTTTCAATTTTTGAAACATGTTCAAATCTTTGATAGAGTATATAGCACAAGCTGCAGACGAATCTTACACTCAAACAGCAACCCTCAATTGGGCTAATTATCCAATGTCACGAGAAACACACAGTCTACCGCGTCATATCGCAACAGGAAGCGGAATTGCTGGGCGTACTAACACATATATACATGTGTATACGTACAGGTTGTATGCTAAGTACTTTCGTTACAAAGTTATCGTTATCGTTGGTATCAGTTGGTTCATTCGGAAAGCTTCAGGAAACGTCGAAGGAAAATCTCTGAATTGATAAGAGAGTCCAAACGATTCAGTCGCCGGTGAAAGAAAGGAAAAGGATAGAAATGCTAATTCTATTCTCGAATTAGATCAGAGACATATCGTTTTGTGATTAAATTTGTCTAGAATAAATCAAATGATTAAAATATTCTAAAATATTCCAAATTATTAATTTTCATGTAAGAATAATCGAGAAATTCAATAACGTATTTTTTTTTCATTTCTTTTGCTGAATATTTGCTGGAATGAATATTTGAATATACTATATAAAGATATATAAAGGTATATTTTATTTACATCGAACGAACTAAGTTCGTCAAATTATTTTACAAATTGTGATTTAACTATATAAGATGACACTGAAATGATCTTAATTATTATAATTTTACAATACCTTATAAAATTCTACGATAAACAGTTTATCAAACATCACTATCATTGTGGGTAATCAATGTTTTCTTTTTAACACTAGGTTTACGGACATTTTTTTATATACCTATCTTTACGGACACACGTCAATTTGACGCATGAATAAAATCATACATTTTCTTTAAAAAGCAACATAAAAAAACAACATAATTATATGCTATTAACTTATGAATGAAACTACGAAATATATGTTTATATAAAATTTACAATATTCAACATTATATAACACTACATTTATTCCGCACATCTTTTTCATATTCAATTTTGTTTACACACTTTCCGCAAACAATCATTTTACACTTTGTACAGGTATTGTTGCTTCTGTTTCTTTTATAATATCCAATTTGGCAGGTCTTGCGTTCTTGTGAGGTATTAGGCGACGGATGATCAATGTTTTGTTGGTTTTCCTTCTCTTTCCTGGCAAGTTCTTCGGCCAATTGAAAAAGAAAATCCTTTCTGGATTACTTTGATGACAGGTACATTCTTTATACAATATTGATGCATTTATTGCTGCTAAATTCAAAATGTTGAAAAACACTTGGAGAGGCCACCAAAAAGATGCTGCTTTTACGGTATATTTCCGCGCCATTTGATCAACTACGTCTACTCCAAATCTTAATCTTATTGTACACACGATGTACATAATATACGATTGTTTCTGGGGTGCGTTTGTTATTGTGGGACAGCAATGTCTTTAGATGTTGCGTGAATTGTTGGTGGTCCACGGACCACTAAATCCATCTACTTCCAATTTCTTCCAAATTGTTCCATCAATTACAATTTTTGCACATATCACAGACTGCATCCAAATTTTTGAATTATCTGATAATGTTTGCGTTATTCTCGGACTCAGAATCGGATGGGATATGCATCCTTTTCCTGCTACGATGAAAATTTCCTTTTCACTATCTAACGATTCCTCTGTTTGTCCACTTCCATCTGACTTGAGAATCTCAATTTTATTCTCGTTTTGTGATAATTCGTTTTCGTTCTCTTTATAGCGTGTGCCACAGCAATCCTCACTTATACTGACTACTTTTTTCAATGTGTTATCACCTCTTCTAAACATGTTCGAATGAATAAAGAAGAGCTATTTGTTAAATCAGTGTAAAATTGAATTTTACAATAATATTACTGATACTCAAAATCCGCTAGTACTTTCTTCTTGAATGCACAGACTAATAATAAGTGATGTTTTTTTCTTCTGATGCTTATCCCTTTTCTGCATCAGGATTTTTCAATGTATATACGTAGGACACAAACAGTGACGTTGCATTACCCACTTCAGATTTGACATATCGGATTTGAAATATCGCTGCTGCACTGTTTATGTTTTACTTTTGACGTTTACTTTCCTGAAGAACACTTATTACGTTTATATTTATTGCAGTGAAGCCAATTTACTAGCATTGATGCTTACTTTACGATCGCGTTAAATTTTGACGCGTACCCGTAAAAATAGGCATACCAGATAGAGAATTTCAAAATTAAAAAGTTTGAATAAAATGAATTTTGATATATATTTGTCTGGTTAAATGGATGAAAAGCAGAAGAAAAATTTCTTCATGAAACTCGAAAATGATACATCCCGTAACCTAGTGTTAATTGACGTCGCTTAATTACTCACGCTGGCAACTGATTGCGGTATGATATTATATATACATATCGTCGGTATGATATTGAATATAAATTACTAAGAAGTAATAAATTTATTATTTGTTTTGCCTGGGTTATACTTAACTATACTTAAAATTGAGAAAATATTGCAATTTTGGAGCAAAAAATTGTCGACGTGCGTGGCACGTCATTCCAACGCAAAAGGTTAAGATTGAAATATCAAAATTCTGCTTTATTTCCTCACTAATGTCTGTGTTTTTGAATGTCTTTAAAACTCATCTTTTGCTAAATTTCGTAGGTTCAAGAATGTATATGTATTATTTGAAATATTATTATTGTTGACAACAAAGTTTCTAGAGGAATATATTTTTAACCGTGTAAAATGAGATCGCGTCTAATAAACTCACAAATAATTTTCCACGTATTAAAAGTTTCGTAGTCTAATTCGTTTTCCGTTAATTATTTTTAATAAATAAATACTATTAATATTATCTTCTAATTTCGAACGTCAATGAGTAGAATAATTTCATTTATTTTACAATTTACGGGAGTATTTTCTCACATGCCGAATATATGAGTTAGATACATTTGCATACGAATCGATTAGGATCACAATTAGAACAGACAGTCTGACACGCTCTGTTCATTCCGGAATAAACGATTCGATATTGGTAATGATAGCAATTATAAATAGACTGGATTTTTTTGCAATTCGTAGAAAATTTAAAAATGCAGAAATGCAGAGAATGCACGTAGTATGTAGAAATGTATATAATACCGAAAGTAGAATATTTTCTACAATGTTTAATAGCGGAAAGAAATTTCACAAAAATATGAAATTACATAAAGAACTTGGAATTCTTTTAAAAATCGTTCAAAGCACTAATTCGTAACAATATTTTTTCGATTTGGAAAATTATTTTAAAAACTAACAGAATTATCTATTAATAAAGTAAATTATTGTAATGATCAATGATATCATACTTTAGCCATTGTACCATTATTTAGCATTGAATTTTTATGTATTACGTGTTTTTAACAACATTTAGGAATATCGTGTTGAAATCTCAGCAGAGGTTTTCTAACTACATTTACATTAAATTTAAAATACAATTGCAAGTTATAGCATTATATTGATTATAATATAATTGACAATAAACGTTTAGAACATTCTTTTGAGAAACGTTTGTCTGCATTTCTAAATACTTATATCGGAGCGCGTAATCTTGATCAGTTATTGTGATATTGGTGTACACGATGGTGCAATATGAATAAAAATGAAACATGTGTGATAAATGTAAAATATTAAATGAAATTTGGATTTTAGAAAACTTTCCGTAGTCCAACAATTATCTTTTTGTCTTATTTTTGTCGGGTGTGAATAATACGTGTCAAATATTGTGTCAACATATTTCACTTAAAATTTTCGTTCCATTCAATTTCATTCGATCGGACCGTTTATTTTATTTAGGATTTTTCACTCTTTGCAGAAATTTTTTCACAATTTCTTACGATTTTATTCATTTGCAGACGTTAGCTTCGCGTTAAAGCGTTTAAGATTACCTTTCTTTCTTTCTTTCTCTTTTTCTCCACGCACTAAAATTATTTATCTGCAATCCTCTCGGCTTCTTATTTCAAGAATTAAATTCCACGTAGATAAAATTTTCTCGCATCATCTATTTTATTGCGTTATATCATAGGAATTTGCAAATCAACGATTTATCAAACACGTGTTTCTTTTGCTCTTGGTTTTTATACGACAAATTTTCAAATTTTTTTAATTGAAATTAATTTGTACGTTCAACAAATGCTTGTATCAAAAACAATTGTTCCAACTGGATTATGATAAATGCATATAAATGTAAATGTGATACACATGAGTTTTATTTCGTTTCTTGCGGTTTTTCTTTGAAAACAAAATATATATCTATGAAAGTTAAAAAAGAGAAAACTTTTCGTTAATTTTCTTTTTTTCTATTCTGTACAATCACAATTGCACTACAATTAGTCAATTTCATGCAATTAATTGATTTTATAAATATATGCTGATGGTATGCAATTTTAATTTAACAATTAATCTGCAATTTAACAGTCTGACATCTGTAACACTAGTTAACAAATTTTACTATTTCTTATTTTCTCTTATTACATTTAACAAGTTCTACTATTTCTTATTTTCTCTTATTATTGTTTGTAGATTTTTACGAACTAACGCCGTCATTAGCTTACTTTTAGGATCCTGCTTTTCCTTTCTTATTTTGCATATGTATAGATGTAATTAGGAATGGGTTAATCATCGAAATCTCTAAATATCTCAAAACCCAAGAAAGCTCCGAGTTTCGAGAATTCGAAACCTCATTTTCTTCGTAATTCGAAACTCTTAAAGTTCAAAACAAATAAGAAAAAGTATAAAATCAAATGAAAAAAAAAATCATTTACAATACGAATAAAGAATGTTTGATTCATATGTATCTCGAATATTCGGTGCGCGAGATGCAGTTTTTGTTTTATCTTAAGGATATAAGCAGATGTGAAATCAATCGTGTTTCTGAATATCCAAATCTAAAGAAATATATTTAAAAAAATATATCTTATTACACTCAGTATACTTTGAAAGACTTTTGGGTAGTTGACAAAAGAAAAATAGATTAAATTCAGAAAGAATTCGGAAGCCAGTATTCTCAAACGAAAACCAGAATTAAAATCTTAAAACAAGATATCTCTCTTATGGAATAAAATCAGCGCTTCAAATTTCGAGAGAATTTTGAATTTAGAAAATTCCGAAAGTTTGGAAATCTTGCAAAGCTTCAGATTTGAGTTCCAGGAATTTGAAAATTAGTTTCAAACCTATCATTAGATATAATCTACGCGCTACATATAGATTTTGTATCACGAATGTGTGAATTGTTTTTGACAATTTTGAACAATATATATAGTCTTTTATAGTATGAAATGAAATGAAACAAAACTATCGTTTAATATATGGAATGTTTTATCAATTTGTTTAATAATATAGAAAGAAAAAGAAATTATCGATTCTCTGTTATAGATAAATGAAATGATTACAAGCAATGGTGATAAGTAAGTGATTCATGCACACATTAATTGAAAATGTAATAAATCTATAAGTAAATGTAAGTAGTAAAAGGATCTCAAAGTTTTATTTTAATTAATTCGTAATTGATTTTTAAAAATAAAATTGCTATTGTTTTGTCGTATAACTGAATATTTAATAGTCCAAAATTAAGATAAAAGTATCATTCATTTATTGTATCTTAATTATTAAAAGTAAGAACTAAAACGCAGGTATATTACATATCTTACGATTGAATCTAAACAAATTTTTATATGCATTGGATATACATTTTTGCAACTTTCAATTTTCCTAAAATGAATAAAATCCACATTCTAATAATAATATTCGACTTGCACATCGAATGAATGATCGAGTAATCGAGCTATTTTTCGAAAATAATACATATGTTAACCTACAGATTTTTCTCTTTTTATAAATTGAAATCAATACAGTAACATTTCCTTGAATCGTGTACAGTTGAATGATAAAAATTACAAATGCTTAAATACAATGTCATCATACTAGTGAAGTACTATAATATTCGTACAGAAAGAGAATACAAATTTACTGTTAAAATAGTTTCAAAGTTAATCGTTTTCAAATACAAGTACTGAATATTTCTTATAGAAAATAAAAAAAAAAAAATAAGTTTCAACTCAGTTGTAAGAAATATTCTATTTTATAATTGTTATTAGAATGTATTCAGAAAGGGAAACACATGTATAAATATGTAGGTGTGTATTAATAAACGTAGATTTAATGATATTATCTTGAAATATCTGCCAAAATTGAAATTAGAACATGAATTAATTCATTACTTTGTTTTCAATCCTATCTGTAAAATTGTATAAATATTGTTATCGTGTCACTCTAAAATAGCAATACTGCTAAGTGAACATTGAGACTTCGATCACACGTTGTCACACCACATTGTGTTTCCTTAACACATCACTTATTCTACACTATCTTATCGTTCCGGTGACAAATATTCTCTCGCTTTGTACACATTTTTACACATTTTATTACCGGTATTACCGGCGTTCGCCCAAAAATAATTTGCGATTCTTCTTTTCTAAAATAATAGCTCCTCTATCCGATGATCAGTTTTGACTAAAAGTTTCATATCAGTTTCAAATTTAATTTTGCAGATTATACCTGCAATTCATTTTCTGTCATTATTTCAAATTTCAAATTATTTTCTGTCATTATTAAAAGAAATATTACTAAAGATTGTTTTTTTTTTTTTTTTAGCAATATATTTCACTTTTTTTTATACGTACAATTTAAACAAACGAAAAAACTGAAATTGTAAATAAATATAATACACAGATATAATTATGTATGTCGACATGTTACTTAATCGATATTATTTCAATTTTAGTTTTAGAAATAAAATTAACATACATAATATAATGAAAACAATAATAATAAACAGTCTTTTATCAATACATCGTTTTTTTCTCTATTACGAAGAATCGATATTTTACTAGTATATTTGAATAATATAATATTTACAACTTTATTAATCGATTAAGCCATTTTAACGATTGAGTCATCATTTAAAAGCAATGAATATAGTTGATATAAATGTATGTACATATTTGACCTTGTTTACAGGATGTAGTAAGTTCTATCGTTTAGCATTTAATTACTTTGATACGCGATACTTCAAATAATTATCTCCTATTTCAAGATATACCTGTAAATATTCGATAATTAATTTTTTCCAGCACTTCCTCTTTTCAAAATTAGTAGGTTTTAATGAACGTAATGAATCTTAAGTGTTTCTGCGATTGACAATTTAATAAATTTATATTCGCGAAATAAGCATGATTTACTTGAAAAATTAGTTCGAAATGTAATTTGAAAATTTACCAACACACGTAATATTTCCGATTTGAGCCAACTGAAAAGGAGTTGGTTTCCACATGAAAAAATAAACCTAAGAAAAATTTGTTTTCGAGAAAATCATGTTTATCGGAATTAATTAACTATATGTTTGTGTTTGACTAATTCTAGACTAGTCAGAAATAAATAACGAACAGTATACAAATACACCTAAAAATAAATTTACGCGACATATCGTGTGCCATTTTCGTATCGAGAGATGAGACTAAATTTTGTGTTTTTTGGTTGCATTCCAAGTAAACACAACTTCAATTGTTTCTATGTTTCCAAGGATTTTCTTTCTTAGTTTGCGTGTATTGCGAGAACGGAAAAATTCAGATGCGAAATTTGGAATGTTTGAATCAATAGATACATATATAGATCTTAATGGATCAGATCATTTCTAGAATTTTCCTCCCATGTATGAACGTATTTTGACAGTGATAAGATTCGTAACTTTTCATTACAAAATTCATTGCAAGTGTGTCTATAAATGATATATTCGTTTCTCGTGTCGTCATCAAATTCGAAATTTTTAATAATAGTAGCAAAAAACTGCCAAATACGTAGCTAAATTTTTAAAAAGCTGAAAATCGAGGAATACGCGTTATTCGAAGATCTACTATATATTGTTTTGATCGATTATTTCAGAATTTAGAGATTCGTTTATCAATTATATCATTATTAGAAAAATTAGAGATTTCATAACCTCGAAGTCTTTAACCTCTTGCGCTGGAACGTGCCACGCACGTCGAGAATTTTTTGCCCCAAAATTGCAAATTTTAAGTATAGTTAAGTATAACCCAGACAAAACAAATAATAAATTTATTATTTCTCAATAATTTCTATCCAGTGATATCATATCGACGAATTAAAAAAAAAAGCGACGAATTATTGTATACGGTTTGGTCACTCATTATGGTCCGCAATCAGTGCCAGCGCAAATGGTTAATACTAGGACTGTATTAAAATTTTTATAGATGTATTATTAGAGATTTAAAGTATTTTTTTCTTTTTTTGTAAAATGTATAAATAAAAGCTTCTGTATTGCAAAATTTTTGCAATTTGGAATTTTTCTCTCTTTGATGGAAATTTTCGTTTTAAAAAAATTAAATTTGAAAATTTATCAAATATACTAAGCCTAAATCCTTGATTAAACATGTTCAAAACAAATTGAAAACTATACTCTTCACTTCTGTTCAATTTAGAATAAGATAAATTCAAATACTTGTATAGTAAAACTTTGTTTATTCGTATCTCGTTTGTACGAATTAGTATACGTATTCATAATTTATACGTATTTATACATATTCTAAGCTTCTCTGCTTTTTTACTTTAATATTATGAAAATTTTATGCTTTAGTCGATGGTTCTAGTTCTAGAACTGATATTTTCAAACCGATATTTTTTCTAATTGGATACTTTGATGTGTTTATATCTATAACATCCTTAATTTCTTAAACACTATTACCACACCATTTATTTTCCATACTATTTATTTTGCTTTTGTGATATTTGAATTTCATATTTTATCCTGTGTTTCATTTCTAAGATTATGACACATGGTATTATGAAAGCACTTGTAAATACTTATTTAGTCGGTCATGGAAAGTATCTTTGTCACTGGTCGTCGTCTTTACTGCGAAATTATATTCGCAGAAGTACAAGTACAAGTACAAGTACGCCATGACTTCTTCCAAGATAAATCTTCCGAGACTAGTGCGTCCGTAATTTCAGTTTAATTGGTCGTTGATCCGCGTTGAAATACTTTGTTAGGCATAACGGATGAGAGGGATATATTCTACCATCTTCAAAGATTTAACTTATCCCCATGCAAGATGATTTATTCTTACAAGTTTTGTTTTCTTCTACTTTATATTTTCATTTTCCTGTTCCTCACATTTGGAAAAATATGATACGTTGTAATTAAGTATTACATGCTTCTGCATTTGCAATATATGTATGTTTATATTTTGGCACAACAACATTTATAAAGATTGATATAAATTACATTTAGTTTAAAAATAAATTGATAAAAATTTCTCTGTTTTTTATTTACAGGTGAGTTCTATAGTATTATAGAATAGCTGTTGAGGGCCGCTGCTTCAAAATGATAAGTCTGCGAGATTTACAAAAGTTACACCCTGAGGGTAAGGTTCTTTTCAACATACATATTTACACATTAAAAGCATGCCGCGTTATAATTAATAAACTCACAATCTGTTACTAAAATATATCACTTAATACAAAAATACGTTATTTCTTGGCTCGTGCGTTTCTATATTTCACGAATCAGATAATCTACTGAGGAATTATTTAACCTCTTGCCTTAAAATATCAGGCCACGCTCATGGTACGAGTTACGATCGTTTTAGAAAAAAAAATGTACCACGCGATTCGAATTCTCTAATTTAAAAATTAAAAAGCACAATGTTTCTTGCCATTTTCTGGAAAGAAAATGATAAGGCAAGGGGTTAGATAAATTCCACGTTCAAAGATAGAAATAATTTTAATTGGCTGTTTAAAAAATTTTTAATTTGCTTAATAAGAGACTGAAACATGTTAATTAAATTGCTCAAAAGAATTGTCGCGACTGAATGTCTATCCAGATCAGAAATTCCCAAACTTATTTGGCCTATCACCCACTCAGCTCTCCCCTTTCAGCAAACAAACAGAAAAATCCAGTACTTTATTTTTTGTATCTGTATTTTTATCTATTATATTCTCCAATATAGAAAGAAAAGATGTTGTTGCAAATAAGATACGAGATTTAAAATTATAAAATGATTTATTGAAATCGAAATAGTAACGCTCGCATTACCATATAAAAAATTATGGAAGTTATGATATAAAATTAAAAATAATTCTAACGAGACGGATGAACCTGGTGTTATTAACATTCAGCTCTATCTTTGTCAACAGTATTTTTAAATCGTCTTTAAGATGAATTTTTTGTTAATAGATTTGTGACTGATCCCACATTCCTCTAAATATGATGAAGGAAATACAGTTAACACTGGAATTACCAAAATTGTCAAAATGACCAATTTATAATTTTTGTTAGATATTTTATAAACAGCATATTTTTGGAAGTTTAAATAATTTTTCATAAAATATACAAATAAAAGCTTATGTATTATATTATAAAGTTTCTCTATTTTCTTGATTTCAATATCTCTGATGGAAATTTTATGCTTTAATCGTCGGTAGTTCTAGTGTTAAAAACGTCGTTGCTACTATGGCATATAATCTAGGATAGTGTATCTGCTTTTGCAGCCGAAACTAGTAGACGTCTTTAAATTTCAATTTCAATTCTTAAAATTCTTCTCGTAATTTTAGAGATTCTTCTATATTAGTACTTGAAAAGACAACAGATGAAACATGTACCAACGATTTTTCAAAATGCCCTTTTCTTTATTCTTTCATCGCCCTCCCTCCGATCGTTCCAGCACACACTAGGTGACGGTGTATCGCCCAATTTGGGAAGCACTGATTTAGATGATGATGATGATGATGATGATGATGATGAATCCTGAAAATTGCCGATAAATAAATGATTAATCCTTCCATGTTCTCCATAACGAGACGTGCATATCATTCATACGTTATATCAGGAGACAATAACTTTATGTTCCGGTTAATCAGTTGCGTCGAAGTGAGTTCCGCGAAAGCACGCATACTCTGTCCGGCAAAAAGTAGTAACCGCTGCGTGTACACGCGAACGTTTTATTACGTCAGACATACGTGTACGGCATATCATGTATTGTAGTAGGCAACGGGCGACGCTCCTTACTCTCTCGAGCTTGCCATCAATTATTCGATGTGCGCTGCCTTCTCGAACTGCGTTTCTCGCCGTGAGCGAGAGTACTTCTTACTCTCTTTAATCACTGTAGGGGTAGGTCAGTGCACCTGGCGAAGATTTCACGGCCTTGCTCGACATGCCGTTTAATCGCTGCTGCTTTGCGCTATAACCCAGAGGATCGATTAATCTCGCAACTCGCACCGTCCAGTATTCTGTACCAGCGCGAAGCCAACTAACAAAGTAAGCCTAGCCGGGCCAAACCCTCAACTTCACACACGCGAAAATTAATTACTTGTGCTGGCAACTGATTGCGGACCATAATGAGTAACCAAACTGTATACAATAATTCGTCGCTTTCTTTTTGAACTCGTCGGTATGTTATCATTGGATAGAAATTATTGAAAAATAATAAATTTATTATTTGTTTTGCCTATTTTGTTTTATTTAAATATACTTAAAACTGAGAAAATATTGGGTTGGCAACTAAGTCATTGCCGCTTTTGTCGATAGATTCACTCTACACTTTCTTTTGTTTTGTTAACGTGGTCAGAGCATCTAACCTATATTTTTTTCTTACTGTGTGGACTTCTACTTTTAATTAGTAAAAAAATTATATCGATTAGTTCTTTAGTTTTGTTTTTATCCCAATTTAAAAATGGAAAAACAGGACGTGCACTTCCGACACATTTTATTGTATTACTTCCGAAAAGGCAAGAACGCATCGCAAGCACAAAAGAAGTTATGTGCCGTATATGGAGATGAAGCCTTAAAAGAAAGGCAGTGTCGAAATTGGTTTGAAAGATTTCGTTCTGGTGATTTTTCACTGAAAAATGCACAACGATCTGGCCGCCCAGTCGAAGTGGATGAAACCCATATCAAGGCCATTATCGATTCAGATCGTCACAGCACAACACGAGACATTGCAGAGAAGCTCAATGTATCGCATACATGCATTGAAAAAAAATTAAAAACCCTTGGTTATGTCAAGAAACAAAAATTCTGAATTTTCCTTCTTATTTGAAATCGGCAATGACTTAGTTGCCAACCCAATATTACAATTTTGGAACAAAAAAAGAAATTCTCGACGTGGTACGTCATTCGTTACGCAAGAGGTTAATCGATCTGCAAATTTTTTCCTTTACGCTGCTTGGATTTTACTTGCCCTTATTGTATAATACATCTTACGATTTAAGAACGTGTTGTTATTTCCCTTTCTTATAAAATGCGTTTCATTTTACAATCATTTTATTCGACTAATCGATCGAATCATTCGTTACGTTTTCTTATTTCGAAAGCTACGTAATCGAGAATAACAAAATGAAATTAGATTACACAGTTTCGGTGACAGTGACAATCTTTGATCTTATTCATTCATCTTTATATCTAGTAGTTAGAAAGCAATTTGTGTGACATTTTTGTATTCTATCTTAAATTCAGCTTATGATGAGTTTTGTTCTGACCGCCGTTGTGAACAAATATCTATTGATAAATTAATAATGATAATAAAATATATTATTAATTAATTATAGATTGTAGTATTATATTAATTTAGTTAAATTTCAATTACATTGTTTCGTTAATTAAGAAAATAACGTTTGATTACGTTCAAAAATTGTTTTTTCATCATCAGTTACGCCACGAAATTGTATTGCTCCGAACCATAAATATTTAGATAATATGCAGTAACATATTCATCGATAAGAATAGACAGTTTAAAAAGGAATGACGTTGTATAATTTGACATTTAATTGGTAGTTTCGCCAGAACTTATTTATGGTGACGCAACTATAGCGCGTAAAATGCAAACGAGAACCATCGATGTTACAACTTCTATGGAGGAACTAGTGTGGAAGAAATTTCTCTGTGAAACTGCGCGATACTCCGTGCATTCTCGCGGATGATATTTGACTGAAATAGGATGCAACTTCCCACATTTGAATGCCGAGTTTTGATATCGCTTTAGTTACATCGATAAACTTGAAAAAGATAAAAATCTTTCTATGTCTGCGCAAGAATCCAGAAATCAAATAGAGAAAATCGATTAAAAATGAAAATAATCAATTTCCAATAATAGCAGTGCTACTACTGTGAAGAAATCGAATTCTTATAGCTTTGTAAAGCAACGTAAACAGTGATGAATAAGCAGTTGTCCAGTGAGATGAAGCATTTTACAGTTCAAATGAAAAATTTTTTGTGGAACTGATGGAAATAATCATTTACGGATAGTTGAAATTTTCTCAGTAAAGATACATCTAAATATGGTTCGTGTTCAAATTGTTTTCCACTACAGATTTATCTAACAATAAGCTTACTTGGAAAATCAATATATTTCGAAGTGATTATAATTAATATAATAAATTAACATTATAAAATCAATATTTGAAATAGAAATAGTCCACCTACGATTACATATATAAATTTATTTTTATTCGGAAAATTGTAACATTAATTAAAATAATGCAAAAGCTTTTATTCTTGTTATTTTCATTCATGCACGATGGTTGGAAAGTAATTTTTACAATTTTAATGAAAAATTACTTGATAATATAAACTATATATTTTAGAAGAATGTAAGATTTTGCGATTTGTGTGTGTGTGTGTGTGCGTGTGTGTGCGTGTGTGTGCGTGTGCGCGCGTGTGCGCGCGTGCGTGCATGTGCGTGCGTGCGTGTGTAGTTTATATTTTATAAAAATAGTATTTTTACATTCAAAAATATAATCCAGTCTCTTCTCTATGCAACTATCTAATGTGGAAGGATAATTCACAGATTCCCGTATAAATAATTATATTCGTCGTTTCTCTTTATACTTGGCTAAAACGGGGCGACAACAATGGATGCATTTATGCCTGCGTACACGGAAAATGAGTCTCTTAAGAGTAGGGCAATATGTGTCAAGTTCTTAAAGAATTGCAACTGAACCAAATGATTGCAATGGATCTTACACAAACGATTTTTACGATTGATAGAAATAGCGAATTCACGGATTTCTTACTTTCTGATCAATGTATTTGTAATCGGTATTGACCTGCAATTTAATTAAAATATCTACGTATGTTCCTGTCTACTATTTCATTATAGTTCTTTTTCTTCTCCTCCTCCTCCTCCTCCTCCTCCTCCTCTTCTCTTCTTCTCTTCTCTTCTCTTCTCTTCTTTTCTCTTCTTCTTCTTCTCTTCTCTTCTCCTTTCTCTCCTTCTTCTCTCTTCTTCTCTTTCTTCTTCTTCTTCTCTTCTTTTCTTCTCTTCTTCTTCTTCTCTTCTTCTCTTCTTCTTCTCTTCTCTTCTTCTTCTCTTCTTCTTCTCTTCTTCTTTCTTCTTCTTTCTCTTCTTCTTCTTCTTCTCTCTTTCTTCTTCTTCTTCTTTTCTCTGTGCCTCACGGCACGTTGATTGTTGCCCTGCGAACCCTCGGTCATCTTCTTTTTCACCGTTTTGCATTCCCGGGACCTTGAGAACGTGAAGCGAATGCACCTACACGATCCTTTTTCGAGGTTAGATATTTGACATAAGATTTATTTTATTGTATTTTTTCTCTTGAATATGTAACAATTTTTGCTACAATATTCAGATTTTGTTACAATAACTCAAGTAAATATCAATGAAAGGAATATGGTAAACTTGAATTTTATTATCAATAAGTAATGTCATTATTGATAATTAATTGCTGCTGAAGTAAGGTTAGGCATAAATATTTTTGGGAAACGATAAGGTTTAATTCTAGATCACATCAAGAGCAACAAACAAATTTTATCCAATTCATCCAATTTGTAGACTATTTTATTCAATTTGATTCAATTATTTCTAGTTTGTTGTCGGATTTTTTTTTATGTAAATGATTATTTTTAGTAAACTTTACTATCTTTTATGAAACACACATTTTTTATATTAATTATCAACATTTTAATAAATGTTTAATAAAATTTTGAAAATTTTAATAAACTGATTTTTAACTCGGAACAAGAAACTAATCAATTCTTAATGTTCCGTCTCAACATTCCTAAACAAACAAGATTTCGGTTATAAAAGCTGTAAATACATAAATTAGAGACGTGTCCAAACCAAAAGGGAATGTATAAAAGCAAAAACTTGTATACTCTCTTCCCAATCAATGTTATTTAAAAATTTTGTATGAAATTTATAAATTTTTCGATGATAATCAACATTTACAATGTTTCAAATATGTTGATCATTGTAACTAAGCTATTTACATAAGTTAATTCTATATTTATTAAATCACATAATTCGCGAAATTCTCAGCATTTTTTTCTCTTTTTCATATAGAATATGAAAAATGCTTGAAAAATGTGCGAAAACATCGCGTCGATATATAGAGTAAATCCATTTTTTACATTAGCTGTCTATTATTCTTTCAATAAACTTGTTCCGATGCAAGACTACTTTTACCATTACGATTGTCTTGCGTATCACGCGTACTTTCGTCATCAGTGAATCGCATGCCAACGTACAGCCACGGATGCTTAAGATCATGTCTCTCGACATAAAGACAACGTGCTTAGAACCATTTACAGCCAAGTTTGACACTGCAGGCATGTTTGATCGAAGCATCCTGAAGATATCTCGAGATTGGCGCGAAACGCGCGCGAACTCACGCGGGGCTGAGCAATCGACTCTCACGTCTCTGTGAAACTGACCTACGCTCTGTTTGTTTTTCTCACTTTCCTCTCTCGCTTGCTCGCTGCGAACCACTAGCAAGTAAGTAATTTTATATAAACTAAAATTCTTTCTAAAAACACTTTCAATTAAAATAATTTAATTAATTTACTATTAAATCTTCTTTTTAATTAATTTTAAAATTAATTATCTAAAAATTTAATTTATTATAATTCATTTATTCTTAAATATACTACATTTTGATTTAAAATATTATTTTATAAAATATTTATTTATATAAATTTTTATTTATAAATTATAATAACAATACATAAATATAATTTAAGTATATCTTATCGTGGATTATCAAATTAAATAACAAATTTCCCTAAAAAAATTAAAAGCCGTATTAATTTATTTTAATGATTCAACATTTAATTATAAAAATTTTATTTTTAAATTAATATAATAAAATATCCACGTTACATAAAAATTTATACTATTACTATCAATTTAAATTTAGTAATTTCACCTAAAATTAATAAATTTAATATAACAATTATTTTTATTATAATAAAATTTATAAATTATTAACTTATAATATAAGTAATATAGTTTAACCGCTATTGCTGGCACTTTAATTTATCATTATTAATTTTAATTCCCCTATTTAATTTTCATTAAATTATATATGAAATATTAATTTAATTAATTTAACCATAATTATATATAATTTATATATATAAATATAATTAATACATATATAATACATATTACATACTTATAATAATAAGAAATTTCTTTATTTACCAATTACGTTTAATTTAATTTCAACACTTCCTCGTACAATGATAACTCACGAAGCACGATATCAGTCACTTGTATAAACTGTGTTCAATTTTGTAAATTATATCGTAATTATTCGATACTAACGGATATGCGTGGATAAATTTCTTGTAGAAATATAAGAGGTTTTGACAAATATGTATAACTATCGTTATTATTAACTTATGGACTTAGTATCTTTTTGCAATATTTTATAGATAAAACGAATTTCCATTATATTTGCTTGTAAGAGCAATTTATTAATCATTGTTTATCTAAATAATTTGATAACCAAATATACGTGTATGTTACAAAGGGAAACAAGCTGATAAATGATACTAATGAAGCACTCAGATTGAACAAATTAAAGAAATAGAGGCGAAATGGCGGCAAGTAAACCCAAGAATTGGAATTTTCAAAACGTGAGATAGTATTCATAAGAGGAAAGAATAAGGAAGATCGAAGGTTGCAAGAAGGTGAATATACCTCCAGACGCGTCGCGTGCAGAGAGATAAAACAGCACCTACGTTATACATGCGGGTATTCTAAAAATACGAGTTTATTTTAACCGCGAGAGATGCGCCACGGTCTATCACGAAAACGAGATACGTCGACCAAACGTTCTAAACGGCGTTCGCCGTATGATCGAAAGCGCCGGGTGGTTATTTAAAGTTTCATTGTTCAAATTCCATCGAACGTCGAGATTCTTTCCCTCAGAGAGTACTCTGTGGTACACCTTGCGAACGTAGTGTCACTTCTAGCGTGCTCGCAACTTTATCCTGGATTTCGATGCAAAAACTGACAATGAATCTTCTGACGAAACTTCTAACAACTGACAACGAGTGTACGTTGACAAACTCAAACGGGGATCCTCGTTTCTATTCGATTCAAAACTGTTAGACTAATTATTCAACCTTGATCTGTCAATAGTTGCGACGTAGAAATTCATAAACGATGACGCTTTGGCAACTGCTGAACACGTTTACGTATACATCGATCAAATAATTAGATTACTTTCACTTTACAATGTTAGAAGACGCGATCGGTTTTTTATTAGTCGATGAATGTTGAATGAAAATTTATTAGTGATTTATGCACAATGAATTTGCAAGCTTTATATGTATCCACGTTTCGATACATTTCATTCGATTGTGACAATTTTGAATCTCAATACTCTGTTAGTCTAAATTATTTATGTTACTTTTGTAAAAATTAACTAACACTTTAACAACAAGAACGAGAAAGAAAAGCGGATTAACTTCTTGCGCTGGAATGATGTGCCACACATTCCCGCCACGCATGCCTCGCCAGAGCCAATATTTGGCCTAAAATTGCAATATTTTCTCAGTATTTAACTATATTGAAATACCACCCAAGCAAAACAAATAATAAATTTATTACTTGTTAATAATTTCCGTGATATACCGATGAAATCAAAAAGAAGACGAATTATTGTATACGGTCACTCGTTATAGTCCGCGAACCAGTTACTAGCCCAAGAGGTTAATGCGTAATTACGTTTCAATGCAGAATACGTAATTCGTTTAATCTTCTCAGACATAGTAGTGCAATTCTAATCGTTACTCAATAACACTGTTCGTATTTCTCGTTTGCAGATAATCATTTCACGAATGTTACGAACAGCAATAAGTCATGTGATATTTTAGGATTGCGAAACTTATTAAAATCATTTTCTATTGTAATCAAAGGTTTATTTAATTGTTTATAGTACTCTATAAAATTGATATTTACTATCCTTCGTTTGTTATGAGCGAACAACACTAACACTTCTAATACATTTATCATCTTTATAGTTATTTTTCTGTTATCTCGGTTATAAAATATTCTAACAATAGTAGTTTTAATATAAGCAATTTTTTTCGTTCTGTTGTTTGTTTGAGATACTTTATGAAATAAAATTACAAACAGTACAATTAAAAACATAATGGATAAACAGCAGAATGAGCATTCAATGTTTCTATAGTATAACTGAATCCCAATTTAATAAGATCGAAATTTCACTATATATTTCACAAGTGAAAAATTATTTATTAGTAAAATTTCTGAGAAACATTATTACATCTCCAACTTTTCAGATCTCGATTTCCTTTATATAAAAATAAATACAAAATCGCACGATTAGTTTATTTCAATATCAGTTATTTCTTTGACTTACGTTTAAAAAAATTAATAGATACATTGTGTATGCTAAAGATTAGAGTTTTATTTCTCCATCTGTATAAATGAAGATATTTTAATTAAAGAAACCTATAACTTATTTGGTAAGAGAAATTTTTTCAAAACTTATACTATTGAATTAATTATTATATATAATTTTATACTTTCATGCTTCTCAGTTATTGTCAGTTTGTGTACTTACACAAATTTAAGAGAAAGAAGTATTTTTACTGTTACGTTAACGTTCTATCTTTCTTATTTGATTTATATTAACATATGCTAAAATATTGAAACATAATAATTTAAATATTTCCTATATTATTAAATAAAAGATATATATATTTTCTACTTCTTTCTCTTCCCATGTGTATTCTTTTGACTTATATAATGATTTTCAATTTCTCACAATTAGTCACCATAGTAGTTCTACCGTTATGACGAATATCAAATTATTTAATTATTATCAAACAAAAATGAAGTTCCCATAATGATTTACTGCCTGCAGAATTTAACTTAACACTCTTTCACATATATCGAGTATCTGATTTTCTTACAACCATGTTCTATCTCCAAGGTAATTTTAAAAAGCATTACCGCGGATGTGACAGATGTGGTCAAATTGTCGAGCGATAGTCTACATGTGCGCGCGTTGTTTGTCGAGAAAATACAAAATTCAGTTTGACGTAAAGCGAAAAAACAAGCGTGCCTGGCAGAGTAGAAAGAACGAAAGTTTCTACGTAATATAGAATGAGTTGTCTGATGGAAATGCAAGTAAAGTCATTGGTTGTCAGTTAAGCACTACGGACACGGTATCGGTGGTATTTCAGATTACAAATAAAATTACCCCCTTGCACGAGGAGCGTGCATTCACGCCAGTGTTTTACATGGGAATGGTTTGAACGTGTCCGAGCTGATCCGGAAACGCGTGACGTATCGTACAGCCTACCGGTTTTACAATAGAGTAGGGGATAGTGGGTGCGGGTGGTATAAGCGTTGCAAAGTGTACAGAGCGTACTGTATAGAAATATGCTACTGTTCGATCGTCGGCAAAGGGATACACACATCGAACGATAAACGATGCCTATTGTTCCTGTTCCTATGTCTGTGTTATATAATAGAAAACTTGCCCGTTTCTGCAACGAAAAGTTATTAATTTCATACCAACTTTTTTTTCCGAACTTGTAGCATTGTACAATGACAAAATTAGTACGTTCATTTGGAACACTGCGTATGTTTGCATACGCATGTTAAAATTCAGTTCGTACCCGTAGCTACTATTCGTTCTAACTTGTAATTTTTTTCTAAACAAAAAAAGAGAAGTAATTTTATTTTATTTATTTTGTTTGTAGCATTTTTATTTTGTTTTTTTTTTCTATTACTTGTAAAATATTTGTCTTTGTTACATAAAACGCTTTAAAATGTTGGGAAATTGTTCATTGAAATAATAATAGTATATTACAATTACAATGTACATTTAAATTTATATATATCTAAACATGGTTCCGTTCAAAATTATACATACTTATACACGATTCTGTTTATAATTTTCTGTATTTGACGTGGTTTGGATAATTGGCTTAGCCAACTAGTTTAATTAATTTATATCCTCTGAATTTCTAGTTAATAAAACCGTGTTATGTCAGAACTTTCTCTTTCAATTTGTCAAAGATAGTTCCGCGAAATATATTTGACAAGTTTACTACTACTACTACTACTACTACTATTTTATTTGTGTTGTTGCAAATTGACGTTAAGCATCGAAATACCTTTGTAATTAAAAAGATGACAAATTGTATATCGTTCAGTATATCTTTATAGTCTTTTAGAACAGAAATTTTAAAATCAACTTTATTTCTATTTTTAAAATCTTCCCAAAATATAATAGTTTGTTGAGTAGTTAATTGAACTTTAAAATTATAAAATTGGTACGAGGAATTAATAATACGATTTAAATTAAAATTAATTATTTAAATTAAAATCAATTGTTAATTAATTATTAAACTAAACTATTAACATAATGCGTTAAAAACTAATATTTTTAACATATTAGTTAAAGATATTACAATTGGCCAATATTACTTCGATTAATTAAATTCGATTAGTCAAAAAGAAGAATATTACTGATATGCAAAGAAATAATTTTTATATTTATTTTTACCTATTTTAAATTAGATACTCATTTCAGAATGAATAATAGTTAAAAATAATATACATTTTTGCTATTATTCCAACTTAATACGTATACGTATACGTAACAAATGTGTTCAATATCTCTCATGCTTCTCAACTAAGAAATTATAGTGTACGTGCAGAAATTAATATGATAAACAATACACGCAACGAACATTCAAATACAAATATAACGTAAAAATATAACGTACTTACATGACATATTTCCATTGTCTTGATTATCGAAGAGCTTAAATTTTTCTCGAGCGTTTCTGTATCGTAGAGAAGCGATTTTGTTTTGCGATGCACGAGGCTGCTGGTTAAAAATACATCGACGTTGCTCGAAAAAGATTGCATGACACGAAAAAGGGTGATACAAGGGTCATCCGTAGAAGGGGCCTCCTCCTAGCAAGAGGGAGAACGTTCAGGCCTTCTCCACGAAAGGAAAAGAGTGGTCTTTGACATAGACGAGGGAGCACATACGGTCGAAAAGATCTATGAAAATTTATGAGCCGTTACGAGTATTTTTTACCTGAGAAAAAATCTTCTGCATGTTCCGCATATATTATATCATACATGTATAATATTTCAACAAAGATTTTTATTCTCATAATGTAGAAAATTCTAAAAAGTTCATCAAAAACTGCTTCTTCAAATGTACACATAGGTGTTCTTGTACATATTTTCATTGGACTTTTCTTTTACATCTTTCTCATCTATTTCTCTTTTTTTGTAACAACGTAGATATTCTTTCTTAGATAATTCAGTATTTCACTGCTTCAGTAAGTAAAATATAATTAATGAACAATTTTTAAATTTACTATTTATTAATATTAATTTCACAACGGTAATCATTTATTAATGTAAAATTTCGTCTTTTTCTTTCTTATTAACCTGTATAATCGTGAAATGAAATTTTTACCGAATCTAAACGCAAATCAGCAGTTTAATTTAACAAATACAAGGAACGTTATGATGGTGGATAATTTGATTTGCGTTCTGCTTCAATAAATTTTCACAGCTTAATGTTCAATTAATACGTTGAATTTGTACATGGCGGATGAAGTAATCAATTATGTGTACAAATGTTTGTCGATTTGCTTTGCTTCGAATTTTCACATATCAAGCATTACGCTATTTCGGATATGTGAGAATCAACTTTATCATGTTATTTTTTTTCTTCTTCCTCTTCGTTTCCCTTTAATATTATTGTTTGTTTAATTTTATATTCAAATTTATATCTATAACCAATATACTTTCTTAATTTTTTTTTTTTTTTTATTTTGAACCTCACATTTTCTTTTTTTATCTACTTTTCTATTGCATATTTTAACACCCTGTTAAAGTTCTGCAACTAGTAACAGGAAACATGTTAGCAACATGGAAAAAAGTTCACAAGAAAATTAAGTTTGAAAGTCAAATAAATTTGAATTTAACTAATTGTACATTGAATAAGATTGAATAATCAACGAGAAATTACACGTATAAAAATCTAGAATATGGGTTTAATTTAATTAATTTTATAGTTGATAAATTTAATCTTCTGGGAAACGAAGCGAAACGGGAAACGAAGTATGTGTCATTTATTAGATTATTCGTAAATAATTGTACAACTCTATTATTTTAACATTGTGACTGATTTCAGACTTTCGTTTTTTACAAGTGCTTTTAAGATACAAATTTCCGTTTGAACAGAAATATAATTATATAAATCTATTTATTTTAATTATCACTCAAATTATAATGAATAGAATATTTTGATATGATTATTCTAGTATCAATAGATATTTTCGTTTATTTATTTATATTAATATTTTTGTTAACCAAACAAAGTTAAGCATATATATGACGTTCTCAGTAAAAATGTTTAAAAAAATTCAATTCGACGATTCTGAACAAGTAGCATTTAAAACTTTTATAGCAGAAATTGTTTTGTTTCATATCTGTACATATTTTGCAAGCGCTTCCATAGAAACGATTAAATTTTCAAACTTCATCAAAAAGTTTATTCGCAAATGAACGAGTGAAACGAACAAATTCAAAGAAATATTCTCAATTTTGTTAAAATCAAATAAATTCAACGCGACTTTCCTATTCCATCTACTGAACTTTTCTATTAATTAACACATAAATTTCCTTTTGTGTAAATTACCGAGCGTAGTTCATTTTCCAACAAATGTTTGCCGACGCGGACTGTTGGAAAATTGAGGAAATTTCATTCGTGAAATGAAATTCGCGTGAAATGATTTTTAATCATTTGTACAATTGACCTAATATTAAATATTTGTATATTTTTAAATAAAAATTAGTACTCGAATATCTCTATTATTTTTTTGGAGATATGAAAAAAGTTTATTGATAAACTTTATCAAAGAAGAAAGAGCTATATTATAAAGAGCTAGTAATTTCTTTGTAGCTGACAAGGTGTCAGAGATCTCAAAGATTATATACTTTTTAATCCATCAATCGATACAAATCGACATCCTCTATATATGTCTTACTATGTACATCGAATAATTATTAATTCAATGGAGATATTTTAACTTGAATTTTGCCAAACTTACCATATGAAAGACAGGAACGTGTATTGTCTTCGTTTTTCATGCAACAAGTTTTATAAAATTAAAATTAAAATATTTCCTAAACTAATAATTTTTTGACATGCGTAAGTTAATATTTGTTTATAGAAAATATGGAGCTATATTGATTAATGCATAAAAAGATGTGATTCCATTTGAAATAGTCCTTGAAATCTCACAAAAAATTTACTACTACCATATTGTTGCTCTTTCCATGCTGAAAAATTTTTATTAATAAAACTTTTTCATATCTCCAAAAAAAAAAAAAAAAAAAAAAAAAAAACGGATGTATTTAAATGCTAATTCTTATTGGAGTATGCTATTCTATATGCTATTCTATTGAAGTAGCACATTTTATTTTTATATTTACTGAAATGAAATTAAATTCGATACACAATAAGCTACGCAATATTGCGTATTGAACAAAGTTTAATTCAAGTATATTCCTCGAAAACTATTGGAGACATTCCCTCGTTCTCTTTTTAATTGAATATTATATAATGGTAAATAATGTATCCTGCATTGTGTAAGATATACAAAAATAATAGATGAACAGAAACGGAATGTTCAATTTTCAGTTCTACATTTATCAAAGCTAAACTTTTGTTAAACCCAAAAAACAATCGAAAATGTACATTAATGAATTATATTAATGCAATAAATCGAGGAATTAGTTACGAATTGAGAACATGAAAACGTACGAAATCTTCAAAAACAAATCTAATTTATTTAATGGTCAGAGTATGAAAAAGATGAAATAATGGAAATACTGGAAATAAATTTCATTAATATTATTGTAAATACCAAGAACATTACTGTCAAGTGCAATTATCATGTCTAATTACATCGTGTAGTGGAAAAGTATCATCATCGTATTTCCAATAGACAAAATAAAATAGATACGTAGAAGTAATTTTATCGCTAAACAATACAAATTAAATGATCTGAAATTCAAAGGTAACTAATTACAAATCAAAGAAATTGCTTAAATTTGAAAACTTCAAACTTGATGAAGAAAACAAATAATATTTGCATATATGTGAGTATATACAATGAACTAAATTTTTAATTTATTTTGATTTAATTTAATTTTATAATTGTAATTAAATATATTGTATAATTTATCTATACATTGTATACGTAATTGTATTTCGTAAACGGTAGAAAACAAATTTTGTTGAGACAAAATTAAAAAATAATAGTGTATGCCTTTGTGAAATGTTGGCGTTCCTAAAATAAAAAAAAGATACATAAATTAAAAGCGATAGTATGGAAGTTTAGATAAAAAAAAAGGACAAAGAGAAGGATAGCGGAGGATAAAGTTATTGATTCGTCTACAACACAGGAATGATCTCGTCATTTTCCTTCGACCTACAGTTAACATTCTAATCTTCCTTTTATGTTGACACATTAAATTAACAAAAATCAAATATAAAATATATTATAAACACGCCGGTTTTGTTGTAATTCACAGAAGGAAAATCATATTATTCTGATTCTTAAACAAAAAGTAAATGAAAGTAAAAATAAAAATATCTTATATGCAGGGTATCTCCAATTCAAATGTTAAAACATCGAAAGTGCACGAAAGTCTTTTAGACATTTGTTCGTGTTTATTCCATTTTGGAGAAAATTGCAAATTTTTCCATCTAATCTATACCATCTGTTTCATGTAAATACTTTTAAAGTGTTTGGTATTTTGGTATTGGCAGCTTAAAATTTTGCTTGCAGCAACGCAAGCATTGGTTCGAAAAATGACTTCTGGTGATATTTAATGAACTATAACTACGACCTCTCGAATCAATTGGCATCAAATAAACTTTTTGAATAAATAAAAAAATAACTCTTCCGTTCTTTTTTCTCGCGAGTTTCTCCAAAATGGATCAAGTACGACCAAATCGTGTATTTTGATATTTAAATTAAGGGCTACTTGTATATATTTTATAATTTAGCTTCTCAGTGACGAATTTATAAAGTTCTCGAATAAAAAGAAAAAAGTTAGACGATTATATTTCAATTTTTAAAAATTCTATTCAACATCTATTACCCGTCATAATTATTAGAGTTTTCAATCTTTATACCACTAGCATCAAATAGAAAAAAAGGAAAGATAAATTTCTACTTTTCCGAATTTTAGCTATTTTCCTATCGTTTCTTTAATAATCTAAAAAAATTATAATAGCAAACAGAAATAGCAAAATTTGGAAACAATCGCTAAACTAGAAATTTACCAAAGAGAAAAACGTCGACTTGTTAGGAAAGCCGTTTCGTGTTGGCCCTCAAAATTGATTCGCGTTTGTTCCTCTCGAACGACTTTTTTTCATATTCCCTTGTTCTGTTATCTTCATGCTTCACGTGTGTAGATCAACGTTAGAGATACGGGTGAACCAACAATGTTCCCTCATATTTCCGTATTATATTTCTGTCGTTATTAAGAAGCTCGTCAATGGCAGCCCTTTCCCTTCTTCCGTTTCACTAAGCAGCAACGTAGAAACCAGAATGACCGCTGCACTTCGTAGAATGCAAAACTTGTACATAGATGCCAAAACGGAATTTGGAATGATAACAACAACTCGTGTATAATCCGTAATTAATGAAATATTGTTTCAAGGTAATCGATAATAAATGGTGGATTTTGATATTTTTCGGCCAGTTCTCTATCCCGAATGATAATTCTATTGTCATGGATATTGAACGGATTATATATAACGGGATTCACTATAACTTGAGATTTTTCTTCGATTTTGTATTTTTCAAACGCGTCGCTACAAATTGGCAAACCATTTATTATATTATTCTGAAAAAAGACAATTCTGTATCAAATAAACTTCAAAATATATTTGAAAATGAAACATACGTATATTAATTTATATGTAATATGTAATTTATAGAGAAGTTTTATTTCTAAAATAAAACTAGATTTCCGTTATTGTGACATTATGTGAGAATGAAGTGTAGAATAAAGTGTAGATATTTTCCTGAAATCTACAAGTACAAAAGAAAGATTTCTGGATTCAATAGCAAAAGGGACGCAAAGAATAAAGAAAAACCGTAAAAAAGCCTATTCTTTTGAAAATCTATTCCTTCTTGGAATTTTAGTTTGAAATAGCCAGAAACCTGAAAGGAAAATGTGCACCTTTCAGTTTGAAATGGAACTCAAAATGAGCACCAGGAACTCTAGATTGTCAAAAATGTGATTTATCACCTCTGCGACTAAATATATCTGGACTCCGTAGATCGTATTTCATACTTTACTGCCTGGAAATTTGTTAAATTTTACAAGGGATAATTTTAGTCTGAATTTCTCTTTTCTAAAATTTGCATCTTACTGTCACGATAAGTACAAATTTAATTCTTACATCCATAAAAAAAAATGATTTCTTTAAAGTATTTGATATCATTAAAGTATTTGTTAAGTATTTTTTTAATAATATTCTTAATGGAGTCATTCCTTTTCGCATTCGTAAAATTCGCTCGAATTCATCGTATTTCGAAGCGGGTACTGTAGGATTTTCCAAGAGAGATAAAATACTTGACGCAATTAAAATTCTAAATATAAAAATAATATCAGTCGTTTTATCTAAATACAGTAATTTAAGAAAAATTATTTTACATTTTTAATATTTTTTACATTTTAATTATATCATAAAAAATGATAATAAAACTAACTTGATATTAAATATAATATCGAATCTATTTGAACTGAGCGAATGCTAAATACAAATTAAATCAACTACGAAAATGACAATTTAAATTGATTAACCAAAAATTCTCAAGCGTTATACACATATTGTAAATTAATAACTTGCACGCGTTTATTTGATATTAATTAATGTTATTCATTTTCTTCGCGCTCCGTTAATCACACTTTTATATGATTTGAATATTTTTGAATCGCATTCTGTCCGTTAAGGTTCATCCGATATTTTCCGCTCAAATCGCTTCTTTAATCTTATAAACGGATGCTGTTCTTTCCACGAATGTTTCTATCGTGGAAAATCCACAGTTTCGTACACAATATCGCATTTCCATCGAGGCACAAACCGTATAACTTTCTTGCGAAACTTCCTTTGTCAGGGTATAATCGTTAGGCACGCTACAGGTGTGTGCTTTTCGTCGATGCCTCTTGTAAAGCTTCTTATCCCTTCGCCCTAACCCTCCTACTGCGCCTTTCTAACTACGGTCAGAGATGGTATGTATAATACCTTCTTTGACAATCCATTTCAGGTTACTTCCAAGTGGAAACCGAATGTCGTAATGTACATCTATACATTCTGTTTCTTTTGCTACTTAGGTGCAAAGAGATTCGCGAAAAATTGTATTTGTGTAGTACCAATCGTAGCTAGACCATAAATTGAATAATTAGAAAAAGTGCATACGGTTCACTTGGAATCGTATCTATGTTGCAATTATGCAACAATAAATTTCTATTTCGGTGTAATACATTTTTCGTACGACTTTGTCTACTTACACCCCTATTACACCCAGAAATCTTAGGACAAGCACTACGTTAAATCACATACAATATTTATTATAATATAAATAATATATTTAAACAATATAATGTAAATTTAAATAAATAATATGATATAATATAATATTTTTTTTAGTATTAAATACAATATGCAATATATAATATAAATTATTGTATTTACAGTATAAAACACGCAATAAGTATAAAACTATACATACAAAATATATTAATATATTGTTTTATATTGTGTATTGTATTATATTGTTATATTATTTATTGTTTATTATACTGCTCCTTTATTGAATAAGTGTAATTGTACGAAATGTAATCACTTTTTTTAAATTATTTATAGTTCATATAATTAACGATGTAGACGTTGGTAAAACAAATGTTGCTTTTGAAAGGAGCGCTAAGGTAGAAGGTTTTTTAAAGTTGTAATAATAAAAAATCAGTGAATTCGTTATTATTCGAAATTAATTATCTGCAAACTACTGTTTCTGAAAATAAAAATAACAAAGGACGCTGAGAGTGTAAGAAATTTCAAGTTATAGATACACATTTTTAAATTGTACATTTAAGAGAGTGTTAAAAGTGTATCATTTTTAGCAAGATTCGCGCGAAGAAACAAGCCGAACTTGTCCCAAAGGGTTATTAATTAACTGATAGACTTAATTGAAAACTTACTTAAGTAAGCAATTTCAAGCTCATTTCTAAAATTAGACATTTCCGTTCGTCTCCTTACTCCATTCTTACGCGTTTCTACACATCTGGCTGCAATCGATATGACAAAAATTATGTGATACAACGATATGATTTTCATTAGTTAAGTTATCTTGTTTTTTTAAAATAAAAATTCTTAATTTTTTTCTCATATAAAGCATTTTAATATTTTATAATATTCTTTAATATTTAACATTGAATATTGTAAAATTTTACGCGCCGACGTCTTTCTAATTTAGCCATTTCATTTACGAATTGAGAATTCTTCCAAAGAATATTGTATTACAAACAGTTACAATGAACGCTGGAAATTAAAATATAAATATGCGTGTAATGAAACAACTAAAATATCGAGTCAATACGAAAGGAATATACTACAAGTATAATTATTTAGCGCAAAGTTCAAGTATTTCTTCTGAGAAGGTAAAACTCTTGAAATTTATTTTTGTTGCAAACTTTTCAGGAACTTTCGAAATTCATTGTTGTTCGAAACTTTTCTGATACGAGCCACTCAGGCGTATTCAAAAACGTACGCTTGGCTTAAATTACTTGAGACTTGCAGTAAATTGCCACCGGAATTCTTACAAACAATTGTATGGACGTCTTGTTTGAACCGTGCGAATCATCTAACCCACCCACATTACGATTTAACGAGCCGTCGTGTAACGGCTCGGCTTAACGATGATTCAGAGACCGGTCAAATGGTGCTTGAACCTTTTCCCTCTTTTTCTTTTCCTCTCTTCTCTTTTACTGGTCCTCGCGGTAATCCTTTTCTCAATTCTTGCCTCTCTCTCTCTCTCTCTCTCTCTCTCTCTCTCTCTCTCTCTCTCTCTCTCTCTCTCTCTCTCTCTCTCTCTCTCTCTCTCTCTCTCTCTCTCTCGTATTTTCTCCCTATCGCTATCTTTTTAACGTATCACAAACATGAACAAAGAAAGACGTATCACATTCATTATGAATGAAGATGCACTATATTGCGCTTGTTTTTATGTAGTTGATAAAAAATTTAACTGTCTGCTTTCTCCTCCTATTGCTTTGAACTTTGAACACTTCAAGGATAATGAGTTTATTCAATTAATTCAAACAAAAACATGAAGTATACAATGCTTTTGCTTTTATTTAAAAAATGATAGATTATTCTGTTTGAGTACAATACATGGGATTTAATGTTAAAGAGCGAACATCGATGCGTTTAAATAGCACGTCTCTGTGAAAATTTCATAGATCTCATAGAATAAAATATTAAGTGGTTTAGATGTGAATTTTTCGTTTTCTATTAAAGCGACCCGGCAGCGAAATTAAATTTCAGATAATATGCCAGAATTTCTCTCCTTAATATTTTACCAATGTGTATGCTGTGCTTAAATTTTTTATTAAATGCAATATAAATTTTCATTTTGATGTGTAGAAGATGTGTAGATAAAGAAGAGAATGTGTGAATTTAAATCTACTAGCTTTGTACCTGTTTTTTGTTTTTATCGAGGAAAAGATATTTATCGATTTGTAATCTTTGCAAAACAAAACAAAATTCAACGTTTAAAAAAATGCAACGGAGTTAATTGTATAATACAACAAGGGTTTAATGTCAAATCATTTGATTGATGCTTAATTTTTTATATTTAAAATACATCGCGAAATTAATTATTTCAGGAATGTACTATTTTATGTATTTTATATATTGTCAAATTATTCTACAATGTTTATTTGAATTAAAAATAATTTTAAAAAAGAATGTATTTTAACAAATTTATTTCTTTGTTTCGTGGAATTAATCATTCTGACATAAATTATAACAGATTTAATTTGTTACCACTTGTTGTTTTCACATATTTATTCCCAGTCCTGCAAATGAAATGAGAAATTTCCCAAAATTTTGCATTTTGACTATACAGTTTGAGATATTGAAGTATTCTGCATAGTGAGATTTATTGTAATAGAAATATGTTGGAAAAATTTTATAGGTAGTTGAGAAAAATTGCAGATCGATCGTTCGTTAAATCGCGCTTGAGTGCTATCGAAAGCTAGAAACATGAATGCTCCAAGCCAGGGGCATTGTATGGGGCATGCACATGTGAAACAGCATCCAAATTGCTCGAAGAAGGTTGCGCGCAAGCTATCAGAAGAGAATCCGAGCTAGAATCGATTTTCTGTATCGCGTGGCGTTGCAGCGACCTTCCTGCATCGCGAAGATCGCCGGGTACAGTGACCCCTGGGCACATTCAGTGCACAGGCGGTGCTCCGCGTCGTAACATTGCCGCTCGTAAACCGTTTCACGGCGAAACGAACGCCACTTCCGGAAAACCGTTCTCTCGCCAGCGGCCTCAACATCATGCTCGCACGAATTCGACGACGCGGAAAGCGAGCAACCGGACAATATACGATCTTATTCTCGATAGTTCTCACTACGAACAAATGTTTTTATCTAAGTAACGATTAATCCCAAAACTCGTGAAAACGCCGTACAGCCAACAGCTACCCCGGCAACTTTTGCAGTAATTACACAGAACGTGAGATCCGCGGAAGGTTTTTCCAGTTTATTATTCCATTTTAGTTATCATTTAACCTTTCGTTTTTTTATATGAAAAATGCGCAGCAAGCGTAGCTAGTGTGTAATGCAATTCAAAAAAGGGTGAATTCACATTGAGGAAACAAGTAGAAAATATAATACTTCCAGAAAATAACAGGTGGAATCGTATTTCTACGTAATAATGAGAAGAAAATGCATCAGCGGAATACATTTTCTTCCCTACGTAATGTATATTTGTCCATAACTATATAAGTACGAAATAATAAAACATAACAAATAACAATAATAATATAACAAAATCGAACATTAGCACATAGTGATACGTTGTTAGCCATAATTATACAATTTTTTAATTAGGCTATTAATTCGATAACATCTTGCATATTGTATATATTTTGATAGAAAATTAAATTTGATACGTTCCAAAGAAAACCTACCTGCATCATCAAATAATTATTTCCGACAAATGAAAATTATTCGTTTATGAACAGTTGTATAACCATGACCTATTGCGACACAGCGACATTTAATTCACTTCGCATCAAATCAAATTATCGTTTATTCTGGAAAATGAATAACAGCTGCGCTTACCTTCGAAACAATATCAATAATTGATAACGGATAAACAAATTAGATCTGCATTTGGAGTAGTTGTACAGCATGTACACGAAACCACCTTATAGAATTCTGCAGTATCAATGGATATCAACTGCACTCTAGAATATCAATGGAAATACAACACTCTGTCTAAAACAGTATAAATTTCGAGCCGTCGTACAAAATTTTCTGTGTTAGCAGACGCGCCTAAAGCTATGATTAAACTAGGAAAAATTTGTCCGTTTGTTTCACGATACTTTTTGATCACCCTGTAAACAAGAAATACGCATTGCTGTGTTGCGTCGAAGGGCGATGCACCGGCAGTTAGCGTTCTCCAGGGGCGGTTAACTCCTCCTTCGTCAATCCCACCACCATCAGTGACGGACTCGACCCTCGTCGGAACCCCTGTCGAAGGGTTGGGGTCGATGCAGTGTTTCCATAGAAACCAGACGCGCCGTCCGCCACCCCTTCCTACGGTGCATTCAACCGAGGGCTACAGTATTCGTTCGAAAACGTATTACTACTTTCCCCAGCAACTCTAATCATCTTTTCGATAATCCAATTTTCCCTCCTTCAAATATCTTTTTTCCAACACTTCAGATCGTTCATCTCGAATCTATCGGTCTTCGATAAAAATTCAATGGCAAAACATTATTTTATACCGTTCATAAATTAATTCGTACGATAATATTTTTAGTAGTTTGTTTCATCACGCATAAACTTGATCGAAGAACAATACACACAAGTAGAATAAAGAGCGCAAAAAATTCCGTTCACGACAGAAATTTTCTTTATCCGTGCTAATCGAGCGAGAAAAGTTAGTTTCTTAGGATCTATTAACTTTCCTTTCAATAAGGTTGTATTTTATTTTTCTTTTTTTTTTTTTAAAGAAAGATATTATAAAATACGCTGTAAAGAAAATGAAAGACGGTTAATCGCAAAAATATAGCAGTGACGTCGAGTTAATGCTGTATGGACATGGTATGCACTGCACAGCCGCAATTATGCGTAAAAGGATACGAGAAGAACTGTACAAACCAACTTGTCTGTCGCCGGTCGCGATTTTCTCGATGCACTTAGGCGTGATTGCTAGGTACTGACTTACAAAGGTGGCCTGGCTAGGGCTAGGGCCAACAAGATTTATGGTTCGCCCTTGAGAGTGTTCTTCCCGAAGAGATCCAATCGCCTAGACAGCCGGTAGAATTAATGTTAATTGTCGTGTACATAGACACTGGTTTACGCTGTTGTAAAAACGTAGAGACCAGAAACAACGAGAAATTTGCGTTATCAGAAACTTGTTACCTTATTAGTCACAAGGAGTGACTTCTCATTTGAAAATATTATTTAATTTTTCTTTGGTCAGTCCTAAGTTCGTTGATTTTTTGGCATACGCAATAGATATTTAATATCAGCCTTTTGTTAAAATTTTTACAATCGTTGTGCCAGAAATTTTTTTTTATTGTTATAAAAATAATCACAAATAAACATCAAGATTATAAATATTCTTGATAATAATAATATTGCTTGTCGGGCGAGATTTAATTATTGAATGATTAATTGAAGTTAAATTCAAAATACGAAATCTCAACATCGGTAATTTCTGGTTTTGACGGATTTTCGATATTAAGTTCGATAATTAGACCTAATCCTGTTTAATCTAATCTAATCCATTTAAAACAAGTATCCCTCCTAATGAACGAAACATTCGCATCGATCGAATCGTTCGCATCACTCTTAACCTCTTGCACTGGAATGACGTGCCACACACGTCGAGAAGTTTTTGTCCCAAATTGCAAAATTTTCTCACTTTTAAACATATTTAAATGTAACCCAAGCAAAGCAAATGATAAGTTTATTACTTCTTAATCATTTCTATCCAGTGATATCATATCGACGAGTTCAAAAGAAAAAGAAAGCGACGAATTATTGTATACGGTTCGGTCACTCGTTATGGTTCGCGAACCAATTGCCAGCGCAAGGGGTTAATAGTCTGAACGCATCGATAATCTATTATTATACGAGATTTGTATCTTTTGAGTGCCATGAATTGCCGAAACTGATATTTCATATTTTGGATTTACAACCTCTCGTCATGATATTGACGCACGTTTTATTTCGACGTAGTACCGTCATGTAAGTATATAGTGAAAATCATAAATTCGGAGAATACATCTTAAATAAACAAAAACTTAGAGATATATAAAAAGATATATAAATAATTTATGAGAATAAAATTTAATACCAATTATTTATACTAAATATCGCGCATAAAAAGTACGAAACATTAGGAATTAGATAAGAATAGTAGTACAGATAACGTTAAGCTATAAGTGGAAAATGGTGTCGAACAAATTAAAAAACGGAGATATTTTCTCCGTAATTCGTGAAGTTGATTCGAGACCTTTCTCGTCCAAGGTCGTAGATCGCAGCGGTCACCGTTATAGCTATTCTTTTCGTCTCTCCTCCCTCTTCCTCTCCCTTCCTCAAGTGAACGAGGAGCTCAGAGAGGGGGCAGTCAATACACTTGCGCGGATCCACGAGTAGGGTTGGACCGGGAGGGGAAAGTGGCGCGGCGCGGCATGGTGCGGCTCGACTCGGTGTGACCCCTGAACGACGTTCATCGATCGGGGTGCACGCACTCTTCTATCTTGCCTCCTCGTCTCCTGCCCCCTTTCCCTTCCATTTCGCATTCACCTTCCTTTCTCCTTTCCTCTTGTCCTTCCCCTTTTCTATCTTTTCCCCTCCGTTTTCGATTTACAGTTTCCTATTGTTGTATCTCTTTTAAAACTCTTCTAACTCGAGATTTCTCTCGTTTTTAATTTTCATACCATCGCAGAAGAAATTTAACATTCGAGAAATATTCTAGTAACCGATCGTTTGATTAATGTTTTAAATTACGACCAGTCATGCCAATTGACGTCGTAATTAACGGTAACCTTATCTATTGGCTATGCCAATTACGATCCTATTTGAAGTAATCACATGTACCACGTGTAACCGTTGAAAGCGATTTGACTTTCTTACGCGAGAAATTTTTTCCCAAATTTTTTCTGAAAATGTTTCAAGTGCTGTAAATATTAATAACGTTACTTATAGAAAAAAAAGGTGAATAAATAAATGAAATTTATTCTTTGGACTTAGGTATATTGCTATTTTTACGACATTCGTAATGAGGATACTTACAAATATACGTCAAATATATGTTATATACGTTATATACGTTATATACGATACGTTAAATTACACGAGAATAAATATTTCGCTTAACCTCTTGCGCTGGAATGACGTGCCACGCACATCGAGTATTTTTTGCCTCAAATTGCAACATTTTCTCAATTTTAAGTATATTTAAATGTAACCCAGGCAAAATAAATGATAAATTTATTATTTCTTAATAATTTCTATCCAGTGATATACCGATGAGTTCAAAAGAAGAAGAAAGCGACGAATGAGGGAACTGTAAAGAATTTAAAGGGATGCAGCTGGGAAGGAGAGAGAAAGGAAATGAAAGAAAGTGAGAAGAAAGGCGATTGCGTTTCGTCTCGGAGTCACTGCCTAGACTCATCATCAGTGGGGCTGATGGCAGCGACTCCTTACACCCCAGACGCTTGTTGTTATAACTACCTGCTAAGGCTGGCCCCCGGATATCACCCCATCTTAGCGGGGTTCCGCATGCTGCTTGCTTAACATCGAAGATCGGTAGGATCTCGATGCTAGGCGCGCAGCCACTTGCGGCTTATGCTAGTCGAGTGTTCGAAACTCGTAGTCGAGGAATCGTAGGGCCGCTACAACGAATTATTGTATACGGTTCGGTCACTCGTTATGGTCCGCAAACGAGTTGCCAGCGTAAAGGGTTAATAGTAAATTAGATTATAATTTCGTATACAGATTTAGTAATAATTTAGTAATAATCTTGATTTCCAAAAATTTTTCGTGATGTAACCCCATTGAATTATATCTGCCGGATGTTTCGTAATTAAGATGAAAATAACAATATTTCTCAAAACACGCTTCTTTTGATACTTGCTATGTTAAACGTAACTTCCAGCGATCTCCAGTCTGCAAATGCTTCCCTTAGGAGCATTCACCTTTTATCTTGAGACTTGATCAAAATTCCTGCACGGAGATACCACGTACCAGAGAGAAGAGTAGCTCGACTTCAGAAGTGTTTCCTGAAGCGGCGAGAGGCTCTTTGTTTCCATCCATTCGGTTATTCGCGCATTTTGTCTTCTTCTTTTTTTCTGTTTTCGCTTCTCCACCCACCTCGGCTTTCTCCGCTTGTCATTCGCTGTTGTGCTTTTCTCTTTTACCCGCTGCCTCTGCCAGTTCTCTTCTATCATGCATTTACGTACATATATATGTCGTTGCGTAGAACATTGTAAACTCACCCGCGCTAAATAGAAGAGACACAAGATAACCTTCGCATTCGTGACCTTGGACTCGCAGGCTACTGACTCTTTCCCTTTGGTCTTCCTCCTATGAACAATCAGGCAAAACGAGACCGTCTAATCGAATTCAATTAGAGGAACGACTTCTTTTCGTGATGAACGTTTACGAATCACGTAGAGAAAGAAAAGGCAGGTTGAAGTTGACTCGCGAAGATGATCCAACATTCAGATAAAAACAGCTTCCGACATTATAGCATCGTGGGTGAGATGAACAATGAATAACAAACAGTCACTCTGGTGATCAGCGTGCTTTCGATTATGGATCGTGTCCAACAATTGCTATGCTAGCGAAAATCGTTCCAGCAAATACTTCATGTAAAATTAATCTTCGATAATGAACATCCAGTTTCCATTATTCCTAGGAGATGATTTTTGAAATATTTTCTTTATTTTCGTTAAACAGCACGTCAACGTTTCTCAGTTCTGAGGGAGATGATCTTATTTATTTTATTTAGAAACGATTTTCGCATTTGTTTTTAAACGTATTGAATTTAAGTAATAAAATTTTGTCTCAGATTACAAAGAAAAATTATTTTAATAATAAGTACATCAATTAAAAAATCTATTTTTGCATTTAACATATTTAATGTTGCTTTTCGTCTTTTATTTAAAAAAAATTCACATGAAATTTTCGTCAAATTACGAGTCAAAACGAGTATAGTGCAATTAGATATATGCTCAACTTCGATAGTTCTAATCTTAATTTGTAGATAAATACATATTTCATTTATTCAATCAAATATATTTACACCTATAAACTTCTCGAATTCAGTGGAAACTAATTTACGTTGTGTGTATCTCATACATCGTCATAAACCTTAAATTTAAATCATCGCGTGACCGATTTTGACTGCGAGTCACTATACATATAGGAAGAAGTTGTTCAAAATGTCTTTTATAACATATTCAAAAATCATCAAAATCGATGAAATAGACCCTAATCTGTAATTAACATTGTCCTTCAATAATTTTTCTATTACAGTTATTCCAGTTATCATATGTTTGCGAAAACATATAGTCCCATTTAATTTCGTTGAATAAATGAAATATATTTATTTGCCTACAAATTAAGATATAATTATTTGATCGTTCCTATTTGAGTAAATAAGGTAGTACGTAATTCAATTATCGTATAGAGTAACTTCATCATATTCAGCCGATGGTCAAAATGTTTTTATTGTACATTGAGAAACTCCATTCAAGCAATAGATAGGATTCTGTTTTTATGTAGTTTACGAAAGTTGGAATATTACCAATAACACCATATACATACATCAACACACACGTGTCAAATAAAGAATTATTCTCTCGTTCGAAATAATTTGCCTCGACAACTAATTACATTTGTAAATAATTTCACAAATATTTTTTGTTCAATAGAGTGGCTAAAGAAAGTGATTGATTTTTGTTAACAGGGATGCCGGTTGACTGAAGATGGCCTCGCCAACACTCTCGCTGGAATCGCGCGCGAATTCCATCGGATCCCTGGCCTCGCTGTCCCCGCTTACAGTGAGCGGCAGTTCCCCGCCTGCGAGCGACTCGGCGATCTGTGACGTCGACAGCTGTGACCTTTGCCTCGACTCGCAAAAACTTGGAGAGTCACCCTGCCCGCGGTGCCGATTAGGAAGCATCGGTGGAGTTCGTTGTACCGGTTGCAAATCAATCGAATCCGACGCTGTAGCTCGTTGCTTCGACTGTGCGAATTTCCTCTGTCCGAATTGCGTGATGGCGCACCAATTTATGCACTGCTTCGAGGGTCATCGCGTCCTTAACCTGGGCGACTCGAAGCTCGAAACGGTCACCACCACCAGCTCCACCAATAACGAAATCCCAAAGAACAATCTCGTGATCAACAGCGTGAACACCAACAGTGAGAAAGTACCATATTGTCCCCGGCACAAACAGGAGCTGCTCAAATATTTCTGTCGCACTTGTACGGCGCTGGTTTGCAAAGAGTGCGCCATCGCCGATCATCCGGGCCCGTTGCACGACTGCGCGCACATCTCCGAGGTAGGAACGCAGCAACTGGAAGCGATGGCACGAGTGGTTCAAGAGTGCAGAGCGAAAGCCGCGGACGTGAGAGCTGCGGTGAAGGCGGCCGATCATGGCGCGGCGCGGCTACAAGTACAATATCAGAAAGCGCAGAACGAAATCAACGATACTTTTCAATTTTATCGATCCATGCTCGAGGAGCGTAAGCAAGAACTGTTGAAGGAACTCGAGTCGGTCTTCTCCACCAAACAAATATCCCTGGGCGTTTTATCGCAAAAGGCCAACGACATGGCAGACAAAATGCTTCAGACCTGCGAGTTCGTCGAACGACTGACCAAGTACACCACCGTCACCGAGGTGCTGATGGTGAAGAAGCTTCTCGACTCGAAGCTCCAATTGTTGTTGAGTTACACGCCAGATGTCGCCAGTCAAATCGCCGATCTCGAGTTCGTCAGCAACTATCAAGCGATTCAAGTGGGCGTGCGAAACACGTTCGGCTACGTTCGAAGCAACAACGAGAGCAACGCGGGCCCGATCGGTAAGCAACCGCCCATTGCTCGGCCAACGGCACTGTCGTCGAACAACGGTAACGGCGGATCCAATGTCAGCAATGGACCAGGTAGCGCCGGATCTTTGGGAGGTCTTCTCTTGGATCGACCTTACAGCAACGGCCTGATATCATCGGCTTCGACCTGCACCGCGTCCACGTCCACGTCACCGTCGTCGTTCGAAAGCAACAGTACCGTCATTACCAAACGCTTCAGCTCGGCCAATAGTCTCGGCCCGTTCTCAACGACCATCAGTGATCTGAATTTGAACGGTATAAACGCGAATCCGTACGAGAAATGGAGCAACGGGGGCAGCGACGCTTATCCAGTGGTTACCACGAACGATCACTTCCCGATGCAAACGTCCGTCGCTGTCGCAGCGAACGCTGCGACCACCGATTCCGTTCTCGACCTGACATCGAAACTCATGTCCGCCGCGGTGATATTCCCGCCTAAGTCGCAGATCAAGCGACAGAAAATGATCTATCATTGCAAGTTCGGCGAGTTCGGCGTGATGGAGGGACAGTTCACCGAGCCGTCGGGGGTGGCGGTGAACGCACAGAACGACATCATCGTCGCCGACACGAACAACCATCGGATTCAGATATTCGACAAGGAGGGCCGATTTAAATTCCAATTTGGCGAGTGCGGTAAACGGGACGGCCAGTTGCTCTATCCGAATCGCGTGGCCGTGGTGAAGACGTCCGGTGACATAATCGTCACGGAACGTTCGCCGACCCATCAGATACAGATATACAACCAATACGGCCAATTCGTGCGTAAATTCGGGGCGAATATCCTGCAGCATCCGCGCGGCGTAACGGTGGACTCGAAAGGGCGCATAGTCGTCGTCGAGTGCAAAGTGATGCGCGTGATCATCTTCGATCAAGCCGGCATCGTTCTGCAGAAGTTCGGATGCTCGAAACATCTCGAGTTTCCAAACGGAGTTGTCGTGAACGACAAACAGGAGATTTTCATCAGCGACAATCGTGCCCATTGCGTGAAGGTGTTCAATTACGAGGGCATCTATCTCCGTCAGATCGGCGGCGAAGGGGTCACGAACTACCCGATCGGGGTAGGGATCAACGCCGTTGGCGAGATACTGATAGCAGACAATCACAATAATTTCAATCTGACGATCTTCACTCAAGACGGTCAACTGGTTTCTGCTCTCGAGAGCAAGGTCAAGCATGCCCAGTGTTTCGATGTCGCTTTAATGGACGACGGGTCGGTCGTGCTGGCTAGCAAAGATTACAGGCTCTACATTTATCGTTATGTACAAGTACCGCCAATCGGCATGTAGAGCAACGACAAATCACGACGTCGACAACGATCGTCCCACGTCGTTTTCATCGTTGTCGTTGTCGTCGTTGTCGTAGCCGTTGCCGTTATCATCGTCACTGTTTCGACGGCCGCGAAACCAGGATCTCATACATCTTTTTTTATTTATACTTGCCTATCTTCTTCGTCCACTCATCATCACCGCTCGTGCTCACTTTACCTATTCATTTTCGCCCGTTCCACCTTACTTCCGTTTACGAAACACCAATCACGAGACACCGAAATAACAAAATGTAAGCGTACGCGAGCGAAAACGCGACAGCTGTCGAAGTCTAAGATGACAGCCTTTATTTGTACGAACATACGCACGTACGCGCGTGCGACCAAGCCGTACACGCCAGCCGAGCGAAAAGCGTGGCAACACAGACGAAACTCGTTTGCACCTGACGACGTTACATTCGCACGTGCTACGTGTCACATTCGAGAACGAACGTCCACGCGGATACGCGCGTACCTCCGACGATCCTTTGAACCATCCGAGAATTATTCGAAAGGAAAATGAGAAACAGAAAGAAAAAAAAACAAACGGAAGGTGAATTATGAAAAATAAGAAGCAACGACGAGAATCAAGAAGACGCTCAAGGCAATGAAAAATGACGCTTTGTGACACGCACACGTGTGAAAAACGGAAATCTCATATCCATAAGCGCGTACGCACGCGTATTTGTCAAATGCTCGTACGAAAAGGGAAAAAAGAACGCAGACGAGTTTGGAAACGCACCCCATTTTGTTACGTGCGCAGTGTACACGCGCACGCATGAAAAACGGAAGTTACACAAGACGCGTAAGCGCATCCACACGAAAAACTTACTTGTTAATGTTGTTATAACTGAAAATGCTGTTGTTGTTGTTTAGTTGTAGAGCTCGCCGCCGCTAGTCACTCCATCCCTCATTCTCCTCCAGCCACTCCTGTATCCCCCTTGTTTCTTCACATTTGCCCCTATTCCGCCTTCTCCTCTTCCCCCTCCTGCCCCTCTTTCCTCTTTGTTCGTTCCTTTTTATTCGTTATATCTTCCTTTTTCACGAAAAATGTAGTATCCTCGTTCTCCTTTTCGTCACCCTCTCGATCGAAAACTGCGAGGAGCGTTTTTCCAAACACCTCGGATGTACCTGCATGTATTTTTCCTGGGTCGTGCAAATGAACGCGTACCTGTCCGATTCCGGTACGCTTCTTTTTAAAACTCTTGATTCTTCCGATTTAATCTCGAAGCTTATTAAAACTCGGCTTGATCGTGCATCAACGACTCGCCGTTCGATACCGAACGATATCTTACGAAAGAATGGCTAAATGTTCCCATTATTAAACATGTAAGAACTCGCGCTATTTCCGACAGTGAGATATTTGAATATTGAATGAAGAACATGAAAAATAATGTAATAATAATAATAAAAATATTTTAAATAATTTTTAATTCGTACAGTATTAACTCATTTTGTTGGATGACGGGAACCCTGAGCAAAATTCCCCCACACGACCATGCATGTGTGCAATTAAAATGTTTTTTATTATCATTGTTATTGTATTATGTTCTTTATTCAATATCTAGGCATTCTTTCGTAAGATATCGCTCGAATGTAACGAGGTTAGCTGGCGTTCCTCGGTGTCGAAAAGTACAAAACCATGAATTAGAAGGATCTTCCGAGACGTTGTGAGTTTCTTTCTTTCTTTTTTTTTTTTTTTAATATTTGATTGTAGTTTGTTTAAGTGATTCGATTAGATTGCCCGAAAGTTGTGGAAAGTCTGTGGAAAGCCGGTCCATAATTTTCGGGACATCGACACAAGTGATAATTCTTTTAATTTTTAAATCAAGACATTGTTAAATCAGTGATTTCATCGACAGTTTGACATTCGTTGTTGTTATATTTTTCGACTCCTTCATTTTATACACATTTTTATATGCATAGTTGATTTTTTTTCCCTCCCTTTAGTTTCGACTACGAATCTTTTCGCCTAATTACTTGCTCGTTGAATTTGTTGGACGATAGTTCGTTGTAAGCGATTAATCAACGAAGAAATATACGAGTTCACAATTATCTAGGTCATTAATTGGCGAATTCCCCTTTTTTTATCTCTTCATTTTAATTATTGGCGTTGAAATGAACCGTACCTTAGTACTTCATGTTATTAAAATTATTTCGTAATTGTTAATGAGATTTTGTGCTGTGACATAGGCTGTATTGTTACAAACAGTTGAAACGGTTCAAATTTTTTTTTCTTTCTCCTTTTTCTTTGTATATTTCGTAGCTTATCTGTAGTAGAATTGCATGGAATTCCAAAAGAAAATGATGATCAATGATGAGCTTTTCTTCTACCGAGAGAAGAAAAGTTGATAGATAATAAGTAAGCAAAAATAGTTAGGAGATCCTTGATAATTCGTCGTTGTTCGAATCGTGTTCGCTATTCGAATCGAGGTGTTCTTATTTATCTTCAACATCTTTACGCCAGACCACGTGCTCAATTGTAAGCGATGACCGTTCTTCCGGCTGAATTGTGCATTTTATTTAATTTGTCTCTCTTACTCACGTAAAATAATATTTCGTGATTCCTTCCGGAGACTTTGAATCGATGGAACGAGACGCTTGTTGAATCAATTACATTTCCCCTTCTCATATCGAAGGATAACGATTGATCAACTCGATCGGTTGTTCAAACAATTACGATTGGACCCTATATAGATTAGCTGTCGTCTTCTACATTTGCAGTATTCTAGCCAATTTTTAAGTGACCGTATGCAAAAACATACGAAAGTAGGTCAAATTAGGAGAAGCATAAAAGAGAACTGACGAATGGAATAACTGGCCGAAATACATTAGGGATTTTCACATTATTCCATTGAATACTTCACTGCCAAAAATTGTGGAGATTTTTGTTTTCCATTTGGTCGTTTAATCCAGAATTGCTTCTTAGTTTTTTCTCGCTGTGTTTCTTTGTTCTACTTTCTCTTTCGCTGGAAACGAGAAAGATCAAACAGATTGTAACGTTGGACGAAGAAGTGTGTGTCCAATGTTACAACCTCTTCGATTTTTCTCATACTATTATTATTTTACTACTACTACTGCTGCTGCTGCTGCTGCTGCTGCTGCTGCTGCTGCTGCTGCTGCTGCTCCTGCTACTGCTACTGCTACTGCTACTGCTACTGCTACTACTACTACTACTACTACTACTACTACTACTACTACTACTACTACTACTACTACTACTACTACTACTACTACTACTACTACTACTACTACTACTACTACTACTACTACTACTACTACTACTACTACTACTACTACTACTACTACTACTACTACTACTACTACTACTACTACTACTACTACTACTACTACTACTACTACTACTACTACTACTACTACTACTACTACTACTACTACTACTACTACTACTACTACTACTACTACTACTACTACTACTACTACTACTACTACTAGTATTATTATTATTATTATTATTATTATTATTATTATTATTATTATTATTATTATTATTATTATTATTATTATTAGTATTACTACTACTACTACTACTACTACTACTACTACTACTACTACTACTACTACTACTACTACTACTACTACTACTACTACTACTATTATTATTGTCATTCTTCTTCTTCTTCTTCTTTTTATTATTATTATTATTATTATTATTGTCATTGTCATTGTCATTCTTCTTTTTCTTTTTCTTATTATTATTATTACTGTTATTATCATTACTATTGGTATTATTAATTAACTATTATACCATTAATATTACTTTGTTTACTACCATTGTATGTCCGTGAAAGAAAAAATGGAAGTTGAAACGAGACGATACCACCTTGCCAGCTAGCCATTACTACCACTATTTCTCTGTCAGTCTTAGTTTTTTTCAAGAAATACGAACGAAATGATTATATACTTTGATACGCATTATTCCCAAAGTAAGAAGATGTATGTATGTGTGTTTGAGTGTTTTTCGTATACGCGCGTATTCTTTGCATCCAAAAGAATTGGATAACGAAACGCACGAAGAAACGGACATGCGAGTCTCTTCTTCATTTTTTTTTTTTTTTTTGTACTGATTTATGTTATTATTTTTATTTTTTTTTTTTTTTTAGAGGAATCAATTGTTCTAATTTAAGTGTAAATCGTATTTTTGTTTGTTTTTTTAGTTATTTTTTGTTGTAAAATGCTTTTTAATAATATTTTCAGTTCACATTACACAATAGCAGTCAGTTTTTTTGGTCTCACTTAATTTTTTTTCTTTTCACTTTTTCCGTAGTATTTCTTTGTTCCCGAATAAACTTTCTCTCTACCCCCTACGTTTTTTTTTTTTTTTTTTTTTTTTTTATTGAAGCTTGATCGATCGAATCCAAAAACAAAGCGCATGTTGTACCTCGTACAATTTAACGAAACGTTGAATATTGAATTTTTTACAATTTTTCTCGACCAAATTTCAAATTACACTGTTATCTATTGACCGATATATAATCGACTGCTGCAAACTTGGTTATTTGTTAAATACACTGATTATATTTTTGTAAAAATACAGTATTTGTCAAATGAAAATGCAAGGCAATTTTCACATTATTTTTTATCCCTCACCTTTTCATTTAATACGACTTATGTTTTACTGTTAAAAAAAAAAAGAAACATACTGAAGCAATTTCAACGTTTGCATCGAAACACGAAACGTTGTTACACATTGCAATGTACAAAAGAGAAATTCGATTCGATCATAAAACTACTCTATTATGTTAAATTATTCTCTTCTTTTGCTTTCTGTACAGCAAGTCTTTCTCTACTCTAAAAAAGACATATCTTAAAAATCCTAGTAGAAACATTCCATCTTAGCAAATTAGTCAACGTATATTTTACGATCATAGTTTTTCATATCTTTTGAAATATATCTTCGTTACAAAATTTCACAGCTGGATTGCGATAATCTTCTCTTCGATCATCCAGTTTCGCATGTTCCTCGAACGAAATCGAAAGCTTTCTAAATATCGTCCCGAGAAACGCTATGTTCCATATTTGGCAAAGAAGTTGGAAGATTGAACACAGCTCGACAGACTCGCAGATTTGATCGCAATAAAGAAACCGGAAATGAAGCATACTACGGAAGATCAAACGAGAATTATTTGTAACGAAGACATTGCTTGTAGCATGTACATATTTTAGTAACAGATGTGTGGTTTTTTTCTCATTATATATTTTTCTCTTGCACGATTGAATTGTAGACGATCCTTGCGCGTAATTGAATATTAATTTTTGTTTTTATCCGTTGAAACAGAGCAAACTGAATCCAAATTTGAGAGGCTAATAGTATTCATTTGTAATTAGTTATTGCAACTTTTGATATTCATTAGTTAACGTAGATACAATTTCGTAATTGCAGCTGCAATAATCACGATACTACTTAAACAGACTCACCAAAGGCTAAACTAATTGGGAACTTCTAATTTATCGAATTGAACAACGTTTCACATGGATTGCCATTTGCAGATACTGTTGCATAGTTTACATAGCTATTGTATTGATGATTTTCAGCAAAATTTCAATATTGCTTACAACTCTCTTTATCACAATGGATATTAGTGAAATTAAATAACACGAAGTACAGCTCGCTATTGACGATAAAATGTTTGCTATTGATGAAACTTCACTTCATGTTAGAAATTTAATTTGCATTTGCAATTCACACGATCTTAATTCAATCCTTTGTTTTTTAATTCAAAGATTTGTTTTAAAAATAAGCCTCCAAATATCTATCCCGATGTCCTCTATTCCCTGAAAAAATAATAGATTTTTATCATAGAAATTCAGACAGAATCAGAATTTCAATTTCAAACCGATTCAACGTTATTAAATCTGCAATGCCTTTCGAGTACTGTACTAAGTTGATAGATGCGAGTATCTCTCTTCTCCGTTAGATTTGCAAAGACTAGGTATCGTCGAGTGAAAAAGTTGTCTAAGAAATCGAAAAAAGTAACGGACAAAGATTCAAAATAAAAAAAAAGAAGAAAAGAGAAAGCAATATGTCCGAAGCTTCACAATGCTCGACGACATCGACTGCCGAGAGTTAATATTAACCAAAAAAAGAAAACAGAAAAAAAGGACAAAAATAACGACTTTTTAGATACCTATAGCGGATTGTAGATGTCGCATAATACATATATTTTTGTACGTTCGCAATGTGCATATTTATGGCAATCGCGTCGAGTATCGTGAAGAAAAAGATCGGAGAAACACGCGAGAACGGTGATCCAGAGAGAAGAGAGAAAGAGAAAGGAAAAGCTTTCTTCCGTGACAACGACAACAACAACAACAACAACAACAACAATAAAAATTGCCATGCAAACGCGATACTATCCAGGAAAAAACGTCACCGAAAAAATATGACTCTACGTGATCGCTTTGACTCGAAGAAAGAAGAAGGGATAGAGAAAACGATACTCGACGGAACAATAATCAATCAATCTTCGACGATAGTAGCGGCGCGCGGCGACTCTGTACGTATTCGAGGCAAAAAAGGAAAAACAGAAAAAAAGAAAGCAAAAAAGTTATACTTTCTCCGGGCCCAAGTAAACGTTACTTTATAAAAGGAAGAAAAAAATAAACGAAAAACAGAGACGATTGAAGTGAGATGATGCGAGAATGATGTATGTAAAAGAGAACATGCAGACTTGTTTATGCTTGAGAGAAAGGGAGAAGAGCGAATGAGCGAGAGAAAGAGGTGAAAGAAACGAGGTGTGCATGTGTGCGCGCGTGTGTGTAATTGCAAGTACTATTTTTAACTTGAAGAAGAATGATTACTCCAAATATTGTTGCATGCTTAGTTATCGTATTATAGTCGAAAACGACGTTTTAACGCTAATGAGAATATATAGAATTGTAACGAATGAACGAACGAAATCGAAATCGATCGAATAGCAGCGACGAAACTATCACCTCCTCTCATCGTGTCGCGGTGCAGTTTCAACGGTGCCGTTCGATTCTGTCTTACAATTAAACCGTAAACGGTATACACGTATTAATTACTATTGTACACGTGTATCATTACGATTATTATTATTATTATCACCGTCATCGTCATCGTTATCATTGTTATCATCATTGCCATCACGCGATCATTGTCATTATTATGATTATCATTGTCACCTCGTAATTATTGAAAGAAGCGTGTAAATACACGCAATGGGTATATTTCGTCGATCGACGATCGATGAAGAATATCTTGAAGTAAATTTCGAAGAAATTTCGAAAAGCTACGACGAGATGTTCAAGACACGCTGTCGCGTAGGCAAACGATGTCAAACAATCACGCGTTATTCCATTAAACTCTGACGATTTATTCGACATTTTACTCGGAAAAAGGTTTCATCTTTTTAGACTTCGAGGCATGGAACGTGACGTTCTGTTTTAATTGAGCGAGAAAAAGTCCTCGATTAAGGTTTTAGATCGAGGATTATCGAAACCATTATGGATTCTCAGTAATGGCGGTCATCGGGCTCCAAACGGATCGCCGTATCGTAATCGATTTGCAGACAATTGCCAAATTGACAATGCGAAGGGAACGTTTCAAGGGAAATTAAAAAGCTTTGTTGCAATTGTTTTCATAATATTGTGATTCTTAAACGTTCGTAAGTTCGGGAATTGTTGAGAATAAACGGAACTTTCACAGATCGCGTTAACAACTTGAACATCCGTAAACGTCGAGAACTAAACTTTCATTCATGCAATTAACCGAGAATAATCACAAATATTGATTATTTTGTCTCATTTAATGTATAATGTTCCATATACGTCGACTCAATTTTTTTCTGCGCAAATCATCTACAAAAAATTTTGATGAAAAAATGTAGAACAGTTCCACTCTTTCCTATTCCCAGCGATTGCTAACTTTCGTTTTACCAATGTGAAAAGAACTATGAAACCAAATTTGCCTACTCCGGGATATATATAATCTGCCCATTGTAAATTGAGCGCATTTTTCGATTCCAAAGGAAAATTGCTTTCGGAGTTTCAAGAGAATATTCGAGGGGAATACTTTTTAACATCTAGGTACGCATCTGGAAAGATACCAGAGCGAAAAAGTTATTCTCGTATTCATGGCAATGCGAAATATATAAAATTCTCTTGCGTTTTTCATATCGTTGACGTATACCAGTGTCTCTTGCACGATCTCCTGAAATCATAAAGAAACGAAGAAATTAAAACCTTACACGTTGCAGAGCATTCCTCACGTTGCAAGAGACCTCACTTTTTATGCATTAAAAAGAGATCGTATTACGTTCATCGAGTGATAAATAGGATAACGAAGATTCACGAACGTGTGAGATATTTTTAAAAAAATATAAAGGGTGGAATCAGTAAACTCACAGTGTCTACTTTTGGCACGCGGGGCAAGGAAAAGTAAGAAGAAAACTTCTCCCCAGTAAACGTGGGAGGATCAAAGGGAAGTGATCAGCATCCATCAGCTGATCCTTCGATGAAACTTGACAAATTAAAAAAAAATTATCGTTTTCATTCGCTCACTCTCATGCTCTTTTTATCAAAGTTGCTTGGCTAGCGGGCAAACTTCTTTGTTGAACAAACGAGAACGCGGATTTTCACGAAAGTTTGATAGGTCGCGTTGCGTCGCGTCATATCGCATCGTATCGCATCCATCGAACGATTTAAAAGCCAGTAAAACGGCTGTTTGTTGAACGTTACTCGCCAACGACGGGGCAATATTATTTTCTGAAAATCGAGCATTGAACTCGTTTTGTATTTGTCTTGGCCGGGAAATGCCGAAAAGCGTCGCGGAAAAGGGTTAACCTCTTCGTCGATTCTCGTTTCGACGTTACGTTGATCTGTTCGCTCGGTATTTCCTCGTTCGGGGGAAACTCGGAAAAGAACAAGAAGATGAAAAAAGACGGAGATTAAGGAAAGAGAGGGTGGAAGATAAAGTTGAATAGGTTATCGTAAGATCCGTTGATTGTGTACAGCCATGTAGCGCAGTGTGTGTTTGTAAGTTAAGGCATACTTTGTAGGATTAAATGTCGATCGTTTCGTAACGTAAGAAGCACTACAGAATAGCTTCGACAGGGGTAAAAATGAGCACGCGCGCGCGGATCTGTATGATTTGTCGGATGTTGAGCATACGTACAAAACTACGAATAAATAAAACGCGCGCGTCGTTAATACGTGTTATAACACTAGTAGGGATAAAAACAATCTCCAGTATTCAATGATGTTTGTAATTGTGATCGTTAATCACTCACCCCTCACCCTCCCCCCACCCTCACCCGGGACCTCAACGATTTTTATTTTTGTCAAAAGAGACGCGATAAAACAGAGGCGAGTCGAAACGCAAAAGGAACCGCGCCGGGGGCGATTCACAATCAGACCAGTACCGAGCGTCGCGAGATGTTCCAGGTAGAATTGCGATGGAAGCGTAAGCACACGTAACAGAGAACAAACGTGCGGGATGAAGCAAACTTTGACAAAATTATATCGAATATTTACGATATAGTTATTTGCAGAACCGACTGGTTTTTTCATTGGCCAATTTTTCTCGTGCCGCCCACCATCTTGTTATTTACTAATGTCGTAAGTCGTGATTGATAAACGTACGTCTTAATACGATTAAATATATCTAGTCATGGCCTCCTGATAATTTATTGATTCACGTTGCATGCAATGAATACTATATAGTTCGGACGAAGTCGCGAGTGTGGATCTACGACTTCATCGAAATATCTAAGTCATCGAATGAAGACGTTCACAGGGAGACACGCAATAAATACATACATATACGAAACAAGTTGACGTATGGCACAGTAAATGGTTAAAACAAGACGGGGAGCAATTTTGTTACTGGTTAAGAGACCGTTTTACTGTTTCGTGTATCGTTGTGACGTCATCGTCCTCGCTAATTCTCACGTTCTTATCTATTATTTATTTATTTATTTTATTTTATTTATTTTATTTATTTTGTTTATTTTGTTTATTTTGTTTATTTTGTTTATTTTGTTTATTTTGTTTATTTGTTTATTTTGTTTATTTGTTTATTTTGTTTATTTTGTTTATTTTGTTTATTTTGTTTATTTTGTTTATTTTGTTTTATTTTGTTTATTTTGTTTATTTTGTTTATTTTGTTTATTTTGTTTATTTTGTTTATTTTGTTTATTTTGTTTATTTTGTTTATTTTGTTTATTTTGTTTATTTTTTATCTATTTATTTATTTATTTATTATTCATTCATTCATTAATCAACATATTTATAAATATAATTAAGTTACTTCTACTGCTCGTGTCATTGCCATTTTTTTCGATTATACACACACACACACATATATATATAAAACTTATTCGTATTGTCATTATGATTATTGATCACTAAACTATTGTCAGTGATACCGTCGTAATATCATGACGATTCGGTGTTAGCAATAAATATTGCTGATTTATCAGTGACCATTTTATTAATACCATTATTATTTATAGAGATTATCTTATTTATTAACGTCCCTATTGCAAAAGTCTTTACTATTATCATCATTGATATTACTATTATCCTTTATTATTGCTGTGAGTATTTATAAATTTTGTATTTATTTGATACCGTTTTTGTATTTAGTATATATATATATATACTCTGTGTATGTATATATATATATATATACACACATACACAGAGTGATTCCATTACCGTCATTATTAACATTATTATCGAAATTAGCATCATCACGATCGCTACTATTGCTATTAATTTTACTAGTCATAGTGTAAGTTGATAGAGCGATCGCAGTAGTAAGATAATTTTGGATTAACATCTTCATTCAATTCTGCGTAAAGTCATATTCATATCTATTTACTAACTGATGTAATACGAATATCTATATAACATATATATAAATATATATACACGTACATATATATTTATATATATACATGTATTTATAATATCACATACATATATTATATGAACGATATATAAAATTATATGTTTAATATATATATATATATATATATATATATATATATATATATATATTTAATATATATATATCAATATTATAATATTATTACTGCTACTATTATTACTATTGTCATTATTATTATTATTATTACCACTATTATTATTGATATTACAATTACTTTATTATTATTATTATTATTATTATTATTATTATTATTAATTATTATCATTACCATCATTATAATTATCGTCATGATTATTATCATCATACCACTATTATATAATTATTAACTTATGTATAAATCATCGACGTGGTAGACGTTTTATCAAAAACGTTAAATTTAAATAGGGTGATGTGCACAGACGAGATGTGTTGTTTGATAAGTTACACAAAAAACAGAAAAAAAAGAAAATACCAAAAAATGACGAGCGAGGAGCGAGGCAAGAAGAAAAAAAAAATAGTTAGTCTCCGCGATTAACGCGGTTGGTTAACGCAGTTAACTCGGTTGAGAATATATATGTATTTTTTTAAATTTTAACGCTAATGAAAAAAGAGAAAAAAAAACAAAAGATGCAAAATAAAGATAAAAGAAACGAGAGCTGTGCGCAAATTGAGTGTGAGATTAAAAGCATTGGGAGAAGGGGGGTTGGAGGCGCGACGATTTATAAATATTGAAACCTGGGAACAGATATTTATTCGTAAGTTATGCTTACTATTTATTACCATTATTGACATCATTATTTTTTGTACGATGCTATTATCGTTCTTATTATCATATTATTGAGCTAAACTTATTGATAATTGATCGGTGTTACGCCGATGTTATTTACGAGAAAAGTACGGATCCACGATACTTTTTTATCTTTGACGAGAACGCGAGAACCGTAAATTTTGACGTCCTCCTACCGCCTTCGAGATGTCCACCGATGATGCGTCGTCGATTCCTGCTACGCTTTAAGTAGTTAAAACAGTGAATACGTTCGCTAACAAATCGACCAAAGATAATTCTGTTACCAAGTGTTTGCGAATTGTCGCTCGATTAATTCGAGCATCAGTTTACACACATACACACACACATACACACACACACACACATACTCTTTTTGTCTTGAGTATATCAAAGCACCTATTACGCACACACTACTAAGGATTCCGTCTCAAAAATCGTCTTTATCGGCTTCTGAAAAAAAAAGTCTTGCTCGTGAAGACTAAGAAATCAGAAAAATTCGTGAAAACTATGTGTAACGTTAATCACATTATTATTAAGGAAACGTTAGAGGAAACGCATAGAAGAGTGAGAGATAGTTTTACAAACGGCGTAGCTTCGTTTCTTCCGTAAGTTTTCTTTTTTATTGATCCGTGCAAGGCAGATACGACAATTTTTGAGTCGGTATTTCTTATTATTTTTCTGTAAAGTTGCCAATAATAAAAGGATTTATTTTCAAAAAAAAGTTATCTCTGTTGACTGTTCTTATTAAAATTATATATCGATACGAACACGAACGATCTAACCGTCATGTTCATTTTTTTTATTCGTTAATCCCGAAAGCGTAAAATTAGTTGGACGAACAATTATTAAGATGGACCAAAAAGCATTATATTATAAGAATCTGTTCTTTTGTTGCTATAATTATTGCTGCTGCTACTATTAGTATTATTGCTACTGTTACTATGTACTATTATCATCACTATTACTACCACCACACCACTACTACTACTACTACTACTACTACTACTACTACTACTACTACTACTACTACTACTACTACTACTACTGCTACTACTACTGCTGCTGCTGCTGCTACTGCTATTATTCTGTCATTAACACCGTCATTATCATTTTTATTCGTTGCTGTATGCAACAATATCGTAATACTTTACCTACCATGACAATGAGTTTCTTCAGTCACAAAAGTTTGCCAAAACGAAGACTATTAAGATATAAGCAATACAAATGGTACAAGAAGTAACGAGAAAAAAGTACTTGTCTTATCGCACATGCTATTGAGTTTTTTCTATTTACACAGAATGAGTTGAGCCTCGGTATATTACGGGTTTATTATATTATAAAAGAGCTAGAAGAAGCAGCCGAAACAAAAGAGTAAAAGAAACTTCCAAAGGAGAAACGAACCGCTTAAACGAGGAGAATTTTGTTTTATAAAAGCAATAATACCTCAGCAGGCGTGTAATATAACGTTAGATATAACAAATCATAATCAAAGGCTTGTCGCGGACATTCCAAGGAAAATGATATTTGTAACTGAATATGCTGTTGGTTAGCAGACTAAATATTTCTGTTACGCATTTGATTATCATTCGATCGTTATTCGAGTTGACTCTTCCGATCTCGTCTATATCCAAGTTGCAAGACTGCGTATAAAAATGAAATTTAACACACGTATTAACGTCCTGAATATATCGTTGCTGTTAAAAATATATGATATGTTATAGTGGACCTCTTTGTTGCGCATAGACACTGCTAGATTCTGTCAACGATGCTCGATCGATTTATTTGTAATTCGAACACGATCGACTCTTGTGTTATCAAAAAAAAAAAAAAAAAAAAAAAAAAAAAAAAAAAAAAAAAAAAAAAAAAAAAAAAAAAAAAAAAAAAAAAAAAAAAAAAAAGGAAAGACAAAAAATTCGTACGATTCACGACAATTCTTGAGGTAGTAAAAACCAGACGATGTCGGGGAGAAACAAACTAAATGTACGTTATATTTCAGGGTGTAGAGATACGCTTATTAATGTACGGTGGACTATACTTTGCTCGTGAATTTGGTAAAAAGTTTGTTATAAAATTGGAGTGTATGGGTTTGTGAAATATACAAGACAGTTACAGTTTATTGCTATCAGTGTATTTCTTGTAATCGATGACTATTCTCTTTCTCATGAAATACTGATATTTTTATAATCGCTTTTATTATAGCCTAAGTGTGCAGTAATTAAATAAACATTGAAAATCAGGATTCCGTTTATTTATTTCTATTGTACATTCACTGATCTTTTCTTTTCTTTTCTTTTCTCTTTTTTGTTCCATTCACGCAATACTGTTTACTTTTATTTTAAAAGCACGATTTATTTTCCAACACAAAATATCCGACATGTACTCCGATATTATCATCTTACGAAAAAGATGAAATTACGAATTAATCTTGCCGCTGTATCCGGTAATTCGAATCGAAAGTAGAACTTTTTGACTATTTACCATGAAAAGAAATTCAATTTTGTCGAATGAGTATAATACATACGGTTCTCGAAGCTAATCGGTGGATGTTCAAGCGAGAAAATGGAAGGAGGGCATCAAAAGTTCCAAAGAACATATGCGAAAACGCTAGAATTGATCAGACGTTAGTAACCTGTTGAAAGTTGAAAGCACAATCGACGAAGCGAAGCTTCATTTTTTTCGTCGTACGACGAGAGTTGTTGTTGAAATTCATTCTCCCCTTCTGACGCGACATTTTTTTACACATACTCCCTAAATCCAATTGTTATACGACAACAACCCCGGCTTCCTTTCCTTTTTCTCTTATTCTTCTCCTTTCTTTTTCTCCCGAACAAATTCAATGAGGGGATGTTTTCGAAGCTTGCTAAGTGAAGAGAGGGAAAATGTAAAATATAAGTATCTTCATGTCAATTACTCTAGGGAACATCAAAGACGAGGGTAACACCAAGATTACCCTTGCACCACTGAGAAAAACCTTTTACTTCAGAAGTGTTTTTTCTACCACCTGATGTATTTTCTAACGTGCATCCACTTATAAAAAATCATTCGTCCACTACTTCTGCTTCTTCTTGACAGAAAGGGAAAGAGAAATCAAAGGGAAGAGTAAAAATACAAGAACATGTGTATATATATTTGCATGTATGAAGAGAAAAAGAAAGAAAGAGAAAAATAAAGTGTGTGTGTGCGTGTGTTCATGTGTGCGTGTACAAGCGTTTGTGAATGTACGTGCTGCGTGCATATGTGTATGTGTGTGCTTGTATAAAAGGAAAACTAAAGACGGAATAAGGAAGAGATACTTTGGTTTTAGGCGTTGCTTGCAATTTTTCGATTCGTACTTGTAAAAAGTCAAAGTTTCGAATTTCTGTTTCTGATTCGACAGGGTTCTAGAATATTTATATTTTAACAATATCGCAGTCATCGCGAGTCTAGCTATAACGCATGTTAAGATTACATTTTAAATGTACTTTGTTTTCCAACTGTATCGTAGTGATGTGTATGCGTTGTGAAGTACAATGTTTATGTTCAATTCTTTAACAAGAACGGTTATATCAATGTAGAAATTGATAATGGAATTATTAAACTATGACTAGACAATGAAGAAAGAAAAGAACAAACAGTGAAAAATATGAGTAATTTCAAACTGTTTGAATGAAACGTAGCTGCAAATATCTAACCCGAAAGTTTGTAACTGATTCGTTAAAAAGAAAAAAACACAAATATTAAGCATAAAACGTTAAATGTTCATTCAGGTTAATTGCATGGTATTCAGGTTAATGCACACGAGAAAAATTTGTATAATTCTATTGTAGTAGCATTACGTTTATTTTCTCTCCTTTTACTAACTTTACGTTTCCTTGATATTCAGTGTAAAGGACACAGTGAAGAGATGAAATTCTTTAAAAAAATTTCTCTATTCACACTGTTGCAATGTTACTTTTTATGATACTATACCATATTGTAACATCACTATCATAGAAATTACATTTTTTTCAGTTATTAGTTGACAATGTAACTTAGTTTCGAAGAGTATTAATCAATCGATAGTAGATAGGGAATGAAATTCTTTTTTCTGAATTTACTACATAGACTTCTATCTACTGAAAACTGTTCTTTACGAAAATACACATAAGTATTAATCTTTCCTATTTTTCATATTAACTTCCGTTTCAAAAAATTTTCTTCTTCGTATTTCTAACATTTTCAACTCACATTGAACAAGATTGCTAGAATTTGTATAAATAGACATTCGAATTGCACAGTTGAAAGATCTGTAGAAATTTTCTTTTCATTTTTTTGTCCTTGTACTATTATTATTCTACGCTATTATATAAGTATTATAAATAAATTTTGCTTCCTTTGACGCTATATTATATCGTTGTATCGATCGTAAATATTATTTCAATCCGGTTCCTTAATTGCTTTTTCACTATTCAAAAATCATTGAAATAAGTTAATCGTTAATGAAATTAAATGCTAAAATTCAAATGGAATATCTTAATTCTTTCATCTAAATCTAAATCAATCGAATCGTTATATCAAAAAATATCACAAAATAAAATATAGATCATACTAGCATAATAATATTATGGGGACACAAAAAATGAAAATGACTAGAAACAGAAATAATCTTTACAGTTAATAATCCTTAGATATACACGGATATTACAACTAAACGGTTTAAGCAAAAACAAGAAATTCTCCAAACGAGAGAACACATTAATCACACATCATTTTTCAAGATCAAATCGTTATAAAATCACTTATATATTAACATCGAATAGAATTTCATAAATCTTTTGTTTCTCTTGAATTTGATAAATATCACAACATAAATGTTAATAGCTTTTTCTTCGAGCTGTTCAGAATTATGGATTATCAGCAGTTGATCGTAACAACAAGTGTTGATAAAATTGACGATATAAATACCATTTAGTCTTTTCAATTATTTCATTCTTTTTTTCAGTAAAACTATTCATAAGAGGCAAATAGTTAATTAATTTACAGGTGTAATAATGAACTAAACTCTAATAAGAATAGAAGCAAAACATAAACTTTGCACAAACGCAATATGTAGATGAAGAGTTAAATTTCATGTCAATTCGTAATTATCATGTCAAAAACAGTATTAGCGATACATCACTGTATAGTAGGCTGACTAAACACTAAGGACAACTAAATGACGTAAAAGTCTCCCCTAATCGATTCTCTGACGGACCATCAAAACCCAATCGCGTCGCAAAAGTTCTAACGAGCTGCGAAAGTTTCTGTGACGATTCAGGAGTAATTTCCTTAAAACAAGCCGCATCACATCGTTGATGGATATCGTAAAACGCAAATTGATTTATTCAGTCATACGCATGCTAGAGATAACGTTTTCAATAATATGTTAAAATTCTGGATCGAAGATACGTATAATATAGAAGAATCAGCGATTTAAAACGTATAAAAGTAATAACGTATTTACTAGTAGTGAGCTGACAGTTTTTGAAAAAACAATATCGCATGGACAATTATTTGTTGGGGGCGATGATTGACACTTTGATTGGTGAGTCAAAATAGCTTACTTTAACCTCTTGCGCCGGAATGACGTGCCACGCACGTCGGGAATGTTTTGTCCCAAATTGCAACATTTTTTCAGTTTTATGTAATCTAGGCAGAACGAATGATAAGTTTATTACTTCTTAATAATTTCTATTCAGTGATATCATACCGACGAGTTCAAAAGAAAAAGAAAGCGACGAATTATTGTATACAGTTCGGTCACTCGTTATGGTCTGCGAACCAATTGCCAGCACAGGAGATTAAATCTGAATTCTTTGTTATACACAACTGCGATGAAAACACGTCTAGAAATCACGTTTTCGATGTAATCGTTAAATCTGTGCCATTTGATAAATTTACTAATCGCTAAATCAGCACTACTTGCACATATAAATACATATGTACTCGCAGCAGTTTCCCGTCCATCGTGATATTTCAGTTACCCGATATGCGATACTATGAGTATTTGAAACGACTATTTAAATATTTGACGATGAAATTTTGTGAGCAAGAGGAAGAGAAGTAAGAATGATTAGAGATAAGGAAACATGTTCGGAGAGCACGTGCGCGTGCTCCAAACAAAGATAAAGCAAGGAGCAGAAACTTGTTTATAAAATTTATGTGAGTGTTCGATCGATCCTACTAAGGACTTTCATAATTTAGGCTTGTATTTTATGCGTCCTTCGATTGATCACGACGGTCTTGATAAAATCAATGATAATATTTATTAAAGAATATCATTTCTTTGAACGTATTTTTTCTCCGCTAGTAATTCTTTCTATTCATTTTATTCAACCTTTAAATCGATGAAAAGTTGAAATTAACCAACAAATCTTTCCATCGATGTAATTTCTGCTCGTCCATTGTGACCAAAAATTAATACCAAGATGTAAACAGTGTTTAATTAAAACATTTAGATTTTAGATAAAAATTGAATCCCTTGTTTTATAATATCAAATTATGATTTCGAAAGAGAAAGTAACTTGTAAGTTCTACGGACGGAATTTAAATTCGAATTTTAAATCTAAATTCCTTCGATCGAAGGTCAATGAGTACAAATTGCGTACTTTCAACGTTTCAATATTTCAACAAACTGCAGTAATTAATATTTGTCTAAGGAAATTTAAAAGAATATCGTAAAGCAAGAGATCGATTCAAAAGCATGTATCGTCTCTGAATCTTAGGCTTTATTTATTTTAATGCACGTGAAAGATTGAAGAGCAGATCGAATAATCGATTAGTATCAAGATTTGCATACGTATTTGAAATTACCTTATCTCTAAATCGAGATAAAATTCGAATAGCGATCGTCGCAATGTTGACATTCAAACTTTACCCGTGTAAACTTTCTATTTGCTTCAAAGAATCCGGAGCGTTTTGAGGCATCATATTAGAAATTTAAGTTTCGCAAAGATTAATTAAGGAAATTAGTTTCCGGATTAATAATAAAGTTGACTGAAATATAAAAACGCGCTGAAACTCTTCGTCCGTAACGATTGAGAAACTTATATTCTTATCTAGTCTTGAACAGCGGATAATTACTTTACAATTATGTAGATATTTCGAAACTAATGAAGACCGTTAACAACAGTTAAGTTTTGTTCATTTGTATAATAACTTCAATTCTGTATAATTCGCTGATAAAAGTCAGAATTATACAGTTAAAGAAATGGCAGACACAAAAGTTAAGAAAGGACTCTTTCAAAGGAGGTTTAACGTTTAACTTTTTTGTGCAACTAGTGATATATTGGGTTGGCAACTAAGTGATTGCGGATTTCATCAATAGATGGTCTTAGCACATTCTTTTGTTTTGTCAACGTGTTCAAAGCACCTAACCTATATTGTTTGTTGTTTGGACTTCCGCCTTTAATTTAGTAAAAAAATTATATCGATTAGTTATTTAGTTTCGTTTTTATTCCAATTTAAACAGGGAAGAACAAGACGCGCATTTCAGACATATTTTATTGTATTATTTCGGAAAAGGCAAGAACGCATCGCAAGCACACAAGAAGTTATGTGCCGTATATGGGAATGAAGCCTTGAAAGAAAGGCAGTGTCAAAATTGGTTTGCCAAATTTCGTTCTGGTGATTTTTCACTGAAAAATGCACAACGATCTGGCCGTCCAGTTGAAGTTGATGAGACCTATATCAAGGCCATTATCGATTCAGATCGTCATAGCACAACACGTGAGATTGCAGAAAAGCTCAATGTATCGCATACATGCATTCAAAAAAAATTAAAACAGCTTGGCTATGTCAAGAAACTCGATTTATGGATCCCTGATCAGCTTAAGGAAATTCATTTGACGCAACGCATTAGCATCTGCGATTCGCTTCTGAAACGCAACGAAATTGATCCATTTCTGAAACCATTGATAACTGGCGACGAAAAGTGGATAGTTTATAACAACGTTAATCGGAAAAGATCGTAGGTGATGCAAGATGAACTAACCCAGACGACCCAAAGCTGAGATTCACCAAAAAAAGATTATGCTGTCAGTTTGGTGGGATTATAAAGGAATTCTGCACTTTGAACTTTTACCAAGAAACCAAACGATTAATTCAAACGTGTACGTTCAACAACTCGCCAAACTGAGCGATGCAGTTTAAGAAAAGTGGCCAGAATTGGCAAATCGTAAGGGTGCTGTTTTCCAGCATGATAATGCAAAGCCCCACACATCTTTAGTCATTCGCCAAAAATTAGTGGAACTAGGTTGGGATGTGTTGTCACATCCACCATATAGCCCTGACCTTGCGACTTCAGATTACCATTTATTTCGTTCCATGCAGAACTCCTTAAATGGTAAAATTTTTAATGACGCTGATGATGTAAAATCACATTTAATTCAGTTTTTTGCTGGCAAAAATCAGAAGTTTTATGAACATGGAATTATGACACTGCCTGAAAGATGGCAAAAGGTCATCGACAAAAACGGACAATACCTAATTGAATAAAGTTATATTTTTAAGCAAAAATTTTGAATTTCCTTCTTATTTAAAATCCGCAATCACTTAGATGCTTATATTTGTATCCACACCACACATAATATGAATAATTGTCGTGATAACAACAGCAACAACAACAATAATAATAATAATGGTGATGATACTAAAAATAGCTCATGATGCGATAACAATAGCAACATTAACCAACAATCTATGTTTAACGTATAAATATAAATACCTATAAATATACGATCGTGAACGTCTGTTTCAACTAACTCGCGCGTTACCCTAAAAAAGGTAATAAGAAAAGGATAAGTTGCTCGCAATGTACATGTTATCTATGACCGTTAATTTTTTATCGATCCTTAAACATGGACACTTGTACACGTATACAAAGCACATATTGAATCACCGCTATATTCAATCTCGTTCAACAAGTTTCGATTTATCAACTCACTTCTAAGTTCATCACTTTTGCGGAAACTATTGGAAAACTACCAAAATTTCCTTTGAATTATTGATTAAAAGAAACTAAAACCTATTCTATTAAATTGAAGCTGTCCTACTCTTTGCTTTGGAAAAAAGAAATTGTCTAATTTTAAATCCTCTTCCCGATCGAACTGAAAGAATTGCTTGCCTACGAGACATCCCAAACTGAATGAACGTTGAACTTGCAAAACTATAATCAAAGTCTTCAACGCACCCTGCGCTATATATAATACTCGTCGTCAAATTTCATTTATTAACATAACGTTTGTCATCAACAAACTTTCGTTGATATGTTACCTGCGATTGATTCCATCCCGAATGACCATTGACGTTTAAATGCAGTAGCACCGATCATGCAAATGCATGTTAATTAATTCGTCGCCAAAATTATAATTAATTAAAATATACGTATTTCGTACGGTACTTTATATATATAAACATAAACATTACCTTAACTCGGCGTGTAACTATAACGTAAATCTGAACGCGTGATATGTATGAAATATTATAATGTTAATACAAAATGATTTTTATGGAGATACATACACACGTACACATATACAAAAAAATAGAAGAAAAAACATAGTCTACAATTTCAGCTTAATTTTATGAATCAACTGATATACATTACTACTGCTGTAGAACGTAATCTCTACGATACGATTATATTTTATACTAAAAGCATTACGTATTTCCATGTACGTTAGGTGTATAGCATATTTCGTTTGATATCAGACACGTTTATGAAAAAGCATAATAGCTACTCCGAAGACGATCAAATCAATTTAACGGTTAAGTAATCTAGTTAGACGTAGAAGCATTTACGGGACTAGTATCGGCCAGAATGAAAGTAGTAGAACACCGTGTTTTACGATACGTGATTTTTCCCATTTATTATTGTCGACAGTGTACCGCGACAATTACTATATCGGACAGAGATTCTGAATGTTATCAAGCAGGATATATGTAAATCTTTAACGTGAGTCGAGTGTTCTATTTAGCATAGTTTTTCACGTCTCTTTCAACCAATTGTTACACTATTTAAATACTTCAATTCCTCGCGAGAGGAAAACATTGTAAAACTTATTAAGAATAACAAATATACCGTATTAATATTAATAAGGTTAGGAGTGTGTTTTAGCGTTAGTAATAAGGGACTAATTAATCTGCTATTTTAACTACACCGAATAGAAAAAGGTAAAAAAAAGAGAGAGAGAAAGAGATACGTCAGATAGTCGAGAACGAAATGAAAATAATTTAAACTGTAACTGAACACCAATATTGTAATGATACAAAGTCTTGTTGACTAAAGTCGTAAGGCCATAGCTTTATCTCACAGAGTTCGTAGAGAAGTAAGACCCCAAGATCGTTATGATTATGATGATTTGACGAGATAAATTGCACTGTTATAATATCGCACGAACATCTAGTAGTCGTGTCTTTCGTGAGAGTTGCGCGTTGTTCTCTTTCTAAATGAAATTCTTTCCGGCAAATAATTACTGAAACGAAGTTGCAACCAATCGAATTCGATGAACCACGAACGATGAGTTCGAATTCTCAGAAAATTACATGTTTGTAACAATATTTTCAAACACTATTTTTCGTTACAGGTTATACATCAGGTTTTGTTATATTTCACGTAACGCTATTAGGCATCATTTGCATCTAAATTATCATTTCCAACTCACATACGTCTTTATATTTTACCAGTCATCATTTTACCAACATTTAATTATGTTTAAAGTTCTTCTTTACAATAGATTTCAGTTGTAATTATGCGTAGACATAGTAACTCCTGGCAGAAAGTTTTCAATCGGACGCAAGTATTTGAAAGTATTCGAAAACAGCGAGAGCTTTTGTATTCATCAATTAGATTGAAATTGCTGATTTAATTTTCCTACGTACTCACTTTAAGCAAATACAATGCTATTTTATATTACGAAGGTTGTAATGTTTTAAAATATCTTTGAATATTTACTGCTTGATCGAAAATTTTTTGCCTTAATGATGATGTATTTGACGATGCAAATCTACATGTTATTCCTCCATCATGCTTCATCAGTCGAAGACAAAGATTTAAGTGCAACGCACAGCTTTCAAACATTTATTTCCGTATTTGAAATGCACTCGCCTACATATCTTGGCATGATGTCTTGAAATTCTTTGTCACACTGCTGATATCTTCGATTATCAATTTAAAAAAAAAAAAAACACGAAGATATCGACACTGAAACAGCGTTTCACACCGTCAGCCGTCATATTATTGCACAAAATTGCACTCACATTCCTGTTAAAAGAGGTTCGTATTAATCTTTATACAGCTAATGAGATCATCTGATTGCGCGACAAAGCGTTAAAAATGATTTTTTTACTTAAAATGTAATTGAACGTTGTCATTTTGTACATGTATGTGACTTAGGCGTCGTTTTTACAGAACTAAAAATTTTTAATGATTTGCATACATCGTATCAACGAACATTCGATATAATTCCCGTCATCATATCTGATACTTTTTAATAGCAATTATTGATTCCCTTTAAAATTATTTTAACCGATTTTTACGATAAATGGCTGTGGGTTATTTTTCGCTCGATAATTTTAGTATGAACAATGATATCCATATCTACGTACATGCGAAATAATTAATATTTTCGCTAGATTTTTGTACGAAAAAATAACGGCACTTTTCGTAATACTTTTATTACTTTTCTGCAAAAGCAACAAAAAACAACTTAATTGATAAATATCAAGTACTTTATGTAATCGATTTTTCATTCTTCTTTTACATTAAAAATTTTAAAAATTATATAGGTGCATGTAAGATATCTAACGTAAATTAATACCGAAATATTTGTACACTGATTAATCTCAGACTAATCAGTATTTTTTAAGATAAAGGTCCAACATTTAATCGAAAGTTCTCATCTCTTATGATGAATTTATATTGCTCAAGTTGACACGTTGATTCGATTCGATCGTCGCCCGTGTAGTTCAAACAAAATGACAATGAAATTGAAAATGTTTGCGTGTATGTACCGTGAGGAACCTCTTTTAAATGTGTGTTGCATTTACTATTCTTCACTTAATGCACAAATTAAGTAAATTATAACCAGCTAGAAATCTGAAAGCTAATTACGTGATATTTTTCTTATTGATAGATATTAGGTGGACTCGTTTTTAGGACGACCACTGTCACGTGTGTAGATTAGCAATAGTGAATCGTAGTGTAGAATCCTGTATCGCAGATACCCTTCCCTTCGAATATGTTAACGCGAATTCGTTAACCTCTTGCGCTGGAACGACGTGCCACGCATGTCAAGAAGTTTTTGTCCCAAATTGCAAAATTTTCTCAGTTTCAAATATATTTAAATGTAACCCAGGCAAAGCAAATGATAAGTTTATTATTTCTTAATAATTTCTATTCTATAGTGATATCATATCGACGAGTTCAAAAGAAAAAGAAAGCGACGAATTATTGTATACGGTTCGGTCACTCGTTATGATCCGCGAACCAGTTGCCAGCGCAAGGGGTTAATTCCATTGCGCGCGTACCCGAAATTCGAATTCGTTTGCGCACACTCGCAAAACTCAAATCGCAGAACGACGATGATTAAGAAAGATCGACGTACTGTAATCTCGAAATACTATTTTGGATGCATTTAAATTTAGAATATCGTCGACAATGGGTGAGAATGTTCTGTAAAAGTTAACACGTCGATCACCGTTGTTGAATACATCGCGGCCGCGTTACACGGTTACCGTTGTTCTCGCGTTGTCATTTACGCAAACGAGAGCACCCAACTCCATAGAAAACATAATGAAAACTATATACAATAAAATAACGCCGCGACCCGACGAAAAAGATACGTCGGTGGACGAAATGTTAATATTATTGGAGTTGATAAATAGCGCGTCAATCGGTTTCGAACAAATATTTACGTAAGAACACTGTTTCTTACATCGTGATAAAAACGCATTGTTCGTACACAAGTTGCACACCTTATCGCAGTTCTATTGAAAGAATTTCTTGTACGTGGCGACTTCATTACATTCTAATCAGATGTTAAGAAATTTACTGAAATATCAAAATATAATAACGTTTCGATAGAGAAAGAAAAAAAAAATGGCACGATTCGAAATCTGTAGAGATCTGAATTGAGCCAGGTATGTAAAAACTGCGTTTACGCCTTCCTCTTCGAATTTAATACTTCTTTTTCAATACACGCACACATATACATATTAGTACGAATGCACATTCATAAATATTGATAAATACTGACAAATGGTATGGTTGTATGTAAGCAAAACGTTTTCCACTCGCGTCACTCATTATCGTGTATCAATTAGAGACATCGTGATTCAATGTTTCACTTGTCATTGTGCGCTCCGAATCGTGAATTATTCAAAATCTCGGTGTTTACATTTATACAGAGTCTTTCAGAAATACGTGGCCAAACTTTAAGAGCGTATTCTATTCACCGTAGCGATGAAACGACGTTACACTAGCGTGGATTTGAAAAACGCTTTTTTTTCCAAGTAAAATCATGCGATATTTACAATGAATTATGTTGGACGTGATTTGTAATATTGCCTATAAAATTCATTCGACCCAAACATTCTCCAACTACAATTTTGCTTCTTTTCTCCAACATTTCACGAATTTTACACTCGATCGAGTGTAACTTTATCAACTTTTACTTTTTTTGCAAACAATTTTTGTAAAAAGAAAAAAAACATCGTCATAGATGGAAACAAAGAGAATTTTTTTGCCATTTTTGACAATGTAAAACCGTGTATCTTCATATAGTATAACAGAAAAAGTATGTCCTGCTATTTTTGTTAATATTGTTATAAAAAGAAATTGTTTGCAAAACAGTGTTGAAATCTTCTTTGCCTGAAGAATTTTTTTTTTCTCTCATTAGAAAACGAACTATAAAACTATCGAGCAAACTAATAATTACGATTGTTATTTCATACGTGAAAAATATCTATAACAAATTCCATTTGAATTCACCTTTCAAAATTTTCTCACTGTCTAATAGAGCAAATGGTATATCATTAATGATACTTAAATATTTGCTTCAATTTTGTTCGATTTCCTTTTTGTTTCTGCAGTTTTATTATTATTTTATTGTTACTTTATTATTATTTGTACTATTCGTTTAGCGAATAATTGTTTGCAGATGTAGGAAAATAAAAATACGCATATAATTCACTTTTATGGACTGAGGAAAATACCGTGCTTTAAAACGTGTCTCGCTGAGATTTTCTTTCGGCTCATTCTCAGTAAAATTTCTTGTATTAACGCGTGGTCGAATCCTGCACATAAACTAAAGCCAATGCCCTGATAATCTACGAATAAAAATAATGCCTCAAGAACCTGCCTATTTAACGAAAATGATCGTTCTTGTAAAACAAGTCGATGCAACTTTTCGTTAACCACGTTTTCCTACGATCATATCTAACGTAACTCCTAAATTATATATCTGTTGTACAGTTTTTGCCATTTTTATTACGGCATAATAATAATTTTCCTCGTACTTTGAAAATCTCGCAAACGTCGTCAATGGCTGTTTCGAATTTAACTCAAAACACGGATAATATTATCGTTAACATCGTCAATTATTGTAATAAAAAATTAATTAATTAATTTAAGTCGAGGTATTTCGTAGCTGAATCGCACGAAACACAATTAATTATACTTGCGCTATTGTTTCGTAGCGTCTGATTTTTTTAACAGTTGCACGCTTGCGCATAAGGGAAACAAATGTTGAAAATAACTCGTGTAAATTTTAGTAGCTCGAAAAGAAACTACTCCAATGGTATATGAAAACGTTGTTAACATTGAACAAATAATAAGCCGCATCTGATGTTTTAAACAAAATATCTATATTTTTTAAACACATATTCTCCGTTGAGAATCAACACATTGTCATACTTTAGTCACACTTTATTAATATATAAAACATGAACACGACTAAGAAATAAAGTTTACATGAAATATACAGAAGATAAAAATATTTTGTCAAGAGATTCGTTCGCAAGGAGAAATTCTGTATTTCCATTTAACAACGCGCAGAAAGAAACTGTTCTGAACGACAAACTCGAATATTCAAATTGCCCTCTTCATTAACGTGACGCGTCTGCAACGTTTGAAACTTCATTCAAAATTAGCCGAGGGCAGTGTGTAACACGTGACGAAGGAAAAGACGAGAAAATAAGAAATGACGAGTTGGAAACGATCAAAAAGTTTGAGCAATCCTGCAGAAAAGTAACTTGCAGCAACTTGAAACTACTCTACTCTAATTATAAATGAACTCTAATCTAAAACTAGTCTAAAACTAGTATGCTGTTCATGTTGTATACCTGCGAATGAAATTGGGCTTCCCCCGCTCCCACGAATCATCTTTTATCTTAATAAAACATAAAAGTTTAAACATAAAAATAAATGTAATAAAGCATAAAATCGTAAAAGAAAAGGAAGTGGCGTTAGATTGGATCGGTCGACGCGTTTTAGAATTAGAAGTTGGTAAGCTCTGTTTGTCATAGCGTGTTTGCAATGCATGGAGAAGGACAAAATCAGCATTGGTCTAAAATATTTACAATGATATACGATAACAGATGATATACCCTTGATTTACGCGGATTTTCTTTTTTACACGGGAAAAGATTCCACCAGTATGAAAAAAAAAAAAATACTGAAGAGAAAATATTCATTTCACGTATTTTTACAAAATAATCAATGAGAATCGTACGTTAGTAAGTATTTTACTCAGTTAGGCTGTTGTTTCTTACAAAAAATGGAAGAAGGAAAGAAAAAGAAACAAACGGATCATTTATTATGAAAAAACAAAGTATCCACCTAAATCAAGGGACTGTATGTACCAACGAGCAATGGAATTTTAGTTACAATAAATTTTGTATCCGTGTATAGTACAAATATGTTCAATGAATGCAGCAAGTAAAACAAGAAAATATTAACACAGTACAAAAGCTGGCGTTCACTGTTGAAGGAAAATCAATTTAACGTATTAATACTTTCTGTACAAGTGTACATTGACGCGATCAACAGCATTGCTTATTGTATATTTTTTATTATGTACGTGTCACACGTGAGAGCTTCGATAATTTCTGTTGTTATATTGCAATATCTTCTTTCCTGTTTGTTGCAAAAATGGGAATGAGCAATATTAAAATACGTATGAAAAATCATGTTAAAATCATGTTTGTCGCTTTGAAGATAACTGTTGATATTCATATCTGTTACCCTAGTAGTTAAAAAAAGAATCCGCGTGTTTGTAACGCGGTGAGAACATTATAGCCTGTTGAGAAGTTAAATTTCACCGAAAATTGAAAATTAATCTCCGTCGTTGAAACGATCCATAAAAATATAGGGAAGAGAATGGAATGTATACCAAGTTCGAAGTATCCTTTTGAGACTGACGCGGTGAGAATAACATCTGGAAAAGAAAAATGAAAACAAAACAGAGTGTATATTTATACAAAGATCGAGCAATTTTTCAACCGATATCGTTAATTTTAATACGTGATGTGATGTCGTAGATGAACAGTTTCTAAATTTCCTACTCACATCGCCAAATTAGGAACGATCTACAGATCTACATTAATTAGAGAAATCTAATATCTATCATAGATATAAAACAAGAAGCAAAGAAAACTGTTAAATATTTTCTTGAGCATTTATCTGTTGAGTGATATTAAAGTTGATGAATTTTAAATCATTCTGCTTTCGACACACGTACGATATATAAAATTTCTTTGCCGTTTATAATTAACGTTTAGTTAAATTAAATATACAAAAACAGCCGACGTTGGTTGAATATATTAAACGATTCATGAGGTACAGCGTAATAATTTCGAAAGAAGACGCAGTGTAATAATTCCAATTGCAACTTCCACCACGTAATGTACAATCATGATGAAATGAAATTTCAGTTTCAACTCGAAACTGAACATTGATATTAAAAGTTTGACTGACGACTAATTGATAAGTTGTAGGAATTCTAAAGCTCGGTTAATATTGTTCTTTTACTCGAGGGAATAAATTCAAACTCGGTTTAATGCATGTTGTTGAACTGTGACTGACGTGAGCCGAAAGAATTTTCAAATAACATGACGTCGAGATAAACGACAAAAAAGAAGCAGAAAGAGCAGAGAAAAGAAAATGTTATCAGCGCGTGCCGTTTTAACTCTTCTGTAGATTAATTTTTAATGGATAAATGAAATGGAATTCTGAAATAAATCAGACAACACGTGCATACATACATATATATATTTACAGCATTTTAATATAGCAGTCCTGTCGATGTGTGACAACAACTTTTTATCGAAAAATAAAAACAAGGACTGAAAATTTCATTAATCAGTAAAATAAATAGCGAGTGATGTACGTTTCTAAATATATTTCATCGTGGTCAACAAGAAGGAAATAAGGCTGTAGTACGAAAAAAAAAATAAAGAAAGGAAGAAAAAGAGAGAGAAAATGTGAAAGTGTTGCGTGAGAGTTGAGAGATGCGTGAATGTCATAGATGTTACCATCTACACTTACTTATCAGGTAGTTACGTAATTTTTTTAGAGCAAGACTTTGACACTCCAGTGGAAATGGGGGGAGGGAAGCTAATATTAACATTTAATCGATAACAGAAAACAAAGAAAAAAAAAAAAAAAGAGAAAAAGCCAATTGATTCTAACTCTATTCTATCTCTATATTCTTCTACCGATTATATTTTTCTAATTATATTTGTACGTTGAATTGTAAACTGCAATCGACCAAGCGCTCTTTCGTGCTTGCGGGAAACTAGAGGGAAATAAAATAAAAAAAACGGGAAAGGTTGTCGGAAGATAGACGAGTAATAGGAACGAGTAATAGAAATACTTAAGATAAACGTATATGCTTGAAACAAAAAAAAAAGAAAAAAAAAATTATGTAACGCTGTAGGAAAAGAAAAACACGACAAAAGGCGAAAATAACTCGTGTTATTTTTTTAACGTTGAAATTACGTTGCTCGTTTTTCCATGTGTATCTAGTCTATTTTTCTTATTGATCTTAATTTATCGAGCGTGGTTCTATGTGTTAATAAGCGTGTACACGCAAATGTATGTATTATTGAAAAAAAGGAAAAAAAAAAAAACAAAAAAAAGACACAAAAAAATGAAATTGAGAAAATATAATCGAATGATAAATTAATACTTAAATAAAACTAATTGTAACATACGCGTATATTTAGATCGTAGGGTATCTAATACCGAGTTATTAATTAATATGTCCTACGTGGCACATCTTGTACTATGTTTGCACAAACTTTAACTAAAATCGAATTTATCGGACTCGTATTGAAATCTGAGTGTTGAGCTTCGCTCTCGATATCCTCTACGCGATTAACTTTACCCGACTTATTTTTACATATCGTGATCAACCTTGTTATAATAACTATGGTTCTCAGTGAATACACCGACGTCTTTTACGGTTTGTTGAAATCCAACGATAGTTTCCCCATCTTTAAACGATGCACAGATGGAATTCAATTTAAAAATCTGCCTATATAATCTAAATGAGAGAAATATTTTAAAAAACGTTCATGAGACAATTGTTCAATTATTCGTATTAAATAAACACTAATATTAATTTTCAAATAAATTCGCAAAAGATATTCACGAATAAAGTGAAAAAGATCTTTTCGTGGGACGTTGATAATAAAATATCGTAAAAAAAAGTCTTGCACAATTGACACGCTTAGGCCTAGTAGTACGATTTATAAAATACGTGGGCGTATGTACGTAATATCAATAATCTTTTTACGTTTGTATTGAACGTAACCATCTTATTTATCGATACAAATTTTTGAGAGTTTTATTTTATCGACTTTGAAATATTTAAGATTTTATCGAAGTTTATCTAGCAGTAATAAAATATAAAGTAATAACATTGAAATTCAAACTGAAGAAAGAAATGATCAAACGTATTTACTTTAACGCGATTTGCTTGTAAAAAGATTTTCTATTTTTCTAACATGAATTCACTGTTTTCGCAAAGCATTGTACTTCGTAATCAGAAAAAAAAAATTACTGTTGATCGTTATCGATTACTGACTTTACCCTCCGAGAAAGAAGCTTATTATCCCCTTATCTGAAAAAAGATGTTAGAAGGTAACCCCTGAGAACCATCTTTCTACCGGTTTTTAATGGTATAGTGATCAAACAAAGAAGAAGAAGAAGAAGAAGAAAAAGAAGAAGAAGAAGAAGAAGAAGAAGAAGGAAAACAATAGAGAAACAAGTTCAACATCCATCTTCAAAATCTCGATCTCGCAGCTTTAGATTGAATCGCACGTTGTTTTGAATAGTTTTCAAAAATCGCGATGCACTTGTTACGATTGACGTTGCACGAAGAAAGTCACTGCAAATGAAACTTTGTCGATTAACGGGACAGAAAGAGCACAGGTAATGCTCGTATAAGCGCACTGTAACCAATTGATTATCAATTCAAAGTAATTAATTATACAAGATAAAGCGTAAGCGTAATACTTCGGGACGGAAGTGTCCCGGCGTCGTGGTAATCAACAGCACAGACAATTCTTTTTGTATCGTGTATATCTAACGTTGTTAAGCTTAGCGTTAAATAACGGCCAAAAAAAAAAGAAAGAAAAAGAAATGCACACACATCACTACACGATCGCCATTATGCGAGTAAACCTATTTTGTATACACAAGAAACAAATAACTTAATGATTATGAGCACACGTACACGAATAAATACACGATACTCACGCGTAACGTACACGCAAACACACGTCCGTAAACCTCGTCGTTTATTCGAGAGCAAGAAACTATCAAATTACCTGTTGTAGTTTATTGATCGATTGTGTACACCGTGTATTGTCGATCGAGCGACGAGTAAGAATCAAATCCGACTGTGAACTCACAATCAGACGGATGTGAACCACACTGAAGAATCACGCATACATATACAACATCGATACACCTACGTGCATACATGAAACTACACAAAGTATATTTACATGATACCTTACATAATACCTATATATGTATACGCATACATGCATGTATGCCACGCGTGTGTAAGTATGCGTAAGTGTTTTTATATATATATTACATTATATGCATATACACGCGCGCATGCGTGTGCATATACTGCACTTATACATATATATACATACACATGTAATACATATATAAAAATATACACAATTTATATTCAATAGTATCAAAAAAAAAGAGGAAAAAAACAAGTGCAGGAGTAGAATGTAAGTTGATTGTGACTATTTCAAGGAATCAAATTTGAATTGACTATAAATAGGGGAATAGGGAATTGTGACGGGCAAGGAGGGGCGGGGGATGAAGGGTAGAACACGGGTGACAAGAAACCAGATTGTGGAGCAAAGAAAAGGGAAAGAGTGAAGGGAAGGAAATGCGGTCGCGAAGACACAAAGAAACAAGGAAATTATGAGTAATATATATAGTAATAACGACGATATTGTAAGCGATTAAGAAAGTGTATGAAAGGGTATGAATGGATGCGCGTACGTCGTAACCTATTTACACGACAAATTGTTAAGGTAGATCCACTATTATAAAATATGCAGATAATCAAGAAACAGAACTGCAGAACGAAATAAACGAAATTGGAGCGAATCTCTTCCAAAAAACATGACAAGTTTTTTTTCACCGAACGAAAGTTTCCTCTGATCTCGCATGCGAGAGATCGAAATTTCTCAGTGATATATATATCAGCAACTCGCGCATCCATGAAACGTAATTTACCCTTTTGAACGCGTATTCATGTTTGTTTGGTTTTTATTGTCAGAAGTTTCTATTTTTTCATACTATGGTAAGGAATGATAATATTTACTATTAAATATGTATGTGCGCGCGTATGAGTGTACGAGAGTGTGCGGATACGGCGCAGGAGTGCTAGGACGGGGAGAAAGAATCTGAAAGAGACAAGAAGGAGCAAAGTAAAAGGAGAAAAGAAAGAAAAAAAAGGAATGTAGAAGGAGTGGTTTGTGAAATTGAAATGACAAAGTTTTAATGGTGAACGAGGCGTTTACTATCTTGTGCATGTTAAATGATATTAGTAACATCGATAGATATTAATTAATATTACTAATTAATTAATAACACTCGATAGAAGGAAAAAGAGCCGGAGAAAGCGAGAATAGAATTGATGGAATAGATTGCATGCGAAAAAGAGATGAAATATTGTAAGAAAAAGAAAAACAGGATTGACAGAAAAGATAGAGAGTTGGGAAAGGAGAGAGAGAGAAAGGGAAACAATTTTTTTCTTGTTATAAACTAAGTGTGCCTAGTCAATAGAATATATCTGGTCAATTTTAATATTATATATATTATATATATTATATATTATTACGATTATATTATTTAAACTTGATACCGTAATATAATGTGAAACCTATCGGACGTGAAAAAGTAATGATACGACAATGATTGTGCTGTGTTGTGCTACGAAATGTTGGCCTGTGACTATATTTGTAGCTATTATACATATGTACACGCATTAAACAGAAAAAAAATAGATCACGCGTACGTATATATGTATATGTATATGTATATATATGTATGTATATGTATATATATATATATATATATATATGTGTACGTAAGTTGTGCAACTTTTTTGTGCCGTCGCGGGATATTCCAATAAGAAAGACTGTCGAAAATCATGAAAAGACTAAAACGTCTACTTAAACTTTCATTTAATGATCAATAATTTTTTAATCGAACTTTATATTATATACAATTATAATTGTATTACATTGTATTATATTCTGTTTAACGATAATTAAAATAGCGCGTACTGTGAAAAAATGAATATTATAATTTAAACGTATTGTATGAAATCATGAAGTCAATGATTTGGTGATTTTGCGATTTATAGCCGTCAGTTTCAGCTGCATCTTACATTTTACCACGAATTCCCTTGCAAATGGAGAATTGGCAAAACAAACTTCAACGAACAAGGAAATTGAATTGTGAAGATTCCTTTTCGCTGTTGCTAATATTTTTAAGGATACTCATTTAAAATCGGATCAACTGAATTGTTTCGATCATGACGAATTTTAGACTAATTTTGTCACATTTATTTATTTATTTAAGAAAGGTTTTAACAAATTTTTTATAATAATCTTAGCAATAATTTCTTTGTGAAAAGTAGAAAATTTTAAAAATAAATAAATAAAAATAAAAAGGTTAAAAAGATAACGTTGCCAGATTTGTTCTTTGTACTTATCACGATTTCATTCCAAACGAAAAATTTATAATCAGTTTTTATTCATGGAATTATTTTTTTCGTTATCCGTAAAGAATCGTTGACAAAAAATGGTAAAATGAAAATTTGAGCTTCAATTTTTTGAAAAGAGACTATAGTACTAATATATTGCTATGACTGTGGTGAATGTGCAAAATTCATATACTATATGTATACAAAAAATATACATATATATATATATATATACGTATGTATTTAAAATTTAAAATTAATTGACCAATTAGATTTTCAAACACTGGTACAATTGATTTTTATACATATTTAAATACAGATATTCTATTTTTTCAATGATTTTATATATGTATATTTTACATATGTATATTAAATTTTTAAAGAAATGTAAGAACCAAATTCTTTCGATCCAAATTAAATGAGTGTCCCTTTAACCCCTGCGAAAATCATATTGTACCTTTACGGATGATAATGAGACGATTCAATATCGAATAGAAGAGGCAGCGAAAATTCGAAGCAACGCAAAAGAACGAATGAAGACGTGAAATTCAGAAAATAACCTTTGAATACGAATCGTTTTATGCGTCGTTTCCTCTTTAAGAGTCTATTCGGTAATGTTTTCGTCCTGCTTGCGAAAATAGCGACGGAACGAAAAACTACTGCAAATATAAATAACAATATAAAAAAGGAAGGATAGTGAAGAAAGTGGTGATGGAAAAATAGGCGAGAGAGATGGTGGACAAGAGAGAGAGAGAGAGAGAGAGAGAGAAAAGTTTTAAAAAATAAAAACGAAAAGAAAAAAAGGATACACAGTTGAATGAAAATTATTTTTTCTAATAAAAAATCGTCTCACTCTCACTCTACCCTATTGCACGGAAAATTGATGTTGTTGACAATTGGCTTGTAAAAAAAATGTTACCGAATGAAAGAAAAAAGAAAGCAAACCAACAAAATGATGAGAAGAAAAGAACAGAAGGAAACGAATGAACGAATGATGAATGTATTTATTATTGTGCACGTATGCAAGCATGTATAAGAATAGGAAAATGAAAGAATACGAAGGAAAGAAAGACTAACGGGTCATATCAAGGTTGGTTATGAAGTAAGAAGGCTATTTATTTAAAATGTAACTAAATGATCTGTTTTAATGTGTCACGGGCTACACGTATTGTACCATAATATCTAACAATAAAGTATTTTGTTTGCTTCGAAAAAGCAGCCCTTATTTCTTCATCGTCTCATCATCTCAAATTAAAAATATTAGATATATCATTTTATATACATAGTATACTTTTAATAATAACAACATCGTTTAATAATAATAAAAAACATCATTTTATCGACGTCTAAATTTAAAAATTCTATTTATCTTAGAAAACATTTTGTTTGTCCAAAATAAAAGTATTTTATTATTGTTAACGTTTGTTTGATTTATATAATGATATTATATAAATGATGCAGTATTTATTACGAATATCAAAAATTTTAATGCAACAACACGACTGTTCAAATAAAACATTATATCGAATATCGAATTATTAATACTCTGGAAAATCACTAACAAATATTTCAATTTTCATATAAAATACATATAGAAATTTCTTATTTATTTCAATAAATATTTAAAAAATAAGTAGTCCTACACAATTTGATAAATTTATAGCCTGAAAACAATAAAAAATAGAAAAAAATTTCATGAAGCAAAATGAGAATGGTTTCAATAGTTATTTATTGATATATGTAATTTGAAAATGAAAGTTTTGAAAGTCAGTTTTATTCTTTTCTATTTTATTCTTTTCTAAACTTTTCCATACTACTTTCGAATATTGTTTTTTGTATTATTTCGAGATTAATCTGTTTTTTTAAACGTAACTTTACACTTTTTATACAGGAATTCTTTATAGTGGTATTAACAAGAGAACATCTTCATGTACAAATCGTCAATTTTATAGTATACACTCAACAAATACTTAATAAATATCTCTTTTACAGTTTTTTTTTACATGTTTTTATGTTTCTAATATATTTTACATGTCAAAGCAAACACCAAGATTTAGATTTGAAGACATTCCACGATCATGTTTTAACCATTTCATTATTTCATAAACTATTAGATTTAAAAAATGGTCAAAATGAGTCCCGTAATTGATGAGTGACATAAAATAAAAAAATTAGAAAAAATCAGTTATAGAAATAGCAAATATTAAGAATAGTTGTTTCATTTATCAAATTAATTGGCATATTTATTTTATTTTTATGTTAATAGAAAATAAGAGTCAATTTTTATATCACAAGTAAATAATAACATTTGACTATCTTACCATTAGTTTACTATTAAAAGAAATGTATGTACAGAAATTTCTTTTGAGTTATATTATATTTCGTATTTTTAAATAGTGCATAAAATCCAATTTTCACAACATTAAGAAAAGGAACTTAATTCACTAATCAATTCAAAGACTCAAATTATTTATATTTAAAAAAAGTTACGGAATTACATAAACAGCATTTAGAAAAGAAATTTATTTGTTTCAAAAGTATCATAAAAATTGGCATATATTATTAATATTTGTTGTAAAATGTTGGTAATATAGGTAAATATATAGATAAATTAATTGAATAAGAGAATTAATTAATTGAGTAAATTTTTCGTGTTCAAGTGACCATGATAGGTCAAGTTATTGAATTGGTTTTAATCTTAATTATTGTAATAAAAATATACATTGGATCTTAAAATCTCAAAAAATATAACTTTGAAAAGTCTTTTCATTACCATTACATTTGTTCTTTTCAAATATTTTTCTTTAAGATTTTTAAAATTTTTAAATAAACGAAATATTCAAAGTTACAAGATTATGTTACATAATCACTTAAATAAAAGGATTCACTTCATATATTTATATAATCGACTGTTTCATACCTGAACAATTTAATAAACTTCTTATCTTTGCACTTATACTACTGACAACGTAATGAGTATTAGTAATGTAATTTTATAATTATTATAAATAAAGTCAAATTTCTACTAAAAAGAATTGATTCGTGTTGCAGACTATTTTTCTATTTCAATTTCTAGTTTCCTTCAGTTCTTTTAAATTAAATATTATGTTTATTTTAGACATATTGTTTACCTTCTAAAATGCTATCCTATTATCTACTATTTAAAAAATTTCATTCTTATATTATGAGTAAAATTTTCCGATTTTTGTTTTCATATTATTAGTTTATACCCCAAAATAATCTTACACTATTATATTTAACATTTTTATTAATACACATGTGCGTGCATATTATGTACGCAACGACACATTTTCTGTACGCTTATAATTACTTAAAATGAACAAAACAATTCCCATGATTTTTTAGGCATGTCCGATAATCTAATGAAGAAATATTTGAAACACAAATTAGTCAGCGATAAATTGTAAATTTCTATAACTACGAAAAAATGTTTTGTTAAATAAAAAGTAAAGATTATCTTGACTTTTTTTAGATAGCATTTATTTACATTTTTTTTTTTTACTTACTATAGATTTGTAATCGATGTGGACTCACAACTATCTATTACATTATGTTTCTATCGTCTGACCCTGAATTTGGAAAACATTACTAATTATTCGCCATAATTATTCGATATAACTTATACTGTTAGCAAATAGAAATCACTACAAATATTTATTTTCATTACTAGATACATGTGTACCTCGGTCTCGTTTTATACGATTTTTATTTATATTTTATACGATATTTATATATATTTATATATATTTTTTGTTTATACAATTACATGATTTTTCTTACCCTTTTGTCACAGTTACACATAAAATGATTAACAATTAAACTGATTTGTAGTAAAATATAACTAAAATGTATCCATTAACGCAATTAAACAACAAAATAATAACATAGAAAATACTTCTCTCGGTGATAGTCATGTTATTCCAATACAAAAAAAAACGAATTCATTACATAACAGAAAGTAATGACGAATAAAATACCGACTTCTTAAAAAAAATTCTTAATTCTTTTCATTTTCCTTAATATAAATTTTCTACTATGTAAAACGAGACTCAAGTCTCGATTTTTTTTTATATATTCTAAATAAAATTTTTAGTTATTTTAATTTTTAATTAATTATTATTATTTTTTTAGTTATCGCGTATATATGTTTCATTTTTTTTTCTAATTGCAGTGTGACAAATATTATAGTTAAATATTGTAAAATGATTTGTGACGATTTTTAAATCCAAAGAAAAACAGAGACTATTTTATAACGCATCTTGTACAACGCAAAGTTGTATTATATTAAAACGGATATAAACGCGTTAAATTATAATGTGAAAATGAATAATTTATATTAGGATAAAATTACAGATATTACGCAATGTCTATATTAGAACGTAAACTTGAAATTTAATTAATTAAATTGCAAGTTTACATTTAAATTTATTTCACAAATACATACATATATATACTTGTTACCGTGAATGACCGAAATCTGGAGAATGTCGACTTTCACCGGTGAATGTCAACAGATACCAAATACGTCGGTGAAAGATCGAATATGTTTTTATTTTTCTCAAGAAAAGTATTCTAAAATACTTTCTGAAGTGGTTTCTGCTAAAATTAAATGCAACACACCTTTGGATTACAGACGATTAAAACGTTTTGATGTTTTAAAAGCTAATGATGAAGAGAAGTTAATTGTACCATTAAAACCAGGGGAAACGAACATACAGTATTATAGAAATAAGGGTATTTAGCAAATATTTCGGACATACACCAAGCGACTATGTGAATGTTGACATTCACCGGTGAAAGTCGACATTCTCCAGATTTCGGTGTTTCACCGTACATACTCATATTACACATATAGTTACTCACGTTAATATTCGAACATTATATATTTAAACTGTTACAATTTTGTAACAACAAATCTGGATTCGTTTTAAAGCTTGAAGCTTCTACTTTGAAAATAGACCATTCATTTTATTTAAAGATATTATATTATGCAAAAAATGAGAAGACACTTTTTTTCTCGAAAATGCTATGAATTGTCATAGTATGTGGAAACATTGAATAACTTTTTTCACGACTAAATCTACAATGGATTTAAAGATTGAAATCTCCTCTTTACAATGACTTCATAAAACTTGATATATAATCTTTTTTTCCTTTTATCGAACTTTGAATATTACGCAAAAACGAATACATGAAAATCTGGCCATTTTTTGAATTTTCGTTATCTAATTGTGTCCAAATATTAATATGAGTATATTATATTGTACTGTACAATAATATATGACATATATAAATTAATATACATATATACAGGATATACTTATTATTTATATACATTTAATTTTCATTCAATAAAATATCTTTTTAATTCACTTTATTCATTTTATTATTCACAAATTCATAAATTTAATTAATTCATAATTAATTTAAAAAAATCGTTTTTTTTTTAAAGTCTTCAAGATTATCAATATTTTTTTTCAAATAATTACATATCTTTTTCGTTGCATCGCATAGCTCATGAAAAAATACATTCAAACATGTATTATAATATAAATGACCTTGAACCCTAAAATTGAAGCAGGTCCCGAAACTTAAAATTCATACTTTTTTTCATTCTTCCTGTCTGAAGAACCTATCCTATGTTTGTTTCCCTTGTTTTTCATGTAATAAATAATTTTCACAAAATTAAAATGAAAATATCTCCTAAATCAATCACTTTTCGATAAAAATAAGTTAATACTTTCTTATACAGAATGCTTAAATAAATTGATTATTGCTTTCAAAAGTTTTTGAAAAAATCAACTTCATTTTGAAATCTCTTTCACCATTCCACCTGCAAAAATACCATTAATATCAGATAATATGCCTCTTTTTATCAAACAAATTTTGTAGGAACATTTTTTTTATAATTTCAATTCCTTATAAGATATTTCCATTTTGTGAGATAAACACAACTCTATATAAACATAACATGGAGTAAGAGAAAATGAAAAGAATTTGAAATTAATAAAAAATACTTTCAACAGATAAACAAATATTTATATATTATTTAGTATTGTATTTATATTCGTTATGCATACTGATAAGGCATGTACCTATAAAATAACGCTTTAAATTCCTTTATTTAATATTTTCTTCCCTGCCACCATCTTACATTTCTTTCCTTTTTCAATTCTCTCATAGCTATCTTATATTCTCAACCAGCATTCATCCTTTTCTCTCATAGATTTTTATAATTTTTGGTTTCTCTTCCACCGTGACGCTCTTCGTTACCTCCTATCTGTTTTTTTCTATTTTGTCTATTTCCTTCCTTTTGCCTCTCTTTTCATTCTTTGTGTCTGCAACGCTCCGTTTCTTTTTACATATACCTATCTTTGTTGCTTCTCATTTCCCCTATTTTACCATGAAATATACCCTCGAAGGGCCGACATTGCAGAGTTGAGAATGTCGACATAGAGGAGTTCGGCTTCTCTACTGTTCTCTCTCGCTGTCTTTCTTTTCCCTTTTGCACTCTCCCTTTCTCCTTCTTTCGTAGCTACTCTCTTCTCTCCTGCTCTAGTATCAATTCTCTCTCACGCTTCGGCAATGTCTCTGGCCACGATTCCACCCCTCACAAGCGACGCGATCGATGGAGCGTCGCCCGCGGTGAGTAACCCGTCGACGGGTTCTCTTGCTTGCCGAGTAACACACGCGTAAGTACTTAGATATCCAGTCAAGACAGGCTATATACGTATGTATACAAGCAACGGCATTAAGCTTCAAAGGGCGAGAAATAAACAAAAGTAAAAAAAAAGAAGAAGAAGAAAAAGACATTATTAAAGAATCTTTTACAAATTTTATCAGTCAAATTATGGAGGATTTTGGTCATTTCGAAATATACGTATGCATCGTAAGAAATTGATTCTCAAAATTTTGAATTTATATAAAAAAATTTATCTAATAATAATAAAAATTTTTCAATGTGCAATATATAGGGTATATGATTTTGACATCTTGATTTATGTCGCTATTATTATTCTTGGTGAAAAATATTCTAGAAATATTATTAAAAATTAAATATTATTCTTGGCAAAAGTTGAATGATTCGACGGGGACATATAACATTCTGATGTTATTGATTTTCTCGTGAGTGAACGCGTAAAGCACTTGTAATAACTCTATTAAATTAATTTTAATTGCAACTTTGTATAAAATATCATATGAAGAACAAGGAAATACGCAGATGCTTCATATGATATGTCAAACAAAAAATTAAAATTAAAATATTTCCAAAGTAATAATTTTTCGACATACATGAGTGAATATTTTTTTTATAAAGGATGTCAAATTCCACCGATCAATGCATTAAAAAACATAATTCCATTTAAAAAATCAAAGTTGGCCTTCACAAGTTCTTTATGCGTCCATTCACGAAATATGTCATCCTCGAAACCATTCATTATATTTAACATTTTTCATTAATAGTAGCTAATAATAGCGATATAAACGATCAAAATTAGGTACCTATATACAATTTTGCATCTAGTCTTGGTAACAACTACATTAAACAAAGAGTTTAACAAAATGTCAGAATTATGTAACCTGTCATAAACGTTATGTGTAATATTATATTTACAAATAATATATTACATCCATATTTTTTTCTAACAAGTCTTTATAACGAAAAATGAATGATATAAAAATAGTAAATATATTTGTCTTAGAAATGATGAAAATAAAAAACAATTTTATTTACTTTGTTATTATTTAATATATACCTATTCTAATAACGATTCATTTGATACTTAAAATTTAAATTAAATGGCAATATTTCTTTTCTTATTGCTATCTGCAACAACGATAACAACAAATTACTAATAGAAGTAGCTTTTGTTCATAAAACTTAAGAAAAGAGATACTAAATATATAATAATAGAAAGGAATACGTATTAATTTTGAATAAGTATTAAAGAACCATGTATAACGTAAGTATATTAAGTATATTAAGCGTGTCAAATAAAAACGGTTAATATCTGTTTATACGAATTTTTGTTTTTATTTTAAATATATTTAAATGGATTTATACATCAAACACATATATGTGTGTAATTCAGAAAAATGTAAACTATTTTGTAAGAACCTACTTAATTAAATTTTACGCCTAATTATATTCCTGAATTTATTCAATTGCATTTTGAACATTTCATTTTGATTATTTTTTTTTTATATAATAATCCATTAAAATTTATTGTTTTTAACATTAAACATATATCAATTTAACACTTTCTTTTCTACATATAGATATTTTATTACGATTTACTATGTAAAGCTATTTTAAATTAAAGACTTTTAAAAATTATAATACTAATTTTATAAAATCAAGATTACAATTATTACAAACTGAACTACCGAGACGAGACTATTTCTCGAGACTATCTTGTACTATAAAAAAATTTTAAAGTATAGAGCATTTAATGTCTTGTAAGAAACAATTTTTATAATAAAATTATTATAATGGAAATGTAGAATATTTAAATACATCGTTTTCCTATAAACATATTATTTCGCACAATAAATACTGTGACGTTTATCTTCATCATTATAATTAATAATTACATATTCGAATATATTCTAACTTGTAGAATTCATTTTTCTTATGAAAAATTCATTAAAATCTAGAACGTTAGTTATACATATATTATATATATATATATATATATATATATAAAACATTATGTATATATATAAAACGTACATATACATATAATGTATATATAAATGATTTGAAGAATTCAAAACAATACTATGGATTGAGAGATGATAATAAAGATCAATAAAATATTATTTTTTAAAATTAAAATACTTTTCGTATAAACATTAAGTTTTAAAAAAGTTTTAAAGTAAACACATCTGTTTATATTTCTTCATTTCTATTTTAATCGCATGGATAACCTCAATTCTAAAATATCTAGTACCACAGTATCAAGATTGTACTTGTGTTTTAACTCGAAGAATATTACAAATTATAAATAGTGGCATACTCATTTCGAAATAATAAATTATGCCCAGTTTCAAAACCATAAATTTACTTTGTAGTAATTTTTATACCAATTATTAATTCCGTAATTATTAGTTCAACATTATTAATTCCACACCATTGGTTTTGTAATAAATAAAATTTAGTTAAAAATTATTACAAAATGCTAGATACAACTTCTAAAATTTTTTCTTCACATAAAATAATAATTGATTTTTTAAAATTTAAAAGTGTACAATTTCCTAACATAAAATCTAGAGAGATAATAAAGAGATAACTTCAGGCATAAGTAACAAAACTAGACTGATATGTTACAAGTTGTCTTGAAACCCACAGCAAATTTTAAAATGTCAACAATAACGAAAACAACGTTGTTTCAACGATGGGGTGAGTAAAAATGTAATATCATATAAAAGGGAAATTTTAGAAAAATAAACTTACCTTAATTAAAATAAATCATCATTTTTACAGGAAAGTATTGGAAGAACCTTTATATAGATTATAAAGAATCAGCCTTAGGTGCTGCGAAAGATTGTAAGGAACATCCTGTAAGAACATCTATTTATTTTTCTCGTATGTACATTTTTAATAACAAAAGATAATAAACATTTCAACAATATTGATTTAGCATAAAAAGTTAGTGTACGTCTGTTTTGAAGAATAATGAAAATGTAAATTAAATATAAAAAAAAATAAGATTCTTTAATACATATTTCTATTAAAGATCTTAATATTTTTTATGCTTTGTTTCATTAGTTTTAGCATCCTGTGTGTACCTGCATAAACATAATCCAGATGAATGTTCCTTCAAAGAACATTTATTACAAAATACCATGAAAATAATGCAAGTGGGAAAAATTGTACGTAATTCAATGTGTGAAAATTATATACAATGGTTAGGACAATGTTACAATGAAGGAATTGTACGACGGATGAATTTAGGTATAATTTCTTTAATTTGGTTAGATGATTATGACAAAATGTGTTCTTTATATAAAACTGTTTGTCCTTATTTAAAAATACAATATTTAACATTTTATCAAAGAGTAATAGATATTGGATTTTTGGATAAATGGTGGATTTTAGAAAACAAAATGAAAGATTATGATGTAAATGAAGCAGAATTTAGTAATGTAACACACAAATAAAGTAGCTAATTCAAAATAAATTTTAAAAGGAAAAGTTATTTATAAAAAATGAAAAATGCGAATTTGTAATAAATACAAATAAATATAACAATACTAATTTTTATCTACTATTATTTGTATATACACAATTTTAATATAAATTTAAATAATTAATTTTTGTTGATTTTCTTAAAATCAAAATAATACTAGTACACAAATTTTAAAACACAATGCTTTATTATAAACATTTATAAATATTAAAATTTGATATCAAAAATATACTATGCTGGTATCATAAAATATTTTTCATCACATTATTATATTTTCATCACAAATGATTTTTCTTTACATATTCTATTTTCCTGGTAATTTCTATTTTAAAATATCACGAGTATTTTGATTTGTACTTCTTTTTTAAACAATTTGATATTAATTCTTTACAAAGTTTTAAACTAAATATATATTAAATATGTACTACTTAGTTTTCTTTTACTTAATACTACACATTCTTCTAAATTTTGGTAGGAGAAATAATAGTTTATTTATACATAGCATTCTAAAATCAATTCTTCTTTTGTCCATGTCTATAAGACAAAAGCTTACAATAAAAGCACTTAAGTTTCTGAAATAAAGATATGAATTATTATTATTTAAACATCAAGTAATGTTATAATGATTTACCTCGAATATAAATAATAGCTGTACGACAAGGAATGTAAATCATCATATTATTTGAATAATCGGAATATGGTTCTGGTTTGGTAAAATGTTGTACATTAGTATCAACACGGCTTTCTCCACCAAAATCTTTGTCATCACTACATAAGAGAATTTTGTAAGTTCCTGCAGTTTTTACTCCAATAGTATAATCAGCAAATGATTTGACTGGATGAAAATTAAACACAAATATAAGGTCTGCTCGATCGAAAACAATTACTTTGTCCTCTTCGTGTTTCCAACTTACATATGCCTATAAAAAGTTCATATTTTATTAGTGAAATCAATACAATATATATAAATATTTTTACTTAGATCTTACAGGCTGAGCATGTAACCATCCATATTTTTCTTCAAGAGTATTTACAGCTCTATCCCAATTATTCATAAATTTGTATTTTAGTAACTCATCATCTACTAAATTCCACTGCCTCCTAGCATAATGGTAACTATCTAAGTTACCAGCTCGTGGAAAATCCAACCATTCAGGATGTCCAAATTCATTACCTAACAATTTAAAAAATTTATAAAAGTTTATAACTAAAATATCAAAAATTTTAATTACAAAAATATAATTCTTAAAACTAACCCATAAAATTTAAATAAGCTTCGCCTCCTAATGCATGTGTGATTAACATAATGAGATTATGAAGAGCAATTCCGCGACTTATAATCGGGTTAGGTTCACTCAGTGTACTCATATGCGTATACATTTCTTTGTCCATCAGCCAAAATGCAATTGTTTTATCACCTACAAGAGCCTGATCATGAGATTCTGAATAAGCTACTGTTTTTTCCATCCATCTTCGATTCATTAATGTCCAACAAATATCTCCAACTTTCCAATCTTCATCTTTTACTTCTTTTAAAAGTTTAATCCATTTATCAGGAATAGCCATAGCTAATCGATAATCAAATCCTAAACCACCTTCAGAGATTGGCCTTTAATATATTGATAGAAAAAATATTAGTAATTAATTTACAATAAATTTGTACAGGAAAGAAATTATTCAATATGACAATCTTAAAACATTTTATATATGTAATACCTGCAAACTCCAGGCATTCCACTGACATCTTCTGCTATCGTAATAATTTCTGGATATAAATAATGTAGCATATGATTTGCAAGCATTAAATATACTACACCTTCAACATCAACATTAAGACCATAATACTCCTCATAATGGCCACTAAAACCTTGGCCAAATCCTCTTGAATGATATAACATTGATGTAACTCCATCAAATCTAAAACAATTAATATAAAATATTATTAATGATAGGGAGAGAAATTCTATGAACTGATTCAACATTTCAAAACAATGTTTTATTTAATGTTATTTACAATATTACCAAATTTTGTATTGTCATTTTTTACCTAAATAACTTTCACAGGAAATGCTCAAAATATTTACTTAATGTATATTTAGAGAAGTATAATCGTTGATGTGATTTTCAACATCTCCTAATATTTCTTAAATTTATTGAAATTTTTGTTCAATTTCGTATTAAAATCTACAATTTTCTACATTTTAAATAAAGATTGCTAGCTCCAAATAAATTTTTGTTGGACGATTGAAAATCTTCTAAAATAACAGTGAAATTGTGTACTTATTCTGTTAATTTCAAAGGATGATACCCTTTCGTTTTTCTCTGCTTATTTTGATTTTTCTCTTTTTTTTTTGTTGCACTGCAATTAGTTTCCTTATAATAAATATGCATAAAATATAAATTTTGCCTGCGATTTTATGTAGAAAAATATGAAAATTGCTCGCATCTAGACCATTAAATTATGTGAGTATGTAGAATACGTAATGAAATCAATTATTACAACACAAAATTTGGTATATCTCGTAAACAAGATCAAATGGAACATATGTTTTCATAAAATCTTTATAGTAATAAGATAATATAAATAATATAAATAATGTAAATTTTATACGATAAACCGATATATCAATAAGTAAATACCTAAATCCATCAAAATTATATTCTTCAATATACCAACGTAAATTAGATAATAAAAATCGCAACACTTCGTATTCTCCATAATTAAAAAGTCTACTGTCCCAAAGTGGGTGTTGACCACGATTACCAGTGTGGAAGAAACAAGCATCGGTACCATCGAACATATTTAATCCATCTAATGTATTCTTTGATGCATGTGAATGTACTATATCCAATAAGACATATAAACCATGTTGATGGGCTGCGTCTATTAAGTATTTCAATTCCTCTGGTGTACCATAACGAGATGAGGCAGCATAAAATGAAGTCACCTTACGAAATTTAATTAAATACATTATTATAAAATCTAACAATCACTATATTAAAAAAAACTTTTAAAATTCTCATCATAGATACCTGATATCCAAAACTTGCATAATAAGCATGTTCCATAATAGCCATCAATTGTATAGTATTATAGCCTTGTTTTACAATACGAGGAATTATTTCTTTTGCAAATTCTAAATATGTGCCAATTTTTAATTCTTGAGTAGCAATACCAACATGACATTCGTAAATTCTGAGACTTTCTGGTTTCTTTGGTTTGAGATATTTAAATTTGTAAACCTAAAAAAAATAAAATGTCAATTTAAAATTTTAATGCTTACTGTGAAATAAAATTAACTAAAAAGAATGTAAACTTTTAATTATATAAATTAGTTATCTATATTTATATACATATATATACATTTTCAGGTAGTGGGTACCATAAACGTTGTTTATATGTAACACTTTCTGAACGATTTTGTGTAACATATGTAGCCCAAGGACTCAATCTTTCCAATAATCCATTATTATGATCTTTTATAATTATTTTGACTTCTGAAAGATGTTTTATAGGGCAAGTACCATCAGCATTAGGAGGCAAATGTAATTCCCATTTTCCAAAATCTAATTTTTTATATGAATTTGCTGTTTTGTTCCAATTATCTAATAATAAAAATATAAAATATCTTTATGTTTGATACATTTTTTATAATATGATATCACTTATTATTTAAGAATATTATATATTATGAACTGCCAAAGCAAACAAATTAATTCACATATCATTTAATATACAACAAAAATATTTAAAAAACATCTAATAGATATAAATTATATTTGAAATTATATTCTATTACAAAATTTGCAAACATATTCTATATCATAATACTAATAAACTATATCACATATAAAGCTATTTGTTTATTACATAATGAATGACGTTACATAGTAGTCAGAAAAAATTTCCAAAATATCCATTTTGTGCTAATAGTACAAATTCTATTCTTATTTTCTTTAATGAACAGAGATTGTACTATTGCCAAACATAAGATGAACATTTTCTAACGATTGTGTAATGCCATTATGATTCATTATGTAATAAAAATATAATTAAATAAATAAAATTGTTACTGATTTCCCCTTATCATCTTAAAAATGAGCAGAACAATTAAACAAGTTTCATTCGTATCACTTAATTTTTTATCTTTTATTTTATCAAATATTTTTTTAAGGAAAAAATACTAATACTTTTATAAAAAAAAATTTTCATACAGAAGTTTCTTCTTTCTTACCACAGAATAAGAATTTGCAAAAAAAAGTATATCTTTCCATTTGAAAAAAGAGTTCAAATAACCTTGAAGACACCTAACAAGCAAATATGACAGTTGTGCTTCCCCTTTGAAACTATGAAACTTTTATATTAAACATTTTTTTTCAAAAAGCGTTGTTTTCTTTAGACTGGAAATTTTTAAACAAACACACTGTATAAGGTGAGTTCTGAAAATACCTAGAACAAATCATTTCTTTTTTGGTTGAAAATTTTAAGAAAATGTTAAAAGAAAAATAGGATGATTATTAAGAATATTTTTACAACCTTATTCTATTCTTTTTTGCAAGTGTAATGCACATACGTTTTACAATATCATTATTACTTTTTTATCCTATATAAAAAAAGTGTTAAAAGAATATGACTAAAAATTAAATAGTTTGAAAGGTATTTTAATTTTATAGAACTAATAGAAATTTTATAGAATCTAATATGAAAAACAAGGAATGATATAACATAGCATTCCTGTATTTGTGTCTATTATTATTTTCTTTGTATCTCACATTCTACAGAATTCAGGTTTTAAATTCAATTTTCAATTATATTATCTTAGTATATTATTTTTGTTTTGTAGAATAGAGAGATGATTTAATCTATACAAAATAGGATGTATATACATTGATTGCAATTGTAGAATGAATACAGTTGTTAAAATTTAGTCCCTTTTAAATCATTCATCTTTTTCTTCTAATAATTTATTTTCATTCTAGTTCAGCCAGAAAGGAAACATAATTTGTTTTACTTGCACGACTCACCTTGTACATAAAAATCCTATGAATAAAACATTGAATTAAGAATGTTATAAAAAATATTTTTAATTATTTTTTTCCATATGTTTTTTCTATTTATTTTTTATTTTATATAAATATAAATATAAATAATATATGTACAAACTATTATATGTAATGTTAAATATATATTAATATATATAAAATTAAACTTTTCTCAAACTAGTATTTGTTCTACTTTCATTTTTAAATCAAAATTATAACAAAAAATAAATATATTTTACATCTTTTAAAATGAATACAGTGATATAATTAAGAATAATTGAATATTTTTCTATTTTTATTCTTCATTTTAGTCAATTAAATACTTAATTTGTTTGTTAACCTAAACCAATATATTATTATGTTATTTATTATATTATTTATATTATATACGTATAAGTTATAATTCTAAATTACTTACTAAAATCCCCTGTTAAAAATAATTCTTGTGCACCAGGTGCCCATTCTCTTGCAGTAATGCTATTGTCTTCATTTATATGAATTCCAAAAATTTTATAACTTCTTGAAAATTTATCCAAAGTACGATCACCAGTTTCTATTTTTTCTACATAATCTTTAAATAATGCATACCTAACAAGAGAATTATTTTAAAATTTATTATAACAATGTTTAAATGCTACTTTATATATTTTACTCTGAATTAAGTTAATTATTTTAAAATATATACATATTCAAATCAAATATTCACACATGTTTAAAAATATAATACCTTTTGCGAATCTCATGTTCATAAGGTTTTAGGTAAGGATCTCTTTCCAATAAAGTATTTATTTCTGGAACATCGACTTCTGAAGGATCCATGTTTGACCATCTTCCTCCCATATTTTTATTTTTTTAAATATATTTAAAAAATAACGACAGAGCTGAAGTATAGTGAGACCTTCTACTTCACTTGAATTTAAGTAACACTTCAAGGTGACCTTAAATTTGTCCATCGAATATCGCTACCGGTTAAAAGGCAGAAAATTTTACAAAATACAATGAAACAAATTTTTAAGAGTGGTAGCTTTATAAGTTAAGATTGTCTATTAAATATGGCGATTAATTTACTATGACTGGCGCCAATTTTAAATTTTTGTTTTTCATGTATACATTATCAAATACGATTCATTGATTTTAATAAAATACGTTGATAAGTATAGATTATATTTTTGCAAATATCACAGAAACTACAGCTGAAGGAAAAATTGTCTAGAATAATGACTTTGGCATATTTCAACATATTTTAAGATCGTTGAAATCTATCAGAAAATCTCTAAAGTAAATAATTATGTTTCTACTTGATATGTATTATAATATTTAATTAAGAAAAAAATTGTGAAATTAGTGACATATAATTATTTACATAGTATTATTGTTATTATTGTACAATATTTACATTTATATCTGTATTTACAAATTAAATCATAAAAATTAGAATCGGTAAGGAAAAATAGTAAAAAAAATGTAGAAACAATACAGGTTATGCACAATTGAAATTGAATGATTTTACAAACAAAATTTATTTACAAATCTTTCATCTTGTTTGTCATATAAATAAATTAATACATATATTTTTTAAATTTTTATTTATATTTTAATTTTCATCATCTAAATGTCAATGTACATTTTCAGAAGTAAAGCGAAGAATACATTTATTTTTATATAAGAAACTAATATAACAATTATGTTAATTATCCTCAGAAAACTGTAGTAAGAAAGGTTAATTCAAGAAAAAAATTTTTTAAACTTATTTAAAATATTATTATTCATTTTCTTAATTCAAAAATTTTCAAACATCATTTCACATTTGTAAATTATATAAGAATAAATAAACATTATTAAACATAATGAAATTCTGAGAAAATTCAGAAATTACAGATACTTGAATGTTTAAACTTTGGTCCATCATTTGTTTAACTAAATAAATTGATAAATTTACTTTAAAAAAAGGAAAAATGATTTCTTAAATTATTAAATAAAGTATATATAAATAAATGGTATAATTAATAAAAAAATAATGCATAATTCTTAATAATATAATCCTCGTGATATTAAAATAATGAATGGTTGTTTTTTATGTATAAAATAATTAAATGATTTCCTTGCAATACTAAATTATTGATAAAGAACACAAAAACAAAATGTGAATATTTTAAAGATTATTAATCTTTTTATCAACTTTATCAAAGTTAAAGTTTTTAATTATCATACTACAATAAATGCAAGGATTATTAAATTTGCTGAAATTAATTAGCGCCTGGCTAAATGTTTGAGTTCTTGCCTTATTACTGTTATAATAACTTCTTTTTTCTAGAAAGTTATTTATTAGTGAACTTTTTGTCTGGAACTTTGTTTAGTAATATAATTTGTAGTATTATTTAGCGGTGTATTATCCATGGAGGTATCTGAAATATCTTCACTGCTGCTGCTACGAATATCACCTTCCATCTAAAAAATTGCAAGTATAAATTTTTAATTTTAAATATTTTACATTTAATTTATCAAATTACGTCAAATAAATACATTTAATTAAAATATATAAAACTTACTTGACCAGCATAGAAAGCATTATATGCGATTTTAAGAATTAAATATGTCCAGATCATGTGGAGGAATAACAATAAAATTAGTAAAGAATTGAAAATATAATATGCTGGGAACATAGGCACTATTTTAGGTGCCTTTATCGAGGTACTGTAACATTTAATATAACATGAAAAAATTTTAGTTGTATTGGAACGTATTAAAAATTGAGATGATTGATACGTACCTATAAATTATCCAAAATGGATAAACACCAATACGTGTTATAATCCACAATATTGTGAAAATAACGAATATACAATCGCATAATTTTTGGTAGTTGGCATATTTAGCCATTTTTGCAGCCTGTAATATATATAGTTTGTATATTTATTAATTTATTTTTGTAATATTATATATTAGCAATTTAACATGCTATACTTACTTCTAGAAAAATATCTGCACAGTCATGTACTAATAACACTAATGAGCCAATTCTAGTTAGATTTCCAACCCATGAAAAGCACATTAATACAATAGTAGCTATATGGTGAATAAACATTTGCCAAAAATCTTTTCTTTTTACATCAAAAAATTGAGAAAAACTTAAAGACCAGTAAAATGCCATTGATATCATATAGTACCACCATATATCATTTGAAACTGGATGATATGGGTAATTGTAATAACAATAATTTATATCCCATAACCATGGCTTGTTCCATAAGATAATGAGTCCATAGAGAAATGAGTATATATAATATAAACATCGCCAGCTGTAATAAGAAGAATTAATTATATTAAATATTTGAAACTAAATATATATACAGTAAATTTTTCAATATTTTATTTTGAAAAACTAACCTGTTTTCACAAAATTTTGTAAGTGTTGATGGCTTATCTTGAGTACGTCTTAATCGCAACCATCTTTCTACTTGTCGTTCAGACCAATCTAATTGTTTAGCCAATGCCAGGATCTTAAAATATATCCATATATTACAAAAAAATCCATAATATTTAATTTCTCAGTTACTTTGACTTAGATTACACGAATCTGTTTCAAGAACATAATGTTAAACATACAATTTAGAATTGAACAAATTTTTGATGTATATAACGTTGTTGTTTAATATCATTATGTATTGTAAAATAGCACTGATATATTATAATTATCATAATCTTTTGTTAAATAATCATAAACAACTTTTTTTTGTTATATATTAACTAAGTAAAACAGATAGTAATAAAATATCTATTAAATTATTATTCAGATAGTTATTATTTCTATAATAAAATCCGCAAATGAAATAAATTAAAATAATACATTTATAATTACATTTTTATTTGTTGATACTTTATTAAAGAAATATTGGAAAGAAAATTAAAATCACATGAACTTACTTGCTTATGTTTAATTTTTCTGCTACAATAAGCTTTTTCTAATATTTCATTTGGTGCAGCTTTTTTTGTTCTTGTATTTTTTATACCAAGAGACTTACCAATAGGCGCAAAACAATACCTAAAACGATTAACAAAGCATACAATTTTAATTAATTGAACTGACACTTCACATGCAAAACCTTAGAATGTCCTTGCATAGTATCATGTGATGTTTCTATATGCAGAAATATTATTCTAATATATGAAAAATTATGTATTTATTACTTTACTTTATTTATTTTACATTGACTATTTAATAAATTACTTAAGTAAATAATGTAGAATATAAACATTTACTTACGATATAACCTTAGTTCGATTACAAATTTCGTAAAGATTTCATAGTACGAGAATATATTAACAAAACAACAGAATGATTACCTTTCTAGAGCATATCTAATTATCAAAAGAATAAATGCCATAGGCAAAGGATAAATTAAATGTTGATAGTCTGCATATTTATTCTCTGAATTTGGTTTGATATCATCCCATGTTATATTAGGCGGTAACCAAACATCAGTTGACCAAAACGCCAACGATACATTCTTTAATATATCCATTATTAGAATTCCTGCAATTAATGATTAAATGTTAAATAATTATTAAATGTTATTAAATCGAAATAATTAAAAAAAATATATATAGATACTTTAGATTATTTTAATAAAGCAAACTTCAATTATCTTCCTATACTTACACGCCACCGGGCTATCGCTCGAAGACTGACTGAGCCTATAGCTTCAATGTATGATATAGAGTATACACATGTATACTAACATGTATAACTTACTTTGCTTTTTGGCTTCTTTTTCTATTTTTGATCTGAAATAAACAAATAACCTATCTTTTTGTTTTTAATTACCTAGCTTAAATTTTTATCTAAATTTGATTACTGATAAAATCAATATCTATTTTCATTATATAATTATTATTTACAAATACCACACGCACATTAAAAATGTGTATGTTACTATTCTGATAACAAATATTTCAAACATGGATAACCTCGTGTTTAATTTCTGTAGAAAAATATTATGGATATAATTGGTCATTGAAAAAGATTAGTAGAAAAGAGTGCTTGAAAAAATTATCATAGTTTTAATATTTTTATAAATTATTTGTGTTTTATATACATTTTCAAATTACTTGTATTGTTATTATGAAATTACTGTTTATAAAATTTTATAACTAATTTATTTTAAAATCTATTTTAACTCTTGATAATAAAAATTAATCAGTACTTGATTTTGGTTTCACATTATTGCAGTGCCGTACGAAGAAAAAGTAATACCTTGATCTTAAATTCATATAATTCTTGTATCATAAAAAATAATAAAATTAATTTTCATTTCAATAAATTAAAAAGAATTTCAAAGAATTAGAAAATATTGCTAGTAAAATATATTAGCCTGATTTTATTTAATAAAACAATATAATAATACGTTATAAAACGGTATAATCCAAAAATTCTGTTCGATAATTTAAAAAATACGAGCATGTAAATATTTTGTTATCTCTAATATTTACAGATATGAGATTTATAATATACGTAGCATTAAAAATTGAAAATATTCTGTTTTTCACGTGAAAATTATATTTGTATTGTATTTGTTTCATTAAATGAATTTAGTAACTTTTTAATTGGAACATATTTATATTTATACATATTTATCTCAAATTGCTATATCGCAATAGTAGTATCGTAATATGTAATCGTTAGTAGTTCTAATCATAGTTCGTGATTATCAGCGTGATACTACAATCATTTATTATAACTAATGATTACCAATTCGATATTACTATTGTGATATGTGTACATACATATTCATTGTTCACAGTTGTTACATTTTGTATGTTTCTATTTTATATAGGCACATATTTTCAGTTAATTTCTATTCGTTTATAAATATAAAAACAATTTTTTATATTAATCGTAGTACAGATAACGATATTATTAAACAAACAACATATATATGTAATACATACATATGTAACTATTTTCTATATCTTAGTTTATTTTATTCTTACATTAAAAGCAATCTCTCTGAATACTGATTTCTCTTATCGAAAAATATTATTGTGCGCATTTGTGATTAGTAGGATATTGTTTCAATAAACGTTTAATTATACGTTGGTAGATACGAGCGTTTCTTCTTTCATGAGACTTTAACAATTCTTGTTTTGCTGCTTTGATTTTTGCTGTTTTTCGTTTAATACCTGGTGTATGGACTAAAAAGGCACCGTCGAGTATAATTAGTCGATAATTTAAAAGACACATCTCGAACATCTATAAAAAATATTAAAAAATTAATACAATACATATTTTTTATGTGTCTAAAATTTTATACAACAATTCTATTTCTTTTATCTTATTAAATATTATCATATTTTCAATACCTGAGTCATTTTATCCTGTCTGCCTTCCCAAGACATTTCTTCAGCGTAAAAGGGATCATTTTGCGTCCCTATGAACACAGGTTCCCATCTATGATATGGATATTCCCTTTTCGTAATAATAAGAGGTTTGACCTTACCCGGATCAGGTCTAATTAACCATCTAGCAAGTCCAGGAAATCTTTGACAGTGTGAGCAAAGAAATCTATAAAACAGGACTTTGCTGTAAAATCTTCTTCGCAATCCGCAATTTTATGTATATAATAAGTAATCCTCTAGTATGAATTTTGTAAAATCATTCTTATGTAATTGTAGTTATACCTATGAAAATATACAGCTAAACCAGCCTTCGTTGCTAAAAGCAACTCTTTTTTTGTTAATGGTGGTAGTTTATTTGATTCTATTTCAAATACTGGTACTACAAAGATAATTCCGGTTTTTGGCGGTCTTTTACGGACAATTTCCATAAAACCAGATGCTAATTTCTGGCTAGGTAGTAATTCGATATCGGTTACTAGAACACGAATAGAGTTTGCTTGAACTCTAGCTACATTTCTGGCTACATTAATAGGATAAATCATGCTCCTTTTCTTTCTTTCAGTTTTTGCATCTCCTTTCTGAAGATCAGACGCTGCACAATCACCTTGAACTTGAATAATTTGTTCTAAAGCTGGTGGACGACCCGCCGGAAATACCAGGTGTACAGAAACCTGTAAGAAAGTATACGTTGAAATTATAATACACGCGATTCCGTGTATTTAAATTTATATTTAAATTTGTATTTAAATCATACGATGTAATGTACGTTCTATCAATTTAAAAATATACATACACAGTTAAATATATAAACATACACAGTCAAATATATATTACACATATATCGTGTGTTTTACAGAGATTATTTAAAAATAATTTAAGTTACTTTGGTGATTTTATATAATTTCTAGAGTCGAGCAAATTTTTAATCCTATATCGTACTTTAAAGAATATAATTTTTATGTAATATCTTTAAATATAATTTCTGATTGCGACAACAGAAAATTACCGTGTATCATCAATCGTATATTGAATATTTAATTGATACGAAAGGAAATTTGATGCAAAATATGATTTACAATGAGTAAATAAAAATTGAATAAAAATTATGAGACTCGCGATAAAGTATATACATGCGGTATGCATATAATGTTTGAGGTTTGATCGTACTACTTGTGACCCGTTTTGAGAGCGAGTGCATAGGGAAACCTTGTACATTTCAGGTTCACATCGACAGGCCCGATCGAGGAGAGCAACGGCGATATTAGCGTCGAGACCAGGCGTGAAAACGGCCAGGCTTAATGGACCTTCCCATCTCCGAGCTAATTCCACAATTCCATAAACCTGATCTGCAGTGGCGTGCGTGCAGAGAGTCACCTGAGGCAGCTTGTTCCTCTCCTCGGTTCCGCGTAATATGAACGGTAGAACTCTGTAGGGACTCTTCTCACCGATTTCAGGGCTCCAGCTGACTTTGGACGCCGAATACGAAAGCATATTCGGTAGGCCGTGGTACCATCTGCAAAAACTTCTGTTCCTAGGTTGTAGACCCGCCATGTACATGCCTGCTGCGAAGGCAAATGCTCCTGTTTGCACATCTTGCTGAGAACTTGAATAACTTTTCGGTATTAAGATATCGCTGGTACTAATTATCAGTATTGGTAAATAAAATCCACGATTAACCAAGAGTCGACCAACCAGAATAAAGAGGAACATTAAACTTAACCAGATTAGGAACTTCCGACCAAAGAAACGCATTGTTATTAGAGAGGCAATTTTCCATGTTCTAAATGTAATAAATTCATTGAACCGATATATACTTGGGCACTGCGGTTGGTTTCAGAGAAGACAAGACCGTCAATTTTGGATCGATACGGCGCAGGCGTGTCTATCTTCGATACAACTCGTCAGAATTTAAACTTGTGAAAGCAAAGAAATGCAACCTCAAATCAACGGAAAAATTGAATTTTTAAAAATTAGAACTTTTAATTGTTAGGCAGGATAGATTGAATTAAACAATTGCGTTTTTTTATGTATTGTACATAATCATTCATAACAATTGCGGTAAAATTATTATTACATGATATATGACGTATATATTATGCAATGTATAATGTAATTACGTATGTAAATACTTATATAAATAATTTGTATAAATTACGTATCTAAATAAAAATAAAACTTGTATGCATGCAAGCAGATGTGACATGAAATGTATATTTTAATTCATAATATTTCCTGTGAATACTGCTGATTGTGGTTTATTAAATTTACAATATTTAATGTTTACTAGTGTTTTATTTTTATGCATAGTATATGTACTTAATATTGTCAACAAATTATTATTATCACAATATATCTGGTATATTTTATAAAAAACTGTGAATGAAATTTTTAATGTAAGCGAATTAATAAATAAAGACAAAACTTGTAAATATTATACTATATAGTCCAATATGTAGTCCAATAAAAATTAGCACTTGAATATTTCCGTTATTTTTGGAGATGTGAGAAAAATTTATCAAAACTTGTTCAATATAAAGGAGGCTATAATACAGTAGTAACAATTTTTCTTACAATTGGAGAGATTGTAAAGTTATCTCCACTTTTTTAAACGAAATCATATATTTCTTTATGCATTAATCGATACAGCTCAATTTTATTTTTACTTTCTATAAAAAAAGGTATTTTAATTTACGTATATCAAAAAATTATTAATTTAGAAGAATTTTAATTTTATACAGAATATTCGTGTAAACTGTGTATATACAATTTTCTAAATTTTGATAATATAATTAAAAAATGTTTTAGACAAAAGTTAGTTAATTTTGCATCGACTACAAATTGCAAAAAATATTGCTTTCAATAAAAAAAATATTTCAATTTTTTTAAATAGCACAATGTATTTTTGATTTCATTACGTAATTGATGCCAATACAAGCAATACAACGACTGACAACATCATAACTTTCAAATAATCTTAAGAACAAAAATTTTGATTTAAATTGTAGAAACATTATCATATGTAATTTTTTAAAAAGATGACAAATTGCAATTGTGAACATTGCTTAAATACTTTTTAATCAACAAACTTCAACTTTTTTATATATAAGTATTCATATTCAGTCACATATTATCAAGATAAAATTATCATAACAATAACTTATGAGAAGAATCAGAATCTGAAACATAATAAATTTGCCCTTTAACTCCTATGAAATATTAATACAAATTAATCTACTTTCTGCATTGATATTTCTCAACAACATATCAACGTATTTGGCATTGTATATTGATTCATACTGTATGTTCGTAAGCAAGTACATACAGTAATTCACGAAAGTATTCGAACGCTTCCAATCTACATCGTTAACAAATAAAATGCACACGTTAGGTTTAAGTTTTCAAAATAAGATTGTATGTAAAGTCACAATAGGAGTCCCGAGAATGTATAATTAAAGTTACAAAAAAATCTAACACATACCGATTACAGGGCATTGAGTGTAAACATACCGATTTCGAACGTCACAAAAGTATTCGAACGCGTAGACAAGAACCGCATTTCTAATGAATAAAATGTAAACATTACACTTTAGTAGATTCTGAGACATCGTGTGGTTCGTACAGATTTCGTAGAGTATAATCTTTCATAATTATTCTAATCATGAACACGAAAAAGTCAGAAACTAGTAAATGTGAACGTTAATATTGAAGTTACATAATGAAAATAAATCTTATCTTGAAATTGCCAAATTATTAAATCGATGTAAATCTACAATATATTATATAATAAAAAGGTCAAAAACTAAAGGAAATATTACTAATAAGAAGCGTATAGGACGTCCAAAGAAGTTAACGCCCAGAGAGGAGAAAATGATTCTACGTGAAATTAAGAAAAATCCAAGCACATCTGCACCGAAATTTTCAGCGATTGTTGCAAATAGTTTTGGAAAAGATGTACATCCCGAATTATGTCGCAGGATTCTGCGGAGTAATGATTGATTTTCCATGGAAGAATACCACGGAAAAAGTCATGTATCAGTAAAATTAATAGAAAGAAAAATCTAACAACATTGCAAAAATGTATGTTGACAAAGATATTTCATTAATTTATTTTAAAGGAATAAAGTTATTTTCTCGGATGAAAGTAAGTTTAATATTTTCGGTTCGGATGGTCATTGCAAATGCAGAATATGATTCCAACTGTGAAACACGGAGGTGGCTCAGTCATGGTATGGGGGAGTATGGCGGCGAATGGAACGGGATATCTTGTTTTTATTGACGGAATTTTGAATAAGTACAAATATCTGAATATTCTAAAAGAAAATTTGAAACAAAGTGCAATTAAATTGAACCTATTTGAACGATTTCTATTTTCAACAGAACAACAATCCTAAACATACAGCTGGAATTGGAAAGGAATGGATCGTACATAATACTCCGCATACACTACAAACTCCTCCGCAGAGCCCTGACATAAATCCCATAGAACATTTATGTGCCGAAATTGGAAGAAAACTCAGAAATTATGACATAACGTCCAAGGAAATGTTAAAAAACAAAATAACAGAAATATGAAATTCCATTAAAAAAAAGACAGAAAAACTTGTATAGTATGGAAAACCGGCTGAGACACGTTGCCAAAGGAAAATCAACCAGATATTAATATCAAACAATTCAAGACTTATTCGCCCGTTCGAATACTTTTGTGACGTCCGAAATTGGTTTACACTCAATGCCCTGTAAATCCTGTATGTCAGATTTTTTTGTAATTTTATTTATACATTCTCGAGACTCGTGACTCACGTGACTTACAATCTCATTTTGAAACTTAAACCTGTGCATTTTATTTGTTACAAAATTGACCTTGATCTTCACCTTGAATTTTAAAATTTTTTAATATTTGCCTCATATTCTGTTTATTACGAGGATCAAATTTGTCGAAGGAACCATGAATCGCAAATGATCCCTTCTCTTGGAAAATTCTTATACAGTCTTTTTCTTCTTTGAAAAACTTTCATCAGTTTTTATTTGGTCTTTATTAACAACATGTTTACATTTCATGATTAGATATATAATGTAAATATTGGTGCAATGTAAAATCATGTTGTTAACGATGAAATAGGAAATAGTTCTTTCATAACTAAAATATCTAGCATAACGTGTCCTAAATAGAGCAGCTAATAATTTTATGACCTTAGATTACTTGGAAATTGCTTACGATATGAGAAAATATTTCAAACAATCCTTGACTGGTATCGAAGAGAATGCGATTTGGTGTTGTATAGGTGAATGCATAGAGGCATATATAAAAATCAATTGTATTTGTTAAACCGATTTTTCTTTTCCGATTCGCTTCTAATTATTAGAATACATTTTCTAATAATTGAGGTGTAGAAAAATATTTAACAAATCATGTCAAGTAAATACTATTATAGTTCAGGAGATATTAAATAATGAATATCTTCTAATTGTTTTTAGTACTTTTACATATGGATTAATAAATCGATTAATGCATTAAAAAAACACAATTCTGCTTAAAAAAGCATAGTATGTTCTCTACGTATCCATCTATAAAAACTAGTAATAAGTCGCGTTCATTAACTGCATTAGTCACAAGAAAGTGAAAAGTCACATGAAAATCCACTTTTGATTTTACAATATTACTGCTATTATTCAATTTTACAATATTACTATTACTATCTACTATTATTATTCTAATCTTTCAATTCAAATATTTCAGATTCAAATATCTCTTAATTCATAATATTAATTTTCAGATTCGTAATCACTAATCTAAAAGATTGAGGAATAATCTAAACTATTTCAAAACTTTGCAAATGACAGACTATTGCAGATTGTACAAATATTTTTGATCGTATCGTTGTACTATTTTGTTTTAAGCCATATAACATACAATGTGTTATAAATGACTAATTTTCATTGATACTCATTTTAGAGAAATTTTTTAAAAGTACACTTTTTTTATGAAAATATTGACCAAAATCAGAAGAAGATACTTTTACGAGATGTAGGAAAAAATTTGCATAAATATTTCATTTTAAAAGGATACGAATATTTATAATTCTTATAAAATCAGATAAACGATGTTTACTCATAGGATGACTTAATATAAAATAAATATATAATATATATACTAGTCTCATAAATATATATATATTAGTATATATTAGTATATAATATGTATATATGTATATTATATAATATATACCAACTATATATTCATCACTATTTGTATATGCGTGTATATAATAGTGATGAATATAAAGTTTCATAAAATTTTACTATTATCTGTTCATGATAATGTATTTATTATTTCGCACGTATTATTTATATGTCATTGTATTGTCACGGGTGCAATGGTCTAATATCTTCATGATTGATCCCAAGGTTGTGTTCTAATTTTAGTGTATCGATAGAGAACCGTTTACGCTACTACACCTTTCGCTGAACATGCAATGCGCCAAATCTACTAAAATGCAATTCTATTGAAGCCAGTAGTTTCTAAATTGTACGAAGGAGTATACGAACTGTTTCATCCTAATTCCAAAATATTGCAATTTTAAAGTTCAACTTCATATTACTTTCATTTCCTTTCACTTCTGATGTGTCAACTGTGTTTATTATGCGTATAGTATACATAGTATATATAGTGTTTAACTATTGATACGTTTACTTTCATTCAACAAACTTATGTGTATATAATATATCTACTGTATTTAAAGGAGACACAATCATTCGTTGGTAAATACGTAAAATACAGCTCTACTTGTTTCTATACTTTTAGATTATATTTACGTCACATAATATATGAAGAAACAAAAAATTATTTGATCTAGAAAAGTAAGAGCATTATTACTATTTGTTTTTCAAATATCAAGTATCGTCTTACACTTAATCTACGTTTATTCTTCAAGTACAAAGAATTGATTTAATTATTTTATGCAAAAAATAATTCTGTATATGTTTGTCTTTGCGTCAAAAACTATTTTAAGTTTATAATATATTATTTATACGTTTTCTTTTCTTTTTCTTTCTTTCTTCGTACCTTGTTCTTTTGAAAAGTTTCAAAAAAAATTACGTATGTAAATAAACTCTTCTTTTCAAAGATATAGACATTTTTCGTTTGGTTTAATGATTAAAATTTATTAAAAGAAATAAGTTTGTTTTACCAAAATATATTTTTCAATTAAAAGGTTCCTGGTTTATTCCAAATACTATTACATGTACTCATAATCTAATTTTCAAATTATCAGTAGTGTTATTGTCATAACCTAAAACATAGGTGTATGCAAACTATGCAATTGTTTCTCATCTAATTCATTAATTGATGTAATTTTTATTGAGACATTTCTGAATAAAGACCAATATAATAACTTATTTGTGTTCGAATCTACTTCTATTTACTAGTATGCATATGCGTATATTTTAAATAATATTAAAAGTTCAGCTTTCAAAAATTGTCTATAATTCTAACTACATTATTGGTTTTTAACAGAAAAGTCATTTTTGTAATTCTATATACAACTGTTCATATAAGATTTCAATGATAGACTCTTTTATTATTAAATAAAGAAGGATGAACTTAATTTTTTATCCTTTTTTTATTTTATGAATATTATATTTAATTTGTTGTTTCATTTACCATTTGTAAAATTACACTTTTACAAAACGTGATAGTAAAGTAAAATTATCAATAAGATTTTTACTCAATTAAGCATTCTTCGATCAGTTTTAATGAGTCACGCGATCTTTCTTTATAAAAAAAGAACATATTTTTATAACAGAATTATTAGTGGTACATGTAAAAATATAAAGTTATATGTATTCAATCATTTTTTTATCATATATAAAGTATGTTAAAAAACTGATTTTGCTTTAAATAAAATCAAAAAGATTATTATTTATATTTTAAAATAACGTAAATTTGTTTTTGTTATTTCAGATGTTGCTGCAACTATAGATCGTAAATTTTTGGATTATAAAATTTTTTTATATTGCATTCATTAGTAAGATGTAATATAATTTCATAAATTATAGTAATATTATACAAAATAAAAAGGAACAATTATTTTATAATATTAGTTTTTTACATGGATTTTAAGAAGATTGTACAATTACAGCAATGAAATAGAATGAAATTTAATATGAAATCTATTCATTTTAATAATTTCATTTTAAGCATTAATCAAGAAAAAGTTCGAAAATATCAAAAGATCTGTGTATTATGATTGCCAACGAATTTATATTAAAAATAAAACGCTATTATTAAGCTGTTTTTTCTTATACAAATATCTTTTACAAATATTTTACGATTTGTACGGTTTATTGTTTTTTTTTTATCAATATTCTTTATAAATTAGATCCGTTCACATCGAAATGCCATTAATAAACAATTACAAAATGGAAACGACTAGCACCAATGGTTGTACATACATATGTATAAAAAAAGAAAATATACATTGTTACTTTCATATATTGATATAAAAGCAACAAAGAATAAGTTAAAGAAAGTAATCACTATTGATGATAGCATCGTAATTGATAAGTAAAGGGACCCTGACCTTTGTCGATGGACGTACCCCTTTTTCCAGCACCACCAATCCTTGGGGGTGTTGCGACGCCTGTTAGTGATGTTATAGACGTTGCGAAGTTGACACCTGTTTCACTCTCCGCTGTTACATGCACGCGTAAACAATATGTGGAGAAGAAAATGCACAGAGCACTCAAAATCCACAAAATACGACATTCCACTCATAGGAACTTAGTACATCCTAAATCGAAAGACCAAATCGAATGTCGTGTTACCAAATTTCACATAACAATGACAGAACAGCAGAGGCACGACGAAACTGAAGACGATAATGATGTAGTGTTTGCAATTGGTATGACGAATTTTTATCAAGTTTTCTAGTTTTTATCAGTTGTGATATATAGTAACATGTTAAAGGTATTCATATTTTTATTTAAATTTCGACACTGATTTTAAAATTATTCAAAAGCAATCATTTAGACTCACATAGTATATTCTAGTAAATATTATTAATAAATATTCTGTTTTAAAAGTAAATAATTTACAGTGTTAAACTATGGATCTCTTATATCTTATAAATATATAATATTTAAACTTTTTATGATTTCATTATATACGGTCGTTTATTTTTTAATAATTTTATAATAACTTAATAACTTAATCTAACAGAGATATATCAATGTACAGTATATATTAAGACATAAAAAAATATCTAATTTACAAACAGTTTTTGATGATATCAAATATTGTTAGGATCACACAGAGTTCTCTGTCTATCTGACTGACTGTCTTTCTTTTTCTTTTTCTTTTTCTTTTTCTCGCTATCTTTATCATTCTACATATAAATATAATTCTAATTAATTTGATATATTTAATTTAATTACGTGTCGATTAATTAATAATAATACATTTAATAATACATTTTAAAATTGGATTTTTATGAATATCAATTTTTATTAATAATTTTCTACAATTCCTTTTTATAATTACGTAAAATTTTATACTTTTACAAATATAACGTTTAACTTATTTGTTAAGAAGTTAAAAAATTGAGATATCTAGTTAGCTTTTATACAAGTTATTACAATATAAATTAAGTAGACATAAATAAATGCAAAATGGTACCAATATACTAAATGAAATGATAAAATTAAGAAAAAATAAAATGTATGACAACTGAAGGATTGAAGGAGATTGTCCATTATTCTAGAATATTTTTGAACTTTTTTATAATTAGTGACATATGTTTCTTTACTGTCAAGGTTATATAACATATATATAGCATATAGAATTATACGGAAGTATAAAGCTGATGACTATATTAGTAGTTGCTCATACTCTATCCCTGGTTTCATTAATAATAACACGTTAAGAAGAACTAAATCAATAGGTAAGGAAAAACCAAATATAGGCCGATGGAATATACTGTAGTCTTTAAAATTGGAAGTTAAATCTAAGAAAATTAATACCGTATAAGTCGTATATACTGTATATGTTGAAAATTAATACCGTATACCGTAATAAGTCGTATATACTGTATATGTTGTAGCATAAGTTATGAAAATATATTAGTAAAGTATTTAACAAATTAAGAATCTAATCTTCCACATGTTACACACAATATGCATATTAAACTTGTCATTATTAGAGACAATGTTAGGTCTCATATCGAACTTGAAACTTTAGTATAACAAGGAAAAGAATCTGTTGAAGCATATAAAATAAATAACAAAAATAAATAAATATATAATATTTCCTTTTTTATCATTTTTATTCACTTTTTCATTTTGTCATTATTTATATAGATGGCGGTTAATTGTGTAATGATTCCAAAACATGAAAACCATTTTTAAACGTTAGAATGAAATTAAATATTTCAAAAGTACAGTATATTGTTATACTTTGAAAGTGTAGTAATAATTAATCTATTATCCTTAGATACGCCTACAACAATATCGGAAGAAATTTCTCCGCGAAATAAAACGATCACAAATTCCGAAAAATCAACAAAATCAATTGCTATTCAAACAATAGTTGGACTACCATTGCGACTCAGGGTTTTACCATCCGTTAGAGATATTGTCGAAGAAAAAGACGTAGATTCATCAAACGTAAAAGGATTTTCTAAAATATGGAAACATATTAGATTTCTAGGAAGATTATCACTTTCTTTGTTCGGTAAAAATAAATTGACATTTTCTTTTTCGTTCATAACTTGTAATTGTTATTAAGAAAATGCAATGATCATAATTTATATATATATATATAATAGTTTTAATAAATAATTTGCATACCAGCAAATAATCTTAATAATTTATTTTCGTTATTTTTATTTTACATATAATTTACATATTGCAGGATTAATATGGTTACTTACCATTTGGACTATTGTCGGTGCAGTGGCTTTTTGTGCAATAGAAGGACCACGAGAACGCGAACAAGTTGTAAAGTTAAAGAATATGCAGAAAGATTTAGCAGTTGGTTTAGCGACAGAATTGAGACAGTTGCGTACAGAGAAAAAAGAAGACGTAGAACCACTTTGGAGTAACAAAGTGCACCAATACGTAGAAAAACATGAAGAGCTACTGTTGATGGCGGTTAATTCTGGATATGGTGAAAATGGAAACAGTGGACAACTGTGGACATTTCCTGGTTGCATCTTATTTGCCCTATCGCTTCTGACTACTCTTGGTAATTTAGATTTGGATTCTAGTAAATATATTTTAATTATTATGATAAATATATAAAAAAAGATATCGATATACATCGATATATGGAAATATCGGCGAAAGATTTCAGTACATACATATTGTATTGTTTGATAATTATCTAGAAACAAGGACTCCTCGCCAATTTTAATGAACTTGAAAGGTCAAGGCTTATCATTCTGAACAATTTTTTTCCTATACATATCACCGCCGCTCAGCCTTAGTTTCCAAGATATTTATAAATATCTGTTTTATGACTTTTCAAAGGGCAAACTTCACCGATTTCAATGATTCTTGGATTTATAACAAGATATTCGAAATAATCTTGTAATTTCATAAAAAAGTGACTTTGAAAAAATGTTTTTCAATTGAAAACCGGTCAATGAATCCCTTAAAATAGTTATTTGAATGATTCCATTTAGCTGAGATATATTATAGCTGAATACTTCAATAAATTTTCACTTTCTTTCCTGGGCAACTTATTCGTTAAGAATCATTAATTTTTGTGAATTATTTCGAAATGACGACAATTCTTCTGGCCACCAATCGTCCATTCCTCTTTAAAAAGGAAAATTCCTCTTTTTAAATTGAATATTTTAATTAGACTTAGATTACAGAAACCAGTGCGTTGTCTAGTGAGATGCAGATATATTTGAAAATGTATTTTCAATACTACACTTTGTATTTATATATAGACTGTGTTTGATTTAGACTGTTTTAAACCGATCGGCCTATTCTAAACTTTCATTTTGGGTTTTAATTTTTTGAGTCGCCAAAAATTCTTTTAATATTATTTTTATATAAAATGAAATTATCTCCAAAATTTCAATCGATTTGAAAATGACATCTTTTCACTGAAGATTTCTTCGAATAGCTCTGAAATTGAAATCGAGCGGCAGTAACATACTTGTATGAAGAAAAATTCAGAATTTTGACAACAATTTTATTTCAAGATCATTGAAATCGGCCAGAAATCTCCTTTTCTAGATAATTATCTATTGTTTCTTTAAGTAATTAATGTAAAATATAATAACATATCTTTCGAAATATAATCGCAATATATAGTTTATTTCTATTTTTTTATACTGTTTTTACGTGCTTAAACAACGTAATTATACATAAGCAAATAAATTTTTTTTACTTCCGCTAGTTCTTAATTCACTTTTATTTAACTTAATTCGTAGGTTTTGGTGCTCCAGTTCCACGGACAACAATTGGTCGAACAGTAACTGTTATTTTTGCAGCTATTGGTATACCTGCACATTTTCTTTTAATTATGAATCTTGGTCTTCTGTTAGCAGTACGATTACAGAGACATGCTATAGCAAGAAAATTCAAAGGATACGATCCAACAGATCTAAGTTATTTGCCGCCAGTGCCGAAATGGGTTAAGATAGTGCCCTTCGTTTGTGTAGGTAATTATAAATCATGATGTATACTATATACATATAATATGCGTATAGATTTGCTATAAAGTTGGTTATTACTACGACATGCTTATACTACAAAACAGAAAATGTATGTTTGATTTATAATAATTTTTAATTACTTAGATATTTTCTTATACAGGGTGTATAAGATTTTTCAGACACTTCTGATCATTGTAGAAAAAATTATTCAGAATAAAAATTAGTCAGCTTTTAGTTGGCTACAATCTGCAATATAAAAAATTCTCAAAAAAATTGTTTATTTTTTAAATCTGAAGGTAACCTTGAACTTTAAAAAATAGTACCATGGAAGGTAATCATTTTGATGTAATTTAATTTTTTGAAATTAAAACAAGTTTTCATAGTAACATTTTCCTTGATTAAAACGAAATTCCGAGAATCAAGATCATGTTAAGATCACAGTGTAACAGATCGTTGAATTTGTCTTGATGTCGACTGTAACAATATGAAATCAAAAATATTTAGTGTTATTTAAAAAATTTCAATGTTATCTTGACATTTAACCTGAACATTGTTTTTTACAATGATTAAAAGTGCTTGAAAAATCGTGACGACGTAGATAGTATATATATGCTAAATAGTACATATCATACTACTTTAATATTTTATCATCCACATTGAATGAGCATTAACTTTTAACCTTGTGTATGCATATCATGTTCTTTACCGTAATTATATAACATTTTGTTTTTTGTATATAAAGTTTTCTAAGAACTTCTAGATGTCTGACATTAATTAAAAAATCACAAAAAAATCATAAATGTTTATACGTGATTATTTCTCTAAGAATTAGAAATATCAAAAAGTGTTTCAAATAAAAATTGTGTGGTATTGAAAGAGACATATTACACTGATAATTGTTTGATTTTCGAATCGAATTGTTCCATTTTCGATTGTTCCAACGTCGAAATGTTCTGTAAAGGCCATGTTTAAATTAAATAAACATTTAAATAGAACATTACTTTTTTTATTGCATATTTATTTTTATAGTTGGTAAATGTGGGTAATATTTTGAATACATTTCGATATTAGCTATAAGAATATGCAATAAAAATGTAGAATTCCATTTAAAAATTTAAATATAACCTCCTATAAGATTCTGACTTTGACATTAACTCAATGTCAAACAATTATCATAATAATTACCATCGATATCGTACAACTTTCATCTGAAATATTTTTTCGTATTTCATATACGAAACAATCAAGTATACGCATATACAGAAACAATCAAGTATAGATACTTAAAACAGATATACTGTATCTGACGCACATTTAGAAAATAATATTTTGCCAACAATCACGAAAATAATAAAAAGATAAAAATTTATTAGCTAAAAATATATACATTATCATATATAGGTACATATACAATATATGTGTTTATATAGCAAAGTATTTTCGAAGTAAATTTTTATTCAAATAATAATTATTCAAATAGAATTTTTATTTTATTTATTATTTGTTCTGAAAAAATAACTTTTTTTTTATTATTTATTATTTTATTAAAAATTTAGATCTATTATTTGATATTACATACCAGGAAAAGAATTCTTTTTCTATCATGGCTTTTCTATCAAAACTTCCACTTTAAAATGATAACTTCTAATTATACGACGAATTATACTTCCGACGATGTAACAAAAGTATCTTTCTATATAACAATATTTGTATTCTGAAACTATACTCTAGTTGTGCTGTTTTGCATGTAATATCGCTATAATTCCTGCAAAGATAAACGCTGATGATTTACGTAATATAATTAGAAAAAGAGATACGTTGCATTGCAAGACAGAAATAAATTATTAAAAATGAATTTATGGAAATTCGTATTAAATCGTATATTTTATAATATTGTAATATATAGTTAATAAAATTAACAATAAATAATATTACCATAGCAATGTGTCGAAAATATAAACGGCAGAATATTGATGTTTGCGTCCATTTCAGATAAATCGCATTTAAAATGTAAATATATAATGGTAATTAATATACATATTATATCTATATGAATTATAGAATTAATATATTATATCTAAATCTATATCTATATCTATATCTATATGAATATATTTTTTGTATTATTATTTATTAATATATTATTTCTTATTTTATATTACTATTTGAAACTTGTCATTACTTGTAGAAGTGTGCGAGAACCCGAAATATCGGGTCGGGTTGGAAACACAAAATTTTTTCGGAATCGGGACGGGTATCCGAAAATTTCGAGATTTTCGAATTTATCGGGATTCCCGAAAAAGTCGGGATTCTCGAAAATTCCGAAAACCCACTAACCATTTATATTCGTTTTAATGAATACATTCATGGTTTCGGATTGTATATTTTAGGTGTTTTCGGCTAAATTATGCTATTTTATTTTTTAGTTATTTAATTTATTAATGTAATAATTTATTAATTTTATTCTTTTTAAGAGTGTCATAAACAAACGTGTATATTTACATATTTTGTAGGCTGCTATACAACACTGCAAAGTAGTTCGAAAAACGGTTGCCGAAACGGGTTCTCGAAATTTTCGGAAATTTCGACTTTTTCGGGAAACCCGATTCCTTCGGGAATCTCGAAATTTCCGGGAACCCGACCCGACTCGACTCGTCCCGATCATCGGGTTCCCGACATTTTCGGGTTCTTGCATATCCCTAATTATTTGAAATTATCTCTTGGAAATGATTCCTTTCTTAAATCATAACTTTAACAATAAGATGAAACTTACTTACTGTTGAAACTTACTTACTCGCATTTATTCTTCTTTTAAAACTTATTTTGATATATTCATGAATTATTTTCTCCATGAGTTATTTATTATTTTGATTTCAAATAAGGTGGCTAATTGTGATAGTTTATTTCTTTACAATCTATCATACATAGTCATTATTGACCTTATCCATTATTATCTTATTCATATATACGGCAATATCAATTTATTTCTAAGGAAGTCGATCTTTTATTTCAAAGAAATTTCTTTCTGGTAACTTGAGCCTATTATCTATGTATTACTGTTTAAAAGTTCAGACACTTCCCTATTACTGCAAATATAAAAAATATACTGTAAATAAAATTTCCAAATTGAATTAATTGGCTTTTGATTTCAAGTAATCATATAGTAAATATTATTGAAAAAAAAACATTTGACATTAATTATTTTAAAGAAAAGAGTAATAGGTAATTATAGCTAAATGGAAATTGATTCTCTGTAGATATCTGAAGTCAGTAACTTTAAGTACAATTTTTAATTTTTTACGATTAAAATAATTGAAATACATACGAAGATAAGGAAAACATCATTTTTTTTGGAAAAACTTTTCTCAACATAATTATTACCTTGATACATTTGATTATGATCTTTTTAATCTCTTTTTAATCTCCATATAATGCAATATGTGTAACCCTACAAAATAAGTATTTGTTTCATCATCAAGCAATCACTTTATCATTTAATATAAATCTTCCTATAAACCATTTCTTTATATTAGGAAATTTCAAATTTGGCGACTAGAGGAATAATTTTATTGTCATAATTACGGAAGGAAAAAAATTTACATTGAATGATAAAGTGATTGTTGAAACAAATGTTTATTTTGTGGTGATAGGTATGTCTACATATATTATATATATTTTATATTTATATTTATATATATACATATATATATGTATATATATATTTTTTTTTTTATAGATGAGATTAAAAAGTTAGAGAAACATTAAAGTAAGTATATCGAGATGACTATTTTGAGAAATAAACTTGATTTTTTCCAAAAAGTGGCTTTTTTATTTTTGCACAGAATTCTCAAAAAATCCTCGTGTCTATTTCTACAAGTTAAATTTCGCGAAAAGTATATAAAGTATAAAATATAAATTATATATATATATATATATAAATGTGAATTCAAAACGATGTAAATATGTATATGTTTAGTTATTTTAGTTTTTAATTTAGTTGAGTATTTAATCCTAATTATTGCAAGAAGTAAAAAATTAATAATAAAAAGAATTATAACTTTAAATGTATATTAAAAATATTTTTTTATCAAATAGTTTTTTATCAAATTGTATCGGGTAGTCAAATAATCCTGACTAATAATTTACAACGTATAATATTACGTGTGTATAATATGTACATTATGTAGAATTATAATAGTGTAATTATTTTTTTCTATTACAAGTATGTAGATAATATATACATAGTAATTATCATGACTTGCAAAATAAAGTTTGTATGTTGTAATGTATTAATTTCTATTTAAATGTAATAATGTTCCGAATCCTTTGACAGTGCAATAAAATGACAAAGAATTCGGAATGAACAATTTAGAAAATGACGATCTCTTTATTTTCAAAATATATTTACTGTCTATAAAGTATTAATAAATTAAATCGTGTCATAGATAATAAGATATAACATACAGATAAAACAGATGTAAAATTTATAGTAAAATTGATGTTTAGTAGCATATCTGAGGCTTAAACAGTATATTTATTTTAGGTAAAGATAAGTTAATATAAAATTGGAGATTTATATATTGAATTAGCTATGTTTTTATTTACATTTAATCATAAAAATTCCATATAGTTTTAGGAAATTGGATTTTTAACACTATTGCAAGACATTGATGATATGATATGCACATTTCCATTATATATATTCATATTTTAATCATATTGCTCGAAAATATTTGAATCAAAATTAATCGATATAACAAAAGATGAATTGTCTCACTTTTTTGATTTTACTTAATAGATTTCCTATTTGAAAAATTTATTAATTTATTATCTAAAATTACTATTATTATTTATTATTAAAAATTTATTATTAATATTAGAAATTTTTATTTTATAATAATAATCCTATTGATAGAAATAGTTAATGAATTATTGCCGCATTTAATAAAATTGAAATAAACTATTAATAAATTGACAATCTCTTAGATGCTGACGACAGGAAACATTTTCAATAATTTTCTTAAACAAATAATAAGTGTTCTTACATAATTTCATCTTAAACAAAAAAATGTTTATATGTCCAAAAAGAACAATCCTACATATATTTGGTAATCTCTTATCTCCAGAACAAACATATTTCATCGTCATTTTCCACACATTAAATATATAGACTTCACTAATTTTTACTTAAAATAAATAATTTTAAATTTAACAACAATTCTATTCCAATAGATTTTGGAGGAATGATATTATATTCAATAAAAAATAATCTAAAGAAAAAAAATTATATTACTGATCATTCGAGCTTGGAATTTTTTCGCGTAAAGAGTAGAAATCTTATTTATGTTGTTCTTTTAATTTATTTCTAAAGCCGAAATTTTATTTATATTACAACAGATAACCAACTGAAAACTGTTTAATTTTGTTCGAAACATTTTTTTGTCAGACCATCAAAAATACTTGAAAAATCATAGCAATAATTACGTGGAATATATTAAATATATTAATTAATTTTGTAGAAATAGGCAAATTAATTATAACATAATAAAACTATTTCATGCAATATATATCTTTAGAAGAATGGAAATACAGAAAGAAATATTGTAAAACAAAATGAAATGGCACAAAATAAATATTTTGACCTTATTGTTCGACATCGGAATGTTCTGTAAAAGTCATGTTTAAATTTCCAAGAGAGAACCTTACATTTTTTATTGTATATTTTTATAACTGATACATATTCGAAACAATATCTACACCTATACTTTCCGTAAAATTTATTAATTCTAAAAATTTTCGGTATTATCATTACCACAAGAAGGTTATTCGATAGTCCTCGTTATCTTTGTACAAAAATAATTAAATAATAAAAAAAAATATGAAAGAAATTCCAACTTCGACTATAAAAATATATTCGTAATAATAGAAAACATGTTGATACAAACAAATAGTGTATCTTGAAAAAAACTACATTTTGAAACAGACACACACACACACACTCTCTCTCTCTCTCTCTCTCTCTCTCTCTCTCTCTCTCTCTCTCTCTCTCTCTCTCTCTCAAAATTAGAGTCATGAATGCGATCGTGCCTCTTCCTAGTATATGTACATACATGGATAACGCTAATGCTAACACAAAGATTTTTACAGTTAATAAACAAAAATTTACGAAAAATGCAGTGCAAATAGTGTTTTGAATCGATATCAACTATAAGAATATGCAATAAAAAATGTAGGATTCCATTAAAAAATTTAAACGTAATCTTCATAAGACACACCAACATTAATTCAAGGACAATTATCATCATAATATGATATATCATATTATATCTTTTGATTATCCATACAATTTTTATCTGAAATATTTTTTCGTATGTCTAATATTTACAGAAAACACTTAAAATGGACATACCTACTATATGAAGGTTTCGTAATTAATTTTATATATTCGTATAAATACACTATTCATTTTTATTTCACATGTTTCATAAAAAGATATTCTATTTTTATTAAAGCTTTATTTGATCAAAAAATAAAACAGTATACAACTAGATATATATATTACTATATATATGGTATATATACGTAATATATATATATGTACATATATATATATATATGGTATATATCTATCTATATATATTATAATATTTATATATAATTTAGTATACATGTTTATTTATAGGAGTGCATCTCTAATTTATTTATTTGTTTTCTATTTAATTATACTTATACTGTACTTATAATTTTATTACTTTGTTTTTACATGTTAATTTTTTTATTTGTTTTTCTTTTTTTTGTAGTTTCTTCTATCTACTATTGTCCACATTTGTTTTTTTTAAATAAAAATAAATGTATATATATTCAGTTCTTACTTTTACTACTTTTACTACATTTTGTGCATAACTTATATTTGATATACATATTATGTTACATTCTCGTTTGATTTTTTTATATATATATATATATATATGATTTAATTTCCTATTTTTGCTTCCTATTTCACAACACTTATTTTACTGATAGTCTAATTTATCTTATCTATCGATTAGTATCTATCATTTTTTATGAACTCTATTCATTTGACCAAATTTCAATCAATACCTAATTCTTGCTAGATGAAATTACTTATTTAAACTCATATTATATAAATGAAAAACCAGTAATTAAAAAACCAATAAGACAATTAGAGAATTATAGATTTAAATGTTTGTTTTCTAACATATAAACACAGTTCTACTATATTAACTTTTATTATTATAAGCAGTATTTTTTACATATTTATATATGAGTCTGCTCTATTTTAGTTAAATCTTTCTGATATTTTTATTATTTTTTTGACTTATATTGTTGTATTGTTGATTTCATATTTATATTTGTTGAGTTTTTATACGAAAGTGTAAATTTTGTAATTTTCTATTTAATATTGTCTATGTTTATTAACTAATACCAATCAGTAATTAACACCTTTTTCTATTATTTTGTACGTCGAATTTATCTGATTCTAACCATTTGATTTGTTTCTTGATAAACTTATACTATCCTTTCTGGAAATCAAATTGTGTTTTCTTCATATCTGTTGACATATGATGTATCATATCTTTATAATCCTATTTAGAAGAATTATCATTGCTTTAAATAATTTTATTATTGCGTTCCAATTGTTGCATCATTCTTATTCTGAATATTATTTTATTAATATTAATATTAATAATAGGATATGTTTAACATAAACTGTATAAAAATCTTTGAACCTTAAACTAGGTTATTAAACATTCCCACAAAATATTCGTGAAATTAAAAATTAATTCAAAATATATTTATAATAAAAACTGAAAATTTTAAAACATATGACAAAAAAATTTCGTTTTAGATGATTAAATTATTCATTTGAAGTAACAAAATTATGTACCTCATTAATCAATAGTTTCATTGTATAAAATCATGGTAAATCATTTTTGCGACTTTTCGAATTTCACCTATTTCAATACAATTTTTTTCTTAAATGCTTCATTAATATAATAATATCATCAGTTTTTTTAAACTAAAAAATACAATATGTTCTTATTATTTTGGGAAAAAGTATCTTCAACCAAAATAACTCAATTAAAGTAATTGTCTGCCAAGTAAAAGAGACCCTCTCGTTAATCAGAGCTAACCATACTAGACTTATATCACGATCTAACATCAAATCAATCAAATATTTTTATTTTCCATAAAAAGAAATTTTAATTTATACGTAAATAGTAAAGTTTAAAATCTAAACACGTGGGCAGAGGAAGGATTGCAAATCAAATCTATCTATCCTACTTCAATCTATCATCCTAAACTGAAGTAAGTTTGGTTATATTTATATTTATTTGGTTGTATTTTTGGTTCCATGCGTTTACATTTTTTACTTTCTCAAAAACAATATGTGTATATATATATATATATATATATATATATATTGTTATATATATATATATACAGAAGAAGAAATGTTTTCATTTACTTTTTTGAACACTAGAAATTTCGCTTACCAAAATTATATGATTATATTTTTAGTTCAAAAAAATGTTTAAAATATATTGTTTTTTTCAACTTCTCCCAATTGATTTCCTATTTGAATGATATAATAAAGCATTTAAGGAAAAAAGAAAAAAATCTGAAAGTCACTAAAATGGATATTTACCAAAATCATATGTAAGCTGTTTAAGATAAAAACATAACAAAATATATTATCTAATAAATAAATATAAAATATAAACTAAAAAAATATTTTTTATTCAATTAATGAAAATATATGAAAAATTTTATTTATTAACCAAAAAATACTTAATTTTATAGTATAAGAAATAAATGAATATAAATTTATTAAGTTTTTGCAAAAGATAATTTTTAGTAGAATTATTTGAAAACATCTGTCTATAAAGCGTCAAATTTACTTACGAAAATGACTTATTTTAAATTACAGTCAGTTACTATCTGCTGGGAGTCCTGTGTTTCGGAGTAGTCAGATCCAGACCAATTGCAGCAAGCGTTTTATTTCCTCTAGATTTTACTGCTGCTGGTGGTCTTTCAACAATAGTTGGCTATGTGCGAATATTATATGGTCTTTATTTGGAAGGCGCAGTCACTATTGCTGCTATTGCAGTTGCAGTTTTAGGTGTATCAACTACTCAAAATTTGACTAATATTGGTCTCAAATACGGTTTATTAATTGAAGCGTAATATCTTCAATAAACATTTTATATTTCGAATATAATTGTTTAAAAATAATAAGAATTATATTCTTATCTTTATTTGAACAAATTATATTAAATTGATATGTAAATTAGTAAAATGTAATTTTAAAACCATTTTAGAATAAAATTTTGTAAAAAGTATATTAGTATTATTCTATTTTATTTTATATCATATATCTTAATCATGAAATATATATTACAAGCAATAGTAAATTTTTATGCATTTCTATTTTTGTGAGCATAATTAGAAAAGTGAATTAGTTTCAATTATTAAGTCGAAATCTGTTTTATTTACTAATTATTATAATAAATACTCTCTATATTTTATATTTTTTCACATTCCATATATTACATTACATACATTTTTGAATTTTCAAAATTTTCATAAATGTAGTCTAATGAATAAAAATATGATCTGTTTATATTTGCTAAATATATAGTATATATAACGCAATAAGCTTATATTTATGTAAAATGAATAAAAAAAACTGTATATAAATATATGTCATAAATTTCAGAATCAATAAAATTTCTCTTTCCTTTTATTATAAATTATCATTAAATTATATAATTTATGTATTTTTTCTTGATATTTACATATGTATATAATATTTTAAATTATGTATATATTTAATTTCTTTCATTAAAAGTATTCAATAAATAAATGCCATACTAATAATAAATTGACATTTCAATAATAATACATATAAATACATATATATATATATATATATATATATATATATACATATATTAATACATATAATAAATTATATTTCAAATTTATATACATATGTTACATTTTTTTATTAATTGTATGTATATCGTGTATATACGTATATGTTTATATATCTCATATTAAAATTTTAAAAATTATTATTGCATTTTTCATAACAATTTTTAATTATTGACAGATTTTATGGTAATTATTTAGAAGGGGGGGGGATTTCACCGATTTCGACGATTTTTGAATATATTGTAGAAATCAACATTTTGAACAACTTTTTTTTATGTATGTAACCGCCGCTCGGCCTCAGTTTCCGAGATTTTTGCAAAAAATTATTGCTACTACACAATGAATATTGCCTATACGTATGTGTGTAAGCGTTGAGTCGCCGATTGTTTATGATCTCTATAAATACATCGAGGCAGCCGGTAATGGACGTGTATAACGGGTGTACTTAAAAAATTTGAGTAGCCGGCCGCTTCGCGGCGGCCGGAATAAAAAGCCTACCTATTCTACCTAGTAATTTCTGTTTCAATTTTCTTTATTGACATTATCTGAAGTTGTAAAGCCATTATTTTGAAAAATTTAATTATTCGATTATTAAAATCATATTGTCTATAGAACAAGAATTCAGCTAAATATGTAAATATTTGGCGAGTTCCTTTGGAATATATATACTTTGGAATATTCGCCCTTATTTCTCGCCATACGTGTTCAATGTTCTGCGTATGTGTATTTGTCTCCGGATCTACAAAGTTTTGTGGTTGATTCTTGTGATTAAGTGCTTAAATCCTTCTTTATTTAAAGAATCATAAGCCTTCCAGCAATCACTTATAATAGTAGTATCAGGTTTGACCCAATTTCGGGTGACTTCAAGTAATGTTTCAGATGATCTATCTGGAATTGGAATAATAAATATACGCTTACTCGAGCGTTCAATTCCTCCGAATATCCACTGGCCAGTTACAAGTCTTTCTTCATTAAATTCTTGTTTACCAATCTTCGCCTCATCCACTTCAATAATTTCATTTTCACCCCCTATTGGAACAGAATGTTTTTCTGCAAAAGCTGGCCCAATCAACTACCGTTGTCAACGATATTTCCAGTTCATTTTGGAAAAATTCTTGTCTTGGTGGTTTCAGCATTAAATGATAACCGATAAAGCGACAAATATCTTGTATGGAAGTATGTAAATGATTAAACTACGTATTATGAAGAGCACTAATTTTTGATTTGCAATATGTTCTCACTCGTTTCTTATTACGATTTTTTGAAAAATAGCTTGCGTAGCAATTGAACATTAAATCTTTGCGATTAAACTTCATTGCTTTTTTTACTTTTACACTTAATACAATACATCTCACCATGAATCACTCTTTGTTCAATTAAAAAATCAATTAGTGTATCATAACTGTTGCATATATTTAAATATTTATAAAACTTCATTCTGAATTCTTTGACAGCAACGCGTTCAATAACGAGATCAATGCAGAACTAAATTTAGCTTGACACATTATACATTATTCGTCATTGGTTGCCATGCCGTTATTTATAGAAACAAGAGATAAGGGATCCTGGGCTGACGCATACAAAGTCACAGATGCGTACGTATAGACAGAATTCAATGTAGTAGCAGCGATCTTTTTGAAGAAAAATCTCGGAAACTAAGGCCGAGCAGCGGTTATATGTATAAGAAAAAGTTGTTCAAAATGTTGGTTTTTACAAAATATTTAAAAATCATCGAAATCGGTGAATTCCCCCTTTTCTAAATAATTACCATAAAATGTGTTATAATATTAAAAATGAAACAATACAATCTTTTTCTCTCTCTGTCAATAGTCTTTTTCATTTTGTTGTATTCACATCCAGAAATATTTTTATTTGTAAAATAATATAATTTCATAATAAAACTACTGCACTTGTTAAATTTAAAAAGTCTATACATACATATGTAATTTTGTGATATACATAAGTATTATGCTTGTTAAAAATAAAAAATCTATATATAGTATTTGTATATTATTTAAATATCTGATTGCTGAAAAATTATTTAAAATAAGATACTGATTTTATATTACAATATGTATTTATAAATAAGGGAAAATATTAAATTCCAAATTACATTTGGAAACTTCTGTCACGTATATCAAACATAAGATAGAATAAAGTCAATCTACAAATAGACAAATTATTTTTTTCTAAAAGAAATGTTTTTATTCTACATGCATTTTGTATTTGTAATCAGTGTAGTTAAATTAATAAATTATATTTATACATTATACTCTTTTTTCCTTTTCACCAAATTAATTTATACCAAAAATATTTAATAAAATAAAAGTTCGCAACAACGAAATAGATATGTAAATTTATTTTGGATAGTATGATGGAATGAAGGACATAATGATAAAACATAAATAAAAATGACAGTTTGCGTAATTTATTACACAAATAGTATAACTATAATTACATTTATTAATTTCGGTAACTATTAATCTTTTTATGACTACACTTGCAAAAGTGCATTAACGAACTATATTAATCAAATAATTCCAATGCATTTAAAAAAAGGTGCATTACAGTCAATTTATTTCAAATTTAAATGTTTATAATTTGAATTTTTTATATATTTATTTTTATATCCCTTTGTTTAATCGTTTCTAAAAGTATCGCAAATGACTAATTCTTTAGTTATTGAATTTAAGATACTTTTCGCCTCCTCACTGGGTTAACATCTTCATTTTGTGAATTACTGTTCTTTTCTTTAGTATTAATTTGAGGTGTATCTTCAGAATTTTTACATTCAGAAGAAGAACAGTCTATATGAGAAATGTCATCTAATGCCATTCGTATGGAATTCACTAAATCCAAAGGACCAGCATAACTTTGTTTATTTCCTGTATAAGAACATACAGAATAGAACTTTTTCGCATAATTTATTTTAAAAGACTTATTATAAATTAATTTATTATTATTAATCATACAGATAAATAATACAATAAAAACAATTCTTAAATTTTCTTTAGAAATTAACTCACCAAATTTTATCCAAATATAGCTTTCTTGATTTTATTAAGGAGACCATCATTTTCATCATGCGGCTCACTTTGTGTATTTTGTCTCGCTTGAGTTTTTACCTTTGGACCTGCCAAAAAAGTATGTATAATCTCATAGGATAAAAGGATAAAAGAACTTGTAAAGTAAATAAATTATAAAAGCATATGAAAATGCTTTGATTATTACATTAATTTGTTAAAATTTCATTATTCTTTAAAACATGTATTTTATTAATACGAAACACTAATGAAACGCACATATAAATTTTTACATCATTTATTTAATTAGCAAGGGCAGGTACACATGAGGAAACTCGAGCGACACAAATCTAATTTTATTTTATTTTATGAGAAACAAAAATTATTTAAAAAATTTATTTAGAATATCTATAACATTGACTAGGTCCAATTTATTGCATAAAGAAAAAAACGAAATATAAATATATCATTAACTTATCTGTATGTTTAATGTTTAACTTGTTATGCAGTTCTCAATGTCATGATTCGTCATGTCTATTCTTACCATCTGTTTTATATGTTATGCCATGTATACTTCCAGGTGTATCATCTTCAAGTTCAGCATAAGCTTGAAGTAATGCTAGTTGCTTATCATTTAATTTTGTAGGTATAACAATTTTAATTTGTACATAATGATCTCCATATCCTGTGTCATTTACTTTTTTCAATCCTTTACCATTCAGTCGAATTTTACTATGGGATGAAGTACCAGGTCGAATTTGTATAGTATGATCCTCATAAACACCTTCTATTCTTATTGTACCACCAAGTACTGCTTGTGATAACGAAATTTGGGCATCGGTATGTATGTCTGAACCATCTCTTCGAAAATATTTCGATTTTTCCACGCGGAATGTTATGAATATTTCTTTATTACCAATAGCCATCCGAATAGTTTGACCATCTTCAACACCAGCTGGTACTGGCACTGTTATTTTTTTACGTTGCACCTGTTAAAATATTTTATATAAAACAGTTACAATAAAAATATTTAATAAATAAATATTTTTAACATGAAGTGTATTTGTACCGTTTGCCCTTTTCCTTCACATTCCATGCATGGATATTTAATAAACATTCTAGTACCATTGCAATAACGGCAAGTAGATCTCATTACAAATGGACCAGTACTAATTGTTTCCATTCCACTTCCATTACAATACTGACATTTAACTGCTTTTGTTCCTGGTTCACATCGCGATCCTCTACATTTTAGACATGTATCTACTACATTTAACTGAACCTCTTTATTTATTCCTCTGGCAGCTTGAGAAAATGTTAAATTCATAACAACCTAAAAATTAAAAATAAATTTTATAATTAATTAATACTTATATAAGTATTATATATATATATAATATATATTTTTTATACTATATATATTATGATACAGTTTATTAGTATTTAAATTAATATGATGACATAATAATACACAAAATGCTCAGAAAAAACTAAATAACTTTACTGACATATTTAATAGCTTACTCTAAATCAAAAAATAACTTATTTGATTTAGTAACTTATTCTAAATTGTATTATACAGTGTACTGGTCTTGATTTATTTGTTTTTGAAATAACCATTATTTACTTTAGTCAAGTAACAGATAAAATATAAACTGAGAGCAAATAAAAATATAAGACAAATTAATATAGCAGCATGAGAAATAAAATTTCTAGAATGGCAACATTCATTGAAACATTAAATTTATGTTTATAATAAGAACAGTCATCCTTTAGCATGTATAAATTAAAAAAGAATAAAAGATATGTGAAACTATTATTTTAATCCAATGTATAAATACAAAATCTACTTTTTGAAATAAATAAAAAGTAAGTAGACTAAAATCTATAAAATATATGACCTTTTGGATTCAATATGATCTATAAATGTATTAACTATAACTCCAAAGTTATTAGGTTTCTTTTTGGTTATATTAAAATATGAATTATTTTTTAAGGGATTAAAGTTATCAAAAAATATTCCTACAAAAGTAGTTGGTATAAAACACGTTATGTGGTATAAACTTTTTTTATTGGTAGTAAAGAAGATTTCAAGTTAATTTTTTTTAGGAGCTATACATTTTTATTTATATTATAGCACATATAATACTGATACTGTTTTGTCCTATGTTTTATCACATCATTCAATGCAATGAAACTATAAATTAATTGAAATTATGTCAATGCATATGATACTGACAGACATAAACAATTGTACATTACAGTCATAAACAAGTTGATTATCTTACAGGTATCGTTTTTATACCTTTTGAATAAAAATTGAATCAATATATATATATATATATATATATACATCGTTGAATTTTCCTGAATTAAAGATCGTTTCGGGACATTAAAAAAAATTTTTTTTTACATATTTTGATAATACTCGATAAATAGAAGTGAAATATAATAGTCATCAATTACTATCAGATGATGTAAAAAAAAGTTTAAAATAGTAGTGCCTCAAGTTTAACCTATCTCTGCTTACTTATCTCTGAATACTTGCTGTAACATTATGAATAAAAAAATATAGGGTCTCATTTAAAAAAATTAACTTGAGATCTCTTCCATTACTTTAAAGATTACTTCACCAATAAAAAAAATATTTATGTTACATAATGTACCTTTTTATACTAAACAATTTTCGTAATAATATTATTTTTTAAATTCAATTCTTCATAAGATATTTTACTATCCATATATATATATATGCTATCATATTTTACATATAAATACTTACTTCTTGAGCTGCACCAAAACCATATTTTGTCTCTTGATAATCTTCGAAATCATTAAAAATATTACTTTGAAATCCACCTTCTCCAAATATTTTTCTAAATAATTCTTCTGGATTAACTGATGATCTAAATTGCCAACTAAAATCTTTAGTATGACTACTATGACCACCATGGCCACTGCCACTCATTCCCATTTGTTCTGCTGTAGATCCCCATGTATCATACTCTTTTCTTTTGTTGTCATCACTTAATACTTCATATGCTTCTGAAACTTCTTGAAACTTCTTACTTGCATTTGGATCTCCTTTATTTGTATCAGGATGATATTTCTTAGCAAGTTGATAGTAAGCCTTTTTAATATCTTTTGCCGAAGCATTCTTAGATACACCCAGTATTTCATAATAATTACGCTTTAGTAATTTACATGTTGTATGTATTCCTTTTTGAACTTGGGTCAAATTTTTTATTATATCTGCAATTATAAAATTTTCAATAAACTTATATGATTTATATGATTAATAAAATAAATAACTCAAAAAATTGTTTTATAATATATATGTAAATTTATTAAAAAATTTTTTTAATTTTGATAAGATAATAATATATTATATTATATTTATAATAATATATTAATAATATATTATATTTATATAAAATTTAATTACATAGATACGTCAAAATCAAATTTAGATAATGAAAATCTATTTGATACTACTATAAACAACTCTAAGTAGGAAAGAAAGAAACCATGTGTTATTAAGTGTCAAGTTATGTTTTACTTTTAAAGTTTATTTATTAGAATTTGCATAAACAAAACAAGACATTTGTGACAATATATACAATCTAAAATCGAAAATTTTTGCAAAACACCAAGATATATTTAGTATATGTGTAAATGCATATTATGAAAAAAAGTATGATGTAATCTTGTGTTCATGGTTAAACCTATACATTACGTTTTCCCGTTAGTTTTGAGTTCCAGTTATTAACACCCAATACTACTGTTGTAATAAATCTGTGACATGTGTTACACCTTTGTACAATACCACATGGCAATTTATTTAATTTATTATTACTGATTAAATTAATAGTCTTTGGTCGGAAAACGATTGCAAGTCCTTTGCCGGTCGCCATGTTGTATAAGAAACGCATGGCTGTACTATCACGTGATGTATTGAAACTATAGTATATTTTTTATATATACAAGAATATTAAATGTATTTATGTTTATGCATCTAGAGAACAATTAAAAGATAAACTACTTTTTTTTTCTTTTCTATTATTTTCCGAATGTATTGATAAAGTGTAAGTTAATTCTTATACTTATTTTATATTTTAAATTAAATATGCGACTTTAATTTAATTTAAACCAAATTTAACAATATAATAATTCACTTAACAATATAATAATATATAGAATTTAGTATGTAAATGAAATAAAATCTGTATTTATATATAAGATAGTATATTTTCAAAACTCAACATGAGATATGCATTGTAATCTGTTTTCTTGGCATCTTTGATTTTACTGGAGTTCGTATAAAATTGTCAAAAAGTCTTTTTTAACAATAAAATCAAGATTTTTAATAATAATATCTTGATTTTTTCAAATGACATCATATATTTTTTCTTTTATAGTCTTACTGACATCAAGACGAATTCAACGACCTACAATAACTTTTTCAAATGACCTTTAAGGTGAAAACTGAATGCTTCAAATGCTTTTTGAAGCATTCAGTTTTCAACAATATCGTGTGTGACACTCGTGACAACGACTTGGAACAAAAATTGCAAAAATACTTTTTACTTGACAATAAATATCAACTTCTACCACTTTTCTTTATGTATATTCATTCGACGTTGTTAAAGGCAATAGTCAAGATAATATGCAGTTGTATTCTTATTTAATTAGTAAATAGGACAACATCAATGAAACATCAATGAACACATTTCTTCAGTTACGTGTAGAGCAAACTTCAACGCGATACATCAATGTTTCTTATCAACATGTCAAATATAAAAATATTTGACTTTCAACTTCTTGCTCGTGATGCGTTCATATTGTAACCAAATGTGTTTCAAAAATAGTTTAGCACACACTACGAGTGACAGTATAGTCATCTAAACATAGGTCATCATTTGTCTTGATATCAGCTACAAGGTCGTTAAAAAGAAAACACAGGCAGTGTATGACCCATTGATCAGAATGAAACGAAATTTTGAGGGGGGTATGGGAGAGGAAGAGAGGATCCTAAATATAACGAATAAAATTAAATATCAGAATGAAACGAAAATTTTAATGGCGAGTTTTTATTAGTTTCTGAGATATTAATAAAAATAAAAAACTTTGTATACAATACATTGAATTTTGCCTATACAGGCTATATCTATAATTGTTTTCGCTGTAGCAATAGACGTGTCGTCGAGTGCCGAGTAGTCGAAGACGCAGTTGCGATATCGTCCTTAATATTTACAGAATGTTCCACTTAAAATCCAACATTGATAGACTTTACCAACATTTCGCGGATAAATCTAATCCAATCTCGGATTGAATCAAGCTGGCAGCGAATCTTATTAAACATTACAAACATCTGTGTGTGTAGGTTAAAGTAAAATTCAATATATTGTATTAAAAGATGATGTCGGATTTTAGGTAGAACATCCTATATGTTGATATCGCTATTACGCAAACAGTTCTTCGATGCTCACTAACTATAATACATCATTATTTGTTGTATTAGTCTTATCTGTATAGATAGAACTTTTTAAAAGTTTTTTTATTAATATCTCAGAAACTAATGAAGATCCGTAGCTAAAATTTTACATTCGGCGTCCCCTCTTTTTCCGCTTTCAACCTTCTCAACATTTCGTTTCATTCTAATGAATGGATCATATCCATTTGGCAAATAAAATTTTGTAAAAAGTAAGGAAATATTATATATCGATAAAAATAGATCATTAATTAAAAAAACAATATATAATATTTATAATACCTAACACTTAGTTGAGAATATAGATGTCTTCGTGAAGGCAAGTTCGATGTTTCTAATGTACAAGGTGAATCATTTAACTCGATCAACTATACCACATAAATTTGTTTCTAAACTATTTATTGTATGAAAAAATGATTCAAATGAAATATAATAATTGATTAAGAATAGACAATTGAAATATGATAATTAGTTTTTTGATATTTCATTTTTTTATTAAGCTATGAAAATGATCTTGATCTTTTATCTTATAATGTGTAATATTTGAGCGTGCCATTCGAGAAAGTACTAATTCCACATAAAAAACTAAGATATATGAGGCTCAAAATTAATAAATGATTAAACAAATATTAGTATTAATCAAATATAGTAGCAAAAAAAAAAATTCACAAAGCAAGATTTAATTGTCGTCTTTAACAATATCATTAATGTCATTTATTTCTAAACTATTTCGAAGTAAAAGTATATCAATCTGATTATTTGTTTATTTAGTAGACTATCACAATAAACGAAAAATTATATAAATCAAGAAATGTTTACATACGAAGATCAGTCAAAAAGTTAGCTACACTCATATTAAAAAATAATAAAGTATTCAATTTTAAAAATTATTTATTTGATAATACAACGTAAGAGCTATTTTTCTATGTAATCTCCATGTCTATTGCATTTAATATATCATAGCACCATTTTTCCTGTTTTTCGATCGAAAAATGTCCGTCTAATTTACGATCATTCTTAAATCGTATTTTGGACTTTCATCCAATGTCCGAGAGATATTGTTTCTTTGCAAAATCTGTTTTCATTTGAAATCGTGGCAGTCGTAAAGCAAAAGATCTGAACTAGAAAATTAAGTAAGAAAATTGTTGCCACATTTTCCATTTGAATTTTTATTGAATTTGAATATTATATATCATGAAAAAAGATAATGCCTTTTTCAATTTTCTCGGCCATTGATTTTTAATTATTTTTCTTAACCTTTCCAAGATTTTTCAATATGCTTTCACATTAATGATAATTTTCTGGAACGAATGAATTTTGTCATGAATTCTGTATGCACAATACCTTAATTATCAAAGAACAAAGACAAACATCCAATTTGTACGTTATTTCTAACGTAGTATATATGTACACGTCATCTTCCACGATAGCAAATGAAAAGTAATACGTTGAAGATATTAATATAACGTCAGAATAAAAATATATATCAAATAATATTGCCATCAAATTTCATCGAGATATTTTTAATATTCTTTTTTTATTTATTTATATATTTATATATTCAGCTTCGACATTTATGATCATTCGTTACGTAAATCTTTAATATATAAAAAGTTATATGCGAATATAAATTTGCTTTTTGATTGACTATAAATACTATATTTTAAAATAATAATGGATCAGTATGGTTGATCAAAAGTAATTTATTTTTCTTCTTTAAAAACTCGATGTGAAATGAATTCTACATATGTGATAGATATAATATGTAAAACTACATACTACTATATTCATAGTTTTGTACAATTTTTACACAATTAACATAATATAATTATATCGTGTATAATAGCATGTGTATATTAGCTATTGTGTATATCCCCTGTACCGATATCTTTACAAGTATTTTCTGTATCTAATTTTTGTGTTGTTCTTTATCCATGTATATATTTATGTCACATAAAAGTTAGTAGATATTTACACATATACAAATAAGTTCAATTCCGTATATTTTCAAATCTTTTAACCAATCTTTTCAGTTGCCAACATATGCATTTTTATAATTTGTATATAATAGCTATATTTGTGTACGCCTCACGAAAATAAACCATCATTTTTTAGTGCTAAGAACTAAAAATTATTGTGATTTTTTTTTTACATCCTTCTCCATTTTGAATAATCCATTGAGTTCAATAATCAATTGATTTTGCAGTTAAAAAATATGAATTATACCTTAGTAACAGGCAGGTATTTAATAAATAAAAATACAAAATAATTAGCTGTATGAAATTTCAACTTCAAAAATACATTTTGAAAATTATAAGTAAATTAAATTAATTAATTAATAATAATAATTATATTATCTTAGGTACTTATGTTTATGTATAGCATATGTTATAGCATATGTATAACATATGTGTAAAAGAGCAATGAGATAGAATTCTAATTATATATAATTACATTACGCGTACATGTATAATCTTTCTTACAATTAGATAGTGGACTCTAGTGCGTTAACACTCGTATTCAGAATACTGTACTCAAAAGCAATACGTTTACTAAAGAAAAAATATTTTAAAGAAAAAAAACTTATAAGTATTGCATTATAATTGATACATTCAATTCAATATTTTCACTGAACTTAGTTTCTTAATAGTCATATTTATTGTTAGTATGTTGCATCATGAAATAAAAAATTGAAAAAAGTAGGCTTTTGTATTCGATAATTGTATTTTCTTTTTAGAAAAAATAACTAATATTCTCAACTTAATATTATATCAAATTAATTTTTAATACTTAAATATTAAACATATTAAAACAAAATATATTTTTATCTGTTAAGTATCAACATTTATTTTACTTCGTACTTTTTCAACATTGTATCTGTAATGTAATACAAATTTATCAATAAATATATTTTGGATAATTCGATCTTACAAGCAATCCCTTTTGTATAAAACAAACTTGATTATTTTTCTCGTACACGTATTTACATAGATGATAATTACTCTGTGTACATATAATTAAGATAAAGAGAATCATTTATGTCTATTTTCAGTTATCTTTTCCAATCACTCAGACTTAGAAACAAAGTCAATTCAAAAACAAAATTAAGTGCAATTGTGTATATAAATTTGTGCAATTAAAAGGGATCAAAATTGTATATTCTATATTTATATTCTACATAGTGAAAATAACATGTTTATAAATTGATTAACGATAGTGATTTATGATGAATAGACTAAAGGCACCTCAAAGTCCACAGTATTTAATGTTTAGCACCTGTGTTCATTTCAATATGTTTCATTTCATGCGAATTTTGTTTGGATACAATCATAAAAGTCTTCCCACTTTTGTAAAATCAAATATATTTATATATTATTATTGTAATTACATGTATCTGCCTTATATTGTTTGATACAATATGTATATTTTATTAAATATAAAAATCTTTACGTGAAATAAATAAAAAATTGTTTCCAGATATTAATGAATGTTTGCAAATGCAATTTATATACAATATCAATTTTAATAAATAATTATTATTTATTATCATATATGAACAAAGTATGAATTCAACTTATATTAATATTACGTAGCATATATACGACATTACATGAAACTATATAAATTCAACCATTACTAATAAATTACATAAATGTAAATATTTAAAAAATTTTTCAATAATAAAATGTAACATACCTCTTGCATCTCCATCCTTTTGTAGTTACTTTGTATTGAAGTTTAAATTATGATTATTTTAATAAGGTACAAATTTTTATATTTGAAATTTCAATTACTTAAAAATATTTTATCCTCTTAGATGGAAAAATATAAGTAATTAATTACAACAAAGCAATTTCAGTGCAGCAAAATTGTTATAATGCATATAAGTGAGAAGACTTTTGCAATTATTTACCAATATCTAATAATTTATGACAGAATATCTTGATGTTTTAATTTGGTCCAATTTGAAAGACGATCAGATTAAGTACGTCTTTAACAGGTTTTTCTTTAATACATGTAATACATTAAATGAATCATAATTTGTTTTCATTTTCTTAGACTTTTCGATCTTACTATTATATTAATTATATATAAGAATTTTTTGAAATTTTTTCTTAAAATATTTAAGAACAATAAAATATATTGTAACTATTTTTCTTTACAATAATTAATAATTAATAAATTAATTTTTATATGCCTGTTGGTGGTATAGATTGTACTTAAATAAAATAAATGTAAAAAGTATTATTTTTATTATAATTCATTCTATTTTTGAAAATTAAAGTATAAGAAAAACTAAAAAGAAATATAATATTAATTACGCTTGATCCATACATTCTATTTATTTTTTCTGACTCATGTTTTTTTTATGTAAATATTATTCTAGCAGGATTGCTTAAAAGAACATTTGTATTTGCATTATTTCATAAAAATAAGATCGCTTACTCGTTTGAAAAATATTCTTGATTTATCTACAAATCAATATTATTTATAAAATGTAATTAATAAAATTCTTTTTATTACTGTATTACGATTTAACGTGTTATATAAAAAATTTTAAATCATTTAATATCGAATTAAAATAGAAATAAAAAAAGAAGTAAAATTACCACATGATACAGGCATGTAAAAAATATTTTTACAGCTAAATAAACTTACGGATCTTAAAATCTGAGAATTTTTGAAAACAAAACTAGTACTTATATTAATATCATGTATGAATTTAGTATATCATATAAATATAACTTAATTACTGAGTGATATTCTTAACAATAACTGACATGTAAATGTCATTGATATTATTATTTATACTTCAATATATGTAAAATAATAGGAAATAACTTAAAGTTTTTAAAAGATATTCGCAATAGTTTTGAAATAATAACGTAATCAGTACGGTATACACTGATATGTGGAAGAAAAGAACAATAAAGAATATAAAGAATATTATAAAATAATATAAGTTTGTTATTATAAACAGCAGACTTTTAACATAAAGTATTTGAAAGATAAAATATACACAAACTATTCTGAATATTTCATAAAATATAGTGTATTTAAAATTTCAAGCTTTTACTTAATAAATAAATAAATTCATATAATCAAATGAAGAAAATATTCAAAATTATTTAATAAAAATAATATTGTTTTCTGCAAACCATGTTATATATTGTATATTAGTTTTTTTTATTTTTTTATTGGAAAACAAACTTGGCAAATGGAAGCCGTGATCGAAAATTCTACAATATTCAACAATTAGTACGAATTTTTCTTCGAAACATAAAACAAATTTAAATATAAATGAAACAAAAAAGAATAAAACAGAAAATATACGACAGCAGACGCGTTATATTTATAATGATAATTATTATAAAACTTTATCTGAAGTAAAATGCTATTTTGTAAAAAATTTATTACTTTAATGAAAAGAATTTCTTCATCTAAAAAAGATCGTACAAATCATACGAATATTCTTTTGTTTTCTACTGTTTTATCATTACTAATAATAATAAATTAAAATTTCCGAGAATTAGTATTATACTGTTTAATTTTATATATAAATAAAGTTAAATAGGCCAATTATAATTTTTATAGAACAGAATATATTAACTTATACGAATATTGATTTCTTACAACAGTTTCTACTGTTAAATAATGTTTTGTATGCACAAATCTATACAGTCACTTACCGGCACTTTCATTTAGTAGAAAGGCAAGTTGTTTTTTTATACATCTAACAAAGTGCAAAAAGTATTATGATTTGTTGTTGCAACAATTCGCTGTATCGATTACTAATGAAACTAAATATTAATCGTATGTATATGACACAAGATTAAATATGCATATACATCGAGTTTGTTATCAAAGACCATCTTTATCGAGTTTGTCGCATAAATAAAATTATTTTAAACATAAAAAGCTAGCACTTAACATAATTAAAAACGTCAAAAACACATTACGATAATTAGACTGTTTTGTAGGAGAAATAAAAATACGCGTGTAATTCTATTAATGTACAACTTTTGGTAGAATGTTATAATATTTTTTTTCATTTAATAACTATTACATAAGATATAGTTTCTCTTTTTATCATTAAAATGAATTTTAAATAGTTTAAATGTCAAAATAATTTTTTGTTAGACCGACTATCAAGTTCCATCCTTTAATTTATTTGTTTAAACAAAGGAAGTGAAATTTTGAAGTAAATCAAAACCTTTAACTTGTGGAGAATGTTCAATATAACCATAAATAATTTACATTTCTATCTTCCAAATATTCATATATACAGATACATACGTACACACAGCATACACAGCATATACAAATGCATACAATACTCATGTGCATGCAACTGCACACGTAATATGTGCATATATATGTATAAAATCATACGTATGCACGTAATATACACATACCGCTCACACACATACGTACATACATTTATATATGTACATATGTATACAGTTCAAATAAGATTTGCTGCACAAATTTGAATAGAGCAATGTATTAATCTATATACAATGTACAGCACTAATGACGATTGAATGTCTAATCACAAATTTGTACAAATTTCGTTTGTACATAAATCGTATTGGTCACCTAGTCTATAAATATTTATTTAATCTTCTTTCCAGTATATGAGACGCTTAGGGATTTTATAGCAAAATAATTTTTGCGATATTAATATTAGAAAGTACCTTTACACAATAATACTACTTTTACAGTTTCAATTTTCTTTCTAAGCTAAGGCATGTACAATTGTATGGAAATGATAATGTAGCAAGTTCTGCATTAGTAATAATACTAACTGAACTTTGCATAAAATGTGGCAATTATTTCTATTTTGAAGACGTCTGATATATTTTTCTGATACTTGGTATTTTGGTATGCGTCTCATATTTCTGTAATTTCAAACATATAATGTAAATTTACTATATCCAAATCAGTTAGAGTCCACACACGTAAGATTATCGGCATATGTGCTCGATTGTGCGGACTTTCATATCTAATAAGCAGATTGTACAGCTTAAGATAATTTTCACCTTTTCACGTAGATACAACAGTATTTGTCGTTGTTGACTGAGCCACTGTTGTTATTAGGGTTAATGTTGTATCGAGAGTATTTTTTTCTGTTGTTGTTGTTGTTGTTGTTGTTGTTGTTGCTGCTGCTGCTGCTGCTGTTGTTGTGACTATATCCTTGTCGATACATGTCTTTTTTGACTCCTTATGCTCTTCGGATGAACTCGACTTTCTTTTATGATTTGAACTTGATGAATGAGAACGACTTGACACTGTGTCATCTTTCGATGAACGATTGCTAGATGATTTTCTTTGTCCATCCTTTCCATGACTGTGATGTCCATCTCTTCTTTTTTCCAATTTCCTGTCACCATCTTTATCTGTGCGATCGGTATTTTTATTAGAAATGTTACAATCTTTGGGCAGTGAGATAATCTTCAATGAATCTTCTTTGTTATTAGTTTCTCCTGTTTTATTTTCAGATTTATTATAAGGACTTCGATGATGATGTCTCTTGTGTTCTCTATCACGCCTGTCTCGATCTCTTCTGTCTTTATGTCGCTGATTTCTAGAACTTTTATCATCTCTATGCTTCCGTCTAGGTGATTCTGTATATACTGTATGTACGTCGGATGTTAGTTTAGATGAATTTTCATCACCGCTACCGTTTCTACTATTGTGCCTCTCGGTTTCTGCTAAAGAAGACGTAGAAACTATTGAAGAAGAAGTATTAATAATTTTTGACGTTGGTAGTGAATTTCGTTCACATGTGTTATCGCTAGTTAACATACAAACTTTTTCATTTTTGGATCTTTCTTTTGCTTCATCCTCAGCCATTTCAATTAATGCTTTCACTGCATTTTCAGTTGCACATTCCATCTTCGATGTGAATGCCAATGTAGTTTCTATTTCCAATAATTGACAATATCGTTCTAGTTTTGTTTTATCATCTTTGTACTTCAGTTCAGCAATTTCAATACTTTCTTTATGAATTTTTTGTAAAATTTCTTTAGAAGCTTCTGCAACGCCGGTTCGTAAAGATTGACAGACTTCTTCTACGTCAGTCTTTGATTTATATATTGCAATTTCTAAAGCTTTGTCAACAACTTCTGTTGCATAAGTTTTCGCTACCAACTGTCTTTGCGTTAATACATTTTGTTCAAGAATAACAGCATTGCAATCAGAATTTTCATGTTCTAAACAAACTTCTGACGGACATAATCGTCTTTTATTTTCTTTCGATGAAGATCCCGAGGGATTGAATTTACTTGTCGATTTAGATTCTGTGACATTTGAAATTTTTTCTTTTCTCAATGTGATGCTGGATCGACTATGATGACTTCGATTATGATCTAATTTATGACTACTATTACTACTACTACAACTGCTGCTGCTGCTACTGCTGCTACTGCTACTGTGTGAATGATGACTGGATTTTTCATTTGATCGACGATGATTTTCGTGTCTCCTTTCAGATCTCTTATCGTCTCTCTTTTCATTTTGTTTTTGTTCTATTGTACTAGTTTTTGTAGATTTATTATTAAAAAGATCTGAACAATTATCATTATTCTCTATAGAATCTTTCCTTTTACTTGAAATGGAAGAATGTCTTGAATGATCTCTGTTCTTACGATCCTCTTTACGTTTTCCATGATGATCTGACTTCTTTAAATTTCCTTGATATTCAGCAGCTCTTTCTTTTGCTTTTTTCTCTTCAAGCGAATCAACAGAATGTTTTTGTTCTATACGTTGACGATTTGTATTTTCTTTCTGTTCATCTCCTATATTCACAGTTTCCAATGGCTTCTTTTCTTTTATACGATGCTCGTTTCCAACACGTCCATGCCTAACACTCGAATTGTGCTGCGATTCTTGATAATACTGTTTTAATCTGACATGCCATGCTATACTTGAAACTGCGGAAACCGTTCTAAATTGATGAATTATATTACGCGGTAAGAAGTAAATATCATTATCATATAAATTTATTCTAGCATAACGAATACCCTGTCTACGTAACTGATTTAATTTGGCGTCTTCAACCCATTGTACACATTGTGAAATTGGTGGTTCATGAAGATCTAATTGTAATTTTTCGACTAGTTCAGGAAAATCGCCAGCATAGAAAGCTACAACATCTTTTGTAATTCTGTTATATTCCGATGCCTGTCCACCGTGAACAGCTTTCAATATACCAACTGCTGCTGTTGTCATCCTATCTAATCCATGACCAACATGATCAGCGTGAGCCTTAGTACGGTCTTCAAACATATATTCACGAGCTTCACTAAGACGTGGCAAATACTGTAGATTCCGTAACTCGTTAATGCCCGTTCTGCGCCGCTTATAAGGACTTTTATTTATATCGGCTGTTGGAACCAATTGTTCACCTGGTCTAATCCATAAAATTGGACCATCGTTTGATTCTTGAGGAGTATCCATCTTTACAACAGATAATGGACCCCAAGGCATAGTCTAAAACAAAATGAAATAAGAATTTGATATTATTGTATAAACAAATTCATATTGAATGTACAAAATATTCAATATTACTAATATATAAGAAGCAATCCTTATTTTTTACACAAAAACTCGATAAGACGAACCTTTATAACTTCAAGATTTTTTCCTTCCTTTAAGATTTAAATTACTGAGATTTAACTGTATGTATATTTTAATCGCTTATGTAGTTTTTGGAAACAAATTATAATTGAACATAAAATTATAATTTTACTTTACTATAGAAACTAGTAAAAAAAATATCACATATGTCTTATATTAGCTTATAAAGTAATATTAGTGAGCACAAAATAATTCCTTATGAAATAATAAAAAAAAAGATACAAAATTTTTCATTAAAGATTTAGTTTCTGAGAAAACCAAGTATAAAAATATATAGCGCGATATATAATTTATCGATGGGCTTTTAATCTATACCGTGTTTACATCTTTTGGCATTTACAAAATAATAAATTCAAAAAAAGAACTACAAAATATATTTTATCAACAATATTCTATTATATCAATTATAAAATTAATCGTTTCGTATATTTTTGGTTTGATAGGTTAGTGTACTTTTATGACCATTTAATTACAAATATATATACTTCTAATAATGTGTCAAGTACATAATTAAACGTTTTATAAATTGATTCAAGTTATAACATTATACATATAAATAAATATCTCTATTATAAATATATTTTTAATATGATCCCAGAAATAAAACACGTGCTTTTTAACAACGGACAAATATAATATATATACGTAGTAAAAGAGTAAATAAATTGCTAGCTTCTAAAGATATAATTATATTCAAAAATTTCCTCTTCGTATATTTCATAAGTAATAATTAAGAAAAATTTACTTGCTGTGCAAGGAAGAGAAAGTCATGTAAACAAGCATAATAAGAATTATTATATTTTACTAAATTTTAATTGTACATATATGTAGTAAATTTTCAAATTAGAATGAAAAAAATGATTTGAAACCTAAAGTAAAAAGTTTTCTTATTTTCTAATTTTTTTTTCTTTTTTTTTTTTTGTAAAAAATCAACTCGTGTTTCAGTTGCACTTTATATTCAATAAATAATATATGATATAAAGTAATTATTATATGCACTTCATACTCAAGTAATGATATATTGTTATTATTATCATTATTATTATTTCTTCTAGAACTTGGATGAAGTATTAATAATAAAGAAATTTTTAAAATTAATAAAATATTAAATATTGAATTACTATGACAAAAGCAATGCATTAAAAAAAATTATTGCATCAGAATTCTAACATATATAAAATGTGCACAAAGTTATTTATTGACTGATTGCTCACAATAGGAAAAATTAAAGTGAAATATTACGCAGTAAGTTATAGATATAAAAATAGTGTACTAAAGAAGTAGCTACAAAAAAAAACTCTTTCTCCATTTTGAGATCAATCAGTCAATGAAAATTGGCATAAAAAAAAAACTTATTTCCACCAATCCACATCAGTCAGCCAAAATTGACAGAAATTAAAGAACTACTAAAGAACAATCCATAAGAAATATAAAAATCCTAGCAAAAATGATAAGAGAATAAACTGCTCTTCGAGCAAACTTAATAAATCTTATATAGTACAATTATTTATTAATATATTAATTTAAAAATAAACAATACATTTAAAAAATAGCAGTTTGGAAGGCTATATAAACTACAAAAAGGAATATTCGAAACTCGAATACTTTTATATTTATAAAATTAATAATTTATAAATAATATTATTAATTTCTGAAATATACTACAAAATAAAAATTCTGTACTGCACTATCTATGAAACTAATCATCTATTACAAAAAGCTCACAGTTGCACGATAATAACAGTTAGATAAGTTAGACAAAGATCATATGCACAGCCAATTAATCAAAAGCCAATCAAATAACTACAATCAATTTCTAAACAAATAATGTAGCTCATTTTAAATCTATATATATTTGTATAGTATAAGTTTCACTAAACAATAAGTAGCATAAATCTATTATCTACGTTAAGAATCTGTCTATTCTATCTACCTAGTAGAAAAAAACATTTAAAGCATATATAAGTAAAAATCTCAATATACTAATACCAAACGAGTCTAGTCATTAGCTAGTAGATCTTAATAGAATCTTAATAAAATTCCAAACAGATTTTGCAATCACCAAAGATATCAATATAACTAAATTAATAAATAAGTAATAATCTTTTAAACTCAGACATGATAGTAGCGAAGTGACCTTATAGAATAATGTTAATTCTATATAAACATCTATAAACTACAAGCTACATGAACAGCTAGTATTTTTAAATTAATAGTAATATATTATATCAATATTATTTAAAATCAAAGAAAAGAAAAGAAAAAAAAAGTAAAAGCAAAATAGCAGAAATACAAAACATCCAGAAATAAGAAAATGAAATAATTTACAAAATATCTGGAATTACTGTTTTCATATAAAAATACTAATTATTCATTGTAGAAACCAATAAAAAAGATCAAGAAAACAATAAAACCACAAGACAAAGAATATTCAAGAGTAGATTGAAATATTTGCTAACTATATAATATTTATATTTCTTTAATAACTATTAAATGCGAATAAAACGACGATCTTAATAAAAAAATTATATTAATGATATCTTTGATAATATTAATTCTCATCTGACAAATACGATACACATCTTACATACAACAAAATAAAGTTAAAGAAATCATTAAGAACAATAAGGACTTGACTATATCATTGATGAAATCTTAAAATATTACAAAAAATGATACGATTAAGATGTTAGAACAGTGTTAGGATTATAATATTTCTCAAGTTTTTAGAAAATAACATAAAAAATAACAATGTTACTTAAAACCTGCATAGGTTCAATAATTAATATTATTTCTACCAATGATAATAAAAATCATGGAAATTTATAATTCTTTGAAACTTACTATGAAGAAAAAAGTCCAATTCCAAATAATAATTAATTTGGATTCAAAAATAAGCATTCAACCATTAAATAAATATACAGAATAATAAATTAAATAGTTGCTACACTATAGGATAAACAGTACACCAGAGCTATTTCTATGAACATAAAAACGCTTCTAACAAAATGTAATATGTGAAACTTCTTTAAATTATTAAAATTCTCTTTCCCAGACAAATTTTAAACCTAAAAATTATAGTTAGCCAATAAAACTTTTATAATCAAAGAATTATCACTGATAAAAGATATGTAAAAAAGAATGTTAGAATTACACATTAGATATTATACATAGCTGATATCTTGATTACAATAAACAGCAAAATGTTTACATTTATTTATAATAAAACCACATTTCTATGTTACACATACAGATTTTTAAATAAAATCACATTACTCAAAAGTAGAAATATAGCTTGCAAATAAAAGAAATAAGACAAACCTAAACAAATGCAATTTCTTATAATAATTTTATAATAACATATATAATATTTATATACAAAAAAAAAAAAAAAAAAAAAAAAAAATACTCCAACTAACTAGCAGTAGAAATTTAACTTAAAAAGATAAACTCAATTTTATGATAAACTTAACAGAAAATGACTAATACAAAAACTTTGAATTTAATTGCAATGTAAAAAAACAAAAAACAGAAAATAATACTTAAATAATCTGTCATAATAGGAATTGACATTATATGATAATGCGGGATTGGGAATTTCGAGAAAGGACTTGGAACTTTCTTCAGTGCCCAACAATTGTCGCCTGCGTGATATCTGTTTAGCAAAACATAGCGAAAGTTAGGCCTGGGACCTGGGAATGTTTATTCTAGCCTTCCAGGTCTAATACTTAACATATTTTAGGGTATGGCTGCGTTTGTGTGCATGTGTGTATGAACGACGAATGTTTCGTGCAGATGAGGAAGAAATGAATCGGACAGAGTTGCGAGTCGCGAGAGCGAAATGACTGAGAGTTGAGAGCCTTGAGTGAGTGAAGAGGTAGCGAGAATCAGTGAGATCTAGCAAGTTCAGTGTGTAGTCGTGTGAAGAAAACCTAGCGAACATATCTAGAATATGGCGATAATTTTAATTTTTAAATCACCTTAAATAAATATTAAACTTTAAATAAACTTAAATAAATTCTTATATTAAACTTTAAATAAACATCACCTTTACACCAAAATTCCTACAAATAATAAATTTACCAAGTATTAAATAAAACAAACAAATTGAAAAATATTAAAATATTTAGAAGAAAAAATTTAATCTTTAATGTAAATCATATTCATTATAATGTCTCAAATTTTAAATTTTTCTTAAATGCAAATTTATATTTTGATTTAACTTATATACTTATACAATTTATTCCTTTTTTATAGTAACTGCATTACAATTCTAATATAATTGTTTTAATGTACTCTCATAAATAAAATGTATTAATATTTTCTCAGTTCGATATATCAAAATTATTAGAACATTTTCAATTCGTACAATATTTATATATAATGTACTATTTTAAAAAAACTAACTAATATCCTACATATATCTTATTTTTGTTGAAAATATGTATTATTAAACTGAAAATTTGCAAGTATCTACTAATGGTCATTGACAAAATTAGATGTACATTGAATTTTATACCAAAATACCTGTACAAAATACTTGATGAAAATAATAGATCATTGATTATACTGATTACTACTGATAGATTTAATAAATGACAGAAAGTTAAATATTTTTGAACAAAATTACTGTACAAAAATATTTGTACTATCTTGTATATGTTTGGCAAAGGAATTAAGAGTTCCTTTTATTTATGTATTTATGAATTCAGAAATGTTCACAAATATTTTTATAAAAGAATTAAAATGATAAATACTTTTTCTACCATTCATTTGTCTAAAATCATGTGTAATTATTTGTCTACATCTGGTCATTTTATTAGACTGAAGTAAAATAATCACAATATCATAATTTAACATCATAATTTTATATGATATAAGAATATGTAGTGATTTTATATTTAAAAAATTTTTTTTAAAAATAATATGTATAAGCAATCGAAAAATATATTCTATTTTTGTAACAAATTATCTACATTTGTTTAAACTAAAATATAAAATCAATACTCACTAATTTTAAAAATGGATTTTCTTCTAATTTCTGTAAAAGATCTGGGAAATATCCACCAACTTCTTCATGAACAGTCCCTACAAGACTTATTTGGTGGAGAGGGCCGTATCTAACAGTACCATTACTATAAGCTTTACACACTTGTTCTTTGTACTGTACCATAGTTGTAGTTTCTATATCACTGTTTCTTCCTAATACACCATTTTTAACAGTCAATGTAGGATAATTATCTGCCATGTAATCCAAAAGATCAGGAAGATATGCTGCAGCATTATGCACTATTCCCATAACATGATACGCATTACCATTTTCATCTTCTCCAAAAACTACCTATAACATATAATTTGTTTATTATGTATACAATTATGTATGTAATATACAATTTATATAAGTTCATCAGTTTTAACGGACCATTAATAAATAATCTTTTAAAATAAGTGTAATACACATAAAATGTGTATTAAAATATGATTATTTTAAGTATTTATATTACTTTGACAATTTTCAATTATTGAAAATAATTATTATTATTAAATTAATATATTATTAACTTGTATTTACATACTTTGAAATATTCTTGAGCTAATTCCTCTACTTGTTCATGAGATAATGTATCAATTTCATCTTGATACATATGTACAACAGTTGCACCACCATTAGGATAAGTTTCTATGTGAATGAATTTCTTGTACTTTAGGCCATCTAATAATTCACTTTTAACTGGTACATTGTGAAGCATTTTATAATTCTTTGTTTGTAAATTTAACCTGAGATTTTCATTTGTTGATTTTGAAAAAGGATGAGACATTGGCTTACTGTTTAATGAAACTATACTACGATCTCGTTTACATTGTACACCAATACTTGCTCGTTTTATTTTACTACGTTTATAACATCGTGAACAATAACGCCGTTCATTATGTTCTTTATTTCGTTTTTCTCTTGAAGATGAGTATGATTTAGAATGGGAACTCGAAGTTGTAGTACTAATACAATTGATTGATTTATCTTGAGATAATACAGCATCTGTTCTTCCAACTATTGTCGTGGTTATACTATCACTGGCCCAATCTGATTTAATTATGCCTAATTGTTCTTGAGTATCTGTTACTTCTGTCTTTACTTCGACAAATTCTGATTTTACATTCCTGTGAATTGTGTCCATTTTATTATCTATTTTTTCTTCTTTGATTGATTTTATTTGCATAACAGGAACTTCTTCAATTTTCTCCAATTGTCCACAAAATGAGTAAGAAAGATTTTTACAAACTTTAGCAGTTAAATTATTTGTATTTTCTGCATCATATTTTGCTGTATCCATCACAATAGTCGAGGTCATAATTGGTGATGTCATACTACTAGGAAGTGTTATATTTGGACTATTTGGTCCATCAGAAACTCTTGGAGGATAATCTGGACTTCTTGGACTACTAATCACTTCACCATTACTTTGAGGGCTTTCTCCTAACTGAGGTGTGTTACTATGTTCAAAATTTACACATCCTTCTAATTTTGTTGACAATGTATGTATCCCACTAGATACTGTTATATCTTTATTACATGCTAAATCAACCTAATAAATAATTGCGAATCTTGATTAATAACAATCCAAAAAGTTTTGTCATTTAGTATTATTTTCATATGAAATTCACAAACATAAATAATAAATATACATACATGAATAGTATGTTGAACTGGTTCAATTAAAGTTTTCACTAATTCATTGTTGCAATGATTTGGATTTCCTATAATGTATAATGTTTATTTTAAAATATAATTTTAATTTTTAGCTTAATTAATGATTGCATACAGTTATACATCTTTTTTATGTAAAAGAATAAGTATTTTATTTTTGGGATAAGTGCAAGATATGTCACACAATAAAAATATATTTTCAGTAATAGTTATCAATAAATATTATTAAATTAATTCCAATTACATGTAAATATCTATTAAAATTTTATTAAAATTTCTATCATCGTAATAACCTATTAAAAATAACTATAAACAATAGTTTCATCAACATAAATATAAACACATGTTTTACATCATAGTTTCTTAGTGTATCATTTTTTTGTAATAAATAAAACTAATGTAATAACTCACGCATATTTATATAATATTAAATAAAGTTGAACGATATTACCGTCTGGTTGTTCAGAAATACAGGCAGTATCCAGATCATTCCTTTGGTTGGACATGCTGCGCGATTCCAAGGATGATGTACGTAATTCAGTATTGACGGCAATTTTAAAACTAATACGTTCCTCCACATCACCAGAAGAGCTCATGAAATTCACGTTCCTTCGTAATTCGTCCTCTTCCGTGTTTGTATTAAATGATGACGCTGTAGAGAAAATCGTGGGCGTCCTAATTGAATGTAAAGCGAAACTGTCCGAAAATTCGTTTGTCTCTTTAACAACACTATTCCACGTTGTTCTCGATACTTTTACATTAGTTGTTTCCGTTTGCAATGGCTCGAATATCTGCTGAATCGTATTATTTACATCACACCGTTCGTTTGACACGATACTTGTACTGGTCTCGGATGCCATCTTGATTCTGTGAGCGACGTCCTGAACATAACGATACTACGCAACATTTGATTGGATATTTCTTAGCCGCCTATTGAATAGACCTTATTCTATTCGTCTGAAATCGGATAAAAAGTAGGGGTAAGACCAGTGAATTTAGAGGTATCATGAACATTTTTATTCATTGGAATCTTCGATCCCCAATCTTATTTTCTCTGTGATTTTTCGATTATAAAAAATTATATATTTCATATAATTCTCACATTTTACAACGGATGATAATCAGCATTTAAATATAGAATACTATGCGAATAATATTGAAGTAATTCACATCATTATGAACATATATATATATATGCATATATATTACCGGTAACTTTAAAATTATTTTTAAATTTGATCTGAATTTTGTAAGTGTAATTTTTTTCGATTTAAATTTATAATTAATTTTTCTAAAGATTAGTACAAATTTTAAAATGGTACAAATATAATCTTAACAGAATACATCTCTTTATAATATTTTTTTTCATTATAAGAGATTATACGAAATTATATATTTGTACTTTAATGAATTATATATTTGTATTTTAATGAAATAAACATTCCTTAATATAAGAAATTAATTACTATTAAACGAATCAATTACATGATTTTCTAATTATAAATAGTAATGTCATCATAGATTTTGTCATTTTTCTTCAAACTAAAATTTAAAATTACGAACTAGTTGCCGCTAATGTAATTACGTAGTCACCATTTTCTTATTAATCGACAGTTGTTCTTAAAACTACATATTCAATGGCGATGTTGAACGTCATAAATTAGTGAATATTGATTTAATATAATCCCAAATAGTAATATTGATAAATATAATTATTTATCAATATCTTATTATATTATATGGTATTTAATTCAATTCAAGGAAACTATGATACTAAATGCTTTTAATTAGATTAAAATTTATTAAAATTATAATTATTTGACAAAGCATTAAATATGCATAATAATGAAAGACTTTTATACATATTATAAAATTTTATTTTATAGTATATTTTATATTAGTATATTTTTTTTATATAAGATTTCATCTTGTATACGTATAAAAAATAAGATGTTACTTATATATAAATTACAATAAAAAAGAATATTTTAATAAAATAAAAATAGAATCAAAATTAATTTAGTAACTATAATTTCATATTCTGTACATATATTTAGAGAATACATGTACTTATTTGCTTATAGTAATAAGTTAATATAAAGGATATTCAAATTTAAATTTTGATTTGACATTCATCTTGTAATCTGTTTTCAAGTATATAATGTATTTTATTCAATTTTTTATAAGCAATGATTCTATACTACAATAAAAATGATTTATATGAAATATATAATTATCGTATATAAAAATTTATTTACATTTATTTTCTCCATGATTCTTAATTCTTTGTGACATTAAAAATGTTTAATACAATTTAATTTTATATTTTTCTTCATTACAAAGTTCATTTACTTTGAAATCTATTCATTGTATTACGACTATACCATCATCATTATTATTACAATATCATTATTCATTTTTAATTTTTAATATAAAACTATAAAGTACAGTATATTAATTATGTAATTATTTTTTGTAATTAATTTTAATTTCGATTTTTCAATTTTTATCATATTTATAATATTCAATGTAATAACTAGGATGCGGATTTTGTTTTAAAATTTAACATCATATAAACATTGCTAAGAAGAGAAATAAAAGCTAAATAAAATTTCTTTGATCTACACCAATATATTATAATATATTCTATTTTAGATTCTTTGTGACATTTTAGATATTTTTGTATATTATGTGCATTGTGTATACATTTTTGCAATTTTCAATTTTTCATAAATGCAAAAAATCCATATCCCAGTAATGACAAGAGAAAAAATATATTTGAATCATGAATGACAATATTTAATATATTATTTTTTACATTTTTTCATATGATATTAAAATTAACCCTAACAACTCTTACATTACGTACATATAGAAATTCCTGAATTTATCATCTAATATTCAAAAAAAAAATCACATGGTAATGAAATAGAACTTGATTTAGTAGAATAAATAAATTAATTCTTAAATCATACTGTTTTATTTTTATTTGACTAAATGTTTGTTCTTATCACATTGAGACCCATTTATGTAATTATATTTTGTAATTATATCTTTACGTATAATAATTAAATTCTAATGCAAATAATTGTTATAAGTAAAAATAATTAAATTATATTTATTATACATAAATATGTATCAATATTTTTATTGTCAACTGAATAGATAGATTTACTTATTTAGATGATTTTTATCAGTTTATAAAATGAGTATATCTATCTATATAAGTATCAATGTGATAAGCAATGCAGTTTCTATAAAAAATATATTTTATATCGTACGTGTCATGCATCATAAGTTTTATTTTAATTTTTAACTGCTTAGAAACAATAAAGGCATGAAACACTTTTCTTATTTACAAATTAGGAAACAAATTATAGAAATAATTACAGTTGCAAGGGTTAATGTTATCAGTGCAAAATAAAAAAAATGCAAATTCAGCAAATTCTTTTATAATTATAATTACAATGGTTTATAATTATAGGATGCATTAAATATAAGTGAAAAAATGTATACAATATATTATGCAGGATCTATTGCTTTAATAAAAGAAAATAGAATCTTGCTGCCTGATTTTATATTATTAGTTTTAACACGTTGACTGCTATACATGATGCGTGTTTATATTTGTATTTTTATATACTGTATATTATATATGTTGTTATATTTTAGTGCTTGGAAAGAAACATATTTCTTTAAATTTTATGAAAATTTGTGAATATAACATTTAATATTATGTATTTTATTTAGTAATATATACAAATAATTTTTATAAAAATCAGTGAAATTTAAATATTTCAATGGTACAATATAGCGTGATTTAATTAATATATTTTGTACAATATATTTTAAATTAAAATGAATATGAAATTCAAAAAATATAAATATTATTTAGTAGATGGATTATTATGTGAACTTTAATATCAAACTATATAAAGTCAAGAATAAATATTCTTTAGTAATCATTGTCTTTTGTATTAATAATTTAATTATGAAAAAGTATATATAAAATAAAATTCATCTATGATATAACTACTTAGGTATTCATGAAACTCAATCATTTTTAAAAATAATAAATTGATTACGTATATAAACAAATACCTGTATTGTTTGTATTATAATGAAGATAAATATTTAATTAAATATGTGCAGTAATATTTAAATTTTGTATTTTTCTCTGAAATAAAATCATTTAAAAGAAATCTTATCCTTTTGTAGCAATTATTAATTATTTTATATAGATTCAAAAGCAAACTGAATGAACATTTATTTTCTTAAAAGCTCAATCTTGTTCAAAAATTTGAATCATTTTTAAGCTTTATCAATACATTGTTATATTACATTGTTAGTGTATTAGCGTAATTTGAATATTATACATTCTCTTTATCATAAAAAGGACATATTATTACAAAAAATTAATAATACAAAATTTAGTTTTTTCAATTAGCCATCAACGTGTTAAAATAAAATAATAAATTTATGTTAACTATTACAAAAGATAACATTTTCCAAGTTAATTAAATTGCACTATCTTTCAACTTTTTACCTTTCTTTTTTACAGTCTTAACTTTCATGATAGTCTTTCCAGCTTTTGTCTTGATTGGTACAGATTTTTCTTTCAACGATTTCATTTGTAACTTCATTTCTGTTTTCGACAATTTCTTGCTTTTTATATTCTTCACACTAAGCTTGCTGTTTTTTTTAACTTTGGTAGTAGTTTGAATTGCTATACCGGATCTTATACAAGATCCGGGTAGCTTGTACTAGGCAGAAACTTTCACTTTCTTCTTCCTTTTTTTCTTCTTTTTATCATGATGAAGTTCTTGCTTTTTGGCTATACAGGAACGACAATACCAATCTTCGTTGACAGCTGGTGGTACTTGCATACCAACACATACCCTATATGATTTAAAATATATAATTTAAGTTTAAAAGATAAATTAAATAAATTTGAAGTTGGAAAAAGTTTTTTAAATTTTTACTATTTTATTTTAGAATGTAATTTGATGTTTTCTAAAAAAAAAAAAAAGAAACAATGAAAAAGGAAAGGATAAAGTATTTGAAAAAAAAAATAAATTGAAAAATTAATGGAAAAAATGAAAAATTGTAGTTAAAAAAATAATTTGAATGATTAAAATTTATGTTTAGATATGTGATTTTACTATTTCCAATATGAAAACTACAGCTTTATATTTGTATTTTATCCCTTGCAATATATAAACATAAATGATATTATATATTTTAATTTATATAATATTTTTATGAAATAGAAAACAATATTAAAGAATATGTAACAATTAAATTTTTAATATTTCTAAATGTTTTATATCAATTTTATATAAAAAAAGATAGAAATATTTTATTTATATGTATTAAAAAGAAAGTATTTTTTAAAATATAACTTCAAATAACTATTGTTTTATTAACATTTACTTACCAATGATACCATGCATCGCAATCATCACAACCAACCATAGGTGATCCATCATCTTGGTTACCACACGCAGGACATATCCAAACTTGATGACCACTTTGATCCTGAAAGACTCATATGACGATAAAAACACAGTTTCTATTTTATGATATCTTTGGATAACTCAAACCATTTTTGTATCTTATTAACATGTTAATAATATGTTATTAACAACATATTGTAACATTAAATTCTTAACATATTTAGAAATTAGATTTCATTATTAATAAATAATGTAATTAAAGTAATTAAAAAATTGAGGAGTTTATAAAAAAATATGTATGTAGCTAATGATAATAAAATAACTAATAAACAATAAAATTTGTTACATATTAAAATTAATAAACATTTTTTAAATATAATAGCACATATAGAAATATTTTATATAAATTGGAAATTATGTATGTATTTATATATAATTATACATGTTATATATATATATATAATCTTTAGTAAGCTGAGATGTAAATAAAAAGTGATTAATAGTTAAATCAAACTAAAATATTTATGAATTAAAGTTAAGTATATAATTATAATTATTAACGTCCATAAATTGATGAAATATCTGTTATGAAAATTAATTAAAATTTTTCATAACAAAATCAATACCTTGAAAGTAATATAGGATTATTATACAATATATTATATTATTGCACAATATATATTTATATAAAAAATGATGTACGTAGATGTATGATTTATTGATTTAATATATATGAATATAAGGAAGGAATAATATATTTACACAGAAGTTAAAATGTTGGCCTGCGGTAATCAAACAAATTTTCACTTGACCCACATATTAATATATTTTATAATAAACTGTTCATTAATAATTTATATTTCAATTATTCAGAGATCAATAGTTGTTAGTTCTTATCAATTCAAGAATAAAAAATTTAGGTGCATTTACATCACTAGAATTAGATTTATTATATTTATTACTAAAATTTAATGATTCAAATTAAATATTATATATTCAATTATATATAATTACATTGTAATTATATTATTATCCAAAAGGACAATTTATTCCAAATATCTAATATCGAAATCCAATATACTTAAAAGAACACATCTACTTTTAATATAAATATATTTGGAACTAATTTATCTAAGAACACTTTGTTATTTTTAAATTAAAAATAGTACTTATAATGAATTATAAATAAAAAGTCAAATATGAATACACACAAAATGAATCATCTAATTTTAGGAGCAAAAATTTCGCCATTATTTTTAATAATGTGAGAAAATATTTATTTATTTTTGTACTTTTTGTTATAAAACGATATGCATATTATAAGAATTTTTTTTCTAAACCTATGTTTTTCAAAACTTGGAAATTACTAACAGTATGATATATTTTTTGTTTCTACAACAGTATAGTTTATAGAATGGATCTATTCTTTTTGGATGATCTAAACAGTAATTTCTATAGGAAATAATATATAAAAAAAAATAGTTAATAAATAAAGTATGATTTTCAAACTGCATACATTGTCTTTTTTTTCTTATTTTTTATAAAAAAATACTTTTTATCCAAATATAAATAGATGAATTAATTTTTTTTACGTATGTCAATAAGATTATGAATATCAATAAAATCAATAAAGTATCTCATTCTAAAATTATGGAAATTACGATCTCATGAAAAAATTGTCTTCATCAGAATATTTGCTTTTTCATAATAAACAATTTTCTTGTGGCACTAAAAATATGGAAAAAAATTTTAGATTTTAACATTAAATAATTTATCTTATACAAGACAAAATGCAATGTATAAACATTGAGACATATGTTGTGTGCTATAAACATTTAACTTGATTAGCATATAACATGTTATTCATAAAAATAATATTTTTACTTTTTTCATATATTATTAAAGTATTAGTTAAATTTAACTGTTTAACAAACAATTAAAATTTTTAAAATGTACTTTTTTATGTACAAATTATAGAATTAATTTAAAATTATATAAAACAAAATTATAGAATTTTAAATTTATGTAAAGTTAAATAAAAGACAATAAAGATTTATTTAAATGTTCTAAAATAATAATTTAAAAAAATAATATTTCGATATATTGGTTATAAGCAGAAATTATAAACATTTTATATTATTATAACAAGATGGACTATTTAAATAGGATCACCTAAATATAATATAATATCGTCCTTTATCGAGACATAAATAAACTTTGTTAATTCAATTTATTCAATATAGCAATAATGTAGATGGTGAGATTTTGAAATATATTTTTTTTATCCATTAGTTGGTGTATCTTGACATTTTCTATATAAAAATATTAACTAATGTATGTCGAAAAATTGCTAATTTAGGAGATATTTTAATTATAATTCTATAAAATCTATACGTAGAAGACAAGAATAATGTTCGTCTTACCTTGTCTTTTATTAAGATTAATTAAGATTAAAATATCTCTTAAACTAATAGCTTTTCGACATACATAAGTTAACACTTTCTTATACAGAATGTCGAACTATATCGAGTAATGGATAAAAAAATATATTTCATTTGAAAAAGGTGATTTTGAAATCTTCTCTTATAAAAAAATTATTTCTGCCATATTATAATATTTTAAATACTGAATAATTTTTATTAACAAAGTTTATCTATGTCTTCGAAAATAATGGAGTTATTTAAATAATCCCATTTAAATGGTCCACTCTATATATTGTAATAGTTATATATTTCTATATTTTTTTATATGATTTTAAATAAAATTATCTGATATATAAATGTCTATATATATATATCAATAGTTTCAGCATTTATTTTTATATAATTTTGTAATAAGAAAATTTTGTTTTTTAGAAATACAAATAAATACAGGGTGGGCCGGAATTCGTAGGTGATTCCAACCGAACAGTGGGTGATTCTACATCAAAAAATAAGAAAAAAATTTGGTATAATATTTTTTTATCTGGTGCTCGGTTTTCGAGAAAATCGATTTTAAAATTTGTTTATCTTTGTGGATGATTTAGTTCTTGTTTACTCCCACTTATTCTATGTCCCCATAAAAAATCTAGAGACGTGAGGTCCGGAGAATAAGTTTATAAAGACAATATTTCAATATTACACATTTGAAGCAAAAGATTATGGAGGAAATTAAAAAACGATATCATTAATTCGTCGAGCAAACTTATGTATGCAGCAACTAGGGGGACATTTTCAACAATATTCATAATAGTGTACTGTATTGTAGTATTGCAATAGAAAGTAGTAATAAGAAATAAAAAATTAATTATCAGTAGGAACGCTTTATACTGCCTTAACCACATAATAAATAATGTTTGTAAACACTATCGGACGGAGACAACCGCGGTAGAAGAATAGACAACTAAATCGTTTTACAAAGATGAAACTTTAAAGTTGATTTTCTCGAAAACCGAACCCCAGATAAAAAAATGTTATAGCAAATTTTTTTCTTATTTTTTGACGTAGAATCACCCCCTGCTCGGTTGTACTACGAATTTCGGTCCACTTTGTATATGGAAAAAATGAAAGACAGAAAAAATAATATCTTAATATATAAATTTGATTAATATATATTAATATATAAACTGTAATATAAAAGAAAAATGATTTTAATTTCAATAGTGACATAAAATAATTTTTAATAAATTTTTGCTTTACTTATTCAGTTTTTAAATTTTATTTAAATATTTTTTTTCATACACAGTATTTATATTTAAATATAAAAATTAGAAATTATGTGTATATAAATTATATGTATGTATATATTATTTACATCATATTGTTATAAAAAATACATAAATTTTTTATATCATAAATATATATTCTTTTTATGCTTTTTTTATATACCTATGTACATACTTATACACATTGTAACTGTTACTAAAGGCAATAGATGTTTTATAAAAACTTTGAAACAGCAAAGATTTTTACCTTAAAAATTGAAAATTTTTCTAACATCATAAATTCAGGCAAAAGCTAAAAATAACGCACAAACCCATATATTTCTATGAAAATGACACAGATAAGAAATAGATGACACTTTACAAGGAGTACCTAATTACTTCTGTTTAGAATGGGAATGTACTCACCACAGTAGTGGTTGGTGTTGGGAGTAGCGCAATGCCATTTTCTTTGTCTTCTTTAGCATCATCCTTTTTAAGAGCTGCATCTGCTTTCGTCTCTGTGCCGTTAAAACCGTTGGTTATATTCCTAACTGTTCTGCATGCTATGTTTAATAACGACATGCAAATTGCATGCAATCAACCAATCCTTTGCTATTTTGTAAACTATCAAATATCTCTCTTTTCTTCTGTATTATAGTAGTTATTCATTTAATTTCGAAAACTATGAAGTATCTTGTTCATTAATGTACTTTTCTTTTTTTAATATTAAATTTTCCATAATTAAAATTGTTTATTATTAATTAAAAAATTGTTTATCTTTAAATAAATATCATAATTAAATTTGTTTATAAAAAGGTATTTTATTTTTTCTAAATTTTAATAAACTAAATTAGAATTATGAGCATATAATTTATTTATAATTTTATAATATACTGATCTCACTATATAATGATATAAATTTTACTAATTTAAAATTTTTTTATTTAATTTTTTTTATTTTATTTAAAAAAATTTAATTAATTTACATAGTCGCAATTATTTATAATATATAGATATTATATATATAATAGATAAGTTACACACACACACACGCACGCACGCACGCACGCACGCACGCACGCACGCACGCACGCACGCACGCACGCACGCACGCACGCACACGCACGCACGCACGCACGCACGCACGCACGCACGCACGCACGCACGCACGCACGCACGCACGCACGCACGCACGCACGCACGCACGCACGCACGCACGCACGCACGCACGCACGCACGCACGCACGCACGCACGCACGCACGCACGCACGCACGCACGCACGCACGCACGCACGCACGCACGCACGCACGCACGCACGCACGCACGCACGCACGCACGCACGCACGCACGCACGCACGCACGCACGCACGCACGCACGCACGCACGCACGCACGCACGCACGCACGCACGCACGCACGCACGCACGCACGCACGCACGCACGCACGCACGCACGCACGCACGCACGCACGCACGCACGCACGCACGCACGCACGCACGCACGCACGCACGCACGCACGCACGCACGCACGCACGCACGCACGCACGCACGCACGCACGCACGCACGCACGCACGCACGCACGCACGCACGCACGCACGCACGCACGCACGCACGCACGCACGCACGCACGCACGCACGCACGCACGCACGCACGCACGCACGCACGCACGCACGCACGCACGCACGCACGCACGCACGCACGCACGCACGCACGCACGCACGCACGCACGCACGCACGCACGCACGCACGCACGCACGCACGCACGCACGCACGCACGCACGCACGCACGCACGCACGCACGCACGCACGCACGCACGCACGCACGCACGCACGCACGCACGCACGCACGCACGCACGCACGCACGCACGCACGCACGCACGCACGCACGCACGCACGCACGCACGCACATATGAAATGGTGCACATTGTCTTTTCGATAATGTAATCAAAAAATATTGAGTAAGAATTATTTAAGTAAGAATTAATCAGTTTTGTACTAACTTATAAATTGCAATAGTCAAATTGCTTTTTTCATTATACAAAAAAAAGTTACTTTAAGTTTTTTAAATAGTACTATATATTTTTTATTTTGTGACGTAGTAGTTAATGTTAAGACAAGTTCAATGATTTGCAATTTCTTCAAATGACTTTGAGATCATTTAAATCTAATATAAATCTAAATTTTACTCACAGAACCGTTAACATATATAATTAGATTAATTAAGATCGCATTAAACAGATATGTATTGTTTTTTCTGAATCGTCGCGCAAAACTAATATCTTCTAGACATATTTGTTTAGAATACGAATCATGGATAAATGTCCAATAACAAAAATGTTTTCTGGTGATATATTGATAAAAAGATGTCAATGGTTAACAAAAAAATTTATTATGTTTCAAACTGGTTCTTAAAATAAGTTTTTATAGGAAGATAATTATGTGATATTTTAATGCTACTTTTAATAATCAATAACTAAAACGCGTATAAAAAAGTTCAAGTGATTGTTACTTTTTGTTGAATAAAAACATATTTTAAGACTTTTCATGATTGCACTCAAATCAAAATTTCGCTATGTCAAATACTAGATAACAACCTTGAGAATATTACCACAAATTTTTATTTAAATTGATTCGGTAATTTCTCACATATTTCTAATACCGACTTTGAAAATTTCATTCCAAGGAAAGCGCCGCTCTTTAAAATTTCATTAGATCTAAAATTTCTATTAGCACTAGATGCCGACGAAAGCTCTAGTTAATTATTTTCTAGAATGTTTTAGAAGAATCGTAATAACAGAATATACAATATTTTCAAAATAAATTTTTCTGACTTTATCAAAGATATGTAACTCTTTAAGATCAATTGAAGATCGTGATATTGTAAGTCGTTAAATTCATCTTGACATCAGTTGCAACGTCACGAAATCAAAAATAGATATTTTGATAATTTTGAATATTCTAATTTGTAGTTGATAGGAAACTGACTACCTTGTTTATATTATCGGTAGTGCTTAAAAAATGGTATACACTGTTTCAATGTATAAGAAGAATATGTAATAAAAAATATTTAAATATATTTAAAATTTTTATAGGACTTTTCAATGTACCATAGCATATATACCATATGTCCCCTTTTATATCCTACAACTTTCGTTTGAGACATTTTTTGTATCATTTTTTAGTCATTTTTTTCAAAATATTTGAGAGTTGTCAGATAAACCTGACATACTATATATTGTACAGGATAATTCACGTAATTTATATATTTTAAATAACTTCTAAATTGTGCGTCTAATAAAAACTTGTTAAATACAAAAGTTGTATGGTTCCGGACTATGGCATATCGTTTGCGACATATTCGTAGTTTTTGTTTGTGGTGAGGTTTCAAAATTTTTAAAGTCAACTTTTTTTTTTTTAATGAAATTACTTATTAACTTAATTACTTTTTTTTATCATAGATCGAAAAAATATTGATTTCCGAGCAAAAACGTATTAACATTTAAATCTAAAGTATTAACTCTTAAATCTAATGACTAATGAGATATTTTACAATATTTATCTTAAGAGTAATATGAAGCGTAGATACTTAGAGCATAGTACAAAGATTGTGAATATTCATTGAAAGTCTAGTCAAGATTCCACAATTTCATTCTATCGTTGAAATCTATTTGCGATTTTTATAAAGCAGAAGTGAAATTCAGCAATAATGAAAAGATAAACATGCTTTTAGTAACCCATCTTTTGCCCCTTTTGAAGCCATACTTTTATGTTTATTAATTTCTCATTAGATGCATAATTTAAGTTATCTAAAGAGTGCAAATTACATTAATTCCTGTATACATATAAACAATTTTGTTTAATTAAAATGAAAATAAATAAAAATAAAAGTAAACATGTTAAATATTGAATCTTATATGACTTTATATTATATTTTATTTTTACATAAATAATAAAATTGTGTTTTAGTATTTTCTAGTTCTTTTTTTTCTTTAAAATTAAAAGATTAATATGGTCTTGTCATTTGAATTATTTATTCATTTTATGCATATTTTGTATAAAATTGATTGCCTTCATATCGTTTTTTTCATTGATTTTTATATAAAAGATATAATATCATTTTTAAGTCTTTAGATGTTTTACATTGCATGTCACACTAAATTTTTTAATTATACTTAATAAAATTATATACTGTAAATATACAGAGTATATTCGTAAGCATTTGAATTCCACATGAAAAAATTAACAAAAATTTGGTATAAATAAAATTTTTTAGTCCTTGTTCTTGAGAAAATTAAGTTTAATCGTGAGATTTATGGGAACATATCGAAAAACTGTATAATTCAAATGTTGAAAGTATTACGCAATTAGAACAAAAAATTGTGCATTAATTTGAATTTGCATAAATTAAAATGCGAAAGTACATTAGAATCTTCTAATTTGTTATTAATTTGTCGATTTAAGTTCTATATATAGTAACGAGGGTGATCAACAGTATTTGTAATATAATGAAAATGATGAATATTTTGCAAAAATCTATTGTGTCATTGTTATTAATAGTGTCATTCTAGAATTAATAAAATCAGATACTATATTTAATATTTTCTTTTTTCCTTTCATAGAAAATTCTCAGAAAATTTGTTGGAAAATTCTGCATATCATACTTCTTGAATATAACATAAGATCTAAAATTAAATTTGATAATAATAATAATAATAATAATAAGAGCAACAACAACGACAACAACAACAGCAACAACAACAATAATAATAATAATTATTCATATAAAACTGAAATAAAATAAATGAAGCTTTATAAAAAATATTTTTAAAGAACTATTATTAAAAAAAATATATTGCAAGTGAATATATATATATAAAACAAAAGATAATTCAATTGCCTATATCATTTTATATGTAATATACATAATTCTAAAATATATACAAGGTGTTCTAAATTTAAATGGTCAAATTGCAGGAACTTAATTCACAGACAAAAAAAAAACGTTATACAAAGTTCACCAGCAAACCTCAGTTGGCTGAAGAATATTTTATAGAACATTTTTTTTCTGTAAATTAAGCCGCAGCAGTTTGGTCGTTTAATTTTGTATATATTTTATTATTATGTTAATTAATACCTCACTTATAATTATAATTCTTCAATAATAAAATAGTATTTTATCATATTTTTTTCTTATAATAATTATAACATTTTAATATTAGAGGCTGCAAATTTAAATATTTTTAGAAGAATGAAGTAGAATTGTACAATAAAAATATCTAATACTTTATGGAAAATATTAACATAATTATTTAAGAAACCTTTTTTATTATCCCAAAAAATATGTTTGCAAAATATTTTGCATTTTATTTTTTCTTAATATACCAATAATTGCACAGATTCTTAATTGTAAAATTTAATAGAATGTTCAAATGCACTATTTAGAACAATCTAATGATTTTCTAACAATCTAATTTTATCATATTCTGGAACAAAAACTTTGAATTTATTATGAAGGTCAATATAATAATAACGTTTAGTGTATTATATAATATCAAAAAATATAAAATGTTCTTTTCTCTATTAAGACCATTTTGTTTTCATACTGTTATTTTGTTTAAATTACCTAAAGTATACCATATGTGTATTTGCATTACAGAAAGAAATCTCAAAAAAAAAAAAAAAAAAAAAAAAAAAAAAAAAAAAAAAAAAAAAACATTTCAATAGCAGAAATGTAGAATAAAAAAGGTCTTAGAACTTAGTTCTTTTTAAATTAATCATTTTAAAAATTTATGTCTATTTAGTATTATTATGCGTAATATTAAAATTTATTACTAAAAAAATAAAAATAAATAATATTTTTTAAATATCTAATGTAATTAAGTTCTGAGACTTCTTTCAGTACAAAAGATTCCACCTAATCAAATATGATAAAAGTGTAAAATTTGAAATAATCAGATATATTGATAATCACAACACGAAATATGTAACAAATCTAATGTAGGCTATAAAGTTGTTCTACATACACACTTTAGAGACAATGAATCTATACAACAAAGCAGGCCAAATGAAAATTGTACCGTCACCGCAAGTCATGAATGCATAGAAAGTAAAAAATGAAATATTGGGAAGTTGGGTTGTTGGATGAGGTGAAAATGGTATCGATGGATTAAATTAATTGTTGTATTGAAAATAATATTAGATATATATGTAAGATATGATTGAAATATTTGATATCTATATGAAATGTTTGTTTAGTTTCAAATAAATTATCTGACATATTTGAAGTATATATAGTGCAAAATATTTAAATATTATAATAATATTTATATAAACAAAATTATGAATGACTGGAGTTTATAAATAATTAATTTAATGTAAAAGGGCTGTCATCTCAGCTTACTATAATATTTAGAAAAGTATTTATAAGACTTTTTTTTATTATTCATTATCAATAGTAATATTATTATCAATAAAATCATTCTTTTACGTATGTATATGTACTATTTTATAGTATGCTATAATTTTACATTATTTTATACTTTATATTTTAACATTGCTATAACTATTTTATATACATATATATAAAAATACTAAGTTTAACAAAAATTTTTGTTTGTTATTGAAATTTATGTTAATAAAAAAAGAAAAACGTAATTTATATCTGAGCTATCAATTGTAAATGAGAAAATGTTAAAAATTGATCATAAAATTAAAAAAAATAATTATGAAAAACGCTTATGATATTATTTTCTTTAATCTGTAAGTTCTGACAGCCCTAATATGTTTAATTGTAATATTCTATATCTGATTTTTAACGTGTTTGAAATATTCTGGAATATTTAAAAATATAATTAAATGTTAAAATATAACATTTTTATATTTAAAATATATAATCATAAATATACGATAATATAAATATATTATCGTAATAATTATATAAAAACGTACTTACAAAATAATACGGTGGTTGTTGTTGCATCAGAGGAGTTGGGAGCTTAGGAGCAGGATCAAATTGAGATTGAGAAGTCTCTCTTTGAGATAAAGTTTTGAAGAGAGATTTCTTTGTTCGAGGAAGTGTTGCGAATGGCACACTAGTAATATTGGCAGAGAAAGTATCTGTAGAAAGAGTAGGGCTTCCATCTAATGTTCCCTCCTCTGTTTTCTTACTTGCCGACTTTTGCTTTGGCGGTCGAGTCACTAATGCTGATATTTTCGCCAATTCGGGACTTGGTTCTCGTTTCGTCTCATCCTCAGGTTTCTTCAGCAATGTTTTTATAGTTCTATAACACATTTCCCTAATAATAATATATGTATTATTAAATACAATGCGTCTATTCAAACGCATAATATACATTCTTCATATAATAAAGAAACAATAAGAGATGCATAACACAATAAAAATACAATACACATGATTTGAAATTATTATGAAATAAAAAGATTTAAGCTATTAAAGATTTACTTACATTTTCTTCATTGGAGCAGTATCTGGTGTTGGTGGCCTCGGAGAAGCTGTACCTAATTTTAATGTAATTTTTGGTACAGCTTCTGAATTTTTATCTTCTTTCTATAACATAATAATATTAAAACATCAGTTTTTACAATTCCAAATATCTTACAAAAATTATAGAAAAAAGAAATAATCGAAATATTTGTAAAAAAGTAATTTTTATACCTCTTTTTCTTTTCGCTTATCTTTCTTTTCTTTTTTTTCTTTAATTTTATCTATTTTCTCCCGTTTATCTATTTTATCCTTTTTTTCTTTTATTTTTTCTCCTTTCTCTTTGTGCTTTTCCTTTTTATCTTTTTTCTTCTTTAATTTATCTTTTTTTTCTTTCTTATGTTCCTTTGATTTCTGAAAATAAAATTTATATATATTTTATAACTTATTTAGAAAAAATTTTCTTTTAATTTTAATATTTTATATTCTCAATTTATTTTTTATAATTATTTTGTTGGATCTCTATGATGTTCTTTTGTGTGTGTGTGTGTGTGTGTGTGTGTGTGTGTGTGTGTGTGTGTGTGTGTGTGTGTGTGTGTGTGCGTGCGTGCGTGCGTGCGTGCGTGTGTGTGTTATTGAGCTATGATTTTAAATACATATAAATATAAACATATTCTTGAATCTTATATTATTATTATGTAAATGTGTTATGTGTAAACTAAATATTAAAAAATTTTTAATAAATTTTGAATTCAGCCATTTAAAACTAATATTAAATTATTATCTTATTTAATACAAATTAATTCTTTATAATTCTTATTTTTAATAATTTACTGTATCACTAAATTAGTGAATTTCCGCTAAAATATTCCTACATGATCATATAATATTTTAGCAATTTTAAAAACATTTATCTCATCTCAAATGACTTCGAGTTTTATTTTAATTTACTTTTTTTAAATGTAAAATTCAATTATTTTCAAGAATGATTGGATAAATTACTTAAAACATTGAAACCTCAAAATCCCAAGAATTCGAAACTCTCAAAATTCAGATAAGAAAAAGAATAAAATGAACGAAGAAAGAATTTGCAGCGTGAATAAAAAATTTGATTCATGTATATATCTTAAATGTTCGGTGCGAAATGTTTCGCGATTTTTGTTTTTAAGAATATACATAAACAGATGTACAATCGATCGTAATTCTAAGATGATAACTTATATATTTCGAAAAATATTTTCTTTCAATAGTAGTTAAATATTAATTTTATGTAGGCTGCTTTTCATTAATTTCGAAGAATTTCTAAATATAATTTAGTTTCAATAACCCTAATGACCATTCAGACTATTTAAGCTCCAGATATTTGCATTTGAAGGTAACTATAATTTGCTAAGTATCTACACAACGCAATGAGTTATCAGAATACAAACATTACATATTATTCAAATTATTGTTCAATTTTCTTGAATTCCATTCTATCATAAGTATGAAAGTATGTCAAAAGTATAATTTGATCTGCTGTATTTAGAAAATATTTAGAAAATTGTTATTTCTCAAAATTCAAATTCTCAAGATTAAGTCTGAATAGGATAGTCATTAGATTCGTTGAATTTGTTTTTCCTTTCATACTCTGTATATCAGAACAAAATACATGATTCTATTTAAAAAATTACCGATGATCTTGAAATGTAAAAAATTAGCTCGAGAAAAATTTACTTTTCCCATTTAATGTAATCTTTGAAATAGTGCAATTTTATCTGGGAAAGTTTTTTTATACAACAATAAATAAGGCAGATATTTAGATGATCCCATTTAATTAAGATATCTTATATATACTTTCGATTTCGTGATGTTCAACAATCTATAATATCGTGACTTTCAAATGACCTGAAAAGTAGAAATCCAGACTTCATTCATAGAAATATGCGTAATTAAATTAATTCCTTAACTCCATAATTTTTCTATACCGGTAATTATTTTCAGAAGATGACATATGTCATCACTTCGTGGCGACAGAATATATAATGTACAGGGTGTCATGACCTTCTACGCCTTCGGATCGGTGAAGATCTGTTAAAAAAGTCGACCGCAAAATTGACTTTGACCTGTTTTCCAAGGTCAAATTTTTTTGCATCGTATTCCACTCATCGAGAAAATAAAATGTCTCAAAGAAACCATGTGTCGGAAATGATCCCTTCTCTCAAAAAATGATGTTGAATCTTCCATAATTTTTAAACCCATTTTATTTATATTATTGTTATATTTTATAGTGAAATATAGCATACCGCATAGAATTTATACTGGAATTTTTACGAACTACTCTTTTACGCAAATTACGTCAAATTATGCGGGAGAGAGTCTGCCTCTTGAAACATGCCAAAATTTTTATGTGTTAAGTTTGTTATATTGCAGTCATGTTTCGAACCTTCCTTACTTAATATCTTACTCACTTAATTTCTTCGTCTATTTCTTCTTTTAACCCGTACAATCGCTTCATTCTGCCGGATTCTCTGCATTAGGCGTGCTTATTGTCCAGCTTCTACAAGTCCGCCGTTGCGGTTTGGGCACTTTTGCATTCGGACTTCCATATTTTTTCCAATTTTGTGACCAATATTTAGAATTTCACGTAAGCGTTGGAATGCTTGAGCTGGTCGCTCAATTTGATTTTTTATTTGGAAAATTGATCTAAACTGTTGGCTCGAGCGGGCCAATTTCCTTCACTGCTCCCCACAAAAAGAAGTCCAGTGGATTTAAATCTGACGAACGCGGTGATCATGTGTGTGGAGTAAGCTAGCGTCCTATTCACCGTGTTCCGAACACATTGAAAAATTGGTGGTGCACCGTCGTGCATAAAATAGATTGAGTGGCGTCTCTCTTATGGTATAATCCGACGTAATTCGCTCAAGAGAGTAGTTTGTAAAAATTCCAAATACGTTGCACCTGTCAACGGCGAAGGCAAATATATTGAGCCAAGGATATGGTTTCCAATAGTTCCTGCCCATACATTAATAGTGAAGCGTCCTTAACTGTATTTTTGAATCATTGCAAGAGGATTTCTGTGGGCCCTCGCATTTGTGGATTTAAAATGTTACTGCTCGAGAAATTACTTTCATCAATAAAAACCACACATTGCAGAATACGTGGTTCATGCTACAGTTTATTTTATATCCAATGACAGAAATTTCGTCGAGCAGAACGATCGTTTCAATAAAATCCTTGAACACGTTGAATCCTATAGGGTCATAGGCCCTCTTCCCGAATAATTTGTCGCATTGTCTTGTGAGAGATTTCTACTTGCCGAGCTATATTACGTAAACCTATCTGTGGATAAACTTGAGCAAAAGCAATGACTTTTTCTTCTTTATGCTAATGAACACGAGATCTGCCAACTCCTCAATGTGTAGAAATGTGACGCAATACTGATTCTTCATCACTAAATTGTTGATCGATTTGTTGAAAGTTGCGTCTATCGAGTATTTCTCTAGACGTTAGTGATCTCCCTTTATTTCTAATTATATCACGATATATTTGTCGTGCTAACGAATAATTTCCTCCCGCTTCATCAATAACACGAAGCATTTGTCTAACATTCTTATACTTGTTTCGCACCATTCTAGATCTAACTCGATTTAGAAATCGCTATTGAAGTTGAAGACAAGATAATAAATCCGATAGATCGGACTATAGACAGAGTGATAACTAAACAGAGATAGATAATTGGTTGTTTACGTCTTACAATAAATGTAGAAATAGATAAATCGAGGAGCTGGCAGATCCCGCTCTTCATTGGCGTAAAGAAGAACAAGTCATTGCCCTTGTTTGAGCTTAATCACTGATGAGTTTACGTAAATAATAATAATAATCTGTATAATAAACGTAATTTCCTTAAGAGAGTAGTTCGTAAAAATTCCAGTATAAATTCTATGCGGTATGCCATATTTCATTACAAAATATAACAATAATATAAATAAAATGGGTTTAAAAATTATGGAAGATTCAACATCATTTTCTGAGAGAAGGGGTCATTTCCGACACATGGTTTCTTTGAGACATTTTATTTTTTCGATGAGTAAAATACGATGCAATCATAAAAAAATTTGACCTTGAAAAACAGGTCAGTCAATTTTGCGGTCGACTTTTTTAACAGATCTTCACCGATCCGAGGGCGTAGAATCACGCTATGAAGGTCATGACATATAATTTCTTGACACCCTGTACATATGTTAGTGATGGTACAAATATGATACAACTTTTTACGTATGAAAAGCTGTATGCAACATTATATACTAATTGCGGATCTCTCTCTAATCATATAAATAATTATCAAATAAAAAAAATGACAAAAAAGCATAAATCCTTACTGTCTTCCATATTATTTTAATTGAATTAAATTTATGTAAATAACATAATTGAAATATAATCCTAAAAAGTTTTGTAAACAAAAATAATTTTAACTATAAGGAAAAATTTTAATACTGGCCGCGGATAATGCATCACTGTCATATATGTCATTATGTCGTCATGCACAATAAGATGGTTTTTTTGACATGATAAAATATTTCGTCATACGCGGTATGAATACATGTAAAAGAAACTTGATGTGATTGTTTCTTTATATTATAAAATATCTTAGCAATTTTCACAGTTGTAATGTGTTGTTAACACTTACATTTTTCCTCAATATATGACCTAATGCCTCAATAAACTTAATTCATATGTTCCTATGAGTCAAATTCAGATTTTTATCCTCTGGGTCATTTGAAGCTCATGGTATTGCAAATTTTTGATTTTCACCTGTTTTAACATCACGAAATCAAAAATATACAGTACCATTTAAAAAGTTAAAGTTACTGACTTTTTATTCGAAGAAGCACTTTCTGATAATTTTTACTATTATGATTTATGCAAATACAAAATTAATTAATTTTTGTCCAAAACATTTTTTGATTATATTATTAGAAATGCTTTAAGATTCGTATACATCATTGCCGTGCATGTACATTGTTTTTTTTTAAATATAAATAATATTTCTTTGTATTAAAATTTTCTATCATTATATCTATCCTTTTTTAAAGAAATTAACGACAATAATTCTAATAATAAATAACAATAAAGAAATTTTTATATTTTTTATCAGATGTAATTATTATTGATGAATTTCTGAGATTCTCTCTGTAAAAAATTCAAATGTGAGAATTTATTCAATAATCGTATTGTTAAAAAGTAAGTTAATAATAATTGTAATTTGAACATAAATATAATCAAAATTAAATCATGTCTGAATCTATTTTTTTAGCAAATAAATCTTAGCGAGTTATAAAAATTCAAATTTTCATCGATGCATAACTCATTGAACAATCAAAATTATCCTTCTGCTGCATTTACTATTCATTTTTATTTATTTTTTTTATCTATAATCATATCTTATATCTTAAGAGATATAAACATTATCAATCTATTCGAAAATTACTGTATATATGTATTTTATCTTTAATATAAAAAATATCATCCAAACATTTATCTATATACATATGTAAATATATAGAACATTGAAAACATATTGAGTTTGATAATTATTAAATTGATAATTGTTACAGCTGAACAAAATTTAAATAGCTAATAAAGTAAAAAGTTACCTTATCATTTTTATCCTGTTTTTCAACTTTAGGAGTTTTTGAAGATAATAACGGCACAATAGGTACTGATTTAGGATACGTAATTGGTGCTGCAAGTGCAGATAAAGGCGGTGCAACGGTACTTGTAGGAACTGGTTGAGGTATCTCTTTATCTTGTTTAACCACCTTTGGTTTATCTCCTTTTTCTTTCTCCGTTTTTTCATGTTTTGCTATTGGAGGTGTTGCTTCAGTAGAGGAAGGTGCTGAAGGAAGTTTCTCCTGATCAAAAGACTTGGTCTTTTGTAAAGTGGAGAAATCTTCAGTTTTTGATGGAACATTTAAAAAGCGAGGTGGTACTGGTAAATTTGACATTGCTGGATGAGAGCTACTGCTGCCTCTTCCTAAAGGTAATGGAAATCTAAACATAGGATGAGGTATTAAACCAGGTGCTGGAGGAAATGGAGGGAAAAAAGAAAATGGTAGCGTTGATGGAAAACTTGGTTCTTTGGAAATTTGAGGTTCAGGTGCCTGTGGAGTTTTCGGTCGATCTAGTATATCCTGTTCTGATCCGTCGTTGGTAATCTTTGTCTGAAAAACGCATATCGGCGATGTCTTTCGGCATCTTTTTCAAGCAGTTAATAGTGCTCGCATACACGTACACGCACGCGTGCACTTATGTTAATATCATGTAATGCTGCATTTAAATGAAAATCAACCTACCTTTTTCGGACTAACGCAATACTTTGGACTCCTTGATTTTAATTCCCTCTTTTTATTAATTTTTTCTTTTCTTCTTTTTTTATGATCTGTAGGTGTTGTGGGCATGTTTAATTCTGGAGTTTTTGGTGTACTAGGAGTTCCTGGTGGTGACATATCATCAAACATGTAAACATCTGATTCTGGACTTTGCAAATCAATTAACTCTCCTCCATCTAATGGAAGATGAATATCTGGTGTATGTGGGGTCTTTTTTTCTTCTCGTTTTACATCAATATCATTACGAAGTGCTTGTTTGTCAATATTTTCATCAATCACTAAACCAGGTGAACTCTCTCTTGAATCAAGTTCTTTGTATTTATGTTGTTCTGATATGTCTTTTTCTTTATCTTCTCGTGGTTTTGAGATTTTTTTAAAAATGTTCAATTTTTGTTTGTCTGGTTCTGACGGAAGTTTATCAATATTATCTTCCTTTTTTTCATTAGATGGTGATTTACTGATAACATCCACTAATTTTTCTGGTTTTGTCTTTGGTTGTGTAGTTTTTTGTAATTTTGGACTAGCAGTTTTAGGTGATATTAATTTAGGAGTAGATGGTCTAGTTGATGAACTTGGCACAGTACTTTGTAATTTGCCACCAACTGGTTTTAAAGGCTTCAATTTAGCTAATTCCTTCATACCAATTAATTTTTTAATTTTATTATCATCGATCTTATCTGATTTAAATAATTCCTTAGCACGATTCTTTTTCTTATTTTCTTTATCAAGTTTACAATCTTCCAATCCTTTCTTTATAATCTTTTTTGGTCTTTTATCATATTTTAGTTCAGGAGGTACCATAGGATAAGAACTAGGCTGTGGCGAATCTGAATGAGTTTGATGTGGAGTTCTTGCTTCAGGTAACTTTCCTTCTCGAGCAGGTGATAAAAAACCTGAAGTAGTCATCATGACACTATGAATTTCACGTAATGGTCTACCTTCTTCTAATACTTTTACACGCTTTACTATAGGGCTTTCAAATGAAACAGGATCTCCAGGTCGTTTAAAAATTACTTGTGGTGACATCCTATGAGGAGATACGTTTATAGAACTGTTACTTGATGTTCCATTACTCAATGTTAAATCAGATGTTCCATTTATTACACTTTCTGCTTTCTCTGCTACATATTCATCTATAAAATAATGATACACTATTAAAATAATGTTAAAATTTTTATTTAAAATAATTGATTAATTAACATTTATTTTTCTATAAGTTCAAAGATTTAATATTCAATATTTTTATTAATATTACATGCAAGTATTCATAAAAATTATATCATTGATTATTGATCATGATAATTCTTTGTGAATAAATTAATTCTTCTAAATTAAAATATTGTATTTTTGTATGCCAATTACATTCGTATAATTTCAAATAAAAATAAAATTTTATTTAATAAAATTGTGTTGTAATATCTTATCAAGAAAGATTGCATAAAAAATTATAGTTTACATTTATAAAATTCGTTTTAATTTTCATACTTGTAAATACAAATATGTGTAGAATATATTTTTTTGTGTTTATTTCAATGTCTTATCTTTACTTAAAATTTTCTTTTACTATACTCAATATATTTATTTTAAATAACTTATAAATTGCATATAAATAACTTGTGCCTTTTTAAAGCTTTATATCATATAGTTTATCCTTTCTTTTTTTAAATAAGTTAAATTGTTGTTGAAGAGATTTGTAAATTAATTTTATTTGTAAACAGAATATAATGATATTACTGTGTAAATACCGTTAATTAACATTTTAATTAATTTTAATACTTTCAGCGAAAAAAATTTTGAAATCTACAAATAAAGAAATTTTATTAGAATCATTTTTTTTTATAAAAAATTATCAAAGAATTATTCATTATTATATATTATATATACAGTGGTTTTAAAATATATTATATTTTAAATATTTAATTCATATACTATATTTTATTTTGTTTCATATGGTATAATTAAATATTACAACACTTTATTTTTGACTATGAATATGTATAACCGAAATTAGATAAATAGTTAATGAAGATACGAAATATATCGGTAAATAAACCAAATAATATTTTAAAAAATCTCTATGTACAAAGCTACAAAGTAATAAAAATTATTTTTACTTGTCTTTTTTGTTTTCAGTAGTCAATTGATCTACCTTCAAGTTTACTAATATTTTAAATTTACTTTATACACAATAATAATTAATTGTGCAATAACAATGGACTCAATATTATCTGAACAATATTATATTTTTTAATGGAATAAATTCCTAAAAGTTGGATTTTTTATTTTTTATATTGTATTTTTTGAATATTTTTTTATTTCTCCTAGATGTTAAAATTATTTCTGATAAGTGTGAAATATAGTAATCATTCGTTGACTTTTTTCAGTTTTAAATTATTGAATCTACTGATAGAATAAATTCCAAATTCAATTTATCTACTATTTTTGTATAAACTGTCTTTCAGAATATTTAAATAAACATTTAGAATCATAATTCTATTAGTAAAAACCAAATATCCTATCTTATTTGTACTTATGTTAAAACACCATATTATTGGATGTAAATTTTTTATTTTCATTGAACTTTTTTTAAACAAATTTGATCCAAGAATATTAAATTTATTTCATCGTTAAATAAAACGAAAGAAATTTGTTTCCTTATTTGTTTTTGCAAACTATGATGTTTTTAATTTATATTACTAATATACACTTTTTCTCTACATTGATTACATATTTATTATAATTATTTAATTATGTTACTTTGATATTCAAATATTATAAAACTTTGTTCAAAAATACTTTTCTCAGAATAAATTATATAAATAGATATTTACATACATTTTTTATATATAAGTTTATACTATTAGATATTACAACTTTTTGTAATCATTCAATTAAGTCAATTATTTCAAAACAATTATTTTAAATTGTTTTGAAATATAAAGATATAATCTACAGATATGATCTAACTTAAATAAAGTAATTACGTAAAAAAACCATTCATAGTTAAAAGAGATTCTAAAACTTTAAATGATTAATATCTTTACATTAATATGAAATATATCTTTAATGTCTTTTAACATATAATTTATATATTCTTTTAAAATTCTCAATTTATAAAAGTAAAAGAAAAAAAATTTAGTAATTAAAAAAACAATGGCATATTTATAAATCTAATTTCTACAGTTTTTCACTTTTATATATTTTACACGCAAATATATTTCATTTTCAATGATTAATAATAAAAGTACACTGTTCATGCAAACTATTTTTAATAATTTTTAAATTATTTTTCTGCATAAAGGAAATGAAAATTATTGAAAAATGTATAAAAATATTAAAAACCAATAATTTTTGACAGTGGAAAATAAATAAATATAAAGAAATATAAAAAAACTGAATATGGAAAACAAACTGTGATCAAGTTGATTAATAGTAAGAGCATTTGTAGTAATACATAGCGCGATTAGAAGAATAAATTACTAATCCAAATCCATTTAAAAATTTTAAAAGTTTCAAAAGTCAATATTTTCAAGAAGAAAAATTAATATTCAAACTATCAAGAATGTTCTACATTTTGCAGAAATTTGCAAAAAAATAGTGAATATAATCTATAAACATCAAGGATTACACTATATTATATTATTTTTTTAAAATCACGTATTTGCAATATTTATAAACTACATAAAACATATTTATGTATGAATTGCAATTAATGCTAGCAAATAAATACTATATCATTTGATTATATAATAATAGGAAATAAGAATCCATTGATTGAGGAATGAAAATATTCAAAAGGTTCATTTTCAATAACATAAATTACAACTTTTTTTTATAGGTATGAATGGATCCAGTATGCAGTTGATTATTAGATGATCCATTGTACAAGAGTTGATAAATCAATAGGATCATTGGATATATTCTCTACGAATAAATAAAAATAATGTTTATAATGAATAAATTTGACTCTGATCAACAAAAGATTGTAAGGAGAAAACAATACTAAACTGAAACAAAAGAATCTATGACAGCGGAACACAGTGAGCAGTAAAATACAGTAATAAAAATAGAATAGAAAAGTTAGCGTTTATATATATAACTGAGAATAGAATAGATGTTATTGATGAAATAAAGAAATATAAATATATTCATTTATTGTAAAATAATTTATTATGAAGTGCAACTAAATTAGATATAAATTAGACATTTTACTCCTAATGAGACAAAATACAATGTAATTGTACTCATAATCATTAAATAATAACCTCTGGTAGAATATTTTTGTACTGAAAATTTACAGACTAAGTAGATATTTCTTTTGTATTTAATTAAATTAAAACAAAAGTACACTATTACTTTTCTGAATACGAAATTTTCATTTTCTTTTTTCTGTTTTTCCAAATTATTACTTTTGCATATTAAATGATACTAAAAAAAAATATATATATATATATATATTTTTTTTTATCCTATATCCTAGAAATGTTTTAGAAGTTAAATAAGAAGATTAGTACTAGTATGTCTTATGTTAAAACATTATAAAATATAATTATGTATTATGTATTATATATTCAATTAAGTGGGTCAAATGTTTCAAATTATTTATATTATTAAAAAATTAATGCTTCATTCTTCTAACTTTAACAGATACATTAAATAATATATTTTACCTTCAGTATCAGGAAACATAGCTGGTAAATGTTCATGTATATGTACAGGTCTTGTTACAACTTCCCGACTTCCAGGTTTCAAAAAATTTAAATGATTTTCACGTTGAATGGGAAACTTAGGTACTGCTATAGAGCATGGAACAGAATCTACATTTTTTATATATTCTATTAATTCTTGAACATCGATATTCATATACTGAAATGCTAAACCTAAATCATCAAGATTTGCTTCTGTCCTTCCCACTAGAAAAAAGTATTTAATATATTTATATTTGAAATGAAATAGATTCTAAGTCTATATAAAATAAAACTACTATATTCCAACTTTTATATATTACGTAATTATTAATATTAATAATACTTTAAAGGAAGATTTCAATCTAGAACTTTCAAACGGCTGATTCTTTTTTGAATTTTCTACTTCTTTGGAGTTTGAAGATCATGTACAATGATTCTTACTATCACTATATCCAGACACTAAATATTGAAATTGCTATAATTTTGTAAAAAGAAATCATGCAAAAATAAACTATTTTAAACTGTATTTCTATTTTCAAAATGTATTATTCATTTGAAAAAAATTTCATGTAAAAATTACACGATGTTATAGGTTTTTAAAAGGCAACTAATGTCTACAAAGAGCTTTCCTTGTTTAAACATCTTAGTCTATTCTCAAACAGACTAAAATGTTTGAGACATTAGTAATCAACATTTATAATAGTAATAATATCTACAAAAGTGTATAAATAAAATAATTCACATCATTTAATATAAGTAGATTTTAACTAATAAGTTAAAAAATTCAGATATATCGTACTATAATAGAGCCTACTCATGATTGTGTAATGATCAATTTTTTAAGTCTTGAACTTTATCAGTAACAAATTGTCATTTAAGATTTACCATGATATTTTTTTATATTAATAATGTGCATCGGTTAAATTTTAAATTAAATCTACTATAAAAGTGTAAACGTAATATTATTTGCTAAGAGTATAGATTACAGCTATTGCTTCTGAACTTGGATCTAAAAACAGAAACTATATCTATTATTTTTACTCTTATTACTTAGATATTTATAATGCCATTTATGTTTTAGTAATAAATAATAAAACAATGAAATAATTATTTTAAATTAATGTTTTTATTTTTGTATATTGTACAAATATGGTAATAAGTTTCTTTTTTTTAGTAGGTTCGTCCATTTTTTGAATTAACAATAAATTTTTCAGTTGTAAAAAATACTCTTTCAAAGTTGACAAACAAATATTTTTTAGTAAGTTAGTAATCTTAGATATTTTTTTTTAAGATTTTTCATCATTCTAGTGGACATAATTATGATTTATTTCAATATCTTTCAAATACATCCTTAGTTTTAATTTGTTGGTACTTATATATAAAATAATTAACTGTTGCATTGTTTTATTATTTATCATAAAAACATAAATTATTCAAAACATTAGATAAAATTACTCGAACAGGCAATTGAATCTTATATACCTGAATAAAGATATTAGTTTTAATAGAGACACAAAGAAAATTTTCATTGTTAAACACACTTCTATGTCATTTCATCAATAAAATTTGAACAAAAAAAAAAAAATAACTAACTAATTGCAATAAATTTCACGAAGTAATTCTTTCTAGACTAGAAATTTCCCTTAATTGAGATTTTATAATACTTTATGAATACTTACAAATTTCGGCATATTGATGAGTAAGTCTTGAAATTCGCAAAATATATTCTTGCATAAGATCAACCATAAATTCTAATGGTGTAGAATTAATTGAATGCCATCCAATTGTTTGACAAATTTGAGCAACCACCATTCTTAAAACACATCTACTATATTCTACTGACATTTTCAGCTGAAAAAAGATAATAAAAAGTTATTATTTACAATGAAAATTAACAAAAATTACAAGTAAAAAAATATTATTAGAATTTTATATAATTTAATGTAACAAGATTCGATAAATTGTATTCCATTATTCAGATGTAGAAATTATTTAATTATAGAATTTTGTTTCGCTTACCAATGTAAAATAAATTATACAAGTTTTCTAATTCTTCCGTTTATTAATCTGAAATGTCTACATACATTTCTATTATACTACTTAATTTCATCTAGCACTTCGATATTAGGTTGTGTAATTCATTTCGATAATAATGCACATTTCACATATAAAATATAATAACAACCAATATACAACGAAATATATTCTTCACATCTTTTAGACATACATATTTCTGCTTTTTCGTAATCACTGATGCATATTATACACCATATACTATAATGGCGGATAATTTCTTCAGTCATAGAAGTAAAAAAGATAGCGTTACTTAGTTCTTCTTCACTCATTTCAATTAAAATATAAAATCTAATCAAATTCGAATATTAAAAACGTTCTACTATTATCGTTATGTTACATATTGTACATATTTATCTATTTTACTGCATAAATATAAGTTTGTGCATAAATTAATTTCATAACAAATTTTACAAAAAATATGATTTTTCGAAAAAGTTTATTTTCTTTTTTATAAAAAAAATATGAAAATATTATATTTCACATTTATTTATTTCTTTTAGTCCAATTTAACAATAATAATATTTGAATATTAAATTCACAGTCTAATAAATAGAGAAATGTCTCTATGAATATTATATATGTATGTATAACTAGTTTAATACGGTAAACCACGACGAAAATAGTTTGTTCTTGGCGAGAACTTCAAATTTCTTTTTGGAAATATCAAAGTATCAAATAAAATTTTTATTTAATAATATAGTATTTATTTTAATTCTTTGTAAATAAAATACTAAATTTTATAGTCTGAAACACGATAATTAAATAAATTAACTAAAATTTTATTAGCCCTTTTTTATCTGTATAAAAAAAAATTGTAGAAAGAGATTATTGTGATGTAATAAATTTAAAATAATAAAATAATGTCGCATTTTATTTTAAATTAAAATTAGTTATTATTAATATTTTTATATTGCAGAGTAACTATAGTTTGAAATGAATAATTTCAACAGTAGATTGAAATAAATAATTTCTACTATTACACTTATTTATATTTTATTACATTTATTTGTTTTTATTCTATTACTTATTTTATAAATTAGAATACAGAATATATATGAAAATATAAAAATTACAATGATTATTTTAAGTTATTATTTTTAAGTTATGTATCAAAATTCTGAATAATTTTCCTTTTGATAAGTAATTCTTAAGTATTTTAGAGATGTTTTGAATTAAATTAAATGTTATATATTAAAAACATTATAAAACCATATATATATATATATATATATATATATACATATATATCCATTGACTAACGAAGTTATTATTGTTGACAAGAAAAATAATTTTACATTAACAAATTTTCATTTCATATTTCAGTTATTTTAGAAATATAGGTATATTACCTATCTATATATACGTATATAATATAATAAACATATAATTTTAAATAAACTTTGAGATTTTCAAAATCTTAATTTAAGAAAGTTGTAATATTGAATTTAAAAAAAGAAATAAAAGTGTATATACAATACAGAAAGTTAAGAAACATTATACATAAAATTTTGTTTTTTAAAATGTAAATATTTTGTATTATATTATAAAAATTAAGTTTAAAAAACAAAATAATTCTTTTAGTTTTTAAATTACATTTACAGAAAGCTTTTGTACTTTAGTAGTCATAGTATGTTTCATTATTAATTTAAAAAAAAATTTTCTTTAATATGAATATACAATGATTATGTAATGATCATAGAATTATTATTTTTTCCTTAACATTTCCATATTCCTTTATATTAAAAATATAATAATGATCAAGACGGATCTAAGGAATAAAAAGGATGCAAAAGTTTTAATAGATTTATTAAACTTTAATTATTGAAACTTAATTTTTTATTTTATTTCTTCTAAGTATTTTCCTAATCTTTTATATTTTTCAATATTTTCTAATATAACATTAAACATTAAATAATGTTTTCAAACTATAAAAAATTTGAAAGAAGGATTTATTTTTACGTATTTTTTATTTTGATTGTTTTAAATTACTTTAATATCATGTTTAAATACATCATTTCTTAATTTCATAAATATTCTTTAAAAAAATGTTTGCTTTTGCATTTAAACACAATAAGTATAAACAAAAAAACATAACAAATATTTTGAAGATAACTTTTATATGAAAAATGATATCGAAAAATTTTGTTATTGAATAAAATTAAATAAAATTGGTTTGAAATTTTTTTTATTATTAAAATAATTTAAATATAATATACAATATAAATATCTAATGATATGTTTATGAGATAATATTTAAAATGTTAATATTTTAAACAAAATTTATTAAAAGTAGTCTTTAAAAATTGATAGATAAAAATAATAAAAATAATCTTTAAATGTTTTGTTTTCATTTCTTTATTTTGTACTTCTTACTTTATTGTATCTTTATTATATTATTTTATATTTTTGTATTTTCATAGATAACATCGATATTTTCAAAAACAACAGCAGTTGAAAGATGATCTTCACGAAACAAACTAAATTCCACTTTTGAATTCTTGAAACTAACGGTAAATTGTTCTCGATGATGCTTTATTGTCGAAACAAGTTGTCCCATACATTATTCTTATGTTAAATTACTACGAAAAAATCATCACACGAAAATATTTTCGATTTAAATCCATTTTTTCACATTTTTTTTAAATTCCAAGAAACTATAATAACGAAATCAATTAACAAAAATTTTTTATTCTAAAAATTGTCAAGCTTTACAAAAATTGCATTAACAATCGAGTGGCAGCACTAGAAGTGGCCGATTCTCGAAACTTTTGAACCAACTTATATATATACAGCAATTTTCTAATGAGTACATTCTGTGGTTAATGTTTTTTAATCACAGATTAAATAAAAATTGATCGTCAAACTCGTCGAGACTGTTACAACGCGACCAAACATGTTGTAAGTTCATGAAGAACCCTATAGAGGTAAAAGTGATAAAGATAGTAAGAGTTCCATCTCTGAGTTGCCTAAATTCATTAGTGGTGTAGGTATAAGTATGATAGTGGTAAGGATAGAGAGAGATGGAAGGATCTATGGAAAGAAATGGAACTGGGGTAGTGGAGTAAAGAGTAGAGAAGAGAGGAAAGTGAATGGTCGGATGCGTTTCGTCTCGGAGTCACTGCCTACTCATCCAGTGGGGTTAATGGCAGCGCGACTTCTACCCCAGACGCCTGTTATTGTAACTAAACCTGCTAAGGTTGGTCCACCCATCCTAGCGGGGTTCCGCACACTCTGCTGTTTAACGTCGGAGATCGGTAGGACATCGACGCTTAAACGATAGGCGCGCAGCCATTTGCGGCTTATGCCAATCAGTGTTCGAAATTCGTAGTTGAGGAATCGTTGATCGCTACAGTGGGGCTGATGGTGGCGACCCCTATCCCAGACGCTTGGTTGTTAGAAATCTCTAGGCACAGATGAGGTATATGAACAGACATTGCATTCCACGTATTTTTTCGGCCATGGTAATAGGTGCTTGGGACCTTAACATTTTCGTGTCATATCCTGTCGTACTGATTTTGCACTGTAGCACTACTAGTGGTGAAAATTAAAATTAAAAAAATATAAATAATGTTGCCAGATCTGTTTCAAGAATTACTTATTGAACTAAATGGTACTTTATCAATCAAGAAATATAAAGAGCGAATTTAAACAGGGACTAATAGAAATTGGAATGAAAAATTTAGTACAGATTTGACTATTAATATTTATTTAAAAATATTAGCAAAAATTGATTGAAATATGATATTTTGATATATTCCGTAGATATGTTTGTATTTTTCATTAAATTTTCATGAAATACTAAAGATTTATATTAAATAAATAACGAAGTTTTGTTACTATCATAATATTAATAAGCAAAATAGAAAAATTTCGAATAATATTTTAACTAATAAGCGTAATTTCTAACTAATGAATTACAGAATTTATGTTATTTGTCATAACCAATGCATTATATAATTATAATAAAATTGTTAAAAATTTAACATAAATTTGATAATTTAATAATAATTTAAAACAGTTGAAAATTTAGTTAGTTAAAAATTGTTTTTAAGAATATTTAATAAAATATAAATCATTTATGCCTAAACCATGTATTAAAAATTTTAATTTACTACATATTTCTGACTATATGTAGTAAAATGATTTCGGTTAGTTACTAGCTTTACATTTCGGTATTGAAAATTGACAACACTGTAATGAGTTTCAAAAATCATATTCCTGGCACAGCGAGCAAGGTCTATTCATATACTTGTCTGTGTTCCTGACGCATTCACTATTTGATCAACCTCGATCGTTTTATTTGATGTAATTCCCCAATTCAACGTTGTTTAAACGTAGAGTGCGCTAAAAACCGGTGATTTTTTACTATGTCGATATTTCTCGGCCACGAAACTTCGCAAGATGCAAAGTCTACTATTTATCTCATCTGTGGACGAGGTATATACTTCTGTTCTGAGCGAGTATTGTTTGCTGTTCGTTGCTCGTTCGCTCATTGTTCAGACTATCAGTGAACTCAGTTCGTAACTGTTTACGAACTTTTTGCGAGTTGCGGTGTAAATTGAGCATTATATGAATTATATTTATAATTATATATATTTTATATATTTATAATAATATTTATAATTATAAATTTATAATCTATTTTAAGTAGAAAATTTAAATTTATAATCTAGTTACAATTTATATATTAATATTAATATAAAATATATTATTATTAATTATATTATATAATTATAATTATTAATACACTATTTGGAGTTGATTTTCTACTGTTATTTTTGCAAAGATTATAATATAATAAAAGTATTCTATTTTTTTATATCTTATGTATGTAAATTCAAATCATAAATGTATATCGATTACAATAAAATAATATTTTTATTAATAAATTCAATGAAAAGCGAAATATATTTATTTCAACCAAAGAAAACCAATAATTTTCCACAGATCTTTCTCACAAATGGCAAAAGATTTATATTTAACTTCGTAAAACAAAGGCATATGATTTCAACTTTTGTGCGTCTAGTTTGATGTATGCTTATTATTATGGTTTTCTTGTGATATTTAAGACTAAGTGCTGTCATATTTTTTTTTCTATACTAACTGTAGACACGAAGAAAGATATTTTTACTAAATGTCACAAATAAGTAATAATATTTTTATTAACTGTTACTACTAATAAACATAAATAATTTAATCTCCAAAACTAAAGTTTTTCATCCTATTTAAAAAGAAATATTTTTTATAAATTAAGAAAGTTAAAAAGTTAGGAATTATGTGTTAGGAATATATCTCATAAAAAGTTTATGGAACTAGTATTTATAAGTAAGATCTTTGATATTTTTAGTTTTCAAAGCTATGTCTGTTATATTTAAATCTATATTTTCATGTTGGCCCTTCATTTGGAAACTAAGAGGATAATATGGTTTTGGAAGCAAAGCTCTGAATCAGAAATAATTATAATGTAATAATAAATAATTATAATAATAATGTAAGTCCCGAAAATTAATTTTTAATATTTTAGACATTGAGATTTCTCATAGAGCTACTTATACACCGATATACTCATGTATATTTGTAATTACATTATTAACATTTTGTAACAGCATAGGCATAAATAAATGTGGCGACACATGAAAATGCCTCTCATTTGATTATACACACAAGTGTATATAATGAGTACGCATCTTATGAAAAACTGATTTTTTTTATAAAAAAAAGAATTTAATTTATTAATTCACTTTCGATTTCTAATATTAACAAATTATTTCAAATTCAAGTTTGTTTGAGTTACTGAAATTCAACTAAATTATTATTTCTTTTGTTTTTGTTTTTTAATATAAATAATCTTTACATTTTAAACGATTTAGATTATGAATCAGATTTTCTAAAACTGAAGGAGAATCAGATTTAGATTATGAATATATGTTACTATATTACTATGCTATATTTTATGTACAATTATTATTTCACAATCCGTATATATATTAATATATTACTGAGATGCATTGGATTATTTTTGAAAAGAAAGACATTTTAAAGCTACTAATAAACAAAATAAGATAATAATCACAGCTAAAACAAATTTAATTTAAGTGAAAAATTAGTCATAGAGTTCTATAAATGTATTGTATATTATATATAGAATTTGAAAACTAGCAGCTATATAAATATTTGTTAATATTTAAAAAATTATCAGAAAAGAAAAAATAAATAAGAAACAATCAAATGATAGATTTAATATATTAAAAATATTAATAATTTTTAGATGTTAGTTAAGAATTTTAAATTTTATTAATATGTTTTGCTATGACTTTTTACTTATATAAAGAGTTTAGGGTGTTTTTTTATGAAAAATATATTCTGAAGAAGAGCAGAAGTCTTTATAATCAGCATGAAATAAAAATAGTTTATTATTTTAAGTATAAAATGTGCATTTGTATCATATTGCTTTGTTCAAAAAAAAAAAAAAAAATAAATAAATATTAAAAATAAATATTAAAATTTAGAAGAATATTAAAAATATCGTTGGATAATAAATACAGCGCATCATTTATACAGCGAAGTAATTCAATAATGTTCGATTAATGTCAGTTTATGAAACAAAATGACATAAATGAGAAAATGGAATGAATTTTTTCCAATTAAAAGTATAGCTTACGTTAAATTAATCATTAGTGTAGCATTATATATTTAATTTATTACAAGAACTGACTGACTCTTTATTAAAGGGAAATCTTTCAGACAAAATTCATTCTTCGTTGCAAAATTATTTATAGATCATATAACAGGGCATTGAAAGCGACTGCCGCCTTGTACACATGTATATGCCTAGTCTGCTTTTCTTCTGACCGATTACCTTTCCCACGGCGGCTTACAGGAACATAACCGCGTTTATATTACAGTCTGTCGTGCGCATTTAGTCACAGGCGAACGTGCACATACGGTTCACTATGAGAAATTCTCATTGCGAGAGCGATTGTCTGTTGCAATCATAAAACATCGGCACTGATTCAGTTTGAAAATCAAACGAATCTTTATGTATGATTAAATCGGTAAAATAATATTTATTATAATGCGCGCACGTGTTTGTTTCCATTTAAATCAACAAGTTTCAATTTAATTTGTGGAGATTTATTTATGTAATTAAGAATATTCACATCTCTGCAAATTTAGTAATGAGTGCGTCTTTTCAATATTTTACATGCATACCGTTGTTATATGATACATTGTGGGAACAAAAACGATACAAGTTCATTATTAAATTAATTTTATAATGTACTTCAATTTATAATGTAACATCTGATTACAATACTATCCTTGACTTTGATAATATCAACTGTTAACTTTGGAATAATGACATCGATTATAATCTTTTTAATGTCACTATATTTAATATCGAAGCATAAATAAAAAATAATGACTAGATATTATCTATTCTGATTTTTAAAATGTATTTTCTTACTTGTTACATAATATAATATAATATATAATATAATATGTAAATAGAATATAAATAATATGTAAATATGATTGATAAAAAAATAGTTTAAAATAGATATTTGCACATATACATATGAGTAACTCGTAAATATTTTTATCATGTTGGTATTTCTCTGTATTAAGATAAACATGAATGTATTACATGTATATTATAGTTATTCGTGGCTTTTGTCATTATTAAATTGGTTTTGTAAACTTATGATTTTTTTTATACCATTTACTTTTTGAACTTTTTTCCTTTCTTCAGAAATTATTGTCTAATTCTTTTAATTAATTTATAAATACAATGTATTATAAGTATCGCATAATGTTTTATCATTGAAAAATGTTTTTTGACTATTTATTAATCTTTTTATGTTAATTATTTTTGATAAAGTAATACTAATTACTTTGTTAATATAATATTTATTGGGACATTTATATACTTTAAAATTCTTAAGTAATTTTTATGATTACATTTATTCCATATTGTGGAATAAATGATATTGATATAACATAATATTATGTATGTTCCAAAACCAAGTACATTGTATGTTATGTATAAATCTAAAACGTATTTTATTTTTTGTGTTCAACCGTTATTGCGGACAATTTTGTTTGTTTATTTATGTTTATTTAAATTTAATCATATTTTAAAACAGTGATCCAAGTTTAATAAACCGGTGATTTGCTCTCGAATTTCTTACATTCACCGTTTTACTGCGCTTACCTAAGTATACAGAACGTGCTTTCCTTTCGATCAACTTCTTTGGTAAGTAAGTATTTATGTATCATGTATATTGCTACTTTATATATTTTTATATTAATAAATGTTTTGAGAGGATTTTTTAGATTCTTATGATATTAGGAAGATCATAAAAACTATAAGTTTGTTATTTTCAATCAATTGTTTGAATGATTAAATAAATTAATTATTGTTTGAAACAAGAAAAGATTAATTAAATATTAATTTTAAGGCCCTGAAAGTATTAAACAATAAAAAAATTATTTTTATCTGGTAGTATACAGTATGATAATATTCTAAGATTTTAAATTTATAATTTTGTAATTTATTTTATATTTATCTTTTATTAAAGGCTTCCATTATTACATACTGTAAAATGAGAATTCATTAAAATAAATGAATAAATGACAACAGTAATGTATCACTAATATACTCTAATTTATAGTCGATTTAAAAGTATTTTTTATGCTACTGTTTAATATTTGTAATATTGTACTATTACAATTAATATTTGTAATTGTAATAATTCGAGTTTAATATTTATAATATAATTGCTTTTTTGCAATTAATTAATATCTCATTAATCTTACTAAAGTTTCATACTTCAAGTTTTCACAATGCGTTATTTAAATGGTATATGAAACAGCTGTAACAATATGCACAATTTGAATTACAATAAATTACAATGACTATAAAATCGACGTACATCAATAATGTCTTTGTTTCCTGAACCCGCGATGTGCACTTAGAAACAGTTCGTCGGAGAAAAGTGGTAACAACCCCACCTGGTTAGCACGGGTGCGGCCTTTCCCCTTCGTCTATAAAGCCACTAGGAATCTACTTCTGCCGAACATTCACTCAGCGCTTCGTCACTCATTTGTTCACTATGTGGCTGTTAATCCTCGCAGGTGAGTGTGCTACATCATGTTTTTCATGGAACAAGGACGAGTATTTTGATGTTTATACTAGTTTGTGATTATCATTATGTTTTTGTGAAAACGATCTTAAACATGATTAAAAAAGGAAACAAAAATAGAGAAAACAGTGTGTGCTACGAGACTGATATTAATCATATGTGATTTTAAATTTGTTAAATATTAAATTTGTTGGATATACACAATAGGTATTCGTATGAATGTCTGACATCTCGATAAGTATTAAAAATTACATTTTAAATGATTTTCTAAGTTAAATTTTAATACTCGTTAGAATATAATATCAATATAAAATATAAAAATAATTGTATACAAAAATCTAACAAAACAAAGTTATTAGTTTAAAGTTTACAAATTTTGTGATAGTTTCATATTTTCTTTATTTTCCACATTACTTCTCGTTCAAAATTTAATATTATTAATAAAAAATAAACGATTATTCTTAATGATACTTTCTTCATTTGTAATAATAAATAATTCGTATTTTCCAATTATTTTTAAGCATATTTTGAATTGAGTTATTTTAATGTAGTCTGTTGGAAAAATTAGGAGTAGGCAGCAACACTTTCTTTGATTCTCCGGATAAACCACGTATGTGCACTGTTACATTTGTATTAGAAACTTGCTTCTCGTACGACTCGGTTACTTTCGCATTTCAATTTATACAAATACATATATAGAACATTAGTCATGTAGAGAAACTAAATTCTTTATTTTCTGTGTAGCTGTCTTTAGGTATAACAATCTATCTAGAAATATTTTAAAAATGCATAAAATAATTTATGCAAATAAAATCTTTGTTTGTAGTTGCTAATTTTTACCGTAAATCTGATGTCATAAAATCTATATTTAGAAATTATTTTAATTATTTTATATGATTATATATAATTTAAATGATTATAAATGATTAAATGATTATAAATAGTTTAGATGATTATAAATGATTATAAATTATTTTATATGATTATAAATGGTTCTTCACACAAATAATGAATAGAAAATCAGGAAAAAAGAAAAACAAAAAACATTATGTATGTAAACATTTTTTTCAGAAAAAATTTTTTTTTAGAAAAAAAGTTTCATTTTATTATTATAATTGTAAATGTTTCATATTTTGTGTAATAGTTGTATCATTCCAGTACGAAAATTTTATCGTGTATGAACATATTTATGTACTTTCTCTGCGTTATGCGCGCGTCTACTGTAGTAATATTTGACACAAATTTGAACGAAATTTAATTCAAACAAATAAATATTTTAAATAATACTATAATCAGTTATTACAATAAATAACGTACTCATGCTATATCTTTTACTTATGTTATATATTTTTTTGACTAATTAAAGGAATTTATGTGAATCAGATATATATGAAAGTAATAAATTGAAAAATTGTTTCTTTTAAAAAGTGTTGGAATTTTTAATTATCAATTAATTAATAATTAGTAATTATTTGTTAATTAAAAATTTCGAAATAACATCCTAAATTACTTTTGAATAATAAATAAATGAAATTAAATTATACTAAATAATTATAATAAATAAATGAAATTAAATTATACTAAATAATTATAATAAATAAATGAAATTAAATTATACTAAATAATTATAATAAATAAATGAAATTAAATTATACTAAATAATTATAATAAATAAATGAAATTAAATTATATCAAATGAAAAATAATTCACTTTTAATAATATTACATGTTATATGCTAGTGTAATTACTTAATATTATAGTTCGTAAAAATTTACTACTAATAAAAATTTACAAGTTAATATTATTTGAGACTTCTGGAACCACTATAAACTAAGTATATCGTGCATATAATTCCGAAATATTAGAATATAATTTCTAATATGGGTATAGTTTATACCCGAGCGCCAACTAATGAGAATTTTATACATATATCACTTTGTTAAGCAAAAACAGAGAACAAGATACATTCTGATGTACCTATATATCTTGAAAAATTAGTTATTTTTATTGAAATGAAATAATAATTTTATTTTCATAAATCGACAAATAAGTCCTTTATTTACTTTAAATAAATAAATAAAATTTCATAAAATACTTAAATAGTTTCAGAAATAGGTTATTTTAAAATAATACTAGTTTTAAAATTTTAACAAAATGTTCAAGTTAGATTCAGATATATATAACATAATTTGTAATTAATTTGAGAAAAGAAGATGTCATTATCATCATCATAAAATTAGAAATTATCTTTTGTTTTTTAAGATATATATTTTTTAAGAAAACTACGTGTGACAGTTTTATATTACAAGAAAATATATTACGAATAAAATTTTTAAATTAAAGAAATAAAAATCATATTATTTAATTAAAGAAATATAAATTAGTTATTTTTATTAAAATGAAAATGAAAATCATATTTATTATATTTAAAAATTGTTGTATAATAATATTTTCTAGAATGTATTGAAAATTCTATTGATCTTTTACTTTCACATTAAGATTTAAAGTTAATCGTGTGAAAATATATAATAATATCTTTTAAATCGCATTCACTCGTAAATGTCTACTATCCAACGCTAGATGCAATCAGTTATGACACTTCCTATTTCTGTCATTTCTTGACAAATCTAGATGAAAAATCTAATGACGAATAAAGCGAATTACTTTGATGCAAATATGTAATATGAAACAGTACATTAAATTATTTTATCTCATTCTGTAATCTACTGCATCTTATGATTATTATTTTTTTTGAATTTATATATTGAATTTATTTGAGTTTTAATATAAACACTAATTTCCAATGTATCATGTATAAATAATTTTAAGTATAAAAATAATGTAATTGAAATTCAGACAAATATTCTATATTTTATATAGAATTTAGTTCATAAATTTTGTTGAACTAACTCTGTTAATTGTGTGAACATAGCTGTGTTAAAATTAAGACTAAATATTGTAAAAAGTGTTTACTTCTGCTTTTGCATTCCTTATGCAAAGTAACGTCTCTGTACAACGATATATAAAAGTCAGTAATTAGAATGAAAGGATATAAGTTATTATATTATTATATCTTACGTGGAAATTTAGTTGTTTAAATTATTTAATAATTAAGTTTCAAAGAATTCATATAAAACAATCAATATATATTTATATACATAATTAGTTTTATGCACATACTAAATATTCATAGATATGAATATTATATAGTAATATACGTACATACATATATTTCATATTTATTATTTTTATTATATACATATATATATATATATATATATATATATACATACTTTACACATTTATATTTATTATATTTATTATATTTCATATTTCATATATATGTATCTGTATTATACGTAATATTTTAATGCACTTTTATTCATATTTTGTTTAACAATAAATTTTGTCAAGAATTGGATTATTATTGATTTATGTCTTTCCAAAATAAAATGTTTTTAATTAAAATATTGTTTATATAGAAGGAAATTAAATAGTTATTTTCATTAATAATTAATTAATATCAATAATTGATTATTTGATTAATAATTATTAATTATTAAATTTATTATAATAATAATATAAAATATAAAATTAATTTGTTTTGCAATGTTACAAAAAAAATTTGAAAATTGATAATAGCCTCTATAAAAGTAAACGTATTCATCTTTTTAATCACTATTAAAAATTATTTACATATATTTGCTTTTCTAGTGATGAAACTGCAATTAATATAAATGTTTTTTTTGAAAATTATATTTGCAAGAAAGAATGTGTAAAATATAATTCTGTTATATCTGTTTGAAATGCGAGAACAAAGAAATAAATTTCTTATTAGTTAGAATTTCTAAAAAAATTATAATATTATTTCTTCCTGCTTATAATTTTATTTTGAGATTTGTAAATGATGAGAGAGTATGGAGTCAATTAGTCATTATAATGAAAAGTAAGGATGTACGAATTATCTTGGATCGACTTTCGATTTCATTGACTTTAAATCATCATTTGATTGCAGTGACGTCCGGTAAAGGTTTCGCGAGATTTATGCGATTACTATTTAATTTCTTTATTTATATACATAACTAATGTATATCTATGTAAACTTTGTTTATAATTTAAGACAATTTTTTTAAGAATATTGAATATGAAATGATGATAAATTGAATATTATAATATATTTCACTTTTTAAACAAAGGAAGTGTCACATATTTGGAATATTAGTTTGTTTAGAATGAATAAAGGAGAACGAAAGAAATTAATAATATTATAGACAAGTCAATAAACTTTTATAAAATTTTTAGCAATAATTCTATGTACATATATCTTATCAAATTTTTAGTATTAACTTTATATATATTTTTGAAGAATTTGTATCATGCAAAAGCAAACTGTAAATAATTATTTGATATATATAACAGTTTTAACTATTTAAAGTAATTGTGAATAGCTGTAAATGCTCTTTAAGAAGTAAATGAAAAGTTCTTTTCATTTATCTAGTAATAGAAAAACTTGAAATCAACCTTTTGTTCGAATAAGGTCATGTCTCAGAAATATTTGAAATGTCTGCGATTTCTTTGGAGTCATTGTTTGCAAAAATGGCAGTTAATTAATAATTAATAATTTTTTTTAGGAGCAATTTATTGAAAAATCTATGTATATATGTTCAACAGACATTAAAAGAAAATAATTATGCAAAATTATTTTTATGTCATTTCGGATCGAGAAACTTATGTTGAAAAATGAAATACAGGAAACATGTATAAATGTATATATTAACGTATCACTTATTTAATGTTATTTATTTGAAAGGTTATTTATTTTTTATGTGAAAGGGAGCGTAATTCATTACTTATTAAATATTTAAATATGTGATAGAATTTGTTGAAAGAATCAACGAAGGATGAAGAATTTAATTAATGCTTACGTATTCAAAGAATATTATGATTAAGGAAAACAATGCTGTTTCAAAGTTGACAACAAGGTAATAAGAAATATCAAGATAAAAAAGTAAATGTTAAAATACAAATTAGTAAGAAATAAAACATGAGTCTTTTAAAACTATATTAATTTAAGAGATTCAATTATTAAACAAATTATGAAAGCAAGCATTTAATGCTTATATCTTACAATTATTATTATTTTTATCATACAATAAATACATACAATAAATATCACTAAAAGTAGATATAAATTGATATATATATATATATGCAAATAGATATAAATTGATATATATATATATATATATATGTGCAAATAATTAGGTTTTAAATATAAAATATAAATAAAATGCTGATAAAATTTTGAGACATTTCTAATTTATTTAATCAAAATAATGAATATTATATTTTATATATATTGGTAATTTAATTTAATAAATATAATTGATTAGACATAGAGTTTAATCAAATCAATAAAAATGTTCAGTTTAATTAATAATTGTTGTCTAAATTTTATAATTTTTTTAATAAATATTTTTTTATACAGGGTGTCTCGTATTTTTCCGTACACCTCAGCATTGTGTTCTACAAGTAAAAATAAAACTAAAACGTTGTATAACAAAAAGTCCATAAATGCTTTGTTAAAAATTTATGACAAAAATATAAAATATGATTTAAACGCTGCTAAATATACCCACATCTCCATTTCAGACGCCCGCCTTTGTTAACACAATTTTGACATCGACGAATTATTAAATTTATTATTGATTTCAGTTGGTTGCGATTTTGTCTAATCTCTTCGCAGGCGATGTTAATTTTTGTAATTAATTCGTCTCTTGTACGTACTTCTATACTGTAAAACTTTCTCTTTTAGATTGTCCCATAAGTAAAAATCTAAAGGAGTAAGGTCAAGTGACCTAGGAGGCCAAGAAATTGGTCTCCCTCGACTAATCCATCTTTGGGAATATTGTCTATTAAGCCAATTTTTTACATAGCGGGCATAATGTAAAACTACTAAACTGGACACCTATCCAGTTGTATCCAGCCGTTTTGACGTAATGATAAAGATACATCTTCACAGTGGCGGAAGATCATTTGTTAAAAACGTTAGAAAAATAGTAAACATATCCCAATCTACATGTTTACATTATTTAACATAGACATTACGGATGTCGTCTTGCTCTGTATGGAACTGAGGGAAATAGCGTTATCATATCTTTCACATTTCTTATTTTTGTTATAACTTCTCAACAAAGCATTTATGGACTTTTTGTTATATAACATTTTAGTCTTATTTTTACTTGTAAAACACACTCCTGAAGTATGTACGAAAAAATGCGGAACACCTTGTATATATTATGAGGTCGAAGTATATTGATTAAGCTTATAATTGAACTTAACCATTATATATTGAACACAAAAAATCAGCATCATCATTAAAATTTGTAGGATTGTGGAAATACAAGGCGTTAATTAAATAAGATTTGTTAACTGGAGGTTGTTACTTAACTGTCTTTCAGTTGAAGACGCTCGGCTCATTACTCAACGCGAGCAAATTGCTCGCATCCGCGTAATTTCTTGCGTAATAACAAAGGAAAGAGCCTATACTTAGGTTTCCTTTTTCTTTCTTAGTTAGTTAATACAAAGATTTTCCAGAGAGAAAAACGTTAAGATTGATCTTAAATGTAGGCAAACTATGAAAATAGTTTAGCAATCTTTTCCCAGCCTAGATACCAGGTTCACAACCCTGTATCTGTGAATATGTTCACAACTTTGTGTGAAGTAATTAATGAATAAGACAAAAGCAAGATTAGATTTTACAATTTAATTTGTATTATTTTTGCGTTAGAATAAAATAAGGAATGATTTTTTTCAAATATCATTTTATTTGTTGCGAAACAAGTAAAATTTTTTCCTTTTCTACGTAAAAACGAATACATAATTGATTTATCGATCTATCAGTTTTTATTTACTTGATTTTAAAATCCTTATGCCTACAAATTACATATATTAAATGTCATTTTCAATACTCAATGTATCGAACAATTTTATATATATGTACAACAGTAGGTATAGTTTCCAGTTTTTAAGTTGTATCGTATATCGTCCTTGTAATTCGATATGCAGGGAAAGTTGATTCTAAAAACTGATATTTCTAAAAGTGAAAAGACGTGTTTAATTCTTTGCGCCTTGTTTTTTAGAAATTAATATCCTTCTATACTTATAATTTAAAGACAAATTACTTACTATTAAATAAAAAGTATGAATAAGATACATAACTGTGTGTGACAAATATAATAGAAATTAGTATATCAAATCAAGAAATGATTATTAAGAAATTTCTAAACTCTATGTTTTCAAATTTATTTTACTTACATGTATATAGTGTAATAAACATAGTGTATAGAAATATAACGTATAGGGTAATTATGCAGAAAGGAAGGAAGAATGATGTAACGAAACATGTTTTGTATTTCATGTTAATCATAACATCCTTATAAACATGATACAAAATTTTCTCATACTACTCACAATATTTTTGAAATAATAAAAAATTATCATTTTACATTAAAATTATATTAATCACTAAATTCTATTCCAATTGTATCTTACACTATTTTTTATTTTATAATAAATATTGAAATTACACTGATAAAACCACACTGAAAATATTGTTTTTACACAACTTTTATGCATGATTAATTATTACAAAAGTTATAAATAATATGATACGATATGAAAAACATAATTTTTACTATTAGTTGATATATAATTTGTTAATAACAACTCTATTAAGGCTTTATCGAAACTATTGTATAATAGATTGTGCGTTGCCAAATATCTAAGATCTGAATTTTTAAGAAATATAAACTAAAAAAATATATTTTTCTATCATTTATTTTATTACAATTTTAAAAGTTAGACATTTTCTTTTTTATACTTCTTTTAACATTTTTTAATAATTTTTTCTACCATGATAATATACTAACGGAAAAAAATATATGTATATATATTAAAATAATAATTATAAATATATAATTAAAAATATATGTAAAAAAAATTTACTTTCACGTTAACAGTTGCTTGACACTGATCTTTTAAAGCAAGGTCGTTATTTTTCATGTATTGGTTAGTGAAATATTCAAGTAAAAATATCAAGTAACTTGGAATATAGTTGCTTATTTTTGTATGCTATGTATTTATTTTTATTATTATTTTTTATTTAATTTTGATTAATTTAATAAACGAAATTTTGATTAATTAGGCAAAAGTACAGAAACTTTAAAAAATGTTAAATTTATAAACTTAATTAATTTTAAATAAATACTAAATTAAATTGTTGAATTAATTAATTACAATTTATAATATTAAATACCAAATTTTAATTAAACGATTATGAAATAATAAATAAATAAACTAATTAATTTTAAAATTTTTAATTTATGAATTAATTAATTTATTTTTATTTAATAATTTATTTAATAGTTGATAAATTTGTAATAATTTCATGTAAGAAAGTATAATCATATAGATTATAAGACAAACAAAATAAACAAAATATAAAAAAAAATTGTTCATCAAATTTAATAAAAAAAATACGTAAAACAATACGTACTGAAATATATTGAGTTGGAAACATACATATATGTATGTATTTAAGTAATACTTACGGAGAAGGTAAAAGATTGTAAGATATGATCTATATGTATGTACTATAATGAATGTACATATTTGCGTATATTATATTGGAAAACTTGAGTGACTAAAGATTGAATATTTAGAATGTGAATGCTTGAAGAATTAATAGAGCATAGTACAGAAATGGTAAAAAAAATTTTATCTTTAGACAAACAAGAAGCTTCTGTACATTTTACATTGCACGATATAAATGTTATTATAAATGATTTAAATTTTATACGAAGATTTTTAACAAATTATTTTAATTCATAATACTCTCTTTGAAATATACAATTAATGAGATAATTATAATTTTAATGAAATCGTATAATAAATTTTTGCAATTGCTTATTGTATTCTTTCCTTTTTTTAAATTAGTCTTAAAATTTTATTGTCACGTTATATACATGTATGCTTATATTCGTAGAAGTTGTTTTAAAATAATGTATATTTTACAATATTCTTATATATTTTTTTTATGCAATTTAATGTAATATAATGTTATTTATGATTGATGTAAGGACCTTGTATATTATTTATAAATATAATTGTATATATTTAGAAATGATTTAATGCTTCATAATAGAATTGTAATTCATGAAAATTTTGAAACTTTTTACTTTGTATAAAACAAAAAGTATAAAAATAAGATTTATACAAATTTTAGAAACTTTACTTACTTAAAATTATGAAATTCAATTTTCTTGAATAAGTTTTTTAAAAATAAAGAATTTCAATTTGCACTTTCTAGAAATTTTTTGTAATATTTTATTTACAGTATCTTAATTTTGCATTAATATATTGCAAAAGGAAATATACATATGTATATCGGAAGCATTTATTATTCGAGGGTAAAAACAAAAAGATTCGAGTTGTGAAAGTTTAAAGAATTTTATTAAGATTTTATAATATTATTAAGATTTTTTTATTCAAATTATATGTTTTTTTTTTAATTAAAAGAACATTAGTGTTTCAATTTCCTAAAATTTCATTTTTTCTAAAATATTCATCTTTATTACATATTATATTCATATGAATATTCATTTTGTAGGCACTTTTCGTTGAATTCAATTAGTGAAAATTGAATTATGTAATATATATTTTTTTGTATGTGATAAATCTTATTGTAATATTAATTATATTTACAAATTTTAAATTATTAGTAACATTTATTCTCGTGTGAATTTTCGTCTTATAATTGTATTTTATTACAAAATATAATATACGTCACATTAACTTATAAATTATTTATAATTTATGACTGTATCATATGTATACATCGTCATATATGAAAAAGTTCATAATACTTTAATATTGATTGATTATACGCAAATAATATAACAAAGAAATGATATATAGAAACGAAATGAAATTGTTCAAAGCTGACCTAATAATATTTTAATTAGCCTAAACTTTTCGTTTAAATTAGCAATGATGAAAAGTTTTATTAAAGACGTCGAAAGTGAATCTCATGGGAAAAGTTTCTCAAGAGCGCGTAACTTTCTCTGCGTTAGACTGCTTTCCCAACTCCTTTCCGGCTTCAGACTATACATTCTCAGTCAAGCAGAACGACATAAAAGTCACTTGAGAATTCGTCTTCCGCAATTTTATTGAGTCGCATTGCAAATAGGTCAAATAATTTTACTTGTTTTGTACATAATTTCATCAATAATTATGACACTTCATTAATATTGCAGTAACATTCAGCTATGATGATTATTAAATTGTATTTTTAAATTTTCATAAACGTTAATTGAAGAAATAAAATCTAAATAAAAATTCTATATATTATTATAATTCTTATTTTTCTTTGAATATTTTATATACTTTTGCATATTGTGTGCATTCTAAACATTTTTGCATTCTCAAATTTCCCATAAATGTATAAAATCCGCAGTCTAATTATTATATTGCTTAAGTTTGAAACAAATATATGTAATAAAAATTTTTGGACTTAATTTCCTATTATATGCATTAATCTTCTACTGTATGTATTATAAGAAAATTTTAATTGTACAGAAGTATGAACTCTAGTTATCTTAATCAAATTTTAATTAATATCCGATTAAATTACTGGTTGAATTTATTTATTTGAAATTCTAATTATATGACCGAAAAGTCATTAGTAGGGGAGAGAATCAATGACTCTATTATATAAACTCTTATTACATAAACTATTTGTCTCCGAACAAGTTCATATAAGTGGAGTTTTACCATACATATATTATAATAAATAGAAACATTTAAAGTGCTGCAATCAAGTGATATTGAGCTCACACAATGCTCGAACATTTACGAATACAAATTATTATATTTTAGAAAGTATTTATAATAAATGTGCAATTACATGAGTAAAATCTGAAAGTTATTTTGAGTAACTTATATGTTAATAATTTTGTTCAAATTTTGTTTGAGTTCCAGATAATTTCATTTTTATTCATTATTTCATTTTATTCATTATTTCATTGTTTATTTTTTATTATTTATTTTGTAATAATATTTATTAAATCGAGAATTTATTAAATATTTATTAAATCAAATTTACTGGATTAGCTTTCAATTTTCAATATCAATTCTTTTGAAACTTTGCTTGAGAAGAAAAATATCATTATATATTTTTATCATGCTTTCTTACTTTGCTTTTCGTATAATACAATAATTTAATGATTCCACGTATTTACAGTATTATAAAAAAAAATTTTAGATTACTACTATAATATATTAATATAACAACTTGTTATATTTAATATTGTATGTATTGTAATTATATTTAATTTTGTAGCTTATTGATAGTGTGTAGTTTATATTAAAAATGTAATATAAGATCAACAGAAATCAGCTTTTTAATATCTCAAAAATAAAATGATACAAAATATTAAATGGGATTATTAAAAAATTGTTTCAAAATATAATAATTATTTCAAAAATTGTTTCAAAAGTTATTTGTCAAAATAGTTTGATAAAATATTAAAATAAGACTGTATAAGATACCGATTATTTGAAATTAATTAATATTTATTTTAGAAACTATAAATTTTCTCAGTAAAATAATTAAATCTTATTAAAAAATAATAAGATCAGAAACAACATCAATTAGCGTTAAATTAACCCTCTGCACTCCGTTATAGTTATTTTTCAACTATTTTTTTTTTTTGGCAATTTAACTGGTAATTTAAAAATGTCGAGTGTGACTCAACATAAGAGTTCTTGTGATAAAAACTGCCAAGTCACACTCGACGAAAAAGTGCAAAGGATTAATTTATAAAATAAAAAAACTTTTTCTTTCCATTGTTTCAAATTGGTGAAAACTTGTGTCAAGTTCTTGTATGATATTGCACATATTATAATAAGAAATACTTATTTCGTTATTTAAAATTTGCATGTTTTTTAATAGGTCTTTTAACGGTTTCCGTGGGCGAGGAGATGGTTTCAAATGCAGCTGAAAAAGTGAAAATCTCCTCTGACAATGTAGGCGACATTGTCATGTTGGAAATCGATGTCAAGGAGCCTGTGAAAAGATCACCGACTTCAGGCACTGCCGAATATGGTGCTCCAAACAATCAGTATATTCTTCAATCAGCTGATAATACTCAAGAGGTAGTAATTGATTGTTTCATAATTCCTACAATAGTCTTTTATGATATATTACTGTTAGTTCAAATAATTGCAGTGTTTGATGATATGTCTATATATAGTCTATATATAGTATATATAATTTATACATAGTACCTGATGTCGTTACTATAAAATAATTAAAATTACAAGTCAATCAAATAATAATATTTTATATGCAGGATGTTTCCGATTCGATGTGCAACTGGAAAAGGAGCGAGTCTATATGAAAAAATAAGTCAAAAATAAAGAATAAAATTTTTTTTATTTAAGGCTTCGTTTTCAAGAAAATCGATTTTGAAGATGTATCAAGTATTTGAATTTAGCTAATTCTGGACTTGAAATAAAATTAATTGGAAGTTATTCTATGTGAAAAAACAAATCAAAAATGTAAAATAAAATTTTTTTGTAAAATACTTCGTTTTCGAGAAAATTGAACGTTTTTTTGAAAAGTTGCTAAGTAGGAATGATCGCACAAAGGAAATTTGCAAGAAAACGTATTCAAAGTCTATTTTTTTGAGAATGAAGCTGTAAGTGAAAAAATGTTATTCCACATTTTTGACTTATTTTTGCATGTAGAATAATCTCCTGTTATTATTTATTTTTGTCCAGTTTACAATTAGTTAAATTCAAATATACTTGATAAATTTTTAAACTTTATTTTCTCGAGAACGTAGCATTAAATGAGAAAATTTTATTCTTTCTTTAAGACTTTATACTTTCTTTAAGAGTTTTTTATACAGAATTACTTCCTTTCTGATTGTATCTCTGGATAGGAAACATTTTTTCTTATGCAAAAATCTAAAATAAATGATCAGTTAAATCACGTATGATATTGAACACGTGATCACCTATACGTGAGAGTAGAATTTTACATATAATTTAGTTTGTTTGTTGTTAATAAAAGAATTTATTTATTTTTACATTATAGATATTATTTTTTTTTATCAGTGTCAACTTGACATTAAGGGACAAATTAAGTTAAAAAACTAAGAGATGAATGAGACTTAAATATAAAAAATTTTTTTTTATCATCCTCTACGATATCTTATTTGACTGATTTATAATTGATACCGACATCATATAAAACATGTTTCTAAGAAGTAGTGTCAAAGAGATGCAATAAAAATAATAGGTATATTTGAAATATGTGAAACATTTCTTTTATTTAAAATGAAACTATGAACCATAAACTAGTGAAGTATTACATAAAAGATTATTTTTAGAAAACATATTATAATATTTCGTAGAATTCTTTGACGAAGGAGTGTAAGAATGTAAAAAAGAAAGTGAAAGAACTTATAACCGCGATGAAGGCTAAAATACAGTAAGTACATTCAAGAATTTCACCTCGTGAACAATTACATTAAATAATCGGTGTGTCTGTCTTTGTTGTCCTAAAAGAATAAATGTTCCTGGAAACAGGCAACATCATTGCTCTCGGTCAACCGTGACTATTGGCCGCCGACGAACGTAGTGAGCGGTTGCATAGTGTGTAGGCACGGACAGTATACATTTTTCTTTTCTATTAGAATGGTGGGTCCGCCTTCACGAACTAGATATACGAACTAGATGTATTGTGTTGCAACCAACAATTGCTGTCAATCTAATTCCATTAATGTCGCCAGTAACTGTCATTTTTATTCTTTGCTAATTCAGTAGCATACTTTAAACGTGTGAACCATCCAATTTTTAGGAAAATCATTATAAGCAGTTACATTAAGATATTTGTCCGTAACCATATATTAAAATGTATTTTAATAAATACCACTAAGATTACCACTTGTATTTTAATAAACATCACTAAGATTTTCTACTTTATTTTATGTAAGTCAATTAAATAAGTTTGATTTTTATCTAATGTTAATATATCACGTATGTCACCAACCATTATTTGTATTACTTCATAATTATACGTTGCTAATTGTGCAATTCTATCTATATTTATCAATTATTTTCATCTTTCAATAGAGGCAACATCTTAATTTCAATATCAAGTTTTATGGTAGCAATAAAACACAAAAATATTCAAAGTCTAGATTTAGAAAGTGTAATCACGGTCATTCACAATACATTTCCCTAATTGGAAAACAAAGTAAAAGTGTGAGAATATAGAAATGAGAAAATGAGTCATTGATCTTATAATGTTTTAATTTTAAAAGGAATTTTAAATCTTTTCAACACCTACACCCGTTCACGACCGTTTCGTTGTGCTAAATGCGATCGTGCTCTGTTGCATAACTTTTACCTTCTAATCGGTTCGACCAGACAGAACCGGTAATACCACACCCAACGATCGAGAGTATATCCGTCTATAAGTTTCGCACAGTTGGTAGATACATTCCCTGTACTTTATATGATGCATGGCCTTGTATATTGTTACTGTGATAAATTACGTTGAATGAATCTTTACGCTCATTTATGGTTTATCGACTCATCTACAATACCACAAATTCATTCATAGAATAATTTTTTACAACATGTTGGTACTAACTTGTTTAAAATGATTCATTAATTACTTGTTTGATATAGATACTTATTATATCAAATATAAATAATCATTTGCACTTATACACTTCCAAATCATCGATATGATACCTGTCTTTATTCTATACTAATATTCAATTCTTAGTATTATTCTAGTGGTATTTGTTCAATACTAGTATGATACTATTAATATTTAATCTGTATTTATTTCTATATTAGAAATTTAAGATTTAATAATTCGGTAAATATTTATGGTTACTTAATTAACACAATTTTTTACACAGTTTTTAACACTAGAACTACCGACGTTTTGATGAAGCTATCTCTACCAGGATCAATCAAAATGACTGGTCTTTAAAAAATACGTAATAATAGATTATTTTTATATTTATTGATTTATTACTTTCTTACAAAGGAAATCCATGTTATGTAGTACATGTTTGGTATTAATTAATTTTGTATTATTAATTTATCTGGGACCATGGTTCCTAAATGAGGCTTGGCACATTTTATCATTTACACATCAATAACAACAATAAGTATAATAAAGAATATATGCTTTGGTAACAAAAATATTAAAGAAATTTTCGTTTTAAAGTTAAGTTTTTCTTATAGTATAAAGTAAATTATTAGGTATGAAAAATTATAGTTTGTCACATTTGTTACAAACGTAGTTTTTCTTCTGAGTGCACTTTCCGCATACATATTTTTTACAGGAATTACAAATGGTGGTAATCTTATTATTATTACAATATCTGACACCATTTGCATGAATAAAGTGAGCTCTTTGAACATTAGCTTCTCGTGATTCCATCCCTGATTTTACATTTTCAGTGGCAAGTTCATCTGCTAGTTGAAACATAAAATCTTTGCTGGATAACATTTTAGCTGTTGTTTTCTTGTATAAGATCCACGCATTTATGCCAGCTAAATCTAAAATGTTGAAAAATACTTGAAGTGGCCATTTTTTTGATCCTGATTTGATACTATATTTCTTTGCCATTTGGTCTGCAATGTCTACGCCAAATTTGGTCTTATTATAAAATTTAACCGTTTCAAGTAAATGCTTGTTACTTCTTTCAATTCTAACGGATTTATGTTTCGAACTCAATACAAGAACTCAATTTCATTTTCTTTTGATTCACTTTCACAGTCATAGAATCCTTCATCTTCGATACCAGAGCATTCCATTGGTATATTGTTCAGTTTTTGCAATAATTTTCAATCGTTTTGTCATTTTTTGAGCTTATAAAATATTGTTGTATAAAATAAAAGTGCGGGCCATAACAAAAGCTTCAATTCATATTCTACGTCTCCATATCTAAATGAACGAGTAAAGGTATTTTTGAATGAATGCATTATTTTTGCATTAGCATCCTGTCCGTTCCGGATTTTTCCTGATAATTAATACCATATTGAATGATACGCAATAAAATTTCTAAAAACGTGTGAAAAGTTGTACAAAACGAAATTGGTTAATTCGGTTACGTTATGCAATTTATCGGACTCTTTTGAACTTTGTCATTTTGACTGGTATTGGTATAAGTAGCCACGATACAAAATTTTAATTTTGAATAAATAAAAAAAAAAATAAAATTCATTATATTATTTCTTTAATTATCGCTGCAAAAATCATTGCATCATTGCGGGTAAAAAATGTAACATGAAGTAGGAATTTTAAAATAGTTGTTAAACCAGTCATTTTAACCGGTGCGGCAGTTCTAGTGTTAAACACTTTAAAATTAAGTTACATATTTAATAACATATTTAATTTCGATTTTTAAAATCAAAACAAAGATATGCATATTTTGTTCTTCTAAAATATCTTAAATTTTAATAAAATCCAGTCAAGTTATTGAATCCTTTATTAACAATGATGATATTACGTGAGAAAATTTATGACATTTTAGTTACCACCGGAGTATTTATCTATATTACAACAATATGCGCAAGAAGCATCACAACCTCAAGCGCCACCACCTCCACGAAGAGTGCAGCCAGCGTATGCAAAACAACAACAAGCATTACAACAAGCTTACTACAACTATCGAAAACCAGCAGTAGTACCGCCCCGACCTCGTGCTCATCTTCATCCTCAGGCTTTAGCTCAAGCCGAAATAGCCGCAGAAATTCAAGCTCAAGTCGATGCTCAAACTCGTACAGAAGCCATTCGCACCGCTCGTTTGGGATCGAAACCATCGGGCGCTTCCGCATATCAAGCATCAACTTATACCCAACCAAAGTTGGGAACGTTCGAACAAGAATTATTGCAATTGGTCTCGGCTAATCAAGCTCAAGAATTTAAATTACTTCCAACTCAACCTAAAGGAAGTACATCCGCATATTCGCAACAATTAGTAAGCTATCCAGCTCAATATGCGAAACCAACCGTGGAAGCGGCTCAGTTACCTGAACAGTACCATATCGAAACTTCACCGCCACGATATCAACAGCAACAGCAACAGCAACAGCAACAGCAACAGCAACAGCAACAGCAGCAACAACAACAACAACAACAACAACAACAACAACAACAACAACAACAACAACCGGCACCCACTTATCAGTCGGTTGATGAATCCGTTCAATATCAAGCAACTCAGTCCGCCAAAACTTACAATTCGCCACCGCAGTATGATTATATCGACGACGATACATATCGAAAAACCCTTGAACAGGCCCAAGCTCAAGCTCAAGCTCAAGCAGAAGCAGAAGCGTTAGCCTTTCATAAACTTGCGCAAGCTGCGTACAAAAATCATCAGCAAGATGCATTAGAACACATGAGACTGACAAACGAACGTTATAGGCAACAGTCTGCACTGGAGCAAATTCAACAAGGTTCTCAAGTAAGCGACGCTGGACGCGTTCACTTGCAAGAACAGTTGCGTCCGAAAGGCGCGGATGCTACTTACAGGGCGAAATTGAAAGCTCAAATAGTCGCAGAAGTAGCCGAGGCAAGGAAGCTGCAACATGCGCAAGAATTTAAGGCACACGCCGATGCTATTCGTAAACACGAAGCTCAACAACAGGCTCACCTGAGGATACAGGAAGAAGTTCATAACTATGCTCTGAATTTCGAAAAAAATCAAGCGCGCGCTCAAGCTCTGGCACAAGCTCAGGCAGAGGCTCTTTACAAGTCTCAGATTCAAGCTCGCAATCAGGTTAAGAACGAAGTCCTGGCGATCTCGAAGGGCCAGGTGCAAGCAAAGAAAGTCGATCCAGACTTATCTGTGTATCATTATACACTCTCAACTACAACTGCCCTCCCTCTACTTCCTAACAGTTATTTTACCAACGATCAGTTGCAGAAATATCAAACATCCGGTTCTTCCTATGTTCCTAGATCAATTCCAAAACCGGACGATGTAAGCCCTGTTGTTGAAACGGCCTCAGCTCAGGTGCAACCTGTTATTACGCAACCACGGCAAGCTCATAAGTTGAAGGTTCCTTCGTCTTCTCAATCGCTTTATGTGTCCGAATCGGGTTTGCTGAAAAAATCGCCGATCAAATCGATAACTATCGAAGAAGTAACCGTCCAGCCGGATCAAATTGGTATTCCTTCGTCTATACCTAAGATACGTACCTTGACAGAGGAAGATTTATCGGCATTAATTAACGCAGGATATACGGTTACTCCTGTATCGCAACCTGCGAAATCTATTCAACAAATATATACAACCGACAACGCATCTGTGGGTTACTATACGAAGAAGCAAAAAGCTGCTATTACAAGGCCTGAATATGTTACCTACGAGGAAGTAATTCAACGTCCTCGGAAACTCGTTAGAAAACATAGGCCGATACTGAAACATAGGGAAAAAGAAGATGATCTGAGTGAAAAAGTTACTTATTTGGTACCACTTGAACCAGTTTTCGGAACGAGACAACCTCCATTCAAACATGAAGAGTAATTTCGCTTAAATTCGGCATTTTTTTGTCATCGTTACGTTATAAATCCAGGATAATGCAGCATGTAGTTTAAATACTGTTCTTATAGTCTCTCTCATCTTTGATTCCATACTGCAGTAAAAGTTACATATTCGAATTGTAATTGCATTGAATTTATTTTTATTAAGATACGATTTTATACTCATGAAAATTGATTTATCAAATGTCAACTTACAAAATAAGAATTGTTAGATTAACTTCATAACATAGCAGAGATTTAATTTCTAGATGCAATGTGAACAGTTCTTCATATTCCTCAATCTATATTTTCCTGTCAATGTCTTTTTTAGTTTTACGTATATTTATATTACTTCGAGCATGATTAAGACGAATGATTAAAATATTGAATTTTTTTCGATATATCATTTACGGTCTAAAATTCAAAAAAATTCGAAGTCATGAAATGTAAATTTTTTACATAGTGTCAATAAATATCGTATCAAAGTTCTTGAAAAATAAATACGTATATAGATTGTAATAGATAAATTTTATGGCGTAAATGAGAATACTCTTGTATGCAAAATCATTTGTAGGTGGTATGTGCGACGGTGCTGAGTCCAACCTTTTTAATTTATACTTATTATACTTGTATATATTAGATTTTTACTGAATAAAACAATTCTAAAATTTTGTTCTGTCATATATGATATATTTAGTATTTTTCAATCGTTCTATTATTCCTATATCAAATGTTCCTATTTTTCTTACAATAATAATTTTTAATCATTAACTTGGTAAAATTAATTATTCACTTGAAATAATACTTATTTTACTTTTTTAAAATAAAACCATTGTAGAATTGTTTTTCAAATTGTAGACATACATAAAGAGTGAAACAATAACTTTTTTTCATCTTTAATATTTTTATCATTTTTTGAAATATAGAAAAATTTTGACAGTAACAATCCATAATTTTCATTATAATACAAAAATAATAAATTACAATAAATTTTCCTTTATTAATCTCTCTATAATAATTACTTTATTATTCATATCTATTGTCAAATATTTTCAAATTTTTCGTATTTACAATCATGTAAAAATCATCATGGATTGAGCAGGATTCAATTATTATGCTATGATGATAAAAAAAGGATATGATATTTAAGAACCTTATAATATTCATCGAGAAAAGAAAAAAGTATCCAATCAACATAAATTCTAAAATCAATCCTTTCTACGTAAAATTAATTTTTATTACTAATGAATATTCTACATGTTACGAATTTCTTCGCAATACACTGAATTGAAGCGAAATAGGACTATCAGTCTGTTAGTCCTACTTAGGTAGGAAGAAACTTGAGACTATGTTAAATTTATGATATAAGAAAAACAGATCTGTTAATTTAAAATTGCAAAAGCAAAATTATTAATAATATTACCAAAGGTAACTTTGTAGATGTAAATGTAAAACAAATCTTCAATACTCATTCAGTTTCGCATATTAATAAGCAAATATATATAGTAATATATAGTAATCTTTACTATAAATAATATTTAAAATATTGTTATAAATATATTAATATAATATATGTATATGTAATATAATATCGTATATTAATATAAATAAGCTTTAGTTTCGTATTATTTCCATATTATTTGTTTTTTTAATGAGAGTTTAATGAATGCAAGATACTCTCAAGTTACTGTTTTGTTTTTTCCTACTTAGTTGAATTCGTAATAATGATATTGAATGATATTATGATGAAACCTGAACTAAGTTATATTGAGCTAAATAAACTGATTTTATATAGAAAGGATTGATTTTAGTACCTATATTGATTAAACATTTTTCACTTTTCTCAATGACTAAATAAGGCTTCTTCATATGTAATTTTATTTAAAGGAATATTAACGAAGTTTCAAAAATTATATGACTATAGGAAGACTGTAAGAAAATAATAAATTTTATAATTTATAATAATATTTATCTCTTTGAAGCAATCTTTTTCTCAAACAAAATGTATGATAATTAAGATGAAAAAAATCCACAGAGAAAAATACAAGTTTTATTTTGATATTATCATCCTGTAATAATATATCTATCCGCAAACAATAATTTTTTTATTAGTTAATTTATTTAATTCCATTTGTTTGTATTTCATTATTTTCTACAGTAAAAGAAAATCTATTAGAAAATTCCAATAATAATAATGTGATTTTCTTTAATAATAACTTTGAAGAGCTAAGGTAAGTTATTTAATAATAAATAAAATATTCTTGTTATTTACTCTGTAGATATTATTGCGTATATGTACAGTAAAATATACTTTAAATTATGTTACGTTAATATATAAATTACAATAATATATGAATTTGAAAAATGTTTTTCACGAATGTTTTGCAGTTAAATATTATAAATATTAATTTAAGTAAGGAACATATTCGAATATTTTTAAATCGTTTTCTATGATATTTTATTTTTAATCAAAATAGTCAACGTATTTTATTTATTAAAACAAATTTAATTTTACTGATTGCTTATCAAAAACATTAATTATTTCCGAATTTTACACTTTTAATAATAAGAACAAAGTTTGTAGAAAATAATGTTCTTTAAATAATAATTAATTACATTATAATTTAGATAAAACATATACATACGTGAAAATATATATGTATAAAAGTATTTCGATGCATATGGCATTATTAACTATTATGCTACATTTGTAATAGAAAAAAAAACATTGGTATATATTCTGATAAAATTGAGTCGATTTATCACCATCACAAGAAATCGTGATTACTATACTATATTAACTATTATATATTAAACATTCACATTTTTTATGTTTGCAATTTTATGTGTGCAATTCTTTTTGAACAATATGTTAATATACATTAATATATTGCTAATATCAAATATTTGGCTTTAAAATAAATTAAAAAATAAATCTAGAAAGTAAATCTTAATTTTTGGAATTAGGATATATAAAAAGAATGTTTTATTTACGTATTGGAACTAATTAAATGAAAAAATAGTATATTAATACTATATATATTATAATTAATATGATAGTATCGTGAATTAAACGAATATAAAATTTAGGTTTATGACATAATAAGTAAAAACTATATTGTAAATATAGTACGAACATTCGTTTTACTTACGTATATTTTACAAAAGATTTAAAAACAATTAAACTTACACATAACTTCATTTTATTCAAAAATTTCACAAGCAGAAAATTTCACAATATTTTAGTAATCTATGAAAGCATTATTAAATATAAATAAAATATATATCTCGCATTTGGATTTTATTTCCTCTTTAAAATCTATGATTACTATGAATTACATTTTCAAAAAATGAAACATTCAATTATCATTATATTTGTTAAGAAGATTGATGTGTTTTTTGGTCCATTGAAATGTTTAATAAATTTTTCCTTGCATTTTTTCTAATAAATTTACGTGATAAATACTACTACTGGAAATGAAAGGACAAAGTAAGACAGTACAGTAGATTTGTGAAAGTATACATAAAACAGTATTTACAGCAATTAAATCTTGTACATATAAGTCAAAATAGTCCTTGCTCAAGTTATGTACTACAGGACTTTCTCTCCCTCCGTGTGACATAATCTTTTGGAGAGTCAGAACTGGACTGCACATTGAAAACTGGATTAGTTTCGTTTATTATTACGTACAGTATAGACATGTTACGAGTCTCTTGTAACTTTACTATACTTCTATTGGCCATTCTTTTGGCAATAACATACACCACCTCTTTACAAGTAAGAATTATTATCTTTTTATTGACTTGTTTTTTTATTATTTTTTTTTATTTAAATCGTTAAAATTACATTTTTTATTAAAAAATATACATAACAATAAGATATAAAAGATAAATTTTTAATTGTATATAAGAAGTGACGTATAATAATATTTATATATTAAAACAATAATAGTACCATATATCAATAGTAATTTAGAAATGTTAATTTATGAATTTTTATTTTCGAAAAATTCAAATTTGTTTAATTTTATATATATTATAATGTAAATATGTTACTGAAAATTATACAAACATAACAAACTATGAATAAAAGTACAGGCAGAATAAATAGATATTTACATTTGAATTATCGGAAAATTCATTATTATATCAAGCAGACATAATTAATGATTATTATTGAAATTCTTAATTCATAAATAAATATAAAATATTCAATGTCTGAATTTAACCTATAAATGCAAGTACTTAGTATATAAAGAATGCTAGGGGGATTATAACATGACTTAATTATTTTTTCTATAGATGAATGCTTAGAAGTCATTACGATGGTAGAGTTTTTCCATTTCCAAATGAAATTATACAATTTTTAATAAATTTAATCGATGTAGTTCATTATCTTTACAAAATTGTATACTATTTATAATAAAAAATCATTAGTTTAAGATATATTTTAATTTTAATATTTTAAACCTGTAAAAAATCATATCATATTGTATAAAAGATTATTCAAAGATATTTTATTGTATGTATTTTTATATTGTACATGTTTTATATTGTATATATTTTTATCTTTTGTAGTATTAAAAATTATAACAATTCAATTATACAATTATATAACAAAAATTATACAATTTCATTTAAGAAAATGTATGTTATCTTTATATGATCTCTACGTGTTCACTTGTAAAAAAAATAATTGTATCAGATTCTTTCCTATTTATTTCTTATCTGAAGAAACATTTTCTATATAATGGATAGTTTATTAATAATTTGTATTTACAAATTAAAATCAGACACTTTGTATAGTACAACCATATCTTTGTCTTTTTTTTCTCATTCTCTTTGCTTATATCCATAACAAAGCAGTTTTTTAATTTTGTTTTTACTAAGTAAATAATAAAATGCTATGACTAAGATGCGGATTTTATGCATTTCAAATTTTTTATGGACATTATTAAAAAAATATCTAAAAAAAAAACTTGTTTTACTATTTACTACTATTATTATTTTTACTATTACCATTATAATAGTAGTAAAAGAAAATATATATTTTATATTATATAGATATTATATTTAAATATATAGATATTTTATATTTTGTATTTTCGTATGTTATATGTAATGTCTATACATTTTTGCAACTTCCAATTTTCCACAAATATATAAAATTCGTATTCTAATTAATATTGCTAAATAAAAAGAAGATATTTTTCATATGAAAATTGTTATTGAAATATACGTATAACTAATTTTTCATAGTATCATTAGTACTATGAGTTTGATAGTATCATTGATATTTGAAATTCCAATATACAGTATTATATAACACACATATATTATACATTTTCATATTTATTATATATTTTATATTTATTCTATAATAAATAATTAACAAATTATTATATATTTTATATTTATTCTATAAATAATTAACGAATAAGCATAACGAATTATTTTCATAGTAATTCTGTTTGTTTGTCATATTTGTTTAGCATCCAATAGTGGTTGAAGATTATGATGATTACAATGAACATCAAAATTTCCAACCAATAGTAAAATTTGATAAACCGATTGTCGTGAAGGCCATTGAAAAATCAGAAAAGCAACAAGATTTTAGTAAAATTCCTGGAATTCCTGGTGTAGATTTTCCTCTGTATCATACTGTACCTCCAACAAGTTTTTCTTGTGCACACGTTCCATTCGTACCAGGAATGTACGCGAATGTGGAAACCGGTTGTCAGGTAATGAATTTAATTTTATAAATCATTTTATAATTGGTTATCGAAACTACTATAATAGCGTATGTATATTAATAACGAATATTAATATGAGTATTAATATATATTAATAACGTAATTGTACTTATAAATATATATTTAATTAATAAAAACATAATTTACATAATACTATAGATTAATTTTAGTTTGAGTAATTAAAGGATGTTATAAGAGTTTTTTTTTTGTTCAAAATTTTTTACTGTTTAACTCATTTAATAAATGATTTAACGACCTATTTTTTTCTTCGTATTATTTATTTATATATCTTTCAGTTCATTTATTTTTGACTAAAATTATTTTTGAGTGCAATAACTTCTGTAACTGTTGCTGTACAGGCAATTTAATATACATACTTTGCTTAGTGCATATACATTCACTTTTTAGCCTTGGATGTAATTAACATTTCTTACATTAGTTTTGGAGTTATAATTCTAGTAAATGAAAAATTTAATATTTTTTAAACGAAAAAGTCATTTATTATTTTGGAACGCAAAATGATAATCTTGTACTATTTGTAATAAGTAACTTTCTTTTTATTTTTACTTTATACTAACTTATTATAATTTTTAATAATAATTTATTTGTTTTTTATGTCTCTTTCTTTTTTTATAACCGGTTATTGAAGTTATTAAATTCAAGTGGATGACGAATTTATAATATTAATTACATATTCAAAAATTTGTAGCAATAATTGCTAGAATGTTTTTTTATAGTAATTTAGATATGCTTTATTATTTTTTATACTAATATACATATTTCGGACTTTTATTTGTTACCATTCTTTCTAAACTAAAACATTTAACTATTTCGTTCATTTTTAAATGGATTGATAAATGAAAAAAAACAAATGTAAAATTGTAATAATTTTAACGCTCATAACATAAATATAGTAAAAGTTTCCCGCTCAAAAGTCTTTCGATACTTTTCATTTGTAATATATTTAATACTTATCGTACATAATAAAGTTTTTAAATTACGAATATATCTTATAATACAATTGTTAATATATTAACACTTTAGAATTTCTTTGTACTATTTAATTTTTAGTTCTAAAATAAATTTACTTTGAGCGGACAATTTTTAATAAATTTTAATTTTGAGATTAAACCAATAAAATATGTTATTTAAATGAACAACATTTTGATTAAATCATTATGTAAAGTTTTTGAATAATAAATGGAATTTTTTATTATTATTAAATAACTTTATAATAATAAATTCTTTATAATTTTTATTTTTATAATTAATTAAATGTTCATATATTTGTAAATAAAGTTTTGTAAATACTTCAAATAGTACTTTAATATTTATAACACTATGTTATAAATAGTATTTCAAAATATTTAGTATTGAATATTATATCGATAATAGTATTTATCAAAATATAATAGATCGAATTGCGTAATTTGACAATATGAATAACTTCTGCAATATGCAATGTAAAATACATTCTCTTTAAGAAGAAATATGTATTTTATACAGGAATTTCATGAGAGCTTTTTTTGTGCTACAAATTTTGTATGAAGTTAGTATATTTTAAATAATCTAATTTTAAATAATTTGTTTGTTTACAAAATATCATGGTTATTTACAATTTTTTAAATAAAATATTTTCATGTAATAGAATTTAAAGTTTTATATGATAAATTTTAAAAGATCTCTTTTCTCCAATCTTTTACGATAATAACCAATTATTACTGAAGCATTTTCGAAAACATTATTCACAATTTTTTTACTATTTTTTTAAATTACAAAAGGTTCAAACTGATATAAGTGTTATGTATGTATATATTGATATAGATAGTGATGTAGATATATATAATTAATTAAGAATAATGATGGATAATCCTTATGCCTAATTGATGACAATAAAAAACAAAGACTAATATTAATATTAAACAAAGAATAATATTAACATTAAGTTTACAACAGATGGAGCTTAAATTAATATTCAAGCTAAACAATATTATTTAGAAAAAAGTAGTATAATTTCTTTCAAAATTTTTTCCAAACTTATTACAATAGTATTAACTTTTTGTTTTATATTTTGATCGTATAGTTCTCTTTTTGAATAAATTAAAGTACTTTATGTAGTAATACACATAATATGCTATATAGTTTGATAAATATACTTATGTTTTAGGCATATCACATTTGTCATGATGGTCGCGAAGGTCATCAAGGTGCATTTTTTCTCTGTACTAACGGAACTCTTTTCAATCAACAGGAATTTGCTTGTGATTGGTGGTATAATGTAAATTGTGCAGATGCTCCATATTTATATAGGTATAATTTTATATTTATTTTAATAAATATAATACATAATCTAATATTTAATTTAATTAAACTTTACATTAGGGCATCCTGACTTTTTTTATTGATTCCTGCGTTTTTTGATAGATAGTATTTGACTAATAAAATATTTCAAGTTTAAGAAATTACCGGACTGAAAGTTATGTCTGTAAAATGTATAAATATTTTATAATTCATAGTATAAGCATATGTATAAGCATATTTATAATTTCTTGTTTAATGAAATACGATATTTGATCGAATTAATTTTTAAACTTATAAAGAAAATTATACACAATTACAGTATGAAGATTTAGTTACGGTTATTGTAATTTATTTATTTATATCGAGGAAGCCATAATATGTCAGTACAGTAGAACTCCGTTTATGTTTATATAAATCTGTCGGGATATAAATAATTTGTACATATAATTGAAGTTTACTGATTTTCTTCTATTATCTTTCAATTTCTATCAATAAGATAATATATACTGTAATATACATATTCTAGTAATAAGATAATATACATTGTAATATATGAATTCTATTTATTTTAATTAAATTTTTAATATCCGATTAAATGAACTCTTGCTGTTCGAATTTACTTATTTGAACTTGAATTCCTATATAACTATTATATAAATTATAAATTGCTAATAAAGAGGAAAATCAGTGGAGAATCCTAGTATATAAACTCCAATATATAACCTATAGTATTTATCCTCGGACAAATTCATATAAACGAACTTCTACTGAAATCTGGGTATTTGAAAATTTCATATTCATCTCTATTTTATTAGCATTTTATCTTTATTTTATTAGCATATCAAATGTAATGATAACAGTAAAAAGAATATTCTAATATAAAATGAAATCTAATAATTGTAAAAATTATTGAATTATTGATTACTTTCAAATATTAATTATCACAAAAAATGGATGATAAAAAATAAAAACCATTCGAATTAAAACATTTTCTTAATATAAAAATTTATATAACTTTTAGTAGTTTGGATAAAAATAGAATTAAAATAAAAGAAAATTTTGGATTTATATAAGTACCAGATTGTAAATTTGGTATTTCACATAGAAAACTTTCGTCAACCCTTAGTATCATTTATTTTTTTTATTTTTCTATTTTCCGTTACATTTTATAAAAAAATAAACAAGAAATTCCTAGTGTAATAATTTTTTAATAATTTTATGTAAATGGAAAATATAACATTAATGTTACCAGCTGTTAATGCTCGATTGTGCTTAATGTTACATTAGTGTTAAATAGATTAGTATATTTGTAATTAAATTATCATATTCACAATATAAGGGAGAGAAAAAAATTAATAGCAGTTAAAATAAAACTTCTTTAAATTTTTTAGTTAGATAGTTAAATAGACAATTGATTAATTTTTAAATAGAACATTTTTTAACTGAAATAAAATTAAAAATTTTGTGAATTTTGTATTTAAAGCAATTAGAAAAAAGTACGTAAAAAAGAGTGCACGATAATTTCATTTCATGTAATATCATATAATGTCATAATTATGAAGGTAATTATGAAGATCTAAATCAAAAATTTAAAAAAAATGAGTTTATCAGTTATTCCACGTCACATTCTTTTGAAATAAAATAATCTGTTGTAATTTCTAAGAAACTGTGAAAATTAAAGCGTTGAGTTGGCTGTTGCGTCGTTAAACGGAATTCAGTTAATGTTCATTTTGATAGTGGACTAAGTTGCATTCTCAAATTATCATTTTGGTATCAATTTTTGGTATCTGGCCATTTATTTTTGATGATCGTGATTTTGGCTCAATAGAAATGAGAATAAGAAAAGTGAATTATTTATACATCCCTGAACATTATTATGAATTAATAGAACTATATGTAAAAAAGAATCTATTTTTGGTAAAACGAATGAAGCAGAATTTTATTTCAACAAAACTCAGTAACAAAAAGAGCAAAAAATATTACGGGAAAATCTGTCTTTTAGCTGAAAATACAATGGACAAGATTTTTATAAAATACTCCATATAAAATGATCTATAAAACTTCTTTAAATGATACTGAATTCCATGTTTTAGACTTTCACCCAAAAGAGGTAGGCCAAAAATATACGAAAATATCTACTTAGTTCCATTATACACCATTATTAGAGCACTAACAGAAGAAAAAATAAAGATATTAAGGATACTACTCTATACCCCACTAATTTACCAGAAATATTTTAAATCACTCAAGACTTAAAATCCCATTTCCGATGAGAAGGAAATTAGAAATGATAAAAATTAACTTACACAACTACTTAGAAACTTAAGAAACATAATTATAAAATTAATAGATTTGATTTAAATTTTTTTTACAGTAAAATTCGTTGTTTTTTATTAAGACAGTTAAATTTGAAAATGGTTTAAATCATTTCAAGCTTCAAAAATATTTCCTTATAAGCTACACACAACATTTCATAGTCTTAATAAATTCTTATCTTACAAGATCAAATATTTCCTGAAAAATTTTGTTTCATAGTAAAATATTTTTTAATTTATTCAAACGCAAACTTTTAAATAACTCGAAACGAGAAATATATGATTTAGACTATTTTCATAATCACCGACATGTATCATGATACTAAGGATCATTGTCAAATGAATCATGCAAACATTATAACAAAGTATTAATGTAATGAAGTATTATATTCTCAGTATACACTTAATGAAGTATTGTTTTTAAAACTTTATTTATAAAGTTTTAAAAATATTTTATCTAATCAAGAGTAAAAGATAAGCATTTAATTATAATTTTAGAATAATTAAGATAATATTTTTTGCTAAAGGAAAAACAGAGAAAGATAAATATTTTCACGAAGCGTTCCTATAAACTTTAAGATTTCCTGAATTTATAATATTTGCTAGAAGAATAGTAAAAAACTCCAAATTCTCCATTAATCTTAAAAATCTTTTGATGATAAAAAAAATTAACACAAATGGAAATGTTTATAAAAACTTAAAATAATAAAAAAGTTATGTCTTTATCTTAAATATATTTAACACTAATTACTATTAACATCTTAACAACTATAGTAAGATTTAAAGATATTGTATAATTGATTACTATTTTTATTATATTTTAATATAATACGTTTATATATAATTATATTTTAATTTTTATTATATGTATATGCTAGTAATAATTAGTATGTATTTACTAGTATTAGTATGTATTTATTATATGCATGCATATATATATATATATATTATATTAAAAGATGGAAAACGCTCAATGAGCAAAGAAATGATCAGAATTTTGATTAAAATTCTTTGAGATTCTTTTTTCTTTGAAGATATATAGTCTTGACAATCAATTAAATAAATTAGAAATTTCTTGTCTCAAAAATTTAAATATTTCAGTTTTAAATATAATAATCACTATTAATGATTCTCATATAATAGTAATTTTATTATACTAAATGTAAATATTTAAATTTTTATTATTCACTTTCAATTTTTTTATTATTGAGTGTTTATATATTTTTATTTCATTTGTTTTAGGTTAAATTTAGACCCATTGAAGAATCCTTATATACCAAAGAAGAAACAGGAAATAATTCGCAAGCAAAATATGAGAATCGTTGTGTATTGAAATTTGTAATCTATATCCTAAATATAGATTAGGAACTGCCAGTTATACAAATTTAAATTATTGAAACGCTGCGAAATGTTTTACTGCTTGTAAAAGTTGTTTCTCATAAATGTATTCTCATTATGCTTACAAAACATTTTCTTATATACTATTATATTCCTATCTTTCCAGATTCTTTTTAATGCAAAAAAGTTCTGTATTCTTAAAAAAAAAAAAAGAAATAAAGAAAGGAAAAATTGGGGTATATTATACTATTAAAATATTAGGTGGTTGCATTAATTTCTACTGTTTGACTATGGATGATTATAATTGCGTATTGTGTGAACTATAACTGTTATCTTTCACTTCTGCCATATTTTCCCACAGGCATACATTCATCAGCAGCTAGTCCGTGTGTATATACAAGTGCTTATTTATAACAGAAACTGTTGACGCCTTGACGTTTTTCTTCCAATGTATACTCATACACTATTGTGACTTGAAAAACAGTGCAGCTGAATGCTCATCGAATTCTTGAGAATACTTATGGTGACTTTACACCATCGGAAATAGTGTGTGGAAATTGGTTTCGAAGATTTAGGAAGGGTGATTATGACATTCACGACAAATAACGGTTAGGTCATCCGAAAAAGTTATGATCAACAACTCGAAGCTTTATTGAAAGAAAACTCAGCTCAAACAGCAGTCAAAAAATTAGCTGAATAATTTGAAATCGATAAATCGACAATCTCACGTCGTTTACATACAATGGGCAAGATTCAAAAAGAAGGAAAATGGGTACCACTTCCAAAATGAATTGACCGAAAGTGCCAATTATTTAAACATATTGATATCTTTGTTTGTATTACGACCAAAGTTATCTGTCTCTTCTGAGAAGGTTTCTGTATAAGAGGTCAGTCAATTGAGTTTTTTTGAAGTAGAACTTTTTATTTTTGTACCTTGTCGAACCTCTTTGTATTTTAATATTCGATATTGCGCGGTTGATACTTTAATTTTTATAACAAATCATCAATCGTGGCCCCGATCAGTACAGTGGAATAATCGCGCATTCCTTCGTTATAACGTCAGAGATACATTTCTTAACGTTGAGTGACGAACGTTTAGTACTTAATCAGTATTTTTGTTTGGAGTGATCTCTTACCACTGTGACACTTGCAGGGCATAGAAAAAAAAACGGTGTATTGAAAGCGGGGATGAAAAATAGATTTATTTCGACAACCCGAAACGCAGAAAATCGTCGTTGGGCCCGGCTAATCGTCAACATCGACGCTAAGACGAAACATTCACGGTCATAAGGTCATGCTCTGCATTTAATGGGATATGGAAAGCGTCGTATATTACGAGTTGCTGAAACCGAGTCAGTACAGATCGGTATCGAAAGCAATTAGACAATTTATACGAAAATTTGATGTACAATCGACCATCAATTGCTTCAAGTCGCGGAAACGTTATCTTGCTGCATGACAATACTCGGTCACATGTTGCTTTAACAGTAAGAAAAACTAGAGTTTGAATGGGAGATTCTCCCCCAGCCTATTCTTCAGACTTTGCCCCGAGTGATTACCATTTTTTTCGGTCGATGCAACATGGTCTGGAAAATACCCATTTCCGAAATTACAAAGAAATCCAAAATTGGGTTGATGAGTGGATTGCTTCAAAAAACAGATAATTCTTTCGAAGCGGAATTCATCTTTTGCCCCAAAAGATAGGAAAAAGATTATAACTGGGGAGGACAAATACTTTGATTGAAGTATTTATGTAAAAGTAATGTGAAGTAAATGCTTAAAGAGTAAAAAAAGAACAGCGGAAATTAATGCAATCACCTAATAATTCATCAATTCACTGCTATTGATAAATATACCATCATATTTGAATATAAGAATATGAAAACATGTAAAGAAATTAATAATTTTTATAATGTTCAATTTTAGTTTACAAAATAGTTGAATTTTAATTTATTTTATAAATATTATAACGAAGTTCGTAATATATATATATATACATTGCAGTATGTTTTACGTAATGCACGTGATTGAAACAGAAGTATATTCAGAATTTTTAAATCGTCTAAACTCGAAGAAAGCTCTAAAAATAATATACGTAAATATATATACAAATCCAATAAAAAAAAGATTAATCTGAAAAACATGTTAAACTATACTTTTCTAATAACGATATAATTATAAGGGAAATATGCAATAACGCCAATTTATTTATGTGTATGTTCTTTAATCAAAAGTATATTTTCTAATTACAGGTGCTATTTTATAGTAAAATGGCTATAAATTTCTCTTTTTGAGTTTTAAAAGATATTGCTAAGTAGTACATTTCCCACTATATACATACTTCTACACTCATATTGTTTTTTCGTCAAAAGAAAAGTAATAATGAATGTAATTAACAATGAAATTCTAAGGAAAAAGATACGAGAGTTTTTTTAATATAACACCCCTTTTATGAACAATCATTGCTTTAGATTGACCAGTCCTCTAAATATTTTTAATAAGTCATAAATAAGTTTTCGGTGTTTATGTAAAATGTGAGAAATTTTCTACGCCTGTTTTTAATATTTTCCTGTCTTTAATATTATTAGGTATGGAAGTTAATTCAGCAAATTGTCATTTATTTGTTGGTTTTATTTTGGGAGCATTCTGATGTTTTTTGAATGTTGATGTTTTGAAAATTGTTTTTTAGATGATTCTATGTTATAAAACAAATCTTTATTGCATTTGGAGGTAGTTTTCATTTAATAACTTTTCAAGTTCTTCAAATATTTAATTTTCAAATTTTTATGTTAAGATATTTTTAATCAATCCATCAAAATTAGAGGAGAATCATCCAGTGATCAAAATTAGTTTTTATTTTTTTTTACGAAATGTTAACATTTTATTTGATAAAAACAAATAGTTGTAACAGTGGGTTATATGTTCCGGCATCATATTGTTTATTCTATTGCTATGCTCACACGCCAAGCATATATGTCGATATTCCAATGTTAAAAATTATTTTCTAAATATTTTCTAGATATTTCTCTGATATTTTATTTCTCATGTAAGTAAATGATTCTATTCTATTATGTATACTATATCTAGTTTATTAAATATAACAAACAGTCTCAGTTTTGTAATTTTCTTTGTATATATTATATCTATTATCTAAAATGTTTCTACACGTTTGTTATATTATCGATCAATCAACTGAATAAAAGTAGAGAAAATAGAAAAAGCTGTAATAATTTAACAAATCAGATGTTGGAATTTAATGAAGAAATTATCCATTTATCCATCATTTATAATCGTTTCAAGTGTAGTGCATCGAATGTAAAACATGTATTAAATAATACACAGACCAAGAAAATATTAATCATTTTACTTACATTTAAATAAATGCAGAAATGAAATTTGAATAAAAATGTATATTCTTAAATCTGAATATCTTTTTTTGACATTGTTAATCATTTAAATCTAAAAATTTACTAATTTAATAATTAGTCGATACTGGATAATAATTTTTCATTTTCACGAATTATAAATTTTTATTATTAAATTTTACAAAAAAATGATTTTTTTCAATTTATTAAGTTCCATTTAAACTATAAACTCGTTTTCGAAATTTTAATTTTTATCAACTCTAACTCAAGGTATAACAAAACATCTTAGAATAATCTGAATGATTTTCTCTTACTATTGAAAAATGTTTAATTGAGAAGTAAAAGAAATATATTGTTCTTTTAATAATTGATACTTTGTCCATATAATGATTTATATTTTAAGATTCAATGTAAAGGCATCGAATTAATTTCTAATATAATCGTTCACATTTCACGGTCGATTAAGGTCCAACATAGACGAGCGCTTTACAGTAAATTTGCCGTAAATTTGCCGTGGCAATTTGCCACCGAGTTTAAGTGGTTTACATTACGTACATAATTGTTTTTTTACATTTGTTTTCGCATCTAAAAAGTATTGCGTCCAAATTACTGTGAACCGCAGTTGCGGCGGCGAATTTGTCGCAAAAATCGCTCGTCTGCATCATCCCTGATGCCTTTTTATGTTCCGTATTGAAGTTTTTAAAAAATAATACAAAGTGTATTAGAGAAAGAAAAAAAAAGTAGAAATAAAAATAAATGTTTCCAAACATATTTTTTTGCAAATTTTTTATTATTATTTCTAGATGATGTAATTGAACTCATTTCAGTGCATTTTAAAAATATGAATGATAATATACAGTGTGAGTCACATAAAACAAGACATTTAAATATATTTTGATTGCTATTGAAGTTAGGGAAAAAAATATTCACGCGCGGTTCGTTGGCTTATTAAGATACATAAAATGAGACGAAGAACGTGATTTTATATGATACATTGCATGTATTAGCAAAATATACTGCTATTGGGTGATGAACTATTCTTAGCTTCTCAGAATATTAGCTCAGTGTTAACTTTAATATTACTAAGCCGGTAATATTTTTTCTTCAATTTTTATTTATAGAGGGCAAAATTCATTAGTTAGTCATCTTTTTTCTGCGATAAAACAAAATATAGGGAGAGCTCTTGCGGCGACATCGGGCAGATCTTTTGTGATAGTTTTTGTATAGCAATTCTTCAATATTTCTTCTATGACAATCCTGTAGCAGTCATCATTTGCGACTCTTAAATTCATGAATAGTAATAGAATAAGTTTCAGAAATGATGAAGTGCCTTTAGAACTGCTTACTACGTGTTGATTATTAAGGGATTGTTCGTTTGACTTGAACGCAATGTTACTCTCATTATCAGACTATTGTAGACTTTACAATCCTGAGCCATTGGAAAATTGTTAAAAACCGTCTCCCTTTTCATCGATGAGCTTTCATCGGAAGTTTCTGGGCCTCAAAATGTGAGCAAATCATTCACATCACTTGTCAATTCCGTACGCGTTTTGTTTAAATATTTTCAAGAATTCCGCCTGAAAGGATGCCAGGGGATGGATTATACATAGCATGTATGCTATCGAGATATGCTTCGGATAACCTGACCTTCCAATTTTATTGAACCAGCATGATATTCTTCAAAATTTTCTCTTCAAAAATAGCGTGAAATCTCGGCTGTGCCATAAATTATGTCATCGCTCAAAGTTCCCGAACAAAAGCATTAGACTAAAATTATATAATCACTGTTCTTTTATACGTAGTCAATTTTTTATAAATGTTAATAGCTTTTTTTTATTGATGGACACGTAATCAACATGTAAAAGTTAATTTCATATTTTAACGAAGACATATATTCTCTATCTGTAATAACATTATTGACATCAGCATATGTACGTTACGACAACAAATACTTTAGTATCATGCATTTTTTTTTTAGCATTAATAGCAACCGAAATATTTAGATATTATGTGACTCATCCCTGTTATTAACATTGAAATGCTATTGAAAATGATCTCAAAAGAACTTTTCCTATTATTACAAGATATAAATTTTTGAACTATATAAACTATTCTTACTTAACATTATATGTTTTCTCATAACAATTCATAATTTAGATGTTTATAACAGATTTTCTTTATCATACTAGTAAAACAGTAATTTATAACATAGATTTAAGATATTATTATTAGCAATTTTAAATTATTTATATTTATTATTATTTAAAATTTATTAAAATTCCAGTAAAATTAGTTGAATTATTTACATTGTACTGTATTCCACCATTCACAACGTTTCTTTACATTGCTAAATGCTGTTCCCGAAGGACAAAGTGATGAAGTTTTTGACCAACCAGAGCAATCGTGGAAAACCTACAAATAAGAAATTATATAAAAATTATATAAATATATAAGATGTACAACCCTACATTGGTTCAAAAGTATAGAAAATATTCGTACATTCAATGAAAAATCGATATCTCAAACTCTTACAACTTTATGAAAACAAATCGTACAACAAATTTTTCATAAAAATATTTAAATTTGAAAAATATTCGAAAACAAAAATATTTGTACTTTGTACTCTCTTTGAAATTACGAAAAATATTTTTGAAAGAAACGAACTTAATATTATGAAAGTACCCAGATAGATTATTGTATGATAGGAATTTTTCATCGAACAAAATTATTGTCGATATTTTAAACTTTAAAATATTATAGCTTCGTGAGAAAAACTTGAATTTTATTATTTATTTTAAAGTATGATTTTAGTTTCATAATATTGAATTCATTTTTTCCAAAGATATTTTTATATTATTTCAAAGAGAGTAGATAAAGATATTTTTTCTTTCGAAAATTTTTAAAATTCATTTTTATAAAATGAAAAACTGTTTTTAATTAAACCAACATGTTCTTAAATATTAAAGTCTTTATGTCAATATCTCAAAATTGCGATTTTTTTCACGGAATTATAAGAGGTTAAAATATTGACAATTTTTCATCGAATAATATTGTATATGTATAAAAATTAATAATGCCGAAATACATGAAATTTTAAGCTGCATGGAAAATTGTTGGAAGAAAGAGTACGATAAAATATGTACTCACTTGACAATTAGTTTCAACATCAGCAAACATGCCTCTCCTACCATTGCACATGAAACCAGTTTCTGGTATCCTGGTGAGATTCGGGTAGTGAGAAATTATATCGTCAGCATTCAATTTTACATTTTGGTATAATATTGTTTTTGGATTTATTTTAATGTTTCCCTGTAATTCCTGTTTTGGAATGTGAGGAGAAAAATTTTGGTTCCTGTCTACAGAATGAGATTCGACGTGTCTCGAAGATCGCTCGTGAAACTTATTCAAAAATTCCTGGTAATCAGCAATGATCTGCAAATAAATCAGATATTTTTTGTATATTTTCATAATACAAATGTTGCGTTATGTTACTCATGTTAGTATCTTGAAGCAAATCATGAACTCATAAATGATCGATTTGTAACTTTTCCTGGAAAATACAAAGATACATCTTCTGTCTAATGATTTATAATTTTAAGTATTTATTTTTAAATCTTACTTTGAACAAATTAAATCTATTTTATATTCTTCAAAGAATTATTGAGCATTATTCTTTTGTATGTAAATTTTTCGATATATGAAATAAATATTTATTTACATTAAATTTCTATATTCAATACGTGTTATATTTTATATTAAATTTTATACCAACATAAAAATTGTTTATTTTGAATATATTAGAAATAATTTTTATTTTACTATATAATCATTGATGTAAACATAAGAAAAAACTTAATTTACATGTAGAGTGTTTTATTTTTATCCCGCCAAACGGTGCTAACCTGTTCTATGGTTAATATTTAAAAAAAGATGTTATATGAACATAGAGTTGCAATTGTGTTATAATAAAAATACTAAAATTATAAATGATTGATTTTTCATTTAATTTTGCATGGAAATATTGACATTATTTCATTATGTTTATTATTAACGTCATTGTAACTATTACTATACACATATTACTATACATTACAAAATAGCTATTAATTGAAAAAAGTATCTTTAGTATTTTTAATAAAGTATTTACATTTTTATAACATTACAATTTTATAACTTTTTAATAAAATATTTACACTTTTTAATTATAGATTATTATAATATAGATATTTTTAATTATAAAATATTCTGACACTGTTTGGCGTGATGAAAATGGAACATACTCTGTATTAATTTTTCTGATCTGTAATTAAAATATTAATGTATATATATAAAATGTAGAATGAGTAGATATTTAAGCGTAACTGTGATATATTATGATGGAGAAAGAAAATTACGTAAGGAGAACGTTTTATACATATGGAAATATGCAATACGTGAGAGCAACATGACTTAACTGTTGCTATGAAAGATGCTCACGAGATGAAATCTGTTAAGAAAGGAAAAGGCGTAAATAATGTGTTATTGGTGCTTTGCTTGTAATTTGCATACCGCAGATGCAAGTGAGCGCGTAGTAGCGAATATATTTCCGAGTACGGTTTCATTCGCGTTTCGAATCCATGACTAGACTATAACTAGAGATGACTATCTTCTTGCAGCAGGTAATCTTAGACAATTGCGGTTTGTTTTAACGAAGTAGATAAACTAGAATCTCATGTGTCGATATACATCTTTTTTTTACAGATCGTGATATGATTTTTCTATCATACACACATACAAATCTTATACATCAAATGATTATTGTTACTTTTACTATTCATCGCACGATGATTAGTTTTAATCCATCATTTTTAACGTAAACTTAATCGTTTATTAAATCTCGCAAGAAATATGAAACTTTTATAAATTTGAATTTTTCAAAAATGTTTGACAGCATTTTTATTACTTGCGTAAGATGTGAAGATGTTAGTAAGTACATTCATTACAAATACCTGTTAACTGACATTCGGCAAGCATTTGTAATTCTATATGTCACCCATCTTTATTAACTATTTACAAATATCTTTATAAATCATTTGCAAATAGAGTATACTAAATACTCGATTCGATATATTGAATATATACCTGATGAGAATTGAAAAGTGCTATATTGTCGACAATGTAATCATTGAATGGCTCATAAATGGAATCCCAATCGTAGCGGATATTCCAGGTTGGTACAAAAGTTTCTTGTAATAAATTGACATTGTCAGGAAATACTAAAGATGTTACGATAGGTTTGTAAATTCCAGGTTTCGACGGTGGTATTATTGGTATAAATTGTCTGAAATTCGTGTAGGTTTGTGATTTCGAAAAATCTTGATGCTTATTAAAATAATTGCTCGTATGCTTATGACCATTGTATCGCGAATACGGTGCGCGAATAACATAAGTTGTATCAATTGCTTTTGCACGATTGTAATGAAATCTGCCTTCGGGTGGAATATATCTTCCATCTGACGTTAAGTACACCTTTAAAGATAAAATAACGCAATTAATTTTCATTTATGTTAACTATATAGTTAAATCAAACTGTTATTAAAAAGAACCAATGAAGTGGACAAATATGATATAAGTAATTAGATAATAGGTAAACATATGTAGATACGGAAACAGAATGGATTTTTATTTAAACTCATATTATAAATTCAAATTTAATTAATTATTGCAATGTTTGTTTATAATTTGAAAAATACAATACTTTTAAAGTATAATATTTTTGTCAATATATAACTTTGACTCTTCGATGTTTTTATTTCTTTAATGTTTATGAAATATGAAATACATTTATATTTACATGTGAGATTCTATGGAAATAATAATCGAAAATAATAATCGATTTTTTTGTTTCACTCAAATTGTTCGAAAATGCTATTATAGTTATTTAGAAAATGTTTGATCTACTTTATTTTTTTATACATACCTGTATTACTTCTGGCATGTTTTTAACATGTTGAGTGTGTTTATGTATATTTCGAGCATCTAGGACTACCCCATCAGGTACTGTGATGCCTTCTTTGTTTAATCGATTTAACGCTAAACGATCAGTTTTAAAAGCTTCTTCTGGAATTTTACCTCCTAATGCTGGTAAAACTTGTTCTCTAAATATTTGTCGTTTTTGCTACAATCATAAAAATTTGTTTGTTTTAATAAATATTAAAATGATAATTTTTAATTTTAAATAAACAATAAAAGTTTGATTATTTAATGGAACAATATATCGCACACTTGAAACAAAAATGACTTGAAAACATAGTAACTCGAAAAAGTAAGTTTTTTTAGCAGAAGAAAAAAACAATTTTTGAACAAAATTAGAAATTATTTTGATAATCAGAAGAAACGACGCATAATTCAAAATAATATATTTTTCATTGTATCAACACCTATTTGTTCACGACAATAATTAAAATTAAATTTATAATGAGACACTTATAGAACATAGCACAGTATCACATGAATCAAAATGAACGACAAATAATAAAAATAAATGAATGATATTTTCGTAATTAGTCAAGAAGTTGTTTTTGAACATTCTCAGTGATAATTTGAAAATCATATTTTTTAAGTTGCGTCGCAAGTGTGCGATATGTATACTTTTAGTAAGTAAATATTCAATTAATATAATATTTTCATAAAAAAATCTTTATGTACGTTTTCAATATTTTGTGATTATTGATGTAATTATTTTTCTCTAATATCTAATATAAATATTAATATTAATATATGATTGTTAATTAATATATTATTTGTTGCTAATTAATATTAGGGTTTGTAACAGAAATTAATCTTGCATCATTGTATCTTACCTTTTCTGCGATAACGCATATCATTAAAAATACGATGATAAGTATTAAACGAAACCAATTTTCTTTTTCAGTTATTGTCTTCATTCTAATGGAAATTTATTGGTTGATTTTTCACATAATCAGAAATATCTTTTAAGTTTCTTTCAATTTCCTAAAATATTTTTAAAGAATATATTAATTATAAAATTCTATTTATGTCACTCATAACAATTATAGTTGAATTGTATTACAGTAAAAATAAAATATTTCTCTTAATATTTTTAATATCTTAATATTTATAATCTCTTATAATCATATTATATTATATGTCTTACATATTAATTATATAATATATATGTTTTTATGATTTGTAGGAAATTACAATCTTTCCGAAACAGGCATACTTTCATTTCAAATAATTTAGAAATTCTTTTATTATATACTCAATATTATATTATATTCTTTTATTATATACTCAATATTATATTATATTCTTTTATTATATACTCAATATATTGTTATTTTGTTATATCTAACATTCTACAATGTTTTTTATAAAAAACATATTTTTTCATATAAATATTTGCTATATTTATTGTTATTTCTTAGTATATATATATATATATATATATGTTAGTTTATAGTATATCTCTCTAAATTGCTATAATATGTACTACTGCTATTATTATATGTAAAATCTTTTTCATTAATATTGTAGATATGAAATATATTAAATTTATTACAGACTTTATGATACATAATCTGTATAATAAAAGATTATATATTTGTTGTCAACAGATAATGCTGAGTATTTATTATTAACTAACTATGAAAAAAATAACGACATAATAATATAACAAATTCTTAAATTAATTTTTACAAAATAACAATATGTTGATTTGTACAAACAAAAGAAAGGTATAAGAAACATGTACATATATAAGTTATTTTTTTCTAAAAAATGATAAATTATCCGTCTAAAAGAACGATTACATTATCAAATTTTTTTGATAATAAACAATATTTACAAAGTGGTTTTCAATATTTTATCTGAAATTTAACTTATTTAAATAAGCGAGTTATTGTACAATAACAAAGCGAGTATTTGTGTCAATGATCTTTTATTTAAAATTTTTTTACTGATTTTATTGTTAATAAAATTTTGATTCAATTATTTTAACTAAAAATATTGATAGTTTACTTCAGGTATTTAATAACTAATTATACGCGCGTGTAAATTTTTATTTACCATAAACATGCAAGAAATCGCCATAAACATTGTTTGTTTAGTATAAATAACGTACCGTTAAAACAGGTGTGAAATTCTCGTGTGACAAAACTCGCTCGTCTGCTTTGAGCCTTGTGTTATTCTATCCAGCAATCAACATCTTTCTATCTGGTACTTACTATTAGTATAATACATCTATGCTTTATATAGTTTCATAGCCTTGTTCTAATTATTTCTCCCAAATACACCTGTCGTAACTCTACTTTATTTAATAATAAATACAATATTTTATATGCCATTTTCATTACTTGAATGAACACATTTTCTCCTTTACTATTTTTAAAAAATTTACTAGAAAAATACAATGATACTACAAACAGTAGTAACATAACAATAAATGACAAAAATATCAAAACTTTAAGATAAAGTAGGATTCTTTATATTGGATTAAAAAACACATTGAATTTTATATTTATTGTATTCTTATAATGTTGTGATGTTTAATAATATTATTACTCGGCTTAAAAATAACTAATTTAATTCGTAACTGCAAATAAAATTTATTATAAAATTATTATCGTAAAATTTTTCTCGGTTGTATAGTTACTTAAAAATTAAAAAAAAAATTTATATTAAATTATATTCGGGAGCATTTTATTGAAAATACATCTTGATGCTGTATTGAGTTTAGAAGTGTTTATGAGTAATTCGAGAATATAGAATATTTTAAAAGTTGATGCCAAATTTCAAAAGCGTCTAATATTTGTCAAAATAAGCAAAAAAATCTTAATAAAGATAGACTTAAAAATAAAGTTTCGGAAAAGTTTTTGTCACTGAGATATTATCTTTATACATATGTTCAATATGTTCCCCGTTCATTTTGATTTGCACTTCTCATAAACGAACGCACGTGTTGTATTAAATATGATTGAATTTATATTTCTTTCGATTAATTCTAGACAGAATAGAATTTATGTATTATGCTGTTATTATGGATTTAAAATCTAGTAACTTCGAAAGTAATAATTTTTGGATCCATGTTTATTAAAACATTTTTGCTTCTTTAATAAGTTCTACGCACTCTTGAAGTTTGGCAACTTTTTTAAACACTTTATATATCGTCAATTATACTCAACTATTGTATAATGCTGTCGTATTAAATCAAAAAGAAATCTGGAATTTTCTTTTAAATCAAATTATTAATACCAAGTATAAAAATAGTTCATTTATATTGTAAAAAAATCTTAACTGCATTGACACTGAAATATAACTGAAGTGTAACTGTATAACTGTAATTTATATTTCAGAAATATATGAAATCGATGTTGAATCGATGTCTGAATGTTAAATATTGAAAGTTTTTCTTTTCTAAAATTGTTTGTTGAACCACTTTTTCATCAGATATGTCTATATGTCTTGAATTAACACGATAGACTGTGGTAAATAAATATTGTAGCAAAATCGTCAGTGAACAGTAAATATTATTTGCTCAAGAAGTACATCAATTAATTTGATTATCATACATTGCAATTTATAACTTTTTTTATTCATTTTTACTTTATTGTTAAACAGCAATTTATATTTGATGTGCTCTGTTATTACGTTAATATCGTCAGAAATTCTTCATTCTTAGAAAACATTTTTCTGCTAGTGCTAGCATTTGTCTTTTTTTGTGTTTTGTAAGACATTTTTTTCATCCTTTGTATTTTTTTCCATTAGTAAAAATATCTCAACAAATTTTATTTTTAAATTCTAAATTTTCTAATTTTTTCTTGAATGTGTATATATGTACATACATGTATAATAACCTCTTCTGCGCACGTATCATAACATGATGAACATTGAATTCTATATATGTATATTATATATGTGTACAGGATGTTTCATTTTAATTTATTACACAATTATTTTTGTAAGTATTCATTATTTGAAAAAAATATACGAAATAAAACGTATTCTGTTTTGAGGAAAACATCTTATGATGGCCATCAAATTTTTATAGATAGAGGCATTTCCGAAATCTTAAGGTTATCTCCATTTTCTAAGATAAAATTATATATTTTTTAATGCACTAATTAATGCAACTCGACATTTTCTATAAAAAAATATTGGTTTATGTATGTTGAAAATTCATTAGTTTAGGAGATATTTTAACTTTAAATCTCATTCATGAAAGATAAAGATTATATTGATAAATTCTAATTTATCTTTTCCCATCTTTTGTACGATAGATTTTACAAAATTAAAGTTGTGTATTCTACGTATTTATGTATCAATTTCTAAGTTTCACAAAACTATTGTACAATACTATTGTACACTATTGTGTGAGAATAATCTATGATTTGATGTTAAAATATATTTTTAAGAATGTAAAGTATGTAATAATTATAATTATAAGGAGTAATTATAGAATAATTAATAAAAAAATGAAGATGAAGAAGTTAGTCTTAAAAAATAAACAAGAGGTCATTTGTGATTAATTGTAAACATTTAGACCCAATAATATACTATAGGACATTTGATTCTTGAAACTGAACTAAATGCGATATTGATGTTACACTTCATACACAAACTTATAATATTATGAACCCTCAGAATTGATACATATATGTCGCAACATATTTTATTATTCTATATAGAATGAAAGCTTAATTACATCGGAAATTATTAATTATATGAAAAAATATTTCAGACAAGAGTTGAATATTTTAAACATTATCTAATATAACTAGCATATCTGTAAGCATACATGTAAAGATCATATCAAAAAGGTACGTGATTTTCAAACAAAATCATATAATTTTTTATACATAATTCGGATTATTTCAGTATTTCCTGTAAAAAAGTGTTAACCCAGATATATGTCAAAAAACTACATATTTTAATTTTAATTTTAATTTAAGTTTATTTTTTAAAATCTATCATACGTAAGAGAAGAAAAATGCGGAATGGTAATATTGTATTTACGATACAATAATTTTCGAATTTTTTTTTATTTTGCACATGATGAGTTTTACAAAATTGAATTTGGTTTTGCAATATAAATAGGTTAATACTTTTTTCAGAGAAAATACTGAGATAGATAAATTAAAAAATATGTAGTTCTATTAAAAGAAATAAAATTGACCTTTCATGCTTTATATATTCAGTGAAATCTAAAAAGACTATCTATAATTTGTAATATAGATTTATTTATTCATTAGAAATTTATTAAAATTTGTTTATTTACTAAAAACTTATTAAAATTCATTTGTTTAACAAAAATTTATTAAAATATATTAAAAATTATTAAAGTTTGTTTACTTATAGATTTATTAAAATTTATTTATTACTATGAAATTATACAAAAATGCCTTAAATATAAATATTTTGCATATATTGAGTATCTACAAACATAATAGATGAGTTATTACTTCAGATAAATTATTTTTTTTTCAATAGAATAATATGTTCTGTATGATAATAATTCTGTATTGTAATAATTGTGAAAAAAGTAAATTAAACTATATTTAAATAACTAAAAACACAACAGAAATGCATATCTATTTTTACAATAAATTAATGTTAATATACATATTGCTCTTTTGTATAGTCACAAATATTTATTGTCTTGAACATGTTACAAAAAGTTTGATTATTTTCATATAAAAATAATAATTACTTTTTGCAGTCAATCAATACACTTTTTATCATGATTAATTTAATTTGATAACGTTAAGAAATTATATTAATGATGAAATGTGGATAATAATGAAATGTAGAAGAAAGATAAAAATGACTAGTATTAATCTTGCTCACCCATTCATTCAAAGAAGACTATTATTGGAGAACAGCCAGAAATAACTGTTTTGGTTATTATACAAAAGAAAGTGATTCGGAACAAAGTCAGGAAACTAAAATACTTTCCCTTATTTCTTGATTAGACTTGAAGAATCATACTTTTATACGTGGGAACTAGATCAACTGAAGGAAACAAAAAAGAATGAAAGTTTCTTTATATTCTCATCTTTTATCAATAATATCTTAAATGAAGTTAATAGAAAAATATCTATTATAGTACCGATATATTTTATTAATGATGCATTTCATGTTTCTAATTAATTAATAGATATAATCCTCATAATTATGTCATGTGAAGCATTTAACACTATAGATACTTTCTAATTTATCATCTAATGTATTTGCAGCTAATGTATTTTCTGGCAGAATTAAATAAACAATTACGATTACGAAACACAAAGTTCGAAAGTTTAAAGAAAGGTATAAAATGTTAAAAAAATACCTAATATTTAAATGAAAATAGAGTTGTATTTTGAAATAAAGTTGGTGATCAAAATAGAATGAAAAATTTCAAAATTATAGAACAATGCACTACTAATTATTGGTATTAATAATAAATCAGATACTACTTAATGGATTCCAATTGATGAAAATAATGATATTTTAAAAAAATAGAATTCTTTCGTTTTAGATATTATTAAGTTTTACATTTTTTGAAACTTTAAAATTTGTACATGGAATGTAAAAATAGATTTAAAAATAATTAATTTCTTGTTTTATTGATTTTTTTTTTATTGTTTGTTTGTACAAATTATCATAGAGAATGTTACGATATAATGTTACGAACGAATACTATTTAACAATACATATTAGAACCTCGATTATTCAAATGTTTCATCATCAGAATGTTTTATCCGATAGGATCTAAGCAATATAATTCTGTTGATTGAATTATGTAATTTAATTACATTGTGTTACATTAATTGTATATTGAATTACATAACACAAACTTCTCAATTATTTCAATTGCTAATTATTATAATCATGAGTTGGATTGCTTTGTAATTATAATTCATGGAGTAACTCAATTTTATACAACTTCGCCGAACAATACATTTTGTATTTCGTGCATGTGTATGTGGCCTATGTAGTACTTATTTCTTTAAATCAAAATCATTGAAAGTAATTATTAAAATAATATCTTTTCACAATATTTTAGTGTAACATTTATGTTTTAAGCTGATGACTGATATCAGAACAAAAACGGATAATGTTATTTGAGACAAAATGTGAAACTATTGAGATGTGCAACAAACTTAACACGAAAATAGGGCGTTGAAAAATCAAGATCAGTGCTATAAAATAAGGAACAAATAAATACAAAATAAAAAATAGTGGTATTTATACAATGATGATTTAGATAGTGCGAAGTACAAAAAGAATTATCCGAAAATATTATTCGAAAATTCTATTATCCAAACAAATTTGTCTTCCAATTAGTTTTGACAATCAAGGACCTACTGAATTTTCTTTGTTCATTTATGAATGTACCTAAATTTCATATTATTCTATGTTTTATTTATAGAGAAAGCGCTCAACTGGATGTATAATTTTTTATTTTTTGTTGAATTAGTAAAAGTTTTGCTTCAGTTTTGACGCTACTCAGAAAGCATAATCCTTTAATTAATTATGACATAGTCTCATTTATCAATGTTTGAAAGTAACTGCAAAATGTATATGAATTGTTAAAGATATTCTCGCATTTATAACAAGTATTTTCTATATTCTTAAATATTTTAGATATATTATTAGGATTTATTATTATTTTTATTATAATTAAAGTTGTACGTTATTCATCAAAATCAAATAATGATTAATTTAATATCGAAAGAAGACAAAAACAAATACACAAAATACTATAATTAAATGAAAAACAAGTGCTTCAAAATGAATGTTGGTATTTTGAATATTTGATAATGAAATAAATTTCAATCATAAGTATTTTTTTTTTTTATTTTTTTACGCTTCCTCGCCAAGTTAGCTTTGAGAAAACATTTTTCACTATAACTTTTTAATTATGCAAATTAGGAAAAGAGTATTAAATTAATAAAATTTTCTATCTATGTTCTATTTAAACTTCTAAAATTTTCTACTTACTGAAGACCGCTGGATAGAATAATCGCTTAAAGCTACTAAATACATAAAGAATTCAAACTAAGATTCGCAATGGTTTTGGAGAAAATCACTTATAACATCCTGTATATCTCATATTATTTGATAGTTTGTCTGTTGAATTTTTTAATGTTGACTCATCAAACATTTATAATTATAGCAAATACGTATACATATTTATAATATTATACTTAACCCGTTGTTTTATTACTTAATCACATTTAAATTTACGAAAATTGAGAAATAACATAATACTACATAGAATTCTCACCAAGTACATATATAATACAATAATAAAAGTCTAAAGGAAAACATGCTTTTATAAAACACAATTATTGATAAATGTGTAACATAGTATTATAAAAAATTAAAATTTTGCCTTTAAAGTGAAGTAATTGATTCTAGAATTTTAATTTATTTTATCACAAATTAATTTAAATCATTTATTTATTCATTAGTAGTAAAAAAAAAGAAAAAGTAATATTACATATTAGACAGATAAAAAAAATCAATACGAACCATATATAAAACGTATCGGTATAATCTTGAAAATGCATTCACCGGGTATTTAATTTGATTTTTAAAGATTTCTCCACGAATACAGAATCTTTGAAATCAGTTCTGTTTGGAATTAGTTCTTTGAAAATTGAAGAAAATAATGTGCTTATTTAATAAGATATATTTTATATCTATTAAATAGAAGTGTACACCATAACTTTACAAACACTGCAATAATTAAGACCAGGAAGTTGAATCGCGAAGGGTTGTGAAGATGATACTGAACTCACTTATAAGAGTTCACCTGATGATATACCTGAGAGAACTGAAACACGTGATTGGAGTTCAAAGTACTTTCACTAGACTATAATAGTTCTACAGCTTGTTTCTTTTCCTTCTCTTTTTCCTAATTCGCTTCTTTCTTATGCTCACAAATACAACAACCTGAATTGGAGATGATCGATGTTGCGATGATGGATATCCTGAATCAATGACGATTGATCAGCTAATTTTCCTCGTAAATAGATAGTTTTTCATTGGAATTTATTTTTTTAAAGCTAGACAGGCACCAAGAGTAATTCAGAACATACTAATTTATACAGCATTAAGCTAAATATAAATAATATGATATAAAAAGTTATATTATAATAACAATATAATAATAAATAAATATAATACGATAGATATAATGACAGTATAACGATAGATTATTAAAGTAGGTACTTGCTTATATTTCTTCATGAAAACAAATACGTGAGAGAATACAAAATATAGAAAATGTAAAAATGAACTATCAATATAAATATAAATATTACTTACATATATTTTACCATATTTCGATTAAATATAAATTTATTATATATGTTGAGTTCTATGTAATACTTGAAGTAAGTATTTGTTATCTAATTGGTCTAAAAATAATCATTACGACAATTTTTGTCATTGATTCATCGTCAATAAAACAAAGACATATTTATTTTTACGCATCGCATACCATAAATGAACAATGTTAAAGAAGGATGTGTATCATTGCATACCTATTCTCCTCTTACTTTGCTTTTCCCACGGTGTGACGACTTTTCCGTGAAAGATATACGCGAATTTGATTTCATAATAATCGGTAACTATAAAGTAAGAAAGCAATTATTCAGAAAATCTGATCCAGCCATTCAATTCATGTAAATTCTATATATTATATATTTATTAGTGCCTTCATTAATTATTCTAAGATGATTTTTATAATAAATATTTGAGCAAGCAATCGCACAATCAGAGATTAGTGAATTCTTATTCTTTTTCTGATCATGACTATTTAGTCATCGTATGTATAAATCATAAACGTGCAAATATGAACATTTTTTAAAATAACAAGATTATTGTACCTGTGTATATGTAGTAATACTTTCAAGAAATAATTTCATGTATGGAAATTTCATTTATTTTGAAAAAAGAAACCGAAATCTTTTTTATTGTAAAACTAAACAATTTTACTAATAACATCTTTGATATACCAGAAAAGTAACACTTGTCTTGAAATCGTGACCGTAATCCAAGCGACTCGTGATCTCTCAAACGTGAGATAGAATGTTATGAAATTCGATCATGTACAGTTTTTTTCTGAATTATTATGCTATCATATGTTTAGGTTTAAAATTTATTTTATATTTCATATAAAAGTGATCTGCTTACAAAAATTAACTTTTTCATTATTCTTGCTGATATTTTAAAAAATATTAAAGATAATTTCTTTATAATTATTTCCTATTTATAAATACACAGAAAATTATATTAAATCTAATTTGTTATTTTAAAATTAATTATACTAAATAAAAAAGAATATAAAATACAAACTCTGCCTCAAAATTTTACATATTCCTAAATACAAATGTATGGATCTTCGTGTATAATACTAATTATAACTTTCCTCATAGTTTTGTCTAATTATATTGTAAAATCAGATAATAAACAAGTGGAAAAATGTTATCAAGGTGATTTGAATATTATATAAGCTACTTATTCGGCTACTTATAAATCGATTAACTCCACAAAATAACAAAACAAATAAGAGATAACAATACATTCTTTTTTGAAATTTTTTTAAAACTGAAACACATATATTATATATAAAAACATATATAATATACAGGATATCTCGAATTCAAATATTACAACTTATACAGGACTGATAGATTAAGAAAAAATATCTTTCAGAAATTTGCTTGTTTTTACTCTATTTTGGAGAAAATTACGAAAACGAAACAAGAACGAGCATATCTTTAAGAATTTTTTTTTTAGTTTATCTGTCCTCTCTCTATATATTCTCAAAATTCTTACATTTAAATTTAGAATACCCCAATTATACATATGTATTATATGTACATGTTATACATATTATATGTCTAACAACATAAAAAATGTATAAAATAGTATATCCTTGAAATAATCACATTGGTTTCTGAAACAAATTATTTATTATTATACGGCCAAAATGATTTTTAATTTCACTTAATGATAGTTTAATTAATTATCACTTAATGAAGCCTAATTGTTAAGGAAATTTATTATAAATAAATATAAAAAGTTAAGCATTAATCAAATGCTGTAGTACTAAAATTTAAAAAAAATAAAAAAGAAATGGAATTAATTACTTTACTTTGTGAACGATTCATACATATATTGCTCACAATTAATAGATTGTAGAATAAGCGATTTTCAATATCAGTAATGCTTTTATTTTATATAATTCAAGAAATGAATATATCTACAATTTCTCGCAACGGAATTAATCAAATATTGAATAAAATAATTTTAATACAATATTTAAATATTGAATATTTAAAAATATATTTTATTTTAGAATATATTTATACCCAACATTTTTCTACTTCTTTTTCTTCTCCTTCTTAGAAAAAGAGAATGTTTGATGTATAATTATACACAATAAAAAATTTAAATAATTTTAATAACTAAATAAAGTTATAACTAATGTATTGCAACATAAAAATTTGGACATTTTTAATGGTAATTTTATGAAATTAACAAATAAAAAATAAGATGATTAAGAGTACAATAGGAAAATATTCAAATTAAGTTAAAGAAAAGAATTAACTTAATTTAATAAAAGTTAATAAAAATTAAATAAAAAATTTTGTTATCTATAAGTTTTGTTTTTTAAATAATTACTGTAATTTATCATTACAAAGAATTACGAAAATTATGAAACAAGTTTGTTCAAGATTGAAATAAGTCTAATTTATGTTTTGGGAATATAAAAATATTCTAGTGAAAATTGTGTATTATATTAAATCGCATCATAATGAAACTAGAAAGAAAACGAGCAATCAGCTGGAGTATTACACAATAAAATAGTCTTATGTAAAAAGATGTTTGTATTCAAATTTTCATTAATTTATTGTAACATGAAATTATAAAAAAACGAATATATTTGTATGAATGATTAATTATTTTTGTTAATATCTTTGTTAAAGGGATAAAATATATTATTTATACATATAGTAAGTAGAATTTCCCAGTTACATTTGCAATATTTATAATTGATAGAGTTATTACAATTTCATTTAATTGTACTCTCAAAGTATCGAAATTTTCTAGAATTTCATTACAATATACTTTTCTTTATTTATAATTTTTGCTTGTAGATAGAGTGTAATGATTTTAGTCGCGTATTTAAGCACGTCTTACGCAAATAAAGAACGAGCTAAAGTCTGATTTCTCATTCGTAGATTTCTCTTCCCTTCTCTAGTTCATCAAGTTCATTCACCTACGTATGATCTCATTTTAAATTTGCACAGATTTAACAGTTTGATCTCTGACATATTTTCAAGGCCTGATAAAATATAAATGTATTATACAACAAACAATAAAAAAATTTTTAATAGACTAATCCCTATTTTTTACCTAGTTTCTACTGGTATTTTTAATGTTCAAAGATTAAATATATTTTATTTTATTTTATATTATAATATTAATATATTGGAATAAAATTCCGAAAGTCCTTGATCAACATGAAATTTTGAAGGAAGAAAGGAAGAAACCCCAAATATGAAATTTTATCTTTGATACTTATTAGTTTTTGCGATATTAATAAAACTCTTTCGGTATAACACATTGAATTCTACCTATACAAGTGTTATTGATACAAACCATTTTCATATTATTAGAACGGTTACACCAATTATCGGCTAATTGCCAACTAATTGCCGGTGATTAGATCGTTGACAACTACTAGATTCAATAGAATATATGTATGTATTAATTTATGTATGTATTTATGTTAGTCGCGTCGGTCAGTGAATTTTTGAAGAAAACGCGAACAACTCGTTAGCAATCGCTAATCACCGCGACAAATGAAATATATTAAATTAAATGCGAGCGTTCATCAGTATACTGAGTATTCATCCCTTCGAAATTCTGTTTTATTATCACCATGTTTAATAATTATAAGTTATTTACATGTTTGATTTCCATTTTTGGATTGCGATTTAAATTTTGCTCTTTCTGAGAAATTTGAGTAATAACGAAATTTAAGTAATAACGAGATAATAAAATTCTATAAAAAAATGTAATTTCGATATATATACTTAAATACATAGTATCGTTTTTAAATATATTTTTAACATATTTACGGTTTTTGAAAAGAAAATAGTTTAAAAGATATTTTTAAAATTTTTTAAATGATAAAATAGTAACAGAAGCTTCAAGTGAAAATATCTTGCATATATTTTGGCAAAAGTTGAATATAAATTAATTTTGTCAGCACGAAGAGAAACAGAATTAAAAAATGCAAACAGAAATTAAAATTAGTTATTACTTTTATTATTTCCACGTTTTCGCTTAAATTTAATAAGTAATTTATAAATTTGAGAAGTTCTGACATCGAAATGTTAGTTTTAGATATTGGTGATTTAAATAAGCAGTACTTGATAGTATCATCACTAAAGTTGGTGAAGTAAATACATATTAAATGCTTCCTTATTATGATGATGTATTATAACGCATTTTAATTATATTTTAAGTTGACTAATTATAATTTTAGTTGAATATACTTGTAAATAATGCAGATAGGAGTGATTCCAACGAGCATTATAAAAGAATATTGACAGTCTGTTGACAAAAAAATGTTTGACTTGAATATATTTTTACCAATGGCTTTATCTAGATTGATAGAAAAATATTTTTTCAAGATGAATGCAGGTTATTTTATAATTATTTCTAATATTATTGATGTCTCTTACATATTGCAAATAAATTTATATTAAATGTAACATATTAACTGCAAATATTAATAAATGAATTAATAATTTGTTATATATAGGGTTATTATAAAATTCTTGGTTCAGAAAAAAATCAGATGGAAATGTAACAATTATAATGGTATGTTCAAAACCAGTATACTAATTTTTTAACAAAAATATTCATAAGCAAAGTGGCGAAGTAAGTATAATGTAATTTAATAATATTTATAATTCTTTTTTACATATCTCTATTTTACACATATAAGGAATGTGAAGAAAGATACAAAAAATAAAATGAATGTAGAACGTTGTGCTACATTGCTGAGAATTGCAATAGCAAACAAATTTTGTGACGTATTTTGTATCTTATCCAAATGTTGGATTGTGTTATTTGGATACTTTATAAAACTACAGATACTTTACAAAATTATTTTATATTTTAAGATAACAAACTTTATGCTTCAATTAGGAAATAATAGAACAACTATCAAAAGAAAAACAATGAATATGTATCTTTTTTTATACACCGTATGTAGTTATAATATACTTATAGTATTTTAATGCATTTACATTCATTATGGATTAAAAATAATATTATATTTCATTTTTTGCAAGTATATTATCTCTTTCATTTTGTTTTTATTAAAAATCAATAATTTATGATTAAAATTATTAACTAATTTTTTAAAATCTATATGTGAAGAACAGCATAAACATAAGATGCAGCTAATTGTAAAATTAGCTGAAGATATTGATGAACACAGAAAACTAACATGGAAAGAACTGAAAGTATTAGAAGCATTAGCATTACTGTTAGTTCAAAAATTAAAAATATATTTAAGAAATGTGATTTCTATTACATGTTGAGTGTAAAATAGATCTTTCCTTTAAATTAATTTCTCAAAGGTCAATATTTTAGGAAAAACTATCTCAACATCTACTAATACAGTTGGAACATCAAAACAATCACTAACAATAAAATTAACTCATAACTCAGAATTTAACAGAGTACCTTTCAAATAAAGAAAATTTGGCGATATTATTGTAATGAACAATTAATATGTCAAATTAAAATTTAGAATGGAAATTTAACACAAAAAACTCTTAGTACGGATATTTTCCCATTTCCTTTCTTCTCCATTTTTTATAAAGATTATTTTATCATTTTTCCTTTTTCTTCTACGGTAAATGCAATATTTTTATCAATTCAAAATTATTGGTGAAAACATTCATCTTTGAATTATAAAAACTACAGAAGCACTATTATATAATTAAAGAAAAAAAAAATTGTTATATACATAAAATTGTCACTAAAGCTTCACTTTAATATTTAGATTAGTACTACATAAAAGATGTTAATGCAACTGTAGCAACAATAATTAAAAGTACATCAAAAGATCAACAGGAAAATATATATTACAATATGCATTGTATAATGTATAAATTTGCTTAATAATATTCTTATATTCACTACACATTAAATTACATATTTTTTGCAAGTATATCATCCCTATACTTTTTTCCTCTCATTATTGCTTTTTTAAATAATTTACAATACAACTCTATACTATAAAATGTATCATCATTTCCAGGAATAGGATACGTTATAAGTCTGGGATCGCAATTTGTATCTACAATACCAATTGTTGGGATACACATTTTAGCTGCATGATTTACTGCCATGTGTTGTTCAACAACAGAGTGCATGGTATTCAAAAATATACACAAATCCGGTAATCTGGTAATACTTCCAAATTCGTGAGTGGCATTTGTAAATGTTCCACGTTTCCACCGTCTTGTATGAGCATATTCTTGACATTCTTTTGCAGTGGTTTCCACAAGATAAGAAATTTGAGGATTTTTTGCTATAAACAAAATTACTCCATTCCTGGAAGCTACATGAGCTGTGAAATTTAATGCTTGCCGTAATAATTCAGCGGTTTGATCTAAATCGAATATTAAGTATCCTAGTCTAGATCCAAATAGAAAAGGTTTCATATATTCATTTAAAGAACCTTCCTTATGACCAAAATGTACTCTTGCATCAAACAGATCTTTGACAGTAAACATATCATAAACGTGAAAAAAGTCTGGATGGCTCAATGGATTTATATCTCTTAGATTATCTATGTTTGAAGCTGAAATATTGTAAATTTATATTTATTCATAAAGAAAATAAAAAAAGTACATGAGATATAAAAATTTACCTTCTTCTTGTCGCAACTCAGGTTTTGTGAATAATTTACGCTTCCGGGAATATGTGAACAATGGTAGCAGAATACTGCAGTCTCTATATACTACAATAGATAACATTATTATTGCTTTATGTTTGAATATAGTAAATATCGGTAAAAAACGAATAGAATATTTACGTTTAGATGAAAATGTTCGTGTGATGATAGAAACCATTATAAATACTTTTAGTTTTCTATATAATCGATAGATAATTTATTGTAGCTAAATCTTATTTGAATTGCTTTTATACAATAGGTTAACTGCCGTTAGGTAAACGAAGCTTGTTGGTTAGAACAGGAATATCAAACTAGCGACGCGGCGACTAACAGTGGCGTTTCGTAATCGCGAGCCAACCGTAGCTTGCATCGTCCCACCTATTTTGTTTTGTTTCTTCTTTCTTCACCGAATGGTGTACGTTGAACGAGTCCTACTATTACACGAACTCATATGTAGGGTGTCCCTATTTTTTTCGACATAACTTTGCCAGTGAATGAAAAAAATGTATGTAACAAAAATATATGTAAAAAAAATATAAACATATGTTCAAAACTTTCATTAGGGAACTATAACGAAAATTCAAAATAACAGTATAAGTTTTTCCTTGGATACAACATAAGAATCGATCGGCAATATTTATTTAATTTGTTTATATAATAATTACAATATTATAAGTAAACTGTTTCATTGACTGAAAATTTTCACAATGAAAGAATGTACGAGACAAATCATTTTGAATGGAAAATGATTTATATTGATTAGCTTTTGAATCCTCATATGCAACTCTCTTAGTTATGTTTGACATTATCATCCATGCAAATTATTTTATTTATTTTATTTTTATTAATGTAAGTATTGTGACTGCATAACATTGTTGGAAATGGATTGTACAATTATTGTACAATCATATTGTACAATCCATTATTGTAATGGATTGTATATCCATTAATATTTTTGTAGTTGTATCTGTATTAATAAACACGGAAGTGATAATCCGATTTTTTTAAAAAGAGTTATTTCATCTAAAGTATAATCGATATCTAAAAATATATATATATTTGTGAAAGTATATATAAATAATCATAGATTTACGAAACAAAAGAAATATGATATGTAAAAGGTCACCTCACTCAGGCCCAGATAAAATAGATATTGGCTCAAAAATACATATTCAGAGTTCAATTTTTAGTTTATTATTCAATTGTAGGTCTGTCTCATCCATGTTAAATATATTTCTCGTTTTGTTGAAGAGATTTTCTCGTACGGTCTGCCCAAACATCTATATGAAAATATAGGTCAACTTTTATTCTATTCATACTTTGGCACCGAGACAAAGAAATACCTTCTGACTTTCGAACACTGAAATCTGGATGAGGTTTTAAAGGCATATTTAGCCTCATATCCAGCTAATCCTTTTCCATTATTAAATTCATGATTTATTCCCAAATTTTCAGTCAAATTAGCTTTTAAATAACCCCATTATTATTATTTAATGTATTATTGACATTTCTTATTGATTCTGCTAGCATTGCAATCATTGATCGAGATTCTTATAATCTTTCGTTGATTTTTGCTAAAAGATTTTAGTAACTGGTCGTTGTTCACATATACATGTCGTTGAACCGCACATTCCTCCACTTACTTTGCACTATTTCCACGCCTTATCGACACTAATAAAGTATTCCCACATTACCGGATCTCTATTTACTCAGATATCCAAAACTCGTGCAATGTATATCATAACAACATGAACTTATGTTCATAAATTAATATTGTTAAACAGATAATTAAAGAAATAGTACATATAACAATATCGAGTTAGTTATACAATAATTATATACTTTATTGGCGTTTTTATCTATAATTGATTTCTTTTATATCGTTTTTCATTATCATAATATTTATACTGAAAATATAAATATTTTCCATTCGTCATAGTGCACAATGATAATTGAATCAATAACAATGAAAGATTGTTTATAATTAAAAATTGTTATAACTTTACAATGAAAAATTATATAATCATTCACTTGATCTCGTTTTAAACTCGTTTTTATAACTAAAAAAATGTTGTGTCTAAAGTGTCGTAACCACACGTCTGAATTAAACTATATAAAATAATGAAAATTATTTTACTGTTGATTGTGGCTGCGTTTCGTTTATGGTAGAAAGTAAAAGAATTTAGTGAACCGCGTAGCTGTTACTAAAAGTCAATATACAGCATACTCCACCTAAAGTGTTACAAGCCGTTTTCTTAAAAATTGTAGCAGATATCAGTTAACTTTTTTTTTAAATTCAATGGTACGAAGGGACTGATTATTTGAGAAACAATATTTTTCTGAAGTGTGAATTTGCTACGATTTCCGAGAAAATGACTTATAACATTTTTGAATGATCTACCTTATATTCCAAAACACAATAACAAGTTACTGCAATGATGAGTTTCGCAAATCGCTTGTCTGTTTTAAACTTTTCGATTTGGGAAGAGAATCATTGGACCTCTAATTTAAAAAATTCTATTATACCTGAGCATTAATTTTTGATAAATTTATAATATTACTATAAAATCTTCATAATAGAATGAAAGAAGTATTTTTAAAGAAAATTTATCAATTTGAATTTACAAAATTTTATAATTTCTTTTATTTCTGTTCTGTAAATTTTTATTACAGCAAGAAGCTTGTCATAACTATCTTTATCAAAATCTACATAAAATTTCGCGTAAATTTCAGCGTAAATTTCACCAGAATGAGTATCAAATTTTTTCTTCAGTCGACTGCTTTAAAATATGTCATGTACAAAATTGATTCTTTTTTTCTTCGTTAATTCAAGTTACATTCCTTTATCATTTTATAATAATAGTCTTTAAATATATATTATATATATATAACCCTGTTACACTCAGAACCACTTTATTTCAGCAAACTTTGCGAAAAATTATTGAAAATATTATATATGTAAAAGTTTGTTTGAACTATTCTAATTTTTGTATTAAATAATATATTTTCAAAATTCCTTTTGTTTTATATTTCATTTTTTTCATTTAATCGAAAAAATTGAGGAAAAAATATTACCACTTCTGCTTTCCCGGGCTGAAAAAAATTACTCACGATGAAAAGACTTCTTCCAACTGCTTTGTATCTGCTCTTGTTTTTTTGTACAATTTAAATAAATAACTTGCTATATCATAATTTTTACATTGTACGCTGTTCATGATTTGTCTCACATGTAATAATATGTATGAGTATTTTTTTTGATAGTATATGCCACAGTTGAAAATCCATCCTTGGTAACATTGCTTTTTTTAATAGCATTACATCTCTTATCCTTTTCTATTAATCTTTTTATTATCTGAATTATATCAATATAATTTACACTCAGTCATTGCTGTGTTTTTTTCGGAAAGTTTCATCGAAGTAGCAATCTATATCACTTTGTTAAAATCTAAATCTTTAAATCTTTTGTTTTTAAAAAATATGTTTGTGCATGTTTTGTTTATCAATTGATTCCTCAAAATAATAATTGATTTCTCTTTAAATAATTTCCAAAATTTTATATATTTTCACCTTTCGTTTGTTTCGATAAGTGAAAATGGTAATTTTCTACAGTTTCTAAAAACAGATTCAGGTACAGGTGCAAGTGCAAGCGTGTGAAAGATTCAATTTTGCAGTAAGATTTACATATGTTTTTGTAGGATCAGTTGAAGACTATTTGTCATAAATCCTGTCAAAAATTCAACATATTCTAATAATTCTAAATATTTTAAAAATTATTATTGAATCCTTGAAATATTTCAATCACTTTTTTTAATACGCAATAATCACAGATGAACGTTTTAATGCTAAATGTAACTACAACACTACTTCTGGCATTGGACTTAATATTTCTCATAATATAAAATATATATATGAAACATAAAACGAATATGTAACGCTTGAAACCTTTAATCCTTGTATCTAAGCTTGCCTGCGTTCACTTCTCATGCGTTTACGATTAAATACCAGAAACACTGTATGTATGTATACTGCACTTTCTTCAATAACTCCTCGTCATCAAATTGTTATGTATGAGAGAGCAATGCAATGCAATACTAGAATGTAATTGAGGCATTTTAGAACCAGCTTTATTTCTAATATGGTCAAAATGATAGTGATTGCTCGACATCGCGAAGGAGTTCCTACTTTCGTTTTTTGCTTGTCTTTTATTTTTTGTTGTACATGTACATGTACTCTTGTTGTACACATACTCTTTTTCTCTCTAAAGGCTAATGTGAATGCTATAGTTGAAAATCGCGTATAAGTAAACGGAAACATGTATCAGTATAGTCGAAACACATGCGATGTTTATAGGAAATTTCACTTTAATACAACGCGTGTCTATGCAACGCGATCGAGGTCCGAAATATGTATTAGGATATAACAGATAACGATATTGAGTTTGTTAATGCTCGTGGCGGAAGATATTTCCTTCAACTTTTGCGGTGATTACACATATGCTGACTAAGTTTCGATATCAATTACGAAAGATTATTTTAAAGGTTTAGAGACTATATTAAACTAGAGAAAAATATGCTTTACAAATTTTTTTACTGATGTTTGATCGTACAAGAATACTCCAGAGAATCTTTGTAGAAAAATTGAATTGAAACATGCAGATTGGTTCAAAGTCTAGAATCGAATTGACAAAAGTGGCGACTGATTTTTCTATTACTCAGTTTCTATATTTCTTAAGGAGTATAGCTATCAAGTTAAGCTATCAAGTTAGCTATTAAGTTACTTATTATATAGCGATGGTTCTTTGCAGGGAATTATATAGGTAAAAAGTCCACGTGTCTTGAATGAAAATCATAACAGGCAATAAACTTGTTTTGATCCTAATCATATTAGCAAAGGAAATTTAGAAAAGTAACGAAATAGAGGTTTTCAGTGACAAGAAATATGGGCATTAAAAGCGAAAATTGTGATGTTCGATAATTTCATAAGTGTATTGTTGCTATGGAACGGTTTAAAGTTGTTTAATGCCATTTCAATTCTACGGATGACATCAACAGAGTTTCAATACCTTTTTCTTTTCAAGCAATCCCAGAACCTGAAATTCGTTTAGGAAGAAGATTTAAAGAGATTCTGCAAATTATAAGTTGAATACTTCGAAAAATATATCTGTACTTTAAATGAATTTTATATGAGATTCTACATACTTAATAAAAAAAAATTCCGTATTTTCGATATTTAGTTAATTTATATCCCCATCAATAATGTATTCAATTTTAAATTGAATCGAAACTGTCAAACATAAATTTAATGCAGTATGATTATATAAAAAATCAATGTTGTAAAAAAGATTTACAAAATAGTATTTCTGATGTGCTATTTAACAAAAACGTATTTTCTACATGTTACCAGAAATTATAAGAAACTTACATATTGTACAAATTATCGTACATTCCTTTCCGAGTCGTTCTTAATATTTTTTACTATTTTTAAGACTGCTATTTATAATATCACAAATCTAGAACAAAAGACATTAAAATTCCGGAGGATTTTTCTGTCTGAAACCCTTCAAACAATTTTTGTATTTTAAATATTAAAATCACAATATTGCACGTTATTACAAGTGCGTCTGTTTTCTGCAATCTGATCACTCAACTCTATTCGTGTTTTAAATCGTCTTAAATCGCTTCTCGTGACCACTGAAAAACTGAAGAGTTTAAAAAAGTCATAACTTGTTCATTTTCAATCTTTTTTATTTTCTTTGTTTGTAGGTTGTTCGCGAGAGTTCCATTTTTCTGCCTTTGACCCCCTCTACCTGGGTCACGGCGTGAGGAATTTTTCCGAACCAGGGTTGCGTCATACACAAAGGTTTTTGCGCAGCGACTTCGTGGTCCGAAATAGAGAAACAAAGGAATAACCATAACTGTCTTCATGCCCAAATATGGGCACGTCGTACGACACCACACGCGATCCTTTGTCCCATTTCGAGCCACGTGACTACCCTAGGGTGAAGAGGCCAAGATGATTTATACGCGTTCCTCGGCCCCGGAAAAAAAAGAAGCATTTAAACCTTCGAAGAGTTAAGTGTCAAGCCTTATCAATACGCGAGTCTGAATCCAGCGAGTATTCCTGTATTATCCAAGCAACGCGATTACCTCTAACGAACTAATAACGAGGGCTAACGCCCCACCCATACTAGCGCGTCAAAATAAAAAATACAGTCCACTAAATCATCCAACAAAATCTCGTCATGCCACCGCGCCCACTAACATTTGGTCCATCGAGCCGGATGCGCTATCAGTTTGGTTGCTACCAGGTCTAACCCTGCTCGCGATCACTATCATATGAGCACTCTTCGGTTCCGTAACATCCGTCACCGGCAGACCCAGATTTCGCCACGCTAAGCACGTACGCGAACGTCGGTCCATTACCCAGTTACGCAACTCAGTTTGGAAAATACCAAGTGCGCAATATCAGTGATCAGTGCGACGGAAGCAAAACACGGTTACGTAGCAACCTACCAGCGGACGAGATCATCCACGAGACAATAGCGGACAGGCCGCTATCAAACCACGCAGAGGATCGTCAAGGGGGCAGCTTCACCAAGAAGGAAGACCGCCCAACCAACGCTTGGAACGAAAATTCTTCACTGGTCATCGACCGCAACATACCAAGCGATCCCGCCTTCCATTATCACTCTCTAGCGGTGGGTCGAGAGTCATTTATTGTTAGACTTGCGCGAGTGACAAAATGGAACGAACCAGTAACTTCGATCTCCAACAGTTGATAGGAGAGCGTGGCCGCGTCAAAGCAGCTCTCACCCAGCTAAAAACCTTCTATGATACGCTAGGAGAATCCGAACCCGTCCACTCCCTTCAGGAGCGACTAAATCATAACTCTACTCTGCTGGAACTCTTCGAGGCAATTCAGGACCGCATAATCGCGATCATTGCGGGCACCGCCGACGAAGAAGCACACGAGCAATGCAGGGACGAGTTCGAAAATACGTATTATCGGTTAATAGGCGCGATTCGGCACAACACGATACTCACAACCGACGTCCGCGTCTCCAGTCAACACCGAAACACCTCCCTTAGCTAGGTTACCCGTCATTGCATTGCCGCAATTCCACGGTTCCTTGGAAGAATGGGTTTGTTTCCGCGACAGCTTCGAAAACATGATACATCGAAACGAGTCCCTCAGTAATATCGATCGTTTTCATTACCTGAAATCTGCGGTAAAGGGCGAAGCGGCTCGAGCCTTCAAGACACTCCCAGTGTCCGACGGCAACTACGAAGCTGCCTGGAAGTTGTTGCGAAAACGTTACGAAGACTCTAACGAGCTCATCGACTACCACGTGAGCTCTCTATTCTCTCTTAAGGCTATTCGCGAGCAATCCTCGATCGAACTTAGACAGTTACTCAACGATTATACCAATCACACGCGATCCTTAAGATCATTAGGCGAACCGGTAGATAAATGGGACACCTTATTGATGCATATCATTGTCGAAAAAGTAGACACGCGAACTAGGAAAGAACTCTCGAAGAAGATTTAACGTGCCTGTACCTGGCATGAAGCCCTACCAGACACAGCCCCCCCTCCCGCAGATCAACGCACTCCCGCAAAAACGAGAGCTATCAATTAGCCCCGGAGTGCAAGCTCGCAGGGCCAACCTTGGGTCGGCCGGGACCTTTCTAACATCCCTACCGGTTATGCCTGCCGGCCAGCGAACTGATATTAGGCGCAGCTCACCCGCCGAGACGATGAACGTCTCTAGCCCGCGACGTGGGCTCTACCACTGCCCCCGAGAGTCCAACCCAAATGGCCGGCAACGGAGGGTTTTCCCTCCGTGGGCTTATCCACGCCGACCCCCTCGGTACCAGTGCTTGGGTCATACTGGTCGTACCCGTCACAGAACCAATCTGCTTCCCATGAGGTACTTGCATACCCCGACCTGGGTGGAGCCAACTCAGATACGTGGGGTCGTCACTGCCCAAAGGCCTCCGGGTTACAGCCCGGCAGCCCTCCTGCGACCACAGGACACCCCCACATTCATACACCTCGCACATTCATCGCAAATTTACAAAACCTTTATACGTTTTCTTGCATACTAACACACTTTCCACATTCACTCTCCCATCCACAGACACACACACTCCACATCCACTCAGGTCTCTCAGGTCATCGTACATACGGCATTCAGTCAGCACATGCATCCAATCTTCTCTTGCAGCCCCACACGAACACCTCGCACTCACATTCAAATTCCTATCAAACAAAAACGCATTCATACTTCCATGTCCAGTCATCAAGAAACACGCATACACACTAGGATCAAACCAGGCATTTCTTTCGGCAAACCTTACATCCTTTATGTATTCATACGTCACTCTTCCGTTCACACATTCATCCCACCTCGTCTGCCATCGGGCATACACCCTTTCATTCACCAGACTCACTCCCTCTTCCACGCTTCTCACATTCAGTTCTTCCTCAGTCACCAATTCGTTCTCAAACACACTCCACCCATTCTTAATCATTCGTATCATCCCACTCCGCATACACTCTAGGTCCCAAGGCAGCACACCCATTATCACACTCATAGCATCCGTTGAAACAGTCTTACATACATTCAAACAGGCATACATCACAATCCTTTGGCACCTATTCATTATGTTCCTAGCATACTTCGTCCTTACATACTCACACCATACACTCGATCCATACATCACACACGCAACAAACAGATTCTTATAAACCATTCGTACCGCACGCTTCCTCATACCCCATTCACACTTCAATACACGCCTCATCTGCCCCACTACATTCGTCACTCTCATTCGCTCAAGATGCACCTTAAAGTACATCTTCTCACTCACTCTAATGCCAAGGTACTTAACCGACTCTACATACCTTATTGGCTTCCCATTCATACGCACATACGGTCGTCTACTCACAGCCATACTACCTTTCATGAACATTGTCACCGTCTTGCTTTCGGACACTGACACACCCACATTCTCACCCCATTCACACACAATTCTCAGTTCCCATTCTCTCGATCTCCACTCGGCTTTGTCCCTCAACAAGCAGCAACAAATCATCCGCATACGCAACACATTTACACTCACATTCATCCAGCTTCCACAGGAGCCCATCTATCATTAGGTTCCATATAAATGGACCACGGATGGACCCCTGTGGACAGCCTCTCTCAACATTCTTCCACACAATCTCATTCGTTCCTACCATACACACTCGCCTCTCCTGGAAGTAACTCCTCCAGAGGGGCATCTCACCCAATATCACTCAACTTCTCAAGCACTCTCTTCCATTCCAAATTATCAAACGCACCCTTAAAATCAACAAACACACCAAGAACACACACTCGCTCATTCTTACGTACTCTTTCACACACGCCCACGCACTCTCCGTCGACCGACCCCGCCTAAACCCATGCTGGGCCTCATTCATTCGTTCACTCACCTTGCATTCAATCCGTCCAACCATCAGTCGCTCCAGCGTCTTTCCCAGCACGGGCAGCAGACTTATAGGTCTATACGACGCGGGGTCTGATCGCGGTTTCTGCGGGGATTTCGGGAGAACAACCACTCTCGCTCTTTTTCAAGCACTCGGGAAACATCCACTACTCAAGCATGCATCAAACATAGTCACCAACCATCCCGGTATCACTCGCCACATCGCTCGTAACATTTCCGCATTCATACCATCCAAACCAGGTGCCATTCCCACTTTCGCTCTACCAACCGCTCTTTCAACTTCACTCCATTCAAAACTTCTAACAGGCGTTCGATCACAATCATCCTCTAAACATTCCTTGTCACGCAAACATGTAGTTGGGAAGAACCTCTCCATCATAGCACTCGCACAGTCCTTCCACGTCACATACTCAACACCATTCACCTTCAACGACGTCAAACACTCTCTCACATGCCTTCCCCTGCACACTCTATACAACACACCCCACGGATCCAGGTTAGAATAAACACTCACGAACTGTCTCCAGTTCTCCTCTTTCGTTTTCCTCATTCGAAACTTATACTCACTCATACTTCTCTTGTAATCATTCAGTCGTTCCTCCACATCCTCTCTTCTTTCCTTTCTTGCTCTCTGCCACACTCTTCTACACTTTCGCACTTTGGACTTGAGGTTACTCAACTCTCTCGTCCACCACAACCTCCTTCTTTCACTTTGACGTACTCTCTCTTTCATATGCCTTCCATTCACTAGATCCATCCAGTCACCCTGTCAACCATTCTATCAACATTCATTTCAGACAATACCTCCAAACCTTTCTCACAAGCCACTTCATACAGATCACTTTCATACTCTTCCCAGCTAACTTCCTTACACATCCATACACTCAACTCTCGACTCCCATTCACTCCGTCAAACATCATTCGTATAAGGATCGCATTGTGATCACTTATACACCAATCATTCTTCACCTCCCATCTGAAAAGGCACCTTGTCCAGTTATCATCCACCAATGAAACATCTACATCACTCTCACCTCTCACCCCCGAGAAAGTATAATACTCACTCGGCTCATTCAGAACAACCATTCCATTCGCAATCACCCATTCTTCCAGTATCCGTCCGCGCATCTCATTCTCTCTACTGCGGCCCCCGACCTTGCTGAACCACAAGTGGGAGGCCGCATTCGCATCCATTCCCAGAATCACTCGTCTTCCATTCACACATTCTCTCACTCTGTCCATGTACGCCAGGTACGGTTCAATGTCATAACCATACCGACAATACATGGACACGACAAACATTTCCCCGAAATCCCCTTTCAGCTACACACACACACACCATACTCATCCGTACACTCATTCACACACACTGCTTCCACGCTCTCATTACACACGACTACCGCAGCCTTGGCAGGCACACGCCCACAGGCGTATATCCGCCAAGAACTGGGCAGTCCACACACACGGTCATTCGCAACATACAGCTCTTGCAATAGAGCCACACTCACACACTCATTCACAAGCACACCACTCAAATCATTCAGGACTGCGTACGAACGTTGACAATTCAACTGTACGATCCTGAACGCCATTTCAGTCATCACTCACTCTTGCTCTTTCACGCTCCAACATTCGCACATACTCCGGACACTCTGTGGACAAAACCGAGTGGTCGAACTTTTTGCCTTTCAGCTTACAGTTCCGACACACACACGCAGACTTGCATTTCTCCTTCAAATGACCACTCTCGCCACATCTCTCACACAGTCTCTCATTCATGCTATACTCTCTCATCATATGTCCGAAAGCAAGACATCGATGACACCTCAGCACATTCACAAAATCTTTCACCTTGCACACATGCCACTTAACATACACTCTGCCCTCACTACCAACACATCACGCATTCTTTTCGACATTTCCATCACAACATTCCCAACAGTCATTCCTTTCCTATTCATCCTATTCACTATTCTCACTCTTTCCTTAAATTCAGTTTCAGTCACGCCAGCATTCTTTAAATTCTTCACATACACCTCATTCACTAGATCATCATTCGTCATTTCATTTTCTACGTCAAAAATAACTACCTTGGGACCAACTTTCTTGGGGGTCTCAACTTTGAGGTCCAAGTCACCAAACTTCTTACACTCTCTCAACATTCTCAAGTCTTTCTCGCTAGCTGCCTCGATGGCAAGACCACCACTCCTCGTCTTCCTCACAGCTTTCACACGCACATTCAATTCACTACTCACATTCTTCATAACTTTTTCTTTCACTTGTTCACTGGTCATTTTCACGCTCTCATCTTTCGCTTTCACCACAACAGCATAAGTCTTCACTCTCACACGCTCATTCACACTCACACTCACCGCCTGCTTTGATCCACTCACACTAGCAACACTCTTTCCAGCCATACCTGCATACGTCACACTCCTTCCTGACACTTCTCTCTGCGTAATCAGTTTCTCACACTCATCTATTCTACCATTCAACCTCTCATTCTTTGCGATCATCCTCATCATTTGCTCTTCATACTCACTAACACACTTCAATAGAAACTTACCAGACGCTTTTGTTACCTTATCTGAAAAGATAAACTTCCGCATCTTCATACTTATCGCACGCATCACATTCAAATCATCTACATTCATACTTCCATCCGTCGCATCATCACACACACGCTTCTTAGCCCGTTTTAAGGGGCTCACACTCCTCGACACACCAGACACGCGACCGTTAGGGGTCTCACGCATGTCGACCTCCTGCGATCTGTCGTCACAATCGCTACCATCATTACCCCCCCCCCCCCCCAAGTATATCCCCAAGTTTTAAATTTCGTGAACTTTCCATAATGTTCCCACGAGTATGGGACGAAAAACACGTCGCCCCCCGGATGACGCCCATCCCGGGGGGAAGGCTTCTACTCAGGAGGTCCAGGTGTCCTGAGGTGGACGCTAAGGGCTGATGCACCCACCAGCCCACCCTCCAGTGCCCTCGACTGGGGAGTGCCTACTAGCCGCGGTACCTCAGCGTTCGATTAGGGAATTTTTATAGAGGTTATTTCACCCTCGCGGAACCGGCCGATTAAGGCAAGTCCCCCGTTCCTGCGAAACATGACCGCAGGGTTACGGTATACAAGGAGCTCGGGTACCCCGGGATCGCAAATCCCGTACTGCAGCCGACTGTATTTTAGCACAGACGACCGCAGCCCCTGGGGGGGCGAACTAGGAAAGAGTGGGAAAAACACATATCCGAGGCGGATAAAAGGAAGACGCTTTCCGACTTGCTAACATTCCTAGAGCAACGGTATAAGTTCCTCGCCAAGACCGGTCGAACGAGCCCAGTCACTCCGTTGACTTCCGGCAGATACACCGCGCAACAGCAGCGCAAGCCCGCTGCTGTACTTCACGCGAGCGAACTCACCTGTCCGTTTTGCTCCGCGAAGCATTCGCTACCACGATGCGCGCGCTTTAGGAAGCTAGCAATACAATCCCGCTGCGACAAAGTCAAGGAGCTCCGGATATGCTCCAAATGCCTTCGCTCGAGACATAATGCGGAGACTTGCTCGCAAAGAGTATGCTAGGTGTGCCAAGCAGACCACCACATTCTGCTTCATCCGCGAGCGGTCTCGCGAACGGGAACAAGCAAAACGCTAAAGGAATCGCAAATAGGGACTAACGATGACGCTCACCCGCCTCAGAGCTTGATATCCATTACAGATAACGCCACTCCGCATGAGTACGTGTTGCTCTCAACGGCCATAGTCAAGGTAACTGACAACCGTGGTCAGACCCATGAGACCAGGGCACTCCTTGATCAGGGTGACCCAAGTGAACATTATCAAGGAGGACTTTGCTAAGCGCCTCGGTCTAAAATGCCACACGACGCGAACGACGATATCCGGAATAGGAGCTACCGATCCTGAGGACACCATCAAGGGCAGGGTGCAGGTGCGGATAGCTTCGCGATGTACTAATTACAAATGCGAATTGCCGTGCCTGGTCATGCGCAAGCTGACCGCTAACATTCCGAGCTTTAAGCTTTCCTCCACTGCGCTCCCCATTCCATCACACCTAGTTCTTGCCGACCCACAATACTACGTTCGGCGAGACGTAGACACAATTATAGGCAACGGTTATCTTTGCGAATTAACGTGCGTGGGCCAGCACCGACTGGGCGCGAAGCTGCCCGTATTAACAAAAACGCGGCTAGGATGGGTTCTCGGAGGTCGTATCCGTGCACACAGTGGAGCGCAGGTCTTTTCCTGCAACCGTCAACGGACGAAACCCTCGATCGTCAACTGACGCGTTTTTAGGAAATTGAATCGGTTCCGGTTAGTAATGACGCGACAGGTCATCCGTGCGAGGATCACTTTATGCGAACGGCCGTTCAGACTCCCTCCGGCCGATACAGCGTTGCCATCCCGTTCAATGACAAACTTTCGGAGCTCGGTGACTCCAAAACCGTAGCTCTAAGGCGATTCTTCAACTTTAGAGAAGAATCTTTTACGATCGCCTGACTTACGTCGCGAATACATCGAATTTATGCGCGATTATCAAGATCTTGGCCATATGTCCAAGATATCGCACGACATTATTCGCGACCGTTCATATTACCTACCGCATCACGCCGTGGTGAAAGAGACTAGTACCACGACGAAAATTCGCGTTGTATTTGATGGGTCCGCCAAAACTACCAGTGGCATCTCTCTTAATGACGCCCAACTGGTTGGCCCGGTAATGCAAAACGACTTGTTCTCAGTACTGATAAGATTCCGACAATATCCCGTTGTCTTGAGCGCGGACATCGAGAAAATGTACAGGCAGGTTTTAATCGCACCCGAGCAGCGCCCATTTCAACGCATCGTCTGGCGGAAACACTCTTCCTTACCGCTAGAGATATACGAGTTTAATACTGTTACTTATGGCATGGCCGCTTCTTCCTTTTTAGCCACTCGCATCTTAAAGCAAGTTGGCATTGAAGCCTGCCATGATTTTCCAACCGCGAGTCGCGTCATTGAGAATGACCTTTACGTGGACGATCTTCTAACCGGCGCGGAAAATATTACCGACGCATTACAGATCAAACAAAACGTAAAAAAAATTCTTCTCGGAGCAGGCTTCTTCCTTAGAAAGTGGGCATCCAATGAAGCCGCGATTCTACAGGCAACGGAAGTGACAGTGCCCATTACTCCAAATCCGGAAATGGGTCCTCGAACTCTCGGGCTATTATGGGCTCCTGCCACGGACACTTTGAAATTCCCTTCGGATACTTCCGATACAAAGCACGTGACGAAACGCGCGATTCTATCGCAAGAATATTTGATCCTCTCGGATTAATAGCGCCTATAGTTGTGAACGCGAAGCTCCTAATGCAAACTCTGTGGCGACTAGGGTTAGCGTGGGATGAATCGGTGCCACAGCACGAATATACGGAATTTCATAACTTCCGAGCTGACATTTCAGCGTTAAATCAACTATCGATACCTTGCTGGGTTAATACCGTTAATACGCGAGCCGACGCGAAAATAGAAATTCACAGATTCTGCGATGCTTCCGAGAAGGCATACGGCGCCTGCGTATACCTATGTACTTCCGACCGTTTTGGAGTAACACAGGTCCGACTCCTATGCTCCAAATCGCGCGTGGCCCCTCTCAAACGGATCAGTCTGCCCCGACTTGAATTATGCGGGGCACTTTTTTTGATCCAGTTAGTAGACAAGGTACGAACCGCCTTAAGATTATCGAGCATCGACGATATGTATTGGACCGACTCCACGGTAGTGTTGGCGTGGTTAAAGGGCTTCCTCGACCGGTGGAAGACTTTCATCGCGAACCGCGTAACACAAATCACGTCTCTTTCGCGCGGCGAATAGAGGCACGTCGCCTCCGCGGATAACCCTGCGGACGTACTATCGCGAGGCTCCTCTGCAGCTACCCTACAAAATTTAAGGCTTTGGTGGGAAGGAACATCTTGGCTTCGCCAACCTCGCGACACCTGGCCAGCCGTTCGACCGCTGCCAGTCGAAATTCCGGAGCAGCAGTAAGCTGCGCCTCCGCGGAAACGAATAACGAATCGGAGCTCGACGTGTACCAAAAATTTCGGACTATTCTCGACTAATCCGCGTAATCGCGTACTGCCTTAAATTTATAAGAGCTTTGAGGCAACGCATCAACCGCGCAAACGCACACCAAAACCAGATCCTTGACACAACACCGACCGACACAGGCCACAGTCTGACGACGCGGGACTTAAACTCGGCTAAGGTCGCTATCGTTAGGATCGTTCAAAAACATGTGTTCAAGCGCGACATCGAAAAACTAAGGGCAGGCAAACTCGGCCGCACTAGCACGTTGCTCCCACTGCATCCTCTCCTTGACGATGAGGGATTACTCCGAGTGGGTGGTAGGCTCGCGTTCGCGAATCTGACTTATGAACAACGACACCCTGTCATTCTTCCGAAAAATAATTACGTGACACAGCTAATTATAAAACGAGAGCACATTCGCATGCTACATGCGGGGCCCGAATTGGTACTAGCTGCCATTCGTAGTAAGTACTGGCCTCTCTTGGCCAGAAGCCTAATAAGAGGTATAATTCGGAAATGAATGCGTTGCTATCGAGTGGCTCCAAAAGGTGCCAGCCATCTAATGGGGCAGCTACCGAAGACGAGAGTGAACATTCAAAATCCCTTCTTTTCCGCCGGGGTTGATTACGCAGGACCGTTCTACGTCAAAGATAAATTACGCTCAAAAACCGCGACAAAGGCGTATTTCTGCCTGTTCGTATGTCTTACCACCAAGGCCGTGCACTTAGAGTTAGCTGCGGACCTTACAACTGGAGCGTTTCTGAAATGCTTTCAGCGTTTCCTCACGCGTAGAGGAGTACGTAAACAAATCTACTCCGATAACGGTACCAACTTTGTCGGTGCGCGGAACGAGATGAAAAGGCTTACAGCCTTCCTCAAAGCAAATCGCCGGACAATAACAAACCAAGCGGTCATAGAAGGCGTCAATTGGCACTTTATTCCCCCGCATGCTCCTCATTTTGGAGACTTGTGGGAGTGCTCCATTAGATCCGCGAAACAACATCTACTGCGGGTAGTCGGAGAAACCCGATTGACGTTTGATGAATTTTACACTATCCTCACGCAGGTCGAGGCATGTATGAACTCTCGCCCACTGTACCCTATGTCATCCGATCCTTCCGACCTCAATCCTCTCACTTCTGGGCACTTCTTCATTAGACGCCCCCTACTGCTCTCTCATATCCTGACGTCACTGACGTCACCATTAATCGCTTGGATCGTTTCCAACTACTTCAAGCTATTCAACAACGATTTTGGAAACGATGGCAGACCGACTACCTCCACCAGCTCCAGCAACAGCACAAGTGGAAAATTCCCACTTCGGAGCACCTTGGCATAGGCACCATGGTGGTGCTTAAGGACGAGAATCTACCACCGCTCCGCTGGAAACGACCGAATCACGGGCAAGGACGGCATCGCCAGGGTCTTGTCTGTCAAAACAACTGACGGAGTGGTGAAACGCCCCACAACCAAGATCTGCATCCTGTCACTGGACGAAGGAGGAACTACACCCCTACCTAGAGACATTTAGTTTCGAACGCCAGGCGTTCAAGGTGGGCGGTATGTTTGCGAGAGTTCCATCTTTCCGCCTCCGACCCCCTTTACCTAGGTCACGGCGTGAGGAACTTTCCCGACAAAAAAAAGAAGCGTCTAAACCTTCGAAGAACTAAGTGTCAAGCCTTATCAATACGCGAGTCTGAATCCAGCGAGTATTCCTGTATTATCCAAGCAACGCGATTACCTCTAACGAACTAATAACGAGGGCTAACGCCCCACCCATACTAGCGCGTCAAAATAAAAAATACAGTCCACTAAATCATCCAACAAAATCTCATCACGCCACCGCGCGCGCTAACATAGGTTATAGAGCATCCCTTGTAGATTAAAATGGCTACGCATGATTTCCAGCAACGAGTAAAATAACAACTTTTTGAACAACTTAATAATGAGTGATGAGGCGTTTTCATTTTCATTTAAACGGGTACATCAACAAACAAAACTGCAAATTTTTGGATACTGAGAATCCCAAGGGAATTATATCAGCATCAATTACATCCTCAAAAATGCACTGTTTGTTGCAGTGTTATGGCTGAAAGAGTTATCGGCCCCTATTTCGTTAAAAATGAGGGAGGTCAGCAAGAAAAAATCAACGGGGCCCTGTATAGGACAATGCTTGAAAATTTTTTACGCCCAGCGGTCGAAAATAATCGGAGATATGGTTTCAAGAGGATGGAGCTACTGCGTACACTGCCAGGGTAACAATGGACCTCCTGCGAGAAATTTTCGGTGAACAAATAATTTCAAAAAATTTGTTTGGCTTTCGCGTTCATCTGATTTGATAACTCCAGACTTCTTTTTATGGGGCTACTTGAAAGAGCGGATTTACGTAAATAAACTTCGAACAACTCAAGAACTTAAGGAGAACATTCGAACTGAAATCCGACGTTTAGGACCTTGCGTACGGTCATGGAAAATGCTGTGGAAAGAGCAGGAAAATGGTGGTTATTTGAGGGATGTTGTCTTTCACATATAATACTGAAAAAAATATCCATTAATTATATTTTCAAATAAAATAATAAAAAATTAAAAACATATGTGTTTGTAAAAGTTATTTTTATTTTGTCATTCAATCTTTCAGTGACCACCCTATAGAAAAACATTGCTCTCCAGTGTATTAGTATAAATACGTCAAATCATTGAATGCGATAGACACATAACATGAGAGAATACACAAGCAAGTCAATATCGGAAAACGCGGATCATTACAGAAAATCTCCCCGGATGTTTCCAAACGCCTTAAAAACCAGGACAAATTTGAGAAAACCCGGATAATAGTTCTAATCATTGTATATCCTCGCCAGGCAGATTTGACACAAAACTAGAAGTAACTATCAAGTCAATGACATTGTCATATATTTTTCTTCTATTTCACTCACATTTGGTACTACATAAATATTGGGTTGTCCGGAAAGTTCGTGCCGATTTTGAAGGAAAATTAAAACGCAGAAAATTTAAATTTTAATATACATTTATTAAGTTATATAGGTGCCATTCTGTTCTACAATCTTTCTCCATCTTTCAGGCAACTTGAAAATTCCGTCATTCCAGAATCTCTCAGATTTTTCAGCGAAAATCTTTTCTATGTGATTTTTTATCTCGACCAAAGAGTTGAAGTTTTTTCCATTAAGGGAATTTTGTAATGATCGAAATAGGTGGAAATCAGAGGGTGCGAGGTCTGGTGAATATGGTGGATGGGGTAGAACATCCCAACCGAGCTCCAACAACTTTTGTCGAGTTATCAAAAACACACGAGGCCGCGCATTGTCCTGATGAAACACGACGCCCTTCCGATTCGCTATTTCTGGACGTTTTTGTTCAATTGCTGTCTTTAATTCGTCTAATTGGGAACAATACTTCTCTGAATTTATCGTCTCGTTGTTTGGTAAAAGCTCATAATACAGGATCCCTTTCCAATCCCACCAGACACAGAGTATGACCTTCTTTGGCCGGCTTTTGGGGTGGCTAAAGGTGGTTCATTCCGCTTTCCCCAAGACCTTTTTCGCTTAACATTATTATAAATGATCCATTTTTTATCCCCCGCACTACTTGCTTCAAAAATGGTTGCGTTTATAGAGCGAGTCGCAAATGGAAATGCGATCCATCAGATTTTTCTCCGTTAAATCGTGGGGAACCCATACATCAAAACGTTTTATGTAGCCAAGCTTCACAAAATGCTCGTGGATGGTGGATTTTGACATATTTAACATTTCTGCTAATTCACGTGTCGTATAGCGTGGGTTATTCTCGATTAGTGTTTTAATCTGATCTTCATCTTTGGTAGAGGGCCTACCCGGGCGTTCTTGATCTTTAAGGTTGAAATCACCAGCTTTAAACCTAGCAAACCACTTTCGCACAGTTCTTTCAGCTACAGCACCTTCGCCATAAACAGCGCATATCTTGTTTGCCGCTTGTGTGCATTTTTGTCTTTCTGGTAAAAGAAAAACATTAAATGCCTAAAATGCACTTTGTTTTCTTCCATATTCAAAGGCGTATAAAACTGACAAAAATTAACGTATCGTAACCAAATTTTTTTCCAAATATGCCTGAAGTACCGTCTTTTACAATATGTACGAGTGTCATTTGTTTCAATCGTTCCGATATATTCAGACCTGTCCTTACGCCACCTACCAAAAATCGGCACGAACTTTCCGGACAACCCAATAAAAAAGATAACCATAATGAGGTAGACTGCTTCTTTCGCAAGAAGAGTAGCAAAAACATTTCTAATAAAAAGGTAGTTTTTCTGTGCGGTACCACAAGTCCGACAGAAAACTGGGTTATTGATTCAGGTGCAACAATGCACATGGTGAAGACGGATAAAAATTTTGAAAACGTAAAAACAAATAAAATTGAAATTAACGTGGCAAAGGAAAATCAACGGATGGAGTCCAAAGGAGTGGGAAACATGAACTTCAAAGAATGCCAATTAAAGGAACTGATACTAGTACCAGAACTCTCGACTAACTTGTTCTCAGTGAGTCAAATTACTAAAACGGTGGGGGAGTAATATTTTCTAATGAGAAAGTAATAGTAAAACATAACAATGAAATTGCATTGCTTGGAGACAAGAACCAAAATGGACTACATGAGATAACGCTGCACGCAGAGAAACAAAATGTACATCTCACTAAAAAGAAGGGAAAAGAAAAACGCACAGATGTGGCACGCCAAGCTAGGTCACGTGAACAAAGAAGCGATGAAGTCTTTACTAAAGTTATCAGAAGGTATAGATCAGAAATAGAAGGTACAGAAACAGAAATAGATAAAATGGACGATGTCTGTGAAATCTGTATGAAAGTGAAGTTTTGGTCATAACAGAACAAGAGCGAAAGAACCACTGAAATTAGTACACAGTGATGTATGCGGACCATTGGATCCTACAACATGGGATGGAAGGAAATACTTCATAACTTTTCTGGACGATTTTACAGGTTTCTTGGTAATTGCTCTGATTGCAAATAAAAGTGAAATGCCTGAAGAAATTAAGAACTATGTCAATGCAGCTGAAACACACTGGAATAAAAAGGTAAAGAAACTACGCTGCGATAATGGAAAAGAATATGCAAATAAAGTAATGTTTGACTGGTGCAAATACAAGGGAATTGAATTAGATTTTACTACACCTTACACACCTCAACTTAATGGAAGAGCTGAAAGGACAAATCGAAGTCTTATGGAGAAAGCAAGAGCCTTATTGTTTGGATCAGGAATAGAAAAGACACTGTGGGAAGAAGCTCTCTATACGGCAGCTTTCTTATTCAACAGATCACCTACAAAATCTCAGGCAAGAATTCCAGTGGAAATGTGGACAGATAAGAAACCGGATCTTGAAACCATTTGGAAGCACTGCATATGTAAAGATACTTGGACCGTTAAAAAAATTGGATATAAGAAGTACGAAATGCCAAATGATAGGTTATGCTTTTAACGGGCATCGATTGTGGGACAAGTCAAGGAGGAAAATTGTCATTTCAAGGGATATGATAATAGAAGAGAAAAACTTTGAAGAGATCTCTTAAAAGCGATCATTGTCTGTTTAAAAAGAAAAACTCTGATCTAATGTTAGCTGTATATATAGATGGTCTCCTAGTTGGCAGCGATGAAAGTGAAATGGTAGCACTGTTAAAAGAATTAGAAAACAGATTTGAAATGACAATAAACAGGCATCCACGAACGTTTCTTGGCATAGAGCTGAATCAAACTGAAGATGGTATACGGTTGACTCAAAGTTGTTACACGGATAAGGTGTTGAGCAGATATGGAATGGAAAACTACAAGCGTCAACACCAATAAACATTCAAATGGCCGGATAACGATGAAGAGAAACTCAGTAATTCTAACTTCCCATATAGAGAGACAATTGGCAGCCTGTTGTATTTCTCTACAAAGACAAGGCCTGATCTAGCTTACGCAGTCGGATACTGCAGCAGGTACATAGAACAAAAAGATTGTATATTTTTTATTACACACAAGCTTACTTGTTTAAATATCGTGACGATTTAATTTAAAATTCCGCATGTACTAAAATATTTCTATCTTTGGACGAATAATATTGTAATAAAACATAGAAGGTTTCTTGTTATTTGATGGAATGAATTGCATATGTAATGGAATTTTTGGCACAAAATTAAATTATTTACTTTAAAACTTTAACTTTAACTAATTCTCAATGAATTATTTTTGTATGTAAATTTTTTCCATTGTCTAATTCTGTACATGTAAATACACATATATTTTCTTTGTAACAACTCAATTATCATAAAAATTCAATTTTGAATATAATCAATGCTTCGATTTATGTTGATAAATTTTATTTCTGTTATTTATGTAATGGATTTTCAAAACCGCTTTTCTTGAAAATTAAGCTTCATATAAAACGAGAGGCAATGGGTTTTGAAAATCAAAGATGTCGAACACTATTTAATCACTTTTATATTTAAAAATATGTAAGCATCACATGTGTGACTTGGACAACTAGTGTTGAGCATATAGGAGTGCCTCATTTCGGTTATGTAGATTTGATCAATCTAAAAAATAAAATATAAATAAAATTCTCCACGTAGATTAGAAATAGTATAGTATATATGTTTAATTTTATCTAGGAATTTACTCATTACAATAAGTAATTATAAAAAAATATTAAAACAGTAAAATAAAAGAAAATCAATCACAGCAAACAATCGTGTTTATAAGTTTAGTATAGATTCTTCGAACATAGGAGGTGACAAGTGACATTGCACAGTATCAGCTATTGTTTTTCAGCATTATGTTTTATTTTATATCCTCGAGTTTTATATAAAAAATTATCTAGCTTTGTTATGCTGCGTATAGAATGTTTATTTATGTATATACATATTATATTATTTATGTACATATTAAATATACATATAAAATTAAATTGATAACAAAATTGATTATTACTTAGATACTATTTAATTACTTCGTTAACCTTCATTTCTTAAAGATGAAAATATCTTCTCACATTTATTATTTTATTTATTTTATTGAGATATTTTTTTATTTTATTGTAAAATGTACATAGTTTTACATATATGAGAAAGAAAAAAATCGTTTTCTATAAATTAAAAATTATAATCAATTGCGAAGAAAAGTCGAAATATCAGCTCAATGTATTCTTCGGGAAATTCGCAAAACTGATATATCGGCACTAAAACACGGTATATCAATACTAAAAGCATCATTATGTATGTCGATATCAAAGTATCGTTCGATTACGGAAGAAGCTAATTACAATGCTCAATTTTTATTAAAAAGCTTACACGTCTTGACCTGTGTCTAGTACTATGTGACTTTGAATTTTTAAATTGAAACAGTATTAAGAATTCTGGTTGTAAAAATCTATAAATTCTTAACCTAATTTTCATGCAATATTATTCTTTTTAAATTTTGTGAGAAAGATACGAAATATTTTAAGATAAATTATAATTAATGAAAAGTAAAAAGTGATGAAGTAAAATTAATGTATACTAAAGATTACGTTACATAAAAATTTTCTAGTAAATGATGCAATACATTTATTTTTAAATTTGATTAAATTATTAACTTTATAAGCATTAATAGAAAATAATAAAATGATACTTTAAGACTTTTATTATTCTGTGTAGTTGTATACATATGCTAAAAAGACAGTGTGCGTTGATAATGAATTTTAAATATCAAATATTAAACACGATCATCTATACATATTAATTTTGAAAATAATATACTCATAGGAAATCACAGAAAGTATTTATTTACAAAGTTCAATATGGCCACCGTATCAATACGTCATTGCATTACGCTTTGCACTAGAAAGGATTTAGTTCGCTGATGCGTGACGGTGCGTTGATTAAGTAAATAACAATATCACGATTTTAATGTAAATGTCAGTGATCGTGACTAAAAAGCATTATTCATAAAAGATCATTGACGTAATAAGTTGCTATGAGGCAACCAAAGAAGCAGTTTGGGAAACGATTCAAGCAGTTTAAGAATTTCTAATATTCATATTTTAAGAAATATACAATAATAAAAGATCATAAAAAATTATAGTAAACATTATTTTCAAATAGTCTACAGAATTATAAATTTTAATAATTAAAAAAGGAAAAATATTATGCAATTGATAATTTAATTTTTATATAAGATAGAGAATGAATATAGATACATGTAGGTATATTTATTTTTTAAAATAATAATTAATGTTAAATAAATGGAACTGGTTTTCAGATAGCTGATTACATATATTTTACAATTTTGGTATCGATATGCCACACAAAATATTATTTTTCGATTAATTCATAAAATTATTAAATAATATTAATTTTAATTTTAATAAATTTTAATAAATATTAAATTTTCGCTGTAAGTTGTCGATTTCTGAATTGTTTGTACTTCTTGAAGAAATTGTTATGGGTTCATTTTGAAAAACAAAGTCGTTTCATTGTAATCGAGTCTATTTTTATCTCTTTACATTTATTTTCTTTTTAATATTACTACAAAACGGGGTAAAAACGTGTTTTTCATCTTGGAAATAAAATCTTATATTTGATCAATTTTTATTGAAGCTCATACATTATCATAAATTTAAAGATTTTAAATCTTATAGTAGCTTTTTAAAATTGTGTGTGTTTTTTTTCTTATTTTATTATCTTTTTAACAAAAAATATATTGCCGGTATTATAATAATAATTTTGTGTGTGTATAAATATACAAATTAAATATCCATATTAAACACTTGTATTTAAATAAATAATATTTAAATAAATTTGAAACAATATAAATTTGAATCTGTAAATTCCTCGTAACACAATATTTTTCATTCAAAATGTAATAAAACAATGACAAAAAACCATGCAAAAAGATGCAGTTCCAATCTTTATATGCATAATGCTTTAAGCTGCAAAAGAATTTTATCAAACTGCATAGAAATATTTAATTTTGTAAAATTTTCAAGAAAAAATCCTTCTTTACTTTCTTAAGCATTTTTTTATATAAAAACATTTTTGAAGACAATAAATTTAAACGAAATGAAAGCAAAGGCTTCAAAATGAATCCATTTTAAAGATCGATGACTTTCTTCCATTAATTTTGCTACCGAGTATATGTAAGCAATAAAATATTATATAAGGTAAAAGTAATTTAAAAAGATAAAACAGCATGTTATTTATCTATTTATATTTAATTTACTATTCACGTTATAAATTTTGAATTGATTACGCATGTAATGTCATAATAAACAGAAATGTCAGTGAAAGATGAAAACATTGAGAATTATAAATTAATGTTTTTATACATCAATTTTAAATTTTAAAAGCAAGGAATTAATTATTGCAATTAACATTACATTCATTTATAAAAATTAATCTTTATGGTACAATAAGTTGATTATTTCTTCTTTTACTTTGTTGATACATTGCTTTATATATGTCGCTATTTAATTCATAATATTATATTTCAGCATAAATTCATTTATACCTAATTAATCGATATAATTTTTATATCTTATATTTATAAATTTTTTTAAAGTTGTTATTCCATTAATTTTCTTTTCAATCATGCGTGCATCTGCAAGAGAAAAAAGATATAACGTAATTTTATGATTTTAAAACATCACGTACATGTAATATAAAAATAGAATACTAAGCATCAATTTTGAATTTAATTTTCAATTTTTATATATATTATATAATATATAATCAAATTTAAACATTTATCAAGTAGACTTGAAATTAATTAATTTTAGACATGATAAAATAGAATAATTAATAGAAGATTATTTTACATGTAGAAATAAATGAAAAATATAGAATAAAATTTTTTTGTAAGATGCTTGAAGTATTTGAAAATTTATTAAATGTACATATACCAAAACAATTTTTATTAACCTTTTATTAATTGTTCTTTTCTATTACGTATAAAATTAGGTAAATTGAAACATACTTGATAAGTCTTCAAAACCGATTTTCTCGAAAAATAAGTCTCAAATCAAACAATTTTATTTTATGTTTTTTTCTTATTTCTTTGTCAGGAATCATGTCTTGTCCGCTTGTATGTGTTATTTCGACGCATACGATATATAGATACGCACATTACATTACAAGAAGGTTATTAAATTTGTTATATTTATAAATATGGAAATACACACACAGATATGCATATAAAATTGCAAATATGTATGTAAATACGTTGTATTAATTTACAATTTTTTATTATATTTTTATTACACTTAAAATTTATAATAACATAAATGATACAAAATATTTAAATAATTATCAGTCCTGAAAAAAAAGGAATTCGTTACCTTTTCATAATCCTCATCCTTCGAATGTTTTTCAGTCGTCTTTTATTCCTACTGGCGTTAGCTTTCGCTTCATTAGCGGCGGCAGTTGCTTTGACAGCTGCTCGATTTGTATTAGCGAGGTCTTGTTTTGCAACTCTCAACTCACTTAACAACTCCTCGACCCGCCGTTTTGCCGCATCTACTAATTCCTCTTTTTCCCGTAAAGCTTTTTGAGCTCCAGTTGCAGCTGTCTGAGCATTAGCTGCATTTGCCTTAGCTGTTTGGACTGCGTGTGTCAATGTCTTTAACTACAATCGAAAGAAAAGAAAAATAAAGTGACTTTTTTTGATTGCAAATTGCATTCTCATTTATATGACATTGAAAGTATTTCTTAGTCACTCCAGATTAACAATAAGTGCGTCTTTGTTATTTCCACTAATAATAAATTGAATCGTGAAATATGTACGAACAAGCAATAACAGTTACCTCAGTGAATGATTTCAGTGAATATATATATATATACAGATACGCATGTAATTATATATGCATACGTAAAGCATGTTGCTAAACTCGCGTCCACATTATAAAATTATATGCGTCATATCATTTGCAATCCTTATATTTTATAATATTTACAAAACCAAAAGTAGCCAAATTATCAAGCAGAAATTGTTGATTAAATAAATTATTTGTTCAAATTAAATTACAAAAAAGCATTTTTTTCTATAAATACGTACATAGATTACATTGTGTTTGACGTACAATTTACTGCATTGTAATGTAATGTAAACATATTTGCATTCTATATCCATTTCTTCTATTCCAATTAATTGTTTTTTCAATATAAATGCCTTTTCTAAATCAATCTTTTTTTATAATCATAAATACTAAAAATAAAGAATAATTTAATTATATTACATACATAGAAAAATTAATAAAACAATAAAAACCATATGTATCTAATTCCACTCAAAGACAAAGTTACTTATACTTCAATTTATCAATATATTTGTTAATAATTAAATTTAAATATATCACCTGATCTTGAGATTGGCGCGCCGCTTGTAAAGCAGCATTAACATTAGCTTGTTCTCGTTCCAAAGATAAAGATTCTTCTTGGACAACTGATCGCGCTTCCCTTACTTCTTCCTGTAACTGATCTACTATAACTTTCTTTTCTGTGAGTGCTTCTTCCGCTGCTTTGGCAGCCTGTACTGCTTTCTCAGCAAGTTGTGCTTTTACCTGTATATTGAAGCATATTTATACATAGCCATTTACTTTGAAAGTGGCATATGTTACTTTACAGTAACGAAGAATGGCGATTTGTTATCTGTGCTTAATTATTTATACTGAGAAAAATACAAATATCTGAGATAACAAATACAAATAAATCTTCTCAAAAGTTAGCATCAATTTTTCCAGGAACGATTGAAACACAAACTTAAATATCTCGATTTAAAAATAAAGTGACTCAAAATAAAGACTGTGTATAACTCTCTCATAGAACTCGTTAAATAATTTCATGTACATGTAAAATTCTAACAAATAATGAAGCTGCAACATCGAAGTCGCATTATTTTTAAGTTGATTCTTAATCTCGAAGTAATACATGTTTAGTGAAACTGAAATATAAGGTATAACATAATTACTTTCACGAGTAATATTTTTATGGGAATTAAGGTTCAACGATTTCATAGAAAATGTAAGTTCACTTACAGTAGATATATTTTCGCAACAATGAATAAAGAGAACGTTCATATAATTTGCGCATTACTCTCACACGTGAGAAACAAATTTGATGTGATTGGATTCATCGGATAAGATTTGATACGAGCTTTGACGTAATACAGATCTTTTGCGTCTAATGAATTGCTGTTTTATGAAATATGTACTATAAATTTAATAAATAAATGTTTATTTTCTGAATGAAAACAAATATTATTATGTAAGCTATAAAAAAGGATAAATTATTTACTTATGCTTTCATAATTGAACGTTAATATTAAATAAAACGTTATATTAAAAAAAAGGTAAGTACTTGACGTGCGGCTTGCTGACCAGCAATATTCTGTGCTTCTGAAGCAGCTTTAGCTTCTTGTGCAGCTTTCTGCGCAATGTTACTATTTTTTTCTGGAGTTCTCTTTGAGTTATTTGGATTTGATGAACTTCTTGAACAACTTGATTCATCCGCATAACGTATTTCTCTTCGATTCTATTAGAAAAATGTGAATAAAATTAATTATCAGCAATTAATACTGTTGGTTATATGTTTGTAAAAATAAATCTTCTCTAGATATAATTCATTTACTAGAAGATATGTTTACTATAATGTTACTTTTGTATACTATGATATTTTATAGAAAGTAATAAATTTACATTGTTTATAAATTATATTATAAATAAATTCAGGAAACATATAGCCTGAATTTTATTAAAAGTCACTAAATAATTTTTCGCTAAGATATAATAACATGTAGAAGAATAGCAAGTATGTAAATGATCAATGAAAAATATTATTAGGCTTACTAAATTAACTGGAATCTTATGCATCCTTCCACAGTCAAAATATTCGAACGTCAGCAGTACTAAAATATTATGTTTATTTGGTTAGAAAATGAAAACTAAGCATTTTTTTTCTAATGTACTTACCAATGTAAAGAACATAAAAAATATACATTCTGTAAACAGCAAATTTAGGTAAATGTCGGATTGTAGTTCATATAAATCATCATATACCAGAATTATAAAATTATTTCTAATTAGTATGATGTGACAGAAAAACGAATGAAACGCGATTGTCGAATTTATATATCGAAGAAGAATGAACACTTATACGATATAATGAGTAATATCTATACGTTATTAAATATTTATTATATACATATATATTATCAAAGATTGCTTTTTTTTATATTAATTATATATTTTTATAATGTGTACATTGCAATAAATATTTATAGTTTTATGCCTGTATGAATAAATAGAATATTATAATATTCCTGTTGGAAACAAATGTATTAATTTCGTCTCGAGATGGCGTGAATTTACGGACGAATATAGAGAGAGCAAAAACAAAAGAAATCTTCTATAAAATTAGGCAATTGTCTCTCGGCCGTTCTCTTGGCTGTCAAATATAGAAGTGCATGTATCGTCGTTCGTATATAAGCAATTTAGAATTTTTTGTAAAAACTTTCAACAATTCCTATTATGCAAAATAAAACTATTACATTATTTATGAAAATAATGCGTTATATATAGAAAGTTTGAATTGTGAATTAAATCGCATTTGAATAAAGGTTCATTGTTAAAGCTGGGTAAATATTTTAGCTTTGTTTATGTGTCAAATATCTTTTCAGGTTTTTAATTACAAATTCAAATTAATATTTTATTATGTGATTAATAAGATGGCAACTGAGATTTTTTCTTTAACGATATTATAAATATATAATTTCTTTTTTCTTTATATAATTTTCTAATATATAGTTTCTTTTTTTTTAAACAGTTATAAATTCCGCTGAAATTTGCATTAAATAATTTAAAATATTATATAAATTAAATGATATGAATATTTTATTTATTTTATGATAATTGATCTCAAAAAAGAAAAGCAGTTTATTATAAATTTGAGCTCAGTATTTTTTTTTCTAAGAAATATTTATTGTGTGTTATTCTCAATATCCTGAACCCCTTTCGTAACTATCATATTACTATTAGTTCTTGGTACAGGCTTATAGAACCTATAAGAGCTACGATAACCAGGTAAGTGGTATCAGTTCATAGTTATTTCTTCGAGCTGGAACAACACAGATTCGTTAAACGATTGACCAGTAAGTACTGAACTTCGTTTTGAACTTTGTAAAATTTATTGAAAAGTTATTTCTAATTACCGAAACTAAGAGAGAAAATTTCCAAAAGTTGCATGCTTTAAATATTTTATTTGCTGAAAACTAATTAATTGGATAAATTTAGTAATTGTTAAAACCTTAACTTTTTCAAACTTAAATTTGGTATATTTTAAAGATAACTGCTTAAAAATAATATATTTGATTTTAAAATGAGAGTTTTTTTAATTTCTTGAGATATAATTATGTTCAAAGTAAATTATTCTAATACAATGTCAATTAAAATAAAATTAAATATTAAATTTTTTATAGCACGACTTTAAATTCGTTACAAACAGTTATAATGAAAATAAATTATTTTAAGAAAATAAATATTAAGATATATCAGAAGTGCTTGAAATATTAAATTTCTAGAATCTATTTAAATAAAATAAATATCACTTTTCATAAACAGTGAAAATAAGGATAAAATATACAACTTTATCCTTAGTAATGTAGAAAATTATAAGTAAACCTTATTTCGATGATAGTAAAATCGATTAGTTGATATCATTGTTATATTCAAGACATATTTCAAATGTTTTCCTCGACATGATTTCACAATTTTAAGACATTCTTAATGGAATTATTTTCATGGCCATAAATGATTAGTGTAAGCAGTTTGCATTAATTATTTCTTTATTCCTAGATAAAGTATACCATTTAACTGTATATATTGAATTTAAATACTTTTATTTAGGTAATATAATATTATGATATATGGTATAGTATTTTTACATAGTAAGAATCTTCGTTTTTAAAGGAATTATATTTATAAATATTTATCTTTTTTATTAATTAATTAATTAATATCTTATTAATTTATAATGATTTTCTTATATATTATTTATATTATATAACTTTTATTAATTAATATCTCTTTTATTAATTTATTCACGAAATTTATTTTCGAAACTGAATCATTATATTTAGAGTAATTAATTATAATATTTGATTAAATCATTATATAAAGTTTGTAATTTTATTCGTGAAATTGAATAATCAATAAATAAAACCAATGTACTAATTTATTTAAAAATAATTTGTTATAGATATATAATAGGCGTTACTATTTTTTATAGAATTAAGAATGTGAATATTTTCGTTGTAAATGTTTAAATGTTGAAATTTTTCTAGTTAAATGAACGTCATTATATACGTGTTTACCTTCACGTATAAGATCTGTCTCCCATCGATTTAATTATGCATTTACACACGTACATACATTGGTTTTTAGAGCGTAACGAAACTAGGTATTCGGTTTTAAACCGTCATGACTTTAAACCGTCGTGAACAGAGTTGGACCGAAAAAACAGAATATACATGCGTCATGAATAATTTAGATTAATTTTAAATTTCATAAAAGCATTAATACCTTTCAAAAATTATATTTTAAATAATTACATTATATAATTCGTTCCTAATTAAATTATCTTTATTATCTTTATTATTAAATACATTTTATTATTAAATAAAATTTTACTTCGATATAATTCGTATACCTGTGTGCATTAGTTTAATTATCTAACTATAGAATAATTTTTAATGAAAGTATTAATTATTATAATATAATTAATTATATAATATTTATATACAGAATATTTACTTGATTTATATTGACTTTTATAAATTTCATCAATTCAGCAAATACGTTACTACAGTAAAGTAGCCCTGCCAATCTTGTATGACTAATACAGATTGAAATGTGAAAGGCACAAAGGTTTCGAATGGGAGTGTCCAGAAAAAGATACAGACGTAAATATGTATAACACGTAACTTTAAACTTGAAGTAAATGCATTATAGTTAAGTAAGTCAATGCCATAGTGAAATTATTTTTGGACGAAAAATTATTTATTAATTATATTTTATTTCTAACAAATTATTTTAATTTTATGTACCGATTATATTATATGAAGAAGCCAATTAAAAATAATTGGTATGATGAAAATAAAAAATAAATATTTTCAAATATCATTAAGAAAAATGAAAATCATGTTAATCCAGCACATATAAAAAAAAAGGAAACAATACATAAAAATAAAGAATAAACAGTAAAGAAACAATATATAAATTGAAAGAAAAAGAAAATGAAAATTGATTCTGTTCTCGTTTTTTAATTAAGTCAAAGTGGAATTTCGATGAAACAATTAATTTAATAAAAATGATATTATATTTAATAAAATATTATTAAAATATAAAAAATATTTAAATATTTTGTTTAGTTTGAATTTATTAGTTCTTATATCGTCTTTATGAACGAAGTATTTTAAAATATGAAAAGAAGATATCTGGAGGAATACAAACATGAAAAATATATAAAGAGAATAATAAGATTAAATATTTACATTTATATTACGCAAAATTACGATATTTTTGATTTCATAATTATTAATAATATAATAACTGTTAATACTTGTAACTTGTAACTTTCGAAATTATATATTTTGACTTTATTAGATATATTCGGTAATATTATATCAATGTACTTATAACTACTTACATTAATATTCAGACACTAAATGTTTAAACTGTTACAATTTCATAAAATAAAATCGTATAATAATAAATCTGCATTCATTTTAAAACTAGAAGTCTCTACTTTCAAAATATGTTATTCATTTTGTCTGTAAAATGTTTTTACATCACATAACAAGTGAGAAAATGAAAATAATTTGCCTCGAAAATGTTGTAAATTGTCATTAAAAAAAAAATTGTTTTTCATGACTAAATCTACAATAGATCTAAAGATTGAATCATCTTTATAATGATATCTTGATGTACAAATTTTTTCTGCCATTTTATTGAATTTTTACGATTTCTTGAAATTTCATCGTCTAAATCTAACATTCAATAAAATCATATATCAAGTTTTAAACGGTCATTGTAAGGAGGAAGTTCTAATACTCAAAACTATTATAGATTCACTCATAAAAAAAATTTTTCAACATTTTTACATATTACTATGATAATTCATAACATTTTTAAAAAGAAAAATACCTTTACTTCCTCATCTACTATATCTTGGAAAAAATGAATGAATGACGTATTTTGAAAGTAGAAGTTTCAAGTTTTGAAATGAATCAAGATTTATTGTACAATTTTGTTTTATATAAATTGTAACAATTTAAATATTTAGTATCCAAGCATTGATATGAGTAATGATATGTATATATGAACTAAAAATGACAAATGATAGACAGAAAGGCGTTATTATTTTCATTTAATTCTTAAATGAAACATGAACACATAATTTTTTTGACTCTTTTGAATATCAAAAATTTCTATATTTTTTGTGTTTATAATATCTGTTTTGTATAATTATTAAATATTGTCAGGTTTTATTATATTTATAAACTACTGTAGGAATATCTAGTTTCACACGGGTAACCAATGAAAAATTTTATAAGACTCTATTCAAGAGAATAAAATTTTCTTGTTGCAGATTGAAACTACTGAATTAAAGATGAAGCAACTCTTTCTATTATTGGCATATGTTTGTTTGACACAATGTGCTCTAGCAAAAAAGCAAACTCGCGATCAACAAGCTACAGGTTATGAATACGAATACGTTCAAGAACCGGTGTTGTCAGAATCTTTATTAGCTTCAGTTCCGCTTGCTTATGGTCGTGAACCTTCTCAGCCAGGTTTTAGCGTTGGTGGTCCTTTAGCTAGTATCGCGAAAGGCGCAGCAGCACAGGCTCATACGCAACTAGGTAATCAAGAATCTGCGGCTGGACAAGCTGCATATGTCGCGAAGAATACTTTAGCGCAAGCTGCTGCGCAATCGGCAGCTACCGCTGCTGCGGCCCTTGCTGGCAAACAGATCGTAGTTCAAGGACTGGAGCAACAATTGAGAGATGCCCATGTAACGGTAGATGGTGAAAAGCTACAATTGCAGCAAGCTGAACGTGCCGCGAATGCAGCAAGGACTACCGCTAAACAAGCTATCCATCAATTGCAAGTAGCTACAGCAGCTTTGAACGCGGCTCAGGCGACAGCTGATCGTGCGGCGCAAGCTGCCGCGGAAGCTGCCGCCGAGTTGGCAGCGCAAACAACTATGCTCGGTCAAGCAAAAGCGAAAGCAGAATCAGTCGACGAACAGCTTTCTGCCGCCCGTCTCGACTATGAAACCACTCAAACAGCCGCTGAGAAAGCTGCCACTGCAGCCGCAGCCGCACAAAACAATGCCGCCGCCGCCGCCGCACACGTTGCCGATACTGCTGTTGCTTCTGCACTTTTAACTCACGAACCAGTCAGTCCTTCGCCACTCCCAAAACTTCCTTCTCAACATAGTGCCCCGCGAGAACCCACTGTTCTCGAACCTGCAGCTTATCAAGAACCAAGTGCTCTTCTTCTATCTGGTGCACTTCATCAATCAGCTGCTCTTCGTCCGTCTGCTACACTTCTTCGTATTCCCTCCAGATTCCATGAAGCTTCCGCACTTCGTGAAGCCGATGATCTTCGTATACCTGCTGCTCCTCAGGATGCTGTCGCTCTTCGCGCATCCGGACTGCTTCGCGAAACTGCTCCTGCACTTCAATCTCCAAACGGTCTTCATCGTTCAGAGCTACTTAGCTTAGCCAATGCTTTACCGTCTGATAATTATAATATTAAAAGTTATCGATACTAGATTCTTTTGAATTGGATATTTTAGTGGAATCTAATACTTGTTGCTGTCTTTATTCAGGAATAACAAAAATACTATGTTCCATATGTCAGACTGTACAATAAAATATTGTTGAAATCTCATATATATTTTCTGTCTAACCTCTTTATTCTATTCTTTCTGAATATCTATCTAGTTTGAACGTGATTTCTTTGCTTTTTTATATTCTCGTACGAGAATATATAAATGTTACTGAAATTATTAATAATTTATTGAAAATTTAATACGATAACATACTAATTGCTAATAATTAAAATATTATTGCAAATATTTGTTTTTTTTTAATAAAACATGCTATAATTTTAAAAATTATAGTAAGGAAAGTAACGTTCTTTATTACCTTATTTTTAAACTTAAAGATATATAAAACTAAAAATAAAGAATCTAAAATAAATAACATATGATAAATGATAACATATGATAACATATAATATAATCTAAAATAAAATTGAATTTTTCATACGCGTCTAGCAAATTATATAACGTTTTCTTCGTCCCTTTTTGATTTATTATTTCATTTTACATAAATATTAGCAATTCTATCCATTTTCTTTGTTTTTATTTTTATTAACAATGTTGATGATAATACAATATTATAATATGAAAATTGGTGTAAAATTGAAAAATCACATTTCTTTTTCTCATATCATTATAAATTTATTTGTATAATTTTATTTTTGTATGATTAAAGAATTATTTGTATCGAAAAAAAATGTAAAAATAATTTAGAAATGTGTATCTTACATATTTAACAATCATTTTAGCGGTTCAACAGTTAAGTGTATACCTCCTTTTGCCATTAATACAAGAGATCCTTCTTCATATTCTAAAGTAGATGACATACCCGGTGCAAGTGTGAATTTATTTTTCAATAAAGAACTTATTATAGCATATTTTGTTTGTATAAGGCCAAATCTCATTCCTAAAAAAAAGAAACAAATAATGTATTTAATGCATTATTTATTTGTTAATCAGAATCTTGATATTAAAGCGTGCCATTTATCATATGTACTATGATTTCAAATATATTAGAAAATAAAGTTAGAAAAAATTATTATCCATGATTTTGATAAAACAAATCTTTAATTTATATAAGGTGTTTCAGTATCGGACGTACAACGGAGAGGAGAGAAATTTTATATGAAAAAGTAAGACGAAATGAAAAAATAAAATTTCGTTTTTGAGAAAATTAAATTTGAAAATTTATCAATAATATTTAAATTTAGCTAATTCCAGACTGGCTAGGAATCAATAATGGATCAATATCCACTGAAATCAATAATCTACAGAAATATTGTACAATACAATTTTTTCATGAGATGCTCCATTTTTAAGAAAACCCCATTTGAAAATTTGCTACAATACAAACTTTTATGTTCAATCATGTTTAAACTTTATTTTTTTGAAAATGAAACCTGAAATAAAAAAATATTATTTTTTATTTTTCATATATTTTCGTAGATAGAATGATCTCTTATTGATTAGTCTAATTTACAATTAAAATTGAAACATAAACAAATTTTCAATCTTGATTTTCTCAAAAAAAATTTTTTCTTTTTTTTCAGTTTATTTTTGCATGTAGAACCACTTCCTTTGATACTGAAACATTTTTTATATAATGATTGATTAATCCGATAACATATTTAATTTATAGCCGGAAAAATATAACGAATTCTAAAATATATAAATTCATTATGAATATTATGATCATTATAAATTGTAATTTAGAATTATATTATATTCGCGAATTCTTTAAAAATTGTATAAAAAAATACAATTATACAACAGTATAACTTAATAGAATTTCGAATTATTGAATAAAGAATATTTATTTCTTTTGATTAATTATTATTCTTTTTAATAATACTTGAACTGTTATTACTTATCAAAAAATAGTTTTTTAAATTTTAAATACATGTGTTTGTAAAAAATAACAAAAAGAAAAAAGAATGTAGGGAGAGGAAAAAAAAGAATGTCTGATTGTAATCTTGTGACGAAAATGAGAATAACAGAAAGTCATGAATATATTATATATGTTTCTTTTGAAAATATTTCCAAAATCAAAAAATGTATCTGTAGATACAACAATATAAAATACAAGTAATAAATTAATATATAATATATAATAATAAGAAATAATATATAATAATATATAATATATAAAAATAAAGATCTTTATATATCAGAACTTTATATATTTAGATTAATGGAGATTTTTTAAAAAGAAATATTACAAAATTATCATTGATATTAAAATTTGAAATTAATTTTTTTTTGGTGTACTGTGTTTTCTTCATCATGAAGATAAACAATGATAGTTAAAACAATAAAAGTATAAGAAAACTGAGCATCAAAATCATGATTTGATGTTGAGCCTATAAAACTTACTGCTCGAATTTTTTCAGCATTTTATTGAACTTTGAATATTAAAATTAAGCGACAAAAATTCAAGAAATCTTAATATTTTGTTATAAGTGAACAAATGAGGTAGTGAAAAAAAACTCGTACAGCAGGTTTTAACAGATATAAAGAAAAAATTTTAGTCTTCAAGATCGATCTGATAAAAAAAAATTTTTTATTATTTTTAGAAATATTTGAATTTTTATAATTTTCGAAACACAAATATCCTTATTTTCCCATTCATTACATAGTGAAAATTGTTTTTGAAAAACAAACAAATTTGGGACTGTTAAAATAGAGATTTTATGCTTTAAAGTGAAATCAAGTGCATTATATAACTCTTTTTTATAAAATTATCATTATATAGAAAAGTTTAAATTATTGACTATTTTTCATTGCTACTGATTCAGTTATATTGTTCATTATTCTTTTACAAATAATTATTTCTTTTTAATAACATAATATATTAGCCAATGGTTTTTTGACATGAAAAGTTTTGATAAAAATATATATGTAGTTACAATAGTCGAAATATAATTTCTATACATCCTGTATAATTTTATTTATATGGAACAGAGTGATTCTACAGCTTTAGATTGGTAAAAATTTGTTGAAAAAGATTGTTGCAAAATAGATCTTGACCCTGAATTTTGAAATCAAATGTTTTTTCATTGCATTCATTGCATCATCAACGAAAATTACTCATCAAAGAACAAAGTTATAAAAGGAACACAAATTTCTTGGAAAAATAATTTCAAGACATTAACTGCGAATAATGTTGCATCTACGTTATACAAAGTTTTAATATTATTTGTAGTTGATATATTAATGTTAGTACAGTAAACAGTGTGTTATTAATACGAAACATGAAATTATTTTTTTATATTTCTAGAATATTTCATTCTAATTGTAAGTATAATGAAGTACTAGAACTTTATCAATTCATATTTTTTAAGAAGTGCTCATCAGGATATGTTTTAGACGAAAATAAAATGGAACACAATTTAATGTTACTAGTTTTTTACAGCTTTAATTTTTTTTTTCTCTGTAATAAAATCATAGATTTTAATGGCTTGCTTAATGCAACTTGTTATTCCAAAGGTATTAATCAGTTTATATCAAATAAATTTATGAGATACTGAAAAATTATTATTATTATAAGATATTAAAATGATGAATATCTCCTAAGTAGTTTAATATCTACTTTTTTATAGATTAAGGAGATTCAAAAAGAATGTAATTGAATCTGCTGCAGAAAAACTAGCAGTAAGTTTTTCAACAAATCTTTACTGATCTAAAGTGCGTATGTAATATTTATAGGTGCAAAATTATTAAGTCAAACGCGCATAATATATATTATATATTGTGATCTTTTTTTGTCCATATAGAAATAAATACAGAAATAATAACGAAAAAATAAAACAAAGAATAAATAATGATAAAAATAACACAAACAGTTTAAATGTAGATTTAAAAGATTTCTATCTCTAAGGATACGTATAATTATACTTAAACATATAAAAAAACATAAATTTATTATTAAATAAATTCATAAATCTTGTACTGATTAATATTTTGAAAAATTCTGTTTTTTTTATCAATGATATTTACAAATAATATGAAGGAAAAAATCAAGAAATATTTGTAAAAATGGAATTGTTTCAATTTGTTGAGATATAATTTCTTGTCGTTATTATGTATTAAGTAGTATACTTATTTAAGGAATTATTTAAAAAAGCATACATACCAATGCATATTCTTGGTCCTTCGCCAAATGGTAGATATGTATAAGAATGTCTAGTTTTTATATTTTCTTCAGAGAATCGTTCTGGATCAAATTTATCCGGATCAGGAAATATGTTAGAATCTCGCTGAATACCAAAAACGGGTATTGCCACATGAGTTCCCTTAGGTATGTCAAAGTCTGTTCCGTTTAATTTTATTTCCTTTGTACAAATACGGTTTAGTACAACAACTGGTGGATATTTCCGCAAAGTTTCTGAAATAAATTGGGTTTTCCAAAAATTAAGTATCTTAAATATCTCGATAACATTCACATCTTAGAGTTATGATTCATATGCTAAAATAGATAGTTTTATGAACAAAATTATAAGAATATAAAAGACTATAGTTGATTGCTACAATTTGGTATTCTTATAAATTATGTTGTAAAATATTCTAACATATGAAAGAATAGCAAATATCCTAGTTGCTATTATAAGTTTTTTATTATAAAAAATTTAATTATAAGAAAAGGCCGAATGATTGTAAATATTGTTTCTAAAGAACTTTCGTTTTAATTATCATCATTAATTTTCCTTTCTAATTTTGTTTAAATACAGAATATACATTATATTCATTTGCCATAATATCACAAAAAGAAATTGTCAATAAAAATTTTCGAAAAATGAAATTATGATCACAGCTTTACATACAAGATTAAATTATTATTTGAAAATACATTATAAAATATATTATAAATGCTATTATACATATATATCTATGAATGATGTGTTTGTATATCTATTATCAACATATTGAACGATGTTATAGGCTCGATGTCGTCAACTTTTTAAAATTTTCATTTTAATTATATTTACTTAATTAAGTTTCAAAATTCTTTTATAATTATTTAAAATACATTACTTCTTTCCAACGAAAATGACACAACTCGAAAAAGGTGATTTTCAACTTATCACTATAAAAATATTGCAGAAACAATAATTATGAAAATTACATACTCATTGATCTTCATTATTATAATTAGAGGAATAATAATTTTATTTTAATTTTATTTGTTTGATTAACTTACAGAATTAAAAAAAATAAATTAAAAATCTATCATTTAGTAGTTTACCTACTTACTATTTTAATTATAATATTTTTTTTTAAATTTAATTCTATATTAATAAATTTTACCGGTTATATTAATAATTTGGCTGGTTAAAAGGAATTATGTGACATTATATTGCATGCAATTATGAATTTTATCTTGATTATTATTGTGAACAAATGCATATTGAGATAAAAAGTGTATTACTCTAAAGTGCGTTGTTTCTTTAATTAACAAAATAATATCTAATTTTATTTGAAACCAGATTTTTCTTCTGAAAAATATACTTTATTAAGTTTTGTCACTCTTTAATTTTTTAATTTTATTTGAGCAATTTATTTAATTTTATTTAAAATTATTTTCTTTGCGTTTGTATCACAAATTTTTCTGCTATTTACCCATATGTTCAGTCAATTCTATATCATGTTAATACTTTTTAATTCATTGAATTTTGTCGTCTTCTTTTACATCAATTGACGAAAGATTATCGTTTGCTATTATTTATTCTTGTAGTTCATTTTCTTTCGTTACAAATTATAAAACATCTCAGAAATCTTTTTTTTTCAACTCAATCTCGTTTTAATAACAAACAGTTATAATATAGTTGTATACATACCGGAGATTACTTTATGAAGATAAGTCATATCATTTAGAGCATCATATGTCAAATCACCATGTTTCTCAATTTGTGTTTGAATTTCTTCACGTACTTTATTTTGTATATCTTGATGCTGCGCTAATTCATATAAACAGAATGTGGCTGTAGTTGAAGATGTTTCAAAACCAGCTAAGTAAAAAACATAAGCTTGTGCCGCAGCCTCTGTCATCGTTAATTTATTTTCTGGTTGAATATAGAAAGTAATAATTTTGTATTATCATTTATTCTTAATATCGAAACATTTAATTAAAAATGAAAGGATAATTACTAGCAACATTTGAGATATTTGAATTATCATCTACTCCCACATATCCATTTCTCATTAATTGCATCAGTAAATTCAAAAAATCTTTTCTTTCGATATTATTTGCTTCTCTATATTCTACAGTTTCTTTAAATGTTTTCATGAAAAAGTTTGTAATATCTCTTTCAGTATACGGCATCGAAAAAAGATTAAAGATTTGTGGAGCCCATATAACAAGAGCATTCCACAAAGGTTTCGGATCAAATATTTTTTTTCCCCAGTAACGAAATTCATTATCTGGGTTTTTAAAGCTGTTACACGATATTCCAAATGCCGCTGACATAATAATATCGACAGAATATCTGAAAAAATAACAATATTGAATTATAAAAGATTTAAAACTATACAAAATACATAAAGATGAAACTGATCTCTTTAATAGAATATAATATAATTTAATATTATATTTTAAATTATTATTATTATAACTAATTATTATATTATAACTAAATATTATTATTATTATAACTAAATTATTATATCAATGTTTAAAATATTTATAACAAGAATGTTTCAAAGGATTGCCAACAAATATTCTTTTTTATAACATTTTCTTCATATCGAAATTATTTAATTTCAGATATGTATTCTGAAATTTGTAGCATTTGTAATATTGTTTTCAAGTTATCAATGTTATTATTTGTTATTAAATTTTAAAATATTGTTATAAAAAAAAGTCCAAAGGACTTAAATTAAACAAACGTCATTTTTATAAAATTGTTTATGGTGTTTATTAATCAAATATATAATTCCAGATACGAATACGATGCAATTGAGTAATGCAGTAATCCACACGTAACTGACTATGAGTCAGGATCGGAATTGCAGTTAAGCATGAAGATATATTACAGGAATTGCATCGAAAGAAAAAATGGGGATGAGCGTCACTGTTTCACCGATACCAGGCACCAATATTGGTATCATATACATATATTGCTTGTTTTGTGCGTCAAGTTATGTTTCACACGATCCAGTAGCGTAGACTGGGGATAGTCCAAATTCCAAGAATTGATAGGATAAGCGCTGGTCAGTTACGCGTGGCAAAGTGTGATCAGTTACGTGTGGACTACTGTAACAGGCCAATTATAATTTATAGATATTGACTGTAAAAAAATTTATAATAATTATATAAGTGGTTCCTCATATTTGAAAATTATTTTTCACGTTATAACTTTATTTTTGTAAGTATCACTGACAAGAGGTTAATATTAGTTTATTATTACATTTGTAATATAAATGTATATAAATAAGATTACTATATTATAATAAGAATATACCTACATAGAAATTTTTTCATAAACTTTTTAGATTTGACTATAAAGATCTATGAAGAATTTTTAATTTTTTCATACTAATTAAGTTTCAAATTTTTCTTGATTATTTAAATAATTTAAAAATCTGTTCTTCAATTCAAGTAACTTGAATCTTTTTTGTCTTTTATTAATTTTCTTCTATAAGAAAAATTTAGTTTCTGTAATTATAGTAAGTCAACGATGTATAACGATAAGTCTATTTTTAGAAAGACTGACTTCTTTCAATAAAAATGTTAAGCTTCGGTATAAATTTTTATTTATATATCATTTATAAGCGAAGTACCTGATTACTTAATATTAAACTAAATCATTCTGATGATCTTTTTAACAATCATACAAATAAAGAAATTGATTTATTTTACTATATTACTTACCCTTAACAAGTAAAATTGACAACAGTGTTAGTAATACACATGTAATATGTATTACGTACTGTGTGTTATATGTGCATATAATACTGCGTAATTACTATTCTTGTTTTTGTATTCTTTTTTATCATCAGAAAAAGTATTTATTGCAATATTACAAAGAAGTATCTTCAAATGACTAAAAATCACTTTCAGTGATATCATATAACACTATTACATTTATATAATTTTATTAATTCCATTCAAGTATACAAGAATAAAATTTTCAATCGCTAAATTCAATGCAATCAATATTTTTTCTTCGAATTTAATACCAAAAAATCATGAAACATATTATAAACATATATTATATTATATTAATTCGTTTTCATTTTTGCATTATTCGTTTCTCTTATTATATATATAATATATTATTATATATATAATAATATAATATCTATTAATAATAATATATTATATATATAATAAGAGAAACGAATAATGCAAAAAATGAAAACGAATTGGTCGATCTAAAATCATTAGATAGGTACATGTCATGAAAATGAAATAACGTATTAGTTTTTTGTCAGATTTAATCGATTTTAATTTGAAAAATTTATATTATAATTAATATTATAATGTATAATTTTGCTGAATTTATAATAATATTTTATTATATGATATAATTCTGAATAATATGAACAAAAAAAAGAGAATTCTCTCTAAAAATATTTTGAATAAAATAAACAAAAAAAAAATCTTGTTTAAAAATATTTGTTAAAATAATTAAACTATGTAATGTTTCCTTTTACATGTATTAATATACGAATATTATGAACTTTTTCTGTAAATTTTATTAACATATATTAATTAAACTGTACTTATTAAATAACAGAGAATATTTTTTATCAAAATTGTACTTTTCTGCACTATAACAAATTCATTTCTTGTTAAATCATTGATTGATGAATAATATTGAAAAAACACTTACTTTGCAAATACATCTTTTATGTCAACAGCTGATTTTATCTGTGCCTTTTCTGCTAGATATGCCGATAAAGTATTTCCAGAGTCTTTCATAATTGGGAAGATTTGTTTAATCTTTCCTGAAGTAAAAGTTGGCGTCAATTTCACTCTTAAATTTCTCCACTTTTTCCCAGGTAATTGAAATAGATGTCCAGATAGTGGATCAATTTCTTCGTTACAAAATAATCCACGATCGTGAAAACTTGCAAATTCTTTTGCTAGTACATCTCGGATTAAATCAGGATCATTCACAATCAGAAATGGTTTATGAAGCATATATATGCCAATAAGAAGATGATGTTTATATTGTTCATAAATATCTCTGAAAAACTCGGCTGTAAAATAAAAATTTTATGAGTGATAGATATGTCAGTAGAAAAACAATTATTACAAACATATTTCGGCCGATTATTGTTAAATTGTTAAGTTGATATATTAGTTGATATATTCAATTATTCTAAAGTTTACAGATATTAAGTATTTGGAATCGTAGAAGGATAAGTCTTATTACAATTTTATTCTTGCTGTTTTAAAGATAAAGAAAAAAATATGTTCTTTTTGTTTAAATGTATTTTTTAGAAGTATTTCTCAAAGTAATTCTTAAAAGCTGCATTTGAATCGTGTTAAGTTCAAAAGACAATTTCTCTTTGATTATTGTGAAATTAAAGTTTAGTAGGTTTTATTTTTAAAATAGTAATTTTGGCTATTTCTATAATTATAATTTTTTAATATGACGACTTTTTAAAAAAGTAACAAAAACTATATAACTTTTTCGATCTCTCTCGATTGATTTCTTGCTTTAGTGATAATTGCTAATGCAATCGCTTGCTTTAGCTCTTATTAAAGAAACGACAGTGAAATAACCAAAATTTACCTAAAGTTAATTGACTATCAAAATACAATTTGTCTGTAAAATTAATCGATTGTGATTGTTTTTCTAAATAATTTTTTGTTTCAGTATAATTTGATATTAATAAAGTGTCAATAAATTTCTACAAAACTAGTAATTTTTAAATAAGTTCAATGTTTTAATGATATAATTAAAATCTAACACTTTAAATTTAAAATGTAAAAAATATAAAAAATATAGAACAATTTTTCTTAAATTACTATGTTAGGTAAAACGATTGATATCATTTTTATATTTATTATATTTATTATTATATTTATTATTTACCTTGTGACATTTTACCGGTTATAAATGGCATTATATTCCCAGTGGGAAAAGTAGGTTCGAGATAAAATATTCCTTTTTTTTTCCAAAATTTAGAGATATGAAATTTATAATAAATATAGAATCCAACAATTATAAGACTTGATACAGCCAAAATATCTGATATTAACCACGTGGCTAACAACATTGTGGTTGCAGTTTATAAAACTAAAACACATTTTATTTAATCCTAGTTAATCATCAGTTCTATCTAGAGTTATGAAATAAAATCGTTAAGTATTTTATAAATATATAATATATTATTATAAATATGTTATATTCCTTTCCAAAAATTATTTAATTTCATCTATTAAACAAATTGAATTATTTAAATAAATAGATATTCACATTACATGATAATAAATACATTTTTCAAATTGATTTGTTTATTACAATTTATATACTATAATAATTTATACTATAAAAATTTTTAGTTTTTTCAGAAATTTGAACTCAAAATACTTATTATGACTATATTAATAATATTAATAATATAAGTATTATAAAGTATTATTAAGTATTACAAGTATGTTAATAATATTAATTTTTTCATTTTGGCAGAACATAAATAAAATAAAAATTAATTAAACAATTTTTCACGTCAATAAATAAATAACAATTATAAATACATAACTTCAAATAACAATACACATTACTGATAATATTTTTCAGATCTAAGAATATGAACATAAAAGCAATATTTTAAAAAATGAATAACCTTTCGTTATTTTTAACGAAAAATTACACTTTATAATCGTAATGTTTACGTTCGTTTTAACACTTTAAATATACGAATGTATTTCAAAAAGAAATCTGTGTTTCTTGTTATATACCATTTCTTGGTAAAAGATGATTATGTACTTCTGTTATTATGTCGATAACATGAATATTTTAATAATATAGAGGAAACGTAAATGCATGTTGTACATATTACATAATAAATTGCAGTATGATTCAACAATTTTTAATTTTTTAAGTTTCTAAGAATTACCTGTATCATTAACACAATGCCTCTATGTATATTTTCTACAATTCTCTAAAAAAAAATTCCTTCAAAAAATTTACAATTTACATTTATATAGCAACAATAACAATTTCCAATAACGTAATCATTTTCTTTTTTTGTGATTTTATAAATTTAATGAATTTTGAATAATAGTTCATTTTATAGACAATTATATTTATGAGAGTTATATTTATTTCTATTTACAAATATATACTTATTAGACAATAAAAATATGATTTTTAAATTTGATTTCAAACGAAGGAACATGCGCAAATTCATAAAAGAAATAAAAATGAGAGAGATGGGTGCATTTCAGTTGAATTATTACATCAAGTTAGTAGCACCCTCTAGCTTCTTCAATTGTAACATTGCAAAAATATAAATTTCTTAGACAATGTGTATATATGTTATTTATATATAGGTTGATTTATTTTTAACACATGTACGTATTTCGTGCATATATAATTAATATCAAATATATGTACGTATTATGTACGTAAAATAATTGATCTATTTTACAAAATAATTGAAATGATTGATTTTACAATTATTGAAGAAAGCTTTGAATAATTCATTAACAACATAATGCAAATATTCTAAAAACCAGTTTAAATTAGTAAATAAAATTTGTTCGATTCATCATAACGAAGTTTCTTATCATAGTGTCATGTAGTATGAGATCAATAAGTTGAAAAGGTTTCGTCAGAGCATGAGATCGAGTTGATCGGGAAAGTTTTTAATCTGTTGTGGGTTTTTTTTAAATCGGTGTCAAAATATATTGTTTTATACATGGATAACGCTATGTCTATAAAAATGATAATGAAACCTGTAATAATTTGAGAAATTTGTAAATTAATGAATACGCAAATATATGCTATTATTCGTATCACATTAGTGAAAATGTCAGATATGTATATGAACGATTAGAATATTTTATTAATTTAATACTTTAATAGCCAGAAATAAATAAAAGTTGTTCGTACGTTTTTTGCAAGTAACGCAGTTCTTAATTTCTATAATTTCGTTAAAAAAAATGATGTGTCATATCCAAGACGTAGGTAAATAATTATAAGTTGGAAACATTGTGAGAATCATCTGAAGAAATAATTTCATAAAAAAATGAGTTCCGTTTGGAAACGATTGCAACGAGTAAACAAGAGAGCCGCAAAATTTCAATTCACTGTGTCATATCATGAAGTCACTTTAGAAACGACAACAAAATGGTGAGTAATGTATGTTTTTTTTTAAACATTATTTACATGAATCAATATTTATTATGAATGATTCTCATTATTTTGTGTACAATGTATAACAAGGAACACATATGCGAAAAATTACATTTTTTATTACATGAATTACTACATTATTGCATAGAATACTATTAATATATTATTATTCAAAATTATATATATGTACATATATATATATATATACATATTCCCAAATCTGTATGAAGAGGAATTATTTTAGTATATTAAAATATAACCTGTGCAAAAAAAATAATATTTTGCTATTAATTTTAAATACGTGGTTATTAACAAAATGACATGAAGTATTTTATTGTAACTGGTATAATCAGTTTGAGATATTAAATATCTATTATAAATAATTATTTATTAAATAAATAGTTAAATAGCTCTTAATGTCAAAATTCATAATAAACAAGAATGTGAAAGAATAATTTATAATGTTTATCATTAATTATTATTATTATAGTTTTATACCATGTTTATATAATACATTTGAGCTATTGTATATATAAAATATGAAATATACATAAACATTATTAAAAACTATTTAACGTTATATATATTATATATAACATGTATATTAGATACATTATTTGTACATCATATAGGAAGCCCAACAAACTGAGTGTTGTATGGACAAGACGTAGTAGAAGAGTCAGTTCAGAACCACTAGATTGGGAACCTAACTTAAGTGATCCATTAAAAGGTGTTATTAGTTGGGCAGTTCCTGATAATCATACAGTTTCTGTAACTTTGTTTAAAGATCCAAGGACCCATGAATTAGAAGATAAAGATTGGACATTTGTCATCGAAGATGTAAAAAATAATGAATAATATTTATATTGTAAACATTTTGTTAAATATAAGTTAATAAATTAACATGTAATGCATTAACTAGGTTTCTCCCACTGGTAAAAGGCGACATGTAGCTGCTGCAAATATAAATATGAAAAAATATGCAACATTAGAATCTACTCAACAACAGCTTAAATTAGATTTAAAACCTACATCAAAAAAGATTGTTAGCGCTACATTAGAATGTACTTTATCTTGTGTCTTCTTGAGAGAAGGCAAAGCAACGTAAGAAAATTTTTCAAGCATTGATTTATAGTCAATTAAATTTATTATATATTATATTTTTTAATCAGAGATGAAGATATGCAGAGTATGGCTAGTTTGATGTCAGTTAACAATAATAGTGATATTGCACCATTAGATGACTTTGATAATGAAGATATACCAGAAGATGTTGAAGAAGTATCTGGAAAAAATCTTGATGAAATTTTAGATATCTCTGCTCAACTTGATTTAATGACGAGCAGTCTTACAGAAAGTGAACTACCTAGTACTCCAATAAGTGGTATGGATTAAATACATAAATATATAGTGTATTATTAATGTATATTTTATACATAATATACATTTCACAGTGGCAAGTTTATCAAAAGATGATACTACTCCTGTAAATGATAGTGATCACATCATATGTGATGTTAGTCTTACAGGCATTAATGATTCTTTTAAAGAAAAATCACCATTAAAGGATTCTATTGCTGTTGAGAACAAGTATGTAAATTAGAATTAATTGTTCCATAATTTAGTATTTTTAATAAATATTTTACTATTATTTTAGTAAAAATATTGAACATAATGTACTATTGAGATTACCATTACAACCACTAGAACTAAAAAAGAATGATGCCAATATTCCTAGATTAAAAGAAATTACTCCAGGTCAGGATTTATTAGAATGGTGCAAAGAAGTAACTAAAGATTATTCTGGTGTAAAAGTTACTAATCTTACAACATCTTGGAGGAATGGAATGGCATTTTGTGCAATAATACATCATTTTAGGCCAGATCTTATGTATGTATAGGAAATATATATTGAAATGTTTCAAGAATTATATTTATATAGCTTAATATTATTAAAGATTAATAGAGTAGTTTTTTTTATAAACAAATAGTTGAAATTATGTTTTACTTTAACTATTATTTAATAGTTATAACACTTTTTAACTATTATTTTAATAACAATTTTCAGAGACATAGATTCATTATTACCACATGATGTAAAGGGTAACTGTAAAAAAGCATTTGATGCTGGAGAAGTTCTTGGTATACCTAGAGTAATAGAACCAGCAGATATGGATATATTAACTGTACCTGATAAATTAGCTGTAATGACTTATTTATATCAACTGAGAGCACATTTTACTGGTCATGAATTAGAGGTATATAACAAATTTTATAGATTTATTTTTCTATATTCACAATTAATTCTTTTAATTATATTAAAAACATCCAAATTGTGAATAAAAATGAAATCCGTAACATGAATTATTTTCAGAAGTTTATATAAAATAAAAAATATAAATAACAATCAAATATATATCAATTAAGAATTTTTATATTATCGAAAATTTATTTACATTGGATTTTTACATTTGAAATCTTTTATTTTTTCTTTTTGTTACATAAACATATGTTCTCTTTTCTTACATTTTTCAGGAATTGATTTATTATAAAAACAGAACTGGAAATATTTATATTTCAATAATTCCAAAAATTATACAAGATGCGATGAAGTGAAGAGGAGGTGATTTTACATGAAAAAATAAATCGACTTGTACTACCGACGCAGACACCTGTATACGCCGTCGTTAAGTGTACTCGGAGAACAATCAAAGCTAATTTTCTCAAAAACAAAGCATCGAACGAAAAAATTTTATTCTTTATTTTCGATTTTTTCATGTGAAATCATCTCCTCTTCGCTTGTACTACCGACGCAGGGACATACATTGTATATACATCTGTATATACATACATTTTCTTATAATGTAAACATTTTCATACAAAATGAGAAAAAAACTCAACTTCATTTATATGAATAACGTACTTAATGATTTTCAACAATTAATTAAAAATACTTTATTTTAATAATTGTTTATTAATTAGAAATTTATTTTACAATAAAGTTGTATATACAATGCTTAGTGGCACAATACTTCAAATAGATTATTTTATAAAAAATATTGCGAACTTGATTGTATAATTTTTACCATTATTTTTATTATTTCAATATTTTTATATTGTACAATATACATTCATGAATATTTAGTCGAAATGAAATCTCTTAATGTTATACAAGTATAACAAAGTATATTGTAGTATATACAAAATATGCAAAGTATATTATATGTTCGTGATTGAATTACATGCATTAATTACATACATCAATTAAATATTTAGAAAGTGATACATGGATGTAATCATTTATTTATATAAAAAATTATTTCATATTTTCAGGTACATCAGATAGGTAAAACTACAGATGAATCATCTTATATGATTGGAAGATTTAATACAGACAATAATTCAGATGTAAGTGTGCAATTATTTGGTCAAGAAATAATTAATTTACGTAAGAAAGATCAAATGGAACATAAAAATAATAAAACTGATAACAATAGACGGTATGTTTTTATTATCCTATTAATATTTTTAATTATTTTTGACTTGCTTTAATATAAAATACATTTGTAATAAAGATGATAAAATACATTTTCTTTAGATCAAATCCATTTGATAACAAAAAAGAAGATGTTAATATTGATTCCTTAAAAAATAAATTACATTTAAGTTTGAATATGGAAAATCAAGATCATGATCAATGCAATAAGGATAAATCGCCATCAAGTGTTAAGGATGTTAAAGATATTATACTAGCTAGTTCAAAGAGTATTCTGGAGAAAGTACTGTCACCAACTAAAGAAAAATATTTATCCAGGGAAAAGGTACGTAAATCAATTTATAATAGATAAATAATCTTTATCATATTGTATTTATAATAACACGTAAATAACGATTGTAAATAATCATTTTAAATGAATGATAAGAAAGTATTGATTGACATTATGTTATTATTAATTATATACACAGAGTAAATCTCCACCAAGAATATCACAAGTACAACAACGTCCTATATTAATGACTCGACGACAATTAACAGATCCTTTTGGATCTGATGAAGAAGAGGAAAATATTCAAATAATTGATGAAAAGTGGTCTCAATCAATCTCAATTAACAAATCAGAAACGCCAATTCATAATGTCAGTATGTTTGAATGTTTAAGTATTTCAATTTTATATAATTTTATTTGCTTTATATATTATATCAACAATACATCTCTAATTAATTAATTAATCTTAATTTTTTTGTATACTTTGCCATAAAATTAAAGGATTGGTAAATTATGATTGAAAAATTGTTGATAGTTGAACTACTATAACTTCGTAAAAAATTATTGTGAAAAGAAAAATATCATATCTACCTGGGCTTATTTTGGAGAATAATGCCTTTACTTTTATATTCTGGATTTTAATTCTTTTTTAAATATACTAATATATTATATAATTCGAAAGATTAATAATATATATTTTAATATTATGATAATTATTTAAAACTTAAACAAATAATTTGACACGATATTAAAATGTCTTACTTAGTTTTATCATTTTATTTTATATGTAAAACTAAAATTAATGTATCTTTTAAATCAATATTTAGGTTCAGAGGCATATATCTTTTTTTATAAAGAACTACTATTATCATAATTAATATATAAAAAGATATAGAAAGTTTTACATAATAAAATGAGTTGGCTTTTTTCATGTCATTTCGTTTAATTTTTTTTCATTCTATTTTTACTCATTTTAAATCTGCTAAAAATTAGCAATCGTTTTAAATAGTACAAAATACTAATAATTTTATTAATTAATGATATATATTTTAATATTTTGTATATGGGCAAATTTTATCTATACAGTAATGAACTTTTAATGATATTTTTTAACAATATTATATTGATTCATTCGACATGCCTTACACTTTTATTAATAATCTTAACAATCTTAAATTTTAATTTTTATTATCAGGATATCATTTTTTTTATTTTACATTGTCACTTACTGATCCAGGTGATTGACCCAGTGTTTAACATGTTAAAAAATCATAATTTTTACGAATGTTCTAATCACAGTTATATTTGCAGTGATTAATATTATTATTTCTATCCGCTCGTTTACATTTCTGCTAAAATATACTTAATTATGATAAATTTCAATAAATTATATAAAATTATGAAAAATGTGCACATTAAAATGTATTTGTCAAAATTACGCTTTGATATGCTATTTAACATATTTTATGCTTACATACATTTATATTCATATTTTGCATGCGAATAATTTATATAAATTATATAAAAATACATATGTACATGCTGTAAATTAATGTTTATTACATGTATTATATTCTTAATTTATTTGTTATGTAATAGCATTTTAATTATTATAATAATTTTCAATAAATTAATAAATTTACTAATTTTAATAAGTGCATCTTTTTACAGGATTCGGTAAATGTTTGTGAAAAGGGAAATCGTACTGAATATCAAAGTGTATCATCACCGCAAGGGGAGCAACGTTCTCAGCATGTAATTATTTTTTTTATATATGCCAATTCTTTTTTTTTTTTTTTTTTTTTGTAGTGCCATAACTAATTTACCATTTTTCTTTTCTTTTTTTCTTTTTTTATATTAGCCATTAGTCAGTCGACATGACGAATTAAGAAAACGCGCCAGGCAACTGTTAGAACAGGCTAGGAATCATACAAAATCAACTGGCCTTATTTCTACTGCTACATATCCTATTGAGGTTTTATTTTTTTTCAGTGTTATAATTTTGTGTACATTCATTTAATCTCATGTTTTACAATATTTTTGTTCTGTAAAACAAGATTCTTCTTTGAAGTAAAAAATATGTTATTTTATAATTTATAGAGTCAAAATGATGACGAAAGACAGCAACAATTACGTGAAAGAGCAAGACGTTTAATAGCGGAAGTAAAAATGGGCGTTACTGTTACTTCAAATCAAATTAATGATGACAATAATAGTGAGAGACGATCGATAGATGATCAGAATAACAGTCCAAGACGTAGTATTACACCATCTACTCCAGGTGACAAATTTAATACGAAGGTTAGTAACCATTTTTTTTACAAATTTAATGTTTCTGCTTTTAAAATTTTAATGCAGCACGGTGCAAAATGAATAGTACATATATTTATATATTTCACATAATTGAAATAAGAAAATGTACATTTTATATATATTTTATATATATTCTCTATATTAAAATCTTCAAAAATAGCATATTAAATCTTATGTTTATATCTTATACATAGAAATAAAATAAACAAACATAAACATAGTAAAATGTAAAACTTATACGAAACATAAACATAGTAAAAATAAAAATAAATATAGAAAATACTAATATATACTAATCTTAATGAGACAAAATGGTATGACAATAATAAAATATTACAATTGTTCCAAGAAAACACATTAATCTTTATCTGGCAAATGCTGGATTTATTATTATTAATAATGGATTCGTGATTGGTAATTGTTATCTTCAAAAAAATAAATTATATTCATAAATATAGTGAGATATAATGGAGTTATATACGTAGTGAATATAATACAATTCTAATTTTATTTGGTAAAATACTAAAACTTTGTTACGCATTTCCTTTTGATCAAATGTCCTGACTCAAAGGTTAAATAATACATTTAATATTTAGTGAGACTCTATTCGTTTTATAGCATCTAACAATTGACTCGAAATTGTTTTGTGTAATTTTTGTACTAGTTTTTGATTTAAGACATTCCAATTTTAAATAATATTATTTTTTAATTTATCCATATTACTAAATCTCCTTATAGATATTTCTTAATAAAAATACCCAAATATTTTCAATAATATTTAAGTGAAATGAGCACATGGATTACGCAAAACTGTTACGATTTTTGAAAGAAAAAATTGTTTTATAAATTTCGCGCTATAAATTACAGCATTGTTATGCTGAAAAAATATAACTATTGTTTGCAATATGAATTGTATACTTACTTAATTATTAATTGTCAATTGTTAATTTTAATTGTTCAGTAATTTTATATACATATATGTCATTATACACAATCTAATAAATATTTTATTTCAGTCTTGTGGTAGTATCCGATGTAATTCTGAAGGAAATACCCAATATATAGTCTATAAAATGTATATTTTCTCATTTTTATCGTTAAATATATAAATACATTGTTCTATCATTTTCACTATTTATCTCCGACCATATATACACATGTGTCAATTATTTATCAATTATTTAAATTCATATTTCAAAAACAGCTTATCTAAAAGATACAACTCGTTTCTGTTTCGAAAATATTTTGATGCTAAGTATAGGTCAAAATTTAAAAATCAGAAATAGATTTTTGCAAGAATTTTCAGAATTATAGCAAGATCAAATATAGATATCGACATAATTTGTTTCTTTGATATTTTATATTAAATATAGATAATATCTATATAACTTTTGCATCTGAAATATTTATCTACATCTTTTATATCTTTCGACATAATTTATCTGGAAAAATTAGTAACATTAATATTTTAAATGATTAAACATTAACATTTTCAATTATATTGCAAAATGTTTCAAATAAAAATTAAATGGTTTCGAGGGGAACTTAATTTTATTATTAATACGTTAAACGCCAAGCACATTCTGCCGTCAAGTAGTGACGGTTGCATGTGATGTGTCAGCTATTTACAAAAGATAAGAGAACGAAAAACAAGATCGAATAATGCAGAGATGACTTCGCAAATCTTCATTTGCGCACAAGGCATGGTTCAGTTTCTTTCATTGAAGTAGATCTACCAAATTTGTTATTGGATATAAATTCAAAATTTTTTATTGCCCTGAAAATGCTGACAGAATCAGAAATGATTGATGTATCAAGTGATTTAATTTTGCCGAACCTCTGTTTGTATTGTTTTAATAAATTACATTAATTTTTGTTAAAATATTTCTTTCCTGAAAGCTTTGATTGAACAAAAACCAATGTTGCTTCTACATGTCGCTTCTTTTATATATTTAGTCTCACAATCAGTACGCAACGATCGGCGCTCGCGGCCGTGTATCATACCTAATGCTAAACTCGGTCTCTGGAGACCGATGCGACGTTTAACGTGTTACAGTTTTTATAAATTAACACATTTGAGTATTATTATTGCTCCTTATTCTACTTATATTGACGAATATCAAAAGCTAATGACGACTAAGCTTTATTACTGCTTTCATTAGAGCAGTAATAGAGCTTTTATTACTGCTTTCATGAGAGCAGTAATAGAGCTTTTATTACTGCTTTATTATTGAGAGATTCCGATTGTCAGTTGTATGGAGTCCTTAAATTTTACAACAATAAACAAATAATCTATTTGAATAAATAAAATTTATTCAATTGGAAAAGTAATTGTTCTATTATTCGAAAGTTTCATTATTTAAACATTCTTAGTTTCTTAATTACGTATGTGTTTGATAGTGAAATGCTATATTGTACTTAACTATACAACAAAAATGCTATATTGTACTCATCAATATAACAAAAAATATAAAATTTTTTATTTTTATTACATAAAGAAAATTTGAGCGATGTTCTGCTTCAATTTCTCTCAGAGTGTATTTATGTGAATGATATATTGTGCTTAAAAATTAAGCATAACTTAAAACTTTCTTTATTTTATAATTTCAATACTTTTGAATGCAGCTAAGCGAAAGTTATTTTTTACTTTTGATGTTAAATGATTTAAATTTTTATGTTATTACTCTCTTAATGAATACAAATTTGTATCCTTTATATCAATTATTTATATCCTATTTGATATAGAATATAACTTTTAAAATTTAATATAAAATATAAATCTATATGTAATAAATATTTCAGTCTGAATACAATGGAAACACTCTAGGAACTTCAAATGTAATAGATGCAGAGAAGAAGACAGGTTCTCCCTTGTTCTCATTTTCTAAGATAATAGAAAGGATTTCACCAGATAAAACTAGTCCTGATGGCACTTCATATACACTCAGAGAGGTATGATTAATTGATTAATTGATTGAAACTAAATATTAATTTAATTAATTATTATCATTATTAATTTTATCTAGTTGGGAAAAGATATGACATCATATATTCAAAATGAATTAGAAGCATTAGAAAGAGAACAAACTCAAATAGATATTCAAGCTGGTAAACTTGAGAAACAACTTCGAACTGCAATGGAAAGTGATAATGAAGATGAAACAGAAAGACTAATGTCTCTTTGGTTCACGCTTGTTAATAAAAAAAATGCATTGTTGAGAAGACAAATGCAATTAAATATATTGTAAGTAATTATGTGTTTAATATTTTATTAATCATCTCGAATACTGTTTCCATTTATTAAATACTTTTTCTATTGTTCCTTCGTCAATTTCAATATATTTTAGAGAAAAAGAAGACGATCTAGAACGACGTTTTGAATTATTAAATCGTGAATTAAGAAGCATATTAGCGGTAGAAGAGTGGAGAAAAACTCCTGAACAAAAAATGCGAGAAAATTTACTTTTAGAAGAACTAGTTTCAATAGTAAATAAAAGAGATGAATTAGTTCATCATCTTGATACACAAGAAAGAGCGTAAGTATAGAATGTTAATTTACATTAAAATTAAGTTATTACTTATATTAATTTATATAATATTAATTAGAAGTTAATATTGAAAATGATAAGAATATCATTTATTTTTTTCTCAAAAATTAAAAATTTTTGTACATTTTTGTGAATGTTATGTTATATTTTCAATTACTTAGTTAATTAATATTTTATTGTAGTATTGAAGATGATGACGAAATAGAACGTAACTTATCTAGAGCTGGCTTGGCTCAACGAAATAAAAATTGCATGATACAGTGAAAGTGTAGTTTTATTTTTATCGATACGACGAAAGTGACAAGTAAGTATTCTAAATAAATCTTAAATATTACAAAGATTTTTAAATTTAAAAATTGATAATATAAAATTTAATTCTTTTCTTAGACAAAAAATATTAACTAATTTTTAACTTAGAACAATTGTAGGCGCGATTCATTTTGCTGTGGTGTTGCCAAAAAAAATACATACTAAAATTGTTCTCAAAGATAAAATCAAGAACTTTATAATCTGTAAAACAATAATAGTTAAGAACTTATTTTGTACTATGAGCTATATACAAATTGTACAATCCGTGTTTTATATTTATATAAATTTATTAAGTACAGCATCAACAAAATACTACTTATAATAGATCTAAGTTCAAAATGAAAACCGGTCCGTCGAAGAAACACATAAAAATAATGGAAGTCTATTATGAGGTTGCAGTAATTGTAAAAAGAATATGTTGCTAGAAAGAATGACTTTTGATTATAGTTCAATACATTTACTTGTATTATGTAATATCTCATTATAAAAGCAATAGTAGAAAAATATAAGGAAAAAGGTTATATAGGAAATTCCTAATTTAAATAAGGTGCTCGAATCTCAATTAATGACAAAAAATTAGATATTAGACATTAAATAAATCACTTACATAATACGGAAATGAGGTAAACATTAAAAATTACATAAAGATTACATAGATTATTTATGGAAGAAGAAATTAATTATTATAAAATAATTTGAAAAAAAGTTTTAACGACTTATGTTCATGTTGTGCCATATAAATAATCTAATTCTTTACATGACTAATTGTTTGTGTATAAGATATTTGTTATTTTAGTAATATGTAATATGCAATTATACATAGAGAATATTTTATTATTTTATTCATTTTTAATTTCTGAGTTTGATATTAATTAATTTGGTACAGCAGTTCATGAAAGTATTCGAATGCTTCCAATCTACATCTTTAACAAATAAAATGCATACGTTAGGTTTAAGTTTTCAAAATAAGATTGTATGTAAAGTCACGTAGGTCACGAGTCTCGAGAATGTATAAGTAAAATTACAAAAAAATCTGACAACACATACAGGATTTACTGGATTAAACATACCGATTTGGGACGTCACAAAAGTATTCGAACGTATGAATTAGTCTTGAATTGTTTGATGTTAATATTTGTTTGGTCTTCCTTTGGCAACAATAATGTGTCTCAGCCGGCTTTCCATACTATACAAGTTTTTCTGTTGTCTGTTTTGTTTTTTAACATTTCCTTGGACGTTATGTCATAATTTCTGAGTTTTCTTCCAATTTCGGCCCATAAATGTTCTATGGGATTTATGTCAGGGCTCTGCGGAGGAGTTTGTAGTGTATGCGGAGTATTATGTACGATCCATTCCTTTACAATTCCAGCTGTATGTTTAGGATCGTTGTTCTGTTGAAAATAGAAATCGTCCAATAGGTTCAATTTAATTGCACTTTGTTTCAAATTTTCTTTTAGAATATTCAGATATTTGTACTTATTCAAAATTCCGTCAATAAAAACAAGATATCCCGTTCCATTCGCCGCCATACTCCCCCATACCATGACTGAGCCATCTCCGTGTTTCACAGTTGGAATCATATTCTGCATTTGCAATGACCATCCGAACCGAAAATATTAAACTTACTTTCATCCGAGAAAATAACTTTATTCCTTTAAAATAAATTAATGAAATATCTTTGTCAACATACATTTTTGCAAACGTTAGATTTTTCTTTCTATTAATTTTACTGATACATGACTTTTTCCGTGGTATTCTTCCATGGAAATCATTACTCCGCAGAATCCTGCGACATAATTCGGGATGTACATCTTTTCCAAAACTATTTGCAACAATCCCTGAAAATTTCGGTGCAGATGTGCTTGGATTTTTCTTAATTTCACGTAGAATCATTTTCTCCTCTCTGGGCGTTAACTTCTTTGGACGTCCTATACGCTTCTTATTAGTAATATTTCCTTTAGTTTTTGACCTTTTTATTATATAATATATTGTAGATTTACATCAATTTAATAATTTGGCAATTTCAAGATAAGATTTATTTTCATTATGTAACTTCAATATTAACGTTCACATTTACTAGTTTCTGACTTTTTCGTGTTTATGATTAGAATAATTATGAAAGATTATATTCTACGAAATCTGTACGAACCACACGATGTCTCGGAATCTACTAAAGTGTAATGTTTACATTTTATTCATTAGAAATGCGGTTCTTGTCTGCGCGTTCGAATACTTTTGTGACGTTCGAAATCGGTATGTTTACACTCAATGCTCTGTAATCGTGTATGTGTTAGGTTTTTTTGTAACTTTAATTATACATTCTCGGGACTCCTGTAATGTAACTTTACATACAATCTTATTTTGAAAACTTAAACCTAACGTGTGCATTTTATTTGTTAATGATGTAGATTGGAAGTGTTCGGATACTTTCGTGAGCCACTGTACATCCATCAACATATAAAATATTATTGTATATTTCTGCTTCTCAAAAATAATGAAATGAAATTATATGATATTTATTGTTTTAAGAATTGATTTTTATTTAAATATCTTTGAATTTATTGATATTTTAATTATTGCTAAGAATAACAATAGATAAAATAACAATAAAGTAATAACTCAGAATTAAATTGTTAAAAATTAATAATTCATAGAAATGTAGAACAATTAATATGCATATTGAATTTATTTATATCTTTGATTATGTAAAATATTTGTTTAATTTTTAGCAATGTATTTTATGTGTATATATAGGGTCATATCTTACATAACTGAAATTAACTATATCGTTAAAATAAAAATACATATTGTAAAGTAAAATTAAATGCTTTATTACACACTGTAAATATTTCTATATGTTTTTATAAATTAGTCTACTTGAAAAGTGCTTTTTAAAGAATGGAATTTTGTTCAGGAATTTTTCAAGAAAATATTACCACAGTAAAAGTTGATAATACATAAAACATCCGAGGACATGCGTTGAAAAAAAAAGAAATTATCAGTAAGTAGCAATAATGGTTGACATTGATTTAAAGATAAAAATTGAGTAATTTACAAATTGAATCAGTGATACGTCAAAGTAAACTAGTTCGATAATATCTTAATTTCTGTCCTAAAGCTAGTTCCAAAATTATTTTAATTTTAAGGTTATTGCATATTTTTGTGTATCAATATATTATTAGTATAGAAAACAACTCGATTCTTATCAAACACTTTATGAAATATTTTATAATATTAGTAATTAATTCATGTTTATAAATGAAATAATGGTGTAGTTAATACTACATAGTGTATATCTGATTGTAACTCTGAGATATATATGTATAATTGCACTTTTCAAGTATACAGATATAGGAGTACATGTATAAAAATACATATATGGTATTTTTTAATGCTATTCCTGTTTTTTCAAAATCTCTATATTCAGCTGATTATGGTTCATTTCAATTATGCACGAGACAGCTTAGCTTAATTGTGTACTTATTTAAACAGAACTAAATAGAAAATACTGCATATAAGTAGTACATATAGTAATGATTGAAAACATTATATTAGATTGTTGCATATGATTGCAACATATGTGAATTTTAAAAACGTATAAAATCCTTTAGAATTTTGTGATTAAATATTTATCAGACATTGGTTTGATTTGAAACTTCAATGTAATTGATGTTTTATTACCTGTCCTATTATAAAAAATGAATAAAAATTATGAATAATTATTTCTGAGAATTTTGTATAAAACTTTAATTCAATGAAACTAATTTTGAATGTAATATTAATACATGCTATTGAAAAACTTAATTAGGTAATACATGTTATTCATAAAAAAAAGTTAAGATTAGAAAATATTAATATGATCAATAAACTATAAAATTTTCAACAATAATCGACTAAAGATTTCAATAATAATAATAATATAAAATAATATAAAATTGTTTTATAATGGATGAAATGTATGGATGAATATAAAGAATTGAAATTTGATTTAATATTATTCTTATAAAAATTATTATTGACAATGAAATATATTATGAATTTCACCATTTAATTTGCAATAATCTAACATTATAGGTTAATAGAAGATGGGTTTTTACACAAAAACTTTTAAATTATGTATAAAATTTTAAATACATACACAATTACACAAAGACTTTATACAGAAACAATACATGAATCTTATAACGAGCTATGTATTTGTAACATAATGCACATTGACACAATGGATTTTAAAAATTGATTTTCTTGAAAATAAGTAAATCTTAAAAAGATTTTAACCCACATGTCTCATTCATTTTTACATAAAAAATCTATCCATCTATTTATGTAATTCTTTCGGCTGTGCCTTATATATACATATAAACAAAATGGACTTATTTAGTTAGTTTTATAAAAAAATTTCTTTAATTTTTCAGTACTATCATTAATATAATACTGTTATTAATGGTTAAGAAACCGTTAGATCAGAAAATTGGAAAAGAATATGTATACAATGTTCATGTTATATAATTCGTTCTTTGCGCGTAAAAAATAAACTTTATTTTTATTTACAAATTATATGAGATACATACAAAAGTATATAAAATTAATACTCGAAAAGCATTAAGCAATAGTTGCTTTAGCAAATAAAAAAGCTATGCTAAATAAAACTTAATTAACATAATGTAATGGGATTGGTGCAGGCATATCATACTGAATGTAACTGCCATAATCAATCAGTAAATACATAGAAAACAATGCTTCTACGAAATATGCATACATAAAGTAGAAAGTGCTTCATGTTCCATAAATTCAGTTTAAAAGTGAATAAAACTATTGAATTTTACTTTCGATGTTGATATATATTTATTAGGTAAATTTGATTTCAATAATAACACATGAAAGATAATTTAAAAAAGTTTAAATAAGCTAAGAGTCGGTTTTTTGTTAACCTTCATGTATTTTAAATCCTTACATAATAAATGTTGTACATAATAAAGCTTTTCATTAATTGAAATTTTTCAATATTTTTGGTAATTTAGATCGAGTATAACACAAAATGTATTTAAAAATATCAAGTTGCAAAATTAAAGTACGATTGTGCTAAATTTTGTTTGTTCTGCTGTAGCTATTCTGGTGTATCTATAATAATACGTGGTCTTTCTACTGTATTAGAAATTGTTCAATTTCTATGACTAATTTAGCAATAATTTATTATTTTAATGTCTATAAATATTTATAGATATTATCTGCAAGTGAGAACGCTGAATTATGTACAGAGCTAATAATTATAAGACGTGTATGTGTCACAGATTTATATATATGCAGTGTATCTCATAATAATCATTTAATCAACCTGAAATTAATAGTTTAATAAATAACATTTTTAAGGCGACATATAATTAAATGAAAACAAAATATATGTTTATTTTAAAATTAAAAAACCAGAATAATAGAATATATTTAAAAATCAAGGTTATTACGTTATAAAATTGTTTTTGTACTTAAATTAAATATGCTATATCTATAATTAAATTAATTATATTCGTTGCGTAATTTCGAGATATTTGGTATACATATTTCGCGTCATAAACGACTCTCATATGCGTGTTGTTACATGTACGTATAATATTATGTAAAAACTTCAATTTATTTTATTTGTTACTACTAAAAATATTCATTACAGTATATCAAAGTTATAAAAGTAATGACAATTCTTGCCAATATAATATTAAAAGAATGAATTAACTTGTAAATTATTTCTTGTGAAAATTGTCAAATGTGTAACATGTCAAAATATGGTAGTTATTAATAATAGAAGGAAATAAAGCACTATAGAAAAATATAAGAAAGTATTTTTATTAATATTTATTAAAACTTTTCCGTAATAGATAAACATATATGATATTGTTTATATGATAATCATTTGTAGAAAAATTTTTAAAAAAATTCGTATAATTTTTTCTGTTCGTTCCATTCTTTTATCTTTCCTTTTTTCTGTCTTTCTTTTAATTAATATGTTTATTTATGGGTTTCCCGTTAAAAATGTTTTAGAGATTCCGCAATAACGCCAGGTAGTAAAAACATCTGAAAATAATGCCGTTTCCGTACCGAGATGGCTGTTCGGAATCGCACGGCCGTCTAAACATATTATTAACGTACAATAATGTATTTCTTTTATTTTATTCTTTGTTAATCCTATGCATTTTATCCCCGGAAAACATAATTTATTTAATAAAGATGCGTTTTAATTTGCAAGGCTGATTTCCTTCCATGAAGAGAAAAGTGAGAGTCAAATGCTTTGAAAATTTTGGTAATACAGCTTTCAGGAGCAATTCTCTACCTCATCTTGTCAACCAGAACATTCAGGTAACATACTTTGTCAGAAATTCAATAGCCATTAACGATAGACGGGAAGGTATTTTTTTCAGGTCTCTCTGTAAAGAGAACGATCTTTGTCTTACTAGAATTGAGAACAAACTTCCAGTTTAAAAAGAAATTCTAGATGTGCAAATAAAGTTAGATGGTAATCAATTCTTGAAATATTTATAAATGTCAAAAATAAAATAAAGCCAAGATTGGAGTCTTGTGGCTACAGCTATGACGTAGTAGAAAGATAACCATCAGTTGAGACAGACAGTCTCAAGAAACCCTTTTAAAGAGATGAATCAGCCTGATGTCAAATTCCTCCTCCATTTTATAGAGCAAAAGTTCCTGTCATACATTGTCAAAAGCTTTGGATAGATTAAAAAGGTTCCCAGGAACGAAATCAAAGGTGTTCCAAGAGGCAAGCTAATAAGACAAAGTTTGATTGTTTGGAACAGAATTTTCAATCAATCATGATGAAGTAGGATTCATACATAAACCATGGATTTTAATTTCTCCTTTGTCGTAGACCTTTGAATAAAAAAATTAACCCTTTCTCTTTGAAGGAAAATGTATAGAAAAGTTTCTAGTTAATACGGTAATCGTGTATAATTTATGTTTTTGAATAAGTTAGATCTTGATATCTTTACCTAGATAGTTTGCGAAAGAACCGTATTGCGAGAAAAATTCTCGGTGAAATTGCGATACTTTGTAGAAAAAATTGAATAAGTAGATCGGCGGCGGTTTTGAGGATGTAGGCTTTCGAGAACCAGGTAGATTTATTTACTTCAGAGAAGGTAAAAATGAGACTAGGAAAAGAGAGTCTCTCATCGTTAAGTTAGATGTTCTTAATTGTTCTTATTACTATCGACAGATTTGAGATCAGAGTTAAAGGTACTTTGCAGCGAAAAATGATTGAATATTTGAACATTTGGATAGGTATCTAGATTCATTTCAGAGTCTGTTCGCGTGCGTGTGTAACGTGGCGAGATGTTGGTTAATGTGTGGACTGTATGTTTAACTAGATTTACGAGCGTTTCTTATATACCTATTTCTATGAGAACTCGTCAATTTGACGGGTAAACAAAAATACGCATTTTAAAAAGTAATACGCATAAGTAAAAAGTCTTTTTTTAAAAATTACCACGGAAATGTTAATAATAATATTAACGGTATACGGCAATCATATTTATGCGGTTTCTTCGGCATATATTGCGTAAAGCTGCACCGAGCTTTCGATGGAAATAACTGTTCGTCTATTGAGATATTTTCATATGGCTTATAACAAGCCTGGCTATTACTTATAAATCTGTTCCATATTTCGGATATCAGCGCAAATTTATCTGTTTGTAATCTTCCGGATCGTTAGTTTTTTTTTTTTGTCAAAGCGTATGAATTTCAGAATTTCTGTAAATTTATCTCTGCGCATTGTGTTTGCGAAGAAAGCGGGTCCCCATTTTTTTCGACCATAGATAAGAAGCTTTCAATAATTTCACTTCATATGCGCCCCGGGCATATAGAATTCCTAGAAACCTATGTAACTCGTGATTGTCCACTCTTGTTTCAAAACTCGACGTGCCTCCGTTTCAGTGCAATCTTTTATGTATTATGTGTGTGTCAATTATCAATTCAAAAGCACTAATTACACCGATATAATATTTCTTTTAGCGTAGCCAGTAGGTCCTGCGATATCCTTGAATATCATACGAATGGGCGGCCTACCCGCGGATCCGCCTGTTTTCAGTTTTATCCACCGTGTTCCGTCAACTGCAATTTCAATTTCACCCATTACATTTTGGGATGTGCTTGGAATGCTCGTCCTCCCATCCTCGCAGAACTAGAAACAATACGCATCCTTTTCTTTGCTCCGATACACTTTGAAGAAATTTTCCTCTTCACTATCCGAAGATCCTTTTATCTCTCCACTTTCAATGCATTCGAAGCTTTCACTCTCATCTTCGTTTTCGAGTAATTCATATTGATCTTCTTCGGAGGTATCCTCAGAACAATCTTCATTAATTTTGACAATTTTGTTCAATATCTTATTATATCTCCTAGATTTACTCATGATTGTTAGAAAAGGGGTATTGGTCAAAATAAGAAAATACTGTGGTCCAATTCAATTACCCTATTGTAGATACTACAATAAGCGTTTTTGAAACACGTCCTTATATTGGCAGTGCAACGATCATACTGAAGATCGTTTCTCATTTTAGGGATTCCGGCAATAGACATATGCAATTTCGTTCAATGTGTTGAAAACGAAAGTAAACACTCAGGCATATAATCCGCTTGTTTACATTCTCGCGGCGCGATCGAGATAAGGGATTGGATTGAATGATTTTAAGCAAACAAAGTAAATATATATGGATTATTTATGAAATTAGCTAGTCCGTCAATTTGACGGGTTTCGTAGAGATAGGTATACTACATACAGATTTTAAAAATTAGAAGGCTTCGGAAAAAAATAATTGTGTGTACAAATTCTTTGGGTGAAATGATTAATTTACGATACAAAGTGGGTAAAATTAATGTTATAATTTTTTGGGTATTTCTTTTCAAAATTTGAAATCCGTCAAATTGACGGGTCCCGTAAATCTAATGTTAATCGCGCGCTGAGATATTGTGGAGTTGTCCCCTCGTTAATTGATTTAGTGTCGCATAAGATGAACCTTGTTGGTCGGAATTCAAACCGATTCTAAAATCACAAGCAGAAGGAATGTACGGAGGTAATCTCGGTTCGCCTTCCCTCGGCTACGGGGAGTCGTGAGCGCAAGGTGGGGAACAAAAGACGGATGTGTCTTGCCCGTGTTCGGGAGAGTTGTCTTCACGCTTCGCACGTGTTCGGGAGAGATGTCTTCACGCCTCGCACGTGTTCGGGAGAGTTGGTTTTACGCCACAACCCCGGTCGAGGGCGCAGCTTACCGCAAAACAAAACTCCCGAACAGAGTCATTATATTTAGATTGAACCAGATACAAGATTTGACAAGGAATGTGTGGGAGTATCAGGATTTAGCTTTAGATTTTCAATTATTTTTTTATATATTCTCTGGGAGTGGAATATTAATTAGGTGTGAACTTATCTTGGAAAATGTTTTGCTGGTCATACTGGCAATCTTAGTAACTTTTGCAGAAGCGTTGGAAAGAAAGCTCCAGGACTAGCCATACAGAGTTTTTTTTAAAGAGTTCTAAATTTAGTAAAGGTGGAGTTTTGGGATGGGAGTTTAATTTACAAAAGTTCAATATATGAAAGATGAAAAGAGAACAGAATTACGAAACGATTAAGAAAGAATAAGTAAGAATAACGAATAAGAGAAGGAGGAAGTATTAAGTATTAAGTAATTAAAAAGTTAGTAAAATAATACTAAAATATTGATAATAAGTGCATAGAAGATTATATTCCTGAATATCGTAGTTACTCATTGAATGCACAATACGTCTGCATAGCACAAAATTCAAACAGCATCTTATTCAATATATAGTTTTTAATCTTGTATTAAATATGTCTTGTATTTATTATAGAATTAACAAAATATTAATTGTATCAACGCTTTATAATTGTTCGGGAGAGTTTCCATGCTACAATACCCACGGTCTGGGTGCAGGCACGTCGGGGAAAATTTATTGGTTTTTAAGTGCCCTTAGCAGGCCTGTGTCGCCAGAAAACCCTGGCCACATGGCTGGACTTTGTTCTAAGCAGACAAGGCCCTCGATCGTGGATTGAAGCATGGCATCAACTTTCCCGAACACGTGAGAAACACGGGCCAGCGAGATCACCCAAGACGGCAACGAGTATCCGGCCCTTCGTGCCCCACCCTGGACCCGCGATTTTCCGAAGCCGAAGGAAGGGGAACCGAGAAAGCGTTCGGGCTTTCCTTCGGCTTGCAAGTCAGAATCAGTTCGACTTTCGAGTAATAAAGTTCACTCTCTCGCGACACAAGGTTACCACGAGGGGACAACCCCCTAATATTCAGCGCGCGAACGTAAATACAGTCCACTTACTAAACACGATCTCGTTTCGCTACACACGCGCGCGAACAATAATTAACCGCTTAACCTATGGCTACGTGTGAGACTCGTAGTCTTCTATTCGGGCCAAATGTAAATATTACGGGCATGGCCTTTGGTACAATGATCGGGCCAAATGTAAATATCACGGGCATGGCCCGTCGTGCGACGGTCGCGGCTCGTAATAGATTCTTATTATCTCTTTGTATCATAATCAGTTACATGTTATTCTTGGTCACGTTCACACGTTGAAATATATTTTCTTAAACATTAGAGAAGTATCCCCACAAGATGTTTTCAAAAAGAAGATTTTGTGATGAGAACAGTGAGAGTTATGTTGATACTTTTGCTACCGAAAGTGACAATAGTGACATTATACGTTCTGTGCGAAAAAAAATGCAAGCGATTAGTGATTGATGATATCCTCTGACGAAGATCAACTACCAGAGCCCTGGATTTGGAAAGAAATAAGAAATAGTCCAAAAATCTGGAACTATACGATGACTCCTAACATAATAATTTTCGTACGGAGATATACCAGAGAGACTACACGCGAAACATTGGGCTCATTTTCCTGAACATATTGACCCAACAGCATCAAAATTAAGGTCATCAAGACCTTGTAAAGTTTGCACGAAGAATAAAAAACGTAGTGAAATAACGTGGGAGTGCAAGAGGTGCAAAGTTCCATTACATGTGCCAGTATATTTCGAACGATATCATACCATTGAAGATTATTAATCTTTTGTTATTGATTTTTTTATGCTAATTACGTGAACTGCTAATTTATTCAGGAATTGCAGATAAATGTTATTGATTTATGTTATATTTTAGTGATTGATAATAAACCTTTTGTGGTATATCTACCACAATTATTACATCAGGTTGTAATTACTTATCAAATATTCCACAAAATTAAACCAGTTGTATTCTACACATGTATTTACATTCCGTAAGTCGTGCGCGTTTAGTGCAACTTAGGACCGACTTGCCGAGCCGTGGAGTGGCCCGAAGGCTGCGTGATCCTGTTTTACGTTTTGGGCCCAGACTGTTGGAACGTAACTTGTAGGTTAAGGGGTTAAGAAAACTAATCTGTAAAATTGGTTAGTCAAGTATAAAAAATATTATATAAAACGTACATAATAATAAGTAAGATCATTAAATACCTCAATAAAATTTATAATTTAAATTAGCATAAAGAATCGTTGCATTTTTAACGTAATAGAAAATAAATTATTTTTTTTATTTTATAGTTTTACTAATTTTAAACCATGTAAATTTTTATTATTATTTTATTTTTTTATGACGAATATATAATTTTTTGTATGCAATGGTAATTTACGTTTCATTGTTAATAGGATAGTTAACATTAACATACAGGAAATATTTTAATGAAAGACAATTAAATAAATAAATATTAGTTTATTTTAAATACATTTTTATTAACAAATTTGAACAAATATATATCATTATCTTTTTTTAGTATACAGATTATAATAATTGTACGTACTAAATTAAATTAATATCATTTAACCAGTATATAAGAATTGAAAAATAAAAACAGAATTGTTCTGGTACAGATATAATATTATATACTATACTAATATACTAAAAAATTTTATAAAATAGAATATTAGGAATTATTAAAACAAATTCGAATTATTAGAATTCTCATTTAATAACAATATAATCGAACACAGAATATTACCTATTTTGAAAGGTTATTTTGCGAAAAATAAATAATTAAAATATACATAGTACACTGTAGTTACATTTAGTTTCGAAAATGTATTCTGACATTTACATATATATTGTGTAACATTTTCTTTGTTATCGTTTATTATGTAATAAAAGAAATATTTAATAGAAAATATTCGAAGCACCGTGTAGAGTGTCCAATCTTGCCAAATTGCAAAAAGGAACACTATACTGCAAATGCTTCATTTAAGCACATTATTGAACATAGATTAAAGAACAAGATTAAAATCAATGAATATATTATTAGGATCCAGTAATAAATTTTACATCTCGAGATAAAAATCTATAAATATTTTAAGTTATTATTACTAATGATATTAATTATTTGTTATAATGAATTATTTCAATAATTCATGTAATGTAAGTACAAGTAAAATAAATATAATCGAATTTTTGTAATATATAATATAAAATCCATTGCTGGACTCGTATTTTAATCTGCGTTTATAACAAAGTATTAATGACAAAATTTTGTATAACGTTCTCTTTTTATACTCATTTACAAATTCTACTTCAGCAATTAATCTGGAAAACTTGGAGATCTAATGATATTGTTATATTTTGTTTGTAGCATATACAAGCAGAATCCAAAGGAAAAATTGTGATTCACAATATTATATATATAGTATATATAGTATATATGTATATATGTATGTAATAATATAGTAATATAGTAATATAGTATATTTTTAAAAAAAGATATTGCTTTGTTACTGTATCAATAAATATAAAGTTTTTATTTTTCATATTCATAGTTGTTCTGGCGCAGAACAACCCACCTCGAGACGGACACTCAGGCTAGGTTCCTAGAATACGCTACCCTACCGAGAAGTTCCAGATGCCATGGCATTCTCCTATTTAAAGGGCCTCTGTCCTACCCTGAGAGGCAGAGTCCGCATCTGGAACGTTTCTTTAAGGGTAAGGTTGGTAAACAAAGGACTTCTTGGCTGGCGCCAAGAAGTCACGTAGACACATTCGCTCCATATAAAAAGTTAATCTCCTAGCACGAAAGATACAGTCTGCCATAAACCACTCAGTCAGTCAGTTCGGGTCTAGACGCGGAAACACCTCTCCCAGACTCACGTAACAATTACATACAGTCTGCCATAAACCCTCAGCCAGTCCGAGTCTAGACGCGGAGACACCTCGTACCCATCTCCCAAAGGGCAGCATTCCTCAAAGATCACCGTCGCGCTGAGACAATAGTTAAAGCACCGTTACATATGCTGCGTGATAAGTAAAGTGATAAACAATATTTAAATAAGTAATTCTGAAATTTTTATTTAATCAAAATAAGATACTATGATCGGGATAAAATATTATTTATCATATGTATTAAGAGAAAATAAATTAAAAATACAAATGACGTTTGTGCACTTAATTTAGAAATTTTGACAATTTGGAAATAGACATTTCATACAATTATTCATTGTTCAAAATACATTTTTAAAAATTAATATCTATGATCATCACATTTTCAAATCTTATACGTTCGTTTAATAAATTTTCAGAAAATCAATGATTGACTATTTGTACATAGAATTATCGTATCTCATGTACAAATGTACATATATATATATTATACATAGACACACACACCACACGCTGTATTTCGTATTTATCTGCTGTTCGTAAATTGTTTGCCTACATTTATCAGCAATGTGGACACTTCAACGAATAGTAAGCAACAGATTTGTAATTATCCGTAGATTGTTAGGAAATTCTTCGAGAATTTTAATTATTTGTGTTAGTAAGCTGTTCGTAAAATAAATATATCGTAATAGATAAAAGTACAAAAATAATTACTGTTATGTTTCTCACAAAAAGATAAATGCAACACTGCATCAATTTTTCTTTGGTATAATAATAAGAACTATGAAAACATGTTAATTAAATAATTCAATTGAGTACACTAAGTTATATAAATGAACAGAATATATGAACGAACGAAAAAGTGTTAAAATTTATCAGTAAATGAAAGACTATATTTAACTGTTATCGACTTGTTATATCTTTACTGTTATTTACTTTACAGATATTTTAAATCTTTTGTTGCAATAAAAACTAATCGTGACATTAGATTCATTTGATCTACGCATCTTTAGAGCATTAGATGATTTTCACTTCGTTAATTGTTATAAATTATGTATTTTACATTATAATATTTGGCAGTTTTTATCGTAGAATGTATTATAAATAAAAATAATGAAAAATTTTAACAATAAAAAATTAATTCTCTCTTAAGATAAATTTCATTTGATTGTGTAAATAGTTACTCTATTTTAATTCTATAAAATACTATGATTATTTCGAAAATATACAACACAATACTTCATATCTTGACAACGTAATTTGATGGGAACAATCCTGTTTTTCCTGTGAGTCTCCCGTACCACCAACCACCTTCGTCTGAAAGAAGATATTTTATTTTAAGTTTTCTGCTATATTATAAAAACTAAAAAGTGAAATAAAGTATAGATACGTTCAACTATTAATTGGACTAATTCTAACAAAAGTTAAATAAAAAAATTGTTGTGCAAAATCAATTAAAATAAATAATCATCATTCATGAATTTAATAATAACGAATATCAAGATACAAAAATTTTATGATAAATATACATCATTTTGGTGTCTTTTCCGAATTTTGTTTATTTTGATTCAATTTCTTTTCTTAAATGTTTTATTTTATCACTGAAACAAAAAATCAATTAGGAGAGACAGAGACAATATTGTATCTTGATATTTTTATTATTAAAAAAGAAAAAAATGAATATATAATAGGTTCTTATATTCTTTAGTTTAAAAAATTATAAAACTACATTACTTTTCCAACTGATTGATTTCGACTGATTTCTCGTTTTAGTAATATAAAGCGAGATTAGTGAATTTACAGAAACAATTGTACAAAAATTATTAAATGTATTAAAATGCACATTTAGTAAATTTACTAATGTAATTATTCTATGATTTGATTATTTTTGAAACGATAATTATTATAAATTAATAATTATTAATTACAATAAATTGTTTAAACGTACGTTCTTTAAGTATTTCAACAATGTCACCTTCTTTAAGTCCTATTTCATCGTGATCTTGAGGATTGTAATCATATAAAGCTTTAGCTTTAGGTAATTGAGGTACTGCTGGTTTTTGCGGACGTGGTTTATTACCCGGAATAACACGAGACTTATTGTTTTCAGATTTATTTACTATTTGTCCAGTAACCGTTTGCATTTCTTTATGATATTTTGATACGTTTTTGTTATTAATAGGATTACTACTATTAATAGGCGGAAGTTTAAATCCTGAATAACTGATTGGTGTTTGCGGTGGTGGTGGTTCCGAAGGAGGTGGTGGAAATTTGATTAATCCTGTTTAATTGTAAATATTAATTTAGTTAAGTCGTAAAAGATTGAATTACATAACTGTAAAATATTTAACATTAAAACATGAAAGTTATAAGAAATTAAATAACGCATTGAGAGCAATGCTTTTGCAATAAAACGTTTATTATCGAGCTTGTTAGTATTTATCATTAAAATATTGGAACTTAGAAGAAAGAAAAGCACAGAAAACATTGAACTAATAATTAACTCACCACGCGGAACATCTTTTACATTAGTGAACATACCCATTAAAGGCACACTATTATTTTCTCTCTTTCTCGGCTGTTTTGTTACTTGCTTCTTCTCTCTTGTTTGCGTAGACGTATATAAAGTATTTGAAGAATTAACTTTTTTTACAAGTGGTTGAAAAGTAGGCTTTTCGGATATGTTCACATTAGAAGATACCATATAATTAATTTTGTGATCTAAAATTTGATTTTGTTCTGTAATTGCAGGTTGAATAGTTTTTTGAATTGATCTGTTTGGATTTGACTGCAAAGTAGATGATAAAAGTGGATAACTGTTCTTCACCATATTATATTGTTGTTTCACCGACGTTGTTGCTTTATTAATATTTGGATCTAAAATGATAAGTAAATGTATTGATGAGCGCCTGATATAAAATTAGATAAGTAGATATGTGGATAATCTTTTAAATATGAACAATGTCTTTTTAATTACAAACATCTTAGAAAGTAATCATTATGGATCGTTATTGATTGACTCGATATTGATTAAGACTGAGAATTGAAATACAGGATGTAATGACTAAAAAAGGAGAAATGTATATTTGACATATACAGTGAATCGTACAATATGAGGGATATGTTCCACGTTATACATAGGAAACCGCGTTAATAAGACATTATTATTAGATAAATTTATGAAAACAAAATATTATAATGTTCAACGTCCAATCTTTATTAGACTTGTATAGAGTTGCTCGTATAAAAGACACCTAAAATAGAAAAATGTTTATAAATGAAAAATCGAAAAATATGTCAAAATTTATTTTATGTGTGTTATACGGTACTGTTTATCACATTATATGAGTCGCAATTTTTATAAATACTAGTAATTTTATGAATTACAAATTGTATGAGTAATAGTTGTAATTTTTTTGTCACGTTATATGGAAATTCACTGTACATACAAGTATGTATAACATTATATACAGGCTGATTCATTTAAATAATGCCACCTAAATATTTTCGAATTGTGATGCAAGAAATATCTTTTGCCTAACATAAATGGTACCGAAAGGCCAATAACTGGAAAGAATTTTTTTTTCCAATCAGCTTTTTCGGAGTTTTCAAGATCAATAATTTTTTTTTTCATACAACTATATCTATTTTTATTGTGTCATGTAGCTGGTAAAAAAATACATTCAGATATGTTTTATGTATAAATTTATTTCTATCGAGATTTCTATAGATCCTGGTTAAGATGCGACAATCATTACATTATTATTAGACAATAATAAATGTAAATAAACATATTTACTATTCATTACATGATTAATCTTTTCTAATAGTTTACAATCTTAATCAGTGTATCGAAATTTGTCAATAAATCATAATGGAATACTCAAAGCAAAAAAAGATCGATATATATTAACTGAATATTATAAATATTAACTAAATATTTTTTTTTAATTACAATATTATGTTACTATATAATAATATGAAATGATACAAATGTTTCAACATTCAACAATCGCGTAAAATAGCAAATGTGACGTCGTACGATTGACGTTTGCTCCGATTTCCAAATTATCATGGCGTCATTTCAAAATTACAACTCCGATATTATGCGCCTTTATAACAAGATTCCAAGAAAGGGACGCGTGGCCTGGTTCTACGTCCAGTGCAATAAACATATAAATGTAATGTAAGAAACGCATCTCTGGGCAGTACCATTTAGGCCTATAAAGTAATTGCGAATATTACTTTATGAGACTGATCTTGCCGAACGGTGGATTTTGACCGAAAATGATCCACCTTCTCGATCACGTAATCGGGAAAGGCACAGGAACTGTATACAATCTTATTCATTCGTACGAGAATCTTCGAGCAAGTTAGAGCAGAGAGCCTGCACAGAACCAGTGAGAAAGCACGAAAACCTATAGTGATTCAATAGTGTTTCTACACGCAGAGTGATACAAAAGTGATAACTGAATTTAGTCGCTAGGAAGGACAACATAGGCCGTGGCAGCCTGATCACAGCACCAACTTGGCCTGCACATCAGCAGACAAACTCACTCAATGAACCACAGCAAAAAGAAAACAAGAAAACCAAGTTAAAATAACTACCACTAGAAAACGACTATTGTCACTATCCGATTCTCCGCCCATCACTAAAGTCAACCGAACAAAAGATATAGACATCGTAAACCTGGCCAGACTAAAAACAGATACATTTTTGTTGACTGCTTTATTAACGAATAAGACTCGGGTCCCCAAAATACTGAAACCCTTACAAAAAAACTCTATCAAAAACGCAAACATCGCAATCAATTCAAACCCTCCTGCCAAAAACTGCCAAATTTCCACTAATGTATATTCACTATTCAAAAATAGATTTTAAATTCCTTGACGCACTCAAATCCAAATACCAGAATGCCTTCCAAGCCACAATCATTTCCGACAAACTCAAAATAATGTTTGCAAACCTTAGAGACTTTACTGAGTTCAAGACCATCTGTATTAAGGATAATATCGAAACTTTAACTGTATCGCTCAAAAGCCTGATACAACTTCCAGAATCCAGAATATATAAAAGCATTAAAAGCCAGGGTTTCAATTTCACACACAGCGTTGAAATTCCGTCACACTAAATATCCTAAATATACAGAGTCACTTTCGCGCCCGGGATAACACTTGCCCAAATCAACCAGGTTAAATTTGTTGAGAACATCAAGATATATTGGGAAAAATATGAATCCTATAAAGCAACCATTCAGTGTTTCCGCTGTCAAGTGCACGATCACATGTCATTCAATTGTAATAAGAAAGCAGTGTGTCAAATGTGTAGCATGATACCAGATCTTGCAGCAAAACCTCAGAAACTTCTCCAACATGCGCCAACTGTAAAAGCATTCACTTGGCTAACTACTCCAAATGTCTCGTTTTATTAGCTTTTCTGGCCAAAAAGACCGCTAACAAAGAAAGAACTCAACACGCTCAGCAATTTTTCCCAAAACACACCTTACAGCACAAAGCTTCCCGCACTTTATCCCTAACAAAATCCCTACCACCATCCCTCTCACAGACAAATTAGAGAATAAAGCAAAGAATATCATAAGATGACAGCAAGAGCGGTATCACTTCAACTACCCTTACAGCTTCAACAAATTGAACACTCGATCAACACAAATCTCTCCGACCACAGAGACGATATTAAATTAGCAAATCTGGACCAGTTCTTGAAAATCATAGCGCTCGTATAAAAACATTACACGAAATACACCAATAACCTAGAAAGAATACGAGCAACCATCTTAATAGTGAAAGAACTAGACAATGGACAGCTATAAAAACTTAATATTATCTTATGAAACCAGTAGCGTTAAAAATAAAGTATCTGAACTTCACAAATTTCTAATAGACCACAACACAGAAATTGCAATCATCACCGAATCCTGGCTCATTCCAAAAGATATCTTCAAAATTTCTAACTATAAAATATACAAACAAGATGGACCACCAACCATTAAGAATAAACCAAGAGGTGGAGTACTAATAGCTGTACATAAGGATGTTCCTACAGAAGACAACCTGTTACCTGCAATATTTACCAAGACTAACACTGCTCCCAGCTTAACGATTAGAGCACCCCCCCCCCCCCCTCCAAATTAAAATAAACCCATCCGACCTAGATGCCATCGTATTGCCTCAAGGATCCGGATTTTATTCATCGACGGTAACTTCAATGCCAAGAATCGCTTATGAAACAACATCAAAAGAGAATGTGAACGATTCCATCCTCAAGAACCATTCCGAGCTACATAACTATCAAATCATCCATAGCTCAACTTACACAGGAGGTTGGCGGTTAAACTGCACTCCCACTAACATCGATACTTTCCTGTTAAATGTCTCCTTCCCACAGAATTGCCACACTATAGACGAGCTATCATCAAATTACCTTTCGGTTGCCCTCTCACTCTCAACTCGAAACAACCCAAAACAACAATACAACTGCACAAACCGATTGGAACACATTCACCAAAACTGCAGCAGATTCAAAATAAACTAGCAACTACTAATCACAGCCGACATTGATCCTCAACAGACTAATCTAAAGATCTTTTCGAAACGCAACACACAAAATTCCAAACAAAAACCAATCTATTTCCGCAGACCCAGCTCTCCAGGACCTCATCAAAGAGGAAAATAAACTCAGACGAAAGTTCCAAAAAACTGGTAACCCTTTCCACAAACTACGCAAAAACCTGCTCTCTAACCTCATCTGCAAACATTAAGAACACACTTTGGCAAACTTTCAAAATCACTGGACTCGGATACTAATACTACAGAATCCTGCATGCCACACCCTCTATTACACAGACGAAGAAAAAGCTGAAAGTTTGGCTGAAAATTTCGAAAAAATTCACAACTCTGCATGGAACACAAGTTTTTTTCATCGAACACGAAATTGAACGACTTGCAACTCTACTACTCACGAACCTTCCCAAGAAACAATCTTGTTCGAGTTCGCTAGAGTTGACCTACAGTCGAGCCGTCTATTCAATAGAATATTTCGATAGTCATTCTTCCATTCATTATTCTCCCCCCAAAAAGATACTAAACACAAACAACGATAAAAACAAATTCTAAAAGAAGCAAAACGGAGAAGACGATAACAAATTCATGGCCATCCGAAAAGAGGAAACAAGGAGACAAGAATCATAACTTCCACCACTAGGAAGAGATCATCCTCACCCACAAACTCAGAGCTAACAACAATTATAACTTCAGGTATAGAGTAATTAAAACCAAACTAAAAATAGATTTGGTATCTTTGCAGAATGCCTGATACACGATACGCAATAAATAGACACGACAAGAAATGATAACACAGAAACACAAACGATCAGACCAAGATTAAACCAGCTCCAATATATACATAAGTTAATTACCCGAAATTACTAAATGCATTAAAAGCCAAATATGACAATAATTTCACATTAAATATACGAAAAATTAAATGTTGTGTTGCAAAATTTAACGGACTTTACTGAATTTAAATAACTTTGCCGTAAGGAAAACATAGAATTCCATACATACACAGTCAGTTCCGAAAAAAATCCTCACGGTAGTAATAAAGGAATTAATAAAAAAATATTAAATTTTTTTATTAATTTATATTTTCATTCAATTTTTTCCCTGGAAAAAAAAATATTAAATAGCATAAAAAGCCAAAGACTAAATTTCCTAAATTGTACGGAACTTCCAATACATACCAGATACTTTATATACAGAATAACATTCGCACTAGAAATAACTCTGACGAAAATCAATTAGATTAAGTACATAGAAAACCTAAAAATATATTGGGAAAAATTTGAATCTAAAAAACCGACAATACAATACTTCCATGCATGCGGTCATTCATCAACAAATTGCAATGAAAAAGCAAATTGTGTGAATTGCATTAAAACAATAGATGTACTTCCCACATGAATTAACTTGCAAAGGAAATCGTCCGCAAATTACTCAAAATGTTCGGTGTTTCTTACATTTCTGGTAAAGAAAAATGCACATAAAATCCAGTCACAATCCAATGTTCAATGTCTGCCACGACCACAAGTTTTTCTGATACTAACCAGAAGAACAACAACAAACTACACAGCTAGCATGTACACAATTCAAGACAGACTTACATGCAAAACAGTGGAGAAACTCAAACAACATACGCCAACATAGTCTCATGACAAACAAGAGCCCCAATACCAACAGATAAACACAATTGGTGAAACCTTTGACGAAATCAAGACAGCGGACCTAGATTTGTTTCCAAGAATTATTGACTTAATCCAAAAACACTACACAAAATGCACGAACAACCTAGAAAGGCCACAAACAAATAGTGAAAGTGTTAGCGCGTGTGAGTAGCGTGATGAGGTCTTAATTGTTGTGTGGACTGCATGTTTTAAATATATTCTACGCCACCCGGTGTTCGGGGGGGTTGGCTTTACTCCACAACCCCGGTCGAGGGGCCCGGTTCCAGCTAACCAAAGCTCTCGTGAACAGAAAGAATTGGAATCTGGCTATTAATAACCAGATTAAAATAATTTTATGGAATGCTACCAGCATTAAAAACAAAAAACAAGAATTTCAAAAGTTTATAGAAGATCACAACATAGATATCACAGTAGTAACAGAAACTTGGTTGACACCAACTGACACACTACACCTTCCAAACTTTGACACACTCAGAAGAGACAGAACCCTCGAGGACGGAAAGGTGTCCAAGAGAGAAGTACTGATAACGATACACAAGAGGATCCCTGTCGAAGACATCACTCAGCCGGAGACAACAAATAATGAAGCACCCTACTCAGCTTGACAATAAACAAGTGCAGCTTATCCTTCCCGGGTAATAAAATAAAGTTACTTAGACAATATCACAAACAAGAATGGGGCAAAATACTATGTCATAAGAGGAGACTTCAACGTGAAGCATCAACTATGGAATAATATCAAAAGAAACGTTAACGAAATAGTCATGAAGAACCATGCCGAAGCAGAAAATTATCAAATAATACGTAGCTCTACCTATACATACAGACAAGCAAATTGTAATCCATCCAATATAAATATATTCCTATCTAATGCCCCATACTCACACACAATCAAATCACTAGACGAACTCTCCGATAACCATATCCTAGTACTTTTAACCATAACATAACAACATAACAACAAACCAAAACATAAAACAGTACAGAACATACAGACTGGAATCTCTACAGAAAAATCTGCAACACAGTCCAAATCAACCAGTCCCAATCAACTAAAAAACATTGAACACGTGGACAAACAGATTAAAAAACTCCACCAAACAATATAATACTTGTACCGAAAAGTCACCCATACTACGAATACTCTAAACACAATAGACGTAACAGACACATACCTCCAAAACCTGATAAGAGACAAAAATAGACACAGGAGAAAGTACCAAAAAACAGGCAATCCAATACATAGACTATATCGCAACATATTCACAACTCAGATCCAAAAAAGATGACAGAAATAAGGAACAATAATAACTGGAAAAACAGACTAAGTAAGATCAAAACAGCAGACCATACGTTCTGGCAGACATCTAAGATTATTGGGGGAAGAAACACCAAAATTTCTACACTAACAGATACAGAAACACAAATAATCTATCATACAGACACTGAAAAAGCGAAAGCTATAGTAAACATATTCGCAGCCATGCATAATACAACCTGCAACACAAGATCCCCTGAAACAGACGGTATACCGCCTAACACAAACCCAACAATATAATAAAGAAACTCCCAAGCACTAGGACAGGACAAAATAACAGCCAAGAAAACTTAAAAATTTTTTGAAGAAACTAATAGCACAAATTGATTATATTTTCAAAACATGCATTCAGATACATTCCCAGAAAGTAGCAAAAATCCATTCTAACCAGGCAAAACAAAAGCAGAAATACACAATTGCAGATCAGCTTGCTTAGTACATTCAGTAAAATTAAAAAAAAAATAAAACCTACCTACATTCAGTAAAATTAAAAAAAAATAAAACCTACCTAAAACACTTAAACAAAAACATTATCATTAATATAGTTTCAGGGTGAATTACTCATGTATCTATCAGTTACTTAGAGTCACTGAACATGCAATTATTGAGTACAATAAAAACAGGATAACATAATTAGTATTACTGGATATTAAAAAAGCCTTTGACTCTGTTTGGCATGATGGTCAAACTAGATAAAATCAAAACCCCACTAACACTAATTAAGATAAAAGTTACCTCACAGATAGAAAAATGCTCATTTCAATAAAAGACTCTAACTCAAATATAAAAGCCGAAATTCCATAGAGATTCCCAACATAAAACAAATTCCTTGGAATCATATAAATAAACGAGGCGACATTCTAATAGCAAAACTATACAAAATAGCTAATATGTCAACTATCAACGAATTTATACAAGAATCCTTCAACCACTCATACAACCACTCATACAATCACAGTTATTAATATGGAACACAAGTACCTATAACGCCGAGAAGATAAAAATCAAGATTAGGCTACCAAACAAACAATAACAGAAGCAATTTCAAGTTTCAGCAGGTTTTTTGAAATTTTCCCTGCAAACCCCACAATACTCATAACCAAAATAAACAAAACAAATAAACGATATATAACCAACCAAAACTTCTTGTAATAAAATGTAAGTAATACGGTAGAATAAAAACGCTAGACATTGCGGAGAAATAATCAGGACAAAAAAGAAAAATAATCTTGTTCAATTCATTGAATTCCAGGCTTCCGAGCGACAAACATCCAGTGTCAATCCGGAGCTTCTATCAAGCGTTTATATTCCCAGAAGCTAGACATCAACATTTCTGCCCAGAAGGCCGAATCAGACCACCTTCACTGGGCCATCTTCCCTCGAGTTGTGAAGGCGCTTCAAATTTGCAGACTACACCACGGATCCCGATCAAAATTGGATGTACACGCCGATGTACACGTTGGTTTGCACTTCTACATGAATCTTGGCTGAATAATAGTATCTGCTATTACTTTATTGTCGCCCAATGAACAGAGACGTAACAGTAAGTGAAGTCTTGAAAAATTGTCTATGAATATTTGAAAATTGGGACATTACGATAGTCTCGAAAATATATCTTGGGAATATCGAAACATTGAGCCAAAAATAGGAACAAATCCCGAAAAGTCGAGACATCTGTTCACCTTAATCAAGTCAGCAAACACAAAGAACGTTGATCGACAAACACAAGAAACAAATGAAGCAAATTTTATGATCATGTTCAAACTAGCAACGCGTAATGATGCGGTAACATCATTGTAACAACTTTAATTAAAAGTCCATTTTTTGTAGTATTTACTACAAATATTGGGAACTTTTTTTAATATTGATCAACAAATTATCTGTTCGTTCGACAGAAGAGTTTTTATTTTTATAAGTTGTATTCTGCCTGAAACTTCTATTTTTAAGAACATTTATTTATCTGTTCTCATTGGAACTGTAATATAAGAACATTTTTCGAAAAAGTTCTACGATCCATATTTCAAATAGAAGTTCCTTAACTTTTTTGATCTGTGTGCTAAACTCGCATGGCTTGTAGAAAGGAAAAAGTTCGACAGACCTATTCTAATTGTAAGATTTAGACATAAGATAGTTGTAGCTGTTAAATGCTTTTTTTTTAGAAACAACATATACGGATGTTAATTGATAAATATCTACTTAATTAATTGAAAAAATATTTACATTTCGAAATCTTGTCTACTTTTTTATGATTCTAATTCCATTCTAATTTTATAAATGTTCGCGAAAAAAATTAATACCTAATAATTTTATTTTTGATATCACTTACTAGTAGTACACGGTAATCCTGGTCCAATCCAAATGTTCAGAATTTTTCCACTCGGCTTTAAAATTTCCTTATTGCCGTATTCCATTTGTATAAAACGTATTTGTCTTGTACCTCCACTTCCCCATCCTTCCTTCTTAACTTTAAATTCTAAACTGTAAAAATTAAAGCGACATCAAGATAAATATATGGTAATCAATTTGTTACATTGTTATTTAATATTTGTTGCATTAAAGGTCTTACTTGTTACTAAATTTTATGTTTAGAATATGACCGGTTTCTTCAACATATCTTTTGCTAATATTAATTAAGAATTCTGTTTTAAATATTAATTCTAGTAAGCTATCATAATCTTCTTTTACATGAATAATAAGAAAACCATCCTGTAATAAAATGTTCATAGATAAAAATAATCATCTAATAATTAAACTATCATTTGATGGTAATATTAATAGAAACAGCAATATCAAAAGCGATACGACTACACATGTCACCTTTACGAAGAAATTGACACAACTCGAACAAGTATATTTTTCAGAAGAAACGAAAAATTGATTTATGTTGGGTTCACATTGGGTAGAACAGATCGTGAGCAACTCGCTAGCAGTTCCAGACTTCTTTGCTTAGGGTGTTTGCGGGCTTAGAGTGATCATGGAATTCAGAATGATCGCACAATGTTATAAAGCAAAATCATTAATGCGTCCATATACGCTTCGAATCGCGTTTTTTTTTTTGAATTGTCACTTTCTTCGCAAGAATGCGATTATGAATATGCATGAAAATGATAAAAATGTATGATAACTAATAATAAGATACAAGATGATTAATTGATGAATATGAAGAAACATATGTGAGTCCTGTGATGTTACAATAGCAACTATTTTTGCATATGATGAGTATCAGAAGAAACAGCAACAAGTAAAAGAGCAAAGATTCATGATCATCAAATGTAAGCAAATTATAGTAATGCAGTAAAATTTTAATGATTAAAGTAAAATTTTAAAATTTTTATTAGAAAAATTAAAATAAAAAATAGGAAAATTTTACAATACAATTATTTGCACACAAGCTTTTATACAGTTTAATCTCTAAAAATATATTGTTTTATATTTATAAAATATTTAACGAAAATTATAAATTGATCACTTTGGCAGTTTTAGTATTAAGAAAATATTGATATACGACGAAACAATGACATATAAGAAATACAATTATTATAGAGTAAAATTTCATATTTTTTAAAATATGTAGTAAGAGAATATTTTCATATATTAACTATATATAGTAAGAATAAGTAAAAAAGTATATTTTCTAAAAATATATTCCTAAACTATAAACATTTGACCATGTAATTTCGTCTTAATGTATTAGACAATAAAATAATGTAAAATATTGTATGCAAAGGAGAGTATAATGATTTGAGTTACGAATGAGATTTACTAAAATTCATGGAATTGTTTGATTTTGCAGAATTTTCGAAGAGAAGAATTTTCTTTTTTTATGTAGAAACATTTTTATGGGAAATTAACTCAACAAATAGAGACTATCATTTCGCAAAATGAGTTAAATTGCTATTTGATTATTGTTAAAACACAAAAATCAACAATTAAAAATTTAGTAATTTTTTAATTTACAATACATTATGTTTTAATACATACAATACATTATGTTTAAATAAATCAATGTTAGTTTTTAAATTAAATATATCTACTACGATCTAATACATAAATATCTATAAATATAAATTGATATAAATATAAAAGTCATTATTTAAAATACTGAAACTCCTGAAAATTGTAGTAACAAATTTATGCTTTGTTACGTGTGAAATATGAAATAATATATTCTGTGTAAATCAATAAAAAAGTTTATGAATATAGTTTACGAGTAAGAAATGTAAACAAAAATATAATTTTTATATTGGATAATTATAAGAATTATTTTTATGTATGATTATTATTCCATAAATAATCATTTAAATCATTTCGTAAAAAAAAAGTAATTAAAGGAGGTTTACGATAACTTGTACGAAAGACGTAATTTACCAACGTCATCTTTTCTTTATTGTGATGATGATGATTATCATGAAAATAATTGAAATAATACAGATATAACAATAGATGTAACAATAAATATAATTACTTACCTGAAGTTTACTTAATGACACATAACTAATTTGACTGAATGATAATTTCCGTTTTATTACTTCTACCAGTTTTCCTTTTGTTGGGCCTTTTTTGATTTGCTCTCGACCAATAAGATATAAAAATTTATTAGTTAGAATTAACTCCTTTCTACTAATCTGTAACATTAATTTCTTACGTGTCAAAAATATTATAATTTTTACAAAGTTTTGTAATGTTTATAAATACCTTGAATCTTCTGTCATATTTCTTCACAACTTCGGCGAAGAAAACCTTTTCTCTCCTTCCAATTAAATTTAATATTTGAGGTTTGTCTCCTAATCCAATGTAATCACCTATGAACTGTCTGTTTAAACTAGCTCGTCTACGTTCTTTGCGGCCAAACAACAAATCAGCCGCTTCCTGTTTTTCTTGTTCTTGCCTCTTTCGAGCGAAATATTTCTTGAACGCTTTTTGAATTACTCTAGCGTACATATTGTATTTTCGATCTCTTGCTTCTTCTAACGTGAACAGCTATTGACAATAATTACGTTGTCAATTTATATTGGACATTTATACGAAATGTTTCAATATATTTTATAAATAAACTAACAACCATATCTTTGTGCATAGATAAATCTTGTTGATTATCATCACCAAAAAATTTAAAAATCTATTAATCAATGAGAAATATTTCAATTTCGTACAAAGATATAGCTTATGAAATAATAACTCAAATATTAGTATGATTAATAACATAGTATACTAAACTAAATTAATATAAAAAGTTACAAAATACACACATTATATAAATACATGCATGCAGGATGTCCCATCTAAGTTTACTATCTCAAATAACTCTATTGTTTTTGAAGATATAAAAAAATTTTATAACGAAAGTTATTCAGTACAGAGGGAATCATAATATAACAGCATGACTTTTTTATAAGCGGAGAAATTTCAGAAATTTCAAGTCATCTTTATTTCTTTAAACGAGATCCTTTTATCTATTAATCGATATAGCTCGATATTCTCTGTTAAAAAGTATTAACCTATATATGTCGAAAAATTATTAGTTTAAGACGTATTTTAATCTTAATTTTATAAAATCTGTGCATGAAAAACAAGGATAGTTATGAATGCAAATAATACTGCCACTATCTTTCCTCCTCATTCATACGATAAATTTTACATAATTAAAATTAAAATATATACTAAATTAACAATTTTTCGACATACATAGATTAATACTTTTTAATAAAGAATATCAAGTTGCATTGATTAATGGATGAAAAGAAATTTAAAAAAGAATATAAATGAAAAGAACTTTAAAAAGTGGAAGTTATATGATGGATTTCTCTTCATCTATGTATGTATATAAAAATCATTACTACCATTGTGGTCTTCTCTGTACTGATTGTAACTTCCGTTAATAAAATTTTTTAGTAATCTTAGGTGGAATATTCTGTATACATATATTATATAATATAACGCAAATGTAACTTTTTATTAATTTTACATTAATTTTTATACTAGACATTTTACTAACTTTATATTAGTCTATTAATTAAATAGTCTAGTGTACTATACTAATTTTAGTATATAATTATTTCATAAGCTATACCTTTATGCGAGATTGAATAATTCTTATTGATCAATTTAACGATCAATGGATCGTTAAATTCTTGATTAAAATTGATTCAAACACAGGTGGGACAGCTCGTGTATGAATCAACAGTAAAATCAATTTTAATAATTGGCAGTATTATTTTTTACAAACATCAATAAAGAAATTACTATAATAACTATTATATTTTTAAAAATAATTAAAAATAATAATTAAAATTATTGAATTTTTCTAATTAATGATTAAATTAACTTACACTTTCGGGAGCTTTTATAAATAATTTTGTTTTTCCAAGCTGATACTTTGATTGATCAATATTAAGATTTCCTAATATCCACTCGACTCCTTGTTTTTCGTTGCCAGTCCAACGTGGCCAAGTTTCTTTTGTGAGAATTTCATATCTTTGTAAAAATTTGGCGAATGGCTTTCTATACGCAAAACCAGCCCTACGTACTCTAATATTTTCTTTTAATCCTAAATATTCTACCTAAATTGTATGAAAGATAAAAACATTAATTTGCTAATATGTAATTATACGTACTTTATGTTATTTGAAAATATTCTATTAATATTTGGGTATCAAATATTGAAACTGTTCTAATTTCGTAAAAAAAAAAATCGTACAATAATGAACTTCAGCTCATTTTAAAACTTGGAGTCTCTACTTTCAAAATGTATCAATCATTTTATTCTAAAATGTTTTTATGTGTTTAATAGATGACAAAGTTTTCTTCTGAAAAATGTTATAAATTATCATAGTATTTAAAACATTGAAAAAATTTTTTCATGACTGATTCTACAATGGATTTGAAGATCCCTTAAGGATTGAGATCTCTTTTAACTTGCTGTACGATCTTTTTTTGCTAATTTATTGAAGTTTTAATATTAGGAGAAAACAAATATAATGACAAAAATCTTGTAATTTTTTGAATTTTTATTATCTAATCATAATATTTAAAATTCAATAAAATGACAAAAAGATATCATACGTCAAGTTTTCAGTGTTATTTCTAAAGGGGAGGCTTCAATCTTCAAATCTATTGTAGATCAGTTATAATTTCGAAACTCAGATTTATTGTTGTACGATTTTTTTTTACAAAATTATAATACTTTCAATATTTAATGTCCGAATGTACAGGGCGTTTCAGTTTATATCAAGAGAGGATATTATATTATATCAATTATATTTGCATTTGGCTGATTTCATACTAAATATAAAAGTAATCGAATAATCACAAGGATATTTACAAAAATAAATGAAAATTGTAGAATAAAATTTTTTCGTTTAAGACCTTATCGCAAAAAAATAGGCTTTAATCTTCTTAGTATCTTACAATTTTTCTATTCTTTAAAACTACAAAGCATTATCGTAGAAACAAAATGTGTAAAACTGTTTTTCAGTAGAAACGTTTTGTAAAGTCGTGACTAAAAATGCCTTGTATATAAACACTAGCAAAAAATATTGAAATGTTCAAAAAACGTTCAAAATATTAAAATAAAACAAAGATCACAGAGTTAATATATCGGCACTTGAGTATTAAAAAAAAATGTTTCGTTAAAAATTGCCTTGTTACTTAATAAATTTTCTTGAAAATGAAAATTATGAAAGAATTGTCTTCTACATTTTATTTCTCCATATAATCTTCTTAAATAATCTTCTGCCGATTATTATTCATTTCTGTTCAGTTATTAGCTGCCGGAATTAATTTAATTCAAGTATATTTAAGAAATATTCAAAGTTGATTTTCGATGCTATGAAAAATTTTTATTCTATATTTTCAATTTTCTTTTGCATTTAAAATCACCTTTATGGTACATCCTGAATATTGAAATATAAATAAAATTATATTTATAATTATCGAATTAATATTATTAATGTAAAATTCATTATTAATATAACATTTACATTGCATAAACACAGACTATAAATATTAATAAATCTTATAATTATAAATTAATTTTTAAAATTTAGATAAAAAGGTTACTATAAATATTTCGATTTCTTCTCTTTAACAGAAATATGTACATAAATATTTGAATCTTGATATTGTTAAATCGAACATCCTCGAAAAATAAAAGCAAACACTTTTTTATGAAAAAAAAAGATATACTTGATGTTTTATTCTAACTGAATCCCAGTCACGTGGTTTTTTTGTCTCATTCGGTTTGATGCATCTAATATAATGCGGTGTACATTTCATCAATTGATTCATCAATTGACTTGCTTGATTTCTGATCTTGTTACCAGCAGTAGTAGGTCTGGATTTAAGCGTTTTTGTTTTATTTGCTTGAAATTCTGGTGGATAGAGTTTCTGGATCAAAGAACTGCAAATTCACGTTCATTCAGTAAAAATGAAATAAAATTATATTCTATTGTATAATATATAATATAATAGAATAGAATAATTCTAAATATTGTGTTTACACAATTTACTTGAATAAATCACATTATTATTTTTAACTCTTTTATAACAACATCACTGATGATCATTTTGCATTTAATCACAAATATATATGTAATAAACGTAACTATGCAATAAATATGAATATTATTAAACTTATCAATGTTTTATCTCTTTCGATTTTTAGAAACACTTCATATTTTATAAATTGAACAATGGAAGTCATTCTCCAGATGAAGAAATATCTATGCTCATATAGGAGGAACTTAATGCATAACAAAAGATAACAATAAAACTTACTTAGTGCTCGTTTGCATCAATTCCACGAGATCTAAGAAAAATACATCGCGATTTTTATCACAAAATCCATCAACCGAATAAGAAACAATACCGGCATAATGTACAATAGCAAATCCGTCTTGTGTGCTTTGGAGGTGTTCATGTTTGTTAGATGCAACTCCAAGTTTCTGTAATTAATATTATTAATAACATTATTCTTATATTTATTATTATTATTGAAAATTATGTAATTATACGTGAAAATTGTGAATAACATATAAGAAAAAAATAAATTAACTTGATGTTTAGTATTTATTGTAAATTAAATTATGTGACATGTTATGTCATTTTGATATACTATATTTATATTATAAGTCATATAATTCTCAACCGATATTTCCGTTCATATTATGATCTATTGTTACAAATTTTTCAATTAGTAATATTATTGTAAACATCATTGCATGTGTATTTCTCTTTTTTTCGTAATTAGAATAACCAGAAATCAAAATAATTAAATAATAACATGAAATTCATTATTAATTCTTTATTTAAAATTTACATAACAAATTTTGTAATATTTATCTATTTCAACGAATTAATGTATTTCAATAATAATAAAAACTTTGTTATTTTGAAAGTAATGAAAATTATAAAGAGAAGAAGAAAAGTAGAATTATTTTAATAGAGATAGAGATGAGATTATAGTACCTTACTGGTAATTTAATCTTCTTATGATTTTCATAATATAATTGTAATAAAAATATTTGGGATAAATAATGTCATATTCTCTCTTTACTAACTATAAATACAGAAAAAATGTTTTCATTTACATATTACATATTATAAAGTTGATGCTAATAATAGGTATAAATAAATTAATCTGCCAAACAAAAGTTTTTTGTTTTCTTTAAAAAGAAATAATTCTTGTAAATTGAGGAAATTAAAAGTTGTGTGTTAGAACATATATAAAAGGCTTATAACATCAATATTTATTAATAAGATTATTTAATTTTTGATATTTTTGAATAAAAACTTGAAGTTTCCAAATCTATGTATATAATAGTTTAACAAGTTGATAGGATGATTCAATAAGAATTGGTATTTGAATGTCATCGTTGTTTTTGAAGATATAAAGTTTAAAAAATAAAGTTCTTTAGTATAGAAGAAGCTATAATATAATAGTAATAATTTTTTGGTAATTATTAGGATTTTGAAGATTTCAAGGACACCTCTACTTTTTTAAATGAATCATATACATTTTTTATATATGTATATATATATATTTTTTATATATATATAATAATAATAATTATAATATATATATTATATTATATTATATACACACACACACACACACACACACACACACACACACACACAGGATGTTTTATTTAATTTGCACATCTTAAATAACTTTAAAATCATGAATTCTGCTGATAAAAAATGGTTATATACAAAAGTTAAATAATTTAGAGGAGCACATTATATGGTTATATTGGGTTGGCAACTAAGTGATTGCAGATTTCGTTAATAGATGGGTCTTAGCACATTCTTTTGTTTTGTCAACGTGTCACCTAACCTATATTGTTTTCTTGTTGTTTGGACTTCCGCCTTTAATTTAGTAAAAAAATTGTATCGATTAGTTATTTAGTTTCGTTTTTATCCCAATTTAAACATGGAAGAACAAGACGCGCATTTCAGACATATTTTATTATTTCGGAAAAGGCAAGAACGCATCGCAAGCACACAAGAAGTTATGTGCCGTATATGAGAATGAAGCCTTGAAAGAAAGGCAGTGTCAAAATTGGTTTGTCAAATTTCGTTTTGGTGATTTTTCACTGAAAAATGCACAACGATCTGGCCGTCCAGTTGAAGTTGATGAGACCTATATCAAGGCCATTATCGATTCAGATCGTCATAGCACAACACTGAGATTGCAGAGAAGTTCAATGTATCGCATATATGCATTCAAAAAAAATTAAAACAGCTTGGCTATGTCAAGAAACTCGATTTATGGGTCCCTGATTAGCTTAAGGAAATTCATTTGACGCAACGCATTAGCATCTGCGATTTGCTTCTGAAATGCAACGAAATTGATCCATTTCTGAAACCACTGATAACTGGCGACGAAAAGTGGATAGTTTATAACAACGTTAATCGGAAAAGATCGTGGGTGATGCAAGATGAACCAACCCAGACGACACCAAAAGCTGAGATTCACCAAAAAAAGATTATGCTGTCAGTTTGGTGAGATTATAAAGCAATTCTGCACTTTGAACTTTTACCAAGAAACCAAACGATTAATTCAAACGTGTACGTTCAACAACTCGCCAAACTGAGCGATGCAGTTCAAGAAAAGCGGCCAGAATTAGTAAATCGTAAGGGTGTTGTTTTCCAGTATGATAATGCAAAGCCCCACACATCTTTAGTCACTCGCCAAAAATTATTGGAACTAGGTTGGGATGTGTTGTCACATCCACCATAGAGCCCTGACCTTGCGCCTTCAGATTACCATTTATTTCGTTCCATGCAGATGCAACTCCTTAAATGGTAAAATTTTTAATGACGCTGATGATGTAAAATCACATTTAATTCAGTTTTTTGCTTGCAAAAATCAGAAGTTTTATGAACATGGAATTGTGACACTGCCTGAAAGATGGCAAAAGGTCGACAAAAACAGACAATACCTAATTGAATAAAGTTATATTTTTAAGCAAAAATTTTGAATTTTTCTTATTTAAAATCCGCAATCACTTAGTTGACAATCCAATAGATGGAAATGTTCGGAAATTTTGAGGTCTTCTTCACTTTTTTAAATAGAATGATATATCTTTTGAGCCATTAATTGATAAAAAGAATTAATAAGTATTAATCTATATATGAAAAATGATTAATTTTATAAAATTTATGTTAAAATTTATGATATAAAAGATATATCATTCTATTTAAAAAAATTAAGGACAGTATGAATATAATAATATTCATATTTTATATGACGTATATGAATTTTACGTGTTTACTGAAATGCAAATGTTATACAATTTTAACTCAATAAAGAAAAAATGTCAAATGTGGTATTACAATTATTGAAAACTTCCCAAGAATTAAGTTTTTGAAAATTTCGAAATGTTTAATCTTTCTGGTTTATGTTTGAATTTTAAGTTTATATTGGTGTTGTTAGTATTTTATTTGGGCTTTGTTTTATGAAGAATAAAAAATCAACAATATATGTTTTCAAAACACTTTTTTGCAAAATATAAACTCTTGAACTTATAAACGTTTCATTTTACGAACAAATTTTATTTCAAGCATTTTTTTCGACTAATGAACAGTTATGAAGACAATTGTGTGAATGAATTAAAATGAGATCCTATATATATATATATATTTAAATGAAATTAATATTACATATATAAAAAACACTCATATTTAAAATGAAGTCGATCTTTACACGATCTTATTCCATCTAGAAAAATTCACATATCCGTTATGCATTCATTCACGAAAGAATTAAGATTAGAATATGCTCCTTCTCTATTCAATTTATGTCTGTTTTTGGCTATATCTATATTTTTTGTATTTATATTTTTCGCTACAAGTAATAACAATAATGTAAATCAGAATTTGATGAAATGCCCTTTATTTCTTTTTTTTTGTTCACCTCGACATCTTTGTTATCTTCACCGATATGAAAAAGTGTGTCAGAAGACAGTTGTTTAGTATTTACACATTATATCATGAAATCATATAAAAATTGTCGAAAGAAAATTATTTGTTTCTGCCAAATTTTACCTGCTTAAAAATGAAATTATTCTATAAAGAATAAAATATTCAGAATGTTAGATAGAAAAAAATTTATATTTAATTTCTGAAAAATGATTATCATATAAAATCATTTTTTATATTTTATACGAATTATGCTGTCAGAATAAAAATAATTTTGTGAAAAGTAGTATACGTATGATGTATGCATGTATGAACTGTTTATTTTTTACCTTTTGCAAGTTTGCATCTGCACCCGTACTTCCACCATGAAGTGTAGCACATACATCGTCAAGTATTAAGAAGAGTCCTGGTGGACGTTTACCTTCCAAAAGCTCCACAACAACCGCATTATTGAAATATTCTATCGGAGTCCATTTTATATTTTCCGATATATATTCCTCCTGAAATTCATAAGTAATTTGATTATTTACAAAATCATTCATTCTTCAGTTATCTTATAGTAAATTTTCATAACTCAATCAAATTTTCGTAAGTCTTCAATTAAAAATTTTATAATTCAAGCAGTTGTTTATCTTCAATACGGCACTCTTTGTCTCTTTCATGAAATTTCATATAAAAAAATTTTGTGTGAAAAAATGTGATACAAAATTCTTTCATCCAAGTTCTTGTTTTGAGAAAATTGATCTGAAAAATGGACCGAATGTGCAAACAACTAATTGAGCAGTTTATTTTGAAAATGATATAAGTTACTTTACAGTAATGAAAAATGACGATTTGTCAATGTCTGTGCGAGATTATTTATATCCGAAATAACAAGTTTTAAAGATCTTGATTTAAAAAAATAAAGTGACTTATGCCACTTTTAAAATAAATGGCTCATTTATAAGTACAACTTGACTATTGTGTTTCTTTCTTACACTGTTCCAATTCGAACTTATATTACATTACAACAATTATGACTCGTCGGAAGACAAATGTTTATGAATGCGTACTTTCAGTTTAATTCATTGCGTAACAAATCAATATGTTCAATTAAAGAATAACAAATCAATTTTACAAGTTTAATTATTCAATTTAATTTATTTCTAGTTTAATTAAGTTATTTTGTTGTTTTTAATTATTGAAAAAAAAAATCTTAATCTTATGCTAGGTGTCCATTTGAGAGTTTTTCGCGAGAATTCTCTCCAGAGTATTCTCAAGTGTTGTGTCCATTTAAGAGCAGCTTTGAGAATTTTCCACTCTTCGAGAGAGACCGAGATACTTACTATCTGATAGAACTCTCAAAACCGTGTTCATTTGAGAGTTCATTGTCTCTGGTCGTACTCACTGTGGTTAGTAGTAGTAGTAGTAGTTCGAAACACGAGTGCGAACAGTGACATCGCTATCATGGAGGTGCAGAAAATGTATGCCCTCATATTTTAAGAAAATATCATTGCCCATAATATTTTAAGAAAAAAAGAAAAATCAACAAGAAGAGTTTAATAATTTAAATTATTATACAATATTTAATATAATTAAATATTAGATAATATTTATATTTATATTTATATATAATATTTAAATTATTATATGAGCAAGGTCGGTCCCTTTACAATTTCCAATGGTCTTAGGATGCCTCGTGTTTTTTATTTGTTCATGTGAAATCAACAATGAAATAGAAAGAAACGGAAGAACATGAAAGTACGATCAAGGGAAATTCCTGCTGTGGAGAAAATAATAAATTTGAAAGTTTTTATTCTTGACTCGATATTTTTCGCATCACAGTTTCTGCTCGCACGAGAGTCGCGACACGTCGACTCTCAGATAGTTGAGCGATGCTCTTGAACAGTAACTTTCAGAACAATAACCATTTGCGAGAAGTACTCTCGAGAGCAACTCGCGACAGTTTCAGTGGACACCTAGCATTAGTAAGAGCAAGAAATAAATGTTTCAGCGCAACGGTGATTGTGTGAAATGCTGCCTGCTTTGCTGAAGTTCTCTCGTTTTGCCTTTTACAGCCGTCGGAGAGATGTTATAATAAATAGAGATTGTAGACTTTTAAATAAGTATATTTAAATAGAATGTATACAAATATGATGCGAGTCTGGGAGATGTGTACGGGGTGTCTCCGCGTCTAGTCTCGAACTGAACTGACTGATGTACAAGATAAAATCCCCTCCTAGGCTAAGAAACTGACTCTTATAGGAGTGACTGCGCCTACGTGACTTCTTGGGTTCAGCCAAGAATCCTTTTGTTTAAACAGACTTTGTTTATACCCTTACCAAGCCTTTTCACACGCTGATTCTGCCTCTTCAGGGGCAAGGGTTCAGGGCAAGATAAAATGCCTTTAAATGGGAGAATGCCAGGACATCTGGAGATTTTCGACAGGGTAACGTGTTCCTAGAATCTGATCTGAGTGCCCGTCTCGGGGTGTTCTGTTCTATTCCAGAACAAATGAACAAATATTTAAAGAATTTTTTTTTTTTAGTTTATTAGTGTTCTATATATTCCCAAAGTTTTGACATTTAAACTTGGGACATCCTATAGCTTAAAATATATATGAACTATAATATATTTAATATATTATATAAAATAAAACTTCCTTCGGAATCCAAGAAAGTTTCGAGTTTCAACAAATCAAAACTTTATACTTTTTTTTGTGATTCAAAACTCTGGAAACTCAGATAAGAGAAATCAAATGAATAAAGAATCATTTGCAGTATGAATAAAAAATGTTCGATGCGAGATGCTTTGCGAACACTCGGTGATCGGTGCTTGTATTCAATTGTTTTGTATAAGCAAATATGCAATCAATTATAATTTTGAAATGATAATGTAAAATATCCAAGTCTAAAGAAATTATCAAAAAAATATTTTATTACACCATCATCAATGGCATATTCTGTAAGATTTTTCACTATATTCGGCGAAGAAAAAAAAAAGAAGTAGATTAGATCCAGAAAGAGTTCGGATATTATTGTTATTAAGAATCTAGATTAGATGTTTTCGCAAGTTTTTGTTTATATTTTATTTAACTTCATAAAAATTTATATAAAAGTATCGACTTCAATTCTTGAAACAAGAAATTCTTCTTACAAAATAAAATCAGCACTTCAAATTTGAGAGTTTCGAGTTTCGAGAATTAATATCCCTAAAAATGAACTATATAATAATGTTAAGTATAAAAACACGCTATAAATAAAAGATTAATGTTTAATTAATGTTAAAATTAATGTAAAACGAGTAGCGCAGTTGAAATTTCGCTTGCAAATGGTCGATACTGCATCGAATATATTGTATGGTATAGATTCTAGATCAACGTTGAAAATGAGACAATTATATCGCAAATCTGAAGAAAGCGTTTTATTATTTTAAAAGTTTAGCGTTATTTTAAAGATATCTTAATATTAAAGGATGCTTCAAATTAAATATTTAATGAATCGTTTTAACCTATTTTGTTAACTTTGAATAACAGGATTTTCTGTGACATCTTTTGCACCGTTAAAAATAAAACCGTTCCGTCATTATAATGCAACTGTATACTTTTACTAAGAGATTTCCATGGATAAGGAAACCGTTAGTCTCCTCATTTTAAAAGTGATGAAATCTTCTAATTTGAATCATTTCGTGTAAAAGAGTCCTGATATAGGTGACTATTAATATATGATAATTAAATATATGTATGTACACTGCATGTTTATAAAGGTTATAATATTATATAATCGCGCATGTTATTTTATTGTCAATATATAGTTTTGTAATGATGTATATGTGACACATTTAAAAAATTGAAAATTGTTGAAAAAATTCATTATTTTACTTATAACTGCAACAAGTTGAATTTTATGAAGGAGAATTGTAATTGCAAATTATATAATAAATAGGAAAAAACAGACATAAATTAATGATCTATTACTTGTAATCTTTTGAAATATTATAAAGCGGGTTCATCTTAAAATTTTAAAAATTATGTCCATTAACAATTACTTTAACAATATATAAATTTCAAAACTAATTTTTTATTTTCGAATATTATAATGTAAACGATGGAAATCATTATAATGTAATTATATGTAATGTATTTCTTGTAACTAAACATCGAGATCACAGATATTCAAAATATAAAAATAATTTAATTATTTTTATACTTTTACACTTATACGATACATACATACATATATACATATGTATATTACAATGATATTTTCTGATGAGGTAAATAAATGATCAGTAATATAATATAACAGATTATACAATATGTACGATCGCAAAATATATTTCATTGATAAAAGTCATTTTACCCCATCAGAATAATGACAATTGATGATTTAAAAATGTAATGTCATTTATATGTCATATACGATTACAAGAATACATTTTTGTTGCAAATTATCATGACATATACATTACGTAATGTGCTGTATTAATATTAAGTTTAAATATATATACTTTTGGTAAGAGATTTCTTCAAAAAGTTTTTATTTTTAACTCTCCAAACTGAATTGTTAACGACGTCAGTGAAATTTCACTGAATTTTTTTTAAACAAATTTTTGTTCTTTTTGAGAAACCTTTTAAAAATTTGATTTAAAAACTGATTGTATAATATAACAAAAGTTTTATTATGTAATCTAAAATTTTTATACACTTTTTGGAAGCTTAGAAGTGTAAAGAAATTAGTCTTTTACCTCTAAAGTGCTTCAATATTTATTGTAGATGAAGTTTTTCAATTGCGCATCCAATTCATGGGAATAAAGGAAATTTGTATTATATATTCTTGCTAAAAAGTCTTTTAGAATTAATATACCTTTTATAATTGATAATAAAATTTTTTAACTGCACGTTGATATATGAACATTTAACAGATTCTTTCTTGTATCGTATAAAATATCATCTGATTTAATATAATTTTTATTATTATTATATAGGTGGATAATATAATTTTTCAATTTCCAATTCTTCTAATTTTGAAACAAATGCGACATTTGTACTACAAGATTTTTGAACGGAAGTGTTTATATAAGTACAAATGTGTAATTAAATAAGATTTCTGATACTGTTCGATTTTAATATATATGTTGCATATTCAAATAATTGAAAAAATTATGTTTGAGTAAAATAACACTGTTCAATCATTTTAGATAAAATCAACATCATGATGTACCAAAATGTTAAAATTTTACGCAGAACATAGTGTATGGTATCAAATATAACTATAACAACTGTAGTTAAAATAAGAAAAGGCATATACAAAAAGAAGAAGAAAGCAAAGGAGAAAGTAAAGAACAGAATGAAGAAAAGAGGTAGGGGGAAAGAGAAAGAGAGAGAGGAACAACGTTTCACTTAGCTATTTCATTACCTTCACTCGAAACTTGGCCGCAGTGCAAACAGAGCCATCACCTGTATAACACGTGCTCAATCGTTTTGAAATTCACGTGCAAATGATGATCGATAAATTATTTGGTAGATCTAGTATGTTAGAAAATGTGCGATCCAATGACATTTAGTTATCACGAGTGATTAATTATTTCGTTAATATAGTTTTAATTTACAACGAAACAACGTTGATGTCGATCACCGTATCTCGGAGTAACGTGCACCAGTTTTTAGATAGTTGCAAACAACCACAGCTATACCTACAAGATTGAGTGATTCACGTAGATCGTATTCGCATTAACCTATTCTACTTCAGGTACGCATAAAATACTTTGGCTAATAATATCATTCTCAATTTCATCGATAATTATAGATATGACTGCGGTTACTGAAAATTTTATTAAGAATTTTTTGTGAATGTAAAGATTTCTACAACATTTAAAGTCTACATGTAAAATGTAATTCTTTTATTTTAATACGATCGGTAACTGACGAGATAAATTCTAGATCGAACTCGTTGACAAAACAAATTTTGTTTTAAATTAGCCCTCAATTCCTAGCTAATTAAAATATTTCATTACACAAATAAAAACGTTAATTTGAATAATAAATTTAAATATAATTTGTTTGTTAATTATTAGTGGTTACAATGTTTTATTTGTGTAATAAAACGTTTTAATCAGCTAGAAATTGGGCATTAATTGAAGGCAAAATTGAAAGCAATTAGTCCGATTTAGAATTTATCACGTCAGTTACTTACCGGTTATATTAATCAAATCGTAATCAAATAGTAATAATTAATCAAATAATATTTTTATTAAATTTATAGAATATTATAATTTTTTATTTAAATATATAAATAATGAAATATTTAAAAGAAGTGGAACAATGAAAAAAGATTTCCAATTAAAAATCCTATAATTTGGACTAACTTCTAAATTATAGGATTATATTTTTTCTAGACATATAAATTAACTTTTGTGACGTTTCTTATAGAGACGTTATGTGACGTCTCTATAAGCGTGAACTTATAGTTCATATATTGTTTGGTGACAGAAAACTATAAAAAAATAAAACTATATCCACATAATAATATGTATATAATATGCACATAATAATAATTTTTCCACATAGTAATAATTTTTCAATAACCACATAATAATAATTTTTCTGTTTTGGTACAAGCCAGCTGATATAATTTTTCCTCCAATTTATTAAAGCAATAACTTTTAACTGGTAAATAAATTTCGATATATCAATTTATGGATGTAATTTTTAAAAGAGGATCATATATTTAATGTTATTATAAAGAAATTAGTACACCAAATATTTAACACTATTTTACGAAGACATTTCAAACATTATAACAAATATATTTAATAATTTCGTAGTTTCAGTTATCACAAACAAAATGTATAAAATGGAAAATCAAGAAAAATGGACATTTGTCGTTTCTTTCCTTTACTTTTCATCTATGGTTCAAAATAGTTTTCTAGAAATAAATTTTCTCAATTAGATCATTAATATTAGTTCGTATATTTATGTAACCAATTTATATAGTATTTCAGACTATTTTGTAATATTTATGTATAATCAAAATGCTGAAATTAATCTAAAATTTTTGTGATTAAAACTACACATGTTTCCGATTTATATTAATTATGTTGGTGGTCCAAACTTTCTCCAAATTTACCCATTATTAAAATCTAATAAAATTTAATAAAACTATCATGTACACTACATATAAAAAAGAAAAACAGAAACACGCGTGTACTTATTATAAGGTATATACTTTATTAATAGTTCCACAAAATATGAGTCGTTTGCAAGTCAAAATGATTAATTCCACTTTTTGAATTTTTTTAAATTTTGGTATCAAAGCTCTTGATGATCATTATATTAAAAAAGGATTTCTCCAATAATTAGATCTGACATTATTAAATAACAAAAATTTTTTTAGCCATGGGATAATAAATAATTAGTTTCAGAAGCCAATGTGATTATTATATTATTATAATATATTATATACATTATACTATTTTATGTATTTTGTATGTTATTATATAAAAGCTACGTCTACAATAAATATATTCTGTAATATTTAATTTATATTTAATTTATTTGGTTTTATTTCGAAAAACTATTAAATTTTTTATAAACCAAATTTCATATTAACTCTGTCGAATTTCTACTAAAATAAAATTGACGTTTATTTTAGTACATTTATAAAAACAACTGTTTTGTATATACTTAATTCGATATATGTAGATTTGTTGCGATGTAAAAAGATGAAATAGTTATGTAGCGAGATTGAAATTATTTTGGAAATCATGCAGAAAATTTTATGTTAATTGTTGTTAGAATAGTGAGAAATGAGATCCAGAGATATCTTAAGAATAATTTATCTAATTCTCTGTTTAATTGCCTTGTAAATTTATTATTGTTGTTCAATATGTAAATCTCCTTGTATAATGAAGCTGTGACTTAATTGTTGAAGACCATTGTTTGAATATTTCTATAGTTAGATTGTACCTTGATAAATCTGCTGAAACTGTTAACAAATTAAGTTAGTCTTTTACTGTTATACTTATAAGTACTTTAATATCATCTTCTAGTATTTGATGATATTTTTATGATTATCTAAATTTGCATAAACACGAAACTGTTTTTTTCCCTTTCATCTTCGTTTCTTTCAAAGATACTTCTTGCACTTTGTATTTTTCTTCTTTGCTTTTGTTTTTAGTTGAAAAATATTGTATTTAACTTGAAATTTCTCTAATTTCTTTCTTATTATTCAGTAATTTTATATAGCTTCAGATTGCAATTTAACAGAGTATCACTTGATCATTTGTATAGATATATATTAAAAATATTTATTATATTATTATTGAATAATATTTATTACATTATTATTGAATAACATTCAAGACTATTATTATTCAATATTATTCAAGTTTTGAATGTTATTCATTAACGACTATGCCGGAAGTTGTGTGACCGTGGTAATGCAAAGCTTTTTTTTCGAATGATTTCTTTGAGTGATCTGAGTCTCATAGTATCTTAATTCCCTATCCGAGTAAGGTCACTATTAATACGAAATAAATGTGAACTCTACAAATCAAATAAATAGTCAACCGGCGATTAAAACTGTGATAACGGTTCGGTTTATAATGTATAATAACAGATAATATGAATAGAATTGAGATAAAGAAAGAGAAACTATTTAAAAGATTGATGTCAGCATGTGATAATAGAAGCATCAATCCGATGAGGATAGAGTTGCCATTTATAAAACCACAAATTTGGGACAAGTAGCATTAAAAAACCTTTTAGGCGATCTTTTTCGCTTGAAATCCGGATATTTTTAAGCATTTAGATATTAGAATCTTAATATTGCACGTTACCATATTGCGTGCTATGACAGCTTATTCGAACTGCACTGCGTTCGCATTTGCATAGATTGCTTCCAATGCGTTTGATATGAACGTAATATTTAAAAATTGCTATTGTATCAGTATAGATACGTCTGACATATGCCAGATCATCGAACGCAATGTACACATAGCATGGAAGAATACGAATGATTGGTGATGACTGAATTAACGGCAGAATAAGCATCGGGAAATCTGAATCATTACAGATAATCCGAATTTCGAAAAATTTGCTCGGAAGCAAAGTTGGGCAAAATGTAATCTGACCAATAAATAATGTAAATAATCGAAATCATTGTAATCAAAGGTGATGATTAATTTAATAATCATTAATCGTAAAATGACCACACTTTTAATTATAATTGTATCAGTAATTTACTTCTATTAACAACACTGTGTACATTTTGTAGAAACTATGTAATTATCATTTGCATTGTTTTGCATGGCCTTATAATTTTAAAGTTAATTCAAGAAATTTTTCATCAACTGTAATCGAAAGTCTTATATGTATAATTCTTGAGTCGTTATTGGCACAATTTTTCATATGACTTGATAAACATGGATTTTAATGACTTGTCCAATAATCAAAATTTTGAGATTTTTCGTTATGATATATTGATTCTTATATCAAAAATATATCATGGAATTATTAACTTTGACAAATTATTATAAATTCAATTATACAACAACAAGGCGTACAGATATTCTTTTTAGTCTTAGTTTTCTACTAAGTTTATTACTCAAATTGCAAGCAATTTCTAATATTTAATTATATTGAATTCTACGTGACTAACATGTTATAGGTCGTAATAATTAATCACCTTATTATTAAAAAATTAGTAATTAATGATTATAAATTACAAAAGTCAAATCAAGATTACTGATTTATTTTAACAATGATTAACTGATTATGATTACTATGATTACATTTAATAATTAATTACAGAAATGATTACAAAATATTAAACGACGGTAGATTTAGTCATAAAAAGAATTTTTTAATGTTTCAAGAAGCATCTGAATTTTAAAAATCTTCGAGAACAGTTTAAAATGTTAAAATTGAGTGTGCAAATACTTTCATCTATCTCTGTAGATATAAGTTTTTACTCTATAAAATCTGCTTAGAAAAAACAAACTTAAGCAGGAAAATTAAACAAAAGATTGATGAAGAAATATCTGCCGCTAGGTTAATAAAAAAGATAAGAAATAAAATTATATCTTTTTAAATATAGACGATGTATAGACCAGTAACAGTAGCAAATATTAGATTTGAAACTGAATATAAATAGATTAGTGCAGATATCAGAAACTGGTAAGTCTTCGAATATGAGAAAGTTAATTTAACCAATTGACGGACATTTCTTTTTTTTAAATTAATTTAAGAATATACTTAAGATAACACTTAAAATAAAAAGTAATGGCAAGTTTTCCTATATGCAATAAAATAAAAAGTAATGGAAAGTTTTCGTATATGCAATAAAAAATTGTCGATATTTTAAATTTCATGAAAAAAATCAAAATCGCAAAAAAAATTTTAAGGGATTATTGTAAAGTACAGACTTCAATTTAGTTATGAAAAGGATTTAGTTATGAAAACAATTTTTTAAAGATGTTTGAATTTGTACAATTTTTGAGAAAAAAATATCTTTATTTAACTTCTTTCAAAATGATGTAAAAACATCTTTGACAGAAAAGAATACAAAATTAAAAGCTTCACACTTTAAAACGGGTACAAGATTGATTGGTCTACGATTTTTTTTTTAAAAGTTACAACAACCTAAAGTATCGATAATTTGACTTATAATTAGTAATCTCTTGGTAAATATTGTCGTCTGCTATAACTTTTTTAAAAAAAATCAATCACTCATCAATCATGTACTCATTTTATTAAAGCGTGCAACTTTTAAAATCCTGTGTTTATTTTCTTCAAAGATATTTTTACATTATTTCGAAAAATTAGGTACAGATACTTTTTTCTCTACAAAATTTTGCAGATTTAAACACCAAAAAAATTTTATAAAATATCGATAATTTTTCATCGTGTATATGAAAACTTTCTGGAGCCACTGTATGTACATTTTTGAACTAATGCACAAAATTCAAGACATTAAATTCTCTTTTAACACTAATACTATCGATGACTAGAATATAAAAATTAGAATGCAAGTAAGGAAAAAGTTTATAATATAATAAAGAACTTTTATGCATATATAATAATGAACTTTTATGCATATATTTTACAAACATCATTTAAATCTCTAAAATTGTAAATCTGTAAAACTATTTTAAAAAAATTATAAATTGATTATTTTGACCATTTTAGAATTAAATAGTATTAAGACAATTATCTTGAAATAAAATCTGTACATGCAGTAAAATTTTTACTATTTAGTATAGTACATCGTCACATACGTGACGACGATAGCTATTTTTTGCTAGCGCATTAATAAAAATCTGACAATTATAGCTGTCATTTGCAGCAACGAATTAAAAAACAGGAAGAGAATAAAGAATTAGTGTACACGATTACGTTAAAAAACAAGATAATAGGATAGGATTCAGCACACTAAAATACAGAAAAAAATTTATATGATAAATATATGCCCGATACGATCTTGTTTCTGAGATTTTTCAACCGTTTTTATATCGTATCAATTATTTACCTGAAATTGTTTGAAGTGATCATTGAAATTCTAATTTGGTCAAAATTGTCTACTATTGTTGGTAATCGTCAATTCGTTCATGGCCAGTAATAATTATGTGAAGAAGTCAATTTATCAAAAGAATTATTGAAAGACAGAAATTCGATTCTATTCTCTAGAAACAAGATCATGTTTATGAACATTCCTTCTTATTTTAGTGTGCTGAATCTACTATTGAAAATATGCATATTCTAATACACTTTGTTACATTTATAAGAAATTTTTAAGAAAATATATCATTAAACATGATTCTTGACGTTTCATAAATTAATTTAAATTACTGTAGATTTGCCCGTAATTTATTATACCAGAATATTATTGATTTCAAAATGGATATAATATGGATGGGTATGGATGGATATTTAATATTTTTAACAAACATCAACTTATAAAATTGTATCTACACTGAAGCAACATAATTTGAGGAACATTTGGATTTCATCTCAATTTCAAAACTACGACGATCATTCTTGTTAAGAACAAGTTCTACACGCAAATTTGTTTCAAGTTTGTTTCAACTGGAAAAGACTTCCTCCTGCATTTACTTTATTACTATTATTTTCACTATTTTATATCTTTTGCATATTGTCTGTCTTTTCTTTTTCTTTTTTTTTTTTAACTTAGTTATTCACTCATTCGATTTATTCTTTTCAAAGAAATAGTCGTATCTATTTCTCAACTTGTGTCATTTTGTCAAAATTTTTTCTGTCGAATAACAAATTTCGTTTCTCGTTCTATTTAAGATTGTTAGTAACATGTGTATTGTTTACAAATATATTCCATAAATACAGGTATCCGCAGGTGTATTTATGGAATGCGTCTATAAACGATATTAAATGTAAACGATATTAAATTAAATGTAACTAAACAAATGTGAACTAAAAATCGCGTCTGTAATTTTTCATTGAGTGTACAAACATTATTCATCTCTGTAACACATTACAAGGAATTCTACTGTATATTAAAATTAAATGATAAAAATTAAAAAAATTTTAAGACCTTGTTGAATTTTCATCGTTTTTGGACATATTCAAAGTTCAATAACGTAGCGAAAAGAAATTTTACAGTAAGTATTAGGGATTCATTATAAGGAGAAATCTTCAATTTTCAAATGATACATTCAGTCATGAAACAAACTTTTCACTGTTCGGAAAGGCGTTTGAATTTATAGCATTTTCAAGGAAAAACAGTATTTTTTTTCGCATTTATCACATAATACAAAAATATTTTTATGTAAAATGAACACAAAATTGTTCATTTTAGAAAGCAGAAGCTTCACGTTTTAATTTGAGGCCGAATTTATTTCTTGTTACGAAATTACAAGATTTTTAATATCGCTATTTTTCCGAAACATTGAAAATTTAATACACGTAAATTTCTGGTTGCCACTGTATATAAAAAATAATTTTTAAAAATATAATAAGAGTATGGAGCGCAAAAATAACGATAATCGATCAAGATGAAAGTAAAAAGCACAGTATACCAAACAAAAAAATAAAACTTGAAAGTGGACAAATAACATAACTGCCGATAGAAACCTGAATCATTTGACAAGCAGACTCCACGTGGACTCTTACGTTTACCGAGTACGTTCACCAGGGCAACGAATGCACTTGCACTTTTTAAGAGAACCTGTTTCCACTATAACACGAACCTACATCGAAAGAACCACACCCACTAAGAACTCGGACTCTTTGGAAAGGAGGACTTTTCCGTTATTTTGCTATGTGAATAGTAAGACATAATTGTAAATATTATTGTATAGTATTTAGCTCCACATTAAACGGCTTGCAACGATTTAAGAATAAAAAAAGAAGCTTTATTTAATAAACGAAGCTTACTTATAATATTAATTAATCAATTGTAACTAATAATTTATTCTTATGTATAATTATATATATATATATATATATATATATATATATATATATATGTCAATTTACATTACATATTATAAAATTACAATATAAATATATATTTTATATATATACAAACATTATACATATAAATACATAAAAATATATTTCTAAATATATATTTCTAATACATATTTTTGTAAAAATTTTACATCTTTTAAACAAATTTAATGTAACAATTTAATATATGCATTATGTTGGAAAAGTATATAAAATTGCAAAATCTCAACTTTAATTCATTTAAAATGATTTTCCTATTAAATATATTTTTAAACCTTTTTATTCAATTATGAAGAATATATTATATTATTTTAATATGTAACTTACGCAACTGAAACAAGAGAAATTGTATCATTCTGTTCCTAAGGTTGCTCTGTGAACGGGTAAAACTTTCACTGCGCATTTATTATAACACACTCGAACATAGTGCCTCATGTGAGTAGCGTTTTCTATTTCTTACTGTAGCAAAAGTGGACAATATTTATAATAAAAAAAAAAAAAATAACGCAGAATCTTAATAACTTCAACATTCAATGAATAAATGCCTTTTTAACAATAATTTAATTGATTTCCAACCAGAAAAAAAAATCACAATTTATAAAATGCAGTTAATAAAACATAGTGTTAAAAGTTTATTATTTTATAGATGTATATCATTAGATACATATCAGGGTTGGGCAAATTTTCATCAATTTATTTGAAGTAAAAATAAAAATTGAAAATAATTTGAGATAACCAAATCATTTCCATTAATTTATTATCTTTATTTGAAAAATAACTTAGGAGAAGTAAGTTTATCTTGAGTCCAAATAAGACAAATTTGCTTTTACATGGGATAATTCATTGAAATAAAATAAAGTTTAATGAAATAAAATTTATCTATCATATCTATCATTAACACTTTACAATTTTATAATCGTGGAATCAATGACTCAACGGTATTCTGAATTGATCGTGTATTAATTACACTATATGTTTGTAGAATTCGCTGTTTCATGTTATTGTTCATTGTTGTTGATACTTCATTGTATACTTTCTTTTTTAATGTGCCCGACTAATAATCTAAAGGCGTCAGATTGAACGAACGAGGTGATACAAAAATTGTCCGCCACGATTGATCCATTGATTTTCAAATAATCTTTATAATACTTTCCGTGCCTCGTGTGAATAATGAACCGGACTACTGAATCTATGGAAGTATTAAACGACTGTGTAAAGACACATCTTTCAGTAAAATTGGCAAAATATTTAACAAAAATTCTACATACTTTTGTCCCGTCAATCGTCCATCAATAAAGTGTGGATCAATTATTCGATTTCCAAATATGCCACACATTAGTATTCCAAGGATGTTAATGTTCAATTTTTCTTATCCAGTGGGGATTATTTGATACCCAATAATGTAAATTGTATAAATTGACATTACCATGATTAGTAAATGTTGCTTATCCGTAAACAATATATTTTTTAAAAACTTTCATTACCACTTATTTGCTGCAAAATCAATTGCTGCAAATTTAACTCGATTTTTGGAGTACCTAGTTTGGAGTTTTTTGAGTGATCAAATGGTTTAGAAATTCCCAATTTGCTACGCTGGATTGGAGCATATCCATGTCACAAATGCTACGTATCCTTAGTTTTAACATTTCTCTTTTTATAAAAATCATGCATGAATTTCAATAATTGCAGAATTTAGAATAGAATTTCGACTAGAATTCATTCTTCAACAGAATGAATTGCCTAAATGTGACTAATTCTACATCCGAATGTAAAGTAATAATATTTGTGTTATACATTGTCGAATCGCTAATTCTCATCCTTAAAACAAATTATCGTAAAATATTTCCTTAACTATTAGAATCAATGTAGATTAATACTTTTTTACTTAGAATTTAATATTCTTTCGATTTATGATGAAAAAAAATATATAATTTAATTTAAGAAAATAAAGATAATGTTAAAAATTTCGAAACACCTCAACACACAAAAAATTGATACGCCATATTTTGCCTCCTTTGAAACCATATAACTTTTTTGTATTAAACACTTCATTAGACATATAATTAAAAAGTTATTTCAGGTATACAAATTACATGAATCACCCTGTATATATAATGTAACGTACATTCCCACCCATAAATTAATGAGCATTTAATAAAATTATAATATAATTTTGATTTACACTAAAAATGACTTAATCATTCACTATACCATAATTTCAATTCCATTATTTTTCATTATTTTTTTAATCTCTTAATAATTTGTTCACATTTTTGAAATGCGTTTTGGATATATATATATAAAATATAATATAAATTTTATTCTATTAATATAAATATAAAATTCTATATCCTCAAAATCTGTTTTGGATAAAAATAATACACATTTTGTCCTATTAAATAAACATAAAGTTTCGTCCCAAAAATCTTTCACCACACGACATTGTTTGATTGCATAATACTGTTCTTTTTTAATTCTTATTAAATGTAAATTTGTTCAATTTTCAATAAATGATTTCCATGTAATTGGGACAATACAATCACGTATTAATTTCTTATTAGATTGTTTTCGAATATGAACTCGTCGTTTTATATTGAAGACATTGAACTTCAATATTGATATAACATATATTATTCAAATGATATATCTATTCATATTATTAATTTCGCTTAAAGACATTGCTGTAAACTTGATAACTATAAAACTGAACTCAAAGTGCGAGAGTATTATATCAATACTGCAATAAACATTTTGTTCAAAATGAGTACTGATGATTTATAAACGGGAATGTATCTATAATTATCTTTTCTAAAAATTTACAGAATGTTTTAAAATGTAAAATGGCATTCCAGAATGTTAGTGGCAGTAAATTACTACACGGCAACGGTGTTCGTTGTACTTATACAACGATCATTGTCAGCGATGGTTCTTCCAAGGCCACCTTCTTCACCAAATTACATCCAACACACTGATCGAAAAGGAAATGAACAAAAATTCTACGAGGGAAAATCTTTACAAAACTTTTTACAAAATTCTGAGACAGAAAAAGCAAATACCAATGATTACAGGTATTAATAACGTATTTATAATTAAATGATTTCATTGCTTTTATTTTTTTTTTAATTATCTATATATCAAGTAACAATAAAAAACTGAGTATCATTAACTTTTTATAAAAATATTATAAATTCATTATTTAAAAAATATTATAAACACATTAACTAAATTATAGCACTTTTTGTATAAATACTGTTTTATGTCGTATATGCAGAATGTCTCACCTCAAATATCTCGTTTTTGGAGATATAAAAAAAAATTATTAACTAAACTTTATTAATTAAAGTTTCAGTACAGAGGTAAGTATAATATGACAGTAATAATTTTTTTATAAGTGGAATTTTATCATACGAGTAATAATTTTCCATAGGAATGACCATAGTTTGAAATATGTTACACTATAACATTTAATTTTTTAATGAATAAAATTTACTTCATTTTAGTCCGTTAGTTCTGCAATTTTTTATTTTAATTCTCTAATTTTTTAATTCTTTAATTCTAAAAAGTATTGTCGGTCATCGTAACAATCAACGTGTCAACGAATGAAAAAACATATTCTTTTTATAAAAGTCGAGATGGCTCTAAAATTCATGAAATCCTTCTACTTATAAAAAAGAAAAATCATTACTACTATAATAATATAGTTAATAACATAAGTTTTCCTTTGTAGTGAATGACTTATTTTAATAAATTTTTTTCATATCTCTAAAGATAATCAAGATATTTAAGATGATAAACTTGGATAATACCCTGCATATGAATATATATATTACCATCTATAAGAGATTCAATTAAAAAATTAATATTTTTATTACTTTTATGATGGAAAAACGTTTTTGCAAACTAAGCACAAATAACATACTAGAGTGATACCAAAACAAAAAATATATTTGTGTCATTCAAGTTCTATGTTTATTTCTAATAAATATTGGACACTTCATAAAATTTATAAAAGTTTTTGGAATGTGACTAGAAACACATATCTCGATCGTTCTAAAATCTCAATATAAAACAGATACATTTCGAGTTACCTAGATATCTTTACAAAAAAAAGATTTCATTTACCTTTAATAGTTTTTTTTTTATTTATACTAATCTATTAATTTTATACTTATCTATTAATTTTACAAATATCCTTTTTTATATGTGAATTTATATGTAGTTAATACTATCTATGACTTTTTGTGATAAGATCAAAATTAAATTGAAAATTAAATCAGTCTTGTTTGAATTACAATGTCACTTCTTTCAATAACTGAGTAAGATATGATGAAAACATAATACAAACAGAATACGATACTGTTAGAAAATGAAGAAAGAATTATTGTTAAACATTTCAAAATAAAAGATAAGAAAGAAAACATCATCTGATATCTAAAAAGTATGAAATTAAGTAAAGAAATTCGACTGTAAACAAGTATTACATTGCAATATTTTAATTAAATTATCTCCTGAATGGTTTTCCAACATAAATGGTTTAATACTTTTTTTTACAGAGAATGACTAGCTGAATCGATTAGTGTACTAAAAAATAAACGATTTCATTTTAAAAAACCATTCAACTTTTGTCTAAATGGATATAATTGGATTTTTGGATATAATTAATCTAAATTTAGAAAATATTTCAGTTTTTAATCTTAGATGACTCACCCACTACAGAAATGAAAACAAACTTAACATATTTTTGCTACATAGATAAAGAATGGAGAATTTAGATTTAGAGGCACAAAAATATAAATCATATGTAAGTAGTCAAGTCATGTGATTGTAGTTATATCATATTATTTGGAACTTATAATTAATATTAACTTGATAATTGTCTTTGTTATTTTTTATTAATTTCTGTATGTCTTTATATGTAATCAATGCACAGAAAATGATATTTTATTAAAAATGGACCATGAAATTTCATTAATTTTAATAATGAAACAGTTTAATATCATTCTCTATATTTATCTTTATAAGAAATATTCTCTATATTTACGTTTACTAGAATATTTTCGTTTAATGAATTTACTAGAAATCATGAATTGATTTATAGACACGATAGTTTTCCTCTTTCTAAACTATTTTTCTTTTTCAGTCTTGTAGAGATTGAACTTCAAAGCCCAAATGAAATGGATGCGACCAACCTTCAAAATATCATAAACGCAATGCTGAAACAATCCGAACAAGTTCGCAATGAAAGTTATCCAAATCCAGAAGTGATATCTCGCTCAATTTTTGGCGTGAGAGACGTTGGTGTAAGTCCAAGCTTTAAAGCAAACACAGTTAACAAAGACAAACAAGTTCTAATAAATCCTCCGAAGTTTCAAGCTGTTGATGAGAAGCTTTATTATTTAAAGAATAACAGACCAAAGGTTTCTATAAACTTACGAAGCCACAGTGGTTCTTTTCGAAAAGACGCAATCTTGAAAACGACTTCTAGTAACAACTTTATAAAATTTCTTAGAGCAACGCATCCTCTGCAAAAGCAAACTAACTGGAAATTTCATCACAATAAGATTAATGCGAAACGTAAATATCGGAAATATATTTCAAAGAACGACACTAAGAAGCTTAATAAAGTAACTATAATTTATGGTTTAGATGACCTATCTACTACTGAGAATTCTATTGTTACTTCGAGCGAGTTACCGAAACAAATACCTGCTCCACCATCTAAATTTCCGAATAAAATATTAATGACACAGACTACGCCTGTTCAAAGATATGTCTTAAAAAGAAGAAATATATTACCGAGATACAGGTTTTCGAACGTTTGATGATATATCACATATATGATTATTTGGAATATAATGTAAAAATATTTTAAGTTTATTTTCTATGCCAAATAAGTATTTAAATTACAGAAAGATGTTTTATCCATATTTTAGAAAATATAGAAGAAATTTTTTATGTTTTCAGATATTTATTAACTTGCATTTTTAGAAACAGGTACAATGTTAAACTAAAGACAATTATTATAACAGAGAATATTGAAGAAAATGTTAGAACTTACAAAACATATGGAATATCTAAATAAAATTATTAAATTATTTTATAATTGAATTTCGAAAAGGTTTTTTTAAAAAATCATATATTTAAATAGCTTTTCATAAGTTTCATTGATTTCATTTCAAGATGCATTTATTTGTACATTACGACAAGATACTTTATATAAAATGTTCAAAAATTGAATCTAATTATTTTTAACATTAAGTAAGTTTAATTAGTGTAGATCCCCAGATTAATATTTATAATTGCTAACAGTTAATTTTGTAACTACATACATATGTGTACTATGTTTGTTGCAACTATGTACACACACACACACACACACACACACACACACACACACACAAATACATTCATATTTTAAAAATTTCAGATCTCAATACTACGCTGCGATAATAAATATTCATATGATCAAACTGAAGTGTAAATAAATACTCATTAGATTTTAAAAATATAAGCAATGATTCTCATTCGAACACTAAAAATGTTGAAATTAATATGACTTACAGATGATACTTCCGATCATTCGATTTCTTTATTTTTGGATAAATAAACTTCCTTTTATCAATTGAGATGTCACTTGTCTCTATTTCGTTTCCGATACTATTGGAACATTTATTATCAAACACATGATCTTCAATAATTATTCAATTCCGTCAAGCTTGAATATCACTTGTTTATTTTGAACAGGTATTCTAACTACAAATGTACAGTATTATTTAAAATTGCACACCAAAAAATTATCGATGTTATAAACTGTTAAATTTTCATCTAGATCATCGTACCAAATCGGAAAAATTCGTAATTAATCATGGCTGACTTTGAAGCGTAAAATCTTTGTTTTCGCAATGCATTGTTCATTTTTTCTGAGATGTTTTACATTAAGTAAATGGCAATGTGAAAATACTTTTATTTTCGAAAATGTTATAAATTGAGAGATTTAGTTTGGAATAATATCGATCAGGAGATGTGATATATACATATATCAATAGAAAGCCACGCTCTATGTGTCTACCTTACAAAAAACAATATAATTATATCAGTTTTGTAAATAAATCAATTTTATTTCAATATTTTGATATGCATGTAATTCATAGATATATATGTATATTTACACATTTTTAAAGTAACTGTATTGAAAGCCGACTGGATCATTCAGATATCGATAAATTGCTTTCGTGATTTTCCAAAATAGAGAACAGGAACAAACGTAATTTTCTAAAATTTTAGACTGTAGAGTGAATTTGTACCTAAATATATCTAATTATAAATTATATACAAGTGGCATAATTATATTACTTTCTCTATATAAGTTAGACGGAACATAATTTTTACATGGAAATTCCGACACCTCTGACACCAATTGATATAACATTTTTTATTGATATTTTTTCGACTACTAATTGGTATTTTCTCAACTGTAGCCCAAATTGTCATGGTGTGAAAAAAAATAGAAAATTTTATTTCATAATTGAACCTGTTATGAATTTGAAGATTGAAACCTTCCCTTCCCTCTCTTTTAAACGATTCTCTAAAATTTAATATACGGTTTTTTTAATTATTTTATTGACACAAATAAGATAAATGAAATCAGACAATTTAATAATATATTTAATAATATATGTAAATATGTGTAATATGTCTAATAATATGTAAATATGACACGTGAAATTTTTGAGTTCAATTTTTTCGAAAACGAAGATCCAAATAAAAAGACTTTATTCGACTCATTTTTGCATATTTGTATATTTTAGAAAATACGCGTTTAAAACATCCAATGGGAAATTTATTAAATAAATAAATAAATATTATATAAATAAAAAATATATATATAAACTTTAAAAATTCATATTTTTTAATTTGTTGCACGAAAATTTTACATTAAAATACGATTATATCCAGAGTGTTTTCTACTTTTCTGACAAAATTTACAAGTGAAAATGTAGGAGCAAATTTACAAGTGAAGAAAAAAATGTTATATAAGTTCGTTTGTTTTTTTATTGCAAAGCTGTAAATAAATTTTGAACGAGTAAATCTGAATATATCTGTATTTGCACGATATTTCTTAATGTGTGAGAATCGTTAAAAATTTTTAAATCCTCATTTCAAAATGAATCTTTTGGTGTAAGCTTTGATATCAATATACTATGGAATTTATTATATTCTGAGAATTTTAAGTTATTAATTCGTTTAATTAATTTTAAGAATTAATTTTTCACGTATTATATTCACGTGTATTTATTTTTGTATACCTTTTGTTTTACACCTCTCCATAAGAGGGCTGCTATTTGTAAAACCACAAATTTAAGACAAAGAACATTAAAACCCCGAATTTTTTCGTCTAATATCCGAGCACTTTTAAGTATTTTTTTGTGCTTTAAATATATTGAAATATTAGAATTTCAATAATGCACGTTACCACGAATACGTGACATAATTCATTCGGATTACATTACGTTCATGTCTGTATTAATGTATCCGGTACGAACGCAATACTTAAAAAACGAATGCATTGCTGTCTATTATATCAATACGTATACTATATTATCAGTACGTATTATATCAGATGTATCTGATGTTCGTCATATCATCAAATAGAACAGATAAGCAAGCCAGTATCGTCCTTAAATATTAGGATCCTTAAAAATTAGGATAAATTCGGAAAACCGGGATGGATGACAATTCTATCTATAAATAGAGTAAAAGATGTAAGATCTTCACTCACAAGCTATGTTTAAAATTTACCTACAATTTTATAAATAAATTTCATGTATTAACTATTTCCTTATTTTGGTAATAAAAACTAACATTACTAATAATGTAATAAACTATTTTTATATTTTCACTTCATAAATGTTCCTACAGTTTTGTCGGAAAAGTAGAAAACATTTTGTGTATGTTACAAGTTGAAACAAGATGAAAATAAAGAACAAAAATATTTCGTCTCAGGTTTCGTTTTATATTAAATTAGATTAGTATGATGAGTGAATGAATTTTGTGTTTTTAAATTTAAATTTTGCTTATAATTTCATATTTCACATATTTCTATAAATTCAATGTATTTTTTTATGTAAGTTCATACAAAATCATCTACACAAAAAATTCGAGAATTATAAAATTCTTGTTTGTCTTACAAACAATAAGACAAAATATACTAACTACATCAATTTTAAGTATAATATTTTTTGCAAAAATATTGAAGCTTTCTATGATACATTGTTATTTATTTAATTATAATGCATTGCATATTATCTTAGATAAAATAAACCAAAACAAGAGAAGAAAGATGTCTACTTCGAAAATTGATTCAAGATATAAATATAATATATTTTATATTCTTTTTGTAGAATGATTTTATGCAATAAAATACATAAATTGAAGATTGTTTTCAGTTAGTGCTGATAATGTTGTTTCAAAGCAATTTTAAATATACACACAATATAGTTATAAATAAATAATTATTTTATAAATATAAAATTATAAATAGCAGAAATTAAAAAAAGTTGTTATAATTTTTACAAAACAGTAAATGATTTACGAATAATAAAAGTCTGTTTATCTAAAGTTATCAAGTAACGAACAGTTTATATAATAAATGAATACTCTGTATAAATTCTATATAAATACAATTCTAAAATAATGGGTTATAAAACTACACCAAAAATTTGAAATAGAAGTTGTACTTACTTGTTCAGCTTTTAGAATGAGTTCTATGAAGATCTGTTGTAATTTTTCATTCACAAAGTTTATACAAAATTGTTCAAAACCATTTTTTTCCAAAATTTCGAATCCATAAATATCCAAAATTCCAATTTCAAGACACTCTGTCTTAGTTTCCATAGCTGCATTAATTTTCTGTAAATATATATATATACATATATATATATATATATAAAAATTAATATTTTTATAATAATTTATAATTGATAATTGTTGAATTTTGCACTCTAACATTAAAGTTTATTAATATCTAAATAAAATATATTGGGTTGGCAACTAAGTCATTGCCGCTTTTGTCGATAGATTCACTCTACACTTTCTTTTGTTTTGTTAACGTGGTCAGAGCATCTAACCTATATTTTTTTCTTACTGTGTGGACTTCTACTTTTAATTAGTAAAAAAATTATATCGATTAGTTCTTTAGTTTTGTTTTTATCCCAATTTAAAAATGGAAAAACAGGACGTGCACTTCCGACACATTTTATTGTATTACTTCCGAAAAGGCAAGAACGCATCGCAAGCACAAAAGAAGTTATGTGCCGTATATGAAGATGAAGCCTTAAAAGAAAGGCAGTGTCGAAATTGGTTTGAAAGATTTCGTTCTGGTGATTTTTCACTGAAAAATGCACAACGATCTGGCCGCCCAGTCGAAGTGGATGAAACCCATACCAAGGCCATTATCGATTCAGATCGTCACAGCACAACACGAGACATTGCAGAGAAGCTCAATGTATCGCATACATGCATTGAAAAAAAATTAAAAACCCTTGATAATGTCAAGAAACTTGATTTATGGATCCCTCTTATTTGAAATCGGCAATGACTTAGTTGCCAACCCAATATATAAATAAAATTAAAAGGATAAATTAAATAAAAATTAAATAAAATAAATTATCTTAATTAAATAACCTTAATTGCTATTTGAAAATAAATACATCTAATTAAAATCAATAAGTTCTCCTATCAAGCTCAAAAGTCGATCGATAAAAACGTCATGGAAACTATTTTCCACTAATATTTAACTTACAAAATAATAGCTTCAAAAATAATATATTAAATTTCAATTGAAAATCTCTTTTTATGCATAGCATATTTTCATCATCATTGCTATTAGATTTTTTTTGGCACTTGAAGGAACATTAAGTAACACAACTTTCTATTCTAATATTTTAATTTTTTTAAAAATATGAATTTGCATAAAAATAATTTTCTCAAATCATCTATCTCATAGAAGAATATAGACCATCAAGCAAAAAATTATTTTTTATTGTATAAAAATATTTTTTTCATTAAATGCGAAATATTTGACAATAAAAGACATATTGGTCTTGATTGAATCAACGTTTTTTTTTAATTACTTATTGTTATATATCGAGGTCAATCATATCTGCATGTTCTGGCGCAGAACAACTCATCTCGAGACGGACACTCAGACTAGGTTCTTGGAACTCTAACCTGCAGAGAAGGTCCAGATGCCATGGCACGCGCCTATCTATGGGATCTTTGTCTTACCCTGAGAGGCAGAGTTAGAGTATTCCAAGAAAGTCTCTTAAAGGGTAAGAGTAAACAAAGAGCGTCGTGGCTAGCGCCAAGAAGTCACGTAGACACATTCACTCCACAGTTTCCGTCTCCTAACACGCGACATGCAGTCTATCAGAACGATTCAGTCCGTTCGGGTCTAGACGCGGAGACACCCTCTCCCAGACTCAAGTAACGATTCCAGACAGTCTGCTAGAGTCAATCCGTTTAGTCAGTTCGTCCGAGACAATCTGCTAGAGTCAATCCGATCAGTCAGTTCGTCCGAGACACGTCTTACACATCACAGACGCACGTAACAATTGTATAACTTTCACCAAATATACGTTTTAAAAACCTACAACCGGCATTCGTAATATCTCTCCGACGGCTGTAAAAGGCCAAACGAGAGAACCTCAGCGAAGCGGGCAGCAGTCTTCACGATTCACCGTCGCGCTGGTACACTGCATTTAAATCTATATAAGTTGCTGCTCATATGTAGGAATTCTAAAAATTCGTTCTATTTTAAAGATGACAATTCTTTAGACATTTTGGCTAAGTCACTACTGTTATTTCAGCTTCGTGCATTTAGAAATTCTACGTTTAACTATTGTCACAAGTTTTACATCTGGGAAAAAGGTGTTCTGTTATTAAAAATTTGTGGATTAATCACATGCGTTCAATAAGTAATTTAAGTTTGTTTAATTCTATAATCTCAATTTATTCTGTTTAATTCTATTATCAGTAGTTTAATTAGATGCGAATTGGATTGTAAATTTTTCATGTGGGAAAACCGCGAAAATTAAAAATAAAACATTTTTGTTTTCACCTTTTATACATATATTTTAAATATATTTTTTAACATCTCTTGGCGGAATTATAATAATTCTCTGATTTGTAGTATAATAGTCTCTGAGAGACTCGCCTCTTTATCAGTTCCTCATTGCTCATAATATTATTATGAGATGGAGTCATCCTTAAATAGATAAAGTTATCTGTTTAAGGATAATAAGATAGAGTTATTCTTAACCAATCGACTATCAATTTTTTAAACAATCAACTATCAATTTTTTAAACAATCGACTATCAATTTTTTAAACAATCAACTATCAATTTTTTAAACAATCGACTATCAATTTTTTAAACAATCGACTATCAATTTGTAGTTTCGTTGCAATCCCTTATTAGTGGATAAGTATGTTCCGGTTTTCAAGAAAGTAACAATAAATCATTGATAATAGTAAAGATTGGAGTATGCCATGCATGAAGGAAGAACGATGAATTCATATTCATCCGCTGATATAAATAAAATTTAAGAATATCGTTATGTTTATTGGACACTACAAGAATAGCAAAATTTAAAAATTAATCTCTTTTTTATAAAAATTTGAGATCAAAAATAAATGTGGAAGAGTCATAAAATATAGAGTAAATAAAATATAAATATTTAATATAATATATTATACATAATATTTAAAAAATAATGACAAAACTACATTGTCATCTTCAAAATAATTCCCTCATTTACATTGTTGAAGGTGATATTTTCTCTTGGAAATCGTTTAATGTTATAGTTTTCAACTAGCTTGTCATTTCTTCTTGATTGTTTAAAATAAATTCTTGGTTTAACATAAATATGTTTAAAAATTAATCTTTTATTTAAAGTCGGAAATTCATTCTTCGTAATGAAAGAATTGATATAGTCTTGAATGAATCGATGCATTACGTACTTTATTGTTGTTTTATTTGTTACTAACCATTCAAAGAACATGCGTCTTTCAACATGGATATACAGTGAATAAATAAAAGGTATTTTTAAAATATAAAGAATAATTGTTATTTTATAACCCATGTCGTAATGATTTTCTTTCTTATCGAGTTCAAAAAGAAGGAGTTTGTAGAATTTTCCGGAAATACGCGGAAAACAAAAATTCCGTTATCAATAATGCAGTGCAATAAGGGATATTGTTATGATAGAGCATCCATGCCTCCAATGTTTGATCAAACATGGCGAACTATTTCTTAATGTTTTTCAAGTGCTTCAAAATACGTGATAGTATTATTTTAATTTTACTTCTTCCACATTTTCTTCTGTTGTCAAGGATCTTTTAGAACACAGTTCGTTTTTGACACATTTTCGGTTTTCTACAAATTCCTTATACTATATAAAATCTTGTACTCTTTAATTTATAAATCTGTGTTAATTTTTTGATACGTTTGTATTGCATTTTCATGCAACTCTTCGTGTACCGTTGCTCTGAATTCTATTCCTCAATTTTTGTAACGCAAAAGTGGGTATACGTATACAATTTGATATAAGAAGAGAAATAATAAAGTTTGAAGGTTTATACTCTAGAAATAGGTTACTTAAGCTATAAATATCATGTTTTTTGTTAGTAGATAATAAACAATTTCTTAGCAACAGTTATTACTTTTCAACAGATCTCATATACACTTACCTTAACCAAGTAATCAAAAAGTCTAGTATAGATATCCTTCGCCAAAGCATCCCGAGTGTAGAGAGCTTGTTCTACGTTTAACATAACATCAACGTTTTCAGACTGACCTCCCCATTTAGACTCAAATTCGCGTGATATTAATTTTTGAGCTAATTGCTTTATTGAAATCTCGAGCAAATGGGCTGGAAAATCAAGATCTGAAAAAAAATATATTTATATATATATAATATGTAATAAACGTTTCATTTTCTGTACGCTTTATATTATAGTAATATAATCTGTTCAGGCAAACAACTAATCCATAATAAGCTAAATCTAAAAATAACATTTTATACATATAGTGTAATAGGAATGTCATTGTATTAATAGATATAAATTCGATAGGTAGATATCGATAGATTGTATAGATTCAAATTGTATATTACATGAAAACTTTAGTTCTAGAACACAAAATTCTGTCTTTCTCTCTTTCTCAGAGAAAATATACATTTAATATAAAATATAAAATTCACAAACAATACAATCATATGATTTCTTAATCCTGCATGAACAACGATCACCGAGAAGCTGTAACGTTTAAATTTTTTTCATTATAAAACATTTTACGTTACAAACAAATATACGTTCTATTAAATTAATTTTATTAATTATTAACTAGAATTATCAATAACAATTTCATTACATTAATTTTACATAACAAAATAATTAATTAAATAACATTACAAAGCAGTTAAAAAAATCACATGTCTGTGGTAATGATAAAATATGAACATCTGTTTTCAAAAGTTACTATCGATACATTGTGTTCGCGAGAGTTCCATCTCTTCCGCCACCCACCCCCTCTACCGGGGTCGTGGCGCGTGGAACCATCTCGAAACAGGATTGCGTCATCCACGTATGTTCGCGAGAGTTCCATCTCTTCCGCCACCCACCCCCTCTACCGGGGTCGTGGCGCGTGGAACCGTCTCGAATCGGGATTGCGTCAGCCACAAAGGGCCCGCCGCAACGGCTTCCGCGGCGCGGCATAGAAACAAAGACTGGGTATAACCGTCTTTATATCCATATATGGATACGACGTGCGATATTTACCCCAGTCTTCGCCCATCACGTGACCACCCTGGGGTAGGGGCACCGGGGCGATATATACGCCTCCCTCGGACCCGGAACGGATTCGTCACGAGTCGCCCGGAGTCATCTTACGCAATCGGCAAATCAGCAAGAATCGGGTCAAGGTCCGAAAGAAGTTCTTCCGGTCCCATCGGCGTACCGCGTACCTTGTATCCTCTATCAAGCGATACCGAGGGCTAATGCCCCACCTATATCAGCGCGTAATAATAAAAATATACAGTCCACTCACGATTAAATAAGCACGAACTCGTCACGCAAATCCGGACGCGCTAACATTGGTCCTTCGAGCCGGATACTTATCAGTCTGGTTGCTACCAAGTGTAACCCTGCTCGCGATCACTATCATACCAGCACTCTTCGGTTCCGCAACTTCCGTCACCGGCAGACCCGAAATTTCGCCAAGAGACGCACGCGAACTTCGGTCCATACCCGGTCACGCGACGCAATTCGGACATTACCAAGTGCGCAATACAGTGATCCCTGCGACGGAAGCAGAACACGGTTACGAAGCAGCCAACCAGCGGACGAGTTCACCCACGTCACGATAGCGGACAAGCCGCTGTCGAATCGCAGAGGATCATCCAGGGACAGCCTCCAGGAAGGACAACTGCCCAGTCGACGCTCAGAACCGAGCATCCTCCGCTGTTCATACTCCACGGAATACAAGGCCAAGTGATCCCGTCTTCCATTATCACTCTCCAAAGGTGAGTCGAGGTTCATTCATTGTTTGACTTGCGCGAGAAACAGAATGGAACATAACGCTAGTGCCGATCTCCAGCAATTAATAAGAGAACGCGGCCGCGTCAAGGCTGCCCTAACGCGTCTCGAAACCTCCTATGACACGCTAGGAGAAAACGAAACAATTGACGCCCTTCAAAGACGACTCAACCATAATTCGCCCTTACTATCGCGATTCGAAGAGATACACGAACGTATAATCGCGATCGTTGAGGGCACCGCGGACGAAGAAGCCCATGAACGCTGCTTGTGCGAGTTTGAAAACGCCTATTACCGTGTCACAGGCGCGATTCAGCTTCGAATACGAAGCTTGCAAGCTGCACCAGCTTCGAGCAGCGCGCTAACCCATCGACTAGCGTCCGCGTCCCCGGCCACTGTCGATACTTCGCTCCCAACCAGGTTACCCTCTATTCCACTGCCCGAATTTCACGGTTCCTTAGGGGAGTGGGTCTGTTTTCGGGACAGCTTCGAATCCATGGTAAACCGAAACGAATCCCTAAGCAACATAGATCGATTCCATTACTTACGATCAGTGGTAAAAGGCGAACCCGCGCGCGCTCTCAAAACGCTCCCAGTGTCCGACGGCAATTATGACGCTGCCTGGGAATTGCTACGCAAACGATACGAGGACACCAGCCTACTCGTTGACTACCACCTAGATGCGCTATTCGACCTTCAAGTTGTCCGTCAGGAATCGCCGAGCGAGCTAAGGAAGCTACTCGACGATGTTAACAACCACACGAAGGCCTTGGCGTCACTGGGTCAAACGGTAAACCAATGGGACGCTTGGTTGATACGCCTCATATTCCGTAAATTAGATGCGCAAACCAAAAGAGAGTGGAGAAAACGCGTCTCCGAGGCGGAACGAGCAAGCACGCTCTCCGATCTAATCGCCTTTCTCGAACGACAATATAAATTTCTCGCCTTGGACAATCAACCGCGCGAAATACCTTCTTCAACCTCCCGCAGGTTCATCGCACAACGCGAGCGCAGACCCGCCGCCGCGCTAAACGCGAACGAAATTAGCTGCCCCCTTTGTTCCGACAGTCATTTATTGTCGCACTGCGAGAGCTTCAACAAGCTCGCAACACCGCGCCGTCGCGAAAGGGCAAAGGAGCTGCACGTCTGCCCCAACTGCCTTCGTCCCGGGCACGGCGTCAGAAATTGCACGGGCAGCCCGTGCCGTGTGTGTCAGAAAAGGCATCACACCCTGCTGCATCCGAAAACGGCCTCGCGATCAGGCACAAACAAAACGCCAGAGCCCACGGAAGCAACGCCGAGCGACGACTCCAACCCTCCCCAGAGCCTGATGTCCACCGCCGCGGCTCCGCCCGAGCACGTGCTACTCTCCACGGCAATAGTCAAGGTCACCGATAGCCGTGGTAGAGTCCATGAAGGCCGGGCGCTTCTCGATCAGGGCTCACAAGTGAATCTTGTAAAGGAAGAGTTCGCGAGGCGCCTCGGATTGAAGTGGGACGCGACGCGAACGTTGATTTCCGGAGTAGGCGCGATAGCGTCAAGGGATCGCGTAAAGGGCAAGGTGCAAGTGCCTATAGCCTCACGCTGCACTAATTATAAATGTGATTTGCCGTGTCTCGTCATGCGCAAATTAACTACGGAAATTCCGAGCTTCAAGCTCCCCTCCACCGCGCTCCCCATTCCACCACGCTTAGTTCTTGCCGACCCACAATACTACGTTCCGCGAGACGTAGACATAATCATAGGCAACGGTTATCTTTGCGACTTAACGTGCGTGGGCCAGCACCGTCTAGGCGCGAAAATGCCCGTATTAACGAAAACGAGGCTGGGATGGGTTCTCGGAGGTCGCATCCGTGCACAAACTGCGGCGCATATCCTCTCCTGCAACACCGTCACGGACGAAACCCTCGATCGACAATTGACGCGTTTTTGGGAAATTGAATCGCTCCCAGTTAATAATGACGCAACGCAAAACCCGTGTGAGGATCACTTTAAGCGAACGGCCGTTCGGATTCCCTCCGGCAGATACAGCGTTGCCATCCCGTTCAACGACAAAGTTTCGGAGCTCGGCGACTCCAAAGCCGTAGCTCTAAGGCGATTTTTTAATTTAGAAAAGAAACTTCTACAATCGCCCGACTTACGTCGCGAATATATCGAGTTTATGCGCGATTACAAAAATCTTGGCCATATGTCTAAGATATCGCACGACGTTATTCGCGACCGCTCATACTACCTGCCGCATCACGCCGTGATTAAAGAGAGTAGCACCACAACGAAGATTCGCGTCGTATTCGATGGATCCTCCAAAACTAACACTGGCATCTCTCTTAACGACACTCAACTGGTGGGCCCGGTAGTGCAAGATGACCTGTTCTCGATACTATTAAGATTCCGACAATATCCCGTCGTTTTAAGTGCGGACATCGAGAAAATGTACAGGCAGGTTTTAATCGCGCCCGAGCAGCGCCCGTTCCAACGCATCTTCTGGCGGGAACACCCCTCCCTGCCGCTCGAAACATTCGAGCTTAACACCATCACTTACGGCATGGCCGCTTCTTCGTTTTTAGCCACTCGCACCTTAAAGCAAGTTGGTATTGGAGCACGCCATGATTTTCCAATCGCGAGCCGCGTCATCGAGAATGACTTTTACGTCGACGATCTTCCAACCGGCGCGGAAAATACTACCGACGCATTACAGATTAAGCAAGACGTTGAGAAAATTCTTCTCGGAGCGGGCTTCTCCCTCAGAAAGTGGGCATCCAATGAAGCCACGATTTTACAGACGCGTACGGAAACGACGGTGCCCATTACCCCAAATCCGGAAATCGGATCCCGAACCCTTGGGCTATTATGGGTTCCTGCCACGGATACTTTGAAATTCCCTTCGGACACTTCCGATGCGAAGCACGTGACGAAGCGCGCGATTCTATCACAACTCGCTAGAATTTTTGATCCTCTCGGATTAATAGCGCCTATAGTCGTGAACGCGAAGCTCTTAATGCAAACTCTGTGGCGACTAGGGTTAGCGTGGGATGAATCTGTGCCACAACACGTGTATACCGAATTTCATAATTTCCGAGCTGACATTTCAGCATTAAATCAAATCTCGATACCTCGCTGGGTATCAACGCGAGCCAACGCGAAAGTAGAAATTCACGGGTTCTGCGACGCCTCCGAGAAGGCATACGGCGCCTGTGTATATCTACGTACCTCCGACTGTTTTGGAGTAACCCGTGTCCAACTCCTCTGCTCCAAATCGCGCGTCGCCCCTCTCAAACGGATCAGTTTACCCCGGCTTGAACTATGCGGGGCACTTCTTTTGATCCAATTAGTAGACAAAGTGCGAAGCGCCTTAAAATTAGCGAGCATTGACGAAACATATTGGACCGACTCCACGGTAGTATTGGCGTGGTTAAAGGGCTCCCCCGACCGATGGAAAACTTTCGTCGCGAACCGCGTGACGGAAATCACTTCTCTTTCGCGCGGCGAATGGAGGCACGTCCCCTCCGCAGACAACTCGGCGGACATACTATCGCGAGGTTCCTCCGCAGCCACCTTAGGGAATTCTAGTCTTTGGTGGGAAGGGCCATCATGGCTTACGCAATCTCGTGATACCTGGCCAGCATCTCGAACGCTGTCAGACGAAATACCGGAGCAGCGATTAATAAGCTGCGCCGCCGCGGAAACGAGTAACGAATCGGAGCTCGACATGCTCCAAAGATATTCAGGCTACTCTAGATTAATCCGCGTAATCGCGTACTGCCTTAAATTCATAAGGGCTTTGAGGCAACGCGTTAACCGCGCGAATGCTCAACAAATTCAGATCCTCGAAACAATACCGACCGGCACGGGCCAAAGTCTAACGACGCAGGACTTAAATTCGGCTGAGGTCGCGATCATTAGGGTCGTTCAAAAACACGCGTTCAAGCGCGATATTGAAGAATTAAAGGCAGGCAAGCTCGACCGCACCAGCACACTACTCCCACTGCACCCCCTCCTAGACGATAAAGGAATACTCCGAGTCGGTGGCAGGCTTGCGTTCGCGGATCTAGCCTATGATCAGCGTCACCCTGTCATTCTTCCTAAAAATAATTACGTGACAAAACTAATTATAAAACGAGAGCATATTCGCATGCTACATGCGGGGACCGAATCGGTATTATCCGCCATTCGTAGTAAATACTGGCCTCTATCGGCCAGAAGTCTAATAAAAGGGGTAATTCGGAAGTGCATGCGTTGCTATCGCGTAACTCCAAAGGGTACCAGCCACCTAATGGGGCAACTACCGAAGGCGAGAGTAAACGTTCAAAGTCCCTTCTTTTCCGCCGGAGTTGACTACGCGGGACCGTTCTACGTTAAAGACCGAACGCGCTCCAAAACCGCGATAAAGGCTTATCTGTGCCTATTCGTATGTCTCACCACCAAGGCCGTACACCTCGAGTTAGCCGCGGATCTTACAACTGGAGCATTTATGAAATGTTTTCAGCGTTTTCTCGCGCGTAGGGGAGTATGTAAACAAATCTACTCCGATAACGGTACCAACTTTGTCGGCGCGCGGAACGAGATGAAAAGGCTAACGGCCTTCCTCAAAGCGAATCGCCACACAATAACAAACCAAGCGGTCATAGAAGGTGTCGATTGGCACTTTATTCCTCCACATGCTCCTCATTTCGGAGGCTTGTGGGAGCGCTCCATTAGGTCCGCGAAACAACATCTATTGCGGGTAATTGGAGAAACCCGATTGACATTTGAAGAATTTTACACTGTTCTCGCGCAGGTCGAGGCATGTATGAACTCTCGGCCACTGCATCCTATCTCATCCGATCCTTCCGATCTCAATCCCCTCACTCCTGGTCATTTCCTTATTGGACGCCCTCTTACCGCTCTGCCACATCCTGACGTCACTGACGTCATTACTAATCGCTTGGATCGTTTTCAACTGCTTCAAGCCATTCAACAACGATTTTGGAAGCGGTGGCAAGCCGACTATCTCCACCAGCTCCAGCAGCGGCACAAATGGAAGCTTCCCACATCGGAGCATCTCGACATAGGAACCATGGTCGTGCTCCGAGACGAGAATCTACCACCCCTTCGCTGGAAGCTCGGCCGAATCACGGCTCTCCACCCAGGCAAGGACGGCATCGCCAGGGTCCTCTCCATCAAAACAGCTGACGGAGTGGTAAAACGCCCCACGGCCAAGATCTGCATCCTGCCACTGGATCAAGAAACAACCACACCCACACTTAGAGACATTTAGTTTCGAACGCCAGCCGTTCAAGGTGGGCGGTATGTTCGCGAGAGTTCCATCTCTTCCGCCACCCACCCCCTCTACCGGGGTCGTGGCGCGTGGAACCATCTCGAAACAGGATTGCGTCATCCACGTATGTTCGCGAGAGTTCCATCTCTTCCGCCACCCACCTCCTCTACCGGGGTCGTGGCGCGTGGAACCGTCTCGAATCGGGATTGCGTCAGCCACAAAGGGCCCGCCGCAACGGCTTCCGCGGCGCGGCATAGAAACAAAGACTGGGTATAACCGTCTTTATATCCATATATGGATACGACGTGCGATATTTACCCCAGTCTTCGCCCATCACGTGACCACCCTGGGGTAGGGGCACCGGGGCGATATATACGCCTCCCTCGGACCCGGAACGGATTCGTCACGAGTCGCCCGGAGTCATCTTACGCAATCGGCAAATCAGCAAGAATCGGGTCAAGGTCCGAAAGAAGTTCTTCCGGTCCCATCGGCGTACCGCGTACCTTGTATCCTCTATCAAGCGATACCGAGGGCTAATGCCCCACCTATATCAGCGCGTAATAATAAAAATATACAGTCCACTCACGATTAAATAAGCACGAACTCGTCACGCAAATCCGGACGCGCTAACACATTGATATGTGTAATCATAAATTAATGTGTATTAATACTTAATTATTCAAAAATCTATGAATTGTTAAAAAATTGATTTATTTTACTTTTTTTTTGTTATAATTTGATTGAATAAATATTTCGAGTTTTTAAAATTATAATTATGGCATTGTTGATATATGTATACTACAATATACAATGTGAATGGAATAAGGAACGAAGTAATATTAAAAATATATATTGAACAAACAAAATTAGATACAAAACAGTAAAGCTTTAGATTCCTCACTCTCTCAATCACTCACTCTCTTCACTAGTCTGAACTCGTTATTTCTTTTTTCTCAGATCCTCACATCATGATTCCTTCTTGACAAATGAATCTTTCCCCGGCCCTGTCCAAAAAACAAAACACAACACACCAGACACGACATACATATACATACATCTACACCACAGCTACCCTCGCATTCATACACATAAAGCCAACACACTCACATATAAGTTCCATGTAACTGTCGTCAAGTAGATTTTTCAGGCCCTTTCGATAATTTAACGAAAAAATATTTTGTATAATAAAAGTTAATCAAATTAGCTAATAAAAAAACTGTAATATACAAAACTTCCAAAATTTTTTTTTCCGATAAAAAACTAAATCATTCATCATAATCTAATTTATTATCATTTGCCATTGTCTCAATAGCATTGAAGTTTAATATTATTTTCCACGAGATTTAATATTATTTTAATGTGGTTTCTTTGAAGTTTTATTTCTCTCGACGAGTAGAATACGATGCAATAATAAAGTAGTTTGACCTTGAGATTCAAGGTCACGATCATTTTTGCAGAAATTTTCATTTATAGATCTTCATCGATTGAGAAGTACAATCACACTCTAATATTCCAAATTATTTTTGATACACCCTGTATATTCGATGTTGTTTCTTAAATTGCATATTTTCCGCGTAACATTAGAAGTGCAGAACTTCGTTTTATCATAATTTTGTGAATTTTTTAAGCAAATTCATTATAACTTCCTTCGATTACTTTTGCTGTTTTTGAAAGAAAATAATTAATAGCACTAAAGTTATTTTTATTTCACTATCTGATAGCTTTTTCCGCGACCCATGTTTTACAAATTTTATATAAATTTGCAGTACACCCTATAATGATTCACTATTATTCACTTGAATTTTTACTGAGAAGTAAAAATATATAAAGTATGCTATTAATTTGTCAGATTTTTCATGAAATGTATAAAAATTATATACCAGGATCACTAAAGTTGCCAAACTGAACTAAACTGAAGAAGTATAAAGGTAAAAAATTTTTTCAAACATATTACAAAATTTACAGAATACATTCATCGCGGTTTATATGTAAATATTATTTATTTTATCTTTATATATTAACGTTATATTAAGAATATTCATATATACAGGATATCCTAGCATCAGTACAAATGAAGAGAGAGGGAAGGGAGATTCCATCTTGAAAATAACTCGAAAATGAAATTTTTTTGCAAAATGTGAGAAAATTGAATTTGAAAATTTGTCAAGTATACTAGAATTTGATTAATTCTAAACACAACAGAAAAGAATAATTAAATAATTAATAACAGAAATAATTAACAGGAATTTATTCTACAATGTATAAAAAATACAAAAATAAGTCAAAAGTGTAGAATAAAATTTTTTCACTTAAAGTTTCATTTTCAAGAAAATAGATTTTGAATATTTTTCTTTAAAAATCGACTTGGTACACATGTATTAGATAAATTTTTAAATTAGATTTTCACGAAAACGAAGCATCTTACAAAAAAATTTTATTCTACATTTTCACACATAACTTCCTATTAATTATTTTTCTTCGTCACGTTTAGAATTAGTTAAATTCAAGTATACTTGATAAATATTCAAACATTCATTTTCTCAAAAGTGAAACAAATAAAAAAATTTTATTCTTTCTCTTTGACTTATGTTTTCATGTAGAATTTGCTTTCTCGATGCTGGGACACCCTATATATTGGTCAAATTCAAAGTTCTAATATAAGTATCATTTTATAAACATCAATATAGTTGTAATGCCAATTAAAACAAAAAAAATAAATATATATTTTCAATAGACTACAATCTATGAATGTAACATATATGTAATAAATACATTTATATATAAAAGGTGACTGATTTCTTAATTATCTTATCAGCAAACATTTATGTTTAATAAGATTCTTTATATTATATACATATTATATAAATTTTTAAGAGTTTTTAATTAGTTTGTACTTACATCGTTTATTAGCAATTTTTGAATAATTTCCATCCTCAACAAATTGAATATTTCCTATATGAAGTATTCCCGCAACAAGTCTAAAAACATCACTTATTTCGGAATCGTTTATTGTCATGATATTTAAAGCTAAAAACAAATAAATTACGATTAATAATTTAGAATAAAATAACCGTAAGAGAGCAAATTTCTTAACTAGCAGCTATTAATAAAGAAGACTTTCTTAAGGAGAAATTATTAAAACTTTTATAATTTTTATTTTATTTTAAATTATTTTAAAATTTACTTTTGATGTGATTCAATTTCCTTTAACAATTTTAATAAATAATAATTTTAATATTTATAATATTTAACATTTAATATTTATAATATATAATAATATTTTAATAAATAATTATTAATATTATTTTAATAAATAAGACCCACATAATTGATTACTTTGAAATGTCTAATAACATTTTTTCTCTAACACAAAGTAATATCTTCATATTTCGTTCACTACCCAAATACGCAAATTCTATATGTGTATATATTTCTTTCATTTGTCATTGAGTTTATATAAAAACGATAAAAGTTCTTTTCTCATTATCTTGTAACAGCAATAATGATTACTTTTCAAAAAAATAATATTTTTAATATTTTAGACATATTTAATTGGCTTGAATTTACAGATAAAATCAGAACAATAAATATTTCAATAATTTTCATTATATTTTCATTATATTTTCAACATTTAAATCAATTTTATATTTTAATTTATAATTTAATTATCATTTAATTATAAAATTACTAACACATTTTCTGTCACCATAAACTTCAATTATAAGAAAAGAAAGTAAAAGTAAGTAGACAGTGATGCAAAAAGTTTTTTTTTACATGCATCTATACTAATAGTATTAAAATTTAAAAATATTTATTATCCGTGTTATATGTTGTAAACTTTTATCTCGACTTGCAAATACCTACTTGTAAAAATACATCACATTCGTAAGTGAACGCTTGTTATTTACTGCTTATTTAATGTTATTATATTTTTTGAATAATTCAAAATTTTTTGTTTAATAAATAATAGTTAATAATCTTCTTGAAAATAATAATTAATAATTTTCACAATAAAAAAATAAAATAACGAAAATAAATACACTTAATCTATAAGAACTTAGAAAAATTGAAACATTTTATCGAAAAATGGTCGTAAAATGGTATAAAATGGTATAAAATGGTATAAAAGATATATAACCGTTCGTACTAATTATAGTTGTCTTTTTTATAGTCTTTATAAGATTGATTCTTTTTATCATTATTGTTTTGGTAAAATAATTTTATGCTCACTAATTTTATGCTAAGATAAGAATTAAAGGAGACGTGGAACTTGTGGGTATTCAAGTATTTTTAGTATCAAGTAAGAAATATCAAGCATTGTACTTGATATGTAAGTATCAAATTAATAATATAAGGGACTTGAAATTAGAAATTATAGACATGTAAATGATTGGTAAATAATTGATTACTATTTCTTATTAAGAAAATATGCTCTTAAAATAATGTCAATACTATATTTCAAAATTTTACTTACAAACTTAAGTTTGCATTAAGAAAGAAAAAAAAACATTAATGTAATATTTGACATCGCAGATCTTCAGAGAGAATCACGTGTTTTTTCAAATATGAAGTATTTGAAATCCAAATATTGATCATCACTATTTAACGATTCTTATTTAAATTATTGCCAAAAAATTGGAATTTTAATAATGTGTTATATAATAAATTAGACATTTCCTGAAGATCTGTAGTGTCAAGTATCGCACTGATGTCTTTTTTTTTTAAATACATATTTAAGTTTGTACTAATTTATTTAAATAAATAATGGGTATTAAATGCATTTTAAACTTATGACTGTCTCTTCAATGAGAGTAAAGTAAAGTGCTCTTTGTTATAAACTAATTGTTTGGAGTATGCTTTTTAATAAAAATAAATAGAATTGGAATAGATATTTAAATTTATATACAGTAGTTCACGAAAGTATTCGAGCGCTTCCAATTTACATCGTTAACAATTTCAGCTGTATGTTTAGGATCGTTGTTCTGTTGAAAATAAAAATCGTCTAATAGGTTCAATTTAATTGCACTTTGTTTCAAATTTTCTTTTAAAATATTCAGATATTTGTATTTATTCAAAATTCCGTCAATAAAAACAAGATTTCCCGTTCCATTCGCCGCCATACACCGCCATACCATAACCGAGCCACCTCCGTGTTTCACAGTTGGAATCATATTCTGCAGTTGCAATGTTGTGTTGCACTTTCTCCACACATAATGCTGTCCATCCGAAAATATTAAACTTACTTTCATCCGAGAAAATAATTTTATTCCAAAATGAAATATCTTTGTCAATGTACATTTTATTAACGTTTTTGCAAACGTTAGTCTTTTCTTTCTATTAATTTTACTGATACATGGTTTTTTCCGTGGTATTCTTCCATGGAAATCATTACTCCGCAGAACCCTCCGACATAATTCGGGATCATACATCTTTCCCAAAACTATTTGCAACAATCGCTGCAACTTTCGGTGTACTTGGATTTTTCTTAATTTCACGTATAATCATTTTCTCCTCTCTGGGCGTTAACTTCTTTGGACGTCCTGTACGCTTCTTGTTAGTAATATTTCCTTCAGTTTTTGACTTTTTTATTATATAATGTATCGTAAATTTACTTCGATTTAATAATTTGGCAATTTCAAGATAAGATTTACTTTCATTATGTAACTTCAATATTAATTCACGTTCACATTTACTGGTTTCTGACTTTTTCGTGCTCATGATTAGAATAATTATGAAAAATTATAAAAATTATACTCTACGAAATCTGTACGAACCACACAATGTCTCGGAATCTACTAAAATGTAATGTTTACATTTTGTTCACTAGAAATACGGTTTTTGTCTATGCGTTCGAATACTTTTCAGACGTCCGAAATGGGTATGTTTACACTCAATGCCCTGTAAATCCCGTATGTGTTGTCAGATTTTTTTGTAATTTTACTTATACATTCTCGAGACTCCTATGTGACTTTGCGTACAATCTTATTTTGAAAACTTAAACTTAACGTGTGCATTTTATTTATTAACGATGTAGATTGGAAGCGCTCGAATACTTTCGTGAACTACTGTAAATGTAAAATACCACACATGACGGTTTTCTTGCAATATAAGAATTTAAAATTAAAACAGATATCGGGAATTGAGACAACTTCATTCTGATTCTTGAAAATTCGCAAAGCTTTAATATAATCTCTCCCTTGGAACATCTCCCAAGGAGATGCAATTCGTAAAAAGAGATTTTTTTAATATCAACGTAAAATCTCATAAATCAAATTCAACCAAAAATTTCAAATCTCTAAACATTTTCGAATCTTATTTTCTACAATCATTACAATATTCCTGCTTGAGTAAATAAATTGTTACCTTTTAAAGTTGCTTGAAAATCGTGAACATCATTTATATCATCAACTCTATGACCTTCACCATAATTGAGATAACGATAATAATCAACATTCGTCAATCCAAGTTCAGCTGAAAGAAAATTTTATATAGTATAAAAACAATAACATCCATATTTGTATTTTCACATATACAAAACTGTAATTTATAACATAATATATAAAAGATATATAATATAATTTTAACGGCTGTATTAATCTACGTAATCGATGTACATAGGATAATCCAATGAATTAAATGAATAACAGAAAGCAAACATTCACGAAATACTTTTGTTTTATAAAAAAAATCAAAATCATATTAAACTTTTTAAATAACGCAACATAATTCCTTCTAAACATTATATGATAGAACAAATTTAAAACTTACTTAACAATTTTTTTCTTCTAAGATCAAATTTGTAATTTGTGTAATAAATTCAAAAACTTTCTTATAATTAAATCTTTATTTGAAATGCAATGGTTCACGAATAAAACATAATTATTCAAACTTTTCACAGAAAATTTAATTATATAATATATAATAAAAATATGTAAAAATATATAATATTTTTATATATTTAAAATATAATAAATATATATGAGTATAATAATATCAATAAGTTGTAAAATAATTTAGATAAATGTTTTTGTTAAAGAAAATATTTAAACATTCTATTAGTAGATAGCAAGTACTACACATATCGTTTTTCTACTATATATTATTTCATACAAGACTGATGATTTATTCATATTTCTTACAATGTAAAATTAATGATAATTTATAAAAAAAAAAACATAAAAATCTCAATTTTTTATTTTATATTACAAAAAAATTATGTAGATTATCAGAATGAATACCTAAGTATTACAATAGAAATATAAAGTATTAAAATTACTGTACAAAAATTCGATAAGAAAAGTATAAATAATTTAAATAAAATAAAAAGAAAAAATAAATTTGTAATTTTTTCAGTAATAAAAAAAATTAGGTATTTGATATTTACACTTCATTTGCTGATTTGTGCCTGTTATAAGTTGATAAAATATATGAAAATTTCTTTCACCGATATTATGACAAGTGACTCTTGACTTTTCTAGCAAAAAATTCGAAATTTTCCCACCACTTGGTTGATCACCAGGACCAAATTGTATTTCTACATATTTTCCCTGAAAGAAATGTACTTTAAGAAAATATTTGGTCATTTATTAACATTATTTATTTATTTCTATCATAACATTTATTTATTTATTTTTATCTATTTGTTTTTTTCTAAATCAATAAAATAGGAATAAAAGTTAAAATTGAAATAAAATAAATAAAGTAACATTAAGTAACTTTAATCAATGGAATAAAGAAATTTTTAAAAGAAACATACAAATCTGCTACTATTATTGTTCCGTATAGTTTTCGCATTGCCAAAAGCTTCTAAAAGAGGATTAGATTCCAAAATGATATTCTTTATTTTCTGCACAGATGCACTGCCACCACTAATCTTTGCAATATATGACATAATATATTTTGCTGAAACTGTTTTACCAGCACCTGATTCTCCACTGTAAATAAATAAAATAATACAATTATGCATTATTTCTTGCCGACGAAAAACAATATTGTCTATTTACTATTTTGAGCTGTTTACAGCTATTACAAGCATATAAAATATACCTATGTTTCTTTATCTCAAGATCAAAATATTTCCTGAACCAATTGATCTATCAGAAAAATGTTTATAAAAATTGTTGACTATAAAGTGCAAATGGTTTGCATATTGTTGCAAATTATTTTTTTGTAGTTCGAATGGTGGGGGAAATTTTAAAATTAAATCTATTATATTTAATAGAGCTACAGATTTATTTCTTTTCAGAGCACATTTATTGAGATGAATTCAACAACCCGTATATAAAATTAGTTATTGTTGTGTTATAAACTGGTGAGTTACAAATTAATAAATATATAAATCCATGTAAAGATAATAAATATGTTATCTCCATTTGAAATAATAAATCATTAGCTTTCTTCTGCTTTTATAAAATTCATCTTTTCTCTTAAACTGTAATTAATGTGTCTAAAAACTTAAAAAAACTTAATTAAACTACAATTAATTGAAACTGTAATAATTGAAATATTTTAAATCTCATAAAATTAAAATAAATTATCTCGAAGTAAGAAGGCATATTTTTCGAAAAATATAACCTATATAAAATATATATTATATATAAAATAAAACCATACATTTTACCTGATAATAACACATTGGCTTTCCTTATCAATTAACATATTTCTGTACATATTATCTGCTAATCCATATATATGAGGAGAATTTTCATATGGTACCTAAAATAGATAAAATTTAATTACAAGTATTGTAACTAATCAATTCACACAACTGTGAAATTCGTAATTTAAAAGAACTATAAATATTCCTTCCTTATTACTTACTGCTCCTTGGTAAATTTCAATTTCTTTTTCTCCAAAATATGGCATTTGCTTAAAAGGATTAATTGATACTAGTACAGGACCAATACATGTCTAATAACTATTAAGGAAATTATTTTAATTTTTATAATTGCAATCTTCTTTAATAATAGAAATATATTTCAAAATGACTGAAGCATCAGACCCAAAGGATTTCACATATTACAATATTATTTATTATATATATAATTCATATTACTATTAATATTACAATTTTTTTTCTATCTAACATAAGTTTTTTTTTTTTAGCAATTCTTAAAAACTCCATAACGACACCTCCTTTTAATTCCAAATCTGAATATTAAAACTTTAGTGATAAGTGAAAGTCTAATAAAATCAGCATAATAATTTTGAAAAAAAAAATAGCATAAAAATTATAGTATCGTATAAATCGTGACCAATCGTTAATCAAAATGATAAACAAAATGTTCGCGGTATTATTAACCAACATTGTAAATTCAATAGTAAGTTTAAAAAAAAAATAAAAGAGAAAAATGTAATGTTTTCTTCGGCAACATGATGCCTATAATTTATCACAGGAGTTATTATTATCATTAATAATTCAATAATTATTAATTATGCATGTTTAATAATTTTTTTTACTACTTATAATTGAAGGATTCAGAAATGTTTCATACTACTGGGATCTCCTGATACAACTTTTCTTCGAATAAGTAATATTAGATTGCTAATCAAATTTATTATATCATTAATTTTAGTATTATTCAGAAATTTATTTTATTCCGATGTAGAAAATGATTGAACAGTTTATCTATTTTTAATCATTATATTTATATTATTCATCACTTTCAATTAATTTTGCAATTTTTTGTTTATATAAAATTGAAATTTCATCTACTATAGAATTTTAATAATAAAATTTTAATAATATTTAATAATAAAATTTTATTAATATTAATAAAATTTTCATTTAATTATAGTTTATTGACTTATTTTCTTAATGAATTTGTATTACTATAATTATATTAATTCTATCGTTATCAGTTTTAGTTGAAATAATTACTATATTATTACTTACTCTAATCGAAATTAGTAGGTACTATAAGTAGATAATATATGTATGTAACCTTCAGTTTTTTAAATGGTATAATATCTTTTTTGATCCATTAATTCACTAATCGATAGAGATTGAGATTCTTTATAAGACTTTTAGTTTAAAAGATTAAATTATTATTATTACTAGTATTCTTTAAATTTTTAGCCTTTAATAAAATAATTCACCTTTTTCATACCTATTTGATATTAATGAATTAATTCAATTATTTTGAAAGTATATTAGAAAATAAATTTTTTGCAGTCACATATCTTATTGTTAGCGTTTCAACTAATCTTATAGAAAAATAGGAATTACTATATAAGTTACATTTGTGTTGCAACGATAGTAACAATTAATTGTTGCGCAAAAATTTTCGTGATTTGAAGTAATTTTTTACGGTTAAATAATAATAAATACTGCAATTTATTAATAAAGCTGTAAAGATACCGGAAAAAATATGGAACGAAAAAAATTTATCACATTTAAGGATGTAAAATTTATTACATTTTGGATGTAAATGCAACTACATGTCACAGAAAATTTGATCCAAACATAAGAAAAATAATCAAGGTAAACGATGTTGTGTTCTTAAGAGACTAAATTATCAGCAAATTTCATACTACAACTATATAATTTCTGCTAGTTATTCTTCATTTTGTATTATACGATAGCGATTTCTTTTTATGTTTCATCTCTACATCATTTAGTTAAATGTCGGGTATTACCGATCAATTTACAACACTAAACAATAAAAATTACCAGTCATGATAAGATATAAAATTAAATTCTTACTTTTAATTACTCGCTGACGAAGGAATTTATTCAATGTATTCTTGAATGCATTCTTTTGACTAATTATGCATGAACAGAAGTAGCATACGCATGTGTCTAGCAATGATAACGAGTTATTTTTATCTTTCTTATACGAAAAAACATTGTAATCCGTCAATGAATTTCTCGACATCTTACATACTACTTGTTCAAATTTAGTAATTTCAGTTTTTTTGCTTTCTTCACTTTTTTCAATTCTTCGTTTTGACATTTTTATGTGATTCTTTCCAATATTTAATCGTACTATCGATACTTTCAAAATCTTCATAATTCATAACTTGTAATTGAAATAGCTTCTGTATCTTACTGTTGAAACAGTTTCATAATTATTTTCGGCTATTTCTGCCATCTCTGAATTTGAGTGTTTAGAAGCGTAGTGAAATAAACAATTCTGAATTGCTTTACTAATTATTTCTCGCCAACTGTCAATTACAAATCATATCTTTGCACTTACTTCCTTGGCTGTAGAAAATAATATAAGTAAATTATCTTCAATTATTTGTAGAATATTATAGATTGTGGAATATTATATTAATTGTAGAATACTATAATTGAATACTATAGATTACTAATCACATTCAAATACAATACTCAGTAGAACATCTTTATTAATTTATAATTCCGATAATTGGTTATGTAAAGATATTGCATTGCTAAGCAAAAATTCTAAATATTTAGGATATGCTACATGATTGCCAAAAATTAAAAATAATTTTTCTCGACTTCTGCTGTACTGTCACATTCCAATTTAATCATATTTGTATTAACGTGGCATTCAATTGATAAACTGTTGATTTTTAATCCTTTAAAATATTAAAGCATTGCCAATAACTTTTTTCAATAACTAACAATTTTTTTTATCAGATCCTGACATGTTTGAACGACATAACAAACTAATATGATCCATTGCTTTATTGCATATGATTATAGCACAGTGAGTCATTCGGCATAATGGGAAAGTTTTATTTCATGAGTTATAATTATTCGTACAGAATGCTCGAAGTAAAATAGGTAGATAAAGTAATAGAGTAGTTTCAAATAAACAGCTAACAGATAGTCCAAATAAATAAAAACCACTATATATACAGAGAGTTCCGAATTTAAATGTCAACTTCGCAGCATGTGGATCAATAAGCTAAAAAAAAAGTTTTTAGAGATATGCTCATTTTTCCTATATTTTGGAGATAATCGTAAAAGAGAACAAAACTTCTTATTTTCTCACTTACTTATTAACATTTTTATTTATTCATATTATCGAATATGTAGTACCTCTTATAGCAGCGTAAACATTGAATCTAACACTGATCTAACACTGATCTAATTTCAGTTAGTCATCTTATGTTCTTTTATTGGCATTAAATAAGCTTCACTAAATTTATATCAGATGATCAAACTGGCCAGGGTACAATTCTTCCACGTATAATCAATCATCGTGGATAATTAATGTCCAGTTAACTTCGAGTTACGTTCCGATTTAAATCCGCTGTTGTACGGGAATATCCTCTAAATAATTGAAAAAATCACTTTCTTCAAGAAATGTGATTCTATTTGATCTTTCTAAGAAATATGGCTCAATCAAAAATCCGTTCCAAATTCTGAGCCAAATATTCGTAGAAAATTTTTGTTGTATATTGTGCTCTGATTTTTATGAGCTCATATATGGTAATTTCTTTGATTAACAATTCCTCTTCTTATGAAAATTGCTACATCTGTCCTAATTAAGTTAATATCGATCATGTGAACTAAGTTAAGTTAATATCGAATTCGCGATCTACTAATAAATCATTAATGTTACCCTCATTTAAATTGCCAAAGCTTTCTTTTTCAAACCCTTGTGATAAATTAATAATACTAATTATTCCTTCTTCTCAGAATCGTTTTGTTTGGTACAACTACTTTTGGCCATATTGCTTTCTAATAAGTATTTAAAGTTGAATGTTTTATATTACTTAAAGCCAAAGTAACATTCTTAACACAATTTAAAATAGTATATTTTTTCCAAACTTCTGAAATCGTAAGAGATTCATCATTTTCAAGTTTATTAAAAATATTATGGAAAATTCATTTAATGTAACTAATGTTAAAGATAGCAATTATATCTCCATCTAAAGGCTGCATCAAGGAAGGTGTATTTGGTAGTAAAAAGGCCACTTTTACGTTTGAATACTCTAAGTTGGGTGAATGACATGGTGCGTTATCCAACATTAAAAGTATTTTGAAAAGAAGACCTTTTTCCTTCATATAATTTTCTGCTTCTACAACAAAATATTTATGAAACCAATTGCGAAAAACCTCAGCAGTCACCCATGCTTTTATTTGCCACTCAATGTAGAAGAAGATCATTTAAGTCTGCACGTTGTTTGCGGTCGAAAAATTCGATTTATGAGCAAGGTGATCCCTTAATGCGTTATAACCAAATAGCAATGCCATACGATTTTTGTTGATCTTAAAGCCACTAACACCTTTTATATTTTGTGTTACAAAAGTCAGGAATCATCTTCCAAAAAAGCCCTGCTTTCACCAGTACTAAATATCTATTCCAAAAAATAGCTGCCTATCAGAAATATCCATTTTCTTCAATTATTTGAATAATTTGTGATAAAAATTCTTCAGCTGCAGCTTTGCAGACATAACTTCACCTTTGAATTTAAGATACGAATATCTTTTTTTGAATTCCTGAAACCATCCTTTACTGCCAGGAAAATTATCCACTTTATGAATTGCTGAAACTTATTCTTTCAAACTGTTAAAAATATGCAGTTTTTTTTATCATTAAACTGCTCATGGGTATTTTTTTTTTCTTTGAGTGTTGTCTTTCATCTAAATCATCAATGCTTCCTCTATATTTTCCATTACTGGATTTCTTACGTACGATGAACATTGTGAACTTGATAAGGTTCCATTCTTGACTGTTCGGATTCGTTTATTCCATAATTGTTTTACATCGTTTTCTCCTTCTTCAAGTCAATTAAAAATTTTAATTTTCATATTCAAAGACAAATTTTCTCTTTCTTTCCGTTATTGGACGTTTATTAAACATTTCTGGGTTAAAATTACAATATAAAATATAAATCTGAATAGTGCAGTAAAAACGTTACTTATTTACTATATATTGAATAATATACCGTTGCTAACATACAGTTGACGACTATTTAAGACTGATTCTAACGTCTGTATATTTAAATTAAGTATTGTCTTATCGATGCTTTTTATCCGTATAAAAAATACCGCGTACTATTATAATTTACTGCGTAAAAAGAAATTTACGTAAAAAAAGTGCCGTTAAATGGAAAGAAGGGCATATATTTTCTGGCCATGTAAATTGAAACCGCGTATAAAAAGTACCGCGTAAATGGAAGATGTATATTGAAAACTGAGTAAAGATTAGGGGAGAGTTGTACAGTATCGGACAGTATTGTTAGAATATCCAGTAGTGTACGACTCTTTTCTACATATCTTTATGAAGATTGCGACTGTGTTTGCAATACAACATACTGCATTGAAAAACAATCTGAGTTGACAAGTCACGCTCGACTTATTTTTATTCTTGAGATAATGTGCGTAGCATGTCAATTCTCTCTCGAGTTAATCAAAATCTTTCAACATACATGGCATGTCATTCCAGCACAAGAGGTTAATAAATCAGTACACCGCGCGAGAACAAAAAGTTAACGAAAATATTCATTGATCAGGCACTTTTTTTACTTGGAGAAATCGGCATGCGTACTCTCGCTTCGCCGCTAATGCGTCATAGGAACCGTAAATTATGTCGACATTTGGTGGCAGACAATTTACTCTGAAGTATCTGAGTAACTGACGAATTCATAGGGGAGAACAAGAATATAAACAGACACAAAAATAGAAAAAACTAGAATGTTCACATCTGCGTGAAGTCTTGAAGCACAAAGTTTTTCTTATGGTAATTGACTCGAGAGAGAAAACAGGAGATTAAATCATATATTATGTAATTCAACAATTATACCAAACATTACCAGAGCAATATCTAACTGGAATTAAAGCAATCAATGTTCGATGTTCGTGTTATTGCAAATCATTATAATGTTACAATAATAAATGCATAATAACATAAATAAATAAGTGAAAAAATAAGATTTTGTGATTACCTCCAAAATGGAATCACATCTCTAAAGGACTTTTTTTCTTGATTCCCTGGTTTATTGGTCCTTTATATGCTTCTGAATTTTTAACACTTAAATTTTCTGTATATTTATATACCAATTATATATCTAACGTTGAATTTATTAGAAGAATTATGTCGAAAATATAAGTTTTACGTTTATGTTGCTATTTTTACATTCTGCAATATTACTTATGCGATGGAGATGAAAATAGATACTAACTTGAAAAATACAATTCATCACACAATCATTATTAATACTTTAAAGAATACAATTCATTATTAATACTTAGTGATATTTTGCTATTACCAAAAGACAAACTTTTATAATAATCCTTGGTTTAAAATCCTTTATTTTAACCGAACACAAAACTAGATATGTCGGAAAATTGTCAGTTAATGGCCTGTATAAGCGTCTAAGAATATGAACATAGCGAAAAGATCATAGTTAATTCAGCTGATTGAGAAATCAAATCAATAAAAACAAATGTGACAGCACATAATAAATAAATGATTGATCAGCTCGCAATTCAATTGCTAGATTTGATTAACTTATTTCATCAGTTTGGTATATGGAGTGGTGAGCAGCAGCTAGATTATTGTCAATTGAATCAGTCAACTATGAGATCTACTCAGTATATTCGTAGTAAAATGTTCCGATTAAAAAATTTATTTATTCTCAGGCAAAAATAAGAAAGTCTATTGTAGATTCTTATGCAAAACGGACCGCGAACCGGTCTATGTGCTATCGCATATTATTTTTTCAATCAGCTAACTGGTCACTTACATGGCCATCTACTTGCTATGTTTTTACCCTAATACAACGCCAGTTTAGTATTGATATATTTACAAATATTTTAATGGAAGTGCATCTATTTTAACAACTACATCATACTACGTCATGTAACGATCATATGTTATTTATATGTTGCTCACAGTCTATTGACAACTAGGCATTCAATACATTGGCGACGAACAGGATGAACAACGAAAAACTTAATTTCAAACTTGTATATATTCAATAGCATTACAATGATTTCTTTAATGAAGACATTTTTGTAAAATAGCGATAGTTGGAAATATGATCTCATGTGTTGCAAATGAGTGGACAGTTGAATGTTATTGTACCTTTACTATGCTGTCAAATAGGCGATAATTAGGAATATGACAATGCTGGTCCGATGTCATTGTGCGACATTTTTATCATGTGTTTTCATAAATCACTCAGAAATAGCCGCATTTTGCGATCGTGATGTGATTTGAAAATCTAAGTCTAATACATTAAATTCTGTGTTAAAAAACTGAAGAAAATTTCCTCTCGGCCATATTACTTTTAATCTAATACTTTTAATATTCGTGAATATATACAGTATTTAATAATATTTAATATATCTCTCCTAAAATAGAAAATCATTATTATTATTATTATTATTTAAAGATACAAATATATAGTCGTCCATGTATCTTTTCCGAAGATTGTCTGTAATAGCATCCTCGGTAATTTTCGGGAGCAAAACCATATCATCCACGCCAGAAACTTTAACATTTTGACTCTGCCAATGATACATCTATAAACAGAAATATAATTTTTTGCATTAGACATTTGTTAGCAAATATATTTTATTTATATCACAAATACATCCTTGAATTAGAATAAATGAACAATTATAATACTATAATAAATGAATAACAATAATAATCGTTTTTAAAACGATTACGAGCAATAATTCTTATCGCAATTCTTCTAGTAATCAATAATGATCAATAATCAAATCATAAAAATTATTAATCAATAATTGTAATATTAATATAATCAATAAAGTATAATCAATAAATTGTTTAATTCACATAAACTATAATGCATCCGGATCATCACATTGAAAATCACAAGTTGTTACTAATTTTAATATTACTAATTATTAATATAATAAAATAAGTATAATTAAATAATAAATTAAATATAATAAAAATAATTATTATGTATACACATTACAAAGACAAGTTATCTCCTTGCAAACAAATAAAATTTTATGAGTTAATTGTCGTCCTGGATAGAAAGGGTCTCATAAACATATTTTTGTTTCTAATTTTTAGTGCAGTGTCGTCCCATATAAAAGACAGTCTATCCATAACTCTATTTCTGATAAAGCAGTTTGTAAGATTATCTGCCTATATATTCAAATTCACGTGCTGCCGGAATTATGGTCATTAATTAGTTTCTCAAATTTTTTCTGTTAAATATTTATTTTTATTGCAGAAATTTTAGCTAAAGTTTTATTTATATATTAATATATCTTCGTAGGGATGGATAATTTTACATTTTTACGAAATAGCAGATTTTTAATGCAGCAATTCACAATTTTATTAAATAAATTTAATTTCAGAAAATATAGTGATTTATTGTACGATTGGCGTTTTCGCCTGTTACTCTTCTAACTTACATCAAGTTTTTCCCGACAAAGATGTTAAATTAGAGATTATAATTTTTCCAGATTTTTGTAACACCCATAACTATAATTTTTTTAGATTTCTGTAAAGCCTAAAACAATAAGAAATCAGGCGAGGAAATGAAAAATTCATAATGTCAACTGCATTAATAAAAAGAAGCATATTGGTAAAGGGTTAAAATCAAAGTGATATATAACTATATACATGGTACATATTTTTAGAAAGTGCAAATCATTTTTACTCAAATTATGTAAAAAAAGCTAAATTTGAAAAGAATATTTTAACATACCAAATTTTAATTAAACCAAAAACTCAATATTACAGATAAAAACAAACAAAATCGACTGAACTAAAAAATTTATTATATTGTTAATCCATATATATATAGAAATGAACTAAAAGAAAAAGTGATAAAATTGATTACTACAAATTATTTCTTAAAAAAATATAAAGTAAAATGAAAAAATAAAGGCAATGTTAAGTGAAAGTTTCCAAATGTTTTGCTAATTGTAAGTGTTGCATTTCTGTTCGTAGATTTTATTTACTTAATATTTTATTTCGTCGAATACAAAGCGCGTATGTATGTACTTATTGATGTATTTCGCAGAAAATAATAATTTTGTGAAACTAAATGCTTAACATATAATTTATTTACAATCATTGTGTTCGGGAGAGGTGCCATGCTGCAATACCCACGGTCTGGGTACAGGCACGTTCGGGAAAATTTATTGGTTTTTTAAGTACCCTTAGCTGGCCTGTGTCGCCAGAAAACCTTGGCCACATGGCTGCACTTTCTTCTAAGCAAACAAGACCCTCGACCGTGGATTGACGCATGGCACCAACTTCCCCGAACACGGGCCAGCGAAATGACTCAGGACGGCAACGAGTATCTGGCCCTTCGTACCCCACCCTGGACCCGCGATTTTCCGAAGCCGAAGGAAGGAGAACCGAGAAGACGTTCGGGCTTTCCTTCGGCTTGCAAGTCAGAATCAGTTCGACTTTCGAGTTCACTCTCTCGCGACACAAAACTACCATGAGGAGACAACCCCCTGATATTCAGCGCGCGAACATGAGTACAGTCCAATTAGTAACCACGATCTCGTCTTGCTACACACGCGCGCGAACAAAATATGACTAAAATTTTTCTAACATAATTAATATTAAGTCAAGGTACCTTAAGGTTCTCATTTCGGATTCCTCTTATCACAATTTGTATAGTCAATCAACATATTAAACGACTTTGCACTAATTCGAATCTTGTATCTCAAACACGATCTTTTCCATAACTTTCTTCACTTGCTCAGAAGATTTATTTTTACTTATTTATTTCATCATTAATTTTTTTTTTCTAATTCAATTTCTCTTTATTTTTTTTTTCCTTAGTTATTAAAAAGATTGTTTTCTTATGTATCCGTAAATATGTATATAATTAATTAAATTAAATTGTCCGTTTTTGTGCCCTATATCGATTACTATTTCTGAAATATCATAACTTTATTTTGTAATGAAAATAATTTAATTTCCGTAAATAAAAAAAATAAATCAATAAGAAAAACACTAAAGATTTCCACAATCGAAGAAGATATGTAAAAGCTAAATAGAATGAACAATTATATAAACTTACTAAATACTGTTACACAACCTTAGCAAGAAGACTTAAAAGAAAATATCTTTTGATTTATTTGTGCTTTTCCATTACATATTACACACAGATATTGCACACAAAAAACCATACCTAAAAATTGATTTATTTGTAAAGAATATCATAACCAAAATGAAGGACACGAAACTACATCTACCACAATAAATTAGGTAATATAAGATGATATAATAATAAAGAAAACAATGCACTGTTTGTGAATTTAAAGATGAATATTATTTACAACTCTGATAATACATTTTATTATAATATATAACATATATTTGAAAATATATATGTATTATATATTACATTAGAAATATCTACATAATATATTTTATAAAAAAAAATAAAAAAATTGATACAAGAGACGGATGAGAGTTAAAAAAAAACAAAATTAATCTTTATATATACCTTACGTACCAATCAATGCTTACCAAAATACTATTAACATCAAATTATGTGCTCTTCAATATCAAGTAACTTCTCCCAATCTAACGCATACTTCTTTATTTCTTATTTCTTATCAGTAATAGCAGCTAAAGGAAACCTGTTTTAAATTAAATATGTGCCATTTAATAAGTTCAGATCCGTACGTGCTACTCTATTAATTTATGATACCTTAGATTTTAATATATGTATATACATACAACAACTCGAATTACGTAACGAAACAAATTTCACTAGAAACCACTTAATATTATAATAGAAACTAATGACTTGGAATAAGATATGTTTTTTAATAATTTTAAAATTTATCGTCAATATCCGAGGTAATTTTATGTACGTATAGTGTCTCATTTAAAGTTTTACATACAATTGTTTCCGAAATTATTAGTTTCAAAATCTGTTTTAAATGAAATTTTGTTTCAAGGAAGACATTTCACGAGTATCACGAACCTCACTTAAACATGTATATTTTTGAGACTTCAAAATAATTTTTTTTTTTTAAATGATCCTAAATATTTTCGTTTAAATAATCCTACATATTTCGTTTGAATAACGTATTTTATGATGAGCTCATTACAACCTATTGATATTACCACACAGATTTTACATTTTTTGAATATTTCCAAGATTTTCTTTATAATATTATATTTTACAAAAGTGATTATTCGGAAAAGGGGCCACCTTTCAATGAGTGAAATGCATATGTTGTTAAGATCATAATTCTAAACAAATTTTTTTTACGTCCTACTGCCGTTCGACTTCAGTTAGTTTGTGTTTAGAGTTTTTTATTGCACTAATATACAAATATATATACACAGAGGATAATTATCCACTCACTAATTATTTATTGCGAGTGTTACAAGAACTGGCGTAGGAGACACGCACAGGCGGCACACACGAAAAAATTTCTGTTACGCGAACCTTCGGTTTTTAGAAAACTTCTGTTACTGACGCGTTGGAATCGGCCCTTATATGCCCCGATTGCCTTTGTGTCCTTTCCGGTCAAGGGATCGAAAAGTACATTGTTTTTCTGTAGTTTTCTTAGTCAGTCCCATAAGAGAATTTTGACAATTATCTTATGATCCTAACGGTACTGCGTTCCGGGTTTACATCGTTGAAGTTATATTTATGATGCTGCCTGGGTCGTGTCCCCTACATTGTGTATATCCGAGATATACATAAAAGTATTTTAATATATTTAATATAGATTTACATTAATTATAATTAATTTTATTTATTTGTTTAAATTTATTAATACATTGTTACATATCTTTATTACATTTATTCCAATTCATCTTATCATGAATTACTTTGTGGCTAATTAAAAAAATCTATCAACTTTTTCGAAATCTATCATACATGTTGCAAATATTTAAAAAGTCATATAGCTTCATGTTTAATAATATATGTTAACACGACTAACAATGAAATGAGTTTGCTCTCGACATGACGCTGAGCCCGCATTCCTATATTTGAATTTGTAAACACATAAATAAGACAGGGGAATTATATATTATATTATTATAATATATAATTACTCGGGAATATAGACTTAATTATTACGAATTATTTGCTTTTTTGAATTATGACAAAATAAATGAAATGATGCTCACGATTTATCTATCCCAAACCAATACCAATATACCTACTTAAAAAAAGTTGATCATTTTTTAAAATAAGAATATAAGAAAAATAAAATATTGGTTTAGGTAAATGACGGCTGGAAACATTGCTATTATCATTGATTAGGTTAGACTCGACATCTAATGCTTTTCCGTGCTCCATGTTTTGGTCATCTGATTCTCATCATTTTCGTGTCACATTCTACCATATCGATTTATGTAAGTATGTATTGTACTATAGCGCTATTAGCGATAGAAATTAAAATAAAAAAATATGAACAGTGTTTTTGCATCAAAAATTATTTATTGAGTTGAATCATTGACATTACGAGCAAATATACATATGTATGTACACATATAATAATTATACATACGAATATAATAAAAATACATACGAATCTAGTAACAATAACATATTGTTTAAGAAGCTTTATCATTGTATAGTGTGATCTTTCACAAAGATGCATTATTTTTATATACGGATCTTTACGATTTCTTTTCTACAATTAAATTTTTTCTGCGTGCTGTTCTGAACAAAAAAATAGAACAAAATGTCGAAAAAAAGTAATATTTCTTGAAATTCTTCCAATTTTATACAGGATGCGGTTTCTAAATGAAAACATATCTGTTTTTGTTTTTATAAAGAAAATGTTCGAGACAATGTTGTTCTATTTTAAGGCGCACATTCCTTGAAAGTAGAATTTTTTTGAAGGTCATTTTTGTAACATTTCGAAGTGAAAGTAATGGAACTCGTATATTTTTGTTGATATTCTTATGGATCATAAAAATTGAAGTTTAATCACTTGAATAACCATTGCGTCCCAATCATTTAATCTAGAGAAACTTTTTCGGAACGAAACATTTACTAAAGTGGATGATTTTCATGTTAAAACAATAGGAACATTTGCAATCGAGCGAACACAATAATCTGACATTCATTGTGCGATGGTTAATATAAAATATAAATGATTTTGTAAGATAAATTATACAATAAGTAACGTATACTCGAAGGAAATCATCCAAAACGTTCGAGAGGTCGCATCGAATTGCTCTTTCAATCTCTTCTGCTGACTATCATTTTTTGTCATAAAGCTGCAGCTTTAACTTTTCTAGGAACCGCAATCTTCGGTATGTCTTCGGTGTTTATGCTTACCACGTGAGTTCTATATACATATGTACTATGAAATTTCTTAACAATTTTGTCAAGATTTAATGATGTATTTCAGCATACTTTATTGAGATTTATTGATGATTTCAAAATGATATACATATATACGTAACTGTTCATTCTTATTCCCTTCATGTCACGATTATCATCATGCAGAATGACAAATGAAAAGCGAGTTAAAGAGACAATTTAGGATTTCCTGATAAAATCATTAATTGTCATAAATCTCAAACATAATCCTTAATAAAAATTTTATATGGTTGCCACATTTTTTTTCTCTTCCGCCGATTGGTTTTGTCCATAAAATGATTAAATTAGCAAAATAGGCGGCTGCATTATTCTTCGATGTCTCCGTGTCTCAATCAGAAACTCGATCAAAGTTATCCAATCTGATTCAATTCCGAAATGTCAAATACTCGCACCCGGATATTTGAACAAATTTTTATTTGAGTAATAAATAATAAAATATAATTAAAAATACAAGTTTTATTATAACTTCGTGAAAAAAATCATGTAACACTTTATTTGAACTCATTTTGAAACATGAAGCTTTTGTTTCGATTGTCCCGAGTTTATTTTTTTTAAAGATATTTTTACATTTTATTAAGCGAAAAAGTAAGAAAACTTGTATTCATGAAAATTGTAAAAATTCAAACATCTTTAAAAACATCGAAAATTTTTTTCATGACTGGAGCCACCATGATCTAGAAAATTCAAATTTTCTCTTCTCTCAATGAAATCTTAAAATTTGCTATACAATTTATTTTCCCCATTCTATTAAATTTTGATCATGATTAGACGATGGAATTTTCACATTACTCGAATTTTTGTTATTATATTAGTCTATACATTAGCAATGTTTATATACGCAGAATTTAATGTATTTTTTAATTCTCTAATATCTCAGAAACTAGCTGAAGCTAAAATTTTATATTCTTCGCCAGTTCTTTACTCTTCCTTTAAATTTCACGCAATTCATCACCGGGAACTTTCGGAACTACAGTTAGCTGAAATTATTACCAATTACCTGAATTAAATCTCCATACAAAAGAGATTATTCCAAATGGTCCCTTCCCTGTCGCTGAGGTGTTTGGAAAATTGAGGAATTTGATCGTTTGGATAATTTTACATTTAGCGTACAAAAGACAATGAAAGACAGAAAATGATATAAAAATTAGATAAGAGTGACAATATTCTCGGCCGGCTGCTATTTGCCGGAGACGAATGTTTATAAGTATATATCGATGTACATATTTGTTCTTATTGAGAGTTGCATTTGTGTGATTCCATTTATTCTGAATAAATAGAAAGAATAAAAGAATTACGCCTGGTGGAGACCAGCAATATGAAAATGGCAAGAAGAGACACAATGTCCTTTTGTTTTATAAAAGGAAGAATAAGAGAATATTATATCTCTATTTTTTCAAAAGAATCGCTGTTGCGACGATTCACCGTAAATCGCTCATCTGCATCAAATCCTGATTTTCATACAATTAAAGAATCTACCTTCCAAACAGATAAATTCTTGAAGTTAAGGTTTTATATCTTTAGAGTTTTTTTCATTTTCACACACATCCTTCAAATTTCATTTCAATCGGTGACCATTCGGAAATAAATAAATATGATGGTCAATCGCCAATGGCCAATCAAAATAACTTTAAGAATTCAGTTAGTTAAAAATTACTTTTAACAACAATAAAATATAAATGATTATATATCTGATATATGTATTTTAACATTAAAACACGGATAGAGCTCTTTTTGATACATACATGGTTACATAATATAAAATGGAATAGCTTTAGATACTGATTCCTTGTATTGGAATCTGGAAATATACAATTGACAACACTGTAACGAATATCATTTTATTTACCAACTTGTACCATTCTGTTTGATATATGTAGTTCTCCAATTGTTGTTTAGGCGTACTAAAAAATCAATGACTTTCGGTTGGAAAAATTTCAGATTCTGATACACAAAGTTTCATTTAATGTCCGGTCTATCCTATCCTTCGTCAATGCAATCATATTGAAATAATTCATAAAAACAGATAATTATAATTGCTAGTAAAAGAAAATTATTGGTGGAATTGAAATCTACTGAAGTGTATGTTCTTGATTACAACGTCATAAATTCAAAAATCATTGATATCAATAAAATTCATCCTTTATGAAGTATGAAATATATTTTTATAAATATTTCCAAAACTAAGACTGAGCGGCAATAACATGTACAGAAAAAAGTTGTTCAGAATGATGATTTTGACAATATATTACGAGATCATTAAAATCGATAAAGTTAGCTCATCTGAATAATTTATGAATTCAGACACGTGATGCGAATTTATACTAACAATGATTTATCACAGTATTTTTACAAAGTATTTGTGCTGTTAGGATATCATTGTTTTTTCGAAGTCAATATTACTGTCACTAGCATACGAGTATAATTAATACGTCATAATTTTCTCAGTGAGGTTATAATACTCACAAATTAGTAATATTTAGGAATAAACTAAATACACTAATTACTAATATCATCTCATTCATAATCGTTATTTTTTTTTCGATCATTAGAATTTTCAAAATAGCAATCCAGATAAGCATTCATATATGATTTTAGGTGATAGATACTTTACAGACAATACTTACATGTAGTATTAAAAATACCTTTGCATATGTTTCAAAATTAAAGTCGAGATACATATGTATGTAAGGAAATAAAATTATTCAGAACACTAATTCTGACAACTATTATATGTATTAAACTTATTGAAACTCATGAAATGACCTATTAATTACCGATTTTCTTTCCTTCAAATGAATATTAAAAACAACTTTAGTAAAAATATTTTTTGAAAAAATAAATTCTATACTAACTATACTATATAGTAGAAAATGAACATATAGTTCATTATAGTCCATCATAAGAGCATGATCATACCAGTAACAATGAAAAATTATCGATAATTTAAATTGATATAACTTCGTAAAAAACAATCAAATAACGAACCACTTAATCTTATTTTAAAGCGCAAAGCCTCTATTTTGACAATCGTAAGCTCGTTTTTTTCGAAGATGATTTCATATCATGTAGCGGGTGAGAAAGTGAGAGTACTTTTTTCTCAAAAATTGTAAAAATTGTAAAAATTCAAACACGTATAAAAGCATTAAAAAAACTTCTTTGATGAAACTAAATTTACTATGATTAAAATTTTCTCTTTGCAACGAACTCTTAAAACACGCTGCATGATTTTTTCACCATTTTATTGAAGTCTAAACATCACGATGACGAAATGTTAGGATTTCTTGAATTTTTATCATTTAACTAATAATAAATTTTCTATTTAATTAATTTAAATTTAACTGACAATAACTCACTAATATTCAACGTTCGATAAAATAGTGAAAAAAAATCATTCTTCTTCACAACAATAAGTTTCAAGCAGTTGTAATGGGAAATTTCAGTCATCAAAATGATGGTAAACGTAGTCATGAAAAAATTTTTTTAATATTTTTACGCATTTAAATTTTTATAATTTTCGAGAAAAAAGTATTCCCACTTTCCCATCCGCTACACAATCATCTTCAAAAGAAAACAAATTCAGAATTGTTAAAGTAATTACTTTTTAAATGAAACTAAATGGATCATTACGCGATCCTTTTTTACAAATTATATCAATTTAAATTATCAACAATTTTTCATTGTCAGTAGTACAATTATTCTGTTCACTGTACTAGTGTGCTTATATAGCAAAATATCATTAACGGTGATAATAATTTCTTTCAAGGCATATTCGTTTTCGTCTGATGTATTGAGTTCAAGGTAACGAATTACATGTATGATACTATTTACTGATTTTTCAAGAAGGTAAAATGTTATGGTTTAGCAGCATTTTAATTGTTTAACATTCATACAAAATTAAAATATAATACGTATATTTATACATATTAATATAAAATTATTAGTTATTTTACTTAAATGAATTCTCATTTTAATATTCATTAAAAATTTTAATAATTTTTTATGATACTGATTTTTTTCTAATATAAAAAACGAAAAGAAATTTGAATGTGTTAAAAAACTCAAACAATTTAATTATGACTACAAAGATACTGAACTTTCTCGATTTATTTAAATTATTGGTATTATTTGCCTATTTTCTAAAATATTTTCTCTTTTTTTTCTTCTTTTATTACTTTAATTTTTATTTCAATCCCTATTTCTTCTATAGGATTTTTCTGCTTTATTACTTTTTACCATTTTCCCTCTTTTAATTGCATTTCTTTCTCTATTTTTCTTACTATTCTTTCTTTCATTTTTTAATTTAATCACTTAATTCTCTATTACTTTGATCATCTTTGTCTTTTTCATTATTTGAATTCTCATCTTTTTTATTACAATCCTCCATTTCTTTTCTCTTCATTTTTTCTTAATGGCAAGTACTGTATTACATATACTGTTTTTCTCAAAGGGATTTTTTGTAGGGTAGTGATGTGCTTATTTATTGGTTAGGATGCTCCTGCATCTAATCTTCATATCCTTTCTGCATTTGTTGGTCTTTCTCGCGTTGTTTTACTTTGTATGTCATCATTTTTTTCCTTTCTTTTTAGTTTTTTCTTATAAGTATTGTTTTTCATTTTCTAGTTTCTCTTTCTTAATCTCCTTTTCCTAATCCTTGTTTCTGTTTTCACCCTCGTTCTTATTAGCAATGCCCTAACTTCTTCACCATTTGAATAACCATTTAGATATCCATTTAAACACAACACTAAACACTAATTTATATACAATGAACAATGTATAAATTTATTTTAAACTTTCCTTTTCTTACTTTTTTTTCAAATTGAAACTTTTCAATCTGAAAAATTTAATATAATTCAATATAATGTAATTTAACAATTTATTTTCAGTCATAAGTTGGGAAATTTCAAACTTACTTTCTGTTTCATTCATTTAAGAATTATATTACCAAATTACAATATATTTTATTCAAAGATTTTTTATATTGTTTGTTTTAAATTTTATTATTAAAGCATATATATAAATGTTTGCATTCTGCAAATATACATGTATATAATGCATACATGTAACTAACAATAAGTATCATATTATAGTTCTAACAATAAGTATCATATTGTAGTTAGATAAATTAAGAAAACATATGTACCATATATTTTACAGGTACAATCTAGATTATTAATTTGATAAGTTAAGTATTTGTATATCCTATACAATCATAAACATATAATGATTTAGTTTCTGTTTGATTAAATCAAATTTTATTATTAATATATTTATTTATATTCATCAACTATATTTTAATTCTTAATATAAAAGATAATTATTTAAATTGCTATTTGTAACATAATTTGTAATAGTATAATGTAATGATAATAAAAGCATTATTATTATGATTCTTTTATTAATATTTTGATTTGAAAAAGACAAAAGTTAGAAAGATAGAAGATAGAAAATTTTTATAAATGTTTTAAAAAATTTATTTCTATCATAATAAATAATTGTTATTTACAAATTATGATTGATATACAATTATTTCCATAAAAGTTATAAAAATATTCAATTATTGTATGCATCTATACATCATAAATTTCTTGTTGAATATTAAAAATTTTTCTTATTTATATTTTCATCAAATATAAGATATGCAAGTAAGTAAAGAGTTTGTCAAAAACTATACTATACAAATTATATATTATTAATTATTTATTACTAATATACGAATTAACTAATATACGATTTATTTAAAATTTCAACTTTATAATGTAATCAATAATCAAATTTTAATATTTTAATAATTTTAGTAATAGAAATATAATTTCCTCATATAAATTGATAAAAATTCAATGTCTCACTTATATAAAATAAATTTAAATTAATTTGGAATTAATATAGGGTAATTCTGAATCAATTATTTCAGCTAACTGTTGGAATTGAATACTTTACATTAAAATAATAACTAAACAATTAATAAATACATTTCATTTATTATTGTTTTAACTAATATATTATAAAACTTTTTTATAAATTGAAATTTCTAATTCTTAAAATTCTAATAGAAATTTCTATTTCTTATATATTTTTATTTTGATATTTATATATCTATTATCATAATTCATGAAATCAATATAATCAATAGTAGCTACATTTAATACAAAATACTAATTGATAAATTATGTATATGCTTTCATGTTGATTATTTGAATTATTAATTATTCATAATTAATACTATATAATTTATACTATATATATATATAAATATATAAGTTACTTTTGTATAAAGATGTATATCATTTTTTATCAAACTTCTATAAAAGAATATAGTTATAAGTATAATCTGTTGTATATAATCTTATCAATACTTATCTTATCATACAGGTAAACATAAAAAAAAATTAACACTATACGTTTTTAAAAGAATCTGATAGTTAATCAGTTAATTTTAAATATAAATTTAAATCATTGTCTATTATCTTTGAACAATGAATAAGATTCTATAATTCTAATGTGAATAGAATATATTATTTTTAATGTATATAAATATAAAGACTTTAATATTTATATATAATATTATATAGTATTGTAGTTTTATAACACTAAAAAATCAATATTTCATTTACAATTTGTTGTTATTTGCCATTTCAAACTGTATAATTTCAAATATTTAGCACTGTTAGTACAATAAACAACTAAAAATAAACAAAAAATATAAATATAATTATTTATTTTTAAAGATATAATAATATTGCAATAGAGTTAATCTTGATTAACTCTGTTGCATCTTTGGAACAATAACTTATAACTTGCAATTACTTTAACAGTATATTTTATTATTTTTTTGAAAGAAAAAAGGACATTCTAAATTCAAAACTAAAATAAATAAATAAATATTACAATAATTTTATATGGAATATTCACTTATTATATTTTAATTTCTATTTATTTACTATTATAAACTGTTTTATAGATACATCTTCATTATTTTATTATTGCCTTAAGTAATTAATGAAATGTTATTTTCATTAATAACCTTTCTTTTATCGTTGGTATTAATATGTAAACATTAATAATAACTAATAATTTCTTACAATTTTAATTTTATTCAAAGAATCTTGTGTCAATATTTATTTTTATATGTAAAACATTTTGTATGAAATAAAGAAATTATTATAATTCAATACTTACCACGTCTTGATAAATAATAAACACCTGGTTATTTTTTTATTTACAATTATTTGTAGAAATAAATAAAAAAAGCATTTATACAGATATGACAATTAATATCACAACACATATCACGTTACACAAATACAAGCGTAAATAGCACAATATATTATCACTGAACATCGGATTTAAGATTTCAAGTTTACAATCACGAAACGATCTCAATTGTGTCACCGTCTGACAAATACTAACCGGTGAGTCAGTGCGCTTGTCACAGAATTGCTATGATATTGTGATACGTCAGACTCGGAAACACTATACTCTTCATTTGTAATCGTTAAGAATGTTACTTTAATTATATATTACATACGAATGCAATAATTTTTGTTATATTTTTAATATATGCGTTTTGTTTATCTAAATATTTTCAATTTATATGAAAAAAGATATTGTAAGAAAAATAAAACAATAATATTTAAATGTAATATAAATATTTTGTTATTTGTATTGTAACAACGTAATCAAGAAAAAAATATTAGATATTTTTAAGATATACTGTAAAGAGTAAAAAGATTTAATATTAAAGGTGCGCGTGACCTGACTCATAACCAATACATATCATTTCTAACGGTGTCGTACCGATAAAGTCAGTAGGTAACAAGTGGCACTTTTACGCATCGCTGTATTTAACGCGCTGAAAACGATACAATAATTCTAAAGATATTTTTTACTTACAGAATGCTTACATTATTTTGCGGTGACAGTGTCGGTTGTGTTATAATTTCCTAAATCTGAATCTTAAAAACTTTTTTTTAACAATATTAAAAAATATTTGTTCTTAATTTATAAGAATTCTTAACATTTCTTTACGGAATTAAATTAAATGTCAAGGATTTTAATTCATAAGATTGAAAATTTATAACATTCCTCTACATACATATATATGTATTATTCGAAATACGTATATATATATATGTATTATTCGAAATACGTATGTATTTTTTTACGTTAACTTTTTCCTTCTATTTATATTGTATTAAATAAGTAAATATAATATAAAATGAAAGAAAAATATAGTCGTGCATGTGTCAATTGTATAATAATTTTTTTATATAAGTAGCATGTCAATTATGTATCAATTTATGTAATAATTTTTTTATACGAGTCATATATGTATGAATTTATATAATAATCTTTTTTTATACGAGTAGTAATGCAGCTACATTAAAAATCTTAATAAATTGTTGTCAATTATTGTCATAATAATATAAATATTAATAGTTAGATTAATAGTTAGATACAAATACTAGAATATTAATAGTTAGAGTTTTGCTGCAAATTGTAAATTAATGTTAACCATTTTTAGGTCGTCTTCACTGATAATTACTTCACAAACAATGTTTTCATCGTCTCAAGCGTACTTGAGTGTTTGTCGATTTCAAGGTGTCGTCGGGCTTAGTTGACGAAACTCACAATCAGTGTTGAATTTTTGCGATGAAAACATCGTCAGCGATTTGAAGATAACTCATTGTCACTATCTTAGCTTAAAACAGTGGTTCTCAACTTTTTTTTTATTGCACGCATCTTTTTGTATATCAGGATTATTTATATCACTCTTGTTTTTCATGATATAGAAAATTTTTGTATTCCAAATTTTCTATTTTAGAATATTAGTATCTCATATATTTATTTATTTTATTTAATAAAAATTCAATAGTATTTTATATATAACTAATTTATATAAATATATTTAGTTTTAACGACAGTTAATGAAAAACCTGCGACTGTTTTTTCTTCTATATATATATATACACACACACACACATAAATATATATTTCAATCAGCTAATAATAAATATACACAATTTCCCCCTGAAAACCGTCAAATTCCTCCTTAGTTGGAGAATAATTAATACAATCCCATAAATAAATAAAATAGCTAAAATAATCTTCATTTTTTAAACCTTTTATGATAGAATATCTACTGGGTATTGAACTAGTAAATTAGAATAATAGTAGCAATTCATTATTTGCATTTTTTTCATGTTAAAAAACTTGCTCGATTAACGAAAAAGATTTGTATATCAAGCATTCATAAATTAGAATATTAGATTAAATTATTAAATTAAGAAAGGTTCATTTTTTATTTTAAAAATTCTTTTTAGAAAATAACAAAACATTTCATTATATAATAATTCTATTTCTTTATTTTAATTGTTGTCTACTTGCTTTTAATATTTTCTTTTCGTATTTTTAAACTAAATCAACACATCAATAATATCAAGTAAAATTAATAATTATATGACTAATACTTTCTGTATTATACTATTAGAAATATCTATTAAATATGCTGTTTAATTTAAATGATTAACGATGTATCACAACAATAGTCATATATTGATTAGATTGTTACTATTTTATTTATTATAATTACATTTATTTATTATAAATATTAATTGAAGTATCGATTAATTAGTATTGATTAATTAGTAATATAAGAATCCCACATTCATAACAAATTAAGTTAACAAAGGAAAATAAATGTGTTAGTTAAACGAGATTGTAAAATTAAATAGCAAGTATGGGCATATCATATTGTTGTTTTCATTTGCTTATTCCAATATAGCACATCTTAACATAATTTATTAGTATTATAGTATTTATTACATGTATATGTAAATTTAATATATTTCCATTTAATGAGTTATCTTTTTGATTTTCAAATCAAATTTGATGTTTTTAAAGTTGAGAAATTTTTCTGCGGCTTTAAGCTGTTAACTTCAAATTGCTAATTTTTTTTTAGAAGAAAGCAAAAAATCATTTAAATTAAAATAGAATTTTTAATTGTTTAAGTACTCTAAATAAGATGGAGTAACTAAAATTTCATTACTAGTTTACATAAGGTGCTTTATTCTGTTTAGAGTAATTCATGTCAATTCATATCATCAATATTTTTGAGAAAAAACGGATACAAATATTGATGTACTAGAAGTATCTGATATTTTTGATAGATACTTTTTTTTTAAATAATGTTTCTATATATTTATTATATGAATTATAGCTACTTCTATTTGTGATTTTGACAATAAATATTTATTATAAATTAAGAAAAACCAATGATAATAACGAATCACTTCCGAGAAGCATTTTCTTTTGTGAATAAATTATGTTCATTAGCATTATTACAATTATTTCAAATTTTTTTTATATTGAATTTCAACTCTATTCATAAGGCATAAAAATCTGCTAAACTTCGTATTGCAACCTCTTTATAGCAATTGTAACGAATTATGAGATATATGTACACTAGTTCTTGTACTCTGGTCCATTCATCATCTTTCATTTACTCTGTTTATTTCGTTACACAAGTCTTCAGATTTTAAACGTCGTTTAAGCATATTAAAAGTTGAATTGCTGTAATATATAGTTTAAAATTATTCTTTTTTAATTTCATTATTTTTAGTGCTATTAGTATTAAAAAAACTTAAAAGAATGAACTTTTTATAAAATATAATTTTCATTTCTTTTTTTAAATATCATTGATGATCAGATGTAATATGTAGCGGCCCTACGATTCCTCGACTACGAGTTTCGAACACTCGACTAGCACAAGCCGCAAGTGGCTGCGCGCCTAGCGTCGAGGTCCTACCGATCTCCGATGTTTTAAGCAAACAGCATGCGGAACCCCGCTAGGAGGGTGTTGTCGGGCCAGCCTAGCGGGTAGTTATAACAACAAGCGTCTGGCGTAAGGAGTCGCTGCCATCAACCCCACTGATGAGTCTAGGCAGTAACTCCGAGACGAAACGCGTTAATCGCTTTCTCTCTCCTTCTTAACTGTCTCACACATTTCTTCCGTCCTTCCCAGCTGCATCCAGAATCTTTAAATACTTTACAGCTCTCTAAATAATATATATTTATGCAACATATCACATGCCTACTACTCTGAAATTTGTTTTTTCTATATCGTACTATTGTAAGTAGAATTCATCTGCATATTTTTGGAACAATTATATTGCTATTTAATTAAATATTTTTATCTCGTTCTTCTTCAAACAGACAAATCATTTTAATCATGTCTGTAATTTTCGAATTATAGATAATTGAAGGAAATGTCCAATGCGTCCACTTTGTGTCTCAACACAATGCTTTAATATTGAAATCCATACTTGTCCAAAAATTTTCAAGTATTTCTCAAATAATATCAAATCCATTCTGAATCCTTTCATATAAGTAGTGCACATTATTCATTTCAAATAAATACAATAAATTTTAAATTTCGTAAAAAATAAAAGCAATTGAGTTTTGTTTAATTCATATCAATAGATTTTGTAGATATCAGTAATGCTTTTTAATTATTTTCTTCTATTATCTATAACTCGAAAACTGTGTTACAAATTCGTATTCTGTAGAGTATAGATTAGACTATAGATTTTTGGAATTTTGGAATTATATTCTTAAAATTATATTTTTGAGAATATAATTAAAAAAATCGAACTTAGAAAATTGTTTTTCCTACCAAATATACTTTCTACTAAATTATATTTTGAACATTTTATATATTTTTTCATATTATATGCATTTTGTAGAATTTTATATCTTTAAGTTTCTCATAAATGCATAAAAGTTTGCAATCTACTCATTACCACTGATTATTTGTTATGTTTCTTGAGAATAAAGTTTTGTTCCATTTTAGTTAAAATTTCTGTATTTTTAATTGAGATGATTTTAATAATTCTTTAATGTTCGATTCATGTATGTATATACTGATATATATTATGGACTTTTGATATAGCTGATAAGCCTGACTTCTAGTTGTTTTTTTAGTTACTTCTTTCTAACGATTATTAACGTATTGTCCATATTAATATTTAAATATATTAGGCTTAGAGTTCGATATGTTGTAATGCTTTGTGTTGTGAATAATATTTCCAGTTGCTTCTTAAATAAATTAATATTAAATAAGTTTTTAAATATTATAAATATTTTAAATAAAACATAAATTTTTTGTTATAATAGTCTGATATTTGTAATTTATCATGTAATTTTCGTTCTAATTTCCGTACTTCAGGTTGTCTGTCTTATACTGTAGTGGACAAAATGTAATATCAAGCATATTTGACACAAGTTGAATTGCGATTGCAATACTTTTTCGTACGTAAATTTAACACCGCCTGCAGTATGGTATTTTTCTTTCAAGTCAGATTAGATTTAATTTTAATCGATATATTTGATAGAATTTTAATATGATAAATTTTTTTGTTGTTTTCTTTTGGAGTCAACTCAATAAAAAATAGTAACAGCGATATTTTGATGTTCGATATTTTATTTCATGGTAAATCTATAGAAAATGGACCTCAATACTAATTTCACTAATTTTTGGATATGTTGTACAGGAAAGGATCCTCAATAACCTTTTGTTCAACATATGGGACTGTCATCAAAGAAACTTGTATTTTTTACATTGCACTGAGATTGACGTAATAATGATAATTCAATTTAACCAACCTGTTCTGGCGCAGAACAACCCATCTCGGAACGGACACTCAGGCTGGGTTCTTGGATTACTGTAACCTGCAGAGAAAGTCCAGATGCCATGGCACGCGCCTATCTATGGGACATTTATCTTACACCAAGAGGCAGAGATAGAGTATTCCAAGAACGTCTCTTAAAGAATAAACAAAGGCGGTCTTGACTAACACCAAGAAGTCACGTAGGCACATTTCGACACACAATAAAGGTTCCGTCTCATAACGCGCGAGATCAGTCTATCAGAATCAATCGAATCAGTCAGTTCGTACGAGACACATCACAGTAACAATTGTAGAACTTTATTTCAAATATAAGTCTTTAAAAAACCTAAAACCGGCATTCATAATATCTCTCCGACGGCCGTAAAAGGCAAAACGAGAGAATCTCAGCGAAGCGGGCAGCAGTCGTCAAGATTCACCGTCGCGCTGATACACAACCAATAACATTTCATATGGTTTGCTGCCTTATGGATTATACAAATTAATTTAATTCAATAATAATATCAATCAAGTTGGCTAACAATTGAATAAGTTGGAATTAAAAAAGAAGTCTAAACATCAATTTTGCTAATTTTTGAATGTGTTGTAATTGATAAAAATTCGTATAAACGTATTACGTTCAAAGCTCGTATAATCGAGATATAAGTACGAAAATTTAAAGATTGCAGTTTAAAAGACTTCAATGTCCTAAACTTCGAGTCTCTTGCTAGTGATTGTCTTCAAACATCTTTAAGAAGTTAAATTCTAAAATAAAGAAATCAATTAATAAATATGTAGTCCATTTCTCTTTATATACTCAAACAAAAGTTGTTTATTTTAAGAATAAAATTTTTTGTAATATTTCTTTAAATTGTGCATTTTATTTTATATTCAACACGACAAATTTGTATTCATATGGCAGCATTAATTAGTTGATTGTTATGATGTATTCTTTAATCAATTGCTAAATTGAAGATAGTGGCTCTTTATATCCATATTATTATCCTTCATTGTGCATTTATATTGCCTTTATACAATGGTAATCTCAATATTATCCTTAAAATGAGAAAATCACAAAATCAGTTATGCAAGAACAGCGACAGCCAGCATTTCGCTATGATAGCAAGATTCACATCATGTGAGGACAGCAATTCCTTACAAAGACGGCAAAATTCGTAACTTACAGATAAGACTGGAAACAGGCGCAAGGAACTCCTTTCCTAAAATCAAAAGCAATTTTAACTCCAACTTTGCTCATTTTGTTCTCTAATAAAGTAAAAAAAAAAAAAGGAAACTCGAGTTTTTCTGCTGAATCTTTAGAGTTGCAATACGTCACAATAATTTCTGTCTGAGCTGTTTATTTTGAAAGTGGCGTGTGTCACTTTGCTTTTAAATCGAGACATTTAAGAATTTGCGTTTTAACGTGTCTAGAAAAATTGATGCCAACTTTCGAGAAATATATTTCGAAAATATATTTTTTTCAAATAATTTCGTACGGACGTTAACGCATTGTCATTTTTCGTTAGTATAAAGTAATGACGTCACTTTCAAAATAAATGATTCAACTTCGTTTTCTCAACGACATTTTCAATGGCTTCTGACATTAGTTATATGTCAGTTATTGTCATTTCATGTCAACTCATTCACGAAAATTTATCTGTGGCCACCAGGATTAACCCAGATCTCGATTCGATACTCAATTTCTGTTGATTGACAAATATCAATCTATTTGATCCTACGAATCTAAATCCAAAAGTCATGCTACGAATTCCGGTTCTTAGAATTTTTACACACACACAAAAAAAATGAAACTTTTTATACATGTATATATGAAATAGGTAACAAGTAATTATGAGACAAATGTAATTTAAAACAGAAACTTGTTCTATACATTATATAAATTATTGTTTTATATTGTTTCCTTTTGATATTATAAATGTAACGGCTTTCATTATTATTTTAAACAATAACTTTTACATAAATAAAGTGCAAAGCAAATGAATTTAGCTTCATACATATATATATCTGATTTGAACTGTAATATGTCATGTAATACCTAATAAGATTAATTAAAACTGATAATAATGTAAATAATGTTTTTTAAATAAATGGAGTAAATGAAGGAAAGGTTATATATATAAGATAAAATATGAAAATTATCAATTGCATATTTGTGTAATCTTCAACATATGTACGTATGGAAACGAATTACAATTATCATGACTTTATGCAAGAAATGTACAAAATGGGAAATTCAGACATTTATTTATACATTCTTACGAGTTTGATTGCATCAGTGCGAAATACAAGATGTCGATTCTTTGTTCTCTATAAACAAGTTACATATAGCTATGTAACATGCGCTCAAAAACTTTCGCAATAACAAAGTGAGCAATCCGAATATCATGTATCGATTGTTTCAACATTTTTAAATAAGCGAAGATCAATATCTATTGTTTAATTTCTGTTATTGGAAAAGATGTCAAAGCTATTAAAAAATTTAATAGAATACAAAACGGTCTCGAAACGCAAAGTGGTTATTAAATTCGTTAATATGTTTACACGAGTCTGGCTTATTATCGAGGCATAATTCTCTTTTGAATTAATTTATCGATTTCTCTCCCCGAATTTGATAACCCCTGCGTTACAGAACTTTTTCAGAAGCTCGTATATTTCGTTATTTAGAACTGTGTCGTATCGAATGGTCTTGATATTTCTTATTTTTATACCTAGAGTTATGTTATATTGCAATTGACATTCGTTTGTTTATAATAATCCATGTTCAGATGGAGCATCATTCTTCAAATTGATTGACTACAGTCGATCAAGCAATTTGCACGGATACAATTCTAATTTCTCAGAATCGTTCCTGCAATCAAACAGATTTTTTGCAGTCGAACACCTCATGAAACAATTTCTTAATGTTCTTTGATTAGAACAACATTGAATTTCATCAATGTGTAAAACAGTTTTTATAGCGACAGGACGTTACATTCGCAGTTTGATACAAACATTAGAATCGTTACATTGATTTATCGCGCGCGCGCGCGCATGTGTGTATGTATGTGTGTATCTGTGTGTGTGTGTTTTTAGACGAATTTAAAAAAGACGATACAATTTGTTGAAAACTCAGCGAAATGTGGCGTTCAAAAGAGTTTAGAATAGCGTAGGCACTTTTAGGAAAATGGATGAGTGTAAAATGCAAGAACAACCAAGATCAATGTTCGCCTTCGATAAATCTTTCGGAAGTTCAACTTTTGGATTTTCCTCTTCGTTGTTCTCGCTTCTGAAATAAATGACACTTGTCTTCCATGCGAGGTTAGAGAAACCTCATTATTGCGGTGAAACATTACGATTATCTAAGTATAGATCGCAAACCGTTTTGATTTTTTACATAACAATTAACTCTTTCTTTTTTTCTCGCGAATGCAAAACTTCTCACTATTGTATTTTTAAGAAACTTTTATACAATGGACGTTATAATTGTATGACGTTATTAAAAGTTTCGATCATTTTTGAAGAGAGTGTAGAATATAAATTTTTATTATGTCTTTTTTACACGTTTACACTGCGTAAATATTCGTAATGTACTTGATGCTTCTCGAGATCTTTTAATTTTTCTTTCTTTCACGTTTATATAATTTTCAATGCAACTGCAAACAGTTAAATACGTATACAACATAAACTGTTTACGAAGTAAAATAAATTATTACAAATGAATTATCAAATGAAGTGTTAAGTATTTCCTTTCATTAAAAAATGATTGTTTTCAAAAGTGTTACTTGATTCATTTTAATTCGCTTTCTAATATATTTTTTTAAAGTAACGACTAAATAGGTATATATATATGCAGAAAATTTATAATTATTATTAAAAAATGCATTATTCAATTATATTGACAATTGCAACAATAAATACATTAGAAGGAAGAAACATAAGATAAAACATCACAGCGAGAATTTTCGTACCTAATAAGGAATAGTATCATCTGCACTATTTAAAAAGACCTTCTCATCACAAAATTTGATTTTAATGATTATCGTTGTCCAATTAATTCAGAATGATCTTAAATTTAATTTTTAGGTTTAAATATAATATTTTAGTTTTAAATATACAGTTTTTCAAGTTGCAAGTACGCGCCCATATGCTATTACAATGATTATCAGTCATCAAGCATTTCATTATAAAGTTATAAAGTATAAAGTTCCAATTTATAAAAAGAATATTTAGAATATTATTGCTTGATACGTTGATAATCAAATATAACATAAACATAAATGTTTATTAGGATTCTTCTTTTAAGTAAGGCAAAGAACAGATGCTAGATCTAAAGGCATAGTTCGATTTGATTTGATTAAATAGTCGGAAAAAAAGTTTTAGAAATATATTATTATTGTAACAGACTTTTGCAAATTGGTTTCTTTACACGACACTGTCAACGTTTCTGACGGTAAAGCAGCCCGTATTGTACGTTTTATTATTAGATCTCAAGTCAGAGTATAATCCGATAATTTTTAATAACCAATTTGATAAATTTAAATTATCTTTTGAGACAAAAAAAAAAGTAACTGAAAATCACTATAATACATATGCACGCATATACAATTTGGAATTACTTGACAAAATTTTTTTTAGCAAATAAAAATTAAAATATTATTTCGTACAACTAATAAATAAAATGGCGAGTGAAGAATCGGTTTCATTTTGAAGAAATACAACAAAATTTTTTTTATATGTACCGAACATTTTTCGATAGAATAATTTTTAATAATCATTTATAGTTCAAAACTTAAGAAGATTGTAGTTTTCTTTTAAAGTGATTTTATTTTTTTTTTAACAAAAGTATTTTATTATGTTTTTAGATCTAATATTTTCGATAGTATAATATTTTAAAGAGCTACTACTATAAAATAGAGAAAGGAAGAAAAATAGAAATAGAAAAATAGAATCAAGTTGATAAATTAATAATTTAACTTATTAATAATTTAACTTAAGAAATAGAACGTTACTCAGAGATAGAATTTCTGCATTTATATTAAAATTTTGGTTAAAACCATTCCATAATTTATATATAATTTATGTATAAATCGAGACAAATGAATCAAAATGCTAAAATTATTAACCTTTAATAATATTAGTATAATTTTCTAAACGTGTTAGTAAAAAGATGCAATGCATGATGTTTATTTTTGAATTAATGAGAAGAATTCAATAGTTATAAGTAACTATGTTGAAAAATAATTAATTAATAAACATATGCAATGATAATAAAACAAAATAAAAAATTTATGTGATTTTGTGAAGTGAAGGTCTTCGATTTGTAAAGGTTTCTGAATTAAAAAAGTTTCACGTTAGACCAATCATTTTTTTTCAACTTTCTCGAAGGTTTCTTATTATACGTTAAACCTGTTTATTATCTACATGTTTCTCTTATCAACCTAACCACCAAATAATTGCTTTTCGTTGACCGTTTAAAGTTGCCTAACATTTTCTAAATAATTAGTACTAACTGATTAGCTTATTAATAATATCTATATATGCATATAATATAATACATGTTCGTTTTTTCCGAATTATCTATACCTTCAATGGTAAAATACTTCATTTATAGTATGTTATATTTTTCTACTCATATGTTTTTTTATCAAATATCTAAGTACACATATGCGTGCGTGTCACGTTTGCATTGGGAACGAAATGCATGTCAACAGAATATACTCTGATTTCTTTTTTATATCAAAACAGTATAGGCCATACGACGTCAATGGTTAAAGTTTTTTTAAACAAGATTTAAATAAATATTTGGATACGTATATATCCATAGAAAATAAATACTGATATATTTAACTGGGACTTTTATGCCATTACTTTGACGATAATACGAGTTCCATGGATGTGTTTATATATTTCTGGGTAAATTATAAATAAATTATATCAAAAAGCAATAGAATGTAATTTATATGGAGAATTCTCGAATAATATAATACATTTTTTTGATTATTTTAAATATTTTCATCCAAATTTTCCTTTCAAAAATTATTATTAATGATTAAAAAAGGACTCGAAATAAACAGTAAAAAATTTTTCTAACTCAATCTTGTCCAAAAAGACTTTCACTTTGATTCTAGAAGTTAATTAAAATCAGAATCACAACATTTGATAATATAGCTTAACAATGCAACAATCATTCAGGTATAATTTACAATTCAATTTAAGAACCAAATAAATTCTAATTTCTACTACTTTTTGGTCTTACATATCTTAATTAGCAGAAAGAAAAACCAACTTTCAGATACTTGACTTTTACATTAATGAACACAATTGAAATTATTTTATTCGAAACATTATGTATTTTCATATTAAGATAAACAAGCGTGGAATATTAAGTAAATTAAACACAGAGATATTAAAGGAATTATTAAATTATATATATATACTGCTACGTACAAAACAATAAAACAAAAGTAATTTCATGCTTCCTTAACATTATTTCCTTTGAATCTTATTTGAATATTTCTTGAGTATTTTATATGTAGGCATGTTTCAAAGTTTGACAATAAAAGTTTGTCGTACAAAAAAAAAAAAAAAATAGAAACAAAAAAACATAATTTTTGAAACATTTCATCGCATAAATTTTTGCATACACTTCTGTTTAAAAGTCTTGGGATACTTTTTATTTTGAATATTCAGTATATTTATCGTAGATAAATATTTTTGTACATCTGAAATGTCGCTTCTTTGAAGTTTGAATTTAGCAATTATCAATTATTAATTGTATTTAAGAAAAAAAAATTGGCTGTAAACCATGCTGTAAATAATAAAAATACTAAAACTTTATCGTTAACTATCAGGAATGATTAGAATTTGTGATTTTCTTACGTGTTTTTAAAAGTTCTCTGAGAGTTGTTGGAAATCTTTCTTTTCATCAATTTTTTAATGCATAAATCAATTAAAAATCATAATAATACCACAACAATTCCTAGTTCTAGGAATTTTTGAATTTTTAGAGTGATAATTATTACAAACTTGGAATTTGGGAAAGATGTACTGAATCGTGTAGAAATAGTTACTTCAATTGAGTAAATGATATATCGAAGATCAAAATTTATATTTGAAAAACCATATTTCATATGTATTAATTTAATGTAATATAATTGTTATTATATTGACACTTATATTAACACGTGCAGTATCATTTAATTTTTTTTTCAATTTTGAAACAAATATGCAATTCCTATCCTGAGACTTTTAAATGGTGTGTAAATAAGATGGAATTAATGACTCGAACGGTGAATTTAGTATCTGAGAGCGTGTATATAGTATGTGCAATTTCACTTCACACGTTGAAAGATAAACATAATTTTCATTTTCAAACATTTCCTCATACTTATGCTCAACTACAATCGACGAATTTATTATTTACCAAAACTGTAAGAAGTTAACGTCTTAATATCTGGTGATAAATGTGGTATTAGTTATTGTTTCTTTGAAAGACTATGTATACGTAATTCAAGATTTTCTGTTCTCTTCTGTAGAAACATTAATAAAATCTTAACAACTTCATTACGAGTTGAAAAAAAGAAATATATTAAATTTTTGTAATATCTTTGTATAAGCACAGCAATATACGTATAGTTTCGCAATAAACGTTAATTTCAATGCAGATGAAAATATACGGCGATATATATTTTGTTTCTATTTATTATTTGATGATCCGGATTGTTGCGCCTTTTTGATCCCAGAATTTTATATCATTTGATTTCTATCCGCAAGAGGTTGCAAGATAATAAATCAAGAGATTGGTTTGGCACTTATTGAATTAAAATATGATAGGCATAAGCATACAATTTTTTCCTTATTTCTTCTACGATGTAAAAATTCATATGGCATTCTATGATTCTTTTTCACTGTTGTGTAACATAGCTATACAGCATTTTCTACGTGTATTTACCCAATACTTCTCATTTCAACTACTTACGCTTATTAAAAGAATACAGCGTTTGATCATTTAACTTTGGAGCAGGGATCGAAAAAATTAAAAAGATTCTGTTTAAAATATGGATCGTACAACTTTTTCGAAAAATGTTCTTACATTTTTACAAATCTCGATAAGAACAGATAAATGTTCTTAAAAATAAAAGTTTCAGACAGAATATAAAAATGAAAATTTTTATATTGAAAAAGGAACAAATAATTTGTTCATCAATATTAAACATTGATATTATTCGATGAACAATGCTCGAATATAAAAATGTATTTTTAATTAAATATCCTAAAATAATAATAACTTCCGCGGAAATTCTATTATACAGATTCTTTAAAATATCTATTCCATAAGAACACTGTTTAGAAGTGTTCCTAAGTGTAACATTTCTATAAAAATTCCGCAAGAACAAATATTATACGAAATACGTAAGCTAGAATAAAATTTTTTAAAAAGAACCTGTTAATTTCGATTCCTGCTTTGAAGTAATGTACGTATTATAAGTTATGCCTTGTTTTTTATTAGGCTGGTTCACTAGCGAAGCTAGCAATCGCGTACGATCATTTTTATCAGAAAGATCACATCTCCACTGTCAACTTTGTATATTGAGAAAAATGAAAAATTGTGATTTATCACTCGATGATAATTTCCTTCTCATTCATCGACATTTTTGTTTATTTTTATATTTTAATTTATACACTTTTATGTAAGTCCATATGTAATTGTTATGAACTTATAACAATCCAACAAGGTTATAATGTTTCTTAGCATTTCAATAGATATTAATGAGATTTTATTAGAAAAATATTGCTAAATTTGATTACTATAAAATTGAAACAACTAACAAACATATAACGTAAAAAATTGAAATTAACTGACATAATTCAATTAAATCAATGTCGATTTAATTAATAAATAAATGTTATTTATGAGTAAGCTATCTGATGTTTAGAAGCATTATTCATAGGAGAAGGAAAATTCATATAGGGATCAACGATTTTAATATACATAAATTTTGTATTCTGTATCTTATAATTTTAAGACAAAAGATCACACTCCTCTTAAGTCTTCAATAAATGCTGTACTCTCATTTTCTGACCTTTTATTAAAAGATAAGCTAAATTTCTAGTTTAGCGGCTTTTCCCAATTTTGACTATTTCTGCCTACCATAATTTTTTTAATATGGCGTTTTTTTTTTTTTTAAAGTAACAAGAACTATATAACTTTTTCGATCTCTTCTGATTGATTTTCTTGTTTTAAAATGAACCTCTTAAAGAAATGATAGCGAAATAGCCAAAATTGGGAAAAGCTGCTAAACTAGAAATTCACTAAAGATGCTTTCATTGTATCATATTTTCTAGAAAGTATGTTTTTATTGTTATTCAGCTATAATAGTGTAATTATTCAGTCGTTAATACTGAAATTTTATGTTAAATTTGTTCTTAAATAATCGAAAAGATTTTCTTTCATTTCTTTTTTACATTAGGACCTCTAAAAATTAATGATCTACTAATTGATAAATAAAAACTGCAAATTTCTTTCGATTAATTCAGATGAAATGATAGAATGCTGTGCCTATGCATTATATGCGACACATCACTATGAAACCAGCTCTAATAAGAAACCATTAAAATCATTGAAAATAATTGATTACTGTAAATTTTAAGAGACTTTCACATTTGATCTTATGCACTTAGGAAATTGTTGAAAAATATTCAAAATATTCGAACTTGTAAAAATTTAACCATGGAAAAAGAAAACGTGCAATTTTACTTAATACTATACGAATATACTGTGTATTAAATATGTCATTCGCTAATAGAATATTGAAATTTTTTTGTCAGACGAATTTCGTTTCATTATATCTCAATTTTTTTTTTGTTTTTTATTGCATCCAAACATCATCCAAATTATTATTTTTTAAAATGTATATTGTAAAAAAGTGTTTCTGGTCATTTTATTTACATTCAAATAAATATTAATTAAAATTAATAGTAAGAATAAAGAAAATGATTTTTGAACATTGGTTTTTATCATATGTTTCATGTTTCATATTAATCAACTGTGTTCATATATTTTTTAAAAGTTATTTGAAATATCAGTTGTAATATTCCACTTCATCATCAACAGAGAAAGATAATACGACTAAATAAAAAATTATTCAGCGATAAAGATTCTGAAACACGATCATCAAGTAATAGAATGTATGTATGAATGTGTGTGTGTGTGTTTGTATACATGTTTAAAAATGTTAAATTAATGAATAGAATATCGTATAATATCGATTTTAAGCACAATCTAAAATATTGTAATTTAAGGTAGAAAAATGCGGATTCCATTTTTACTACTTCACTATTTCATTACATCACATTATACTCAAATTCAGATAAATTATTCTGTTCGAACAATGTTTTTTCATTATGTCATTTCGGAAGTAATCCAATATATCAGAGAAAACATAACAGAATGAATTTTTCTCATTATAATAGGATGAATCGTGAGATATTAAAGGTGAAACTTATTTTATTGTTCTCGACGACATGTATGTATAATATGAAACTATTATTTTATATCGCATAAATAATATCACAAACAGAAACTATATTTTTGTAATACTAAATATTTTGAAGTTTTGTAGTTTATAAAAGCTATTTATAAAAATAAATAGCTTTATGCATCTATAAATTTCCATGAATGTACAATTATTACATTTGAGTTTTATAAACTAATTTAATTGCCATATTATTTATTATTGCAAATAAATTTATATAAGCTAATCCCTACTAGATTTAATTTATTAAATTTAGGTCACTGAACAATATTTCATGCACCATAATCTAATCAACTAAATTTTATAACTAAAAATTTATTGTCCAGCAACTTTAGCATTGAAAAATATACAATATGTATATATATATATATATATATAATATGATTTATTCTTTTTAATAGATAATTGTTTGATTTAGTGTCTTCTGATATTACCAAAATTCTAGAAAGTTATATATTAATGTTTAACGATTCATCCTATTGTGCACACAAATTGAATTTTGCTTATATTTATTTATCCATTTATCAAAGAATAAATCAAAATTAAAATGAATAAAAACAGATATTTTTATCCAATCGATCGATACTTGTTTCTTGTATGTTAATGTAAAGTTCAGGAAATATACTTCTTTTCTTTATACGAATTTTCAGGAAAACGTCGATAACGTTAGAATAAAAGTAGAAGAAACATAATATATAATATTTTACATAATATATCCGATTGCAGTTCATATTATCGTACAAAATCTATTAAATTGCTTCATAAAAGTTTGTTATTTTACAACTGAAAGTTTACAGCGAAAGCGGATTTTAAGTTTACAATTTTTTAGCTCATTTACGAATGAATAATGTTCATGATCGCGCATGCTAAATCCTATGTGTATCATACTAGCGTTGAAATTCGAATTCAGTAAATTTAAACGTATATTTGCATGTTATTTCAATCATTGCATTTTCTAATATACATAAAATTATGAGAGTGAATTATAATCTTTAAATTTAGTAAATTAAGATTGTTAATGAAATTTCATATCAATCAGTGAGGATTATGACTTATGTATTTTCTCAATCAGTAAGAGTATTTGTAGTATTTTGAAATTATAAAGTAAAAGTAAAATCTAAAGTAAGTACGATTTAAAAATGTACTCTACAAATGCGAAGACGGTATTTATTAGATATACGAGACTAAAAACAGAAAATGCTAAAAACTGAATTTTATCTATCAGAAAATGCAGTAATTTTGATTATTATAATATTGATTGAAAATTAAAATATACATAGTATCGCTTCATTATACAGAAAAAGAGTAGAAACGTGTTGTGCAACATACTAATTGATGTTTCTGCTCATGATCTGCTCTATTACTAATTGTAAGTTGAAAACGTACATTTGTGTATAATCTACTTTTGTATTTAAATATAAATACGACTTTCTCGATCTGCGACACATTCTCTCTCTCTCTCTCTCTCTCTCTCTCTCTCTCTCTCTCTATATATATATATATATATATATATAGAGAGAGAGAGAGAGAGAGAGAGAGATTTATATATTATATATTATAATACTTAGAAACTGATTTTCATCTAAATTTATTAAATAAATTTGATAAAGGTACTATAACAAAGTTTCCTAATTTGTCACATTATGCGTAACTTAGCAAACACAAGAACTCGCAATGTAAATGTTTTGTACAAAACACTTTGTCTTTATTAGAGTAGATATACAATGTTAAGTTACTAAGATTTAAATATATACAGGCTGCGTCACAAAATAGTTCCCATGATTTTTTAAGTAATTTTTTGATGGTTTGGTAAAAAGGTCTTAAATAAAAGTTAAATGGTTGCAGTAAACAAAATTTTTCTTTTACTAAAAAATCAAGATCTTGATTTTTAAAAATGGTACTGTGTATTTTTGACTTCACAGTATTGTAGCTGATATACACTATCTTTCTCATGATCTTGAATTCGACAATATGTAACGACAGGAATGGAAATCAATTTGAACATTTACTTTCGTAATTGGATACATTGTTTGTCATAAATAAAATTTAATTTTCATTTACTTGTGTTATCGCGTGTATATAATCCTTTGATTATCTATTATCGAAAGATCCGTAACGATTTTTGAATTCAAGGTTATCAGATTTTGAATTCGTCCTAACATCAGTTACAATATAGAGTCAAAAATACACAGTGCAAAAAGGTAACCTTGATTTTTTATGAAAAAAAAAATTCTTTGGGAATTTCGTGTATTAATAACGCGTAACTTATAACTAACTGAAGATTATTTAAATTTTGTTTGAGACTCTTTTTGCCAAAGCATTGAAAATACCGAAAAAATTGTAGAGATTATTTCGTGATACATCTTGCATATATACCATACATGTAACAGTGTAAAAAGTACAGAAATAATAAAACAAAAGTACTTTTTATCGCAAAAAATAACGTTCAGAAATGTAGTTTTGTTCAATTTTAAAGATATATCGTAATTGGTACTTGAAGTTTTTGACTGTAATAATAAACTAACTGCATTGCTAGTGAATTCCAATATTGATACGCTATTTTTGTATTAAGACAGTCTTCAGCTAAAAATTTCAAATACCAATGTATCTGCGTTGATTCGGAGATAAAAAAATAAAAAAGAAAAGAAGAAATATCAAAACAAAAACAAGTCGTCTTGCCATATGAAAATCGAAAGAGGAAATGACATGTGAATAAGAAACGGTATTCTCGTTCCTCGGCTTCGGCAACATCTTCTCGACTTGGCACTGAAGGAAGTTACATAGCGACAAAGGGCGACCTTAACCTTGTCATTGTCGGGTCGCATCAAAATAGGCCGAGCTTTGTCCTCAAGAACTCCTTAATAGGGACATAGTATTGGTTCTTCAGAGCCACCATTTCTGGTGTCTTACGCAAGTTATTGAAAAGCGTCGTGTCTGTCTCGAATACCATGACGATCACGATAAACAGAACTGTGATCGTAAGCATAAAAACTGGAATGAAAAGCCTTGTGATTCGGAGATTTTTGTGCCTCAGTTTAGTATTTAAACGCCGACTTGGTTGCCGTTGATGTTGGAATTGCTGTTGTTGCTGCTGCTGTTGCTGTTGTTGAAGACAAACTTTCGAATTCTGAAGTTTCTGCATTTGTGGCACTGGGGTCACCGAACGACTGAGCGGTTTGCCAGACGCGTCCAATAGTTGACTTTCTGATGACGAATGATCGAAAGAATCTCTAAAGTAATAGTCGTTAATTACACCTTCGTGTTGACCGACTGAAACAGAAATTTCCAAAAATTTTTAGTAATGATTATAAATTATAAATTTTTAGTAATGATTATAAATTATAAATTTTTAGTAATGATTATAAATTTCAAGATGATGAGACATGATCTTGCTATTTGTGAATGTTATTACGTATGAAGATATAAATGAATTTATTGACAACTTCTTTTTTTATTTTAATTAATAAATTTAATGTAACTATCATAGATGTAACTATCTTCGTTACATGTACATAGTATTACAAAATCCCTAAATGAGTTTTAATAAAATTTATTTTTCATTTATAGAGATAAAAATTAATTAATTATTATTAATAAGATTTATAACAAAGCGAAAGTAAGATGGACTTGAAACTATATATGTATTGTAAAATGATTAGAGAATGGAACGATTCCTTTAATAAGTAACAGTACATTTTTCAACTATCCATATTTTATATTATATATATATATATATATACACATTATTATATTAATTGCAAAAAAATACGCCAACTACGTGCTTTATTATAATCTTCTCGCACATTTTCTTCAGAATTTTTGTTTTTCATATTATATTATTCTTGCATTGTATATTTGCTTTATGTTATTACAGAACAAATATCTTCCTGAAATAAAAGTAATTGAAAGTTATAACATCCTTTGTTATAACTTTAACATACTTTGAAGATCAATGATGAATGACTATTTAAAAAAAAAAATGAAGATAATATAAGAGATACATTTATACAAAACTTTTAAACGATCTAAATTAAGTGTCATTAACTTGATTAAGCATGCGCGTTTTTATTCCAACTAGATTGTAGTCCAACTAGATTAAACCTATTTTATTCCGAGTATGTACTTAACATTGCACTATCTGATTACTATTTCTTTCCAACAGTTGCTTCTTCCAATGAGGACGAAAAATTTAGTACTCAGAAAAATAATATCAAAAAATATTCTAATAAACAGCTAACAGAATTTTACATCAAAGTTTTACGGTATAGTAGCCGTTAAGGAAAAATGAAAAGAAATTGTGTGGAAAGAAGAGATAATTATATTTTTTTCACACCATCTAAGGATAAGCTCAAAATACCTCTAATCCAATATGGCTATCGCAGCTAAATTTTCGGTTAAAAATAAAAAATATGCCGATATGCTTGATTTCTTTCGTTACAACGATCAATATTCGTTATGGTCAAAATTACATGTAGTAGTACACAAAACTGTAATTAAATATATACTATCAATATGTTCCAACATATGCTTTCATTCTGCTTGTCTCATGCACAGTTCGTCGATAGTATAAAATATATTTCACTAAAATAAATGAGTAATTGCGATAGTAACAATAAAAAATATTTGCAAATGATTTGTTGTTAGAATTGACGACTGTTATTTTATTAGATTTTAAGATTATTTTACTACAGTGTAAAAATTTACAGTGTCAAAATATCGAAAACTCTGAATCATGAATGTTAGAATAATATATTTATGTTCTACTTATACGTTTTATTTATAGCTTATTACATTAATATATACAATAAAGAAGTGGATAATTTATAATGATATGAAAACAAGCTGAAACAAATGAGATAAAATAATACCAACTTGAAATTAAGATCTAAAGTGAAATCTTCATTATACAGAATTATTTTATATATTGAAAGAGAATCAAAACAAAATATTCCTTAAAGTTTTATACAAAAATATTCTTTAAAACTGGATAATCTTGGATAAGAATAATTTAATAATATATTCAAAAACTACCCATTAAGGAACGTCATTGAAAAGCTTCCATTTTTTTCATTAATCAGTTATTAAGTTGATCATTTGCTAGAATTTTTAGAAAATGAAATTTTTCAATTGCCTAACAAACAAAAAATATTTTATAATAACTTCTCAGTATTTAATAATAATTTTCTTCTACATACTTAAAAACCAGCGAATATTTTCTGAATAAGTCACAAAATATTAGTTATCGATTATATTCATTCAATAAATTCTACTATGTTCAATAAAAAAAAGGAAATTTAATGTATACAAACATTAAATAAATTATCGTTAATGTATACAAACATTAAATCAATTATCGTTAATGTATACAAACATTAAATCAATTATACGTTTTGAATATGGAATATGGAAAGCTTTAATAATATAATTTGATTAGGCTAAAAATATGTATGTTATTGATAATTTTCATCACAGATAAATTATGTTAGTATTTAATAATATTTTATTAATTACATAAAAATAGTAATTTTCAAATAATCTGAAATATAGTCGGTTATAGATAGTATAAAACCGTATCGATTGACATAAAATTTAATTTGATTCAATTAAAAACTAAGAATTTAATACAAATTACATTTAAGAACAAATGTTTACGAACTTTAACATATTCTTTATAAATACTATTATTTCTTACATTAATACTTGCATTTCTTACAATTTCAATTTAAAAAAAAAAAACGCATATAAGCAATTATAATTATAATAGTTATACTTTTCGTTAGTAAATTTCAATGGTATACATAGTATTTATAACATTACTATTTTTTATATAAATGAGTTTGTGGACTGAAAGAGATCTTATCTATTTGAAAATTTGATAAAATACATTCAATATTGTTTTATGGATTTTTGAATGTATAATTTATTTTGTTCTTGAGTATGGAATGTCACAATTTTTTTGTATACAGGGTGTTCCCGAAATTATAGTAACATTGGCCAGTGTGTGAGTCCACATGTAAAAATATGTCGAAAACAAAAATAAAATTTTTGCATATGATGCTTCGTCTTTCAGAAAATCGAGCATGAAAATTTATCAAATATACTTGAATTTAATATTTTTAATTCTAAACGTGACAGAAAAGAATAATTAACAAAGGGTTATTCTAAGAAAATGAAAAAATTTTTTTGTAAAATGCTTTGTTTTCGAGAACATCGAAACGAGTTTGTAAATTTCTTTAAGTATGCGTATGTTAAAGCAACTTACAAAATACGTATCCAGTCTATTTTCTTAAAAATGAAGCTAGAAATAAAAAACTTTATTCTACACTTTTTACTTATTTTTGCACATAGGATAATCTCTTATTAATTATCCTTTGCTGGAATTAGTTAAATTCAAGTATATTTTGTATTATAAAGTATATTATAAATTGAAGTATCATATGGAAAAATTTTATTGTTTTTTCGACATATTTTCATATGTACAATCACATTCTAGCCGGTTATGTTGCGATTTCAGGAGCACCCTATATTTTGTAGAAAGTAAACTATTAGACATTTTGTTATATTTGAGGATTACTATACTTTCTGTCGCTTATGTTGTCCTACGTTACGTTGTCATAATGAGATGTCTGTCAGATTTCAACAAATGTTAGTAATTAACCTGGTAACACATATGTGGGCTTCTAAAACGGAAATATTTACGTGGGATGTTCGTGTACATCTAGTAAAAAGGTAATATTTGACTGATCATAATATATAAATATCTATATCTCTTACTATTTCTTCATAAAAATGACATTAATACATATATATAATACATATGAATATGTATAATACATATGAACAATTTGTATATAATACAAATTAATTTTACTTCAAAGAATCCAAAAAACAATATGTGTAGCTGGATAAACTATAATCTAATTATCAAATCAGTCCACTGAATCGTGTGTGCTGCCAGGTTAAATAACTAAGTAACACATACGTTTTATTTTTTATTTTTAACTTATATTGATTTAAAAAAGTTTTTTAGATTTCTTATTATCTACCGTCAAATATTTTACAGAGGTATTATGTCCCGAATTTAAATATCAAAAATCTAAGATGAACTAAAGGGAAAAGTCCTTTAGTGATTTGCTCATTTTTACTTCAGGAAAAAGAAAGGTTTCATTTTCTACATTTTTTCCCCTATTTGATTTTATTCAATTCAAGAAAGTAACAGAGATCAAACCGTAGTTTGACACTACAATGTCTAACTGTAATCAAGTTTCGATCTAATGCTTGCACTGCTACAAAAGACTAGCCTTTTAAACAATATCTTTAATATATAATATAAATATATTTAATATAATATATAAGATAAATATATAATATAGATGATAATAAATGATCTTATAAGATGATAATGTGGATAATAATAATAGATGATATGGATGATAAAATAGATAATAACATGAATAAATGTAAATAAATAAGTCGAAAAACGAAAACTTTTTTGTTTCTTTTTTTCAAACTGGAGCAATCTTTAAAGGACTTTAAAGGATTATGTTAGTTTATCACTTTATGTTAGTTTATCATTTTATGTTAGTTTATCCTACATGCTCCTGAAGTTTTGACATTTCAATTTGAGACATATTGAGCTAATTTTCTACATGTTATGTACAAAATATAGCAAATTATGTTTTGATCAGGTCAAATCCAGCTGTCTAGTACTTTGAGATAATGTGCATGTCGATACTTCTAAAATTTCCGGCTATATCTACAAAAAATTAGTATAAAATATTTATCGAAATTTGTCAGTAATTCATAATGGAATATTCAACGCAAGAAAAGATCGATATGATATTCATTTATTGTAAAAGTAACTAGTGTTTAAGAAAAGAAATTCGAATGTACAAAGATACATTTCCTAATGTAATTGTCCATCACGAAATACATGCGTAAAGGTGGTCAAAAATTTTCGTCAAACTGGCAGTGGCGTGAAAAAACATCTAATGCCTAAAACTGTTAATAACGAAAAAAATAAAGGAATTGTTGTAGTTAAAATTAACGAAAATCCATATGTGAATCTAAGATAACTTGAGTGTAAATGTGGTATTTCTAAAACTAACATAATATGAATATTATGAAAGAAAAATTTCTCCAGTATCTCTATATCAAGATCTTCACGGAACAGATTTTATAAATCCTATACATTTTTCTCAGTAACGTTTGCAGCAATACAAAATTGACCAATCATTCTTTAAAGAAAAAAATTTTAATTTTTGGACATCAATGTCATTTCAAAGTTACGTTTTTTACATATTTAAATGTATTTTTTTTTTCAGATATACGATGTAATAAAAAAAGTACATAATTTTTGATTAGGAAATGTAGGTATCTTTGTACACTCGAACTGCTTCTCTCAAATACAGATCATTTTTACCATAAATAAATACCATCTTTAAATAAAAATAAATAAATAAATATCGATCTTTTCTTGCGTTGAATATTCCATTATGAATTATTGATAAATTTCAATACATTGATCGGAATTTCAAACTACGAGAAGTGTTCGCGCGCGTATGTAGCGTGGCGAGATCGTGTTTGATAAGTGGACTGTATGTGTATTCGCGCGCTGAAATATCAGGGGGTTTTCCCCTCGTGGTAGTTTTGTGTCGCGAGAGAGTGAACCTTATTGCTCGGAAGTTAAACTAATTCTAACTTGTAAGCCGAAGGAAAGCACGGACGGTTCCCTCTCTTTCGGTTCCCTCTCCTTCGGCTTCGGAAAATCGCAGGCCGAGGATGGGGTACGAAGGTCGGATGTACGTTGCCGTCTTAGATGATCTTGTGGGCCCGTGTTCTTCACGTGTTCGGAAAGGTTGGTTCCATGCTTCAATCCACGGTCGAGGGCCCTGTCTGCTCAGAACAAAGCTCAGCCAGATGGCCAGGGTTTTCTGGCGACGCAGGCCTGCTCAGGGTACTTGAAAACTCACAAACTTTCCCCGACGCACCTGCACCCAGACAGTGGGTATTGTAGCATGGAAACTCTCCCGAACAAGAAGAGATTATCACAGTCTCGGTTTTGTCGTACCGTACAGCAACGATAGAATATCTCTCATAGATAGCTCATGCAGAGATAGTGGTAGTATAAGTGTTAGTTACAATAGTGCGGATTCTCAACACACGGATTTTAAGTATAACTATGGATACACCGATTAATTAACACCAATCTTCCGAAACTTTTGAGTACAAAGGTTCCTTAAATTCAAACCTAACTGAAAATAACAGAAACAATTTCACAAAATCTTACTCCTACGCTGCGAAACTCGACTCCCCATCCACCAAAGACCAAGCTATTACCATTCACGCAATTTACGATCTAAGTGTCCAAAACTATGCTCTCGCAATAGGAAAATTAATTGGTTCCAAAGCAATAAAATACATTTCAAGAATTTCAAATAACCGAATATGTGCATACTTGGACAAAAAAGAAACACTTACACACCTAACTATTTCGTATAAATGAATTATCATCAACAAAAAACTGTAAATATAAGACTAATATTAACCCTGACTCAAAGGATAATATTCTCCAACGTCTCTCCAGTCATATCAAACTTCGAAAAAAAAATAACGTCAAATTATGTTTCAAAATATCAACACTCAAAGCAGAAATGACCGATCTAGAATATGCCCATATACTTAGCTTTAGAAGGTATATATAGATCTCGATGATACTAAAAAAATTCCATCCTCCTTTTTATTAACCTTTGAGGACACGACCTACCAAATTTTCTCCTCTGCTAACAGCCTACAGTGCTTCCTCTGTAATCAGAAAAACCATCTAGCGAAAGATTGCCTGCAAAATCAGGAATCATCAAATACATTAACTGATTAGATCAATTCAAACAAAAATTCAACGATTCCCCCATCAACATAATCTTCCAAACTGTTAACAAGAAGATACCCATTATTACCGAAACAAAAATAAATAAACCCAAAACAAATATAGACAAATTACCTACAGAGCAACCATCAAACTCTTTCAGTTCAAAAGTGTTGGCAACAATAATGTTTGATCGGTTGGTATAAATGATGAGAGAGTGTGGTATGAGTGAGACGTACTAGTATGAAAAAACAGAAGCATACGTTTCCTAAAACAATTGACATCTAGCGAAACTTTCAACAGGTTATGGGCCCAGAATGCTTCGCTATAACACGTGTATAATTATATTAAAAATTAAGACTAATACTTTGAACAATTAAAACCTTGAAAGAGTGTCACGTGTGCTGAACAAAAAATATTAAAATAAGAATAATAAAAAAAAGAGAAAAAACGTAGTGAAAGTAACATAGCAAACATAACCTCATCGGAAGTAGCCCACGTGGAGAAGCTACTAGACGCTGAGAATTTTTCATTGTGGAAATTTCAAGTCACTGTTATACTGAAATCATACAACTTGTATGAGACCGTAGAACAGGTGACTGAATCAAAGGACAGAAACGAGGGATGGAAAACAAGAGATGCAACTGCACAAAAAATCATTGTTACTACAATGGACAAAAAACCCATGATACACGTGCACCACGGCGAATGAAATGTGGACAAAGCTTCACACTATCTACTCGGCTCAACAAAAGTGCAATTTAATGCAAGAATTCTATTCTCTCAAATACAGCAAAGGATCTGACATGGGTGAGCATTTAAGCAAATTAGAGAATCTCGCGTTCAGACTAAGAATCCTGCAAATTGATCTCAGTGATGACATGCTAATATCAAAAATTTTGTCTACCTTTCCTGATGGTTTTGAGCATTTTGCAACGGCATGGAAGTCTAATTCTCAAGACAGAACATTGGCCAATCTAATGGCAAGACTCTTGGCAGAGGAAAACAGGCAAAATGCAGTAAGGGAAAATCCTATTACATTTGGTGCAACAGGGAAAAGGTGCTACAAATGCAACAAACCAGGTCACTTTGCACACAACTGTAGGACCAACATGCACAGAGACAGCATTCAATAAAAAACAAGGGGTGGAATTTTTAGGCAAGTAATACGGAAAGAAGTAATATTGGTGTGAACTGTGATATTTGTATTGGGTTGTCTGCAAAGTTCGTGCCGATTTTGAAGGAAAATTAAAACGCAGAAAATTTAAATTTTAATATACATTTATTAAGTTATATAGGTGCCATTCTGTTCTACAATCTTTCTCCATCTTTCAGGCAACTTGAAAATTCCGTCATTCCAGAATCTCTCAGATTTTTCAGCGAAAATCTTTTCTATGTGATTTTTTATCTCGACCAAAGAGTTGAAGTTTTTTCCATTAAGGGAATTTTGTAATGATCGAAATAGGTGGAAATCAGAGGGTGCGAGGTCTGGTGAATATGGTGGATGGGGTAGAACATCCCAACCGAGCTCCAACAACTTTTGTCGAGTTATCAAAAACACACGAGGCCGCGCATTGTCCTGATGAAACACGACGCCCTTCCGATTCGCTATTTCTGGACGTTTTTGTTCAATTGCTGTCTTTAATTCGTCTAATTGGGAACAATACTTCTCTGAATTTATCGTCTCGTTGTTTGGTAAAAGCTCATAATACAGGATCCCTTTCCAATCCCACCAGACACAGAGTATGACCTTCTTTGGCCGGCTTTTGGGGTGGCTAAAGGTGGTTCATTCCGCTTTCCCCAAGACCTTTTTCGCTTAACATTATTATAAATGATCCATTTTTTATCCCCCGCACTACTTGCTTCAAAAATGGTTGCGTTTATAGAGCGAGTCGCAAATGGAAATGCGATCCATCAGATTTTTCTCCGTTAAATCGTGGGGAACCCATACATCAAAACGTTTTATGTAGCCAAGCTTCACAAAATGCTCGTGGATGGTGGATTTTGACATATTTAACATTTCTGCTAATTCACGTGTCGTATAGCGTGGGTTATTCTCGATTAGTGTTTTAATCTGATCTTCATCTTTGGTAGAGGGCCTACCCGGGCGTTCTTGATCTTTAAGGTTGAAATCATCAGCTTTAAACCTAGCAAACCACTTTCACACAGTTCTTTCAGCTACAGTACCTTCGCCATAAACAGCGCATATCTTGTTTGCCGCTTGTGTGGCATTTTTGCCTTTCTGATAAAAGAAAAACATTAAATGCCTAAAATGCACTTTGTTTTCTTCCATATTCAAAGGCGTATAAAACTGACAAAAATTAACTTATCGTAACCAAATTTTTTTCCAAATGTGCCTGAAGTACCGTCTTTTACAATATGTACGAGTGTCATTTGTTTCAATCGTTCCGATATATTCAGACCTGTCCTTACGCCACCTACCAAAAATCGGCACGAACTTTCCGGACAACCCAATAAAAAAGATAACCATAATGAGGTAGACTGCTTCTTTCGCAAGAAGAGTAGCAAAAACATTTCTAATAAAAAGGTAGTTTTTCTGTGCGGTACCACAAGTCCGACAGAAAACTGGGTTATTGATTCAGGTGCAACAATGCACATGGTGAAGACGGATAAAAATTTTGAAAACGTAAAAACAAGTAAAATTGAAATTAACGCAAAGGAAAATCAACGAATGGAGTCCAAAGGAGTGGGAAACATGAACTTCAAAGAATGCCAATTAAAGGAACTGATACTAGTACCAGAACTCTCGACTAACTTGTTCTCAGTGAGTCAAATTACTAAAAACGGTGGGGAAGTAATATTTTCTAATGAGAAAGTAATAGTAAAACATAACAATGAAATTGCATTGCTTGGAGACAAGAACCAAAATGGACTACATGAGATAACGCTGCACGCAGAGAAACAAAATGTACATCTCACTAAAAAGAAGAGAAAAGAAAAACACACAGATGTGGCACGCCAAGCTAGGTCACGTGAACAAAGAAGCGATGAAGTCTTTACTAAAGTTATCAGAAGGTATAGATCAGAAATAGAAGGTACAGAAACAGAAATAGATAAAATGGACGATGTCTGTGAAATCTGTATGAAAGTGAAGTTTTGGTCATAACAGAACAAGAGCGAAAGAACCACTGAAATTAGTACACAGTGATGTATGCGGACCACTGGATCCTACAACATGGGATGGAAGGAAATACTTCATAACTTTTCTGGACGATTTTACAGGTTTCTTGGTAATTGCTCTGATTGCAAATAAAAGTGAAATGCCTGAAGAAATTAAGAACTATGTCAATGCAGCTGAAACACACTGGAATAAAAAAGTAAAGAAACTACGCTGCGATAATGGAAAAGAATATGCAAATAATGTTTGACTGGTGCAAATACAAGGGAATTGAATTAGATTTTACTACACCTCAACTTAACGGAAGAGCTGAAAGGACAAATCGAAGTCTTATGGAGAAAGCAAGAGCCTTACTGTTTGGATCAGGAATAGAAAAGACACTGTGGGAAGAAGCTTTCTATACGGCAGCTTTCTTATTCAACAGATCACCTATAAAATCTCAGGCAAGAATTCCAGTGGAAATGTGGACAGATAAGAAACCGGATCTTGAAACCATTTGGAAGCACTGCATATGTAAAGATACTTGGACCGTTAAAAAAATTGGATATAAGAAGTACGAAATGCCAAATGATAGGTTATGCTTTTAATGGGTATCGATTGTGGGACAAGTCAAGGAGGAAAATTGTCATTTCAAGGGATATGATAATAGAAGAGAAAAACTTTGAAGAGATCTCTTAAAAGCGATCATTGTCTGTTTAAAAAGAAAAACTCTGATCTAATATTAGCTGTACATATAGATGGTCTCCTAGTTGGCAGCGATGAAAGTGAAATGGTAGCACTGTTAAAAGAATTAGAAAACAGATTTGAAATGACAATAAAGGCATCCACGAACGTTTCTTGGTATGGAGCTGAATCAAACTGAAGATGGTATACGGTTGACTCAAAGCTGTTACACGGATAAGTGTTGAGCAGATATGGAATGGAAAACTACAAGCCAGTGTCAACACCAATAAACATTCAAATGGCCGGATAACGATGAAGAGAAATTCAGTAATTCTAACTTCCCATATAGAGAGACAATTGGCAGCCTGTTGTATTTTTCTACAAAGACAAGGCCTGATCTAGCTTACGCAGTCGGATACTGCAGCAGGTACATAGAACATCCAATGGATAGAAACATAATAGATTTAAAACATTTTAAGGTACCTGAAGGGAACACAAGACGACGGGATTGAGTATGAACGAGGAACCAGCGACAATTTTTTCTGGCATACTGTGACTCAGACTTTGCAGGAGATCACTCCTCCAAACACAGCACTTCAGGATACGTCATATGCTATGGGAATAGACTCATACTATGGACATCGAGAAAGCAGGCGATGTTAGCCACATCCAACAGAAGCTGAGTTCATGGCAGCCGCGGAATGCTGCAAAGATGTACGATATGTGAGGACGCTGATTGAAGAGATAATTGGGAAGAAAGTGCAAATAAAATTAAAAATAGACAACGAGAGTGCAATATCGTTAATCAAAAGTGGAGCCATTAACAGAAGGATTAAACACATAGACATTAAATACCGATATGTGAGCGAAGTGGTAAAAACTGATTATGTGAATGTAGAGTATTGTCCAACAAATGACCAAGTCGCTGATATTTTGACAAAAACTTTAAGTTTGTTCAAATTTAAAAATTTCAAAGCATTTTTGATGATAAGTAAATGACAAGCGAGGGAGAGCAACCGATCAAAATAATTGAGGGAGAGTGTTGCTAATAATAATGTTTGATCGGTTGGTATAAATGATGAGAGAGTGTGGTATGAATGAGACATACTAGTGTGAAAAAACAGAAGTATGCGTTTCCTAAAACAATCGACATCTAGCGAAACTTTCAACAAAAAGGCTTCTATCACAAACATCAGCCGACGACAAATCGAACTATGTAAGCTTAAATGACATCGATTTTTTTGTTTCCACCAACCAACTCACCTAAAAAAAAATAGCACCAACCAAGACTAAATTAACGCATTCCTATTCTCCAGCATCCGACCACGTTAAACTTGAGTTTAACCTCAGCCAAAGAAATAATCGACAATACAAATCCTAAACCAACCTAAATTATTCACAGCTATAAGACACCTTCAAGTCAGCTCACTCAATAGAAACAGCTAGGATAATATCTCAGTCCTCATACAAATACTCAAAGAAATCTATCCTCGCCTGAAAGAGAGAAGCATAAAAAATAGAATACACTCTATAAAGCTTATTAAGCCTGCCGGAACATCAGAAAAGGATGCATTAATCAATTGTTCATTTGAATCTAATAGAATTCTCATAATAGGCCACAATGAACTTCTAATAGCAAAACTCTTAAAATCCAAATATGAAAACGATAATACAATGAAACCTAAACGGCTTCTACATCCATTACGAACAATAAATTCTTTTAAAACAACTTATTCCTGACATTGTTTACCTCCAAGATACAAACTTAAAAAAAAAATCATCTCCCATCACTAAAACATTACAACACCTACGACGAAACGAGTAAATGAAAACCATACTAGGAGGAGTGACCATTGCAATATCAAATAGACACGACTCCATCGAAATCTCATTGAACTCCAACTTAGAAGCTGTCACAATAGCAATTTCTCAGAAAAAAAAAGAAAAAAAAAATTCACATCTGCAATGTCTATATCTCAAATAGCTTTTCTCTTGATTTGCAAAACCTTGAAGACTTGTTAGCATAAATTCCAGTTCCACTGATCCTGTCTGGAGATTTCAATAGCCATCATGGTCTCTGGGAATCGATTACGATTTATCGATAGACAAGTTAATCGAAAAACTATTTGGTCCTCAGGATCTAATCTTGCTAATTGGTTCTTCAACACACTTCAGCACCAGAAATGATATCGAATGCAATCGATATAATCTTTTCCAGTCCATAATTAGCCCAACATCTGGAATGGGAAATTTTAGAGGACTTATACTAGATTTATAATGGACAGTGACCATTTCCCCATAAAAATCTCTTACGAAAGCCTCATCTCAAATATTTCATCGATCAAAATACAAGGAAATCAAATTGGCCCATCTATCAAGAAATTATAACATTTTAACTCACAAAAAAAGTAACAGACTCTGAAATTGATCTAGCCCAAATAAATGACTTTCAACAAACTAATAGTCGTAAAGAAAGCCTTTGAAATTCCCAGACAGCAAAAAAATAGGAAAAAAATTGTACCGTGGTGGAGCGAAGAATGTGAAGCTATACAAGAAAGTCATCATGGTTTCAACAGAGCAAAAAAACATTCTACACTCGAAAACCGAATTCAAAATGAAACGCGCCAAATTTCGTAGAACTATTAATGAAAATAAAAAGAAATCATGGAGAAACTATGTATCATCGATAAACTTCCAAATTTCAATATCTGAAGTATAAAAAATCAAACTGGTAAATGAATCCCAATTTTCCACTAATATTCAATTTCTGCAAACCGATGATGTAAACTTATAACTCAAATTTACATCGCTCTAGTCGAAAAATACAAGAAAAATTCTAATACAAGAAAAAATGCTTCTAATAACCGGAATAAATTACCTGGTAAAGCTCTTCAACTGTATCTGGATTTACAAAATTTTTTCTGACAACTGGCAGAAAGCGATAGTAATTCCAATTCCTAAACTAAACAAAAGCAAGAAAAACCCAAATAGCTCGATTGTATTAACCAACACCTTGTACAGATTATTTGAGAAAATCCTAAACTGAAGGCTTCATTGGTACCTTTAATTAAATTACAAATATACTTTTAAATTCAAACTAATACGGTTTCCGATGCCATCGTTCCATCATGTTCTAACGAACTTAGCAGCCGTATGTCTTGACATTGAAAAAGCTTTCATGACACAATCTGAAAATCTGAAGATTGCAAGTTCTCTCTTCAAGTTAAAAGTAAATGGTAACATGCTGTCCTTTATAATTAACTTTTTGCCAAATAAGATCATTCAAGTCAGAACAAATGGAACTCTTTTATATCCTGTAACGGTTCAAAAAGGAGTCAGTAAAAAGCACCATCTTATTTCTTATTGGAATAAACGATGTTTATTTCCAATTTCAAGCCACCAATTAAAGCTCATTTATTTGCGGACGACATTACCATCACATGCAGTGAGAAAAATGTATTTTCTACAAATGAACACTTGCAAACAGCCAACACATAACATATAACTACATTTTTCTCCTCACAAAATTCAAGACATTCAATTCACTAAAAAAAAAAACGAACTCCAACTTCGGCCTAAACTACACCTGAGAGATATAAAAATAAAATTCGCAGACTATCAAACTATTAGGCCTTATTTTCGATGAAAAGCTATCACCATATATAAAATCATCAAAAAATTTTTGCATATATAGACTCAATATGATCAAAATACTTTCTAATAAAAACTGGGATGCCGACAAAGAAATCCTCATAGAAACATACAGAGTTTTGATTCGCTCCAAACTAGACTATAGCTATACCGTTTACAACTCAGCCAAAAATAATAGAGTCAATCATATTAAAAAAATAGAATCAATTCCCTATGCAGCTCTAAGATTAACCACACGTGCAAATAGCATATTATTCGAAGCCAAAGAAAAATTTCATCCACTTCAAACAATCCTACTTATGATTGTATCTTCTCTAATAGATATAAAGCACTCTGCACTGTAGCAATAAGCTTAGCAACTTCCCTCTCTCTTCCATATTAGATTTGCCAAAATTCTTCAAACTACTACCTTCAAAATATTTCCTAAACTACCATTAAAATGTTTTCATCGAACGCAGACCACCTAAAATCCCTTCCTGGATAACAGAAGCACTTCCAAGAAATATTATTCTCGCCGAACTCCCCAGAAAATTCTTAATTCAACTATAGGTACTGATTTCTAGAATTAAACAACTATGTTTACTATAGCAAAATCTATACTGACGAATCGAAAACGGATTTTGGAGTTGGATACATTACCATAACAAATAAAACTAAAATAATACAAAATCTCCCCAGATCATCATCCATTTTTACTGCTGAAGCTTACGCCATTCTTGAAGCCCCAGGTACGCTCATTCAAACAACGAAGCACAGATCATCATTTACATCGACTCCATGAGCGCAATAAAAATCGTAATGAGAATGTGCGATTAAAAAAACGAATTAATATCCACTATACAGAAACTACGCGGTAAATCACGATTGACTAAAGCCGTTATCTGGGTTCCAATTCACCAAGAGATAGAAGGAAACGAAAAGGCCAACTCAGCAGCAAGAGAAGCTACAGCACCTTCATCCACTGACAAATAAAAACATTCTAATCTCTTGTGAATGTTAAGATTAGATCAATCATTGCAAAAAGATAATAAAAAATGAATGGAACAATACCTGGACCTCAGTTAAAAGCACCCACCTACATAAATGTATCCGATACTTCCAATAAATACCATACAATAGTAACAGAAAAGATGGAACCACATTTACTCGCCAAGGACTCGACATATTAAATTGATAATTAAATTGATACACGAATCTAATTAAAAAACTGCACCGTTCGTCTGCAACAGTCATCCGTTAACGGTCGCCCATTTTATTCTCCATGAGTGTTGTATTACTGAAATCCGAAGACAAAGACGCAGAATAAATTCGAACATCAACTTCACCTCGCAGAGTAACATCTAGAAAGTTTTGAAATATCTCAAAGAAACAAATACCTACTTATACATCTAAAACTACTAAATTCCACCATTGTCGCTAATGATTTCGTAGTCGATGCGACATCATACCAAAAAAAAAAAAAAAGAGATTAGTATTGATGAAGTAATAAATAGTAAATATGTTTATTTATATTTATTATTAGGCTTTCGATTATCGCGTTTTGGCCAAGATCTGTAGATAGATATAAATTTATGCGTAAAACTTAAATTTTCAAGGTCATATACTTTACAGATATCTGAACGTATTTTTTTTTACCAGCTACACGATACAATGAAAAAAATATATAATTGTATGAAAAAAAAAAAAACTAATGATTTTAAAAATTCCAGAAAGGATGACCTTGAAAAAAAATTTTCAGTTATTGGCCTTTCAATATCATTCATGTTAGGCAAAAAATAATTTTTGCATCATCACAATTCAAAAAGATATTTAGGTGACCTCACTTAAATGAACTATCCTGTATAATTATAACATATCGCGATTTTGAAATTATCATTTTAACGTTTCATTGTATGTATGAATTCTTCCATGTTAAATATATTGTAATTTATGTGAAAATAAACGGAAAAGGGGAGGAATTAAATTATAATTTTTCTGATACCGAAATCGTTTTTGAAATATAGACTTTTTAATATTGCCAGTTTATGCCATTATGTTTAAGTTTAGATTAGGTTAAGAATTTTTATCTCTGTGGTTATTAAATATACAAAATTTATTTTTTTTTGGTTGCAATTGTTAAAGGAATCTTGTTAATTAAAATTTATTTTATTTGTAAAATGATCTTTGCAATAGAAAAAAATTTCTCTTTTGCAAAATTTGCTTGTTGATTTTAAAGAATTTGAAAACAATTTCTATAACTCTTTAATTTTTCTTTTTTTAATTAGAAAGAATTCTAAAGTTGTGAAAATTCTAAAATGAAAAAACTGACACCATTAGAATAAATGTAAACAATAAATGTAAAGCTCCAATAGTAATCCTGAAAAAATTAAGTGTACGCGATATTAATGAAGTTTTATAGTAATTTATCCGAAGAAATGTAATTATACAGAATGAAGTGTTATAAAGCTGCTTTTGTAGAAACTATACACCTTTTCTTTTTAAACTTCAGGGCAAATTATTTAAGGAATAAGGGATTTTTCTGAGAGCATTATTTGAGAATCAAAATGGACCCAGCGGAAATACTAAAACTATTAGTGTATTATTGTCACACAATTAAAAGTATATTTTTCTAAACAGAATCAAAGTAGATTACAATACTTTAAATTTTGAACGTTTTGTAAATCGATTTTTATTTTTCATCCTAATTTTGTAACTGTGGACAATATAAAAAAATAATTCAAGTAAATGTTTTTTAGTTTAATAAAAGCTATCTAAATGCATAGAAATTAATATGGCATTCCATACAAAAAAAAAAAAAAAATGAACTGAGTCTATTTTGACCTTCTATAGTCCTCTTAGAAAAATCTTTTATTAAAATAATTTGCTCCCTTCTATTGTAAAAAAAAAGCAAGTAAAAATCGGTAACTGTTTTACCGAGTTTCCTTGGTTTCTGGGAAAATAATTTTATTTTGTATACTTTGTATATATTTTGAGATGGTTTCTTTCGTTATTTTCCTGGATCTAAATTATTTTATGACTTTATCATTATTCTATGACGTATTCGTTATTATAATCACTGTTTAAATGGTTAAAAAACTATTTCTTCTTTTACCAGACTTTGAGATATTGAGATATCGATATGTATATATCTGATTTTAGTGTAAAGATAACAATTATTATAGATAAAACAAGTATATTTGAGTTTTCTAAGTTTAAAAAATAAAAATGATTTTCTGAGTGACCACAATTTTAAAATGCGAATTAAAAAAATTTAATGGAATGATTTTAAAAATCTTTTAAGGCTCAAACTGAAAATCAATTTTACAATACTTTTACGAATAAAATACAACGTTAATTAGGAAGGAGAATTGTTCGCGATTAAAAATAAATAAAATAAATTTCGTATGATGCGGAGAATAGAGATTTAGGGAGACAAAATTATAACGTCGGAACACTCAGAGAAAAAAATAAAAATGTAACTTCGGAATAAGAAATAGGAAACATAAAAAGGTTAAAAGAAATTGTAGAAAAATAGAAAAGTAACGACGTGAAACTGGCAATATGTGCACGATGACTATTCAGACTATCGCGTGAGATTATAAGAAGAAATAAAATAATAAGACAGAAGTAAAAAGAAGTAAAAACTAAACAACTTTGTTAAAAAATTGAAGCATGATAAGGACATAGTGACTTCGTGGTTGCCACATTTTATTAAATATGATGACACTATACTTTCTGACAATTTTAAATATATTCTAATGTATTTAAAGACTATGAATTTATTTCAAATCATCTTGATATATCACGCAAGATATCTCATTTTAATTATCTCTGCAACTCATTATTCGTTATCAATCATTATTCGAAAAAAATGTTTGAAATAAAACTTGTTCTATTTCAAAAGGAATATCTCGCAATAATCATGAGATTTGTCTAGGCATTTCCAAGATTTCAAGATCATTTCTACTTTTTTAAATGGAATTATTTATTTTTTTCTATTAATTAATGCAACTTGACATTCTCTACAAAAAGGTATTATCCGATGTATGTTTTGAAGATATTTTAATTTTAATTTCATAAAATTTATGCATGACAGACAAGGACAGTATGAATACAAGCTCTTCTTTCCTCGTTTTTTATACAATAGATTTTATAAAACTGAAGTTAAAATATCTTCCATTTTCCGATATACGATAGGTACATTTCTATAAAGAATATTAAATATTAACTTTATCGAGTAATGCATAAAAAAATACATAATTTTATTCAAAAAAGTAGGGGTGACCTTGAAATCTCGGAAATGCCTTTATTCAGACAAGCCCGGTAATCATCGTAAGATCTCTCCCTTGATGAATTAAAATGAGACAGTTTGCCGGTATGTTTTGAAACAAATAGTATACGATAGGTTATTAATTACTTTAATTTTAAATTCTTTTGCTGATAAAGTATAACATGGACTGAATCTAACTGAGTGTTTCAAGTTGAATATTCCAATTAGAAATTCACTTCTGACTAATTGCCCGGATTCTCTATCCAACATTTGAACATTTGATCGAGAGTTTTCATCATAGTATACTTTTGCTTTGTTATAATGTTATAGTATTGTAATTAAATATATTTTTTTTTAGAAAATACACAAAGGGAGGACTTCCTTAGAATAATGTTCCTTGCCATTGTAGTAAATTTTCTTCAGATCTTAACTCTTTACTCTTTTTAACTCTTGACTTTTCAATCAATTATTCTTCAGGTGTTAATGTATTGCATTCATCTATATACATACTTTTGGTAGGAGAGAAATATTTTTAGCGGCTTTTCTCAATTTTGACTATTTCCGCTTATTATAATTTTTTTTAAGACGATTTTTTTTTTTTTAGAAAAAGTAACAAGAACTATATAACTTTCTCGATTTCTTCCAATTGATTTCTTATTTTAATAATAAAATGAATCTCTTATTAAAAAAAATAGCAAAAATTTGGAAAAACTAAAAATTTATCATTTTTATAATAATGCCTTAAAATAACATAATGTTGACGTAAACCGTATTAATTATGAGCAATAACGATAAGTGACAAACGAAATTATGAAAAACATTCGAAATTCAGTTTTGTTTTATTATACATTCTTGAGTTACAATTAGTGCTTATGTACGCGCATACAAGAATTTATTTCAAATACCTATTTTTCTTTGATTTCAAATAATATGTAATAACCAGATTCGAAAAGAAATATAAAGCATGTTTTTGATAAAAAATTCTATTATGAACTAATTAACTCGACAAGAATATAAAATTCGAAGAAATTGGCACTATAACAATAATACAACGATTACAAAAAAAAATGGAATAAAACTAGATTTGAATGAGCAAAGAATTCATTATTATGAACAAAATAATAATAATAATATAGTTAAACAATCGATTGTATAATGTTCGATAACACGATATTTACGTACCTCTAGATGAAAACTCTAAAATCTACACGTGCAGTGCAGTGTGAAATCTGATCGTTAAAAGGACCATGCCTTTATACTTTTTATATTCATGCCATTATTACGCTTAATTCGATGCAAAATGAAGAGAACAAAAGAAGGAAGACACAATACCTAGTTGAATGTAATAAATAATATTTGCTGAATATGGAGCGTCAAACAATAAGAAAGGTATAGATATATAGCGATAAAATGTAAGAAAGGTCATACATATGTGTTGTTATTTTGTGAATGAAAGAGAAAGGATCGCCTAATTTACCTGTCCTTTCCCGTCGTTTCGTGGCTCCGACTCCGTTTCTAACGTCTTCGACGTCAGTTGTTGCCGATGCAATGTAACCGTTTGCTGTTTTCATCGTGGTTGCGGTGCCGCGACAATCAACCTCATTCTCCTGAGGACGGACGAGCATGCTTACCTGCTCGTTAGACCTGCGCAAGATCGTCTTACCGGTGTTAGAATCGAATGGACCGTCTATCACCGTTGTGATGATTGTTCCCGAATCTTCTGCTGGGAATACGTACGTCTCGTTCGCGATTTCTTTACCAGCTTTCAGTGATTCCGCCGGTATTTTCGAACTCTTTATTATCAGAGCAGTCGATCTGATCACCTTCGGACTCTTTTCGAGAGCGTTTATACGTTGCCTGACGACGTTATCGATGTTACGCCCGACTAATTCCTCCGAGCCTATTACTATTTTTTGACTGTACAATGGAAGTCGGTTCTGCGTGCTCTTGGGATATTTCATTCTAACTTTCGCACAACTTTTTGTGGTGGTATTGAAAGTGATGGTGGTAGTGGTGGTGGTAGTGGTGGTGGTGGTGGTGGTGGTGGTGGTGGTGGTGGTGGTGGTGTTGTGGATGGCTCTCACATGCGTATCATTTTCGTCTACTGCTAAACGAACAGAAAGAAAAAGAAAAGACAAATCAACGATCTAAAAAGCCAAAGAAGCGTCAATTTTAAATTATTACTTCTTCTTTCTTTTCTTTTTTGTTTTAATACAATGTGTTCACAACCGGACGTCCAATAACAACCCATTATTTTCGATCAATATTTGTTTATATGATTTCACATTGGAGAATTAATTGAACGCTCGTTTTGAATTTAATAGCTAATTATTCTATGTTCATTAATTTTCCATGATCATTAATTTCAATTTCTCATTAAAATTGAAGAGTACGAAACGTTTGAAAGAAATACTATGCTAAAATAAACTATCAGTTTTTGGAAAGTCTACTATTTAACGAAGTACTTTTATGGATTCATTTCTAAATTTAAAATATTGCAATTTGTTTAAATAAACCGTATTACTAAAATAAAATTGTCTACGCAATATCTTTTAAATAATTTGCATCCAAAATGTATTTTAAATACTACTGATTATCGTACTAATTGTGTGATATTTAATAAGACGAATTAAATTCCTTAAAATCCAAACCGATGAAACGAGGATAAGAAACTAAATGCACTGAAATGAATATATAAGCATTTATCGCGAATAATACTTTTAAAATAATAATTTTAACAGTCAAGCGTTAAATGAAAGAGTTAAAATTTCAATTTTATCCAATATAATCGGAGATAAAATGAAATAGTTTCAATTACAATAGAAAAATAGGTTTCACTCCTGATGATTTAACTAAGGAAGAGGAAAAAAAAACAATTATAACTCATAAAGAACAAGTTTCATAAAGATATAACGAGAAACGTACGATTTTTGCAAACTTCGGTTTTATTCCACTTTAACTTATGTTCATGAAATTATTATCAATGAATTTATTGCTCATATTTCTCTAGTAACAATAAATTATAAATATATTTAGTTACATATAAATTCGAATAACTATATAAAGAATAACTGTATTTTGTATATCCTATTTCTCTATAAATTGATTATAACAATATTTACACGTAGAAAATCTGTTGCAAATATCGTAATTTTCATTATCGAAAATAATGAATCGTTTTAAAACTTAATATTTTCACCTATTATCGACTACACGATATTTAAAAATAAGTTCACTATTGCATGTCTTGACTCATAAGTAAACAAAAAGAAAGAATTATTTAGGAACTATGTACAAAGTAATTCAGGACATGTGGGAAATACGGCGGGGGGTTAATTCGGTACGCTAAACTGGAAGAAAAATTTAAGAAAACGTATGCCCTATATGCCCTTGCTTTCGAGTTACAGCTTTGTAATAATCTTTCGTGTAGATATGATTGGAGACTAGATGTTTAAATTAACGGTTTTCTCGTACGATCCTATTTTATGTAGTTCAAATGACTCATCAAGATATTTTCTCAACAAAGAGAAATTAGAAAATTCTATCATAAATAGAAAAGTGACAGTTATTTACCACTGAATTACTAGTAAATTAACTTAAACTACATTGGATAAAATTATAAATATCGAAATGCTATATAATTCAAATATGACTTTAACAAAAATGTACGCTCGTCTTTGTTATATTCCAAAGGCAAAACAGTAACAAAAGAAAAGAAGAGACATGATGGATCTATTAAAACTCATTCCTCGTAGTAAACATGATAAGATAAGATCTCGAATGTACATGATGAAGAGGACATTATTATTTATTATTTATGTTATTATGGTTCAGTTTAACTGGACTAACTAGTTTAACTAGACTAACAGTAATAATTGTAATAGTGATGGAATTATCATCATTAATTTTATTCTAAAAATCATATATTCATATATTCATAATAATAAAAAATTTGTTTGAAGATTGAATTTTGTAATATTATTTTCTTTTTATTTTTACTCGATTAACTCCTTTAGTCATGCGATTATTATACTATCATGCGATTATTATACTATCATGCGAAAATTATACTAATAATAACAATTACTCCAAGGATATACTATCTTATGCATTTTATATGTTGTTAGATGAAATCTAGATTGATAATACAGAAATCTAGACTTAATAATACATTCTACAATGTTTATTCGAATTCACGGGAAAAGGGAATTTTAAACTACTTTGTTACTTTCCTCTATTTTTTTATTTCGTGGAATTAATCGATTTGGCATGTATTTAAGCGGCTTATATCTAATCTATGGTAGTAAAAGGGTTAGAATCTGTGGTTTATAAAACGCTAGTTGAAAATATTGAAATATCTTTGTACTTTGCACTTTGTCAACATATCGTCCAAAATTGCAATGCTTGGTCTGTTTGAATCAGTTCGACAGTTCATGAGACGTATGTATACATGCCTGTATTGAAGTTGAAAATGGTTACCTTGAGCAGTTTCTCCAGCATGTAAGCAAATGCAAAATAAGCTATTAACTCAAAAACAAGGACATACATATGGGTAAAAGTTTACATGAATTTTTCTTGTATTTCCCACATGTTTTCCAATCACCCTGCATCCATCTGCATATAGTTAATTATTTTATACCTTAAAATATTCTTAAATTTCAAACTATGTAATAGTTATTTTTATTATATCAGGTTAAATTAGACGAATTAAAAATATTTCTGAATGCAAGACCCTAAATGTAAGTAAAGAGTAAACGCTCTATAAAAAGAAAAAAAAATAATAAATATATCAAAATAGTAGAAATATAAACTAATGAATTTGTCTATTTAAATTCCGAAATACAAATAATATGAAATTCTGTGACACGATGCGATATATTCCTTCTCAAATCGAAACGAGGCATCGAACATTGAATTTTTGTTCCTGGTTTTAGTGTGTATTACTTATTGTTTTGATGTTTAATGGTATTAATAGCTCATATCTCTTAGCTTTGCTGATAAGATAGAATTTCGGTAAGCTCTTAAGACCTCTTATAAATAAAAAATAAAATATTATTAAAAATCATCAAGAATTGAGTAAATAAAAACAATAATAAATAAATATTGGACAAAATGTAAGAACCTCGAATTTTCAAAAGTATATTAAAATTAAATAAAATGATCCATTGACAACAAAATATAAATTAATCGTACTAGCGTCCAAATTCATATTTAAAATAAGAAAACGAAGCGTAATATAATATAATCTATGTATCGGAATATATTTTATGATATTATTGGAGCCTTTCACCCAGATATAAAATCACTCGTGCAATGCGATAATTCAAAATAGTATTAAAACCAATTATACATGTACATGCAATCAATGCAATATAACCACAAATGTAATTACGAGATTATTACTTCTAATAGATAAATATATTCATTGATTGAATCACGATATATGACTTCTTGTGATTTGATGATTAACCATATAAGCTACAACGTCAGTTAAATAAAAAAGTTATTTTTTTAATCTGAAACACATTAATTATACTTATTTACACATGCGTGTTATAAGTGCATTCCATCGTGACGCATGGTTCTTTTGTCAATATATATTGTACAATGCAAGAAAATATCTTTCTTCAATTGCATGTAAAATTGCGTAATGTGCGTGCGCGCATGCGCACGTCTTGTAAAATATATGCGGAAAATTATACAATTATACAGCATTATACAATGAATTACGATAAAAGAAAGAGAGAGGAAAAGTATAATTACAAGGATACTTGATTTGATATCACAAAATATACTATGCATTGCTGAGCAGAAATTCTACAGGATAATACAGAAGTAAGAACAATACTTCAGTCGTTATAACGCATATTCTATGTAAAAATAAATCGAAAAGAAAGAATAAAATTTCTTCATATAATACTTTATTTTTGAGAAAATTGAGTTTGAAAATTTATCAAATATACTTGAATTTAGCTAATTCTAGGTGTAATAGAAAAAAAATAGGAGATTATTTTGCGAAAATAAGAAAAAATGTAGAAATTTTAAAAGATGCTGCGTTTCCGAGAATATCGAATTCGAAAATTTATCCAGGTACCAAGACAATTTCTAGCTAAACATATTCAAAACCTATTGTTAAGGCCAGGGGTAGAGGCTAGGGATGCGTCCCTTGGACCTGGCTCTACAGCCAAGGCCAACAAACATGTAAAAGGGACGCATCTCTGGGCAATACCGCCAGGCCCATAAGGTAATTACAAATATTGCTTTATCGGACTGATCTGCTCGATGCTATCTCTTGGTCTTAACATGTCACCGATCACATGATCGGAAAAGAGATAATGAAGTCAACAATATAAAAAAGGTCAACGATTGGAACAGGGTTCTTTAGGTAAGTAAAGTCAAGCTCTTCAGTACAAAGTGTACTTCTTGTGCCACCATCTTGTGAGCATAATTACAAATTCAACATTCAATCAATTTCCCACAGCAATGGGTGGTCCTTCAAGCCAAAATATATATACGCAGAGGAACAGGATCGACAACAGTCGAGACTGTCCTTAACACCTATTTTTCTTTTTTTTTTTTGTTTTTAAATGAGGTTTTAAATGAAAAAGTTTTATTTTATATTCTTTTGCACATAACCCTTTGTTAATTATTCTTTCCTGCCGCGTCTAAAATTTAAATCAAACATACTTGATAAATTTTCAAATCCGATTTTTTCGAAAACAAATAAGAAAAAATTTTATTCTTCTATTTTCGATTTTTTATTTTTATATGTAAACTCACACCCTGATTAGTTGTATCACAATCTAGGAAATATCTTATTATATATTCATAAATATATCACGAATATCAAAAAAACTCTACGTCGCAATAATACGGAATTCAAATTATTTCTTTTAATTAAAGTTATCAAAGATTGTATTTACAGTCATTTTATTGGAAAAATTTCATCAATCTCTGCATATTAAATATTGTGTAAATATTTTAACAACGGTTTTAAAAAAGAAGGAATAAATTTATTCATCATATGTACATACATATATTAGTCATTAAGTTTGATTCACGGAAATGATTAGTAAGGGAATGAATTAATGTTTTTAAAATTTTTTTAAGATTGTACAAGAAAAGTGAGTAGAACGTAACCAATCAGCTTCATCTTCCTTTCAAGAGTCTTCTTAGCAATGCATAGTATATTAATATAATTATGTAATGTTCAATTAATAATCAAATTTGCGTTCATGTGCCAAGGATCAATCCAAAATGATTCGATTGAAAAACTCATATTAAATAAATCTGTAATAATTAATGTGTATATATATACTATAAGCCATGCGTCTCGAGTCAGTATAAAAATTCAATTTAATAGAAATCTACAAGAACGATGAAAGAAGAAATTCCATAATATAAAAGAATCAAATAAGACTGACCATTGTTTCTTCTGCCATGAATTTCTTGGTCCTCCGAAACAGGTTCTAGAAGTGGTAAAGTATTATCTGGACAATAAGGCGAACTGAATGGAACGCCGGTACTACCTTCTGTCATTCCAGCACCATCCAAACCTGCGCTGTGACAGCTACGTGGCAAACTGGAATATCCTAAAAATTCGAAACTTATAAGTATTATATTTTAAATAGTTTCGCGTAGATTATATTATTTAATAATATCTATGTAGTAATCAGATATTGTTAGAGTAGTCATCTTTGACTTTGATTTCTGTTTGTACAATGCATGCTATCGACACAGCATAACTATTGTAGTACAGTATAACTATTGTAGTAGAACAGATAGTAAATGTTGAAATTACAGAACAAAATTGATACTTATTAACACGGTTAATAAGTAGACTGTAGATTTTTATGCAAATTTATATTTTTGAGAATTTGATTTAAAAAATAGAACTTCGATAGAAAACTATTTTATCTAAATAAAAATTGTTTTAATCAAATATAAAAAGCACTACTTTGAATATTTTGCAAACTTTTTTATATTATGTGCATTTCGTGCATTTTGCACTTTTAAATTTCTTATAAATGCATAAAAATCTAATTGTAAGAAAAATAATTGCAGAAATTAAATTATATGACGGAGAAAAAGTATACGAGAATGTCAACTAAATTAATAATTCATTATACTACGATTATAGAACATATACAATAACAGATTATTGATGCTTGAAATTTGGACCAGAATAAAATCTGGCTTTTGAGAATTGTATTTAAAAGTATAGAGAGAGATTTTGCGTGAACTTATTTTGTGATGACAATTATCAGAAATCTATGGTCTAGTCAAATTACAATTAGTAATAAAGATTCACATGTTTTGAAAATATACAATATTTTTTTTGAAAATTTTATCATAGACTTATTTTATTAAAATTAACAAATATCCTGTGACTTATAGATAGTAGAATACATATATATATTTTTTAGTAATATTTTAAGAAATTATTTTCTTTTATATTTTTCTTATATTTTTAAGAAATTAAGTTATACTTATAGTTATACTTAGCTAACAGTTTAAATATTGGATAATACTTAATAGCAATATCTATAAATGTACATATACATATTATAATTCTAGAAAAAAGTCTCACTTCTTCATGATTTTACGTTACAATAGTCTACAATTAGACTTACTTCTTTATGATTTTACGTTGTAATAGTCTACAATTAGAATATATTAAGCTGATAATTCTACGATTGAATCTAAAATTTTTGTTAAACTATTATTAATTCTTCAGATTGTATATCTATAAAATTAACAATAACATTTTTTTAAGTATTTATATCACGTTTTCATCTCATCAAGTGGCATATACATATGTAGATATTGTTTCATAATCGCATTATTACAACAACAATATTGACTATAATATAATAAAAATTTGTAGAGAGCTTACATCGATATAACTTTACTATTGTAATTGTTAAAGAATATGTAAATTAAAACTTTAAATAAAAATAATATTTTAAATAATACTTATGTATTATATTTAATAGTTTGTTTGAATTTAGTTTTTACATCAAAAATGGTATACAAGAATCTTTATTTGATAACTCCACACTCAATTATTCTATTTATACTTCCAAACTATTGATTTACTAGTGATTTTAAAAAAAATGTTTTTTATTTTCAGGAATACATCTTACATAATGATCACAAATTTTTTTTAAATAAATGTACTTCTAAAATTTCAAATTGATTTCTGCTTTTTGAAATAAATTGAAATAAATCACAAATGTTTTCTTTGACTTTTGTGGTGCTCCATGAAAACATAGTTCAACACTAAAAATAGCAATGCATATTTCTGAGTCAATTCTTCTTTTCATATTTAATGTATACGAAGAAGTACATTTTCTAAAGTTGAATACTCATAAATGTAAAAGATTGATTTTAGAAACTATATTGATTAGATAAAAGATTTTAGAAACTATATTGATTAATCTTCTATGAGTACTATTTTATAGCGAATATTATAAGACGCTAAAAACACTATTATTTTAGCACCGCTAATATGACCGCTATTGCGCAATTTAAATTAGAAACTCTTTTCATTTCAGTTTTATTTATTGATTTTATTAAATTTCGTTGAAATAATATAATGCACTTTAGATTCTTCATAAAGATATCTGCTTTATATTGTTCATTTTGATGAAACAATATTGTATTTGATAAGAATCAAATAATATTAAATTTATATGCAATTTCAATAGAAACTTAATAAGTGAAAAATTGATTTTTAAAAATACAGTTTTTTAATTAATATACATGTGTATTTTACTTTTATTGTTGTTTTAATGCTTAATGTGCTTAATTTGTATTTAAATTTGAATTTAGGTAAAATAACGTTGGCTGCTATATATAGTTTCGAATATCTTCAAGGCAGACGGAAAATATATAAGAATTATTCTTCGTACAGTACTCATACTACATATGTATATTTACTATATATTCTCTATATATACTCTATACTATACTAAAGTGCTATATTAATTTATCCTACTATACTATACTATATTATCTTATATGTCAATTAACGTTAAGATCATACATATACGTATTATGATAATGCATGCTAAAATTAATAATAGAAAGAAAAAATACTAACTGATTTCAACAAGATCTTGACTAGGGGTACTGGGAGTGGCTGGCACACTACTAGCTTTTCTTCTAAGACACGTGGTTTGACATCGCTGTATAGGTGGTTCTTCTTTCCGAAGCGGACCCGATTCTTCTAAAACTTCTTTTTCTGTTCTACCGGTATATTTGAATTTTGTACCCCAGGAGAAGATAGATCCACCGCTTACAACTGGTGCATCCGATGCCCTAGGTAATCTGATCAAAACAGAAATTACATTAGAAATTTATTTAATTGTCATCATTAACTGAATCAAAATTTTTGTACAGTCAAACATTTATTTTAAGTACAATAATTGTTCACGATAGTATTTATATATTATAAAAGTCTTAGAAAACGAAGAAGTTGTTTGTATTTAAAAGAAAAATATTCGTTGTCATATTATTGTAACTAGTTTTCTAAAATTATTTTTCAAATTACGATTCAATGTGATAATTTTTTTGTCACGATATTAAGCTCTTTTTGTAGTTTTGATCTGTTAAAATCTTCTTTTCTATAAAATGAGTATTTTTTGGAAATAATGTGGAATAGATCGGTTTTAAAAATTAATTTTAGTCAATAAATACAAATACGTATTTGAAAAATAAATTAATCTTAAGAAATTATATAAGATGATTTTAAGAAATTTTTCACGATTTACCAGTTGTATTGTGTAATTGTATATTGTACAATATTTAATAAACAAAGAGTTGTTATATTTGTCAAACTACTAAAATTCATTGTAACGGTAATTAATAATATCTCGAGTATTATCCAATAAATTTTCATAAATTTTTTTTATTCATTCATCATTTTTTTATTCATATGCATTTGTAGAAATTAAATTCTCAAAGATAGTTATGTTTTAAAATTATCCAAATTCAACAAATTGTACATAAACGTTTAGTAATATAATATTAAATTGCAAAGTTGAATTTTATTGTTGGTTTTTAGATTTATTAACAAAACATATAAAGTAAGATTCAGAAAACAAGAGCATATTTTCAAAAATACAATGTTTATTTTCCAGTGAATTCAAAAAAAGTTCTAACACTTTTTAATAGGAACCATAAGTATTATAACCAGAATGAAAAAAGTAGGATAACAATTATTGTTTTAACTAAAATGTTTTTGATTAAAGCTTCAAGAACAGAAAATGATTAAAGTTTCAAGAAAAATTTTTTCATTGCTAATAATCATTATCGATGAAAGAAATCTATTTCGATTACTTATACATAACAGATCTTGGTGAGAGTAACTCTCTTTCGGTTACTGATGATAATTATCGACAAGGAAAATTTGTTTCGGTTTAATATTTAATAATGATTGGTGCTCTCTTATTTGTCCTCAATCATTCGTTTGCTAAAGAATGAAACAATTCACAGATATTTGCGATAAATAATTTCACTCTTTTTTAATATAATTCAATATAATTTATTGATATTCTCATCTTGAATGTTACATTTGTAAATTGCTTAAACGAACTACAATAAACTTTCAAACCGAACCTTTTTTATTCGAATACTATAATAAAAAATTTCTATTATCCAAATAAAATTCGAATAATTAATAGGTGCTTTTTTCTTATATTTATTTTATATATTCTTTAATATATTTTATATGTATTATTGTATATTCTGTCATGTTTTCTATAATTATAAAAAGTACTTACTAATATGAAAATATAAGATTTTATTTAAAAATAATAATGATAAAATATAATATTTATAAAAAAATAATATTAATAAAATATAATATTTAATCTTAAATAAATCAACGTTTTGTTTATCATGATAAAGATATTGCACTGCATTTAATTTTTTCAGAAAGTGAATTAGTGATGACGCTAATGAAACGAAAATGATGATGCTAAAAAATGTATTTTGGTAATTCAAAAGATAGAAAGATTATATAAAAAAAAAAAATGACCAATTTATAATTTTTATTAGATATTTTATGATAATGTATTTTTAGAGATTTAAATAATTTCTTATAAAATGCATAAATAAAAGCTTATATATTTCATTGCATTATAAAATTTTCTATCTTTTTTATTTTAATTTAATTTTGATAGAAATTTTATGCTTTAATCAGTAGTGTTAATTATCGTAATGAAATGACAATTTTTTTAATTTTTATTTGGATACATGTAATTTAATATTATTGTAATATGTAATTTAATATTGTTGTTCTATTATCCGAAAATTCCATTAACCTGACATTTTTGTTATTGTTAATTTAAATATTAGAGGTTCTACTGCATTTTTAATAATTTTTTATGAAAACTAAACAAAGTGAAGATGAGAACAGAGCTTAACAGATTCAGAACTTAGTTCTGGTTTAGAATTTGTGTTGTCAAAAAAATCAAAATCAAATGATTTAAATGGCAAGTAGAAAAACAATATCGTAATTTAAGAACATTATCCACGCAGCTATTTTGTTTGCTAAAATTACGACCCTAAATTGATAAATTATTATAATATGGACATATATAAATTGATTAATTAACTGATTAATTATTATCAAATAAAATGTTAATATTATATGCGGAAATTGTAAAATCCAGTCTCGATTCAATTTTGTAATGATTGCGATTAGAAACAAATTTTATATAACATTTTTTTCTTATTTTTACTTGTAAATCATGTTTCTATAATTTTATGGGAAAAGTACGAAACATCTTAAACATTGTAAGTATTTATAGTACTTTAATTAAATTTCGACTTTCAATTTTGTTAAAATAGAACATTATATAAAATTATAAATGGCTCTAATTTAACGGCCAGAAACTGTAGATACTTGATTTGAATGAAACGATTGAGGAATTAATGAAGTAGTTTCTAAATAGTTAACAATCAGAAAATGAGTAGATATACATATTATCACACAGCCAATGATGTACTCATCAAATCATTAATCTATACTAAATAGCGTTCAGAAGGTTTTTCTATGATAACTTGCTTTTGCAGATACCTGACACTTTTTTTCTATTAACTTTTTATAAATTCTATAATTAAATGTCTTGAAATTTCTTTTTATTGAAAGTTCTTTTATTGGTATTTTTTTTTAATAGAAATTTACAAAAAATACAAATGCTAACTCTTTACAAAAATACAAATACATACTCTTTTGTATTTATTTATAAAACAAATTATTAAGAAATTAATAATGTAAAAATAATCTACATATTTATTATTTAAGGAATTAACATTTTTTAAAGATGTCTCATAGTAGATTTATTCTTTGAATAATATAATCTATGCAAAAGAATTTCTGTTTCACATAAAGTATATGTCAGACATATTTTTTTGAGTTAACCCTAAATAAGAAATAACAGATTCAGAATTCAGCATTTATCTTTAAATATATTTTTATATTTTTTATATATTTATTCAATATATTACAATGTTATATTAAAATATTACTTCCAATAAGTAAACCAATTATTTTATTATTGATTATACTTTTGTTTCATACGACATTTTTTCACGGATTTACAGAGTTGCACGGTTTTTTTCACACATTTTATTCAAAATTATAAGGTTTCTTTTACGCATTTTATTTATAACTACATGATAAAACGATATAACTGAAAATTAACTCTTATAAATAAAATATAACCAAAAATATTGTACATATATGTATATTAGCTTTCAACATCAGTTTAGCATTTGACGATTAAAAAATTAATAACAGACGCTGTAATTGATGAAGGAAAATTAATAAAAATAACTTTAAGAGTCTCCGATTGTATGTACAGAAAAACAATGTCGACGAAGATATTTCATTCTATGTGTTCGCGAGAGTTCCATCTCTTCCGCCACCCACCCCCTCTATCGGGGTCGTGGCGCGTGGAACCATCTCGAGACAGGATTGCGTCATCCACATATGTTCGCGAGAGTTCCATCTCTTCCGCCACCCACCCCCTCTACCGGGGTCGTGGCGCGTGGAACCATCTCGAATCGGGATTGCGTCAGCCACAAAGGGCCCGCCGCAACGGCTTCCGCGGCGCGGCATAGATACAAAGACTGGGTATAACCGTCTTTATATCCATATATGGATACGACGTGCGATATTTACCCCAGTCTTCGTCCATCACGTGACCACCCTGGGGTAGGGGCACCGGGGCGATATATACGCCTCCCTCGGACCCGAAAAGGATTCGTCACGAGTCGCCCGGAGTCATCTTACGCAATCGGCAAAATCAGCAAGAATCGGGTCAAGGTCCGAAAGAAGTTCTTCCGGTCCCATCGGCGTACCGCGTACCTTGCATCCTCTATCAAGCGATACCGAGGGCTAATGCCCCGCCTATATCAGCGCGTAATAATAAAAATATACAGTCCACTCACGATTAAATAAGCACGAACTCGTCACGCAAATCCGGACGCGCTAACACTATGCATGTTTAATTGAAAAGAGTATCAGTTGATAAGTTAAAATATCGTTTCATTGTAAATAATCTTAATATTGCACGACTTTCAAGTAATTAAAAAAATTGTATGATTTGCTATTATGAGCCATTAAACGAAACAATAAAAGTCTTTGCAATTGTATACACAATATACACATAACACAGAAGACACTTCGAGCGATGATCACATTATTCCAGTAAAGAGAAAACGAATTTGTTGTATTATAAAAAACGACGACAAATAAAATTCAGATTTCGTAAAACAATATTAATTTTTTTCATTTTTCTCGTAATTAACTTTTTTTTATACGATTTTATCTTACACGGTACGGATTTACCAAGTGTTAAGATTATTCTGAACTACTCAAAAATTGAGGTTGTAATTGGTTTTCTCTCGTTTTCTGTCACCCATTTTTTTTTTCTTTCTTAACAGTATTTCACTTCTCTAAATTTGATATCAATGATTGAAATTATTGAAGAAGCATTAAATTAAATTTGTAAAAAATGATGGAAGTCATTGGGAAAATGCAATTGAAATATCTAAACAGTTAAAACTGCAAATAACATTCAATTAGAAACGAAAATTCTCAAGGACCTATCCTCAAGGATATTTTATATTTAAAAATTGTCACAAGAAATTTGAAGTTTTGAAATTTAATTACGAAGAAATTTTAATGAAAGAAGAAAGAAATTTGACAGTTTACAATTCGTTTCAAAAAATATTAAGAAAATCATAATATTGTCTTGTCATTTTATCACTATTTGATTCGATATCTTTTAACAAAATGAAAACAAAATTTCACTAGTTACAAGTGCGTTGGAAGAAACTACAGTCTACATGTATAACAATAGCAATGATCTGAAATATTTTAAAACTGTTCAATAAAGCGTAGGTAATGAATAAAATATAATACAAAAGGAACTATTCATTATAAATAAATACTATTGTTTACAAATTCTTATGTTTTATTACTTTGTGTTTATCTAAATATCTTAATGTATTTTATTTACCAATAAAACTTTTCATTTATCTAAATTAATTACCTATTATGGAGATATAGAGAATAATAATAATTGTAATAACAATTATTATGTCATATTATTATTGTATTCATACTCCGACAGTTCAATTAATTTGGGAAGCGCATTATATAAGAATGAAACTTATAATTAATATATTTTACATAATTTCTTAGTAGATCTATGTTCTTGCATACTTTGTTGATATGATTTTACACAATTTGTTTGTGTTCACGATACTCAAAATGTCAGTACTTTCTATTAGAATGACTTTTCACAAATCCTACAAAATCTAACGGATATTAAATAAATTTCTTTTAAATTAAAACTTTACTTTCGGTTCAAACATCTCTAAAATTTTGCATCGTGACATATCAAAAATCTCTTATCATTGTGAGTTTAGAATGTTGAAGTGTTACAAAGACGTCAGAAACAAACAAAAAAAGTTACGATTAATTAAAAATTTATTACAGTAAATTTTGTTATCCAAATTACACTAAATATTCTACACTTATTCTAATGACTAGTCACGTTTAGCCGAACGATGGAGAGACCTTCGCGAATTCACGAAACTCTTCAATATATTAATAACTCCCAGATAGTTAACCGTGTGCAGTGATTCACTGAGTATGAATGTAAATTATTGACAGAACATAAGTACGAAAGCGTTAGCTATAATACGTGAGCCAAGCGTAACTTGTTGCTATATATAAATTTATTGACAAAAGTTAACAAACAATCTAGTTGTATATAACAACTTTGTTACACGAATATATGAGTAATCATTGTCAAAAATACAAGAACAAATTTTTCGATTGGAGATTTGCAATGACAATACTTATAACGATACAATAATCAAAATCCTAGACGGGTTTCTTGTTCGTTAATATAAATAAAAAAAACTATGGAAAATTTTGTATATTGCATCATCATACAAAATCATATACTATCATTTATTCAATAAAGAATAGTTATTTCAACAATTCTAAGTATTTTTCTAAAGTAATTAAAAAAAAAAAAACACCTCTGATGGTATAAAATATTAATTAATAAAACGTAATTAAGGGACCTCCAGGTTTAATTCTAATGAAACTCATGGAATTGTATCAAACGTCAACTAAGAGTTCATCAATAAAGTAGAATTAATAAACAAAAATTACAAAAAAATATAGCCTGATATATCGACTAAGTTTTGTGCTAGATTAATTGGATCAATGTTATATAAATTCCACAAAAATTATAAACATTTATACGCTATTATTTATTATATATAATTGTAATTTATTTATTTATACTTTTATCGTAAGAATTTTGATTGATCTTTTGTTTCAATATTAATTGTGATCTTTGTAAAAGCAAATTTCAAAAAATGCTTATATTCTGTTAATATATAATGCTTTATCTCCTTTAGAGTTTACGTATTTTTACTTATACTTCTGAAATTAAAGAATAAATAATAGATTTATTATTTATTATTAGTAGAGTTACATCAATACTTCTGAGAATTAAGATGAGAACAAAGATGCATAGTTTCTGAAGAAATTTTCCATATTGTAATAAAAATCACTTTATCTCTTAATATAAATCTTTCTGATCAATTGTTCATTAACTTCATTTGACAATCACTTCTATTAGTTTATTAATGAAGTCAAAAGTGTTTTGAATTCATTCTGACTGAATCTAAAGAAGTTACTACTTCTTTGAAATGAAATCTTTAATTTATTAGGTTAAAAATCTAAAAAATTCAAAAATTATATGTAACAGATTGCATGTGTAACATATGTGAGGATAGCATCTAAATACAATAAATCTTTGAATGGCATCTAAATACAATAAATCTTTGAAACATATCTTGCAATATTTAATATACAGAGTGTTCAGTAACTTTCTCCATCTTGATATGATATGAAAAAATTTCGTTAACGGAAGTTATTTAGTATAGAAAGCGCCATAATATAGCAATAATAATTTTTCCGTAGATTATTTCAAGGTTATCTCCACTTTAAATGGCATGATATGTTTTTTCATCCATTAATCGATGCAGTTCGACTTTCTTTGTTAAAAAGTATTAATTTATGTGTATCAATTTAAAAGATATTCTAACTCTGAGACATTTTAGTTCTGTAAAATTTATATTTTTTTTATTGTATGAATGACGAGGAAAGATACAAGCAGTATTCTTGTCCTTGTCTTTTATGCATAAATTAATGGAACAGAAAATATATTATTTCATTTCATTTATTGAAATTTGATTAAGTGAAATATATTATTTTATTTCATCCACAAAAAGGGGGCGTACGTATCTCCGAAATCTCTCTACCTATGTAAAAATTATTACTGCCGCATTACGGTCCTCTGAACTGAATAAATTTTGTTTGTATCTCCAAAAACGAAAATACTTGAAGTGGTAAATTTGATATAAGCTATAAGACGTGTCGTTTTTTTAAAGAATCTATTACCCAACTATCTTAATTTAAGGATATTTGATTTTTAAACTCCACCTAATAAATAAAAATTAATAAATAAAACTTGGAATGCAGATTCTTTTATTATTGATTTCTGTTTTATCTTGATATGTAGAGATATCTCCTTTTTCTATCCTACCTGTTTCTGAATGTTCTATGTAAAATTCGTGACTGACTTATTACATGAAATAAGTAAGAAATCAATGAACATGTTCAAGGTGATATAATCAAAAAATTCTATGACATGATAATATTAATTTTTATGAGCATTAATGATAATTAAATTTAAATAAGATACCTTAATACAGCTTTATAATACCAAAATCAAACAAATTACAAATAAGTTACATTGAACTTATACTGTTTGCTGTATGATATTCATATTATTACTAAAGATTAATTTCTTTCATAATTCTATTTATTAAATAAATGAGGTATGCCTCTTTAAATTGACACAAGTCAACATTAAGTCTTTATACCATATGCACGAAAGGTAAAAAATTTATTGATTACAAAATTTTCGAAATAAAATAACAAAGTACTTGATATCATTTGAATGTGAAATAAGTAGTATTCTCTTGGCAAGGTTCGTGCTAAGTTTCAGGAGCATATAACTCATCAAAGTAAGCAAAAAAATTTTAATAAAAATGGGCTTAAAAATTATTAGTTTCGGAGTTAGTTTTTTCAGGGATCAAAAATAACAGTTATCATAAAAATTTTTATGAAAAAAATAAATAACTAAAATTTAGTTTATTATTTATATCAAGAATATTAATCTTAAAGACTTTTTTAAATAATCTATATACTCTCGAACGTCTAAATTCAAGAATTACTGAAATCGATGAAATTTGCGTTTTAAAAATTATAAAACATATTTTTTTATAAATATCTGGAAAACTAAGGGTAAACATGTATAAACAAAAATTGAAAACATTTAAGGTCATTGAAATCGAAAAGGATTTTACTCTTGTTATATTAAATCTTGTTATATTTTAGTAGTTACCTTGTATTATTCAGTTCTAGTATTATTTCAATGAGAAATAATCTCATAATTCTTCATTATTATTTCAAATTGTATAAAATGAGAATGACCTGAATGAAAATTAAATTGATCGATATATATATAAATTTTAAATTACATAGAGGTTTATAAAATATACAAAGTAATAAAATGATATTGAAGTTATTATGAAAAAATGGTGTACAAACTTTTGTGAATTACCGACAAATTTAAAATCAATTAAAAAACTAAATTAAATGTAACGAGTTTTACATTCATATTTTAGTGTTTTAAAGGCCTTTATTTTACACTAATAAATATATATATATATATATATAATAATAATAATAATAATAATAGAGATGCGTGAGTATACGAAGACAGTGTACGACGGTAATTATTTCTATTGTCCGTTTGTCGCGAGAGCGAAGTAGGCGACATGATCAGGCTGCACACATGGGAGGACTCAGCAGACGTGGACCTAGTAATAAATTGAGGATAACTGACTGTGTTGACGCGTTGGAGTCAGTTCTTTTATACTCTGATTCTCACTGTCCTTTCCCCTCAAGGGATCGGAAAGCGTCTGTTATCTTACGGTCAGGCCCATGAAAGATTTTTGACGATTACCTCATGGCTCTGGTCACCTGGGTCCACGTCGTGAGAATGTTTATACTGCTGCCTGGGTTGTGTCCCCTACACATATTATCGAAATAAGGATTCTATTTTCTACTCCGTTAAAATATCTTTTATTTCTGAAAAATTTTTTTGAATCGTAAAATTTTTAAAGATTATTGCTAAATGATTACCAACTAAAACTTAGTGTATAAATTTTATCTTTCTTATAATAATCTTTCTTATAATTTATGCTTCCTTAAATTTTGTCACACACATATAGTTTATACTTATCTGGGAATTTATAAATATCATTCCGTTATAAACAATTACATGTATATAGATGCACACATACACACATGTAGGTACTATATACAAACAATGTTAATATTTATTTATGATTTAAATAAAATCTTGGATCATAATTTCACAATTACATTTAATTAACTATTATTAATATATTAATTATTATATTTAATAAATTACTTTGTTGTTACAACTTTAGATGTAATATGTTCGTGGATATAAAAATGACTCAGTAAAATGACAATTGAATAGTTAAGAAATACAACATCTAGAAATGTAAGAAAACCCAAAAATGACAGAATCTCGATGGGCGGAATAAGTTGGGACAAGTTTCAAAAATATCTCACAGTTGGAGAATCTCGGGATTATCGAAGAAGTTGGGATTCTCAAGATTTCTGAGGTTCTTGAGAATTATAAAATTATAAAGTTATAAAATTATAGAATACGGAAGAGAAATAACAACTATATGTATAACGAATATAATATTTTATTTTAGAAAAGCCAGGTTTTCAACCAGAGCTGTGTAGATTTAAAATAAAAAGTATTTGAAATTAAAATATTCTTATTGAAATGAAATATTTGAAAATTTATTTTATTTGACGATGATATACACAAGTATACTAAAGTTATTTATTTCAAATATAGAATTATTAATTGAAATAATAATTGTTTAAGGCGTATTAGCAATTATTATTTAAAATAATATTTCATGCTTCGAAATTTGCATTGATTGTTTTAAATATTATTTCAGACAGAAATTAAGTGGAAAAAATATGGAGAAGAAACAAATATTAATTAGTACTATTAAGTATCATTCCTAAGAAAAAGCTAGCTTATTATTTACTTAATCTGAATGTAGAAACACAAATGTGACATTAAGATACATACGCAACTATTTCATACACAGAATTTCATTCAAAAATAAACAATTAGAAACGATTTAACAAAAATAATATTAAAATATTTAATTGCATGAATGATGAGAAAAATATTCACTTCAAATAACTATGTCACGAAAAATACGTAATTGAAATACATCTTCTGTATATTTGTAAAATGAAATAAATTTCAAATAATATTTCAATCAATAGAAAAATAAATAATAATTTCAAATAAACAAATAAAACACTACGTAGAAAACAATTTCTATAATATATTTATTTGAAATACTATTTTATCCAGTACTGTGTTTTCAACAGCCTCTGACAATTCCGAAATTCTTGAGAATCTAGAAATTCTTGCAAGAGAATTACGAGATATTTTCGTATTACGAAATATTTTCGGGAACTCGACCCGATCTCAAAATAAATTCTCGATCCGTCCTGAAATTTTCGGGTATATTTCGCGTACATCTCGTCGATGATCCAAGATATATGTAATATTAATTGTAAATACATACACATGGCATATTTAATATGACAATAATAATAATAACAAAATATGAAGCTACGATTGTTCATGCCAATACATTGAAAGCCATTAGCTGAATAACAGCATACATACGTGAAAAATAACATTTGCTCGATAGCGCATCTCCATACGTGGCGGCAGTTCGACCCCGTGGGACACTTAAACCCAACAGTGTGCTTTTTCTGAAAATGGTTCGGAAACATTGCACTAAAACGTCTACTCTATGTACATTAGTTTCGACAGCTACAGCTAACATAGTTCGTTTTATCACGCAACAAAAAGAATAAAATCATTAGGAAAAGAAAATGGCTGATCTGTTTATTTATGCTAATACCTTCTGTCATAATCAAAATATTTGGAATAACTATTTCACACCAAGTACTACACTATTAAACGTAAATTATGTTGTATTTTGTATTATTAAACGAAAACGGCTACATTTCTTTATAATTAATTATATTCTGATTTAATAATAAAAAAATAATAACGAATGTTATTTAATAATTTGTTAGATATTCTGTTTTACAATATATATACGTGACCGAAATTTTTTTTTTTCATAGATGTTTTTTTGAGTAAAAATTGTCAAACATATAAAATAACATAATCAACAGACAACACGATAATGCCATTAGAGATGTTTAAAAATTAAATGATTAATAAATGCAGACGATTTCGAGTTTTATGTAATAGTGCAGAATCTACCGAAGATAATTATTGGTTTAATACCGATTTAAGAGACTTCAAACAATTACGTCGTTTCATCGAGACGATTAATCGTCACAAATCTGTTAATATTATAATTTTCAACAGTAACGACACAACAATCTTCTCTTCACTTTTACACTGATAATTGAATTGTTACTAGTAACAAGTCGATCGTATTGCAACACAATCGTATTGCAACAACAATCAATCAAATATATAATTTGACACTAAGGTTAAGAAAAACACGAACAATCTGTATGACAGCTACGAAACAACTTACCTTTGTTCTCACGTCCTGAATAGACCCAGCAATAGAAAATAATAAGATTAGTTGAACTCGTAACAATATCGAACGCGTAATATATGTACAAGGTGTCTCGCTAAAACTGAAGTAAATCATTTACGTTGCCGACAGATATAATAAAAATGCAACGAAGTTTTTATGTTTTCAAGATGACTGACGATGATAAAAAAGTTACTTCAAAATTTTATATTTCATAAAATAAAAGAATTTTAAGCTATTATAAAATTATCATAAAATTTCATTATCTCAAAATATCTTAAGATTATTTGAAAGCAGGGCTGGGGAAAATTTGAATTAATATAAAACAAAATACTGAAATTTGAAATATTTCCATAAGGAAATACTATTTGCTTATAGAATATTATTTCATTCAACATTCAAGTCAAATTATATTTGGAAATATTATTTTATTTAATACTTTTAAATCAAAATAAATAGTATTTCATTTAATACTTAAATCATGAGCAAACATTATTTACACTCGGTTCCTGCTAACATAAAAAAATAGGAGTTTCGAAACAAAACAGATTTTCCAAATATCGCTCAATACTTTCTTAAGATCACGTTTGTATAAGCAGATAAGTAAGTTATATTTCCGAATAAAAAATTGTTTAAAAGATAATATGTGTGAAAAATGTATTCTATTTGAAGCAAATAAAATCAGTTAATAATATGTAAAAATTACTTTCTTTAAAAATTTTCAATTAATTATAAATAAAATAAAAGTTTTATATTTCAATAAAAATCTAATATAAAAATTCTAATATAAAATTTTTAAACTGTGTACTTGCAATACTATTATTTTATACTTTAATGAAATATTTATTTTTATATATATATTTGTACAAAATATATTAAAATATAGGTTTGAAATATATAATACGTTTATTATTAAGATGTATTCGAAATACTATTTCAAAAAATAGACTCTGTATCACTCGAGAAAATAAAAGTATTTATTTCTATTTATCTATTTCAAAAATTTATTTCTCTCTAACTCAGTTTTAAAATATATAATTCATGTGCTTTTATACATGGTGGTCCATGCAATTGACTCCACTTATAACTTCATTACCAGTGTAGTTACAAAAAATGTCAAAGGAGAAAGAATGATTCATAGAGTATTACATCTGCACAACTACATTTTTTTTTAAAGGTACAATTGTGTATGTACAATTGCATTATTTTTTAAAATGGAAATGCATACTTTCTATAGTAAAAAAATATTAAAGTACAATGATAACAAAATGATTAGTTATCGAGATGTCGCTCAAACGCTTTTTCATTATATTCTAACATCTCAGACATATATGAGCGAATCTAATTTACAATCTAATTTATAAATAAGCACATTCACTATGTTATTTTCGTTTCTTATTATTAGTTTTGGAACTTCTGTCTTAGGTTTTGTAAATACACCATACTTGTGCAATTGTTATTAATTTTATAGAAAAATTGTCACAATATTTGTTGATGGTGTGGATATATCTCTCGTTAGATTCCTTAACATTATCTTCAATGAGAGATATTTTTAAAATATCTCAATAACCAATAATTTTCTTTTAGCATTATATTTCAATACTTTTTTTACGTAGAATGATAAAAGAATCTACATAAAAAAAGTATGCATTAAAAATAGTATGCATTTAAAAAAATAATGTAATTGTTCATTGCACATATATCACTGCACTTCTAAAAAAAAACGTACTCCTACGAATACAATACTCTTTGAACCATTCATCTTTCTTCTTTGATATTTTTCTATAATTGCACTTGTAACAGAATTGTAACCCGAACCAATTGTGAATTACCTTGTATATTATTATTTATTCCTTATACAGTTAATATGAAAACAAATTTAATGATCCATGATACCATTGCCATAAAATGACTCTTTATATTCTAAATCTACTTTTAATAAATTAGAAACATTGTAATTTAGTTGAATGTAATAAATAGAAATTACTGACACAACAAAACATCATTCATCCAAACCTCATTTATACGAAACAATTAATATTGAACCTCAGATATACAGTGAATCTCATTAATAATTAGTCATTAAATATTGAAATTGTTATAATTTTGTAAAAAGAAATCATACAACAATAAACTTGGATTCATTTTAAAGCTTGAAGCTTCTACTATCATTCATTTATTCTAAAATGTTTTTACTTATTTACTTTTATGTAACAAATGGCAAAGAAAAAATAGTTTTCTTCTTAAAAATCCTATAAACTGTCATAATATGTAAAAATATTGAGAAAATTTTTTCACAACTAAAACTACAACGGATTTAAAGATTGAAGCTCCTACTTTACAAAGCTCTTGGAAATTTGATGTAGGATTCTTTTTTTTTTTTGACCATTTTGTTAAAGCTTAAGAAAATTCAAGAAATTGTAACATTTTTGTCCAATATTCGAAGTTTAATAAATTAGCAAAAAAAATCGTACAATCGTAAATTTTGAGTGATCGTTGTAAAAAAGAGACTTCAAATTTGTTGTAAATATGATAATTTATAGTATTTTTTTGAGAAGTATTTTCATTTTATCATCTGCTATACAGCGTAGAAACATCTTAAAATAGAATGAATGATGAATTTTAATAGTAAAGACTTCAAGCTTTAAAATGAGTCCAAGTTTATTGTTGTACGATTTCTTCTTACAAAATTATAACAGTTTCAATATTGAATATTGGAATATTAATGGAAATCACTGTACGAACTCATAATAGACCAACTTTTGTTATCCTTATCTATTTCTTATTATCCAAACAAAATAAGAAAATGTGGGGAAAGCTAGTAAACTTTTATTTTCCAAATTCGTCGATTATTTGAACTATTTTATTTTTGTTCCCCGACGCGATGTTTCGAATTTCTATTATAATAACAATGCACTTCTAATATGTTGAAAAGTAATAAAAATGGTTAAATGAGTGAAAAAGCTATTAAAAAATTAATTAATCATGGTTAACATTTTTTAAAGTCATGATGTCATAAGTTACTGATCTTGTCTCGAATTCGTCTCGCATAACAAGAAACAGAATGAAATGTGAGTTTCTTTTAGGTGTTAGTGATGAAAATAATTTACTTAAACGTTCAATTTAGATAAGACACCCAATATACATATACAACATATAAAAGTGTTTACTTATAAGTAATTTAAAAAGTTTCAGTACAGAAATATCGTACGTATAAAATTCTTTTGTATAATGTTTACAATAGAAACAAATGAAATATGTTTAACAAAATCCAGGAAAATTAATAATGTATTTTGTTTCATTTATGTCTACCAACAACTTAATAATTTGGCTACTACATCTTATAATATTTTTACTCTGTATTTTAATTCAATTGATTGTTTTATTCAATATAACAATTGATAACAATTGATATTATGTATAAAATTGTGATATTTTTTACTTTTAATAATTTTTGGGTTAATTTTTGTATATATGAAATTTTTATATCTATATGTATTGTTACAACATACTTATGTATGTTATAATTAAAAAAATTTTAACATGAAAAAGAAGCAATATATTGGAACAATCACGTTAATTTTTATATCTTAATATATATATATATATATATATAATGTAACATCAGATATAATCTATTTCTACAATTTTTAACTTTAATCTTTAATTTAATATTTCTATATTTACAGGATTGTGTCTTTTTATTATAATTATATTACTTTGTCGATAAATCTCAAACGCACTTATACTGTTGGTCAAAAGTTTAAGAACAATTATGTTAATTTAGAATTTGTGAAATATTTTTGCTAATTATTTTTGTTTTTAAATTTATTATGGGACAGGATACTAATCCTAAGCATTTTTCAAATTGTGTAGAGGATATTTGAAAAAAAAAAGATCAAATAATATTAATAAACATGAATTGACCTCAGTCGCCAGATCTTTCTAGATTTTTCCTACGAAATGTTTCAAAGATTTGATTTAAAAACTGATTGTATAATAACGTAAAAGCTTTACTAAGTAATCCAAAATTTTTTTACATTTTTTTGAGAGCTTAGAAATCTAAAGAAATTAGTTTCTTTCCTTTGTTCTGCATTTATTGCAGATGATGAAGTTTTTTAATTGCGTGTGAATAAAGGAAATTTGTATTCGTACCTGTTCCATTCCAAACTAAAATTAATAAAATAATCAATAAAATTCGAAAATTATATTAGTATATATTCTTGTTTAAAATCTTTTATAATTAATAAATAATGAAATTTTTTAAATGCATAATTGTTAACATACTAATACTTAACAAATTCTTTCTTGTATAAACTATTATCTAACTTAACTTAATAATTCTAGTTGATAATATAATCAATTTTTAATTTTAATTTTGTAATAAATGTAGTATATGTCCTATACTGTCTTTAAACGTGAGTGTAATATTTTTATGCCTTTATATTTTTAATATCTCTTAAGAAATTAATATTTCTAATCATAAAACTGATATACAACGCATTTATGATTTAAATATAAACAACGAATTTAACATTAGTTTTGTTATAAAATTCAAATTAATTCGAATGTGATTCAAACATTTTTAAAAAACTAGATATTTCTGTTCCACTTTGAACATTATATTTATGGACATGTCGATACACTTCGAACGATTGGAAGACTCATGGAGTTAGTAATCCTATAAACTACGTTTAGTCAGTGGATCAAGGTTTGTTCATCGATCACATTCATATGAAATGATTGAAACAATAACTGACTAATTACTTTTACTATTGTTCACTGTTACGGAATATAAAATATTTTAACAATCTTTACTACATTTTGTATAGTTAAATTAATGTGCACGAGATTTTATATTCAACATTCAATTATCTAATTAATATTAAATATATGATAAACTGACTAACTGACTAACTATTACTAATATTAGAATAGTTTTAAGAGGTGAGACCAAAAAAGAAAATGTTCTTAATATGTAAATATATACAAACATCATGCTACAATACGTCATGATGTGAAAATTTATTCGATTTTAGATAATAGTAAACTTATGTTAACTATGAGAAACTGTATATAATATAACAAAATATAAATATAAAAAAAAACTTTTTATTGTATGATAACAAAATTTTATTATTCTGATATTTTACGTACAGCTGTTTCTAAAGATAATATATGTGTATCAAAATGCATCTCAAAGTTTATGCTTTTAAATATTGTCAATTCAAATTTTCAATTATTACATTATTTTAATATTAATAATATCAATTTTTTTGGTCTCTTTAGTTTCTTTAAATCCTTAAAAATTTTTAATACATTTTTGTAAGTAATTCTTGAATTAGTTAAATTAATTATCCGATTTTAAACTTTATCAATTCGTTCATCAGCAAATTTAATTTCAAATCATTTAATTTCAATTTTATTATAAACTGAATATTAACTTTCCCATATAATTTTCTAATATTCAAAATTATTCCATTCAAAATTAGTTATTAATTTTAAAAATTTCAATTATTTTCACAGTTTTCAGTCCAAATCGTTACTTTTTCTTTTTAAATATATTAACGTATCGAAGATTCAAAAACATCAAAAGCAGTGTCACTAGTTACTACAAATATTGAGAATTTTTTTTAATATTGATGAACAAATTTTCTGTTCCTTCTACAAAAAAATGTTTACTTTTATATTCTTTAAGTTCTATTTTGAAACTTTTATTTTCAAAAACACTTAGTCCTCACCGGGACTTATAATGTAAGAACAAAAAAGTTCTACGGTCTAATAGAAGTTTCAATTAGAAGTTTTTAGATGTTTTGAAGAAATTTATATTATAATGAAGAGTCATTAGAAATAAAAGCCAAAAACAATATTTATTACAGAAAAAAACAAGTGATTTACTTGTGATTGATTTGCTGATTATTAAACCATAATGTTGCTACAATTTGATAATAAATAAATAACAAGATAATAAATAAATAACAAAGTAACAAGAACGTGAAATTTTGTATTTCTTAAACTGTTTTCAAGAAAAGTTAATATATCGTATAATTCTACAAACGTGTTTATGACCTTATGAGAAGTGCAAAATGAATATACAATCTTGATTGATTTGATTAAATCGAAAATAAAATAAGTTTAGAAAATATTTAAAAATTTGGAATACTGCAATATATCTGCATATACAGAACAATTTATGAACAACCGATTGAGAGATAATTTCACACGTAAAAATAAAAGAATAAAAGAAAGAAATAAAATTTTTTTCATTCAAAGTTTTCTTTTCAAGAAAATTGACTTTGAATACGTTTTAAGTATACTTGGATTAAATTAATTTCTGTAATGAACAGAAGTGACTAATCGATAGAAGATTATTCTACGCAGCAAAATAAATAAAAAATTCAAATACAAATTTTTCATAACTATTCATTTTAAAATTCAATTTGAAAATTTATCAAATACAAATATACTAAAGTAATTTTTAATATACTCAAAATCTATTTGCTCGAAAATAAAGCTTTAAACGAAAAAATTTTATTGTATGTTTTTTACTTATTATAGTACGTAAAATATCGTTATGACAATTATGTTGTGAAATTTAAAAAATTTATATACTTAATAAATTCAAACTCGATTTTCTCGAAAACGAAGATTTTAATAAAATAATTTTGTTTTTCTTTTTCGACTCATTTTTACATGTAGAATCATCTTTCAGGTAATTATCTACAAATCAAGGGATACCTTGTACATATATAAGTGAAACATACATGTGTGAAACACATGACGTATTTTTATCACGATATGGAAGGCTCAGAAGCTAATCAATGTAATTTTCCACTAAAAATGACTTGTACTAACGTATTTTCATTGTAAAACTCTTCACTCAATGAAACAATTTAGTTATATTTATATAAATAATAACTATAATTATATATGTAATAACTATAAAATTACAAGTTAGTTATTTAGTTATAATTGTAATGATTACATTATAGTGATTATATTATAAAAACTAAATTCTTCCATCGATTGAAGATTTTAACAATAAAAGAGTATTTGCATTGTTGCTTTTAAGTGATTTATACTGATTGACTTCTGAGTCCTCTATATATAAGTAAAATATATGCATCAATATCACATATTGTCTTTAAAAGCTATTTTATTTTGTTGGGAATTAATAGTAAAATAAATACTATAGAATCTTCGAAAATTTCTTATTAAAATATTTTTCTTAAATTAAACATTAAATCCTAATCAGATATCACCTATTAGCAATTTCATACATAAACATCGATAAGAAAATAATTATAAATAATTATAAAAAATGAATTTCGTAAAATTTTACCTCACTTATCGTTAAATGTACAATAAACATTTTTCCTTCGTAGTTGATTTTTTGAACCTCCGGCCAGCGGAAATGATGTGTTTTACGGGATCCTTGAAAGGTTAGAATTCCACAATGATTAATACCGAGATATAATTGTGCACCTTTTTGGTCCTGGAAATAAAGAAAACAAAAAAATATTTTTACTATACCATATATTTTACCGTATGCATATACATAATACATATTTTATATCTTTTTTTTTTAAATTAATTTTATGTTATTTCTTCAACTATTTTACGTATTCAACTATTTTATGTTTTCATCTCTTCAAATTTAATTATGTTGTTAAAAATAAAAGCAATTTTATTTGTTTTCTTATAAATACATTCAATAGACATTTCTTGAATTTGTTAATATGTACTTTCAAATATAAATGTTACTAAAAAATATAAATAACTTCAATTATTCAGTAGGTATAATTGTATCGTAAATTACAAGCCGTTGATAATTAGTCATTTGTTTTTAAATTTTTATAATATCCCTATATATGCTATAGTAAATGTAAGCAAATAATCGGAGTAATCTAACATTTATTTATAACTTCTTTTTTCTTACATTGCACGATATTGAAAGTTTAAAATTTTTATCATTTATTTCTTTTAGAAAAATCTTCATATACACCTGAAATAACTCGTTTCCTAGTGATTTTATAAAAAAAATATTTGAAAAGAAATTTATTGTGTTCGAGGGGTCTAATCGGATGATTTTTGGATATCTTGTATTTCTAAAGATATCAAGGTGATCTTGATTTTTTAAAAATGGAATAATTTTTTGATCCATTGACATTTTCTATAAAAAAAGTACGTATGTGTGTTGAAAAATTATAAATTTAGAAGATATTTTAACTTTAATTCTATAAAATCTATTGCATGAAAGACAAAAACAGTCTGAATGTAAAAATATTACTCTTGTCTTTTCTCATTTTAATGATAAATTGTATAAAAGATAGATTAATACTTCTTTTTATAGGGAATGATTTGTTGCGTAAAAAAAATTACGTAATTCCATTTAAAGAAATAGTATTGACCTTCGCATTTCCTTACGCATCCACAGACTAACTATAGAAGTACATGCTTCCTCGAAACAGAGCAAATTATATTTGAAACATTTTTTAAATAATAATTGTATTTGAAACATTTTTTAAATAATAAATAATTAGGAAAATAATCGCAGTTACAGATTAAAATGAGGCACCCTGTATGTGGTTATACTTTTTTATCATTAATAATTAGAACGTAGAAAAATAATTCTCGAATTTAGTGAAATTATAAAAAAAGCTACTTCCTCTCCGACTTCGACAATTTTTAAACATGTTCTAGAAATCATTTTAAACATTTTAAACAATTTTTTCCTGTACTAGTAGCCGATTATTTCCGAGATATTCTTAAAAAAATTGTCAATACCAGCTCATTGAATTTTGTCCATATGTATGGATCTCTCTTGAATCACTCTCACACTCTCTCTCATCACTCTATCTTACGAAACAAATGGCTTTTACAAAAATCTTGTTCACAGCTGCATATATGGTTCGTTTGCGACCTTTGTACGTTGCAGAATAAAAAATATCATCTTTTATAAGTTCTTTCTTAATAAGTTCATTAGGAAAATAACTATTTTACGCACACGAAAAATAACTATAACTATTTTACGTTTGCCGGCCGCTTTACAGCGATTCAGGAGGCTGCTACAAATTCAAAATCAATACACTGACAATGTTCGTTGTTGACTGAGTTATAACTACAGACATTTCTTACTCACATCTTCTGTAGAACTATAAACATGAAATCTCGCCTCAACGAGATGTAAATTGTGCAATACATATAGAGATATCTCGCATTCCATTAAATTAAAAGAGAGGGGGTTCATTTCCGACCCGTGATTTCTTTAGCAACTTTGTTCCTCTCGACGAGGAGAATACAATGCAATAATAAAAAAATTTTCAAATTCGAAGTTATGATAAATTTTGCGACAAATCTTTAGCAAATCTCCAGAGGCGTAAAATCAGGCTATGATAGCCACGACATATAATTTTGAAACATCTTGTACAATCGATATCATTCTCTTTTATAGTACTGCAAGAGTGACAAACATAATAGCGAAATAAGCTGGAAAAAGATAGTACCAGAACAGCGTATGAATATAATTCAAGAAATAACTGAATTTAATTTTAAATAGCTAAATTTGTTATATAGTTATATACAGTAAAACTTTTATAGTCACAATCAGTTGCTTAAAAAAGAAGTGTCCGAACTTTCTTACATACATTTTTGATCTTGTGTCGATTTCCGGTTTTCGTAATGGTTCTTGTTCTCGATTCTTATTTTTATAAAATGAGATTTTGTAGTAGAGAATAGTTTATACTATTTTACCAAGATTTTTACATAATCTTGATACAATGACAATACATCATATCTACATGGTATACAGAAAAATTATAAAGCACTAAGAAAGTTAAGTAATAATGTAATAATTCGAATGTAACATCTCTAGTTTCAAACGCAGGTTAAACGCAAGAACATAATTGAAGCGTTTCTTAAATAACTTGAATTATATCTGCAAAGTTCTTACAAAAAGCAGCTCAATTTTTTCTATTTTATTACCAGATCCATTGAAAACAATATTTCTAATCTTTAAATTAAAATAATTTGTTTTTTGTATTCTAACTTCGTTTAGTGATTTTCAAAAGAAAAATGTCTATCCTATCTCATCTTATAGATGAATTTCACATCATACTCTTAGTTTTTTTTTTTAGTAAAAAAACATCAAATTATAATTTGTGTGAAATCGAGATTCCGGTCACTTTCATGATTATTTAAACATTTTTAAAATATACATCATTGTATTTGGAATTAAGTTTGTAAAATTATTTTTTTGTAAATAGAAATTATCGAACACAAAATAGATTCAAAATTGTAAGTTTTCCTTTTTCTCAAAATTATTTTTTCGAACGTTGAAAATGAAAAGCGGATTTCAGATTCATAATCATCGTGTAATTTAAAATGGTTCAGTATTGAGGTGTCACAATTAGTAATTAGAGCAATGAGTCACTATTAGACAAACGAAGGACAGAGAATTATAATGATGTAAGTCACTTTTATGAAATTTCTAGTAAAATTATGTTTTGCGTTTACTACTATCGCTATCTTGATTAGATACTTCCATTTCTCAATAATGAATGAAGTTATAACAACAGTTGATCATGAAATTAAACGTACAAAGCTTGAAAAACGTTATTATCTATTAATTATAAAAAGTTAGACTTACATCGCTGTGATTATTAACCCTTCAACTAAAAAAGAAAAATTTATTTACCATTTTAATAAATACATTGCATAGAATGATTCTCCTTCTATGATTTTACTTCTTACTAGCATAGTTTTATGATTTTATTTCTTAGCAAAATTTGCTTTTTTCATAGTGAAAGTTTAATTTATTCAAAACATACACTGTGAAGACGCAATTAAAAAAAAAGTCTAGTCTTACCTTTACAGGATGTGGATCAACGGCATATGTATCCAACTGTGATGCTAACCTAAGGAAGTGAGTTTCCGCTTGTTCTGGAGTGAATCCCTTCAACTCTGTTTGATGCAGCTTCATAGCTTTCTCTTCAATAGCTTCCGTTTGTTTAAGTAGTAATTTGTGCTCGGAAATGTAATTTCCTTCATGAATTTTAGGATCATAATCTCCTAATTCACCTAAAATTAAGGATCAGGAATTATTATTAAAATACTTGATTAGTAAATTATAGATATGATGGAGCTGTGCAAGATGTCTCATCCAACCTTAAATATCACTTTTTGTTATATGGATACAAAAAATATTTCATTCATAGTTTGAATGATATTAAGTGGCCAATATTTTGCAGGTGCTGTTTTTTTCAAAGATCATTTGAGGGGGGATTTTCAAGGTTATTGGTTTTTTTTTCAAAAATAAGTCAAAAATAACTTAATAACTTTTCAAACTTGATTTTCTCGAAAACTTAAATGAAGATTTAAATGAAAAAATTTTATTCTTTTTTTTAGATTTTTTTTATGTAGAATCACTTGTTTTCTGATTGTACCACCAGATCGAAAATACATTGTATAATTCAAAATTATTTCAAAATCATGCAGCAAAAATAAAGATTTCGAACACTTTCTTCAAGAGCAGAAAGACTTGTATGTATTAAAACTTGTATGTTAGCAAATTGCAACAATATAAATACATTCACTGAAATTGAAAACGGAATAATACAAAAAATAAACATCTTAAAAAAAAAGATATGCGAAGCCGAAAATAATAAATAACTATAAAATTGCTTGATTAATTTTTATTATAAAATATATTCGATGAAAAACTAATATTTTGATAGATTAATTTGAATCTTTTTACTATCAATAAAAATAAATTGGTGGAAAAAGTATATCAAAACATAAGTAATAGGCATGCATTCATTGGACGGTCGATTGTGTCGTACAAAATATGCGTTTAAACGTAACAAGTCAGAAAACGTAAACAAATTGAAGAAGAAAAACTTATGAGTCACGATCGAGATGAAACGATTGAGATTTTTATTTAATATGACCGTCGGAATTTCGATTAATGAGAATCCACACTTACAATTAGTATTATTAAGGAATGTGAAGTTTGTTGCATCTTCCTATATTATTTGTCTCAGCGGTGATGTGTGCCCGCTTCGCTAAAGATCTTTCGTTCTGTCTTTTATAGCAGTCGGAGAGATGTTTTTATGAATGGATGATTGTAGGCTTCAAATACGTATTTAACTAATTGTGTATATACAAATGTTGCTTGTGTAAGATGCGAATCTGGGAGATGTGAATCCTGTGTCTCTCCTCGTGTTAGACTATCTGATTGAGGCTACGAAATATTATTGCTATGTCACTTTTTAAAAGATACTGTTCTGCAGTCCTGGACGTCAAGCAAGCTTTTGACAAAGTTTGGCACGACGACTTACGTTATAAATTAAAAAAACTACTCCCATATCCATACTTTATAATTCTACAATCTTACCTAACTAAATAAGAAATTTAAAATCAAATTCCAGAATGTAATCATTCCAGCCTACAACATCCACTCTGTAATACTATGATACTGTGTGATACTTCATCTCATCTATACCTCAGACATACCAACCACTCCAAATGTCTTAACAGCCATGTTTGCAGACACAGCAATCATGGTCTCACACAATGATCCCTTAGAAGCAACCAAAGTTCTTCAAGAGCATCTGGACAATATATCTAGCTGGCTCAAAAATTGGAACAAGTAAACGGGTTGAAATCTAACCACGTGACCTTCATTTTACGCAAGCAAACATGTCCTCCAGTCATGATGAACAGCACTATAATATCCGAAACTGACTCAGTTAAATACCTCGGAATCATTATGGACAGAAGAATGACATGGAAAAAACACATTCAAACCAAATGTAACTATCTGAGGGTTAAAGTTAAAAAATTATATTGGCTGATCGGAAATCGCTCTAAATTAAAGATGAAAACCAAACTATTATACAAAACCATCCTCAAGCCTGTCTGGACCTATAGCATACAGCTGTGGAGCACGACCAGCAATTCCAATACTGAGATCATTCAGAGACTCTAATTCAAAACGCTACGTAGCACATGCAATGCCCCATGATATGTTACAAACGACATAATACATCAAGACTTAGTTATACCCCTAATAAACTGCGAAATCACCCAATTCAGCAAACGCCACATAAGCCAATTGACATATCACCAAAATAAATTAGCTAGAAACTTGTCAAACGCAAATAATTTTTTCCACTTAGACTAAAAAGATTCACTCCCCTAAACCTGGTACATAGATTCTCCCAAAAACTCAAACTCCATCATTGTATAGTACATATAGGAAGTAATCAACTAATGTAAACATATTATATTTTTTACTTATAATTCCCTCTTGAGAAACTGATTGTAAAAATTCGTGAATGAATAAAAGACAAAAAAAATGTCACTTTTTGGTGCCAGCCAAGGATCCTTTTGTCTAGGCTTGGCTTTGTTTCTATCCTTACTGAGCCTTTCCACATCCTGTTTCTGCCTCTAAGGCAAGAGAAAGTGCCCTTAGATAGGAGAATGCCATGGAAATTCTCGGCAGGATAGAGTTTCCTGGAAACTGACCTGACTGTCCGTCTCGGGGTGTTCTGTTCTGCTCCAGAACATTATCAAAAGTCTATTATACAGAAAAAATGGTCACGACATCGATTCTATTTTTGGTAATTTGCTATATGTACAAATTTTGGTATATGCACAACATAATTTGATTAATGACTAACGATTATGATTAATACGGAATTAGGATATTAACTATGATTATTGATCAAATAATTAGTAATCATCATTTTACAAAATAATTAGTAAAAAAAAAATGATTAATGAATAATACAAGCAATCAAAATTATTTTAATCGAAGATGATGATTAATTTAATAATTATTGTAAGATGAATACATTTTTGAATCAGTTTACTTTTATTAATAACACTATGTAGTGATAGTAATATCTTTATTTGCTTTCATTACGAATTACAAAGGCTCCGCCCCTTCACATTCTCTATACAAAATCTCCATACACAATCCAAACTACACATAGATGACACTACTTAAAACTACTATCACAGTTCTTTACTTTACTCCAACACTCATCCTTGGCCTCCTCCCTACACTATATTTATTCCCTTCTTGCAATGTTCGTTTTCTATCACTTCTTTTTTATCCTGCTTTGTCACTCCCCTCCACACTCCCCTCCACACTCCCCTCCACACTCCCCTCCACACTCCCCTCCAAATATTCCTATCTGTGCTCCTTTCCCCTTCCCCAGCTTCTTAGTTTCTCTGTAGTTTCCCTACACTCCACATTCCACCATTCATTCTTCTTCCTTCTCCTTTCCTGCTCCCCCTCTTCTGCTGCCTTTCTTAATTTCTCTATATCGTGTTCCATTATTTCTTCTATGTTCCTTCCATAGCTCCTTGGATTCTTTTCTTGCTTTCGTGTATACCTCCCTTTGTTCCAGCTTCTTCATTTCCTTCTCACTTTTGTCTTCCTTTTCCCTACATTCCTTGTTCCACCACCCCGTCTTCCTCCTTCCCCCTTTCTGGTCTCCCTCTTCTAATGTCTTTCTTAACTTCCTTATATCCTGTTTCATCATTTCCTCTTTCCATTTCTCCCTATTATTATCCCTATTTCCTAATCCTGCGTATCTCCCTCGTTTCGCCCTTTTCGCCCCTACCTCCCGCTATCTTCCCCTCTCCTTCTCATCTTGCCTCCCTCACACTCTTCTAATTCCTCTCCAGGTCTTTAACACTTCCTCCTCTTCGTCCCACCTTCGTTTCACCATATATCATCTATCTGAATCTTACCATATTTTTCTTCCCTACATCCCTTAATCCTTTCATCATCTCCTGTTGCTGCAGCCCCACTTGTATCATCTTTTTGATCTCTTCTACACCCGCCATCCCTTCTTCATTTTGTTCCGCTTCATTCTCTCCCTGTTTGGTGTTCCTACCTTCTTTATTCCATCAACTCCCTCCTCCTCAACCTTTCTCTCCACTTCTCTCCTCCTTTTGCACCATTTTTCTAAATCTTCCCGTTCTTCCCTTCCTTACCTTCCTTTACCGATTTCGCCACTCCTATTCCTTCTTTCTTATTCCTTAATACTTCATTCTCCTTCGACATCTTTCTTACCGCCTAAAACTTACTTCTCTCCTGTAGCGACCTACGATTCCTCGACTACGAGTTTCGAACACTGATTAGCACAAGTCGCAAGTGGCTGCGCGCCTAGCGTCGATATTCTACCGATCTCCGACGTTAAGCAGCAGAGTGTGCGGAACCCCGCTAGGATGGGTGGATCAGAGACTACCAGCCTAGCAGGTTTAGTTACAATAACAGGCGTCTGGGGTAGGAGTCTCGCTGCAATTAACCCCACTGATGATGAATCTAGGCAGTAACTCCAAGACGAAAAAACGCATCCGACCATTCACTTTCCTCTCTTTTCTTCTCTTTACTCCATTACTCCAGTTCCATCTCTTTCCATACATCCTTCCATCTCTTTCTATTCTTATCACTATCATACATATATCTACACTCCAACTCGCTTTATTAACCTCACTTTCTGCCTTTCTTACTTTCATCCTCACTCCCATTATTCCTTTCGCTCACCTTCTTTTCTCATAAGCACTCCAGCCTCCTCCTTCCTATTTCCACCTCTTAATCCTCCTAAAACCCTTTTTCTCCTGAACTAGATAAAACTCACTTCGCCTTCACTCTTACCGTCATCAGCCTTTCGCCACTGGAAGCAGAACCAATAACACTATGTATATTTTGTAGAAACTACATTTGCATTTTTTTTATTATAATTCGCACGACTCTATAATTTTAATGTTCAAAAAATTTTCCATCAACTATAATCGAAAGTCTCACCTATATAATTTTTGAGTTGTTATTGGCACAATCTTCTGTACGTCTCGATAAAGATGGACTTTAATGATAAACTTGCCGAATGATCAAAATTTTGAGATTTTTCATTACGACACATTGAATTTTTATATAAAAATCAGAAAATTATAAACTTTAACAAATTATTATAAATTTAATAAACATATTATAATTAACTGTTAACTGTGTATTGTTAATTATATATAATTAACAATACAGATATTATTATGGAATAACGAATATGCGCATTCTTTCTGGGTCTACTACTCAAACTGCAAGCGGCTTCCAATAATAACATTTAGCTATATCGAACAGCAAATCTTATGACCAAAATGTGAAGAAACAATCTGGATTGCAATAAAATATAAATTAATCACTTGATGATTTAAAAATTACTGATTAACAATTACAAATTACAAAAGTTAATCAAAACTAGTGGTTTGTTTTAAGAATAATTAATTGATTAATGATTACGAGTCCTATGATTAAATTTAGTATTTACAAAAATTATTATAAAGTGTACACGTGTAAACTGTATAACTGTGTACACGTACGACATAACATCAGTACTTATTGTCAGCAATTAACGATATTCGATATATTCCCAACTATGTTCAGTGGATACTCAGGGTTTGACAATAACAAGCATTGCTTTTGAATGACGATTTAATCAACACTCGATCTCGTATTTTAGATATATATTTATGAGGATTGATTTGGCTGAGCGAACTGATCCACAGTTAACTACTACTGTCTACCAGCACATAGTACACGGTAAATTGGGTTGCCAGAACAAGAAATAAAAAGGAACGTTACGTTACTGACATAAGCAAGTGACTAGGGATGGCGAGAGGAAATAAAAATATGAATTAAAACATATATCGTGGATGCTGACGCGAACAATACTAACAATATCCATATTTGTGTTGAGAGCTATAACAGTACGTATTACTCACAACGAAATTATGAGGAAACTATAAGGAATAAATTAAATAACTACGGATTTTTAAATTTTAAATATAACTAAAGAAACAGAATTTAAATAGAAATTTGTTTTCTCTACTATATATTACTATAAATACTCTAGATATTTTATATATTTTTGTGTTTTATACGCATTATGTGCATTTTTACAATTTTAAATTTTCTATAAATGCATAAAAATCCGCAGTCTATAAATAACAATGCCGGTCAACATCTAACTATTCTGATCGATGATATTAATCGACATTTGCTCGTAGTGGACACAATAGATATAATTCAAAAAACCAGAGTGTCTTGATTTATAAATACGGCTGCAAATTCGCACTATCATTCAAGAGGAAATACAGCAGAAGAAGGTCTTTCTGGCTTATTAACTTCTTACGCTGGCACAACTGGTTCGCAGACCATAACGAGTGACCAAACCGTATACAATAATTCGTCGCTTTCTTTTTCTTTTGAACTTGCCGGTATGATATCAGTGGATAGAAATTATTAAGAAGTAATAAACTTATCATTTGTTTTGTCTAGGTTACATTTAAATATACTTAAAACTGAGAAAATGTTGCAATTTGGGACAAAAAATTCTCAACATGCGTGGCATGTCATTCCAAAAAGTTAAAATTAAAAAATCGAGTTATTCGAAGGTTACGTTCATGTGCATCTCAATAGTGTACAACGTTCTATAATCGATTTTAACGATCGTATCAACAATTTGTTTCCAAAAGTTTTTGAAACCAATAGAAAGAAAAACGAGAGAGACTATTCCAATTTTCTATTGACTCAAGATAAGAAATCGTCTGATACCCGATAAGGTACAAATATAGAACAGAATTGGGCAGTAACCAATCACTTTGTAATCATTTCCATAACCAATTACTAAATATAATCATAGGAATCGTAATAATTAATCAATTAATCATTGTTAAAATAAAACAATAATTTTGATTAACTTTTGTAATTTTGTAATCGTTAATCAAGAATCTCTAAATCATCAAATAATTAATTTATATTTTATTACAACCTGCATTATTTTTTTACATTTCCATAATATATTTAAATGTATTAATCACCTAGGATTTGCTGTTCAATATAATTAAATGTTATTATTGGAAGCCGCTTGCAGTTTGAGTAGTAGACTAGAAAGAATATTTATGCGTATTCTTTGCTGTATAATAGTATCTGTATTGTTGAATTTATAATAATTTGTAAAGCTTATAATTCTCCGATATATTTTTGATATAAGAATGAACGTATCATCCAAATGAAGACTCTCAAAATTTCGATCATTCCGCAAGTTTATATCATAAAGTTCATCTTCACGAAGATGTAACATTCATTCGAGTTGAACGGAGAAGCACTTAATAATCAGTGCACAGTATATTAATTTGCTAATATATTATATAAAATCGTGGTCTTCGTGTTCGGATTTGTGTATCTTAACGCACTGTGCATGAAGAACGGATTTGTAGTATTTGTAGTTGATCAATGTTCAATTATTTCAGAGATTGAAATAATGATTGTGATATCAGTTTCAAATCTTGAAACAATTACGAGCAACCGAAATGTTGCAACAGGCAATTTCGATTCTGACTTACTATATTGGTTACGGTTCCAGTTCTTCAAAACCGATATTATATTGATTCTATAATCCTTACTTTTTTAATTCGATTGTTTTTTTTTCACGATATTAACAGTATCATTTTCATACTCGAATGTCAGCTTCTTTTTTGCGGTCCCGAGCGAGACAATCACGGCATGAGAGAACCGAAACCGAACCATAATTATAATATGAAACGAAAAACTAGAACTATATATGTAACAATAACATCTAAACTAAACCTAAATTTTTTTTTCAAATGAAAAATTAAAAAAATTTTTTTTCATGCCTTTTTTGCAGATTTTTATTAATAAAGAATTAAGATGAAAAAATGTTTTATACAGAAATTTCTCCTTTTTAATCACACGATAAGAATAATAAGAATAAGAATCTGTAAAGAAAAGTATATCTTTCCATTTGAAAGAAGTCGATAAGAAAGAAAGAAAGTCAATATTCAAATATATGAAAATGACTAACACATAAGAAATTATGTGAGATTAGCGATTTTTATATAGGAGCGAAAATCGCGATAATTGGACTGTATAATAGATGAATGATAGTAGTATGACTATAGCTCACAGTGAAATGGCGATTACCCACAGAAATGACAATGACTATAGCCCGAATTGTACGACAACGCACTAACGTGATACACACTCAGTGGTTATATTTACGTATGCAGTACTGACAACACAATAATTGTATGACGCACTATGTGAGTGAAGAATTTGATGTATTGCATTACTGCAGTAATTGTATGTAATGCTCTATCTTCCCTCCTGACGACGAGTCTGTTATAGAAAAGTGATGGCGAGAGGGCCAATCATTTCGAATCGTGAACCGTTTGATTGCTCTTACATAATTCCACTAAAAACGGTGAAATTATTAAGCATCGATACAGTGATCGATGCTAACCATTTTTAATATTAAAAAATGGGTGATAATTAATAACAAAACGTGAGTGAGCCTTATCCAAAAATAGAATAATTATTTGTGAACAAGAAGTTTAACGTTTTTCATACGCATAATTTTAATGATTAGAATTATAGGAAATCGTCCGAACAGGATGTTAATTTCTTGCGCTGGAATGACATGCCACGCATGTTGAGAATTTTTTGTCCCAAATTGCAACATTTTCTCAGTTTTAAGTATATTTAAATGTAACCTAGACAAAACAAATGATAAGTTTATTACTTCTTAATAATTTCTATCCACTGATATCATACCGGCAAGTTCAAAAGAAAAAGAAAGCGACGAATTATTGTATACGGTTCGGTCACTCGTTATATCCGAACTAATTGCCAGCACAAGGAGTTAAACGAAAACTAAATCCTCCTTGTGATTCTATGATTTCACATCAGGTTTTTTCGAATCCTACAGCTGCCTGATTTTATATGAAGTTCATCTGTATTTTTTTAAATCGTTAAACAGCTCTTTGGCTTTATCTCAGGTTCATCTGTGCTATTCTTGAACTTCCTAATAACTTGACTTTGCATCGAATTCGTTTTCGCTTGTCATAATCTAGCTTTCTGATTTCACGTCAAGTTCGTCCTTATGTGTACCAGCTATATTCCATAAAATATCTTACACCGCAGGCATTTTATATTCGATACTCGAATATTTTAAATATTGATTGTGATATTTCTATTAAAAGAAATGAATAATGATTATTTGGTAGACTACGAATTATTAAAAATGCTAGCACATATTTTTTTATTTTTTATGAATAAAATTATGCAGCATTGTATAGCAAGTATCAATAATCAATACGAAATTCATTGCTATTTAATTTTACCAAAATAGATTCTTTGAAAGTATAGGACTTGTTGTATATAACACCTTAATATACAATTCTTTTATTTAAAATTTTTAAACTATTATAAAACTATCTTCCAATGTTAGAATTATTGAAATTTTAATGTTAATTGTTTTTAAACTACAGTAAGAAAAAACGGTATAATAAGATTGTAATACCAATTGCTGGTATTTATAACTTTGATCTCTTTCAATTCTATCACTGTTAGCAATTCAACGATGAATCATAAAAACGGAACATCCAGAACAAAAGTTAGAAGTGAGACATATAAGAGGATATTCTACGCAATTATTTTTTAAACTATTTATTATAGAAAAAAATATTTCAGATAAAACTTACTTTGCTTCGACGAGGACATTTTGTCATCTTATGGTGGTCACAAATCTTAGTGTAGGACATACTTCCAAGATTTCAAATTAACTTTCTTTCTTTAAATGGAACTATGTATTTTTCTTCAAACAGACATGTAGCTCGCTCCAAGACGAATTCATCGATCTATTATATGTAAGAAACTCTGAAACATACGGAGAAGATACAACTATCCTTTAGAGATAGAATGAATCAATGCAGGCTCGAGGTCCGAATATGAAAGATAAGATAATTTTTCGGTATGTTTAATGCAGATAACTTTTAAAAAGCAGTAAACAACCTTGAATAGCCTTGTAAAATTTATATAGATCGCTGTAGATCATGGAACGGGCTACGTGTCTTATTTGAAGAAAAATACATAGTTTCATTTAAAAAAACAAAGGTCACTTTCAAATCTCAAAAGTACATTCAACTGAGTTTTGTGATCCACCGTAAGATATCTCCCTCAAAAACAAAGTAAGTTTTATTATAATTGTAAATATAATTAAACAATTGTATGGGATATTTTAACTGTTTTCCATTAAAAAACAATTCTACTTTAGTTATATTATAGAAAACGAGCTGATTTCGAATCGGTCTTACATAATTTTGAATGGAGTTTCGAGATTGCGAACAGCATGAAAGACTGATAAAAAATATTTTATAGAATACGATTATAAATATGCTAATAAATACACAGATAATAGACTTTTACTTCAGACTCTACTACTTTTCCGAAGAAAAATCAAGAAGGATTATTGCTGTAAGAACAAACTTGATGCATCCTCCAAGATGACATAATGTACGGATCAATCTGGCGAAGTTAGGAAACCGCAGGAGATTAAAATTTTGTGAATGCACTCAATGCAAAATCGAGAAGTTTCTAGGAAATTGGAAAAGATAACTATCTAAAACAGGGGATTTCTCGCCGATTGAAATATGTTGACGACATATCGTCAATCATTATTCTGAAGAACTTTCCTCCATACATGTAGGTACCGGATATTCATAAAAATACAGTGAAGAGCATAACTGAATCGATAACGATAATGTTTACTGTTATAATTTTGTAAAAGAAAATTATATAGAGTATAATTATACCAATGACAATGAAAAGTTGTCAGTAATTCAAACTGATATCACTTTGTAAAAAAAAGTCACGTATTTGGTACCATTTTAAAGCGTGAATTCATTAAATCTCTATTTTGACAACTGTAAGTTCTTTCGAAGATGATTTACATCATGTAGCTGGTGGGAAAGTAAGGATATCTTTTTCTCAAAAATTGTAAAAACATTAACAAATTTTTTTCGTAACTAAATTCACTTTCATTTTAAAGATTGAAATCTCCCCTTTACAGTGATTCCTTAAGATTTGTGATACGATTTTTTCCCCAACATTTTATTGAACGTTGAATATTAGGACTAAATGACAAAATTCAAAAAATTCAAATATTTCGTCATCTAACTCTAAGTTCAATAAAATGGTTAAAAAAAAAATTCATACAATGAATTTCAAGGGTTCGTTGTAAAGAAAAAGTTTCAATCTTTAAAATCGTACTAGATTTAGTCATGAAAAAATTCTTTAATATTTCTACAAATGTCTGAATTTTTACAATTTTCAGGAAAAGAAATATATTCAGTTTCCCATTCATTGTATACTGTGAAATCATCTTTGAAAAAAAAAACGAACTCAAAATTGTACAAGTCAGGATTTCAGGCTCAGAATAAGATCAAGTTGATTGTTATATGATCTTTTTTTTATGAAGTTATATCAATTTAAATTATCGACAATTTTTTATCGTTATTAGTACAAATATGCTCTGTATGACAATTCACTTGATCTCATTTTAAAGCATAGAAACTCTATTTTAACAGTGCTAAATTTGTTTATCTTTAAAGATGATTTTATGTCATGTAATAAGCGAGAAAATATGGATATTTTTTTCGAAAGTTGTAAAAAGTGAAACATCTTTAAAGCATTAAAAAAATTTTTTCGTAACTACATCCACCATCATTTTGATAAATAGAGTTTCTCTTTTACAACAAGCTTTTAAAACTTGCTATGCAATATTTTTTCAGCGTTTTACTCACTTTTGAATATTATGATTAAATAACAAAAATTCAAGAAATCCTAACACTTTGTCATTTAATGCTAATATTCAGTAAAATGAGGAAAAAAAATTGTAAAAAGAAAAGTTTTGTCTTCAAAACTATACTGAATCTAGTCATAAAAGAATTTTTTATTGTTTTTAGAGACGTTTGAATTTTTACAATTTTCAAAGAAAAAATATTTTTCCATCCGCTACACATGACATTTTTGGAAAAATTATAAAAGCTCAATTCTTAAGATTTCGATATAATGTGTTTAGTGAAAGACATTGATTATTAATATACCATGTTAATATATTATTAATATATAATGTTGACATAATATAACTCTGTGAATTATAATATCGAGTTACACTCGTGGTATGCATTATGGTACAATTTGAAAGAAAAAAAAATTGTAATTCTATGGAGTATGAATATGAATTTTCAATTCCTCAAATCGAAAATTAATAAATATAAATTATATACAATGCTTTCAATGCTTTACATCTGACACAATGCAACGTGTTATAATAACTAATATTTACTAAAGACTGAATAGAAAATCGTAAGGCAAGAGGTTAATAATTATCTCACTAATATTATATCGATAATAAAATATACATGTATGATTTAAAATGTTAATTTTAGTTATTTATAAAACCAAGGCACGAATAAATAAAGTATAAATATTCAAGGAAATGATGAATGTTGAAACTGGCATCGCAGAGTATTACGTAGCGGACAAATCTATATTTTTAAACTTCGTTGTTATTACACACCAGCAAAGTAATCTTACAATCCGTTGATAATGAAAGTTGAATAAAAATTAAAAAGTATCCAAAAATTTAAATTAAATACAGTTGAGTTTTTTTACTTATTCAACTAGGCTAGACTTAACATCCATCAATTATTAATTTAATTTAGATTTTAAACTTAGTTTATTATTCGTAATACCTAGAAGAAGATTTAATATTAACGAAGTTAATCTTCGATGTAAGATTTTGTATCGAGTAAATACTTGCATCAATAGTGAATAACTTGAATGTGTCTAACTTATAGTGTGTCTTTTTGAAGACAGTTTTCCGTCTCATCCATCATCATGATGGATGTGTGAAACAGAGAAAAAGATATCGAACGACGCAACATGAGAAAGCATCGAACTTTAACACCTAAAAATCTTGTCAGAATTTGCGATCGATACTCAATTTATTGTACTTAAATCTTCATTATATTGTCTGAAAAACTTAATACTGGAACAACCAGCTTTCAATACGTTTAATCGTTCAATATCGTTCATCATTATAATATTAACCGACAATAATTAAAGTAAATAGATTTATACAATAATGTTCTTTAATCAATATTAATTCTGACAAAAACACCGTGTCTTTTGAGCAATTGTAAAAAAAAAATCTAAAATCTGTCATATTGATAGGTTTGGTTATTCTAATGTTGAGTAAGAGTATGAAAAATTAATCATCAATTATTGCATTTTCGTTATTTTTTCTAATAATATTTTCTCAGATATTTGACCAAAACGATTTAATCAAATATTTTGGATTCTTAGGCACTTAGGAACACTTGATTCTGCTTGTAGAAATATGAGAACTCATATACAACGAGCAAGCTATTTTCTGGAATATATTCTGAATTTTCTAAATCCAGAATTGATTTTAAATCCAGAAAAAATATTTGTGTAGACAAATTTATTATAAAATTTAAAAAAAAATTTTTTTTATCACAGATAACTTAAACAAATAAGAGTAGTATTACATAAGAATTTATATTTTGGCGGATTCTGAAACAGGATATATCCTGTGTATTTTATCCTTTCACATTACTTCTATGAGTCTTATTAGCTTTATTTAAGGTTAAAACCAAGATTCTTCTATATTTATTTAGAGATACATAAAATAAATAAAATTTGTTAGATAAAATTTTTAGCGCGCGAAGATGTTATATCACTTCCTTACGAAGAAAATGATCTAACTCAAGAAACGTAATTTTCGAGTTATCTAGTGATAATTTTATAGTTAAAATTGTTGCAAAAGCAATCCTTTATGAATTATGAAAATCTCATTCGATGATTTTTTTAAATTTTAAAAGGAATTACATTACACTCTCTGATTCATGCAACATGTGTATTGCATTCGGGCCTTCTTTTTGAAAATAGTTTTGTGCAGGCCAGTCTACATAAACAAAGTTATTTGGATCTCAAATTTTGTGTAATTTAAAATTTCCATCACGATGCTGATCTCAAAAGAACAAGTATTGTAGTAACATGCAAGATCAAAGATATGAAACGTATGAAAATTAGAGAGAATTTTGAAAGGAAGTTTCATAAAATAGATTCATAAAATGCTTGGACGCCAGTGGAAGATCATGACCATGAGAGCTTGGTTCACTTAATTTAACACCATTATATTTTTTACGTGTGGTTGCCTGAAATCAAAAACTGTATACGTGTCGGAAAATTCAAGACATAGCCGCACTTAAATAGCCTATTATCGTTGCTGTTCGGACAATAACATTGCAAAAGCTGAAACACGTGATTCCGAGAAATGCTGCATCGCTTTCAGCTTTGTAGAGATACAGACAGCCGCCCAGTGGAGACTGCTCTCTGAACATCCCTATTTTTGTGCAACACTTAGTTCAAAATAAAACTATTTTGCTGTCTTAACCTAGTTCCCTTATGTTTCCATTAGTTTTCGAGATAGATAATAGCTTTTGAGACGGCTTGTATAAGACAGTCTCTTATTGTGAATTTTGCTTTGACCATCGTTGTGAATAAATGCTTGATAAAATGATAGAAAAAACTATATTACTTTTAATTGCATTGTTTCTTTAGTTAGATAATATTTAAGTTTGGTAAAACCAGTTTCTTGTTTACTTTCTCGAGTTGTGAGGAAACACTTTCCTCGCAAAGATGCGATATGCGAACTGATAGGCATTATACCAGTATTTTCTCATCCAAAAAATTTGGGGAAGTGGATAAAAGTGTTTTTTGCACATTTGATGAAAAAATCGATATTTCGAACTGTTTAAACTTCGTGAAACAAAATCGTACATCAATTTAATTGGTGTTATTTTAAAGCGTGAACCGTCTATTATATCAATCTTGAGTTATTTTTCTTCCAAATATGTTTTTATCATCATGCAGTAGATAGAAAAGCAAGAATACTTTCGTTGTTGAAAAATGTAAAAATTTAAACACCTCCAAAATCACTGGAAAATTTTTTTCATGACTAGATTTACCATAATCTTAAAGATCGAAGTCTTCCCTTTACATCAGCTTCTTCAAACTTGCTTATATTGATTGAACCTTGAACATTAAATGACAAAAATTCAAGAAATCTTAACGTTTTGCCATTTAATTTTAACGTTCGAATTCGATAAAATAACGAGAAAAAATCGTATAACAAGTTTTAAGAGATCGTTATAAAAAGAAAACTTGCTATGATTGAATAAATATCGAAGTCGATTTTCTCGAAGATGAAGCCTGAAATCAAAAAATTATGTTCTATATTTTTTTCTTATTTCTTTGTAAAAAATAATTTCCTGCCTGCTACATGTTGTCACGACGTATCCTGTGTAATGAATAATGACTATCTAAATACTTTCTAGACCTCCGTAATATACACACACACACGCGCGCGCGTGCGCGCACGCACACACACACACACACAATTATTAATATTATAATATAATTATAATATTAACATATAATTATTATGTGTATATATATATACATACTTGTAACTGTTATATATACGTTTTTAGATTCATCGCAAATTTTATTAATATAATGACGACAATCGAATCTTATTACACCGCTAATGAAATTTCAAAATGTTTCTATATTCTATATATCCAGGTCTTGTAGTTTCAATATTTTCGTGAGCAACTTTATGTAATGTGAACATGTATTCTACATAATTTAACATATTATCTACATATTTCTTGCATACATAAACATATTTTAGTTGCATAGATATCCGATAAGTACTAATTAGATGAATTTTCATTCGCAGTGACCTGTACATGATGATTTGCATTATCAGGAACAGATGCAGTATGTTAAAATTTTTCGAAATCGTTGAATCAAAATTCTCGTATAACGCGGCGGATATTATAGGAAACCGGGTGATACAAGTTTTGCATTATAAATTAATCCTTTTGCAGATTATATTCAATTTTTTTGCAAATAAAACTCACCTTATTGCAAATCAAATTCACCTTTTCACACATCAAATTCACTTTTTCGCAAATGAAATTCATCGTGTTGGTGAATTAAAAGTGAAATAATACACTTCATTATTTCTACTACCATACTCTCCAATGATGAACTCCATTGAAGTTTTTTCAAAAACTAAATTCTCTGCAAGAAATACTTTAGTTGATCTTTTAAATCATGAACATTAGTGAATGTTATTAATCATTGTTGCAACTGTCATTCCTACAGATTGTCATAATTATTATGTGAATATGTATATAAAACTACCTATATCTTCATATAAATAACATTTTTAATATTTATATGTTTAGTGCATATAAATAATACTTTTAGTGTTAAATAAATATTTCATGTTAATTTTATGTCATTTTATTTTTTATTTAAGCATTATTATATACATACCGCAAAATTTTTATTTCGAAATAATAATTTTATGTTGGATTTCATTTTTGTTACAATGGTTTAAGAAAACAAATTTGTAGACAAAACTTGATTTGAAAAAGGATAAATTTGAGTTGCAATATAAAACATACGTTCACGTTATTTTATGCTATTTTGTGCCATAAAAGTTATTTTTCATAATGGATTTCTTATTTTCCAGATAAGTAAGTAATTTTGTTATATTATGTATGTTATGTTATTTCTCATGTTACTTTATACACTACGTATCAAATCTAAGTCTTTTTCTGCGTGCTTGTCGTGCAGTACCGGACAAGTTTGAAGAAATACTTTTTTTAATTAGATTAAAAAGATTTTAATTAGATTAAAAAATAGGTTCAGGTTTTTCTTCCTTCATTTTTATATAAAAACATATCTGAAATTAAAGAGAAAAAAAGAAAATGATCGGAAGACAACATGAATTGATTATTATTAATTATTTTGCTTGTAATATTTATAAACACATTTAAATAAAAGTCATGCTCCATTTAAATGCTTTTTATTAACATTATTAATTATAAACCTAAAAATTTGCTATTTAAGTAAGTATCCGGTATTGGACGACAATTTTTTGGTATGCTGCAAATTACAATTTTTTTTATTTATGTGAACCATTAATCCTCAATAAAATTTAAGGAAACTGGTTTGGCAAGGAGCGGTTCTCTTACTATCATTTTCAATACAAATTTCTTTTTTTAAATGAAGAATTGTCCAAGTTATAATAGAAAAATTCAGTCAAAAATTCGACTCTCATCAATGTAACATTTTTTGCTCCAAATGACAAAATTCTCAACAAATCTGAAAATTTTTTGTTCGCGTTACGACTTTAATAGTATTTGAAAGACAAATAAATATATGTACACTATTTCAATATTGAATGATATAATCTGCATAAAACTTCGATATAACTTCAATATAATACGCATATATTCATTTTCTATGACAGAATCTATGTTAATAAATGATGGTCGACCCTTTCCGTGATTTTAGTATAGTTCGATCAATTTTATTCGAGACAGTTCGACAATATTGAATAAAAATATACAATAATGTTATTACAAATTAATAAAAAATATCTACAATGTATAAAAGAAAATGTGATAGAAGACCTAAATGGAGTGTTAATTCCTTAAAAAATACGGAGAAAACTATTTCCAAACCTTGAAAAGCCATGACTGGCTTAAATGTCTCAGCTGCAGTCGTTGGCTTCATGATAAATGCTTTAAGTACAAAAAGATTTGCAATTTATGCGGAAAATTGAAGAAGAAAGATATACCAATTAACTTCCTCATTCATTATACTGTTTGTAAATTATAAATCTTATTATTTTTCAAAGTCGGTCTCACCTAATTATGTTAAAATTAATATAAATTAAATATGATAAATTTTAATTAATTTCGAGTAAAAATCTTAATTTTTAAATAATGTAGGTAATAAATATAGTTATTTAATTTATTATTAATATATAATTTTATTACAAATATAAAATATAAAACTAATTAAATTATATCGAAAATAGAAATGAATTATTTAATAATAAATAAATTTTTTAAATTTGAATGATGATAAATTAAATAAGTATAAATAAAATTTGTATAATGAGCGGACGATCTAATCTAGATACGCGGGTAAAACCGATCGGTTGCAGTGTAAATGTTTGGTATTGGAAATGGAAATAATTTTAATTTGTCACAAAATATGATTTATAATCGTCAAATAAACCGGACAATAACTATATTTATTCGAAATAATCTGAAACATTTTGTACATTGTTTTTTTCAAAAAGTGGTCAAACTAATTTAGGATTTACCCTAAACGGAATTTAACTAAATAAGAGGAATATAGGACGCAATATGATAAAATTCAAGACCTGCCATTACCGTGAAACCATGTAGTCAATAGTCATAATACAATTATGAATTTCAGGTATACAGGATGATAACCACATAACTTGATCATCTTGAATATTTCCATTAATTTTGAAGATACAAAAAGAACTTCGTGAATGAAAATTGTTTAGCACAGAAAATAATGTAACAAGAATAGTTATTTAATAGCTAGAGGGGTTCAAAATTATTTTAAGGTCATCACTACTTTTTTAAAATATCCACTAATCGACGCAGCTCTATATTCTTTATAAAAAAAAGTCTATGTACATATATCGAAGAATTATTAGCTTAGCAGATATTGTAAGTTTAATTTTGTGTTTTGTATTTTATTTTATTGTATGAAAAATAAAGAAAACAAAAGGGCAGTTTTCTTGTATTTATATTGTTCATCTTTCACGCATAAATTTTATAAAATTAAACTTAAAATATCTACATTTTAATTTACTTAAATAAATAATTTTTCGATATAATATTAAAAACTACATATTATGATCTCTGTACTACACAATTTTTGTTAACAAAGTTTTTATCTTCAAAAACAACGAAGATATTCAAAGCGATCAATTTATGTATATGTGTAGTAAAGATTATAAACATTTTGGCTCTGATAGAATAAAGAATATTTTTAAAAACTTGCATACCTAAATATTGCCTTTGTAGCAAAATTTTTTACTTGAGAGAGGAACTAGAATGTTTAAAAACCAAGTTAGAAAAAACCAGAACATATTTAAAGAAATTATACGAGATTTGTACAATAATTTAAAATATGCAAGATATTTTTCTTAAAGCATCTTATTTAATTGTTCAGCATTTATATATATACGCTTGATTTTCCATCATTTAAATATAATTAATGCTTTTCATTGTTCACTGGACGAAAACCATGATCTTTCAACATGACTATGGCATGTGCCTTGCGATTTTTTAATGATGATATCAAGTATCTACATGTGATTATTTCTGTAAGCTTCAGAAAAAATGTTTCAGATAAAAACTGCATGGTATCGACAGAGGCCAGAATTGGGCAATAATCAATTACTTTGTATTCAATTACTAAATGTAATCATAGTAGTCGTAGTCAGTAATCATTCTTAATGTTAAGGCCAGGGGTAGAAGCTAGGGATGCACCCCTTAGACCTGGCTGTACAGCCAAGGCCAACAAACACATAAATGTAATGTAAAAGGGACGCATCTCTGGACAATACCGCCAGGCCCATAAGGTAATTACAAATATTGCTTTATTGAACTGATCTGCCCGACGCTATTTCTTGGTCTTAACATGTCACCGATCATGTGATCAGGAAGGAGACAATGAAGTCAACAGTATAAAAAGGGCCAACACGGTTGGAACAGGGTTCTTTCTGCAAGTAAAGTCAAACTCTTCAGTACAAAGTATGCTTTTTGTGCAACCATTTTGTGAATACATCACTCGCATAATTATTAGGGTTGTGCGGGTACCCGAAATCACGGGCACCCGACTAGTCAGGTCGGGCTTTAGAAGTTCGGGCGGACTCCCGATGCATATGAACCTTCGGGCTATCCGATAGTTTCAGGTTGTATGGAAAAAATATAAATAGTGAGCGGTTCACGACATACTTATTATTATGTTACGATTTCAAAGTCGGTATTATACCTACATAATATAAGACAGGCGAAGTACAAATTACAAATGTTTCTACAATAATAAATTTATTTTAAATTAGTATTCAAGAAACATAATATTTTAAGTTGAAACTAAATCTTATAGGAGAGCGATTCATACTTTGAGCTCTAGTCTGTTTACAAATATAGTCTATCGAGACGATGCTATAAACATGCGTAGTAGTCTTTTAATGAGCAATATTAAGCTTACAATTAGTATTCATTTGGCCGTAATTGGTAAATGTAGCATAACGTCTTCTTCTTTAAAGTTGTAATTATAATGTGTGACAAAAACAACGTTGATAATTTTTTAACTGTGTCCAATGAAAATTCAGATAATAGTGGAAATATTGTGCGAAGGAGATGTCGTCCGAAAAGTTCTGTGTGGAAATATTTTGAAAAAAGGAATTCCGATACAGTACAATACACAGTTTGGTTAAAAAAATTAAAAATAAGACAAGGTAACACCACATACCTTATGCGTCATTTAAAACGTCTGCATAATATAAGAATCAATTTGAGTAAAAATACTGCTGGGCCGAGTAGAGAAAATAATACCCGACGTAGGCAAATAACGTATTTAAACAAAAACTAAGTACTAAAGCAAGAGCTAAGTATCTAACCGATGCAACTGCTCGAATTAAGAATTACATTTCTTGAATAGTAATTTAAAATAAATTTATTTCAATATGTTTAGAAACATTTGTAATTTGTACTTCGCTTTTCTTATATTATATAGGTATAATACCTATATAATATAAGAAAATATGAGGTATATAATATGATGATTTATTAAAGGCATATAATATGATGATTTTGAAATCGTAACATAATATAGTAAGTGTGTCATGAACCGCTCACTATTCATATTTTTTCCACACAACCCGAAATTATCGGCAGTCCGATAAACTCGAACTACCCGAAGGTATCAGGCTACCCGAAACTATCGCACAGCCCGAATGTTCATGTGCATCGGGAACCCGCCCTCGGACTCGTCCTTTCGAACTTTTCGAGCTTGCCCGAGCTCGCAATATCGAGTACCCGAACCACCTTTAACACGTCGTCCCTGGAGACCGACACTGAACTTTCCGTCTAGACCGCGTCGATCCCTGCGGACCGATAGTCGACTTTTCGTTTGGAGAGCGTCGGTCACTGGGACCTACAGTAACAAAGTTAGAAAATAAATGTAGCAATTTCAATGAAATTTATTGAAACATTCTAAACAAAAATATGGTTTGTTTTAGCATGTATTACAAAATGTGACGACTTTTTCAGTCAAATTTCTGGCTATCTTGCGTCCGTATATCGTTGAATTATTCTTGTAACATCCCGAACAATATCTTCGGATTTTGTGAACATCTCCTTCTTTCTTTTGTAATTGGTGAACATTTCTTTTTTCAATAGGCTTGTCTTTTTTTTAACTGATCGCCTTTTGGACGTCTTTTGTACGCTTTTGGATTTGGAACGTGTTTTACGTTCATATCTCTCTGTTTATTTTAACAGTCTCAAAGATCGCCCAAGCGCTCGGTCGCTGCGGGCTGAATGGAAAGCGCAGCAAATTCGGCGCGGGGCTCAACGTGTTAATAATTACAAATTCAACATTCAATCAATTTCCCACAGCAGTAGCAAGGTGGTCCTTCAAGCCAAAATATATATACGCAGAGGAACAGGATCGACAACAGTCGATCCTTAACAGTTAAAAGTTAAAATAAATCAGTAATCTTGATTACGTATTAATTACCTAGGATTCAATAATAACTAAATGTTGTTATTGAAAAAAGTTTGCAATTTGAACAACTAGCTCGAGTAATAAACCAAAACTAAAGAGAAAATATCTACGACTATTTTTTGTACAAAATAGTATCTGTAATGTTGAAATTTATAATAATTCATCTCAAAATTTATAATTTTCTCATTCATATAAGAATCAATATATCATAATGAAGAATCTCAAAATTTCGATCATTCAGAACAAAAGATTGTGCCAATAACGACTCAAGAATTATATAGGTGAGACTTTCGATCATAGTGATGGAAAATTTTTTGAAGATAAAAATTTTAGAGTCATGAAGATTACAGAATAATGCCAATAATAATTATGAAGTTTCTATAAAATATACACAGTATTCTTGTTCGGGAGAGTTTTACATGCCGCAATGCCTCCGGTTCGTGAGCGGGACTGTGTCGCCATACAGCCTTGGCCATTTGACTGAGGTTTGTTTTGCGGTAAACTAGGCCCTCGACCGTGGATTTAGACATGGAACCAACTTTCCCGAATACGTGCGAAACACATCCGCCTTTTGTGCCCCACCTTGCGCTCGCGACTCCCCATAGCCGAGGGAAAGGGAACCAAGAGAGCGTCCGTGCTTTCCTTCGGTTTACGACTTTAGAATCGGTACAATTTCCGACCAACAAGGTTCATCTCTCGCGAGGGGAAAACCCCCTAATATCGCAACGCGCGAATTACACATATGATCTACACATTACCAAGATTTTGTCATGCGCGCGAACAGTTGTTAATAAAAAATTACTAATAAAATCGTAATATAAAATGTAACCATTTAATGATTATTAAATTAATCAATAATTTTGATTGCTTCCTAATTATGCATTAATCAGTAATCATAATTAATATCCTGATTTCATATTAATCATAGTTAATTATTAATCAGATTACGTTTTGCTCAACTCGGACGGAAGCTTATTAGAATGATAACTAACTTTGAAATAATGTTAGTGTTCTGTGAAGGTCACGTTTAAATCACATTAATAAAAGTTTACGAAAAATACAAATATAGATAGTGTTTTGGATACATCTCGATATTAGCTGTGAGAATGTGCAATAAAAAATTAAGTAATAAAGTTCATGTTAAATATGATCTTTACAGTGCACTCCTATGTGTATCTCAAGGTAAAACAATTATCATCATAATATTCCCATATTCGATATCATACAACTTTTTAGCTGAAATATTTTTTCATATTTCTGACACAGAGATAATTGCATGTAGACACATCGTTGTTGCTATCATGTTTTATTTAATTCACGCGACATCCAATTATCCAATTTCCTCACAGCCTTTCAACGATCAAGAACACTCTTATCTTTTAATCCAAGTTCTAATACGTACTTACAGGTTAATTTCTTGAATTTTCTTCAATTACTGTTCTTAAAACATCCCTATATACCGTTGATTTATATGATCGTTGGCCTTCTTGATCTTTGAGGCTTGCATCACCCGAATGAAATTTCACAAACCAAAGACGTGTCGTTCATTAGCTGCATCGTTGCCGCAAGCTTTCCGTATATACAGGACGACATGGAAATAGGTGGCTGAACTTTGGTACCGTATTCTGCTTTTCCTAAAGATGAAAAAAGATCATATAAACATAGATCCAAAAGCTCTTTCTTTCCAAGATATAAAAACTTTTTGCTTATGACAGAGTATTGTAAGAATAATTAAAAATTACTTACATAAATTACTAAAAATGATTCTCTTTTACTTTGGATCAACTTTATAGAGACTATTGAAAATATTGAAGATTTCTTTTTTTCGATTTTATTTTCGTCTTTTTAAGTATATAAATCAAATTTTTTTACGATATTCCCATAAACGAAAATCCAAATAAATTAAATTATCAGACTGTACAGACCATGCAACAAAAAGGTGTTAAAACTACCAATCCATCAACTAGTATAACTTTTATTAAGAGCAGTTCGGTGGTACGTTTTGTAATAACATTGAAAACTCACATTTCAAAAATTGTATGTAATATTTGCTTCTATATAAACAAGTAAGTAAATTATTTACTTCTATATAAAAAAAAAAACTAATGATAGTTCTTCTAATTCTACGTGTGACGTACACATATATACTAGCATATATTGTTATTATTATGTATTACAACATATTGCAATATACTTCAATATGGATACATGTTCGTCTTTCATTATTAGGGAGAGCAGAATACGGTACCAAAATATCATTACATTAATAAAATATTACTCATAATCTGCAATCGTTCATATTTAAAAAAGCATTTATGAACTTATATTCGTGGCGGAAATATCCAACACTAACTTTATTGCCGCATTATTGATTCCTGAAATTATCCTGAAATAAAACCCTAAAAAATGAAATTTAATTTAGAGTATATAATTTATCTTTATGAAATTCATTTAGAAATAAACATTGTATTGCACGGTTCGTGGAGAAAATCGGAATAATTGGTTACATAATGATACATTATGTTATGAAATCAGTTTTAAGTAATACGATGATATCTTTTTCAAAGATATATTCTCAAAAATATTTTAATTAGAAAATCCCAAAATATGTGATTATCCCAGTTCATTTAAACGATGAAAATTGGATAATCACATGGAAATATTAAAATTGGAGAAAAATTAATAAGTTCAATAATCGATTTTGAGAGACTGTAATATCTTTATAAGAATAAACAAATTATAAACATGTAGAATTCTATCCTATATAATATACTCTGTAGAAAAATAGATATCTCATTTAGTATTATAAATAGGATTCCTGTAACTTTATAACTTCATGATTAACTTAGACTTCAAATACTATCTAATATAAAGTTGTAATTTTATTTTATACTGAATGAAATGATTGTGTATGAGCAACAAGTTATGACCGTCTGTGCAGTTATATAGTAAGTATATAGAGTATAGTGGTATAAATTAGCAAAAATCGATCGCTCGGACATGAAAATTATAGTGAAATAAGATTTAAAATAATGCAATTTTATACAATCCTTTATACAATCCTTACATTTGCTACGAAAGATACATAAAGGCAATGCACATCGATATGTATATATATATACATATATAATATAGATGAACATATGTTTCAATAAAAAAAAAAAAATCAAATATTCAAATATTCAAAAAAAATTATTCAAAGGTTAATCTGTTGGTTGCTAACATACAATTTCATTTACATTTTTATATTTGAATAAAAATGTCATTACTGTTTTAATAGAGCAAATTGATTGCTTTTGGCTTTGTCATAGTCGTTCCTATTGTATTTTTCTTAAATTATTTAAATATAACTAGTAAAACGTATTAACCTCGCATGTAATAAATTTTTTCTAGCTTAAAAATAGAGAGCTTAAAAATAAGAAAATTGAATAACACTACATAACATATAATCTCCAAACGTATACCACATGTACAATTAATACAATTACTGCAAATTACTAATAATATTAATTACCAACATTGCTAATATTATATTCTTATACATTTATTCATTTAAATACATAAAGTTTTGCAGTAATAAAATATAATTTAATGTACAACAAAAATTAATATAACACAGAAGTGTATTTAATAACCTACTAATAAAATAACAAATAAAAAATCAAAGTTTTATAGTTTATTCAATGTAATCAATAGAACTTAATTTATATAAATATATATTCTCAATTTTCAATATCATTATGTTCAGTTTGAATGTTTTTTCTTACTATGAAAAAAGACTTCTGTTAAAATTATTTAATAATAACTTCTTAACTTAATGAAATTGTATAAAATAAAAGTACACTCACTTTGCACGATGCATCCCGCTAGCAAAGCTGCTTCACCTGGACTGCAATATAGCCGTCCATGAAGAAGGTCCCTTTTAAGTTGTTGGTAAACTTGATATCTAGTTATTTCTTCCTTCAGTCTGAGAGGATCCGGTGGATAAAATTTCACGCGAAAACTGAACAGAATTGGATCCATGTCTAGAACATATTCATAATAAAGTATTTTAATTATAACATATTAAATTGTCTATTTCTATCATTGCATATTTGTTTCTATAAAATAACTGGTATATTCAAATGATGTTTCTATTATTTCCTTTTCGTATCTTCATTATTTTTAAAAATATAAGGAAATTTAGAGTACAAAATTTGGTAATTATATAAGTAATTGAAATATGTTCTCAGGGTCGTGAGTCTAACAATAAGCAATTTTTCTCTATACAGTATAGTTTTTGAGATATTCAAAAACATTTCTTTAATTTCTTACTGTAATTTTAAGTAAAATATAGGTAAAATATAGGTAACTGCGCAGTTTACTCAATTATTACAAATATTCAAAAATTTATATACAGTGAAGAGTATACATATACACACAATAATGAAAAATTATCGATATTTCGTCGAAAATCATCAACAATCTACTTAATTTCATTTTAAAGCATAAAGCCTTAAGTTAGTTTTTTTCAAAGATATTTCTACATCACGTAGCAAGTGAGAAAGTAGAGTTAATCCACCTCAGTTTTAAAAATTCAAATTTTAATTAATCCATCTCAGTTCTAAAAATTCAAATTTTTTTCTTTAGAACGACTTCTTAAACTCCAAAATCGCTGCACGATTTCTTTGTCATTTTATTGAACTTTGAATGTTACAATTTCTTTTATCGTTTAACCTTAATGTTGAAAATTCAATAAAATAACGAAAAAAACCTTAGAAATCAAAATAGAAACTTTACGTTTCAAAATGAGAGCACATAAATTGTTATACGATCCTTTTTACAAAGTTGCAACAATTTATAAATAATTTTTCATTTAAATTAATTATAGTGCAAAACTGATTCTAAAAAAACAGTTTGTATTTGCCAGAATAGTGATAGTATAAAAGATATGGTAATAAAATTTTTAGGAAGGCCAAAACATCCTACATTTTGCTTTTTCTTTTTTTTTGTATTCTACGTGCAAATACTCGAAAAAATATTCCACGTGTTCCATTTCGCTCATCACTGTAAATGTCTTCTTTTTTTTCTTGTTACGTTGTATTTAAAAGATTGTGTGAAAAATAAAATATAATTTGAAAACTAAGTTAATAATATGAGTTAATTAAAAATAATAAATAAATGAGTTAATAATGTAAAAATAATTTATAATGAGTAAATAATTTAAAAATTTTTACCTATTTATAAATAAAATAAAATAAAAATTTAATCTACTATAGTAGATAAAAATCTAAAAAAAGAATAAAGTCTAAAAAGATAAAAATCTACTTAAGCGCAGTATAAAATCTCGGAACTTCTTACTTGCAACGCTATTATTTAATAAATAAGGAAATAAAAATTAATGGAAATATTATTGTTTGAAATATATTATTATCTCATATTTTAATGAAATACTTATTTCACAATAATATTTGTATGAGTTAATGTTAAAATAGTGGTCCATTTAAGTGAGGCCTAAATATCTTTTCGAATTGTGATGATGCAAAAGTATTTTTTACTTAACATGAATAATATTGAAAGATTAATAACTGAAAAAAATATTTTTTTTCTAAAATCATTTTCGGAATTTTCAAAGCCATTGATGCTTTTTTTCACAATTATACTTTTTTTTTTACTATATCATGTAGTTAGTAAAAAATACGTTTAAATGTAAAGAACATGACCCTAAAAATTTAAGTTTTACACATAAATTTTTCTCCATCGAGATTATAGACATTGGCCAAGACGCAACAATCGAGAGCCTAGTAATAAATGTAAATAAAGATGTTTATTATTTATTACATTGTCAATGATCTCTTCTGGTAGCTTGAAATCCCGAGCAGTGTATCGAAATACTTCAGTAATTCATGATGGATTCAACTCAAGAAAAGATCGATATTGATAGATGATATTTATTTATGGTAAAAGTTGTGAGTGTATTGGCTTTATGCGATGAAAATGTGAGCGTAGTCTGTGGTACAGATGTGTGACATATATATGTATGTCGTGTATGGCATGGGAAGTGTTATTATTGTTTCGGTACTGGGCCGGTGAGTCGAGTCGTAAAAGAGAAACCGCGGTGTGAAGAACTGAGAGAAAAGAATAGCGAGTTAAGGCTAATGAAGAGAGTGAGTAATCGAAAGAGTCAGGAATCTAAAGCTTTACTGTTTTGTATCTAATTGTGTTTGTTGAATATATATTTTAATATTACGTCGTCCCTTATTCCATTCACAAAAGTGACCAATGTTTGAGGGAAGCAGAGGAATATACAAAGATATATTTACTAATCATACAACTATACATTTTTTTTTATTGCATCATGTAGCTGACAAAAAAAATTACCAATAATTTTGTTTATATATTTTCTGTAATTGTTCAAACAAGTAATAAATCTTTCACCATTTGATAAATCTAATAATTGAAAGAAATAACTTTTGTTTATTCCAAATTTTGTTTTTTGCCAATTATTAAGAATTACAAAATAAAATTAGAAAAAATAATTAAATTTATATAATTTTAATTTTAACAGAAAAATATTGAATAATACATAATAATATTTACTTTACATATCTTCAGCGTTTAATTTTCTGAATTTTCAAGTTTTTCGTTGTCACAGAAATTCAGCAAGAACGCAACCGTTGTACGCCAAATGATATCCAGGTCATGCTCATGCTCTTCAACATACATATGTTTCAAGTTACGTTTCAGAAAGATTATTCGCATAAGACAAGAAAATGTTATACAGAACAATCTTGGCAATACATAGGTAATATATAACAAAGTATTCGTCAAGTAACATAATAGTAACAATAGGGCTGAGCAGAAATAGATGTTTGAAATAAATAAATCGAAATAAATATTTTTATTTTCTCGAGTGATACAGAATTTAGTAAATCTATAAATATTATTAATTTTGAATTAATAATTAATAATTAATAATTATTATTAATTAAGAAATATTAATTAATTAACCTATGAATAATATCAATTTTCAAAATTAAGTATTTACATAAAAAAAATAGTACTTCAAATATATATTTTAATACTTTATATATATATATATTTATTAAAAAAATATATATTTTTTATTAACTCATACAAATAAGTGAAATAAGTATTTCATTGAAATATAAACTAATAATATATATTAACTAATAGTATATAACTAGTAATATATATTTCAAACAATAATATGTATTTCCATTAAATTTTATTTCAAATAGTATTCTAAATAATAGTAAACAGTTTTGAAATTTTATACTGCAATAGATTTTTATTGAAAACTTTCATTTTATTTTATTTATAAACAGCTAAAAATTTTTGAAGAAAGTAATTTTTTATTATTAATTTATTTTATTTACTTCTAATAGAACACATATCTTTTAAACAATCTTTTATTTACCTGCATATACGATCGTAGAAAGTATTGAGCGATATTTGTATTGTTGTTGATCTGTATTGTTCCGAAATTCTTATTTTCCATCCTCTATTTAAATAATATTTGTTTATGATATAAGTATTAAATGAAATAATATTCTTAAATAATATTTGGTTATGGAAATATTTCAATTTTCAATACTTCGTCTCATATTAATTCAAAATTTCCCCAACGCTGAATAACAATATATTTATATGTAAAAATAGAATCTCCTTCAATCGACGTATAGGAGAAGTTCTTGTCTAACATAATACCACTTAATTTCTTTTTATAGTGAACATTAAATAATATTACAAACTAGGAGAATCAAACAACGCATAATACACAAGATATAAAATCAAATTCATTGCAATATACGCTGCAATTCAGAAGTGACAATAAATATATGAACTTCAACTATTGGACGATTCTAATAAAAATGAATATCGTCTTTAAATATCAAAAGTTGTTAAATACTCTACAAATAATAAATCGCTACAACGATCCATTTAAGAAAATATATATAGGTGATTTCAAAATTTTCAGAAATTATCTAAACTTAAGTTATAAAAAATCATTATTGCTATATTGTACAAAATTGCTCTTTTATATCATGCAATTTTTGTGAATTAATTTCCTCTATATCTCTAAAAATAATGTAGGCATTAAAGACAGTGAAAATTATTATTTCATTCTCTATCGTCAGTGTGTCAAAAAATTATTCTTCATGGCTTTGGAAAGTGATTCTACATCTTTTAATTGATTAAGATTTATTTAAACTGGACAGTAAAATTGAGCTCGAATATGATTTTCAATGTTAATTCCTTTTTGTTGCGTCATATTATACTTATTATGAATAGAATTATGAGAAAATCTCAAAGGAATCATAGATCACAACTTAATAACTTTCTTGGAAAAAATGTTGAAGTTCTATATATCTATATACATATATATGATTCAGTATAATAATATCTTAGACACTTCTAATGAAAAAATAATTAATTACAGAATCACTTTCAATTTTTAAATACTTTCTTTTTATATAACTGTTCGCGCGCGTGATTAGCGAGACGAGATCGCGTGTAGAAAATAAATGTGGACTGTATATTTCGCACGCTGAGTATTAGGGGCTTGTCCTTTCGTGGTAACTTTGTCGCAAGAGAATGTACTTTATCTATCGGAAGCCGAAGGAAAGCCCGAACGTCTTCTCGGTTCCCCCTCCTTTGGCTTCGGGAAATCGCGGTCCAGGGTCCAGGGTGGGGCACGAAGGGCCAGATACCCCTTGGCGTCCTGGGTGATCTCGCGGGCCCGTGCTTCTCACGTGTTCGGGAAAGTTGGCGCCATGCTTCAATCCACGGTCGAGTGTCTCGTCTTCTTAGAAGAAGTCCAGCCATGTGGCCAGTGTTTTGGGCGACACGGTCTGCTAAGGGTACTCAAAAGGCAATAAATTTTCCCGTACGTGCCTGTACCCAGACCGTAGGTATTGTAGCATGGAAACTCTCCCGAACAATAACATTGTAGATAATGTTCAAACAAAACTTCGAACGTAGCAACCATTGCGTTTAACACGTTCGTCGCCCAGCGTGAATTGGTTGAGTTTTCTGCGGGACCCAAATTTCGGAGCCGGAGCGCCAAAGCGCCAGAACGTAAACAGAGCGATCAGCTGGAATAGCAACGATGAAATTCGAGTAGGCACTTGCGTGATCTGTGACCTAAAGTTTTCGAACCTTCGTGTCATTATAAAGTAAAACATTTAGAAATGAAATGGGGAAAGCGATAAGCTCTTCGAAAAGAGGACTGCGAGGGATCTCACTGCATTTATCCCAGAACCTTCATTCAGTCAAAAAGCATACATTGTCTGACAATCAGTGATTTTTTATCCTCAAAATGTTCGTTGCACAGTGTAAAAATATAATTGAAAATGAGGAGAGTGATGAAGAAGTAGTGAGTTTTACAAGAAGGATTATAGAATTTCATCAAATTCAGACTCGAATGACGAGGAATCATATGCAAGTGAAGACCTTGAGGAGATGTTAGAAGAACTTGCTATAGCAGAAGAGGAGGAATTGACCAATGCTGGTGATTCTTTAGACAATATCCAGTGGAACGAGTTCGCCAACAAGCAACAATCATTTACATTCACCGGAAAAAGTGGGCTTCTGATGGATTTGCCTTCCAACATTAGCCCAGGTGAAGTTCTTTTATTATTTTTGGATGAAAAGGTAATAAGTCTTCTAGTCACAGAAACTAAGATATGGGAACTTCTAGTTAGAAAATTGTTATACTCGGAAAATACTAGGCCCGACAATGAAAGAAAGAAAACGAAAAAAGTGTCTCACCATTTAGAAATTCGTAAGAATCAGCAGAGGAGGCCCATTAGAAGAATGTGTGTCCTGTGTTATCAAAAGAAGAGACAAATTCTCGAACGACAGCAAGCGAGAAAAAATGTAAAAAAAACTACAACATATTGTAAAAATTGTCCAAAACTACCACAAATGTGTTTGAACTGTTTTAACAAATATCATAGAACGTAACGTTTCATTTTATTTTAAATATAAATTAATATAAAGTATAATATAATGTGTAAATTTTTTATTTTTTATTTTTATTTTGTATATTTTATATTTGCCAGTGCTTATTCCATTAAATTCCTATTCAAAAATCCAATTAAACATCCTATAACTTGACCAAGAAGAACATCACCCATATCTGGGTGCGGGGCTCCCACGGAAACATACCCGTTATTCAGATATGGGTGACGTGGCGACGAACGTGTTAATGCGAAATTTTAGAAAACTATTTAAGATATTTTAAAAGAGATAAGAACTCTCGAAGAAGAAAGGAGAGAGAAGCAAACAAACAAATAAATCGATAGACAAACAAAGATAGAAAAAATCATGTTTAATTGCTTTCAATTTTTTGTATTCTTTGCCAAGATCAAATTCTGTTTATTTGTATCTATAGGAATAGTACAGTATTGGGTCATTCGAGTTTGAAAGTTTCATGTGACATCGACCCACGGCAGCCAAGTACAGAAACAAGGAAACACAACCGAAACCTTGGCCACAGCTGTTCATTATTACCCACGATCGAATTTATTACGTGTTTTTTCTTACAGTAAAGTTTATTTTACTTCGCTTAATTCATTTAATTCTCAACATATATGTACGTGTATATTGTGAACATCAACATTAAGATCTATGAAAATAATTATCATAAATAGGAGATTATTAATAATAATTAATTCATATGAATCTATAGATAAAATATTATAAATATGTCTCAATTTGATTATATTATAAATTTAATTTTAATTTTTCGTTATGGGTAAATATTTTTTTACGCAATTTTGATCATTTGTTGAATCATTTGTCAATCACTTATCAAAAGCATCTTTTATCTTTTTTCTCTTTTTCTTAAATTGCATTTTGCTGTTAAAACATTCTATTCTAAATATATATTTTAACAATAGATTTTTCATCAATATTTTTACCACATTCTAATAGCATAAGAAAATTAATATTAAAAATTATAGCATTAAGTATTAAAATATTAGAAACATTAGAAATTATAAAAATCATATTACTTATTCAAAAAATACGTAATAGAATTAAATACTAACCTTTCACTTGCTTAATTGCTGTTTTTGCCAGATCTAACCAATGCTGAAACAAAATCATTTAATACGATTAAATAATTTATTGCAAAAATTGTTTAATTTTAGTTTAATTATATTTAACCAAATATAATTCTACGATATAGCAAGATATTTATATGAAAAGAAATATTACAAATTATTGAATATTAAATATTGGAACTGTTGGCTAAAGAAATACTTAATGTATATGTGGAAACATTTACATCACAAATAATTATAAATAAATTTTCAACATCCTGTTCTTATTGTGAATTATTATTATTTTAATTAATTATTAATTATTATTATTATTGTGCCATATACTTGTATTTTTCTCACAACATATAAAACGAAATCCATCTAGAAAATATACATGTGTATAAATTTAAAAATTGCATACAAAATTTTAATAATAATTGAAAAATTATAACAGTAATAATCAAAACATTAACGGACTAATTCGATTTTTATTTAAGTATGGTATACTATGCACATTTTTTACTTATAAAATCTTATTACCTAACCAAAATAATTAATTATTTGGAAAAAGATAACTACAATAGTCAAATAAATGATTCAAGTTTTACATTAAAATCAAATTTTTTTTTTAAATTATTTTTACGTGTTGTGTAATATTTAATCTGATCAATTCCTATAGTCAATTTCTATTTTTATTTAAAAAAGATAAAATTATAAAATATAAAGTCTAAAAACAATAGAAAAATGTACGTAAATGTTTATAGAAATATTCTGCAGAAACAATCTATTTGGATTTATATTTGCAATGCAACAAAATTCAAAAGAAATATTATTCTGCAACACACTATATGTTTCCACTTCAAAATTTTCACTGCTTCTTCTTTTTAAATTAATTAATATTAACAAGGTTTTTCCATTTTTAACTATATCATGCTAAAATACTTCTTTTCAGTGATAATGTAATATTAAAATAAACCAATCAAGAAAAATGTATTTATCAGACTTTACTTTTATGATTTTGAATTATTAAGTTCAAAAATAGAAAACGTTTGTAGCTAGAGAAAAACAACCACAACAGGCCATAATTTTAGAAAAACATCGGCAATACATTATGGATACTTCATGATTAATATGATTAATTAACATTATGACCCCTTCTTTTAGAATTATAATGAAATATGAAATAAAGGTAAATTATATCACGCAATAGCGTTTATTGAAATCAGGAAGGGATGACAAGAAATCATTGAATCTTCGTAGGATTTAGAATAGAATTTTAACTTGCATACAATCCTGCAAAAATATAATTAAACAAAAGCGATGACCAATGGTCACATTAATTTAGATTTAAATTTGTAAAGTTATCTAAAATTTACGTCATGTTCAATTATGATTATAAAAAGAAACGATCATAACATTTTGTTATCATTCTCTTTAATAGACACGAAATGAATTTCCAATCATAAAATGGTTTTTTTTCTTTGTTTTCTTTGCTAATAAACATTTTCGTTCTCTGAATTTAACATACTGATTATCAATGTTGCAGCGATAGCGTAAATTTGACTACATTATTATTAAATAATTTTATCTATGTTATCATAATTATTATCTTTTTGCAATATTATTATTAAACTTCACAATCTTTTATAGCAAAGAAAATACTAAAAGTTCATAATATAAATAAAAATTTCCATCTAGTTACATTAAAGGATACTTATTATTAGTACAATAATGATCCCTGACATGAATTAGTTTTACATATATTATATCATGAAATATTAGATAAATAAACATTTCTATAATAAAGCGACATATATTTTTCCAGCATAAATTCTTTGTTTCCAAACGCAATAAAATAAACTATTTTATATAGATATTCTGATTACAGCACAATTAAATCCTAAAATAGTAAAAAAAAATTGATTAGCATATATGATGAAAAAGAATGTGTGGTGGAGTTGTAGAAACTGGAGCTAGAAACTGGTAGATTAATTTTTGAAGAAGACAAGGATAGAATGTTTCCATGATTATCTATGCAATATTGATTTTTTCTGCATTAAAGCCTCTAGCTTTCGCAGATATGTGCAGTCTTCTTCAAAAACATCATACAGCATAAATTCCTTTTACATTGACACATGTTGTAATAAATATTCTTTTTTTTTTTCATATGAACAACTATGTCTTCGTGTTGCTTTCTGTTCATATTATGTTCCGATTTATCATTTTAAATACTGATGTTTTTCTATTCATCTTTTTTCCAATAACAACTTTACTGCTATTCTTAATTTACTTTCAAGTTTATATATTTTTTGACAGGAAATGTGAGATTTCGATAGATAATTTAAAATTACTTTCTTAATTTTTTTGTAAATTTATTTATTAAAATTTATTTATTTTATATATTCATAACCATAGTACAATTAGTTCATTGATTAATTAATTAATTACTTATTCATGAAAAAATATTAAGGATCTAAAATATATTTAATTTCATTATATGAAATATAAGAATGGTATATAAAATAAACAAAATTATTACAAGTTCAGGATTTTTTTTAAATATTTTAATATTTACCTTTGTTTTTATTTCTTCATTTTCATTCAATTCAATTCAATGTAATTCAAAATAATAAACATTTATGACTATCAATTTCTGCGTGCTATGCGATCAGTATAATACGTATTTTATGCAAATTAATCTTATCAAAATGTTTATTCAATTATAATAATATTATTCGCTTAAGTTCAAGTCTACGGGTATTCCAAATCATCAAATTTCGTTAAATCTCCCATTATATCTGTTCAAGTTTATCAAAATATAAACAACAGGATGTTTTGCTTAAGTTCATTCAATATGTCTGAATACAATATGATATTTTTAACAAATTTTTCTCTATAAAAGATATATACTGACGTACGAGTGAATGTTCCTGATAACAAGTAACAAGTAACAATATGTAGATTGTAGAGTAACAAATATGTCTCGTGTATCGTAAGTGACACGATTTTAATTTTCTTTCCTGTCTTTTAATCAGATGTAGAGCATCTCTTTTTTGTTATTATTATAGATTAATAAATGATTTGATTGCTTCTCATAAACTTCTATTTCATTGGTAGTTTTATTTTCTCTTTATTATCTGTATATATCTCTCACTCAGTTTGTCCTTTTTTCTGTATTATATTATAAATAATTAAAACATAACGATCAACTCTAGCATCTAAGTAACTGTTTAAATAATTATTTACAAAGCGACTTCTCGGATTTTGACGACCTTGAAATATGGTCAACATTCTGAACAACTTTTTCCTGTATATATTACTGCCGGCAAAGACTACCGTCTTTAGTTTACAAAATACGGTAGAACAGAGATCGAAATTAACAAGTTTTTCGTATAAAAAAATATCTGTTTTAATGGAACTATTCTAGAAAAAGGTGTTATACTTAGGAATACTTTTGAACAGTGTTCTCATATAAAAAATATTTTACAATCTGTATATATATATAATAAAATATATATATATTATAAAAGTTCTATAGAACAAGTTATTTTAAAACATTTAATTGAAAATCCATTTTTATATTCAGGTATTCATTGAATTGAGTAATTCAGTGTCATTATTTGCTACAAATATCGAGAACTTTTTTAATAGATAATTTGATGAACAAAAAATTTCGAAAAAAAATTCTATAATCTAATTCTATAATCTATGTATTTCAAACAGAGTCTATTTAAAAGTTCCTTAACTTTTTCGATCCCTGCAGAAAAACGTTGACTATCCGAACTAATTGAGAGACAAATCCGTTCGAATAAGCAAAATCGAATCTGAAAGAATCGAATTTGTGATCATGTCACAAATCAACAAAAAATTAAGCAATTTTCAAATATGGATGTTTATTAAAAGAATACATATGTATTCTTTTATTATTAAGAGAAAAACTTTTATTATCTCTTCATCTGGCATGCAAAGAGTTTTTTCTTGAATCGAGATCCATTTGCATGTATGTATGTATGTATGTACACATGTAAACAACTCGATCATCATTTGCTATTTTCAAGCTTCTATAGAGACGAAAATTCAATAAGTTATTTTGTAACTTTAGTTCAGTGAAACATAATATTCAGTATTTTTAATGTCGCTAATTGTGAATTTTCTAATATTCTGTGATTAAATTAAATGTTCACCATTTTTTAAACATTCAATAATATTTAATTTATCTTTTAATTCCAACACCATTCTTTTTCTTTTGATACTCATGATATAACTGTACGTAAGCAGTTTACTTATTGTTAGACAGGGCACTAAACTGGAACATTTGAGGTAAGAATACGTGTCCCAAAATATAAACAGTGCTTGACATATATTTTAAATGTATACATACATAATCCTATATTTGGATAATCAAAATTCGAATGATCGACGTTCTACTGTATTCACAAAAATATTTTTGTCATCATATATTGTACCTCTACTATTTATATTGATTAAAACTATATAGGCTTGGATTAGGTTTGGAGTTAGATTTAAATACAGACTATATTGATTTTTAATTTTTGATTAAATATTCTAAAATAATTTGTTTCAGCGGAATTTTTATTATACAGATTCTAAAATATCTGTTCCACGAGATTATTTAAAAGTATTCTTAAATGTAACACTTAATCTTTCTATAAAAGTTTCATAAAAACAGATTTTTTTTATACGAAATATATAAGTTCGAAAAAAATTTTTTTAAAAACAAAAAGAACTTGTTAATTTATAATTTGGTTAGTTTATAATTTCTTTGAGAAGTTTGATTCTCGTTATAAATAACATAGGATAGAAAGATAAAAGAATTTAACCTTGAAATTCAACATTAAGTTCAATTTTGCGGTGCATTTTCTTAACAAAAAGGAAAATCACTTATCAAAGACGTAACATTTATTTTTTTAACAGTCTGAAATATAACAGTATAATTAATTAGTTTTCTATATTAAGTATGATTTATCAGTTTTTTATATAATAAATATAAATTTAAAGTGAAAAGAAAAAAAAAATTAAATATTGTCGACAAAAAATAAAAAACGATACTGCAGATAAGAATATAGTAACAAAAGTATTAAAGTTAAGTCTTTAGGATTTCATTTGAATTGAAGAGGAAACGATCTACAAAAAAACTTACCCTTTGCCTACAATGATCCACGTAACGAAGCCCAAAATAATCCGTTTCCAAGATATTAAGTTGCTTGCATACATATTCGAGAATGTATCTTCCTTTGTGCTGAGGCTGCAACAAAAAGAAACAAAAGATACTGCAGTTGATTAAAATACTAAAATTTACTACCATCATTCTATACTTAACATTACACTTCAATAAAATTCATGTTACATTGCACATCTTTTCTTCCTCCCTTTTCTTCCTTATTAATTCTGAATATGAATTAATCAAAATTGCGAGTAAAGAAAAATAACACTATAATATTTACAACAGAGCAAGTATCTAAATAGGTATACTTAATTTCATTTTATTCAAAATCGTAATATCATATACATGATTATATATAGTTTTTTTTTTTTTTATAAAATTAAACTCATTCCTGGATTTATATTTTCATCTATTTTCATATATACTGACATGGTATATCAGTATCACAATATATTTCTATATATCTAAAATACCAAAAGATGGAAAAGAATATTACAAACAAAATGATGTTCTTTCCACAAGAACGCTGTTTAATAATAGACTAATGGCGTGGTCTCATTAGCAAACATGGGAATAACGCGAGATTATATGTAGGTATGTGAATAAAATATTCTCTATTACAGACTGCATCTTATGTGATACATTCAAGTGCAACCTTTTTATTTAGAATAATACAAGCACCTATTTATTTTGAGTTTTCGAATTTCATAAGCGGTTATTTAAGGTATTCTTTTATATGACTTTAAAAAGAATGTTACGTTATATACTAACTGTGCATGTGTGAATATGCGTGTTATATTTGAAACTCTATTATTTGAATACTTTAATATCCATTCGGACGTTTTAGTATGTTATCGAAACAGAATATGTATTAGTGCCTTTTTTCGTATTAAAGTATTTTGTACATGTTTTTTGTAACTACAAAAAGAACTTACTAGTAAAATATAAGGTGTAAGATTTTAATTAAAAAAAAGTAACATTTAAGAGATTATATTCATAATGTTCGTAATGTTCCCTAATAAATCAATGTTTTATTTATGAAAGTGTCGTAAATATAATGTTTTCACAAACTGAAAATGAAAATAAGTGACTCCTTACATTTACATATTCAAAGCATTTAGAAAAAATTGTTTCAAACACAAAAAAATGTTATAAATGTTATTTATGTTGAAACACAAGGATAAAAAAAATCTAGCGTTCTTAAATAAACTGACATCTTCAGTTTCATAATTTTCTTGAACTCCCTATAAGATTATAACTTGAAAGTTGCATATCCATATATCCACATTTTGAAAATTTTATTTTACACATTTATTGCTTCGTTATTGTACTTAATCAATACACCATTATAAAAATATCAATTTCATAACTGAAATGCATTTATAACAATTGTTATTTCCCAAATGCTTAACTGAAGTTATAAATGAAATAACTTTAATCAACAATTAATCTTTTTAATTAGTCAACAATTAATCTTTTTTTCTTTTAAGCAAACGAAATTCTGTTTAGAAAGAGAGTTTTCTGAAAGAAATTCTGTTTATAGAGAGTTATAATATTAAAAAAAAGTGGTTGTTCTATTATCTGAAAACTTTTATCTCTCTCGAGTATAGAAGGCTCTACCATATTTCTATATTATAAATAGAAACAAAACTATCAAATTTATTTTTGTTATATAACTGGCTAATAGGTTGCGTTCATTTAATAGCATAGTATCAGACCTACGGCGGTCAATTATTTCTGGGTTAACATTATTTGTCACATATTCAACGTATTGACATCGATGGAATGGGTACGTCACCAGTACCACAATAGCAATGGATCAGCATAATACGCAACATTCTGTAAACAAAAAAGTGTACGTCTAAGGTTTAATTTTGAAAAATTGGCTTTAAAAACATTGCATAATGAAAATAATAGAGAGAAAAAAGATCCTGAATATATAGGATAAAAGTCCATGATTAAAAAAAACAAAAAGTGAATTTCATACATTAAATGCATACATATATATGTAGGAATCTCGATTGAGATCCCAGTTTGTATGAATCTTTAGGAATTTTTGTTTAGAATAATGATGTTTTTATTGTAAGTTGAAAATAAGAGTTTATTTAAGATGATTTGAAAACTAAAATTATCGCTATAATCTAGATATGCTCGCTAGGTTTTCCTCACACGACTACACACTGAACTCGCTAAATCTCACTGATTCTCGCTATCTCTTAGTCTTTCCGCTCTCGCGACTTACAACTCTCTGTGTTCTTTCGCTCTCGCGGCTCACTACTCTCTATCTGATTCTTCTTTTGCTCGTCCGCACGAAACATTCATCATTCACACACACATGCACACAAACGCAGTCATACCCTAAAATATTTTAAGTGCTAGGACCTGAAAAGCTAGAATAAACATTTTCAGGTCCCAGGCCTAACTCTCGCTATGTTAAAACAGATGTCACGCAGGCGACGATAGTTCGGCACTGGGAAACGTTTCGAGTCCTTTCCCAAAATTTCCAATCCCACATATACAGTAGCTCACGAAAGTATTCGAGCGCCTCCAATCTACATCGTTAACAAATAAAATGCACACGTTAGGTTTAAGTTTTCAAAATAAGGTTGTACGTAAAGTCGCATAGGAGTCTCAAGAATATATAAGTAAAATTATAAAAAAAAATCTGACGGCACATATATATATTCGAACGCATAGACAAGAACCGTATTTCTAGTGAAAAAAATATAAACATTACATTTTAATAGATTCCGAGACATTGTGTGGTTCGTACAGATTTTGTAGAATATAATCTTTCACAATTATTCTAATCATGAGCACGAAAAAGTCAGAAACCAGCAAATGTGAACGTGAATTAATATTCAAGTTACATAATGAAAATAAATCTTATCTTGAAATTGCCAAATTATTAAGTCGAAATAAATCTGCGATACATTGTATAATAAAAAAATCAAAAACTGAAGGAAATATTAACAAGAAGCATACAGGACGTCCAAAGAAGTTAACGTCCAAAGAGGAGAAAATGTTTATACGTGAAATTAAGAAAAATCCAAGCACATTTGCACCGATTGTTGCAAATAGTTTTGGAAAAGATGTACATCCCGAATTATGTCGTGGGATTCTGCAGAGTAATGATTTCCATGGAAGAATACGGAAAAAGCCACGTATCAGTAAAATTAATAGAAAGAAAAGACTAACGTTTGCAAAAATGTATCTTGACAAAAATATTTCATTTTGAAAAGTTATTTTCTCGGATGAAAGTAAATTTAATATTTTAATAATTTTAATATTTCTGCATTACAAATGCAGAATATGATTCCAACTGTGAAACACGGAGGTGGCTCAGTCATGGTATGAGGGTGTATGGCGGCGAATGGAACGGGAAATCTTGTTTTTATTGACGGAATTTTGAATAAAAACAAATATCTGAATATTTTAAAAGAAAATTTGAAACAAAGTGCAATTAAATTGAACCTATTGGACGATTTCTATTTTCAACAGGACAACGATCCTAAACATACAGCTGGAATTGTAAAGGAATGGATCGTATGTAATACTTCGCATACGCTACAAACTCCTCCGCAGAGCCCTGACATAAATCCCATAGGACATTTATGAGCCGAAATTGGAAGAAAATTCGAAAATTATGACATAACGTCCAAAGAAATGTTAAAAAACAAAATAACAGAAATATGAAATTCCATTGAAAAAAAGACAACAGAAAAACTTGTATAAAATATGGAAAGCCGGCTGAGACACGTTATTGATGCCAAAGGAGGACCAACCAGATATTAACACCAAACAATTCAAAACTTATTCGTACGTTCGAATACTTTTGAGACGTCCGAAATCGGTATGTTTACACTCAGTGCCCTGTAAATCCTATATGTGTTGTCAGATTTTTTTATAATTTTACTTATATACTCTCGAGATTCCAATGTGACTTTACGTACAATCTTATTTTCAAAACTTAAACCTAACGTGCGCGTTTCATTTGTTAACGATGTAGATTGAAAACGTTCGGATACTTTCGTGAACTACTGTATATACTTGACACGTTTATTAAATGTATATATATATACACATATAGGGTGCCCCAATGTTTCAAGTACGATTTACTTTGTTTTGAGAGGGACATCTTCTCATCTTAAGATAGTCACAAATCTTGATCTAAACGTGCTTTCAAGATTTCCAGGAGACCTTGTTTTTTTAAATGAAACTACATATTTTTTTCAGATGAATATATCCCATTGCTTGACAAATTCTATCATGTATAAAACATCCTGAAACATTGGAGAGGGTGCAACTACTCTTTAGAGATAGAGTAATTAGTGCATTGACACTCGAATATGAAAGATAAGATAATAATTTCTTGATACAGCTAACTTAAGAAAAGCAGTAAAAAACGATCTTGAATAACCTTGAATACAAACTATCAACATATGAAGGTTGATGAATCTGTCATGGAACGGACTACATGTCCATTTGAAAAATAAGTACATACAGTTACATTTAAAAAAACAAAGGTCATTTTCAAGTTTCAGAAACACGTTTACCTAAACCAAAATTTGTGACTATTATAAGATGTCCCCCTCAAAACAAAGTAAGTTTTATTGAAACGTTTCTTCTATAACAAATAATTTAAAAGACAATTGTGTGGGACGTCTCAAATGGAACATTCTGCATATACATAGATAATCATTACAGACGATGAACAAAAATTTCATCAATATTTCCATACATCTTTGATATAATATAAAGTATTATACATTAAAATTTTACATTTTAAAACATTAAAATTAGCGAATCAATTCCACTAATTTTTCGCTCTGTATTATTGTGCGATACATTAACACATTGATTGCCACGGTGATCGACACTATTCCTATAAATATTTCTATTCCTATAAATATTTTAAAATCTATACTTATTTACTTAATACGAATAGAATAAGATAAATACATCAATAAAAACATTACTCAATTTTAAAGAATAAACATGTTTTCATTACATTTTTATTGTAATTACGTTTTTATTTAATGTAATATTTTTTAAAACTGAAATATTCCGCCCTGTAGGCAAAATGAATTTTATATGGCAGACATGTGTTTTAAGATTCGTACGTCCAGATTTGTTACTGTATCTTGTTACCGTTATATCATACTGTCACTGTCATGATGTCACAGTGACATTACTAAGAAATATCATGGTAGGAAATGTAATATTTTTTTTATTAGGATTCGTTATTCGTGATTCGTTATTTGGTTCAGTTACATATTCTGATGGATGCCCATAAAGCAGCAGATTCCAAAATATTTAACACGTTATTATGCCCATAAAGTAGTTGGTTCCAAAATATTTAACACGTCTCTTGAACGAATTTGGATGCCTTCGCACAAGACGTGATTGTCATCTGTTCAACTAGAACGCGATGAACTATTTAATATATTCAGAGAATCATGTGTGTGGATCAGAAATGGACAAAAAATTAATCAATAATTAACGAATAAATTTTTCCAATAATCTTTAATCGTAATTAATGATTATATTCTAATATTATTTGTTAATCATATAACGATTAAATAACGATTAAATTCCTCGTTAGTTTCAATGAACATTAACTAGTTACCGTTTAATCGTTAAATACGATTAAGGATTAAATTCTCACTTTAATCGTTAATTGTCATCAACAATAGAGTTCCTTTCAAATTTAATCGTCAATTAGATATCTAATTGACTAACGAAACGATTGACTAACGAAATTCTTTTTGTAGTGAAATTAACATTTTCCATGTTTTCTTAATCGTGGCTAGAGATCAAGACACCTTGCAATAATATATAGAGAGATGATAAAGTGAAATAATATTAACGCCTAATGCAACATAAAATTTTTCTATTATTGCTTATTTGTTTGATAAATTTTGAAGAAGTTTTGGAGTCATATTATCAAAAGACGAGAAAGGACAACTATTTATACTGTTCTCGACTTTCGGGCATAGATTTTATAAAATGGAAGTTAAAATATCTTTTAAATTATTAATTTTTCGACATAAATAGGTTAATACTATCTTATAAAGAATAACCTGTTGCATCAATTGATGTAAAAAGATTACGCGATTCCATTTAAAAAAATATTGATATTATATTTTGTTTACGCGTTCACCTAAAAACAAACAAACTACATTCAATTACTGTTGAAACAGAACAGGTTGTATTTGAAACATTTTTCGTACAACAAATAGTTATAAGGATAATTGCATTTATAGATAAATGAACACTCTGTATACATATGCTATAAGACGTATTATATGTTGACGTTTAGTTTTTAAATAAAAAGGATTTAAATATATAATTCTTTATTTTAAAAAAACAAGAAAAAAATGCTTTTAATAAAATTTTTTAATATAAGGCTTCGAGAAAATTGAATTTATCAAGCACAAAATTTATTGCAGCATATTTGAAATTAACTAATTCTAGAGCTGACAGAAAAAAATAACAGGAAGTTATCCTACGTGTAAAAGTGAAAAAATTTTTTTTAAATTTTCAAGAAAATAGATTTTGAATATGTTTTGTTAAAAACAAAACATATTGTTGCCTTGGTACACATGTGGTTAATAAATTTTCAAATTTGATTTTTTCGAAAATGGAGCTTTAAATAAAAAAATTTTATTCTATATTTTCGACTTATTTTTTAATATAGGATCATTTTCTTTCTTTACCATCAGATCTGAAGCAACATATATATGTATATAACACATAATATACAATAAATTAAAAATACAAACTCTACTTTTTGAATTTATACCTACGAATTAGACATAATATTATAATATATAATAAAATACAACAAATAACATCTTATTCCATATCATCATATTACCTAAAGATATAATAATAAATAATTCAAACATCTAAAAAAAGATATCAAGAAAAAATTGCAAAGTATATTTAAAATGGACATGAAAACAGAATATTTGCATTATCATTTCTAATGTACATATTGATTATAAATCAATCACCCACGTAGGTGTTCACAAACTGAATTTTTCAAGATAGTAAAGAAATAACTCATTAGTTAAAAAAAAGAAACAAAAAATTCAGGAGAATTTTTGTTCAGCCAACCGAATATTTTGCGTACTGGCTTTGTCATGTCTTATGAAACAATCAAGTTATGTACATATAATTTGTAGAAGGAGAACAATTTAAAATTTCTTGTCAATATGAAAAAGTTCAGTGTTTTATTTTTAGCTATTTATATCTATTTAAAGCGACAACTCGCCCGTTTTTTCATGATGGTAAGAAGTCTTAACGTTTATCACGTTTCATTGTGCCATGAACGTTTGTTATAGTCAACCTCGCTCATTCTCCCGCGGGCCTGTTTTGCTCGGTGTCCTCACAAAAACCATTGAAATCGATCTTTCGATCGATCCCTGATATAAAATCGTTTTGAAGGTTACTTTAGAACGATCGTCTCACATTTCGAAATGATTGCCTAATGTCAGCTAGCCAACTTCGATAAAACTGGCTTGCAGCAACGAGGGTTCAGAGTGCGAAAAAAAATACGCAATATTCAAGCATAGTCCATTTTCGCGACCCAATTTCATGGAATCTTCATGCTACGAGGCTAGTACTTCATTAACTTCAATGAACCTAAAATTTCCGAAGGGACAAAGTACGTAACAGTGCACACATGTATAATTTGAAGCGAGCTCGAAATTTTCATAACATTTGAAAACCCTTATTAGAAAAGAAAATTTTCAGATAGACATACCAAAAAGGCACTTACCAAAACAAAGCCTTGCGACAGAGCGGAATCACCGTACACTAGAAATGATGGGCTATACAAGGATCTCAAAATGATCAAAGAATCAAAGGATCTCAATAATAATGCTTAGCGATTTGCTGTATCTCATAGATTATATTTTTAGACATACAAATCCACTAGCAAATGAATTACTCAACAACACAAGTATAAGATGGCTAAAAAGAGCTATGTATTTTTTTTTCTTTATGGTTTAAAGTTGCATCGACATCGAGATTATTCAGCGATTAGATACTTATATGGTACTCACATTTTATAGTATGGATTTGTATTCGTCAAGTATGAAAGTGTTCTCTTCAGATGATTTTGGAAAGTCAGGGCAGAGATGGGATTAATCCTAATCTTTTCTCTCTTACTCAAAGTTTGTACATTTTTAGTTTCATATAGAATATGTCTGCTAAAAGAAATTTCTTGCTAGAAGTCATTTACTATCTTGTGGATCTTCGTTCGATTTCATCTTGTCCATCGGTTCCATTAATCCTTAACATTGGTTTTTATACAGTATAGAAGTTCTTCATATAGAATAGGGGTCTCTGACTCGCTTAACGCTAAGGTCAATGCTTTCTTGGCATTGAAATCTGCTATTACCTTTCCAGTGATGCCTCGATGTTTCATTGTATTTAACAAGATTTTTGTTATGTTCATAAATTATATAATTCGTATAAATGTTCGTTTGGTACGCATAAATTGCGTATGTTTCTGCTAAGAAAATGATCATGGGGGGGGGGGGGGTAAGTTGATTATCTCGTCTTCGATAATGATGGTACACTTCTTCGTTCGATTTTGAGGCATCAGTATAGATTTTGTGGCAGTGACTGCATTTTTGACTAAGCTCTATGAATTTGGTTTTGTATTAATAGCTCAATTTCGGAATATCCGCTAGATCTAAATTAATTTCAGGGGTTTTTAAGGCCCAAGATATTATTTTATCCTGTTTATGTCCTATGATGGGAGGAATTGAACCAAAAGATTTATTGATATCAATACAAAGTGGGGATGGAAGAGAAGGTATTTTATTATGTAAATTTTCGAATCTATTATAAAATATGTTTCTGAAGGTGGAATTATTAGGAATAGAAGGCAGTTTTATTGCATATTTCATGCTTAAGTAGTTTCTTCTTCGTTGAATACTACTAGTTAGACAAGTACAGTATAATCCGGTGATTACTCTAATTTTAAGTACCGTGTTAAGAACAGTTCTGATTATTGCGTTATAGATGATTGATCCACAATTAATTTTGGAAAGAATTAAGGACTAATTTTAAGAGGTATAATTTTAAGAGGTATAATTTTAAGAGAATCTCTTGATCCGAGCCCCAGTTGTCGTTGGCTAATATTTTAATAATGTTTTTTAAACATTCAGCTCAAGTGAGTTTTTTTATCAAATATGAGACCAAAAAGTTTGATGTTATCCATGAATTTGACTTTTGTATTTTCGAGTGCTGAGAGTTTTTGATTTTCTGGAAAACATAATAACTTGAAGTAAAAATTTGAGACCAGATTTATGGAATCATTTTTAGAAATTGTTTATGGTGCCTTGTAATAATTCCTTTATGGTATCTGGATGTTTCTCCCGCTGCAAATTATAGTGAGGTTATGTGCAAATAAATTTTAACTGCGTTTTTTATGTTCTTTGCTATGCCGTTTATTCAGGAATAGAGTGACACTGATACTTGATGTATTCCGTCTTTTCTTTCTATGGGGTCTGAAAGAGAAAAAATTTATTTTCATTTGGATAGATCTATTGATGAAGTTCATTATGAAAGCGAGAATAGGCCCGTTGACTTTGGATTTAATGATGATTCCAAATTATGCTATATGCTTTCTTATCTAAACAAATGGCGATAAGATATTCATTTTTCTGAAATGCATCGTACATATCAATTTATAACAATTGTGGTGGAACACAGTATTGGCAGAACCCGTATTGGATTGGAATTAGGAAGTTTTGACTTTTAGGAAGTATTGATTTCTAAATACCATTTAATTCTTTAATTGATTATTTTCTGTAGTAATCCATATATATTATCGATCGATAGCTCTCAGGTTTAAATTTATTTTTGTCAACCTAGTATTGGGACAACTATTGCTTTTTCTCTAGTTATTGGAGAATACTAGATCCATACGCAGTTGTATATCTTAAGCAGATTGTTTTTTCCAAGTGTTCAGAGATTTTTAAGCAATCTGTTTGGTATATCTAGTCCTGATGAAGAATCTTTTGTTGATTAGAGAGTGGAGTTTAATTCTATTGTAGTTATTGCTGTATTTATTGTAAGTTTATTTTCTCCATCCTAATTTAATAGGTTTTTAGCTTGACTTTCATAGTCACTGGTGTTTAATAGGAAGGTTGTGGAGTAATTCCTGTCGCTTGAGTTGAGTTTGAATTTTTCAGCAAGAATATTTGCCATATCCTTAAGTTTCATGACTACTTTATTCTTATCGAGTTTCAGGAATTGGATTCAGGAGTTTGATTTGTTATCGAAATTCCCTTGTTCTTTCTTGCTTTCTTTAATCGTTCTGCGAAACTTCGCTCTGAGTTTTTTGAATTCTATTAGATTTTCTGGTCGGATTTTTTTCCATACAGTTGAAGTGATGAGTATCTTTGCGTACAGTCTTGCATTCTTCATTCCACCAAAGTGTGATGTATTTCTTGATAGACTTGGCTATATTAATTAAAGAGAAAGAGAATTTCTTTTGTCGCAATATAAATAATTGTTTTAAATTCTTTTACAAAATTTCACCGATTTTAGGTGGTTTCATTTCGTAGTTTATTGTATTTGAGTCAATTATTTATGCCAGTCAATTTTGTTTAAGTTTCATTTAGAATAATTTAACGTTTCAGACTGTGTTGTGTGATCTTCGTAACTCATTTGCATAGTGATCACATCGCACGATACGATGTTCAATATTTTTCATTTCATACATTGTACTAATCTAGTGCTAAATATTGTTAGATCGATAGCATTGATTGAACCTGTATAAATCTTTCAATTTTGATACCTCAAGAATCAATTCTGGACGAATTTAGATTAATTTTTCTAATTCATCGATAAGAAGAGTTCGGCTATTGAGTAGGTATATTGCACATGTGCAGTTTATTTAGTAGAGAAGTTGAAACTGCTATTACTTAAAATAGTTAGAAGAATTCCTTTAGTGAAGAATATGTTTGATATTGTTATAGATACTCCTCCACTGGTATAATTCGTTTTCTCTGTTTCTCTATAAACAATTCATAGTTTTTTAAAGATAGGTAATGGTTTTTTTTTAAATTAATTTCTTGCAGGCAGGTTGTATTTTTTTTATGATTTGAAGATGCTTATAGATGCGATTAGTTGTAGCTGTTTGGAAGATATATTATATATATTTGGAAAGTCTAGAATTGCTGAAGATTCAAAAAATGGTCTTCTTGTGCTTATAATCATCGGTAAATTGGTTTCATCTAGTGTATAAATATTTGAATTTGGACTGATGTGAGTATTTTGATCGATGTATGCAATAGATGATTCTGAGAATCAACTAAATAGTATCTGCATTGATTTTGGTAAAATTGGAATGCATAAAATCAGAAGTCACATTTAATTACTATCATTTGATAGATTGTAATTTGCTTGAAAAGGTTTCATTAGTCATATTGTACTAATATCAACATAACAAGAACTTTGACAACATCGATTACTATGGTCTCACTATAATCTTACTATGAGCTGATACACGCTAGCGACAAGACACGTTTGTACGTATCAGTGCTACATTGACGGCTGACGTTGAAATATTATTATTATTTATTGTACATAATCCTCTTACCTTACGGCTTAAGGATGGCTCCCGGTTGTCTTACACTACAAATCCTACATATACTTGTGTCTACTAATATAATACTAATGTGATGCTTAAACTAACTTAGATGCAACTTTACCTACAAATCGTGAGTTTCCTTAACACTGAAACACATTAGACTATGAACTATAAAACAATAATCTCAATGATTAATTTTAGCATGTCTATTCCTATCGCTACTTTTTTCTTTGGTTTTCATTTGTGTTAAAGTGTTTTTCATTGCTCTTTGCCCTGTGTGCTCTTCCTTTTTCTTTTTTCCCTCTCCTCCATGACTTTCCTCATGGTTTCCACCCCTCTTCTATTTTCATCAAAAATTCTCCCATCAGCAACCCCCCGATAAATTTCGCTATCATACATCTTTCCTTCTTCTTTCTCGAGCCTTTCAAATGTTCTGGCAAGTTTTCTGTAACCTGTTTGCTATAATCTCTGTTGTAATTTGAATTCATTCTTTCCATTCTTTCCTTCTTTTCTTTGCGTACTATTATCTCTATCATCTTCCGGCTTATTTCCTTGTGGTTTCTTTCCTCCTCTCTGATTTTCTCTCTTTCCTAGTCCCCAGCTTTCTAACCTGAGCCTTCTCTTTTCCTTCCACCTTTTCTTTTTTCCATCATACTTTTTTTTCTATTTCCTTTAAGCATTCCACAACCGACTTGTTCTTCTATATTCTTTTTCGTTCTTCATATCTTAATGTCCTCTCCATTGCCTTAATGCCCAGTTCTTCACTCTTTCTTTCCTCTGTTACTGATGTAGTTTGGCGTTCTTCTCAGACCTAAGACCCACTTCGTGTACTGGCTGATGTTGAAATATTGTAGAGTTATGCTGAATAGCAACTTTTTTTGTGAACGTTTCTAAACTTCGCCGCTTCCACAGATGTTGGATCTGCTTCCTTTACCGATATTGCAGCGTCTATCTTTCTTCGTTATCACCTCTTTTCTTTAACAATCTCATTTCGTCAAATAAAATAAATCTTCAAATAGTATTTTATTTCAACTGCTATTTCAAATACTTTCAAATGTTCAGTACTAGCAAAATGTAATACAGATGACACTTGAAAATACAAACATCTCAGTTGCATAACAGTGATTAAGTGGGAATTTTCAAGAACACAACTAATGATATAGTACGTAAACAAAAATAATATATGTTTTAGACAATAATTATATGTTTTAGATGTGCTACTTAAAAATAATAGTAGTGACTATTGCCCTATTCTCCTCTATATTCTACATTCTGTGTTTGCTGAACACAAGTTTAAGTATAACTACACGCATTAAGTAAAAATAAATCTGATTTTTAAGTCAAATTCTTGAATAAAAAAATTTTATATTCCATTTTATATACATATAGTAGAACGTCGATTATTCGAACTAGTTAGAAAATAATTATTGCTAATTGGCTTTTTGGATAATCGGTCTGAAAGAATCAAATTTATGATGCCATAAATCAAACAGCTTTAAAATATAAATGTTTATTATGTAAACAAATATATGTCTAATAATACTTGTATCATCTCAATCTAATATTCAATTCAAAAGTTTACTCTTAAATAATGAGGAATTCTGGGAAAGGGCCTGAAATTTTCTCCAGTGCCCAATAACGAGACAATTGTCGCCAGTGGAGTGTCATTCGAGATGTTCAGAGCGAAAGTTATGCCTGGGAATATTTGTTTTAGTCGCCCAGGTCTAGAACTTAAGCTTCTTCGTTAGCACGGAATCAATCCAACTAAATTAAACAGTTTTTCAACAGTATTCTATCGACGTATTATACACTAGTGGACAAAAATATTGGCGCAGTACGCGATTCCGTCTGTAAACGCTTATAACTTTTAAAATAATTTCAATAAATTGTAAAATAATAAATTTTAATGAATTTTTTTTGTATAGATCTTTATAATGTATTATGTTGAATTCCAAGGAAGTTCCCTCATCCAAGTATTGTTTTTTCCTCTAGTTTTTCCTTCATTGTTGGATGTATAAGAATCAGTGACGGAATCGGAGCGTTCGTTTTTACATTTTTATCAGCATTTATACTTTGTGGAAACAAGAGATGTGAGTGACGCATCTTCGTGAATTTTATTATGATTTTTGTACTCTAATTAAATCATCAATCAATAATCAAATTATTTGCTGCAGGTTCTGTTCGAGTAACTATATGATTGACAAAAAGCGAATAGTCATCCAACATCTTCCACCATGATGAGATTGAAAACAATAGTCTTCCTCAAGTGTAAAGTATATATATTGTACATAAATAGAATAGTAGTAATTGTAAATATTAATGATTTGATTTTTATGCTTTCTTAAAATAAACATAATGCATTAGAATAGTTTTTGAACACTAACCGTATCGCCATTTTACATATACCTACTCTTACTGTATAATAACCGTTAAATAAGTTCTGAAATAAACGTTGTTTTTTCAAATGATTTTCAATTTATTATAGGAACTAACGCACAACATAACTTTTAAATAATAACAAAATAATCATATATTTTCATTTCTATATTTTCATTCATATATTTTCATTTCATATATTTTCATTTAATATTAGGAAATGACAGGAGTATAGTATTTCAAATGAAAAATGTTTCAGTTTTGTTACAATTACATTTTTTGCAGGGGGTTTTTTCTTCATACACTTTCCGCACACATATTTTTTACAAATCATACGAGATTATATGTAATAAATATTACATGGGTCACTTGATGTTCCTTATACATTTTCTTTTTTCTCTTGGAACAATTCCTGATAGTCTATGGTAAGCTCTTCTGCTAGTTGAAATAAAAATTTTTGTCCTGATATATTTTGTCAGTTTTAGTTATTTCCTTATAAAGAACTCACACATCGATACTGGCCAAATCAAGTTGAAGAAAACTTGAATATGTTATTACAACGCTGAATTTAGTATTATTGTATAGTATTATTGTTCAGATATTCTCTTTATATTGTTTTCGATTTTTATATATTTATGCATCGAAGTTAGTGTTATAACTATTTTTTTTTTTCATTTGGTCTTATAAATTGTCAGAATACGATCATTTAATTTGAAATCAACTACCATCAAGAAACATGCCATATCATTTTTTCTCGCTTTTGCAAGTTATGATAATTTTCTGTTGTTACTTTGAATAGTTCCAACGTCTAATGTCATTCTTTTTTTTAGAAATTTTGTTGCCAGTGGTGCATTTATAGCTGTTCAGATCTTAATTGAATTCCAAGCAAAGAACTTTATAAGAAAATATAAATTTGTCGATCGGTCAAATGACGCAATAAACAAGTCAGATGATAAATCAGATAATAAAAGAATTTTCATAAAGTGAAATGAACAAAAGAAGTAACAATAGACGTATAATTTTAAATTAAATTTTGAAACCGGGTGTACGGTTAGTGTTAAGAAGATATAAATAATACAATAGAAATGGTTGCATAAATCCTGTATATAATAAATAGAGCAATGGAACTGATTACATAAATGCTTAAAATAGAAAAAAAATTCTGTTACGCTAGACTTATCGCAATCGTTGCATCCTGATATTTTAGACAACATTGCATGTCTATCTCATTTTCGCTTCGCTTCCTCATTTTCTTCGTGCAGCAAAAGTTTATCTTATGTTTTTTTCAATGTTTCATTTCTTATGTTCAATCAGTCATTTACTGCCATATTACAGTAATCTTTTGAACTTAATTTTTTATGAATTCCAATTACGTCTTCATTCGTAATTATGGCTGAGATTAGCAGACATTTTCGGAACGAATAGGCTTTTTTTTTGTACAAACGTTTTAGACATGCAATCACTTCCTGATTAGCATAAATTTAGATTTGATTTAACTCAAATATAATATATAAATAGTATAGCACATCTATTATTTGCATTTGCTCGAAATAGATTTTAATAACACGTTTCCAGTTTTTCAGTGGTAATGATTGATTTTTACATCATATTTTTTTTTTTGCACATTCCCCACGTGTGTCATTCTTTTTTTAATTGTCAATAATACACGTTTTCATTTTGCCGACATTATGATATAAATTGTATGACGTCATTGTATTTGAATCTACATTACGTCAATTTCAACTGAATTGATTTCATCCTGCATATGTAAACACATTTATACGCATGTAACACTTTTATTACAATACATACGGCCTGTTAACGGCACTCGATGTGACGTTTTCTATGTATGTACAGGGTGTTTATAAAGTCTTTTTATAATTTCAAAAATTTATTACAAAGGCAAATGAAAAGACAGATAAGTGGAAATTATTACAAAATGAGTCGTGTATAAGTTTTTTTTTTTGCCTCATTTAATACACCTTTATATGGGCACCATTAGTTGCACGAAGCACATCAAGACGGTACTCAATTTCTTGCCATGTTCGCTGTGCATACCCTCGTCAATGGTGGCAATGGCATCAATGATCCTCTGCTTTAGATTAGTGATGTCCCGTACCTTTATTCGATACACGATATCTTTAACATAACCCCATGTGCCCTTTATCGAACACTGTCCCTGTTTCCATAAATTTCTTGTGCCATGTACGAATTGATGGACGTGACGGTAGATCTCTTCCATACTTACAATTAGTTCTGAAGTTTCCCTGAGTCTGCAGATTCGATTTGGTTTCAATAAACCATAATACAGACTGTGCCTTCTCTTGAGGAGTAAGGATTTGTTTTGTAAGGGATTTTGTAGGAGTTTTCATTTTGTAGGAGTTCATTTAACAATATCTTATTCATCAACGGGGTACCTGAAATGTAATATGATAAAAACCTTGATAACCACTGAGTACATAGAACAAATCTGATAAAGATATCTCATCAACTCTTTGTAATAAATTTTTGAAATTGTAAAGAGACTTTATGAACACCCTGTATGTCTAATTTGCTAACAGAAAGAACAGGTGAGGACTTCTTGTTGATACAGAGAAATTATATTATCGTGTATTTATTGCGGATAACGATTCATCCTCTTTTTATATTGACAAGTCCTAACGTTTACTGTGCTTCCCAAGACCACTGTGTTGGCAATGTTTACTATTGTCACCTCGGTTGCTGAGCTGAGAGTCTGTTTATTTTTTATGAATTCAAAGTAAATTCCATCGTATCATGGTGCGAGTCTGGTCAAATCCCCCCCCCCCCCCAAAAAAAAAAGATATGCAACAAGAGTGGTCGAACAGAAGAAAAAAAGTTTAAGGTTTCAAAGACTGACTGACTTTTTCTTTTTCGGATCACATTTATATAAACCATTATTGCGGCTTTAATGCTTTATCTACCGGAAGCCTATTAATCGGCTTTTTTAATATTATTATGATTAATCGGTTTTTTGATCGTGAACGGTAAACGATAAACTTATAAGAATCGTAACTAGTGAGAAAAGAAAAACTGCCCAAAAACAATATAGAGTATGTACATCGAAAAAAATAAGAAGCAGAACATCTTTTGTCTGTACATTTTGTAATATTCCATTACATAAGAGCGATTATTACGAGCGGGAGAAGAAATTACTTTAAAGAAATATTTAAAAAATTAGTTCATTTCGTGAAGAGTATTATTACGTTCAAGGTATTATACGGATAATTAATTTACAAGTAATTAATTGAGCTTAGTAGCTTGATAAATAGGCATATATGTATATTTACGCGTGTGACACATAGAATGTATGACAATACACGTCACGTGATTTTCACTGATCATATCAAGAAAATACCGGCCCATAATTTAAATGTGGTTATCATCGCCTAGACAATACATATAAAACAATATTCGCAGTAACGAGGAAAAATTCAACTTGGATGATCCAGATGACATTTTTATTATTACAATTTGATGAAGGAGAAATTTATTCTAAACCGTAGGCAAATGGAGAGAGGAAGTATAATAGTATAATAATAGGGACTACATATCCAATTTATTGATATAAACTTCGTTTGGGGACAGATGAATAGCCAGAAATATAGATAGACTTAATTGACAATTAGAAGAGCGTGCTGTACAAAGAAATGTTGAATTTTCTAATATGACAACACATTTATACACGTAGCTAAATCTATCTAAAATTACTTTTGTTTAAACAATATAAAAGTTCTAAATTGATCTGATAAATCACCAGATCTAAATGTAGTAGAAAATATATAGGATTTAACCTGGGAGATTCACGTGTGAGGAAACTGTAAAAGAGTTAAAATCAAAAACTATTGAAGAAAAGTGCAGTTTTCTACAAAAAAAATTTTAAAAACTATACAATTGATTAAGCGATTAATTGAACTATTGCAAAAGGAAGAATTTTTACAAGGCCGCCAGAGAAGGTTCATGAGCTCCAAGTGGGCGAAGCCTCTAGTAGGCTTGAATAGCCATAAATGTGAAGAAAATTTTCAAGAAATAAAGTGAAATTACTCATTAGCTTTTACTTTTTTATTCAGAATTCGATATTCTTCCATATTTTGATATAAAAAAATATAGTATTCTATTTAAAAAAACAAAGTTAACTTTCAAATCTCCGAAACGCCTTCACCTATAAAAAACATAAATGCACTACATAGTGTACCTCTTTAATGCAACTTTCGTAAACAAAATTTTTTTCTGTAACGCATAGTTTCGAAGTTACGGAAGGTGCACAAGTGCGTGGACCACCCCGTATATTGCTAGTTTTGTGTGTGCAAATATTATGTTTTACGCGCTGCACGGTAAGGTAGTGGAGGAATAGTCCCAATTTCAAGAATTGGTGGGGATAAGCGCTGGTCAATTACGAGATCCAAAGAGAAAGTGTGGTTAGTTGCGTGAGGATTACTGTGTATAGAGTACACCAAATAAAATGGACAAAATTATACACAAAAACGATTCATTTTCTGTTTCTGTTATGCTTAAAACGAAACAAAGAAATCACCTGCAACTTTGTGACCAGACAATAACTATGTTCGGGAGAGTTTTTCATACTGGAATGCCTCCGGTTTGTGAGCGGACTTGTGTCGCCATAAAACCCTGGCCCTCTGGCTGAGGTTTGTTCTACGGTAGACTAAGTCGGTCCTCGACTGTTGAGTTGAGGCGTGAAATCAACTCTCCCGAATACGTGCAAAACACATCTGCCTTTTGTGCCCCACCTTAGGCCCGCGATTCCTGGTGGCCGAGGGAAGGGGAACCGAGACAGCGTCCGTGCTTTCCTTGGGCTTACGAGTTTTAGAATCGTTACGATTTCCGATCAACAAGGTTCATCTCTCGCGATACCAAACAATCACCGAGGAAAAAACTTCTGATATCGCAGCGCGCGACACATACAGTCCACACATAACCAAGATCTCGCCACGCTACAAACGCGAGCGAACAAACTATTATAACCAGAATAAAAAAAGTCATGGAATAACAATTGTTTTTTGACTAAAATAACGATTGCAAGTTTCAAAAAAAATTTCGTTGTTGTTAATAAACATCGACGAGAGAAACTTATTTTTGTTCTCTTTATTAATTTCCGTGAGATTTACATCAGAAAGTAACTCTATCTCTTTTGAAATTTTTTAATGCGATTATAGAGAATTGTTTCGGTCGAATGCAAACCAATATATACTTTTCACTTTACACTATTATGAACAACTGAAATGGAATTTTCTCATCGATAACTGTGAGCAACCAAAATAAATTTCTCTTATCAAAAATTATTATAAGCAACTGAAATAGAATTACTTTCGTCAATAATTTCGGTAACAACAAAAATTTCCAATCACTTTCAATTAATATTTTTAACCAAAATTTTTTAATTTTTAATCGTTTAATTTTTTAAGCGTGCAGTTTGTTAAAAAATATTCTTTACATTTTGTGCGGCTTTACCGAACACAGTGGGGGCCATAAACTACGATGTGAAAAATAAATTCATCGAGCCAAGGACAATAACTTTCAAATTTATCATTTTCTCTACGGCAGGGATTTCTTGTAACCGTACTTTCATGTCCTTTCTATAATTTTGTTGTAGTTATATCTGACTACCAATTCCAAGGCTCGGTGAGTTTCTTTATCGCAACGGCCTTCACCATAATAAATAAGAATAAAATTCAGGCCAAGAGTGGGTGTGGGGAACGCGTCCGTCTGGCCTTGGCCCTGTCAAGGTCAGTGAACATATAAAACATAATGTGAGGGACAGTGCATCCTTGGGCAGTACTGTTATGCCCATAAGGTAATCGTGAATGAATTACTTTATGGGACCGATCATGCCCGATGATTCTTGGTCCAAAACGAATAACCTTCCCAATCGCGTGATTATTAAGGGAAGGACATGATAAGTTGGCCTTATATAAGGTCGACACAGCACAGAACAACACGCAGGTCGTCGAGTAATTCAGTTATTCGAGTTGAGAGTGGACGGTCAGTCTGATTAGACAGTCGAGAAGATAGTGCGACAGTGCCAGCCCCAGATCTCTTCATCACGCAAGGAACAATGAAATACGAGAAAAAGGAAAATACAAACCCAAAGACGGAGGCAGAAAAAACAGACACATGGCCCACGGCCAAAAGACCACGGAATACGTACTCTATCCAATAACAACTAGAAGATCATCCTCACTATCAAACTTGAAGCCTATCAAAACAACCAACACAGGTATGGAAAACGAACCTAATATTCCTACCCAAAACCGATTCAGCATCTTCGCTGAATGCCTTTTACACGACACTGACCACACAAACACGACTAAAGAAAACAATGAATTACACGTGCACCCAGAAAATTCTCCGGCATCACACAAAACCTCCACCAATCTACTTTCATGGTAATATTAACTACACTAAACTGCTAGAACCTTTGAAAACCAACTACAATAACCAATGTTAGCGCGCCCAGATGCGTGGCGAGATCTTATTTGAATAATTGTGTGGACTGTATATTTTTATTATTCACGCGCTAGTATGGGTGGGGCGTTAGCCCTCGGTATTCGCTCACTAGTGGATGTCGTATTTGCAAAGCTCGCGGTTGGAATGATGCTACGCTCATGAGGTCCGAGAAGACTTCTTTCGGACTTCGACCTGACACCTGTTGATTACTCGAGACTTCTTGAGACGACTTCTTTTCCAGAATCGAGGGAGGCGTATATATGATCTCGGTATCCCTACTCCAGGACGGTCATGTGGCTGGACGAAGGCCGGGGTAAATGTCGTGCGACATGCCCATATATGAGCAAGAGGATAGTTATACCCGGCTCTTTGTGGATGATGCAATCCTGGTTCGCGAAGGTTCCATATGCCACGACCCAGGCAGAGGGAGGTCGATGGCGGAAAAATGGAACTCTCGCGAACAACCGATTTGACGCCAAATACGTCAATGAAAAATTAAAGGTTATGTTTCAAAAAATAGCGGACTTCAACGACTTACCTCGCAAAAAAGAGGTACCTCTTACAAAACACTACAACACCCAAATCCTTACCAAGCAGACCAATTACCTACCCAGGCATTTCGTGTACTCGCAAAAACAAACAAACTAACTCCAAATATCCACATCTACACAAAAACACCTCACTCCCAACATAACTATACAAACGCTAATGTCCTAACAAGACAAACACCTTCCCAAGAACCTACACCCAAACACTGGAAACACAATAGGCAACGCACTGGATGAAATAAAAGACACTGACCTGGACATCTTCCTTAAAATTCTTAAATTCATTCAAAAACATTATACCAAATGCAGCACGAACATAGAAAGAGTCAAGATAATCATACTCATTGTAAAAGAACTCGAAGCTGGCCGTTAACAAGACACTCAAGATCATGTTATGGAATTCTACTAGCATTCAAAACAAAAAACCTGAACTACAAACATTTCTCTACGACCAACAGATAGATATAATAATTGAGACTTGGCTGGCATCAAAAGACATCACCAACCTACAAGACTACAACATCTACAGAAAAGACCAAATCCTTGACCGAAGGAATCCTTGGGACGAGGTAAGTCTCCTCGGGGGGAAGTCATGATCGCCGTGCACAACAAAATCCCTTCTGAAGACATCGCGCAATCACTCCTGTTGAGACAATAGCCATAAAAACCAAAGCAATCTCGGCCCTTATTATCACTGCCGCATACGTTCACAACCGAAGAACTGGACCAAATTACATATCAAAATGGCACGCCCAATACATAACGGGAGATAACTTCAACGCAACGCACCAAATATGGAACAACGCCCGCAGAAACACTGACAGATTTACCCTAAAAAATCACTCAGAAGCAGGGCAGTATCAAATCCTACATTCTCCTACATACACATACAGACAAGCTAAATGTAACCCCTCCAACCTAGACATATTTTTAACCAATATACCGTATGAACACACCCTAAGAACAATAGACGACCTCTTCTCCAACCACTTACCAATCATACTAGAAAACACCACCAATCACGCACTGAAACGAAACTGCTACACACCTTACACTGACTAGAACCTCTACAGGAAAATATGCAACACATTTACTATCAACCAAAACATCAGAAACCAGGATGACATAGACACAAATTGACATGCTACAACGCAATATCCATTTCACATTTCGTAAGGACACTCGATCCATCGGAACTACTGGCATCCATCACAGATCCATACCAGGCGCAAATACCAAAAGACTGGATCCATTACACAGCCTACACCGTAACCTCTTAATAGCAGTTAAAAAGGCTAACAGCAATTAGAAACAACTCGTGGCAAAAACGCCTCAACAAAATCGACAAAACTGATCCCTCTGGCAAACCTACAAAAACGCCAATATTCCTGCACTCAATGACCCGCTAACAAATAAAAAATACATTAATGTGACCTAGACAAAGCAGAAGCCATTGCCAATTTACATAACACTGCATATAACGATAACTCACCACTAGACAATGAAATAAAAAAACTATCACCAATTGTCAAGTCCAACACCCCTTACCAAATTATAATTCCCCAACATATACACAAAATAATCATGAAACTCCGAAACAACAAAGCACCAGTCAAAATCACAACAGATAAACTAAAAAATATCCCCAAAAAGATCCACGTACAGATATATTATATACTCAAAACCGGCATACATCATATTTCTCAAACTCATAGAAAATAGCGAAAATCCATCCTGTACCAAAACCAGGTAAACCCAACACCGAAATACATAACTATAGACTCATCAGTCTACTACATACCATCAGTAAAGTGAAAAAATTCCTTGAAAAAATCATACACTCTTCACTCATCTCAATAACAACAATATAATCATACAGCAACAATACGGTTTCCATGAAAATTACTCGTGTATACAACAGCTACAAAGAGTTATCGAGTACACAACAATCGAAAACAACAAAAACAGGGTCACATAGTTAATCTTGCTGATCATGGAAAAAGCGTTTGACACTGTCTGGCACGAAGCGCTCCTTGTACAACACCTACCATAATTACCAACCTAATAAAAAGTTACTTGGAAGGCAGAAAAATGTTCGTCTCAATCAAAGGCTCAAATTCGTCGATCAAAAACGTCAAAACAGGTGTCCCGCAGGGATCAATATTTGGACTCTGTTCGGGAGAGGTGGCATGCTGCAATACCCACGATCTGGGTACAGGCACGTTCGGGAAAATTTATTGGTTTTTTAAGTTACCCCTAGCAGGCCTGTGTCGCCAGAAAATCTTGGCCACATGGCTGCACTTTCTTCTAAACAAGACCCTCGACCGTGGATTGACGCATGGCACCAACTTCCCCGAACACGTGAGAAGCACGGGTCAGCAAGATGACTCAGGACGGCAACGAGTATCTGGCCCTTCGTGCCCCATCCTGGACTCGCGATTTTCCGAAGCCGAAGGAAGGGGAACCGAGAAGACGTTCGGGCTTTCCTTCGACTTCCATGGCAGAATCAATTCGATTTCCGACAAATAAAGATATTCTCCTGCGATAGAGTTACTACGAGGGGACAAGCCCCTAATACTTAGCGTGCGAATTATACAGTCCACAAGTCTTAGCTAAACGCGATCTCGTCTCGCTATCACACGCGCGAACACGCATCTATTCGAAATAACTATAAAAAAGAAACGATCTTAACAACTTAACCGGCCAATCAACTTTTTTCCAAATATCAAATTAATTTATAATATAATGAAGTTTTCAAAACCATAATAAACGATTCATTGTCAGTTGTCAGCTTCTGCAAATGCAAAATAAATGCGAGTAATTGTATAACAGCTTTGTTTCTAAATTTTTAACACCGTTTTGTTGGATGAACTCTCAAACTAGTAAAAAAAAGATTTTCTCTCAGACTTAATAAAGATTAATTGGAATTTTTTGCTACAAAGGATTCTACGTAACAAACAGACAATTCAAGTTTAACAAATTTAGAATTGACTTTAGAATTTAGAACTGTTTAAATTACAGGTGCCATCATCGATTTCAATGATTTTCATATATGTTGTAGAAATCAACATTTTGAACAACTTTTGTATACTGGACTCTCTTTTTTTGCAAAATATTTGCAAAAAACTGTTGATAACAGAATAAATTCTGTCTATAATTGTACATCCGTAACAATATATACATACGTTCGTCGTTGAATATTCCTTAAAGGAATAGAGTCGGAAAAGATTCCTGTATACGACTGTATATGCGAAGCTTCAAGAAACATCTATTATAATCATCAATCTTTGTCTTTTATTAATATCATGAACAATGTAATGAGTCTATTATTATGAATAATGGCCGGAGAATATCTTTATGTGAGATATTCGGACACTTAGAGATCCAGATATCTTATGAGATAGAATCATTTCTATCCGACTTGTCGGATATTCGATATAATTATTTTTGGAATAATTTATGTTTGGAATAATTTATGTTTTTGTGACATAACAAAATAAATCAAATGTTTTAAAATATAAATGTTTGTGAAATAATAAATTTTAAAAAATGTAAGAAAACTAAATGTTTTGTGAAATAATAAATAAAATAAATTATAATTTATGTCCAGGATATTGGAGAACTCGAGAAAAGATATCCAAGACTGACAAAACTTGTCAAAAAATATTTACATGTACTAATGACATCTGCCAGCTTTGAAAAAGTATTTTTCACAGCTTAATTGTTAGTTGAAAGCGGACAAGTCTGTCCGAAAAACACTGGAAAATGTAGACTTATTTTTGTACAAAAATAAAGACATCTGATTTAAAATAATTGGTTCATTTATGTATTTATATATATTTATATACGTATTAACTTTCTATTGTTATATATCTATTTTTTTTTCTTTTTTCTCTTTTCATTCAATTATAATATGGAAAAATGTAATTATTTGACTGTCAAAATCATATTGTTATCGAAATAGAAATTCGGATAAATAGTCAACGTGATGTATTTGGCGAATTTCGTTACTTGGAACATTCGGTTCTATTTCTCGCCACTCTCGTTCTACATTTTGTACATTTTGTCTTTGAATCTACAATATTGATCCTATCTTTTTCCTTATTCAGATTTAGGTTAGATTTAGTTTAGGTTACTTAATTTAGCACCCCTATGGATTTGAAGGCAGAATAGGCCCAACGTAATCTTTGCATGTCGTAAAAGGCGACTAAAAAAGATATCCTTAAGAAAATGGATTCTACTAATTGTAAGAGAAAGATACCTATTAGTGCAGGGGATAACAAAGCTCTCAGCCCTAGTACAGGGAGGTGGACAAGCAGACACCCGCTGCCTCGTCATCGGACCACTGTGAGGCCATTGCATACGAGATGGACTTCAGGCCTAGTGCGTAGTATATGACCAACAGACAATATGAAAAGGAAGAATTCAGAAAAGACAGTAACTACTGATTCAAGGGGTATCGGAGTTCCCAGATCTACTACGGAGAGGATTGGGTGAGCGGGTCCCCTCCGTATCGTTATCGAACACCCGTAAATGCGAGCAGGTGGCTGCCCAGGTCTGCTCTGCCAATAAAGTGACTGGCGCAGCCAAGAAAAAACCAGTTTGATAAAACTTTTGATGGTGATAAGCAAGAATGAGAGGGATAGAGTAGGAGAGTAGAAACAATTTTCGGTGATCTGTTTTATTTTGAATAATTAATGTAGTATCCACTTTATCAAAGAGGATTTCGACTTTTTTCTATGTATTTTGTTAGTTCTTTTGAAGTTCTTTGTTGAATGGTCTCGTACTTCTGTTCCCTTATTTGGTGGAAGTGGAAAATTTCCACAATTTTGGAAAATGGTTTCACAAACAGAAGTGCAAATTGCACAACAACATGCATGTTGCAGAAGGATCACGCAGTTGATTTTAAGCCTGTTAAGAAACTATTCCTAATATTCTTTCAAAATCAGCAGCTATATATAGTGATATTTCAATTTTTGATCTGTAGCAACGGATTCCACATTTTCATCATTATTTCACAAGAAAAGAGTATACCATTGCTCGATTTATAACAGAAACCACACAAGTAATATGAGACGCAGTACAATATAGCGGCTACATGAAACTTGCCCATTCTCAGAAAATTGGAAAGAAATAGCAGATAGATATTTTGAACTTTAAAATGTTTGAAATCCATAAATGAAATTCAAAACCTTTTTAATTCTGGATCCATAAAGTTTAATTATAATTTTTTTTAATTAAGGATAATTTTATTAGGTTGCAGCTACTGTAATAAATGGTTACTTCATATCTATCATCATTGAAATTCACATCATATCGGATATACTAAAAAATATCAACATATCTATGTACGCCTTTTTGAAAGCAAAATGAAAATTATCTGTCCTTCTCCACATCATTGTTTGAATATTTTGTTTTTAAAGATATAAAAGAATCATACCAATTCCCAGAATAAATCAAATCGCCATTACTTCCATTCAAATAACTTATGCTCATACATATCTGCTAAATAACGAATCAGCATCGAAATGTGGACACATTATTGTATTACTTCTCATTACCAGCAAGTAAAAAAAGATGTATATTACAAGAAAAAATTAATTTTTGAAAGAAACTAGAGGACATAAGAAAGAAGAGAATTGAACCGATATAATTATAGAGAACTAAAAAGTAGGAAAGAATCATTAGAGTGCAAAATAAACTAAATATGAATATTATTGATTAATACTGAATGTGTGCACTACGGGTTTCAGATTTCATGAGCAAAATTAGAAAAACATTACTATTATTTCTTAGCAATTTTTACTGGCTTTGTAGGAAAAAGAAAATAGAATATATTGAATGTGATGAAATATATTGATAATATGAAAGGAAACAAAGTAGATGAAGAGACAATTAAAACTTACTATATTGAAATACGTTATATAATATTGGAATGAGAGGATAAATAAAGAAATTTATTATAATACACAGGAGAGATGACTATTTACTGCTGTGCGATGAAAAATAGTATATGTATAATAACAACTACATATATATATGAATATATTCAATAACGTTCAATCTATGTATATTGCAAATATTTTTATTTCCTATTGTATATACTAAGCTATGGAATAAATAAGAAAATACACCAAAAAAAAGAAAAAGTTTATGCATTCTATGCAGGTTTGAATTTTCGATGTAACAAATAGAAAAAATCTTTGGAAAATAATTGGAGGAAGAAGAGAATCACTATTCAATAAATAAAATAAAAGAGATATAAAGAAACTTTTAAGAATGTGATAACAGAAAGTCAAGAATATTCAAAGACAAGGATATTCATTACATATTTTTTGCAATTTACATGACAGATTTGAGGGAAACGTTGAAAAAAAACAATCAGGAAGAAAAAACAAAATTCTGGAGTCGTAATATTGGTAGCGAAAGAAGCTGAGAAAATGAAGAGAATGCTTATCTCAATAGGTAAAAATGAAGGTTTTGTAGCGCCCTAGGATTCCTCAACTACGAGTTCCGAACACTAACTAGCACAAGCCGCAAGTGGCTGCGCGCCTAGCGTCGAGATCCTACCGATTCCGAGTGTGCGGAATCCCACTAGGATAGGTTATCATCGGGTCAGCAGCCTAGCGGGGGTAGTTACAAAGTGTAATAACAAGCGTCTCTGGGATAAGGAGTTGCTGCCATCAGCCCCACTGATGAGTCTAGGCAGTGATTCCGAGAAACGCAACTTTCTTCTCTTTCTCATCAAATCCATCCATCCTTCCATCGTGCATCCATCACCCTAAACCCTATGTTTTATGCTTACTTAGAAAAATTGAAGATTATGCATTTCATGAGAAGTGGAGGAGAAGAAAAATTGAATGCTGCATGTGGAGAGGAATGGGAATGGAAGAAATAGACCATATTAAACACCTGGATTATACGATGCAAAGAAATAATAAAGGAGATCAAATATAAAAAACATAATGTCGCAGTGAAATGACTACGAGGAAAAAAATTTATTGGAAACTTTTTTTGTGTCTGAAAATCGGAAACTTTTCAAAAATTGTTACGGTTACTTATACCAAAGGCTAGGAAAAATAATTTTTGTATGTAAATTATGTTGAAATGATTTAAACTATTATTTTAATACAAAGTATGTAGATTTTGACTTTTCAAATGACAAAATGTATATTTTAAGAACATTTTTCTATCATTATCGTCAATTTTCATTTAAATTATAAAAATTATATCTAAATACTAAATTAGTTATAAAACTTCAGTTCAGAACCAAATTTTGGATTATAATCAGAAATCTCTACCGATGTAATGTAATGTAATGAGACTAAAAAGAACATCGGGACTCACACAGAAGTATAATAAAGTCGTTAATGAAGTCGTTTAATTGTAAAAAAAAAGTTACTGAATTATTGATCATCTGCAAATATCGATAACAATTGTGATAAAAACAAGTGTGATAAAAAAATAAAAACTATTTGAAAATATAGTGCATATTTAACCAAAAAGTATGATATATCCATAATATAAGAAATTATAAAATCTTTAATATAAAAATATAAAAATTACTAATAAATGTACGATGATTATAGCAAGGTGTAAAGGACGATACATACAAAATCTCTCGACTCTTCATTTAAGACATTCGACAAGAATTGATAGACTTTGAATGATAAAAACTTTTTAATTTATATAAAACCTTTGACTTTTTTCTAACTTCTCGGTAAAATACCCCACTGTGCAGCGGCCGAGGTTCTCGGGATATACGAAATCGGTATCGCGATACCAGATCGCGTAAAAATTGTATCCACAAGACTATATGTATTTTTGGTATCCATCAGGTGCATTACGATATAAGTATCTCCATCTGAAAGAGGCCTTAAATCGATCCATTAATAATATCATACAAACAATATCAAATCAAATAATACGATCCAAAGAGTATAAATTAAAACAAACGAAAAATAAACCGTAAAAAAATAAATAAAAATTAAATTACAAACATTTACTTCGAACATTTACAGATCGGTAATCGCTTAAAATAAAAAATACATAAAACAAAAAGAAAATTTAAAGTAGCAAGTAAGAAAATTTAAAGCGTTACATAGCTACACACACAGATTGCGTCAAAAGAGATCCGCAAAAAAAGGATGCAATCATTATTAATCTAACTAAAAACGATGCGTCAGTATTTTTATCTATAGGAAATATATATCTCTCATATGCAACATAATAGTAAAAGTAGAACCACCGATGCAGAGTAGAGGTATACCATAATGTGTTAGGTGCCAATTTTATAATTACACAACTGCAACAAATTATCAACATGTGTCAAATTTGCAGAACCCTATCTTTTAACAATTGTTCATCGGATAAGAAACTAGAAAAATTTATTTGCTCAAATTGCAACCATACAATAAATTACAAGAGATACATAGTAAGAGGGCTTAAAAAAAAGGAAAAAATTATTTTCGATTAAATTAAACCAAAAAGATTTAAATACACTGTTCAATACACGGTTTAAATACACTGTTGGGTTTATTAAAATATAAGTGAGTTGGCGCTATGTCAATAGTCTGATTTTTCTTTTGTCTGTCGGTTTCCGGCTTCACTTGGTGTACAAATAATAAAATCAAGCAGACATAAAAAGTTTCTCTCACACGAATAAACTATACACTTATAAAAAATAAACTCTTCGGTACGCTTATAAAGAATAAATTCTTAGCGTTTAAGGGAAAGAATATGTTTTTATTTTTGCCTACAAATTTACGCGAATGTACATACATATAAAAATTTAAGATTCATTTCCAGGATCTGGAAAGGACAAAACACAACTCCATGCTATTAACTATTAAAATCAAAGATTGTATTTTATACAATACCGGTGGCCGACCTAGAAAGAATAGTAGAAATTTGTAGGGGGAGAGGAGTGAACATTAAATATAAAATTTTGGTATTTATTAACTTCAACAGTCGAAGACAATTGCTACTAAGCAAAACGGTTGAGAATTCGTCCGTACAGGCAGAATTCAATGTATTATACTTAAAGCATTTTATTAATAACTTGAAAACCAACAAATATTCAAAGTTAAAATTTTATATTTAAAGTTCACTCGCCTTCCTTTTCGTCCACTCCAAATTCAACCTAATCCGAAACAAATATTAATCAAATACAAAACACACAAGCAGACTAGTCTAGCCCATTGCCGGTCCAATTTTAAATGGCACAGCGCTACCGTACGGACCGTATTTTTAAGCGGTGGTATTTAAATTATCGATGTCAGCGCTATCTGAGTGTTCGGGAGAGTTTCCACGCTTCAATACCTACGGTCTGGGTACAGGCACGTACCCAGAAAATTTATTGCTTTGCGAGTACCCTTAGCAGTCCGTGTCGCCCAAAACACTGGCCACATGGCTGGACTTCTTCTAGGAAGACGAGACACTCGACCGTGGATTGAAGCATGGCGCCAACTTTCCCGAACACGTGAGAAGCACGGGCCCGCGAGATCATCCAGGACGCCAAGGGGTGTCTGGCCCTTCGTGCGCCACCCTGGACCCTGGACCGCGATTTCCCGAAGCCGAAGGAGGGGGAACCGAGAAGACGTTCGGGCTTTCCTTCGACTTCCAGAACAGAATCAATTCGACTTCCGACAAATAAAGATATTCTCCTGCGATAGAGTTACTACGAGGGGACAAGCCCCTAATACTCAGCGTGCGAATTATACAGTCCACAACTTATTTTCTATACTCGATCTCGTCTCGCTAATCACGCGCGCAAACACTGAGTGTACCTCTTCAAAGAAAATAAGATTTTAACAAAACAAAGAAAGATTAACATATAATTCCTTTTGCACTTTCATTCTAAGATATCCATACATTTTTATTTGTACTCACTCTAATTTTGTACTTCTACATTTCGCTCCTGGTGGTATTCTAAAAAACACCCCGTCTTGCAGAGTGGTAGATCACACTGCTTACATTTGAATGTAGTTTGTTTTCCCCTCCCATAAGCAGCTTTTATTTTATTTTGCATGCATAGAGCACACACTTTAGCACGACCTGGTATTTTCACAAGACTGTGAAAAAGTTTAGGGGATTTCTAACTTGCATCTGCATGGACCAAGACTGTGTTTATTCTTTATGGAGATAATCGATAAGAAAAAAGTGATGGAATGTTTGTTGTATTAGGAGAACAAAGTCTCCTTGTCTATGATTCAGTCTAACCCGGTCGGACATCTGCTGATAGTGTTATATGTCTTTCAACGGATTGAGTTACAGTGCGTGTTGGAAGAGCGTTTTAGAGCGTTTAGGCCGGCACCGGGGATTTAAATTTCGAGCGTTCTAGAGCGTTAGGGCCGGCAATGGGCTAGATTAAGACTAGCAGTCTAGATTAGAATTAAGCAGTCTAGAAAAACTGAAGCTAAAAAAGAGAAAACGTACATAACCATACAACTGATAACGATGCTGAACCACCTAATCAGACTCTTAACATTACAGGAATCAAAAAGAGACACAAATTAAGATAATAGAATTATTGAGACAGTTATGAAACAGATTCTAAAACTTCTCATAAGAGAACAAGATGTAGATATAATTACAATAGCGGAAAAAATTTTAAAAATTTCAAATTGCATCTATAACACTACATTTATAGCACTCTACACGCAAGTAGGGCACATGGAAAAATGAAAATTTTTATCAAAAACAATTGACTATAACTATATTGTGGGATGAGAAAACTTTTTCTTGTGGCCTAACAGCGAGACAGTTGTCGCCTGCTGATTGTCGCTTGAAATTGTTATAGCGAAGGGATTGTTTGTTTTAGCCGCTCAAGTCTAGAACGTAAAATATTAAGGTATGATTGTGTTTGGATGCGTGAGTGTGAGAGACGGAGGTTTCGAAGATGCATGTCGTGAAGAAATCATAAAGAGTATCGAAACGTTTAAAAATGAAGATCTAGAGAGTATCGAGACGTTCGAGAGTGAAAATCTAGAGGTGTATGCATCGAGAGAGAGAGAGAGTATCGAGAGTATTATAACGAGTAGTGAGTTGTGAGACCGTATAAATTTAGCGAGAATATTAATTTTATCATCATCAAATTTGGGACTTTTTTCTATTAAATTCCTACAAAATTGGCGGCTCGTCCGGGATTGAATCGAACAAATTCCCACAATATTATATAATTTTATTATTAATATATTATATTATTATTATTATTCATTGATATTGATATTATATAATTGATTATATAATCTATAACAATTAATATCATTGATTTATGATATCGTCGTGAGTAATTTACAATATCAACATCTCAGCAGTTTATTGCCCACCAAAACATCTATCAGCAGTTGAAGAATATAAAATGTAATAAACTATTTTTACGCGACAGAAATAAAAACCGGACATAGCAATCACAACACAAATCTTGACAATAGCGAAAGAATTACACGAAATATCTTCTAATCATAAAACATTTTTCAATAAAAGATTATATACTAAGCACATCGTCAAAAGTAATCCTATACACGAAGATGTACACAGTGTTACAAAAATAATATTTAATTATTAAGAATCAAGATATTGGTATTCAATTTGAGAAGTATTGTATCTTGCTTCACTTATCATTCCGCAACAGCAGATTAAATTCCTAACTTATCATTTTTTCCAAGAATTTGATTTTTGTTGTTTTTCTCTTTAATATGCAAACTACGTTTAAATTTAATAAATAATATAAATGAACCTGAGTAATAAAATTATTGATTTTATAAAAAAATAAAAAAATAAAACAGTCATTTCGTTACAACTTTATTCTCTACGTTTGACAAGTATATTTGTCATCTCTTCATTTTTGTGGCACAATTTAGGTACTTTTATTTAATACTTTTAAAATGAGCTCTTCAATAAGGTCTATAAGGTTTCTGAAAAGACAGAGAAAGATAAGACAGATCACAATCAATCATAATTCCAAAATAATGATATGAAACATAAAATACTATGCGTACATTGTTCATTAATAAAACGAACGAAACTTTTGAGACTAATCTAATATATTTCATTTATTCAACGAAGTATATTTATAAATATAAACCTTTAGCACTCGAAGTGTTAAAACTTCGAATGAACTATTCACAAAAGAATTAAAAAACGTAATATCGAAATTTAATATCATTTTCTAAGAGCAACATGCTTTTCGAATCAACAGTGCTTTTATTCAAACGAAGAATGTATGAGCTTTACAAAATATATCCTTTTCTATTGACACAAAAACTTAAGACCATAAATTTCATACATGTCGCGACATCAGCAAACAGATAGTTCTAGCCTTTCTGAAGAATATCTGCAAATCGGAAACGATTCATTGAATCACCCATTTTGTCACTGTATCAAGCAATACGTAACCTATGAATCTACATTATTGTCAAACCTACGACCATCGATTGGGGCAGCCACAATATCAAATTAACCGCGAAACTGAATCAACATTGGCAAATTCTGATCGTATCGACAAGCTTTTCTTCATGCCTGAATCAAAGAAAGTGCAAAAAAAAGAAAAAAGGTAATAATAAAAAAAGTTTTTAAAACTGGAATTCTCCAACTAGAATCGAGATATATATCATAAGACAATAAATTTAATACAATTCAAGTCTCTAAAGACAATAGAAACTGCGGAGGATGTGTATTATCCTACATATAAACTAATGTATATAAACTGTATGTATATAAATTGGGTTGGCAACTAAGTCATTGCCGATTTCAAATAAGAGGGATCCATAAATCAAGTTTCTTGACATAACCAAGGGTTTTTAATTTTTTTTCAATGCATGTATGCGATACATTGAGCTTCTCTGCAATGTCTCGTGTTGTGCTGTGACGATCTGAATCGATAATGGCCTTGATATGGGTTTCATCCACTTCGACTGGGCGGCCAGATCGTTGTGCATTTTTCAGTGAAAAATCACCAGAACGAAATCTTTCAAACCAATTTCGACACTGCCTTTCTTTTAAGGCTTCATCTCCATATACGGCACATAACTTCTTTTGTGCTTGCGATACGTTCTTGCCTTTTCGGAAGTAATACAATAAAATGTGTCGGAAGTGCACGTCCTGTTTTTCCATTTTTAAATTGGGATAAAAACAAAACTAAAGAACTAATCGATATAATTTTTTTACTAATTAAAAGTAGAAGTCCACACAGTAAGAAAAAAATATAGGTTAGATGCTCTGACCACGTTAACAAAACAAAAGAAAGTGTAGAGTGAATCTATCGACAAAAGCGGCAATGACTTAGTTGCCAACCCAATAATAATAATCATGCCGGAAAGCATCGAACATCATTTAAAACTCCTGGAGATGTTAAAAAAAAGAGTATCAATATCCAGTTCTCTAGTTCTTTTTCTTGACTTGGAGCAGTAAGTTAGAAGGCTAGCCAGATATTACTCTCCTATGGATCTAAATCAGATAAACTACTGGTTGTTTGTAAATTCTTTGCTCACTATGACGGAAAATAGAAGCATTCTTATACACCTTGGGGCGCTGATTCCATTCTTCTTAAACAACTCGATCTGGAAGTCTTTCTTCGACAATGACTGGTACTCAAAAATCTTGGTTCAATCCAAAATTAGGTAGTAATTGATCGATTGTTAAAAAATCGGCGATCGATTTAATCAATAAAATTAATCGCCAATGGTTAATTAAAGGAAATTTTAAATTAAATTAGATTATAATTAAAATAGATTAAAATAGGTTAAATTTTAGATTAAATTAGATTATTTATCGTAATTTATTCTAGATTAGAAGATTATGCCAATGCAACCTCATCTTCAATTCAAATAACATTCTTTATTTTCTCAAAACTCTTTTCCTCTTAAGCAACATCGCATGACTGGTTTTGGTTTTGTCTTTTTGATTTTTGATTATCTTGTTGCCTAGCTTTTTGTATCCATAATATGGTTGCCAGTCTTTTTGAAAATGTTCTTGCCATTATTTAATTTCAGGTTAATTACCAACATCATGATGTATTTGTTAACTATAAATTATCTCTATAGGAATATCGTAGCTTATTACATTGAAGTAAGTCTAAAAATCTCCATATATATCATCTAGGAATCATAAAAGTTTTATTAAACAAAAAAAAGAAAGAAAAAACGAAAAAACAGATGGGCCACAAACCAAAAAGGCCACATCCATGCCTATCACAAACATCGGCACACAAACATTCATCGATAAAATGGTCCAAATTATTTAACTGAGAAACTAGAAGAAAAATAGAAATGGTCTTGCTATTGAGACCATACCATCCAACAATCAGTGAACTAGCTATAGTGTAATGGAAATATCCCGACAAAGACAAAACCACCGAGATACAGAGTGGAACAGTAGGAAGTCATCAAAGAAAATATTCGCAATTGAATAGCTAGTCTTATCTCATTCACCCGAATAAGATACGCTTGTATCGATGAAGGAGCTAAATCAGTCTTATGGACCATTTCATTGTCCCAAATACAAGAGCATAAAATCAGGAAACCTGGTCTCTGTATGTCGTGTTAAATTCTGTCACAGTGAGAGGAATTTGGGGATTTGTCATGCAAAGCAACTCCATCTAACATGGATATTATTCTCCCTCATTTTAGGCGCATTAAAACTATCGAAGGCGATGAACAGCCTTTGACATGTGCAACTATTTCCGAGTCCTAATACATATATGTAAAACTTAACAGAGAAATATGTGTTCCAGCGATTTCCCATAATTCTATATATTAGATATATTAGAATTATACGTACAAAAGACGTTAGACTTCTTGTCCACATAAAATAATTTACTATTCTGTTTCTAGATAAGGATAACGGCTTACCCGTTTTTTATGCTAGCAAGAAGTTCTAACATCTACCACTCTCTATTGTGACGCGATATTTTATTGTTATCTTTCCTGGCCGCTGACCCGCATGCCTGTTAAGTTTGGTGCTCTTTGAAAACGGTTGGCATCGATCATTGTATCGATGCTTAATAATTTTACCATTTGTAGTAAAGTTACATCAGAGCAATCAAACGGCTCACGGTTGAAAGTGATTGACCCGCATTCGCCATCACTTCTCTATAAAACAAGCTCGCCGTTTTTAGCAAGGAAGTTGGTGATACATAAGATAGTGATACATCAGTGATATATCAAATTCATAGAGTGATATGTCAAATTCAACAGTGTAACATAAAATACAATTAGTGCAATATTTATTTCGTCGTCAGTGCGTATCACTACGACTCCAGCTATAGTTATTATCACCGTTGTGGGCAATCGCTGATCCCCTACCTATAGTCAATGACACATCATACTATCATCTATATTATACAGTCCACTTCTTACGATTTCCGATCATCTATCGTATCATATTTCTTCTCTTCACAATACTTCACACACGGTCGCTATCCACCTCAAATACAAGCGCGCAAATCGCGATCATACCGCTTGACGCATTGCGCCGCCACAATATGTACACATGAAAAATTAACTTTGTCATCAAATCCTTGCAACTTTCTAATGCCTAAAAAAATTAATTTGATGTGAGCATTTATTCTGATTATTTCTTTACGGAAATGTTTAATCTGTTGTTCTAAAAGTTTAACTCGAATACGTATTATAATAGCTACAGCATCGTCTACAGAAAATTCCATATATCCTAAGCCAACATCCAACAGAAAAGCGGGATGCCTCGTACTGTTGGTTGAAGATCACAGAATAACGTTGGGAGCATTTAGAGATCAGTCAGAAATGGATAAAGACAAGATCGATACTCGATTGCCAGGTCAAGGTTCAGTAGACGTTGGGACCTACTGGTTGAAGGTGGAGTACTACATTGTCTGATATAAAAGACTTGTATAAAAATGTACAAAAATAATAATAATAAATAATAGATAGATAGCAATATGTTATAATTTACATAGTCTTATCTTGTACTAACAGATGTAAATTCCAGTTTTATAAAATATTATATCACACAGTAGCTATTGAAGAGAACAATATTCGAATTGACCGCTGAGGTTGAAGAAAAGAAAAAACTCTTCCCTCCTTTATTTTCCTTTTTTTTTTCACATCGATGACAACACATGCTTTTCTAAATACCTTGTTGATACTTTCATTTCATTCTTTTTCTTTATTTTATTTTGATATTGTAGGTGTGCATTGGTATATGTCTCAAATAAGTTATTTTTCTCTATACTTTACACTACACCCGATACTTTACTCATTGAAAAAACCAAAACTATTTCTTTTTTTTGGGTAAAAGCATCACGGAAACGAAGAAAGGAAATTCTTGAAAGAAAATTCCTTCAAAAGAAACTGAAAACAGAAACGCCTTTGATCATTACATAACATCTCAAAGTTATGATTCTGATTTTAGTACAAGAACTATCTGGAGATTTGATCCCCAGAAATCTCAATCAAAAAAATTGTACATTTCTCAAAAAAGATCCATGTATAAACATAAACTCATAATTTTGGAATTTTCACATATGTATAAGGAGTTGCTTTGTTATTTCGCGTCACGCAATTTCAACCTTTCTGATCCCGCCGCCCCATTCGTTTCCGTGAAAACAATTATACGAAGACTAAATGAAACTGAATTAAAATGCTGTAGAGTGAAACGTAAGCCGTATATTAATAAAATATGAAAAAAAATGAGCTTTAGCTTCTGCTAAAAAATGTACAAATATGCCATTTTGGAAAAATGTGGATATGAAATAACAAGAGCAAACTTGAATTGCGGCAATTAAAAAATAAAATGAAACGTATAAAAAACGTCGACTGTGAAATCTGACGGAGAAATATTAATGTGAAGATGTTTCTCATGGCACGAAATTGGTACATTGATACAAATCAATGGAATTACGAACGCAGATAAGTAGCAGATAAGTATATTGACATAGTGAATGGAAATTTAGAAGAAACAACATTAAAAATTATGGTCGGGGAAGGATTTCTATTCCCCGGCGATAGGACAACAACCTCAAGGAAACCAAAAAAAAAGCCTAAAAAAAAACAAAGAATTTTTGAAGGACTCGAACATCAATTTATTTGAATGGTCGGCACAAAACTCTGACTAAAACCCCATAGAAAATCTATAAAATACAAGGATTCCACCAGATGAACGCAATAATGAAACAAATTTTTATCCGACAGATAGCTGACTTTCCTATTTAATATTGTTTATGTTAGCGCGCTCGGATGCGTGACGAGATCTTGTTTGAATAATTGAGTGGACTGTATATTTTTGTTATTTTTGCACGCTAGTATGGGTGGGGCGTTAGCCCTCGTTATTAGCCTTGTAGAGGTTATCGTATTTGCTTGTATATTATAGGAATCCTCGCTCAGACTCGCGTATTAAGGCTTCGTTGAATGACGCTTTGTTAATGAGGTGCAAATTACTTCTTTTCTTTCCGGGACCGAGGAAGGCGTATATATCATATATCGGTTCCCCTATCCTAGAGTAGTCACGTGGGTGGACGAAGGCTGGGATAAATATCGTACGATGTGCCCATATATGGGCAGGAAGACAGTTATGCCCAGTCTTTCGTTTCTATTTTCGATCCAGGAAAGTCGTTACGCTTGGTTTTTTTGTCCAAGACACAACGCTGGTTCACGGAAGTTCCCCACGCCATGACCCAGACAGAGGGGGTCGGTGGCGGAAGAATGGAACCCTTGCGAATAGCTTACTTGTAGAAAAATGTAAATTTGGGGATTCACGGTGAGAGTGTTTGTTACGTGGTTAGGTGTTGCACTTACTGAATATACTCGCTGGCCGCTGTGTACTTGTTGTTGTGTGCTGTTTTTACTGAATTGTTTTTTTCTGGATTGCTGTGGCGTGTTAGAGTCGCCTCTTATATAGGCCAATATATCTCTTTATGATCGGGAAGGTAAGGCGTTTTATGACTATTAGCAAAGTTAGTTCCACAAAGTAATTTTAGCAATTGCATATTACATTTAATGGTCCTGAGACCAAGGGAACGCATCCCTTACAGTAAATATTATTTTTAAATTTAATTCTTCATTAAATAACCTATGTACTATGAGGATACATAATAAATGAAATTTAAAGCATGCTGAAATTTAATGACACTAATGCTCATACGTTCAAACTATTGGGTTGGCAACTAAGTCATTGCCGATTTCAAATAAGAAGGAAAATTCAGAATTTTTGTTTCTTGACATAACCAAGGGTTTTTAATTTTTTTTCAATGCATGTATGCGATACATTGAGCTTCTCTGCAATGTCTCGTGTTGTGCTGTGACGATCTGAATCGATAATGGTCTTGATATGGGTTTCATCCACTTCGACTGGACGGCCAGATCGTTGTGCATTTTTCAGTGAAAAATTACCAGAACGAAATCTTTCAAACCAATTTCGACACTGCCTTTCTTTTAAGGCTTCATCTTCATATACGGCACATAACTTCTTTTGTGCTTGCGATGCGTTCTTGCCTTTTCGGAAGTAATACAATAAAATGTGTCGGAAGTGCACGTCCTGTTTTTCCATTTTTAAATTGGGATAAAAACAAAACTAAAGAACTAATCGATATAATTTTTTTACTAATTAAAAGTAGAAGTCCACACAGTAAGAAAAAAATATAGGTTAGATGCTCTGACCACGTTAACAAAACAAAAGAAAGTGTAGAGTGAATCTATCGACAAAAGCGGCAATGACTTAGTTGCCAACCCAATACAATAATACCACATGTCCACATCATTCTGTCCTCCACTCTATATATACAATACCAGGTGTTTACGTTATTTTTGTCCAGCATTTTTTTCGGAAATGGTAAACAAGAACAGTTTGTACGGTTTATGACCAATACAGTAGTGTATAACAATTTTTTATGTTTACAATATTTTTCACGAAATTAAGATAATCTTCAATTTTTTATATAGAATGCATTTTTTTTTTTTTTTGTTTGTTTGTCGTATAAAATGTGTTTGTCAAATAAAAGTGACTCTTAAGATGAATTCAAATGTATGATTAACGACGTGCTTTAGAATTCTAAAGAGTCAAGAATGAGAGAAATAATTAAAATATTTATAACGAATTGAAGCATACGTACGTACGTACACACACCACGCGCGCGCGCGCATACGCACACACAAGAGATAATGATTTTATAACTTTTCCATCATCTTCAGTATATATAATTATGCATTTTCGATTCGTTGAAATATCTAAAATTATTTCTTGCAAAAAACTTTCGTTAACAGTCAAATCCAAAATTGGCGAACTTCTACTATTATTTTTTAGTTTCCAAATAGCATTTTGTTCTAAAAATCCATCGTGAAAATAACTTAAAAATTTTTTTTAATTTTCTAGTAGAGAAATTTAAAAGTCTTGCTATGCAAAATCCGCGAAAATCCGCGAATTCCAAATTGTTAATTTAGCGTACACGTACTCAACTGATTTTATTTAAATGTATTTTTCTCGAAAATGAAAATTCTCATTCTCATTCTCAATTTTCGTACTGTTTTGAATTGTAGAATCACCCTGGCCCAATTTGCTTCTACATATCATGACAGTAAACCAATATAACATAAGTAAATCAAATATCAACGAAAAATATGTTTTAAACTATTATAACTCCATAAAGAAAAATCATATAAAAATCTACTCATTCTATTAGTCTCATTTTAAAGTGTAAAATCTCGTAAAATCTCTATTTTGACAATTCTGAGTTCATTTTTTTTTCAAAGATTTGCATCAAGTAGCTAATAAGAAAATAAAAGATAATTATTTACAAAACGGATAACCTCACCGATTTCGATGGTATTGAAATTGTGAGTATTGGCTTTATGTGTGCGAATGTGAGTGTAGTCTATGGTGTAGATGTATGATATGTGTGTCGTGTCTTGTTGGTGTGTTGTGTTTTGTTTTCTGGCTGTGCCGGGAAGCGACATTCATCGAGAAGGAATCGTGATATGAGAATCTGAGAGAAAAGAATAGCGAGTTCAAACTAGTGAAGAGAGCGAGTGAGAGAGTGAGGAATCTAAAGTTTTACTGTTTTGTATCTAATTGTGTTTGTTCAATATATATATTTTAATATTACTTCGTCCCTTATTCCATTCACAGAAATATGTTGTCAAAGTCGTCAATATAATATAAAATAAAAATATATTTCAATAATATAAAAATATATTTCATATCTCTTAAAGAATAAACTTCAACGATTTCCATAATTTTTGTAGCATACACTTTAGTAGATATTTTAGTACACTTTTAGTAGATATCTAACAATTCTTTTCATTAGGATCGTTTATATTTATGAATTATTTCAACGTGATGATAGTTATTATATTCTAGCCTAAACTAATGTCCACATATTTATTTTAAAAAATAATCAACTCTCTCAGTGTTGGTTTAGAATAAATAAATCTGGCGATAGGAACACATCTGTTATTTTAAAATAATTCATGACAATAAATGATTTTCAATGAATAAGTAATTATAAGTTGAATTCTTTTATCTTATACATATATCTATGTTTACAAATTGAACGTATGTTCGATGTCACATGCCCGAAAGCTGTTTAAGCGGTTTATATGCCAAATCGATTAACTTCACAAAACAAAAAGTGGAGAAAGATGGCAAAGTCGTAATTTTTTTTTTAAATTTCATTGTTTTTTAAAATTTTCTTTAAAATATAAGCCCAAGACTTCATTTAACAACATATAAAATGCATAAGATATCCTTGGAATAATTGTTATTATTAATATAATTATTAATATAATTAAGGTTCGTTTAATTTAAAATTTAAAAAAAAAATATTAAATTCAACCAATAAATATTCAATTCAAGTTTTTTATTGCAGAGTTTTAGAATAAAATTAATGATAATAGTTCCGCCACTATTACAATTATTATTATTAGTGTGCTTAAACCATTATCAACATGAATAATAATGTTCTCTTCATTACATATATTGATTACATATGTTCATCATGTCAAATTAAAACATACGTTCTTAAATTTTTATAATAATCATGTTTACTAGGAGAAATGAATTTCACTAAATGAATTTCTCTAGTTTTTCTTCTCTTTTATCACTATCTTTAGGATATAAAGATTGGTCAAAATGTTTCAGAACTAGTGATCTATTTAGTACAGGCTTCGTAATATTAACGGCATTAAATTTTCATTAAAACCATATTTGAATTTTGAAATAAATTTTTTATTATTCACAGGTCGAAAAAGACATGGTCATTTAGTGGTATTAAATCTAATTATTACGAAAATTTATTTTGAATATAAAAAAATTAAGACTCAATCAAGTATTTTGATACTGAAATTTAAAAAAATTCAAAAAGTGAAGTTAACCGATTAAGCAAGTGAACGGTAAAATAAAAAATATATTACTAAATATTTAGTATTAAAAATATCTTTATATATATCATGTAGGATAATCCCAAAGAAAATGTTCTTAGTTTTTTTGAGATGCATTTAAATAAAAATATTAATAATTAGCAAATAAAAGTAGGTTTATTCTTGAAAATTGTAAAAATTCTAAGTCTTAGATCCACCATTGTCTCGAAGATTAAAGTCTCTTCTTTACAGCAATCTCTTAAAATCGTACGATTTTCTTGAATCTATTTTATTGAGCATTGAAAATTAAGCGACAAAAATTCAAGAAAATAATAATTATATTATAGTTGTAAAACTTTATTAACATCATTTATGACTATTTAATATTACTCAGATTCATTCTTAAAATCAACAATTTTCTGATTTTGCATTTGTCTATCTATATACTATCATTATGACTTTATCCTATAAAAATACCTTATATTATGTACTATACTATACTATACATGCTATAATGAATTTCTGTTTATCAATAGAAAAAAAATATTAAAACAATTGATACATTTTATGGTTATTTTAATTAACTAGATATAGAATTTATGGACTTATAGCAATTATATCTGTTATTTCGTTGTTCATAGATTTATTAGTAAAAGTAAGTTTGCCTGAAAACTTTATATACATATATACATATATTTATGATTCAAAATACAATTTGTGAAGAAGTATAAACATTTTGTATGTATGTGTACATTTTAATTTGTATGTTTGAAAATTATGATATCGTTAAACTAAAATCAACCTGATATTGATTAAAAGATCACATAATAAGAAACAAATGTTACATGCAAAGAATAATGACCTTGAAATTACATTCAGAATGACTTTGGGTTGAACCAATATGGTCTTGAAAAACCATATACGCCCTTACCAATTACTTTTTATTTCTTTCAATAGTATTGAAAGTTATTTAGATATACGATTTAAATGTAATATACAATAGAACGCCAATTATTCGAAACGCCAATCATTCGAAACGCTGATCATTCAAATTTCGATTATTTGAATACAGAATCCTGTATATATAATCATATATAGCGGCATAAGATTCCTCAACTACGAGTTTCGAACTCTGATTAGCACAAGCCGCAAGTGATGAATCTAGCGTCGAGGTCGTACCAATCTTCGACGTTAAGCAAAGCAGAATGCGGAACACTGTTAGAATGAGTGACCGTCCAGCCTAGCGAGGTAGTTACAACAATAAGCGTCTGGGGTAAGGAGTCGCTGCCATCAATCCCATTGATGAGTTTAGGCAGCAACCCCGAGACGAAACGCCTTAACTTTCTCTTTCTCACATACTTCAAATCCCTTCCTTCCTTTATCCATCCTGAACCTCGAAACCCTTCATATATATATTTTAAGACATCGCTTAAGATTGAATTGCCTACATATACATTTCATTTACATCATGAATATTAAAAGAAAAAGAGTAGTATTGAAATTAAAAGATAAATTAAATTGAACGTTTAAAAAAAAGCGAATGTAATTCAAACATAGAACATAATGTTAGAAAATTTACAATTAGCGACATTAAATAGTGTGTAGAAAGTATTTGTGCACTTATCAATTTCAAACAGGTCTTTGTACAATTATTATTTATTGACTAATTTCAGTAAAAGATGAATATGTACATATTTGCAAAATAGATATCATAAAAACAAATATCGAATACTTGCATAATTTGCGAAATTATACAAAAAAAATTCAAAGATCAACAGAAATATTCGAGCGAAAAGTATTCATACTGTTCTAATGCTAGATTTAATGTAGAAATTTCTTACGCTAAGGTCAATAATATAAACATCATTCTAATAGTGATTAACTATGCCAGTGTATTGGAAAATGTTATCGGCTTCACTAGAACCTTCACATTATCTAGAAGTATTATCGAATAATGAATCGAAAACGTGAAAAATTCATAAGTGTACTTCCATAAGAATACTTTTTACACCCACTGTAGATAATAAGGAGAATTTTCGTCTCAACAGTGCTTTAAGTGGGCGATATCGCCCCCTGGTAGGCATTAGAACGATTCAGGATGACAATAATAGACAAAGGCGACTCAGGTGCAATTGGAGATAAATAAAAATAGGAGAGCGATGAAAGAATAAAAAAAAAGAAAAGACAAAAAAATCTTGAAAAATCGTTCGTACATGTTTCATCTGTTATCTTTTCAAGTACTAGTATAGAAAAATTTCCAAAATTAGAAGAAGTGATAGAATCAACAACAAATGAGAAATTGAAGTTAAAATTTAAAGACGACTATCAACAGTTTACAAAAGCCAAATACCTATACTTTATTCTAGATTATATGTTATAGTATAAAACTTCTTATAATACTTGCATGTATAAAACTTCGTTATGTTTAGTGGAACGTAGGATCAGTATGGACACAAATCTGTTACTTAACAAAAGAAATCAACTGTAAATTACTAACCATTGAAGAAAGGTAGAGCCCAATATTAACAAATTAAGCAGTAACGCATCAGATTCATCCTTCTTATTAGAATTATTTTTAATGTTATTCGTAATTTTTATTTTAATATTATCCTTTGTTATCGTATTTTTCTGTATATAATGCTAGTGTTACTATGATTAATTTCAATAGATCATTTTATAATTTTAAGCTTCAACGTGGCTTATTTGAACAATACTTTTTCTTACAGTATTGGAAGACTTAGATAGAACTATAGATACATAAAATAACGCAAATTTATGCGTTTTTCTTTGTTTACTTAAAGATAGATTTTCACAGGCATGCTGAGCAATTTTTTATCTGAAAAAAAAAACGACAGAACGAATAAGTTTAAAAATCTCTGTTATAAAAGCTTGAAAATAGTAGATAATAAATTAGATCGAGCTATATATGTACAAATGGATATTGCATTGTATACCAGGAAAAAGAAAGCTCTTGAATTGTATACCAAGTTAAGAGATAATAGAAATTTTAAAGCATCTACTGATTATTAGATATGTATTTTTTTACGCAATAAATATCTATACTTGTAAACTGTTTAATTTCTAGTTCATTTCTGACATGATTCTTTTAGACTGATTATTGATGTTCTATAAATGTACAAACTACATCAAAAATTTCACCGACTGAAAGTTACCTGAAAATTGCTTGAAGATCACGTAGCAACATATCATTATATTATATTTACATAGCTTACATAACTATGAAATAAAAAATGAAATAGTGAATTCAAAATACATGTACTAAATGATGTCAAAAAATTGAACTTTGTTCTATATAAAAATAATTTATGTACTAGTAATAATATGTTCATCATAAACAAATAACTTTTCTTTGCCTGACTTCATTTTCGAAATATTCATTTGTAATATGATTCTATCTCATGTATGTATACATATAGTTACATACATATGTATAGAGAATACTGTTTGGATTGAATATAAAAAAGAAAAAAATCCATTTAAAAAAAATGGTATTGTTTAAAATAATAAATACGTTTCTTTTTTAACCATTCGTGTTCGAAATTAAGTTATCAATGAGATTTTTATTAAATTTTTGTGCCATTAGATGATTTTTATAATATTGTGAACACAGAAAAGAAAAAAAAAGAAATTTTCTAAGTAGAACTTCTTTTTCAAATATCTCAATATTTGATGTTGTGTCACCAAAATAGTATGCTATTAGTAGCAGAGGTAGTTTAGTAATAGACATCCTGTTCTAATAATTGAAATATTAAGATATATTCGAAAAAAAGATGTTCACATAAGAGAGATTTTACTGTATTATACTTAAGATGCTAAAAAAAACCAAAAAACCAACTAAAAAAAACCAAAAAAAAACTACATTATTACATAAACCAAAAATATATACATACGTAATCATTATTGTGCCATCTTGCAGGAGTTTTCAGATATTTATTTTAAACGTCTTTTTGAGTACTATGAGTACTTAAATCGTTATTACATTGAAGTAGGTATTTATATAAAATGGTATTTTTGAAAATCTTGGATTTAGAAATTCGACCAATAAAAACATGTATAATTTGATTTGCCATGACCAATAACAGAAGAAAAGTTAAAAGTTATTAGAAATATATATAGATGAATTATCAATAAATAATTCAAAATTTTTAATAATGAAATAATTGGACCTCGCTTTATTTTCTAAATACAAAATTTGCAAATTATTGTAACAGACCAACATTTAATTTTTTTCTTCATATATGTCAACCTCTTTATATTGCTATGATTTATCTTGACCGTTTAAATCAATAAAAAAAATTTTAAAAATAAAAATTTAAATTAATACTAACGTTTCCATGATCGAATTTAAATTTTTGAATTCAAAGTTTTATCATTCTATGTTAAAATACTATAAAATATGAGTAATTGAACTCTTGATATTAGCTACGAAACAATAACTACACTATTACGCAATTTCAAATAGGTATAAAAATAATATCAAACAAAAAGTTTGTTTATGCTAAAACAATTCAGTTTTTATCTTGGATATTTCTTTCTATCTTCAATTCTAACATAAATATTTAAGGGAAAATGTTTCTAGCATATGTACAGTACCATTTTGGGAATATAGAATTTCCTATAGAATTTTCAAATAATCAGCACTTTTTTACTTCCTTTCATTAATGTAATTGATTGCGACTACAGAAGTCTCGTATTATCGTGCCGATTTAAGCTGTATTCTAGAGCTTCTTACTTTCCACTTTTTAATTCCAATCAGAAAATTTCACTTTTGCACGCGCATTATCAAATCGCAGAAATTAATAGCAAATTAATAACTACAAATAATATTCTATGTTCTTACGAAACTAACGGTCTACAAATATATTCTATGTACTTATGAAATTAACTAGAAATTCAAATTATAAGTAGATAAATTAGGAGAGACCAAAGTACGTTAATAAGTTTTTGTTCGGGAGAGGTGTCATGCTACGATACCCACGGTCTGGGTCCAGGCACGTACAGGGAAAATTTATTGGTTTTTAAGTACCCTTAGCAGGCCTGCGTCGCCAGAAACCCTTGGCCACAAGACTGGACTTTGTTCTAAGCAGACAAGACCCTCGACCGTGGATTGAGGCATGGCGCCGACTTTCCCGAACACGTGAGAGGCACGGGCCAGCGAGATGACTCAGGACGGCAGGGAGTATCTGGCCCTTCGTGCCCCACCCTGGACCCGCGATTTCCCGAAGCCGAAGGAAGGGGAACCGAGAAGACGTTCGGGCTTTCCTTCGGCTTCCATGGCAGAATCAATTCGATTTCCGACAAATAAAGATATTCTCCTGCGATAGAGTTACTACGAGGGGACAAGCCCCTAATACTTAGCGTGCGAATTATACAGTCCACAAGTCTTAGCTAAACGCGATCTCGTCTCGCTATCACGCGCGCGAACATTGGTCCTTCGAGCCGGATTTGCGAATCGGTTTGAGTGCTACGGAGTGCACCCTATTAGTGAATAGTGTAGCCACAGAAGCAAACTACGGGTCCCGTAGCAGCCATTTCCAGCGGACGAGGTCAGCCACGAGGATACGATCGCGGACAGGCCACGAGTGTGGACAGGCCACGATTGCGGACAGGCCACGAGTGCGGACAGGCCACGATTTCGGACAGGCCACGATCGAACGTCGCAGAGAGCCATCTTCAGGGCAGCCACTCCAGAAAGGACGACTGCACAATCAAGGCTCGGAATCGAAGATTCTCCGCTGGTGACCAGAGTACAAGGCCAGCGTTTCCGTCGTCCATTGCTACCTTCCTACGGTAAGGCGAGTTTCATTCATTGTTTGACTTGCGCGGGAGAGGAAGAATGGAACGGACCGGTTCTGATCTCCAACAGCTAATAGTAGAGCGTGGCCGCGTCGAAGCAGATCTAACGCGACTCAAATCCTTCTACGACACGCGAGGAGAAACCGAACCGATTACCTCCCTTCGGCTGAGGCTCAAACATAACCTTGACCTGCGGCAACGATACGAGGCGATTCATGACCGCATAATCGCCGCCGTTGCGAGTTCCGCCGACGTAGAAGCTCATGATCGGTGTTTGGATGAGTTCGAAGACATGTACTATCGCGTATTAGGCGCGATTCAGGAACGAATAGACAACTCGCAACAGCAACGACAACGCGGTGCTGCCCATCGAACTGACGAGGCTCCACCAGCGAAGCGTAACCTCCTGTCGCCCACGCTCGATGGCGATGCTGGTTCAAACGGTGTTAAACTCGACCTGCTTACTGACCTAACCACTAATCTGAGCGACGGCGAGCTGCTGATCAACAACGACGCTCACAAGACTGGCCGAGATGTCGAAGAAAGGGAGGAAGAAGTCGAGAGCAAGGACGAGACTGCGAAGGTCGGCGTTGAGGTAATACGCGGCATCCACGGCACCGTCACGTCCATCGACACAACCGACTTCCTCCGTGGTGATCACGCGAGGGATCCGGAGAACCTCGGCGACAGTCACGATCAACGAAACGCGTCCAGCTCATCGCACGGTATCGGTCACACCGGTTTCGTCGGAAGTAGTACCCCGACAATACTGGAGCTCGGCGTAGCGCGAAAATCTTCCGAGTCTAGTACCTCCCGAGACGACCCGTCCGCCCCTTCCGCCTCCAGGACACCCGATGATCATTTCTCGGGGACGAGAGCGAACATTGCCGGTTATCTGACTTCCTCGTCGCTCACCGCACCGCCCGCGGTTCACCAAGGTCACTACCGCGGGGTCGCCGACCAGTTCGAAGGAAGTCCGACGCGTAAATCGGCACGTAATCGACTACAAGCGCATCGCGACCGGCGATGTCGATCAAACCGCTTACGAACTATCGGGAACACGTGTTTCAGCAACAGTGCGAAACGATATTTGGAATACATCACGCGAAAAGAGGTGCTTCACGATGACAAGGAGCACCACCGCAATCGCGATGATAATAACGCTAACATTTCGCGCCGACATTCGAAGACTGGATCGGTCGCGCGTCGAAACGACGCGTTTTTAGGGAAATGGCCCGCCGCTAGAGCTTCGACAGCTGCGGGAGCCGCGCCTGCAGCGAAACGTGTAAACAGCCGGTGAAGCACTCTGATAGCTGACCGCGCTACACATGTTCAATGCCAGTCGCAATTCGTAAGACTCGTCGCCGGAGTGACTGTTCGCGAGTATGAGGGAATTGCGAGAAATGCACCTCGCGTACAGCAGGCTCCGCGATCTTCACAAGAGTACATTCACCTGGCTGTACCAACTGCTCGTGTTGAATCGAGCCGGGAATCCACTGGGCATCAACCGCTTCGACGAGACGACGTTCCTCGGTCTGATCCGGCTGATCACCCGCGATCTATCGTACAACGCGCCCACGCGTATCGGCACGCGTGCGCTCAGGGACGTGTTCTTTCTGCGAACCGTCGACCCGCAGAACAACACGATCTATCGAATCGAGAGCGACGCACTCCTGCCGCTCTACAACCTGTACACGCTCGAGCCGTCGGAGAAACGGATTCACAAGTTGGGAGCGCAACGGTTCAACGGGCTGTTCGTGCTGAATCGGTTGACGCTCTCGGGGAACGCGATCGCGAGCCTCGACTCTTTCGCGTTTCGCGACTGCTCCAATCTGAAGGAGCTGCATCTGAGCGGGAACGAGCTGACCCCGGCGCAGGACGCGCCGCGCGACCTCGCTCTCCTCAAGACCTTAGACCACGGCGAGAATCGGAGCAGCTTTTACAGCAGCTCGTTCCGCAACCTCGACCCACTGAGCGGATCTTGAGCCAGGATAACGTACCGGAAAACGTGCACGTGGTAATTTGTGAGAGTCCGAACTCGGAAGGCGAACCGCTCTTCTCGGTCATCGACGTCGCGCATCCCGCGATCGACTCGAGCAGCATCAAACGGACGACGATCTCTCGGGAAGCGCGCGGGTGCGACGACGCTGGCAGTATCCTCGCTGCCAGCAATGGCAAGCGCGAGAATGGCGACGTGGATTATGACTTAGCTCCTGAGGCTGACGTGGACGCTATTGACGACGTTACCACGATCCCGGTCAAGAATCTCCCCTACGCATTTTACAAGGACGATGAAACCAAAGCTTGTAACGATAAGGATGAACTTGACAAGTTTTCGAACGTGCTCAACCACGAGCACATCAGGGAGCCGACGGACTCCAATCTGAACGCCACCGACGCGACGAGCCAGCCAATCGCGGATCGTGATTTGCGTGCGCGCAACGGAGACAGCGACCTTTACTCCGACAACGACACTAGCTCTGTCGGGGCGTGGAATGAAACCGAAAAAATAGCATTTGATAGAGCAAACGCTCCGATGGTACCCAAGCTCGCGATCATAGAAGGTGTCGGTTGGCATTTTATTCCCCCTTATGCTCCTCACTTTGGAGGGCTCTGGGAGCGCTCCGTCAGATCCGCGAAGCAGCACTTGCTGCGGGTGGTCGGAGAAACGCGATTGACCTTTGACGAACTTTACACCGTTCTGACGCAAGTCGAATCATGTATGAACTCTCGACCATTGCATCCTTTGTCGTCCGATCCCGCCGACTTAAATCCCTTGACTCCTGGGCACTTCCTGCTCATCGGACTCCTGCTCATCGCTTTCCTGTTTCCTGACGCCACTGCCGTCAGAGCTAATTTCTTGTGCCACTTTCAATTGTTTCGAGCCTTGCAGCAGCATTCCTGGAAGCGGTGGCAGGCCGGCCATCTACCTCACTGCCGCAGCAGCACAAGCGGAGATCATCTACTTCGAAGCGCATTGGCGTAGGCACCATGGTGGTGCCGAAGAGCGAGTGGCTGCCACCATTGCGATGGAAGCTCGGCCGCACCGCGGCTCCTCACCTAGGAAAGGATGGCATCGCCCGGATCCTGTCCGTCGGAGCAGACGATGGATTGATGAAGCGTCCAACGGCCGGAGAGTGCATTCTACCGGTGGACGAAGGAGGAGGACCTGAAGACAACTGATGAACTCATATCCGGCGCGTGCATGTGAAAATTACATCGTTGTATATGCCGCGCAATTCGTCTTTGCGTCACCAATCTGTAATAACTACTTGTAATCTATTCGTATTTGTAATCTATATGTAATATAATCTCTTGTATTTAGTTTCGAACGCGAGGCGTTCAAGGTGGGCGGTATGTTCGGGAGAGGTGTCATGCTACGATACCCACGGTCTGGGTCCAGGCACGTACAGGGAAAATTTATTGGTTTTTAAGTACCCTTAGCAGGCCTGCGTCGCCAGAAACCCTTGGCCACAAGACTGGACTTTGTTCTAAGCAGACAAGACCCTCGACCGTGGATTGAGGCATGGCGCCGACTTTCCCGAACACGTGAGAGGCACGGGCCAGCGAGATGACTCAGGACGGCAGGGAGTATCTGGCCCTTCGTGCCCCACCCTGGACCCGCGATTTCCCGAAGCCGAAGGAAGGGGAACCGAGAAGACGTTCGGGCTTTCCTTCGGCTTCCATGGCAGAATCAATTCGATTTCCGACAAATAAAGATATTCTCCTGCGATAGAGTTACTACGAGGGGACAAGCCCCTAATACTTAGCGTGCGAATTATACAGTCCACAAGTCTTAGCTAAACGCGATCTCGTCTCGCTATCACGCGCGCGAACAGTTTTCAATTTTTAATTTTTGCAATTTAATATGCTAAAATATACGATAAATTTCTAATTTAGCGGCTTTTCCAAAATTTTGACTATTTCGTTAGCATTTCTTTAATAAGAGGTTTGTTTTATCACTAAAACAAAAAATCAATTGGGGGGAGGGGGTCGGAAAAGTTATAGTTTTTATTACTTTTTAAAAGAACAATATCATATTAAAAAAAATTATAAGCCAACGAAACAGTCAATGAAATTGAGAAAAACCGCTAAACTAGAAATTTACTAAATATACTTTTGACCTTTCCTATTTAACTGTAAATATCATTATTACAAAAATACAAATGTATCAATTTACCTCACAGCGTTTATACTTATATAAAATATTTTGACGTGATTATTAACTCTTTGTATTTTGAGAGCACTTTTAACATAACAAAGAATTAAGAAAAGCAAACTACGAAAATGATTATGGTGCAAAAGATTAATACAGTAATAAGCTTATAATCGATCAACTTCTGTTATCTTTATTTACTATGTCTTATTATCCAAACAAAGGACATGAGCTTGTTATTATTCAAACTCCTTCTCTTGTCCCCCGACGTGTTTGGATAAACGAGGTTCTACTTGTGTGACTAAATATACATTATTTCAATATTATAATTGTAATTTAGTAATATAATTGTAATTCAGCTACATATGCATATGAACAACAGAAAATTTAGTTGACAGGAAATTAAAAAATTAGTCACTTTCCAAATTTGCATAACAATCACATATATGTATAATATTCATATACATATAATATAAATATACATATAATAATACATATAACAATAATATATAATATATGTAGAATCATTTATTATGTACTTTAGATTAGAAATGTTTTGTAACATTCTATATAAACCAATTTCATGATATGCATTTTACACGCCAACAATTTGTTTACACTACAGAAATCATTATATAAAAACGAAATAACAGAATATAATTATCTGATCTTCAAGTAACTTGATAAGAAGTCAAACTTATCCAACATACAAAGTTCCCATCAAACAAATTGAGAAGTCAACACAAATATTTATTTTTTATTTCACTTTAGATAATGAGTCTAATTCTATTATAATAAACAATAAATTTCATACATGTACATCATATAATAGCCAAATAATTTCAGTGCATCAACCTGCTTTTGTATCAACTTATTTCGATCTTTCTTATTAATTGTTAATAATAATATTAATAATATATATAATAATATATATTTAATAATATATATTTTTTATGATCTTTGCTTCATATATAATATTAATAATATTTATGTTATGTAACAAATTGAAAAGAACGTGTAAAATAAAATAGTTTCATAATCTCGGGTAATTACATACATAAATCTCATTTGCATATCACGATGAATCTTTAACTCTAGCTATAATAGCTTCAAATGTTTTCATATGATAATATATTTATACTACCAATAATAATTTTAGCTCGTTATTTTCATGAAAGAGAAAACATTGTCGAATTATTCAAATGAACTATACCATTATGTATTAGGTTACTATATTGCACTATATTATATTGCATAACATAAATTGTAAAATATGTGAAGAGTACCATACGTCATTTATTATGTGAACATAAATAATAATGACAAAAATAAGTTTACTGAATTACAATTAACAAATTCACAAGCACAGACATAATGACATCTAAAATTATATTACTCGTTATATTTATAATTAAATATTAATGAATGCAATAATGATGCAAAAAATATGTCAGTTAAATTATGACATGGTTTTAATTTAAAAAATTGTATATAAAAAAAACTTAAAAACAAATGTATAGTAAAGTTGAAACATATACGTCAATGTTAATTATATACATATGTATAATTAGATATATAGATTAATATTATATTTATATTATACTTATGTACTATATTTCATTTTATTCATGCCAAACTCATGTACACACACACACACACACACACGGCATATGCACGCGCCACGAGCTTTATGAGTTTAGTCACATTATAAGTTAGAAATATTATAAAAATAGACAATTATTTAATGGCATCTATTTAACTTTTAATACTTGATTACATTATATTATTTTTTAATGTTTAATGGAAATTTTGGAACTAATAAAGGAAATAAAGATACATAAAATAAAGGAAATAAAGACACATAAAATTTATCGAGTATATACATCTGTATATATGTATATCTGTATACATATATCGAATATGCAACATATACATGTTATTTTTCTGTATTTGCTATTATTAATACATATAATACATTAATATATAAAAATATTGAAAATTGTTAAAATATTAAACATATTCAAAGAAATATTTATTTAAAATATATACATATACATATTTTTTACATGATGATTTTGTATACTTATTGTCACATGTTCTCGGTTGGTACTTGTATAAAATAGGAAAATAAAAATGGAAATATACAATACAGTATCAAAATATCTAATACCAAGAACGTATATATAATTATCAGAATAATATTCCATGATATTGTAATATTCTCGTCGATATGTACACGTGGCTTGCGGCCTAAGAAAACCATCAATATTGGTCGTATACATATGTATATAGATATATATATACATACATATGCAAATACATACACAGCAGACAGTACGAGTAAAATATCAAGTTGAATACGTTACCTAAAACGTAATACGATTTGGCACACGAAAATATACTCTAACTGTTCCGAAACTGTATTCAATTTATTGAAAAATCATCGAATTTAATGAAATCTTTAACTAAAAACATTGCAATTAATAAATTTTAAAACATCACTCCAAAATCGAAAATCTTCAAATAAAAGCAAACGACATCTTCATCTTGTCGTGCTACTGACACTACTAGAATATGACTTTACATAAGATACAAAAAAACAGTTGATCATACGATTCATGTTTACAATGTACAAATACAAAAACGCTAAATCTGTTACATAACGTTTTATACTTCAACTCGTCAAATCACAACAAAGAAAACAATTTTTGAATAAAATTTTAAAATAAACAGTTACAGCAGTCAGTTTCTAGAATCGATCGAAATGCTTGTTTCGATTAAATGTGCGGAATATTTTTTTCAACTAACGTACAGACATATTCAGGCGTTCATGAGCCGGTAAATTCTCAGCTTTGAAACTAAGCGATCGTTACCGGCAAGAACGAAAAGGGGTGAAAGCGTGTGTACAAGCACCATCAATAGACGATCCTGACGGGGTAACTTACTTAACCAATATCTCACCTGAAAGTCGCAGTGGATAATTTCGGCGTCGTCTAGAAGTCGAATAGTGGCGCGATGCACCACCGTAACGTCACTTTTACTACCAAATTTCAACATTTCTGCCCTCAAGTCGCCACCTGAATTATCCCCCCGACCCTCATCGTCTCCTGCCCCACAACACCACACACTGCCAGCTAATTACTTTCGATTCACGTTGTTGTTGTCGTAAATAATAATAATCGTCGCTGACACGCGACTTTTCAGTAAATTTTCCGATAAATTGATGTAACGCACGATGACACTACACAATGAACGACACATTACCGTAATAGAATATCAAACTTTCTGTCAACCGGTCCTGTCTTCAGATCCACTGTTGCAACGATGCCATGTTTCAACTCACGTAACAAACTCTATGTTGCCATATGGAAATACAGCGACCGCATGATGTGATTGGTCCGTGGCTAGACTGCGGCGGGAAATTTCAAAGTGCAATTACAAATATCACGTTTTTCAATTAAATTTGTAAATAAAACAATTACTAAACACGTGTTAACGAGGATACTGTTTCGCTTCATTTGTATTACAATTGAGTTCTGTTTTATCTTAGACTGAAACAGAACACAGTTTTTTATCGATAAATCTATTTCAAAACTTATATAGAGCATAGATGACATTATAATAAAAATCATAAATAAGAAAATGTACCATCATAACATATAAACTATTCATATTTTATGTATTATTGGCTTTTTATGAAAAAAATTAGATGAATGCATTGAGCGGTAAAAGATATTAAATATAAAATAAAGGAATTTCATTTTTATCAAAATATATCAATGTCAAGTAAAACGATTTTTCTTTTTTTACAATCATACTATAATTTCATTGTCGAAAACCGTTTTTATCAAAATATTGCTTCTACATGAGGTTACAGCAATAGCCCATAGATGGCGCTCAACGATGAATGACGTGTATTAAAGTAGTAAATTGAAATATGGTGGGGATAAACTAAGGGCATTGAACAAAGGTTGCCTACGTTGGCCGAGGAGTCGGCGGCGCATTCACGACTTAAACATGGCAGCGGCTACCAGCGTTGTCGTGCTCGACAGAGGCAACAATACCACCTGCACGATTAATTTACACGGTGTGTGCGCGCATACAGATTACAACAAACTATTAGATTTGCGAGTTGACTATCAAGTTTTATTAAAATTTCCTTGGCATAACGTGTAAAGACGTAAACAAATACACCGCGGTATACATATACATGCACGCACAAACACATCTGACGAATCATCTTTATCCTGAAAAACAATATTCCACATCATTATAAAGTGTTACTAAAAAAAAAAAGAATTTCGACAAAGAATGATATCGTGGGAAAACAGTTTGAAAGAAATACATCGTAAAGATTTGTTGACAACGTACCGCTCTCAGATTTGTGTCCCATTTTTATAAGAAGACAAAGTGTATGCTGCGCGCCTTTACTCAAGCCTAACCTCTAGTTTTTGTGGTGTTTTCATAACGTGTTTGCGAGTTTACACATACATCTACAAATTAAATTATTTGCAGTTCAATTAAAAGTTTAACCAGCTATCTCGATCTCATTTTTATTACTTATTCTGACACACTAAATAGGCGTCAAAGTTTTTTTTTTAACACGCTCGCTTAATCATTGTAAACACGCCGTACGTTTTCCTCAATTGTTTAAATATCATTGACATTTAGAATGACAAGTGTGTGCAATAAAAATTTTCATTTAAATTAATATCAAATAGAAAGATAAACAATATTTATGAATCAAAAAATCAAATTTAGATTTTGATCGAAATGTTTCGTTTTTCAGGAGCTACCGTGGTATCCTGGAGAGTAAATAACCAAGAACAGCTATTTGTCAGGTAAGTTCCTTTAATATTTCCATCGATAAAAATAATTTGTTATTATGATTAATAACAATGAATTTTTTTTGTATTAAAATAATTGAAGTATAGAGCGAATCATTTAGTTTCAAACTCATTCTTTGTCTTTATAATATAACATTTGTACGTTATAAAACTTGTTTGCAAATGAAAATATTCATTATTCTTTTAATAAGTTTACTTTGGTACTGTATAATTAGCTAACATTGTCATATAGCTGTTAAAAATATTAACTACAAATTATATTATACAAACACATGCTTCATTAATACGAAAATATTAGGTAATACAAAATATTCTTAAAAACAAAAATGCACAAATTTACGTCCATGTAATTAAAGAACATCAAATTTTGTTATAAATGTACGAAATTTGTACTGATTAATATTTTGTGCAATATTATTAATACACGTTGTATCTGAGAAAACAAAAATTCATTGAGATTATCTGTTTTTACATATGTTCGATTTTTCTTTTTCTTTCCTCTTCTTTTTTTTTGACTTAATCATAATTATATTAGTTAAGATTTACTAAAATTTGATTTAGTTCAAATCAATTATCATTTAAGTACTTGAATCTTGATGTATATATATAATGCACTATATTCTATATATACATATATATATATAAATAATACAATATATTCTTTTTTCATTTTTAAAATAGATACAAATATAAGGATAAAATATTGCAATAAAATTCACAGTATTAATAATATGCGTTTAAATTATTAATTTTCGACCCGCCAACCAAAAAGTTGCTGATTTGGATCACTTTTGAAATTATTCACATCGGAATTGTACTAGATACTAAGTATCATTCAGTGACATTTTTTTGATTATTTAGAAAATTTTCCATTTTCCAAAAGTCAATTTAAAATTGAGTACATATGATAAATAAATAAAAAAATTAATTTTTTATGCAAAGTTCTTAAAGAAATCTAAAGTATCGGTATTTTTTTTTAATTCGCAATTTTTGATATTTTCTGTTTATTCTATAATATCAAAATGTACTTTTTAATTGATTTTATAATATCAAAATGTACTAAACAATTTTTGAACATTTTGAATTAAAAAGATTTAGCATGAGAAAGTATACACAAATTTTCGAAATTTCAAATAATATTATAAATAGTTACGACAGAATAATTACGAATAGTATACGTACAACATCATATAGTTGATGTTTGGATAAAGCCCCTATAGTATAAAAATAATGCTTATCTGGAAAAATAATAAGTAGACAACGAAAAGAATGTATAAAATAAGTATCAAAATTGTGTATTACTTAGAGAACTCATTATTACGACAGTTCAATATGTTTTATGTCTACAAATCAAGTTTATAATTATTCGTACAGTTACTACGAACATAAAATTTTTCTTTTCGACTGGATCTTGTTATAAGATACATGAAAAAATTTATATTTTATATACAGAATCATTTCATTATACATAAACGTTTGATCATTTCATCATTTTACGTCGTGTAAATGCATCATATAAAAGTAATTTTTAAACACAAATTATTTAATTTGAACAGATGGATGTGAAGAGGAGAATAAGAACTACGATGCTAAAAAAGAAAAAGAATCCTCTGTTCTTCGTTGATCATAATAAATTATAGAATATTTTAAATAAGCAAAATATCCAACATCATGTAGTGTAATCATTTCTCAGTTTGCTAATACTGCAGAAAATATTTATTATTTCGATAGACGAAGAGAGAATATTAACATTAATTTTTATAATATTATATTATTTATAAAGGTTTCGATGTAAATTTTGATTTTACGATAGAATGTTGGAATTCACATACATTTATATTAGACAAAAACATACATATAAAAGAAGTATTTTTAATTAAAATGCTTTTAATGCTTTATATATTTTTAATGAGTAGGAATAATCGAAGAAAAATAGTAGCAGTAGGATATAGCAGGAACAACAGCATACAAGACATGCTTATACACCTGCTATGAAAGAGCCGCTTAAAAGCGCGGTGCCCGTGACGATCGCTTTAAAAGCAGCAACCTGAGAGCAGACGATGAAAAAACTGACGAAGCGAAGGCAAGGGCGCTCTGGACCAGTAGGTATATACCTTTAACACGGAGTTCAGGGCCCCTCGCCAGTTGCTAGTCATTGGTTCTTCCGATTCTAAAGGTGCTGTCAGAACCACTTGTTTCTGTCCTTTCATCTTTCCTTAAATGTAAATCAATTTTTCTTCAAGTATAAATATATACCAAAAAATGAAAAATAGTGAGAACTTTTCATTTTTTGTGAAAAGTTTTCACGACTTTTCATTTCCCAAATACGATGTATACCATTTTAAGAACTGAAATTCTAAATGACAGCGGGAACTTCTATAATAAAGAAAGTCAGCATCGTCGTAATTTACTCTAATTCCCGTTGAAATAGCTATAAAAGTTACATCGGTATGTCCGGTTTGATATGAATCTCTTAGGCACGAGATGTGCGAGAAATACGCCCTTGTATAGTCGTAATACTTACGAATCTTTTCATATCTTTATTGTATATATTCTGGAACTATGTACGGAAACTCTGATTATCATATTTTTACTATTGTGTCAATGTTATTCTATCTATCAAATCTATAAATAAATTTTGCTACTTTTTTGTAAATATACCTAAATAAAATCATATTATTGGTTTAAAGTAATATCTATAATTCTTTTATCGTTATTAATATTTGAATAATGTCATAAATAAAAATATTAAATATAATTTTGTTTAAATTGGCTAGATTACAATTACAGAACAACATTAAACGTAAGAAAATCATAAAAAATATTATCTTTTGTTTTGTCTTCGATAACATAAGGTATTTTTGTTTATAATATAATATTTTTTTAATAAATTTTTAATTTAAATATGAAGTGATGTATACATACCACAATATCAATTTACTTCACCATTTTATTTGCCATTTTAACATAACTTATAGTATTTTAGAGAAATTACGACATTGCTATAACAAAATTTCTAACTTTGGTTTGTGAAATGACAAAGACGTAAATATTTAATTAACTCTAAAATATCAAATGCTGTTTCATTTTTGTTTAACTCATAATATGCATGTCACTACATTTTTTATTATTATCTTATATTCTTTTTTTTGCCAAATGAGATATTTTTATAATAATAAAATTTATCGTCCTTCATCACTATGATTCATTGTGATCCACCATTCTCATAAACCGAACGATGCATTGTTACTTGTCCATTTTATTTCCGAGAGGAATAAAATTTAATGCACAAATAAATGAACTTACAATTTAATTTTGGAGTATGATTTTAAAAGAATTTTTTTTCTCTTTCTCATTCACTTACTCACTTATTCACTCATTCTATCATTATTAAAATCATAAAACTTTAGCTTTATGATAAATAATATTAAAATTATCAATGTAAAGATAAAAATGAAGGATAAAAAAAGTGTTACAAAATTGCAATTTTAAATAATTAAAATATGCATTCGACTAATTACAATGTAAATACAACAGAATAAAAATAAATTAAATTTTTTAAGAACTATAAACTTTTTAATTAATTAAAACTTACTCTAAATTTTCCACGATTACATAAATATGTATCTAATAAATAATGCTTAATCATAAATATCCATATGTTTGTCATTACTAAAGATGTAATTTAGATTATTTGTAATTTTATATACTAAATCATTTTATTACATAAATTAACTTATTTTGGTTAAGCGATATGTATGTTTGTTTGTTAAAATTTTTGAAAGATATTAAAAAATAAAACTTGAAATTTCTTTCCTAGAAGAATAGTTTGTAATTAAGGTATAAACTGCATTGATATCGTTTCATTGGAACTTTAATTATAAATTACTGGTAATGGGCTTACTAGAACAAGATATAATGCAAGTTACGTTTAGCAAAGACTAAACTAACTAAATTAAAAATTAAAATAAATAATAAACACATATTTATGCTATGATTTTGAAACAGTAAAGAAAAATTATTTTCAATCTGGAAAGTTATTTTATTTGCGGCATGTGATTATTGTTGTCTATCTAGTAGTTTAGCATGTGTATATTTCAATTATAATTGTTCGTCATATAACTAATACTTAGGTCAATATCTACAATACATTTTGAAATATTTAATTTCTTATTTTTGTCCTCAATATATCTTATTTGTACTTTTTAATACCAAACGTATACATATACTAGATAGATAATCATGAATCAAGATCTTTATATAATATTGAAAACAGTGTATCAGATATTAATTACTTTAATCTCAAATTTTATCGATTCAGAGGTCGTAAGAAAATAGAGAGATACTGATTTGAAAATTTCAAACGAAAATTTAGATAAAATAAATCGTTTTCGTCTTTAACATTTAATAATAATGTACAATTAGAAAATCTGGTAAATCAAATATTTTCTAGAATTGTATCATCACATTACATATAAATTACCTATAAATCCTTAATAGTTATTAGAAAAAGCATTTAGAAAAAAAGATTACAAAAAAGTATCGTTTATCTTTTATTGTTCTTAATATAATTTTGTAAAAATGAAATGCAAATAAGCCATCAAATCATATGAAAACTATAATCATAATCTTCAACTTTTTTGAAAAAATGGAAATTTTATCATTTATTAGTAATTTAATAGATTTAATTTATCTTTGTCTGAAAAAGACTGGTGTGTCAAAAATTTAGTTAGTACATACTATCATTATATATAATTATGTATAATCATATATACAGTGATATTATTTGCAAAAATCACAAACATAATATCTATTCTTACATACTTGTATTAAATGTAGCTATATTTCATTAAAATATATTTCAAGCATAGATTATTATTGATTAAGATATATGTATGTATAAATACATACATTCTAATATTATACAATTCAATTAATACGTAAACCCAAATTTTTTGAAGTTGTGATCTGCATCATTTATCCTTGTAAGCACGAATGCAAACGCAAATTGTTTATTGAATAAAAATATTGTTATCAAAGTGTAATATAATATAAAGTATAAAATAATATAAAGTGTTTTTTATAAGAAATATATATGGTAATAGCAAATGAATTTTTTTCTTCCCAAATAACATATTCGTTGTATTTTTTCACTACGATTCATAGATTTTAGATTTTTAATTTTTTATATTCCATTTTTATTTTCCGACTGATCTTGTCTCATTTATTTTATTTTGAAACATGTCTTTATTTGTCCAACTAGTTTTCTTTATAATAAATAGCTTAGTTGTTTTATTGCTAGGTTGGTTAATGCCGAGCAAATAATTAGATAAATTTATATTGAGAATATTTATCAAATATGCTTAATATTTTATCTAAATAGATATATATTGTAAAAAAATTGTGAAATGTATATTCACACAAAGATATATAACAAACTTATAGTAACATTTTATTAGATCATTTGATAATAACAATGATAATAACAAACAGATATTATTTTTTGTTATAGAATTTATTAAATCATAAGTCAGTAAACAAAAAATAAATATAAAAAATATACAGTGAATTATTTATATGTAGTTTTTTCATTTTGCAACGTATGTTAAATAAATTCAGTACTTAGATATTCACTTGTTAATATTTGATTAACAAATTAATCATTTTTATATATATAAAGTAGTAAACAATTTGTAAAAAATATTTCATAAAAATTATTTGTTTATAATAGACGATTATGAACTAATAGTAACATGATTTCGCTATTTTTCAAAAATTCTTAAAAAATAAAAGTATATCTTTGTTTTAATTGCTTAAACTATTTCTGACTCAGTGTTCTGACCAATTTTATTTATAATCAATTATTTCATATTTATTTCAATATATTTTAATTTTATATATTAAATATTTATATTCATACAATATCAAAAAATTATATATCTATTAAATATATAGTTTTGTATATGTATACATATATACTGACAATATACTTATAAATATAAGTAAATTTTTAGTATAGCGACTTTTTTCAATTTTGGCTATTTCACATTTCATTTCTTTAATAATAGTTTTATTACTAAAATAAAAAATCAATCGAGGGTGGTCAAAAAAGTTATACAGTTCTTCTTACATTTTTTTTAAAAAAAACATCATTAAAAAGTTTATAACACAGAAATAGCCAAAATTGGGAAAAGCCGCTAAAGTAGAAATCTACGTAAATATAATATATTTTAATATACATATATTCATGTGTAGCCAAAATTTTGCTATCGCGATTAATCCGCCAATGGTACAGATTATTCAATAAAGATATCACATCTTCACATCTCTAAAATAAGTTATTTCTCTATCGTACTGGATGAACATTGATGTATCTTCGAATTTTCTTGCAAAATTCAATTAATAACAATAATATATTATTTAACTCAATTAATAATAATAATAATATATTATTTAAAGTAGGAAGAAAAAGAAAATCAAAACTGATGATTTCGAATCCCACCTATTATAATTCACATATTTTTGCATTATGTTCATCGAAATGTGGGTAAAATTTCGTTCGATTAACTCCATCGTTTACTATATTAATATTTATTTGAATCAAATAATGCTCAATTAAATGAACTCTTGTTAGTTCCTTTGAAGCTTATTTGAGCTTGATCTTCTATTATATGACCAAAAATCATTAGTAAGAACCTTAACTATAATTAGAATGAAGAATGACATAAAATAACAATTATTTTTTTGACTAAAACGTTTTTGCAAATGACGATTTCAAGAAAAATTTTTTTATTGTTAATAATCATTATCGGAGAAAAATTTTCTTTCAGTTACTGATGATAATTATCGACAAGGGAAATTTATTTCAATTCTCTTCCTTCGTTTATTTCCGCGAAATTTCAGAAAGTAACTTATGATTTTTAAAATATTTTAATGCGGTTACGAAGGATTGTTTCTGTGAAAAACAATACACTTTACACTTTACAATATTGTGAACGACTAAAATGATAACTGTTATGAGCAACCGAAATAAATTTCAGTAACTATTACAAGTAACTGAGGTAGAACTCTTTCATCAATAATTATTATCGACAACGAAAAATATGTTCGGTCACTTATAATTGTTTTACGAAAATGTCTAATTTTCTAGTCACTTAGTTTTTTGAAAAATTTTCTTTATATTTTGAGATTAATATTCTCAACAAAAATAATAAATAAGTTTCAGTTGACTGATTTTCTTCATACAGATTTTTGTTACTAGTAAATGAGAGAATTAGTAAATTCCTATTATATGAAATCTAATTATATTTATTTCTCACCAAATTCATACAAACAAACTGACTTAACTAACTTAACTAAATATTCAATATATCATAGTAGTTGTAAATTATCCGTTCATAAAATACTTGATAACAATTGTAAATTGTTGTTAGATTAACCAAAAAGCCATTCGTCAAATAAAGTTCATGCCTAAAGGCAAATCTTTATATGAAATATAAAGAAAAGAATTTTTATATTATACATACTTTTTATTTGCACTTCTCATTCTTCAAATCTTCTATATTATTATTTATAAATAAAATTATAGTATTGAAATCTTCATTATTATTATTTATAAAATTTATTGATTTCTACACTATAATAAAATAATAATATTAATTATTATTATTAATAACTAATATAGTTAAAATTACAATTACTAAATAGCAAATATAGTTAAAATTAACATTTTGATTACTTGCAAAATATATTGTGTATATTGTAACCATATCTTCATATTAAAAATTATCCTTACTTAATTACATAATCTTAATTACACAAATCTCCAAAAAAAATTTTTTTCTTTAATTTTTACTTAACTTTTTATAAGAAATTGTTATCTTATACATATTATTTGTTTGAGTACATACCATATGGCATATTAATTTCGCAAAACATGTTTACTAATCAATTGATTATTTGATTATTATTTAATCCTTTCCATTTTAGAGAATAAATATACAATATGTATACAAGATGTCCATCATAGTAGTCTTTAAAATTTTTCAGGCATTTTCCTTAATTTGATAAACAAAAGTTAATTAGTATTTACAATAATAACTAACTTAAGAAAAATAACCAAACAAATTCTGTTAAATAAAAAATCAAAGTTTAGTACTATGTGTTTCTTAAATGACATATAATTTCTTTTATTCATTATTGAAGGTGACATTAAAATTTAACAATATCATAAACAGTTATGTTTCCTTAATAATTTTTTTGAAAAAACTAATCCAAAATGTGATTTTCTTAACACATTAATTAAGTTGACCATGAAAATATTCAATAAACTTTCAATAAAATTTGATGTCTATAATATATGTCTGTATTATTACGATAAATGTATTCTAACTTATCATTTTGATACAAAATACATACATATATAATACATATAATATTAAAATACATATACAATATTAATTATTTGTCAAATTGTAAATATATTATTGCACAGGGAATATTAAAGATATGTTCGTGAAAATAGTGGATTTATATAAAAAATGATTTTCAAAGAGGGAACTTGTTACTTTCTAGGCTGATTTTCTAAAATATTGGAAAAAAGCATTACATTAGATTTTTTATAATAGAAGGATCTGAAATATAAATACTTTGTATATAATATGTTTCTTATAATTTGATCTCATGATTTATTGTATAAAATAAAATAAAAATGTTACAATAATATTTCAAATTTTAATCAATACATCAGTATCTCAATTTACGATCTTATCATTACGTATAAAATTTTCAGTATGAATTATAATTATTAAAATCCTTATAATAATTTCTCAAAATGTTATTTTTATGTCAATATTTTTTTTTGTTTTAAAATTTTTCAAACATAGCATTGTTATTACATTAAAATTTTTAAATATTAATATTTTACAATACAATATTTCCAAGTATTATTTGTTTTTCTAGAATTATATTTCATTTGTATGTTAATTCTTTAATTCTTCTCTTAAAAAATTCTTACTATTTTGACGAAAAATATTCAGTTAATGTTTTTTAAATTTTTTCTTTAGATTAAATTTTCTCTTTTTTTAGCATTTTATAATTATCAAAATAAATAAAAATTTGCTTATATTAAGTCTAAAGAATAAAGTTAATAATATAATAACTTGATATCTTTTTATTCTATCTACTATTGTCTTTATTGTATATAATCGATGTTAACATAATGAAATAGAATTGGTTCTCATATTGATCATTTTGATAATAATATTATTGTTCCAGTTACTAATTATAAATTTTGATAATTTCCATTTTATATTAGAAATTTAAAATACAAAATAAAAAATGTATATTTCTTAAAATATACACTACGAAGTAAAGCTTCGAGCAGCGTGAGAATCCGACGAGGAATTTCATAAATATAAATATAGTTTCGTATTGCCAAATCTGCCACAAAGTCAAGGAATTGTTAGGAGATTGGATAAAATATAGATGAATCTGATAGAAAACGAGAAAAAAATTGATAGTTAATCAAAGAATCGCAAAATTACGTTTACGTTTTATGATCGTTTGGTGCAAAATTTTGGAGTTGAGTTCAATTCATGAATCTGATGTGAAATCAAGGAATCACAAAAAAAGTATTAATTTTAAGGCTTAAGCGTGAGTAAAGAAGTAAAATAAAAAAAAATAAAAGTTCCCTCTTGGAAATTATAAGAATTTCAATATTCTAAAAACAATAAAAAATTCAAATATACTATGGCATTTGAGAAGCAAAATTTTGGATTGAAATTTTTTCATTTCAGAAATATTTTGAATCGATGAAGTCGAAAATCAAGGTCACTTTTCACGGAAATACACAATTTTCGAAATATTTATAGAAAAAATTATTGGTACCATTACAATGAATTTTACTAATGTATACTTAGAATTGTGCATCTGCAATAATGTACATCAGTATTAGTTACTGATCGCCTTACAATGACTGGCTAAAATCAAATCTAACCCAAATCTCTTTTCTTTTATTTTTAGTTGCATGAGAGATTGATACAGACTGCTCAGCCGCGAACGTATTGGCTATGGGTTGTGGCTGTGCCACAGATACATGTACAAATTCATTATACCAATAAATTTTTTGAATATCTCTGTGAAAAATGATTTTGATTTTTATCTTCAGTGATTCAAAATACAAAATAACAAATTTGGACCAAACATTCTTACAATTAGTATAGCCAAAAATTTTCATGATTAGATCCATTATTTTGAAGATTGAAATTTCTTCTTTGTAACGACTTCTTAAAATCTGCTGTACGATTCTTTTTCACCATTTTATTGAACTTTGAACATTAGGATTGAATAACAAAATGTTAGGATTTCTCGAATTTTTCATCCTAATAATCAAAGTTCAGTAAAATGCTGAAAAAAATCATGTAGTAAGTTCTAAGGACTTGTAAAAGTTCTTAATTATCAAAATTATGGGAGATCTAATCTCGAAAAAATTTTTCAATGTCTCTAAAGATGATTGAATTTTTACAATCTTCGAAAAAAATTGTAAATTCTCATCTTCCCATTTATTACATCATGTAAAATCATTTTTGAAAAAAACTAACTCATGGAAATTTTATGGTTTAAAATGAAATCAAGTAGATTGTTATATGATTTTCTTAGTTTATATATCTAATAGATATAATAGTTAAAATTATCATCATTATTGATTCAGTTATATTTTTCTTATACTGTGTATGAAATTGATGATTATTGTACTGTATATGAAAATGAAACTTTTAGTCAAAAATTGCTACAAATGTTTGTATATCGCGAATAAATAAATATAATTATGTGCATAATTATATACCTACACTCGCAAATTATTCGATAATACTAATACTAAGAGAAATATTAAGGTAATTTCTCAATGGAATTTCATTGTTAATTCAAAGAGAAACTTTATTTCAATCTCACTGAATTGATTCTTACCGAATATGTGAATCTTTCTGTAATGAAAAATTATGAAAATCTTTTATCCAGGGAGCATGATTTTTGAGTTCCTATATACCATGAAAATTCCAAAGCTATTTTGGATGCATCATAAGTTTGCTTATTTGATATGTATATTTATTTATGCTAGAAATAATTTTGTAAAATTATCGGGATTCCCGCATGCATTTAGTTTTTATTCAACTTAATCGCGGCTATATTTCTCGCTTTGTTAAAAGGGATATTCAGAATGAAAGTTTCTGTTTCGCAATTTTGGAAATTTTGAGACTGCAGTGATAAAGATATTCCCCATATTTCAAATAAACGTATCATAAGTACTATGTATAAATTTCATATACAAAATTGTCGTGCTTTTCTCTTATTCTATTCACAATATCTGATGAAAACTATACTAACATTAAATATAATAAGTATAATATAAATACTAGCTCAATATTTCAACACGTCCAGATGCGCTTAAAGTTCGTAAACAAATCGTTTAATATATTGTCTTCTGAACAAATATTCGTTTAAGTTCGCTTTTCGCTAATCAGCTCGATTCTTAAAAGTGTCCATTCTGTCGGCAAATATAGCTTCGCGAATAGCAATGTGAACCTGGCGTAAATTCGTCATAGTTTCATGTATAAAATCCTTAGGACAGAATTGTGCTATTTTATGAGATACAATATTTTCTCAAGGTTTTTATAAGTTTTCAAAAGTATTGATACTTTTATGGAACTATATATTTTTTATATGTCAATTAGTGTGTTCTTGTATTATTTACACGAAAGTATTAAAGTATTAATACGTATTTGAAAATTGTTAATTTAAAAGACATTAATTCAACTTAATTTCGTAAAATTTATATCCTATTTGAAAAAAATTCAGATTCAAGTAAATTATTCGTTGAATGTCAATATGCTCAAAAAATAACATTTTATAAACAAATATTGAATGTATATGTGTGTATATTTATGAGTATAATAAATACTGAGTATTATCTGTGCTTGGTTCGAACTATACAAACACACGCTCACATTTATCGTGAACGTACCTTTATTTTATTTAAACTCATTATAAAAAACAAAGAAAACAGTGTTTTTACGGTATTAGATTCAATTCAAACTAAATAAAAGAAATATTCTTATTTTTTTAATTCATAAAATAAAATTTTTATGAGTTATCCTCAGTAGTTTATTATTTATCGTAACAATAATGAAACAAAGATCAAGTTCAATCTATATTTTTGAAACATATGAAATTTACATCATGTACACTTAAAAATTTTTAACAATGTAGATGAGTTAAAAACATTGTTTCAAATTATCTTTGATTTCAAAAACTTTTATTCAATCCTCCTATATAGAGAGATAGTTTTAAATTCATTTCATTAAAGTTAAAAATTTAAAATAAAAAAAAGTATGAAAAGATTCTAAATAAATATGTTTCTATATTTTGTAGTATAAATACATATTACTTCTACACAAAAAATTGATATGCGATCTTACCGAATAATTATAAATATATTAAAAAATCAAATACAGCAGATTTCAGTTTTTGTAAATTTGAATAACTCCATTATTCAAATGGAATACAAATAATCTGTTTTATATAATTAGAGTCCACGTAAAAGTTTATTTAATATTTAATGTTGACAAAAATTTGGTTCAAATAAATAATTCTACTGTATTTCTTTTTACATATTTTGATAACCTATATAAAAAATAAAACATAAAATTAATATCATCTATTCGTTTCAAATTGAAGGTTTCAGGAAGTCTATTTTTATGAAATGTAAGTAGGAAAAATCTGCAGTATACACATTATTGAAGAAAAATATATACTGTGATTGATTATAGTCGTTTCAGATACGAAATTGATAGACTTTATAAGTTTTTAATTATGTATTTTATGATTGATTCTTATTTACTTACAGAGCATTAGAAATTTTAATAATAAAATGCACGCAATATTTTCGTGATCTATTTAAATTTAAGATTTTTTTAAAGCTATTTCTGTATAGAATACTATGGGAATTTAAAATAATGTAGTTTAATAAAATTAGATTTGACTAAAGTGAAAATGTCTATAAAATTCAAAATAATATTATAAAATACAATTTATTGAATGTTCAAATTGTTAACCATTATGAATTATTGAACTGTTGACAATAAAATTATTGTTAATATCGAACAATATTTCAAACATCTAATACAGGATATTTTTTATTTCTTAACATATATTAGTTTTGCTGGTTATTTTATGTGTCTCTTTTACTCATCTGTTGAAAATATATATAAAAAAAATGCAGTTAAAAATAGATCTTAACTTTAAGATATGTACATGTAATATATTACATATAATACATTTCAAAATCTATAAAATTTAATATTAAAAAATTTATCTTACTATTTATCTCTATTTTAAGATGCGGTATTATAATTATATTTTGGATATCATTAAGTAGTTCATCTATGTCTTTAAATATGTTATGCATTTCAGTTTTTAATTTTAACACTAAATGAAAAATTACACAAATCTGAAGTTATAGGAATTTAAATAATTGCAAGTTAAATAATTTATAATAACTAAGAATTCGTGCTTAAAATATATAATATATTACATCCACAATGAATTTAAATAAACTCAAAATTTTTTAGATGTTAAAATCTTATGATTTTTATATATGGAGTTAAAATATTTTTTCCAACAAAAAAATTAAGTAAAATGTAGGCGAAATGTACAGAGAAAATAAATCTAAATTAAATCTTAATTAAATATATCATATACAAAATGTTTTTGAAACTTGAATAATGTGTGCTTCACAATGCTATATCGACAGAAAATAATATCATGGAGCCTCCAAGAGCAGAATCCAGTCGAATGGGAATGTTGTAGAATGCTGGCAAAAACCGCAGACCTCGAGATCATTAGTCTACGACCAAGCTTATAACCCAACGTGGTATTATACCGGGTGAAGTAAAATTTTAGCAAATGGCCATAGATTAAAGTATTTTAGTTATCAGTTACTAAAAATTTTCAGAAATTTCAAGGGATACCAGTTACTTGCTCGAAATAAATACATATTTTTCTATGTAATTATCTAAATATTATGTTTAATGTAATTACGATTATTTTGATCTTTTTTATTTTATCTATTTTATTTGTGAGGTTTATTTTCTGTAGCAGTATCTTAAATATTTTAATAGTTAATAGTTTTTACCTAAGATATTTTTATCTATTTTTCTTATTCATACATCATTTGTTTCATTACGTTTATCTTTTCTTTAATTATTACGAATTGTTATTAATAATTTTTTTTAGACAGATCTATATAATACAATGTCTAATTTTATAATGTATGTTATGTTATTATATTATTTATAATATAATTATAACTTCAGAATATTTTCAAATGAGTTGAAATTGTTACAAAAAAAAATTTATAATTCTTTCTACAATTTTGTAATTGATAAGAATTTCAGTAGTAGTAGATAGAGTTTCAGTGATACATAGCAAATAATAAATAGTTTAAATTTGAAAAGTTGTTTTGGAAAGAATAAATATCGGAGGAAGTTATTAGAAATACAAGCTATAGTAGATTAAAAGTCAAGTAGATTAAAAGTATTGTTACAATCTTTTTTTAAATTTGAAAAATTGGACCAGTTTGTAATACTTAAGTAATGATGAAAATTCATAAACAAAAATACATACAACTAATTAACTAAGTATGAAGCTAACAGACATTTATACATAAACATAAAAAGTATATATTTAAATTCCAAACGCATATTCTTTCTAATTCTATATTAACATGTTAATAATCAATCAGATTTGTAACAAGTAAATATTAATGAGATTTTAAATATATAACTTAAATATTCCAAAAAATATTCCGATATACAAGAAATATAAGTTTTTTTTATAATACTTTAATATTATTCCATGCTATTTCAATAGTATTCTTTTTAATATAATTTATTATTATTTTTGAAAAATTCTAGAAATAATCAAATTAAGCACTTACTGAACCTATTTAAATTGATATTTTTAATTTTATTAAATTGAAAGATCATGCTGTTGATAGATCTATGACAACTTTGTTACACAAGATATGTAATGTCTCAAAATATGTATCTTTATTCTTATCGTTTTCTAATATTACTTAATACTATAATAAAATACATGTTATTGAAACATGTAAAGAAATTCAAAATACGTAAAGAATAAATAGTAAAATATTATATTTCAAATTTTTAATAAAATATTTTTAATTGTATTGGTATTGGATCTTTTAGAAATCTGATGTATTTAAAAAGCGAACCAATTTCTAGTGAACATAGTTCAGATGATTAATTAGTTACGGTAAAGGGTTTTAAAAATCACGACAACGAAGATGATGAGAAACGTAAAAGCATTATTCCTGAAGAATTTGCTCGTTCTCAGCCTACACATTCATTTAAACTAACTTATGCACTTGCGTGTAATTTATGAAAAGCCGACAAATCATTTACTATATTATCTTATATTCCATGTATTTTCTCTCTTTCTCTCCCTCTCTCTCTCTCTCTCTCTCTCTCTCTTCCCTCCCACACTCAATAAGGTTTTTTACAAGAATGGATAAATACATTGAAAATATTAACGAATATAAATTTTATTTGAAAAATACAACACTGATGGTTATATTTGAATTACGTCAAATATTCGAAATAATATTCACTGGTGATCATGTATATACACTACTATCTACGAAAGTATTTGTAAAATCTAAAATCTTGTCCAGATACTTATTGAGGCAAGTAATTATATGGAGCGCTCAGGCAACTCAATCCCAATCAAAGATTTTTCTATTTTTGTTAAAAATAACTTGTGTCGTATGAATACACTTCTGTGGTCAAAACTTTCAGCGAATGGAACAGTTTAATTGTAATAGTGATTATATTATAATAATTATATTATAGTAATTATATTATAATTAAACTCTTCCATCAGCTTCCGTCAATTAACAAGAGGTTACTTGCATAGCATAATTTATTTCTAATGTGTAACAACTTACACTGATTGATTTCTGAGTCGTCCTGACATTGATATTCTCAGAATTCAAACGAACAAAAGACAAACTTGTATCAGTAAGATGTCAATAATGAATACAAATATCTAAATATGTTGCAATCAAAAGTAAGTAGTCCGTTGTTCTGTCTGGTTCTACAATCTTTAATAGTAAGTGCCTGTTAGACAATATGTATGTTTTATGTATCTGTTAACGTTATACAAGATATCTCGTCAGTGGCATTGCACGAGCGAAGTTGTAAAAGCGAGATATTTCGAGATAACATTGCACAATCGACATAGTTATAGCGAGATATCTTCAGGATAGAGAAAGAGTTAATTGGATATTGGCTAAAATTTAATTTGAGTAAAATCCACATAAACGGAGTTTTATTGTATAATGTATAATTATCTTCAAAAATGTGTATGTAAATAGAAATCTAACATAAATTTAATTAAAAATTTTTATGTAATTTGTAAATATGATTTGTTCATTTCTTATACGAGTTATATGATTTTATCATTTATGTTGCATTTTTTCCTCTGAAAGTAATCCTCAATCTTTATACATCATTTTTTTTACGATTTTCTCAGGATTCTATTTATTATGTAATAGAAAAAAAATAATCAATGTTTTAAAAAATCTGATTTCAATACATATTGCTTTGGGCTAAATAATTTCTAACTAATAATACACTAATCAGGTTTATATGGTGTATTGGTCAATAAACGTATTATTCGCCATATATACTCATAAATTTCCTCATAATGAAGAATAGAATGGAATTTAAATAAACTTAAACTCTTTTTAAGAGCTTTGTTAATTAACTAAATGTTACTGTAGCATATGTACATAATTGGAGAAATAATATATTACTATAAATGTTATTCTAACATACATATAAGTAATATTAAAGGAAGAAACATATTTTGATTAAATATTATTATTATATGATATTTTTGTTAACGTGTATTTAGTTTATAATTGTACAATTGTTCTTCTTCTACACTCCAATGACATATGCATCCTAGTGTTAACAGAGGAAAAAATATATTTCTAGCTATTAAATAAATTCATTCGAGATTTTGATATTTATTCGAGATATTTAAGAGCAAATAGTGTTATGCGCAATAAAACTATATGTATTAGTACAATTCATCACAAAAATATTTAGACATCATAATGTTTTAATGAATTAACGAGATGCATCAAACATTGAAAAATAAAAAAATATGATTCTATTCAAAAAAGTGTAATTGACATACTGTGTGACCTAAAATATACAGAAAAAAGCAGTAACACTAAATTGACACCTCTTTGACATCATTCAACTTTTGTTTAAAACATTTTTTCATATGATTAGCATATAATTTGAAATAATAAAATTAGTTTAATATTAGATGTTTTATTCTATTTTGGATATTTCTACCTGATCACGACGTGCGAGTACATTATAAATAATGTCAAAGTGAGAACTAGTGCAATTTTAACGTTGTTTTCTAATTGTAAGAGAACGAATTATTTGTTATCCATGAATTTTTTAAAAATTTGATTTTAAAATTCAATTTTTGCAGGAAGCATTTTGGATTAATATCCACCAAATTTTAGATCAATCTGAGAATATAATGGTAGTCTTGATATACAGGATATTTGGCGTAAATCAAGCCTAAATATTATGATAATACGAAAATCATTCCTAACTTCATTTAAACTGATTGAAGAGACAAATCGGATGAATCTTTTTAAATATTATTTTTTAATGTTTTTTCAAGGTCGTTGGTTTTCAATGTTTTTTTATGTTTTTTTATATAAGAAACGTATATTTTTTCCATCATGTAGCTCATAAAAAATACATTCAGATATATTTATGACTTTCAAACTGATCTTGGATTTTAAAAAAATTTTAAATTATGTGAAACTTATGTTGAGCAAGATGGTTCCTAATTCGTCTTTCAAAAATTTAGTGTAATTTTGTCTATTTTGCATATCGTTGTTAAAATAAGATCCAATTGTTCTATTACAATTCCCCACCAAAGATTAAGAGTCCGTGGTCTCTGCCTATCAATCTGTCTAAACCATCGTGGATTCTCAACCGACCAATAATGCATATTTCTCAAGTTTAATTGTCCGTCATTTGTAAAGGATGCTTCATCAGTAAATAATATTTTTATGAAAAACATTTCATCATTTTCATATTGACGTATGCTACACTAACAAAAATTTAAACAATTTTTGAAGTCTCTTCTGCCGAGAGCTTGATGATCAGATAAATAGAAAGGAATAAAAATTTTTCTGCATGAAGCATCTGGAATATGCTTGAAACATTAACGCTAGTTTCACGTGCCAGTTAAACTAATATGTGGATTTTCATGGACTTTGGGGATGACGTTTTTTTGGTTCGTTTTATGAGTAACAGTTTTATGTTTCACACATTTCTTTCTGTCGACACTATCAGTTTTACGAAATGTTTTAATGATATTTGTCTATATAGATCGCAATGGACAAATATGTTCTAGAAATCTTTTTTGACAAATTCGAACATCTTCTCTTAGACACTGGGCTTTGCCATAAATGATAATCATTTCAATATTTTGCTGTTTTGAATAATTTATGAATCACTCATTGATACACCAAGAGAACTAACAGTGAACAAATCCTTGAAAGAACTAATAGTGTTTGTTTATATTCTCAAGATCACTTCTGCCGTCTTAATCTGGAATCTCGTTCAATATAAGTCTCACATTAATTTAAAAATTTTAATGTTTAAGATTATTTGAAAGTCATATCATAAACATATCTATAAATACATTTCATATCTTTTCATGAGTTCGTGATGAATGAAGTAGAAAAAAATACACGTTTTTTACATAAAAAATGCCAATGATCTTGAAAAAAACATTAAAAAATGATATTTTTAAAAAATAATTGCTCCATTCGATTCGTCTCTTCAACGAGTTTAAGTTACGTCAGGAACGATTTTCGTACTATCACTAATAGAACAGATATTCAGGTAGCCTGGTTTTCGCGAAATATCCTGTATATAGCAATATTTGGACACTAAATATTTAAACTTATAATTTATACTTCGTACAATGATATTGCTTGTAGTCGTTTTAAAACACAAAGTCTCTATTTTCAAAATGCATCATTCATTTTATTCTAAAATATTTTTACATCACGGCAGCAGATGGATAATTGAAAATATTTTTCTTCTCGAAAATGCTATAAATTGTCATAGTATGTATAAGCATGGAAAATTTTTTTCATTATTGAATAAAGTGGATTTGAAGATTGAAGCCTACTCTTTATAATGACCTCAAAAAACTTAGTGTAAGATTTTTCTTCATTTTATCGAAGTTTGAACATTAGGCATGATGAAAATTCAAGAATTCGTAACATTTTCGTCATTATATTCGTTTTACTCAAAGTTCAATAAATTAGCGAAAACAAACCGTATATCAAGTTCTGAGAGATTATTGTAAAGAGGAGATTTCAGTCTTTAAATCCATTGTAGATTCGGTCATGAAAAAGATTTTTCAATATTTCTACATATTATGACAATTTATAGAAGAGAAGAAAAGTATCACTTTGCCATCTGCTATATAGTCTAAAAACAGTTTAAAATAAATTTTAAATAAAATTTTAAATAAAATAAATTTTGAAAGTAGAGGCTTCAGATTTTAAAATGAGTCCAAGTGTATTATTGTAGAATTTCTTTTTATAATGTTATAGCAGTTTCAGTATTTGGTATTTTATATATACAGTCCTCTGTGCTTTGAAATATAAACGAAAGAATCGGTCGGGTATGGTCGACTTCAACCGATTTTTGCAATTTGTAAATCCTGTCTCTCTCATTTAAAAGCGCAAGTATCAATTTTGCTAAGCAGTTCTTTCGAGTTCTTTCTGTTCTCTCCAACAGTTCGGACATTTTAGGCTCTGGTTTTGTTCAGCTTGCTATTCAAATAGGTAGACCAAATAACCAGCTATTGGATTTCCATGTTGCATTACAAAAGTTCTACGATTATAATTATGTTATAGATGCAAATTTAGTTTATTCCCAGACATTGTAAAACCTCTTGTGCGATACATAATATGGATTTTGTATCTTTACTTCTTCGTTTATAAGGAACTTATTCCGAAATATACTGTTTTGCAGCTGATAACTTTCCTGGTTCTTACTTTGTTTATGATATTGAAAGTTCATATATGAAAAGATTTTTTACCTCATCTCTTATGGTAGTCTTTTATTCATTAGTCCAGTCCTTCTTCCCCTCCGCGAACCACGCGAATCTTACTCTTGATGAGCCGATTCTCGTTCTTCCTTTTTTTCAGCCATTACGCAAATCCCGCTCTCATTTAACCGAGCCTGCCACGTAGAATAGCTGCTATTGGTTTGGCCAAAAAGTAATTACGATAAAGATGAACATACATGTATATCTTAAAACGTAACTAACTTCATTTTAAACTGCAGATTCATTGTGTTATCTAATAGCTGTTTGTTTAAGTTTGTTTTAGAAAAAAAAATATACGATTTCGAGGCACGAAATTATGAATAACTTAAACTCAAAACGATTGGAATATGTTCGCTATAATCAGCGTATAATTTGCTAACGTCTCATTGTCAATCAGTATGCGGTTTTTTTTCCACCATTTTGTTCTATTAAGCCACAATAATTTTCCTCTTAATTTCTTCTCTTTTCAAGAAATTGTCGAACTTGTGTCAAGCTCAAATAAATTTCTTGTCATTCTCAATTATTATCAGCTATTATTCTCAGCTATTATTTATCTTATTATCTTATCCTGTTCGTTGTTATGGACCGAGATATCTCACATCGCAAAATCGTTCTTAAGCTGCTATGGACAAGATATTTCTCATTTCAAGATATTAAATCATCCCATACGTTTGTTTTAGACGTCCGTCTGAGATGGACGTCGATATGATTAAAAATTCTTAAGGCTAGGCCTGAGGCTAACTGGATTGTTATACAACTATTTTTTATGAAATAAAAATATTACATAAATATAAAATATATGTAAAATACCAATTGTTACAGTAAGTATGAATATATAAAATACTACAATTTAAAATATAGATAATTTTTCATTGAATACGATCGTATGTATTTCTTCCACCTCTGTATACTGCAGCAATACTATACACTTATCATCAAATCTTCATCTACTACAATATACTTTCTCAGTTTTGAAAATGCATAGTAAAATATTGATAATACGTTTTATTTTATATGTTTTATGAATAATATTTTCGCTCGTTTTATTATTTACATCATTAAAGTGCAAAAAACATAGAATTCGGAAAAATTTTATTTTCGATATAATTTTTATTTGGTACAAATTCAAATTTGGATCAAATACATAGCTGTTGTAGATAAGTAAACTATACTTTTGTATAGAACATTATTGATAAAAGAATATTAAAGTATTACTAAGGCCTTGAAAAGTTTTTAATTTTAAAAGTATTTAGTAAGTAATTTTTCTTCTCGTATTTATTACTTTCATTTACTTTAATAAACTTTGAATTGAAAAAATATTCAAAAATACCAAGGAAACTACTTTCTAGGAGATGCTTGCTGCTCTCCGTTATTATCTACATATGTACAGTTTATGATGTACAGTTCAAAATTCATTGTAGGTAATAGATATTTTTCTCTATCTTGGTTTAACTCTTTGAACTCGATTTGTTTTCAATTCTGTGTGTTCACTTGTATTTATTTTAAGATAAATTAGACAAATTAATATACAACGGTAAAATTCAATATCTTTGTAGAGAACACTACCTCTACAGGCAACGGTGTAAGATGGAGGACGCATCCTCGGGCAGTACCGTTAGTCCCATAAAGTAATTGTGAAAATATTATTTTATGGGACTGATCTTGCCCGGCGGTGCAATTTTATCAAAAAAAAAAAAAAAATCTACCTTCCCAATTACCTCGTATAATTTTGTTCAGCCAACTCGCGTCTACTTCCGCAACGTTCGTACTTAGGACGTTTTTCTGCATCTGCTGCCGGTACACACGTCACTACCGGTCGCGAATGCTCGTAACCGCTCGCAAACAATAAAGGTATATTACAAATGAGATAACGCACAACAAAATGCAGTTTATTTCCTCAATAACTTAGAGCCCCTAAAATCTTTTATTTATTTATTTATTATTATTACTATTATTATTACTATTACTATTACTATAATATAATTTGTTTATTATTATTACTATAATATAACTTTTTTAAATGTGATAATTTTTTAAACAATTTCTAAATTTTTATAGCAAATTTGTATTGTCACTTCCAGAATATGAGTTCAAAGGGTTAATAAATTATTTTAATGTTTCCAATAATGGAATGTCGTTTGTGCTCTCACTGAATTGCATTGTTATTAGTGTCTTTGCTATCAGTAATAATGCAATATCTTGTAAATCGTCGTATTATCATTAGGTATCATGTACTGCACTCATGGATGCTAAATGAAAACTGTTGATACGGACTTAATGTAGAAACGAAATAGCGACTGATAAACGACATTCAATTGTAAATATTGAAAAAAGGGAACGTAAAATATCTCCACAGCGTCACATAAACGATATTACTATATCCATAATACATACCTCATGAACAACAAGATCATGAACAACATTGCGACACAAGATACATATTTCATCCGAACTTCATGAACGATTTTGGGACACAAGATATCTCATCAATAACGAAGGGATCATTATTAATCCATTTGCATCACAACTTAGATTGGACGACTTAAATTGCACCTGTGTGTATATCATAATTTATCAAAGCTCGATTTTAAATATTTACTATTCTCTATTAATATTAGATTTTTAGTCAAAATATAACTTCAAATTGTTTCTTTTTTTTTGCAAGTGAAAAGCGAATTTTTCATGATAAACAAAAATTTTATTAATATATTATTCGAATACTTTTTGCTATCTTTCAGGCAACTTCATGATTCCGCGTTCAAAAAAGTTCTTATCTTTTTTAACAAAAAAGAAAAAAAAACCTCATCAGTAGTGAAATTTAACAAACCAATACTGATACTGCTGTTTGAAGACTTCTTCACTATATACATCAAACAATTTTTTATGAGTTTGTACTATACTTTTTTCCTTTTCAGATGTTTACAGCAAAATGTGATGAGAATGTTCCTTTTTGATTTTCCATTTTTTTTTTAAATTGACATCAAACAAAAAATTGTTAACCAGATCGTGCATTTTCTTTTTCTAGAACAAGCTTGAACAAACAGCTATCAAATTACAGAATGAATCTGTGGTTTAAAATGAAGTTAGTTACATTTTAAGTATAGAAGTTTACTACTTTAAATAAATATATTACAAAATTTAACAAAAAACAGTAACAATAATTATTTTAATTTATATATACAAGATCTTTATGATGGTCATTTGCTTTAGTTGATTCTTAACAACTGAGATTACAATATATTTTCCGCTATTTTATTTTCTTCTTTCTTTATTTGTAATCAATGTCACCACTGTTAAACTCGTTTTAGAAATATGCGCGTCATCACATAAGACACACAATTACTTTTTAACCAACTCAATACAATGAAATATCGGAATATGACACAAACTACATAATAGAGGGTGTCCCAAAAGTTACTATCTATCCCGAAAACTAATACGAATATAGGGAAACAAGGTTAAGAAAAATAGTTTTATTTTGAAGTAAGTTTGCACAAAAGTCACAAAGTCGCGATCATCCTCTGTATCTCTGTAGAGCTCAAAGCGATCTTTTTTGGGAACACGTGTTCCGACATTTATGGTGTATGAATAGCAGCGATAATTTGCTGTCGAAGTGCGACAACGTCCTGAATTTTCCGATATGTGTACATCTTGGACTTGAAGTTCTACACAAAACAATTTAATAGTGTTAAATCAGATAAACCAAGCTTGTAAACCAGGCTAGTCCTTCACAAGCGATCCAGCATCCAGGAAAATGTTTGAACTTATAAAGCTTCCTCTCAAAAGTCTCTCTAATTTCCATACGTTTTATACCCTTGATCTTGCATGTACTACAAACATTCTTTCGTGATCAGCATCGTGAGATGGCTTTGAAATAGAAATTTTAAATTACACAAAATTTGAAATCCACCAAATAACTTTGTTTACGTACATAGATACATTGGCATTTGTGTTACATATCATTACGTTTACATAGAATTATTTAAAAAAAAAAGACCTAGCTTTGAAATAGACAATGACTTTTGGAACATCCTGTATTATTTGAAAAGCTCATAATCTAATTAGTGTAATTTATTTTTGATTAAGAACAATTTATGCTATGAAAATACTCTTTGACAAAATCTTTAATCAATAGAACAGTTTAATCATTATTATACGGTCACTGTAACATAATTATTAGAATATAATAACTAAACTGTTCTATTTGATAATTTTAATGTTAAAGGATATTTGCATGGTATTAATGAGAAATTACATTATTAGACTTTTGAATTTTTTATATAAAATTGTTAATCGCTATAAAATTTTAATTAGAAAAATATTATTGTTATTCATCAAGAAATCACATTTCACGTGAGAGAGTGATTATCGATGAACGTACTAAAGTATTTTATTTTTCCCTTTGATTGTCCGATAAATCTGTGTACACACACATATAAATGACCAATAGGTTCGTTCATATTTTTAAGAATGCAAAGCTGCTTTGATTTTTTCAAAACGGTATGAATGTATTTATAACGAATTTACCTTCGATATACCGGATGAGTCACCTAAGAGTAGAAGCTGAAATATTTTCGAAACGATTAATCATATCAAAAAATGTTTTAAACATTTGTTTAAAAGTTGAGTGGGTGCATTAAGGAGCATTAATATAATTGATACTTCTTAATATTGGTGCATAGAAGGCATTTGAAGATCAAGTTTATTTTTTTTCAAGTGAAATCGTATATTTTTCAATGCGTTATTCAATTCAGCTCGTCATTTTCTTTAAAAAAATATTAAACCAAAAAACCATTAATTCAGAAAATATTTTAATTAAAATAATTCGGAGTAATGCTCGTGGAATATTAATTTATCTATAATAGCAGCATTAGTAACAAGGAGATTATTTGTATTAATTATTTATTGTGACTAGAATAAAATAAATATTTATTTCACTATCACATAATAGTTGTTCCAAAAGGTGCTCAAAATGATGACCATTGACATCTAAACACTTCTGTAATCTAATTCTTAAAAAATGTTTCACATCAGTGCAGTGATATTTCTACATTTTTCCACAATTCATTGATTGCTTGTTTCTTCCTTAACTTTATATTCAAGCCTCTGTCGCTAACGTATCTGAATTTTTCATGCCAAATTTGCATATTTGATTTATTCTCAGCAATCGCTGCATTTTTCAAATATAGTCAAATAGTATAGTATATCACCAAATTTATTGCCTATTAATTTAGTTATTCTTTGACAATCGCGCAACATTACGCACTTTCTTTCAAATAATATACATGTACATTGTAGTTTCTGCTATAACGTAGTTAGCTTTGCCATTTATATGCAATTAACTGGTTCAATATCAGTGGATTGTATGATTAGTCCCTTTGAAGCAAACTTTAGTTTCTCAAATTTCAAATACTCTAATCTTCTTAGGATATCATAATCCTTGCAGAGATATGTTTTGTAATCAGGACTAAAAATTTGAATTAGTATGAAAGAAAATACTCAAAACTGAAATATTTCTATTGCTATTTGGAAATGTTATTTCATTTAATACTTAAATCAAATACTATTTAGAAATATTATTTCATTTAATATTTAAATCAAATACTGTTTGGAAATAGTACTTTATTTAATATTTAAATAATTTAATATGTAAATCATGAGCAAATGCTATTTACTTACAATTAGATGCCAATTAAGGAAAACAGGAGTTTCGAAACAAAACAGATCTTCCAAATGTCGCTCATTAATACGTTCTTAAGATCGTATAAAGATAAATATTTTTTTTAAGTTGTGTTTCCGAATAAAAAATTGTTCCAAAGATAAATGATATGTATGAAAAATATGTTCTATTTGAAACAAATAAGATCAGTAATATGTATATATGATCAGTAACATGTATAAAAATTATTTTCTTAAAAAATTCTCAGTTGCTTATAAATAAAATATTACGATAAAAATCTATTACAGTATAAAATTTCAGAATTGCTTACTTGCAACACTATTATTTGAAATACACATTATTATGTTTCAATAAAATTATTAGTTTATTTCATAATAGTTTATAGTTCATTTACATGAGTTAATATTAAAGTATATATTGAAATATTTGAAATATTATTTCTATTTACCTGTTTCAAAAATTTCTTCTCAACTGGTTGTATAATCATTGTCGTATAATGTAACTGATCTGTATTATTCTTCTTACTTGAAATTTGTAAAATAGTTACCTTTTAAATCATGGGCAATCAGTGACAGTATTTTTATCGATACGAGTTTCGTCAATTTTGTTTCTTTGAATATATTGAAATTGTGGAAAATCATTTTATCGCACAATATTTTGATCTTCATCGATCATATTTACATGGTGTCTCAAATTTCAGTGTTTCAAAACTTCGGGATCGTCTAAAGGATCAATAAATTAAGAAAAAAGGTTTTTTAGAAATTTGCACGTTTTTATCCCATTTTGTAGAAAATCGCGGAAAAAGAAACAGAAAAGTTTTTATTTTCAGTAAGCTGGTTCAATATCAATCGATTCGACAGAGCAACTGCGAAATCAAATCGTAGTGCACCAAACATCACTTAGAACAGTATCTAATTGTAATCAAAATAGTCAATGTAATGCTTGCATTGTTGCATTTTGAACAATATCTTCATTAAATAAATGATATAGATGATAACGAATGATATTATTATAAGATAATAATAAAAAATAGATGATAACATGAATAAATATAAATAAATAAGTGGAAAAACGAAAACTTGTTGCAATTTTCTCCAAAATGAAGCAAAAACGAGCATATCTCTAAAAAAACTTTATTTCTTAATTTATCAATCCTTTACACGCTCAATTTTGAATTTAAATTTAGAACATTCTGTGTAATATGTATTTATCGTCATCATTATATCAGCAGTAATGTATCTTCTTCTTGAAATTGCCAAATTATTAAATCGAAGTAAATCTACGATACATTATATAATAAAAAAGTCAAAAACTGAAGGAAATATTACTAACAAGAAGCGTACAGGACGTCCAAAGAAGTTAACGCCCAGAGAGGAGAAAATGATTATACGTGAAATTAAGAAAAATCCAAGTACATCTGCACGAAAATTAACGCAAATAGTTTTGGGAAAGATGTATGATCCCGAATTATGTCGGAGGGTTCTGCGGAGTAATGATTTCCATGGAAGAATACCATGGAAAAAGCCATGTATCAGTAAAATTAATAGAAAGAAAAGACTAACGTTTGCAAAAACGTTAATAAAATGTACATTGACAAAGATATTTCATTTTGGAATAAAGTTATTTTTTCGGATGAAAGTAAGTTTAATATTTTCGGTTCGGATAGACAGCATTATGTGTGGAGAAAGTGCAACACAGCATTGCAAATGCAGAATATGATTCCAACTGTGAAACATGGAGGTGGCTCGGTCACGGTATGAGGGTGTATGGCGACGAATAGAACGGGAAGTCTTGTTTTTATAATTTTGAATAAATACAAATATCTGAATATTTTAAAAGAAAATTTGAAACAAAGTGCAATTAAATTGAACCTATTAGACGATTTTTATTTTCAACAGGACAACGATCCTAAACATACAGCTGAAATTGTAAAAAAATGGATTGTATATAATACTCCGCATATGCTACAAACTCCTCCGCAGAGCCCTGACATAAATCCCATAGAACATTTATGGGCCGAAATTGGAAGAAAACTCAGAAATTATGACATAACGTCCAAAGAAATGTTAAAAAACAAAATAACAGAAATATGGAATTCTATTGAAAAAAAAAACAACAGAAAAACTTGTATACAGTATGGAAAGTCGGTTGAGACACGTTATTAATGCCAAAGGAGGACCAACCAGATATTAACATCAAAAAATTCAAGATTTATTCGTACGTTCGAATACTTTTCAGACGTCCGAAATGGGTATGTTTACACTCAATGCCCTGTAAATCCTGTATGTGTTGTCAGATGTTTTTGTAATTTTATTTATACATTCTCGAACCTTTTATGTGACTTTACGTACAATCTTATTTTGAAAACTTAAATTTAAGGTGTGCGTTTTATTTATTAACGATGTAGATTGGAAGCGCTCGAATACTTTCGAGAGCTACTGTATATCTTGGCTTGAAGGACCATCCACTGTTGTGAGAAATTGATTGAAGTCGAGTTTGTAGTTATGCGAGTGATGCACTAACAAGATGGTGGTACGAGAAGCACACTTTGAGCTGAAGATTTTGACTTTACTTGCAGAAAGAATCTTGTTCCCATCGTATTGGCCCCTTTTATACTGTTGACTTCATTGTCTCCTTTCCGATCACATGATCGGGAAGGTGACATGTTAAGACCAAGAGGCAGCATCGAGCAAGGTCAATCCCATAAAGCAATATTTGTAATTACCTTATGACCCTGACGGTATTGCCCTGGGATACGTCCCTTTTACATTACATTTATGTGTTTGTTGGTCTTGGCTGTAGGATCAGGCCAAAGGGACGCATCCCTAGCCTCTACCCCTGATCTTAACAATAATATAATAAAATAATAATATAATATCGTCTGTCTTTTATCCGTCTTTTATAACTATTACAGATGGTTTATTGTCCAAGGTTTTAGATAATTTAATCGATAAGTTAAGTTCATCAATATTTGTTGGTTTATTTCTCCGGGTTTTAGGTTTATTTCTTCTTCATTTATACAATATCTATTGCTTCAGAGCTTATTATTAGGTAGATATAATCAAATGGATTGTCTATTTTCATAGCTAATTGTTTTATCTTATTCCAGGATTTTATTACTTATAATCAGAACTAGGGAAAATTTGAATTAGAGAAAAAATACTGAAAACTGAAACATTTCCATAAACAAATATTATTTAGGAATATTATTTCATTTAATATCTAAATCAACTCTACAGATTTAGATAGTAAATTTACAGATAGTATTTCATTTAATATTTAAATGATGAACAAGTACTATTTATACTCGGATTAACAATATAGCAAAATAGGAGTTTCAAAATAAAACAGATCTTCCAAATATCGCTCATTAATACATTCTCGAGATCATATTTGTAAAAATAAATATTTCTTTTAAGTTTATTTCCGAATAAAAGATTGTTTAAATGGTAATATGTACGAAAAATGTGTTAAATTTGAAGCAGATAATAAACAGTTAACAATATATTATATTTATATTTATTTTCTTTTTAAATTTTCAATTGCTTATAAATAAAATAAAATTTATGTTTTATGTCTCGATAAAAATCTACTGCAATATAAAATCTCGGAACAACTTGTTTGCAACACTATTATTTGAAATATGCTGTTATCTTATATTTCAATAAAATACTTATTTCAGTAATAATAGTAATTTGTATTAAATATTAAAATATAAATTTGAAATACTATTTCTTTATGTAAATACTATTTGAAAGAAGTACATTATTTATCCTGTGTCACTCGAGAAAATAGAAATATTTATTATTTTATTATTTATTATTTATTATTTTATATTTATTTATTAATTATAATATAAATAAATATAAATATAATATATATAAATATTTATTATTTATTATATATATGTTTCAAAAATCTATTTTTCCTCAGTCCTGCTTGCAATCGCGATAGTTCTGGAGTGTGAGTATATATATTTCAAAAGATCATGAGAAGGAATAATATATTGTTTATTTGCATACAATGTATTAACTGTTTCTTTAAAACCACTGCCATTGTTTTTTCTACCACTTCTTTTGCATATCCAGTGATATATGTACATCGTTCATAATTTTGTACTTTTCGTATATGAGACCATCAATTAAAATCTAAAAATGTAAAAATCAAATAAAAAAAACAATTTCAACCGTTTGATTAACAATTCTGATTCTGTCCTGATTCTGTCCTGATTTTAACGGACTCATTTCGATTATAAGAAACAATGAACAATATTTAGGTAGATTGAAAAATGACATGGGCATTATTTGAACAAAATATTTGAAAAATAATTATTTAAATAACACGTCATCTTATTTGATTCGATATTATTTTGAAATAATTCTAAGATTATTTGAACAAGCAAATGATCTTGCTTGAAATTGTTTGACTATCGAATAAAATAATATTTTATTTCATTTTGTACTTTGTATTTGTTTCTATAAATAATTTCTCAAACAGTTTTTGATTTTATTGTATATACTTCACTTTCTCCTGAGATTGTTCATTATTCTATTTCAGTAAATTAATTCAAATAAAAAATTATTTGAAAATGATTCATTTGACTTAGACCCATGATAAAATTACTTTCCCTTAGTTATTTTTCGAATAAAAACAGTAAATTAGAAATGATTCATTATTTGAAATTGTTATTGTTTATCTCAAATAAAATTTGTTTAATCATGATTTGAATGCATACACATTTGTTACTCTGTATTGCTTATTCAAATTTTATTGGGAACAATAATCTTTTTTATTATTTAGTAGTTTAAGAAAATAATATTTAAAGAATTTAAAAAAATAATATTTCATACTTTAAAAAAATTAATTCTTGCTTAATAAATATGAAATGTTTATAAAGATGTAAAAACAGTATAAAAATTTCAAATTTATTATTACAATTAATTGCATTTTAAAATTTACAAATTTTTTTTAATTATCTTAAAAATGCATTATTTTTGCTTGCTAATTCATCGAATATGTTATTTAAATCTAAATTTTCATTTAATCTATTTTCGATAAAAATAAGTCGTAGATCACTTAATCTTTCTTGTGTTAATTTTGAGAAGCTGATAATACGATTTAATTAATAAATTATTATATTAATAAAGGCACTGCCATATCGTTACGTACGATCGCAGAAACAGGCTTATAAAATGAAACTCCTTTTTAATCTATTCGAGACACATTACACACCGGATGTGTAATGCAATTCCTAAAAAAGATGAACTACATATTGTGTGTCTCATGGTCATAAATTGATGTTATCAGTTAATACTAAAGAACTAGCCATAAAGATAAGATCGTGTTAAAATTTCCCAAATGAACAAAAAAAAAAAAAAAATTCAGCTCCTGGGCTGAATTCGTCTCGAATAAGTTAACATCGATTCTTTTTATGAACATATGTCATTCACAAATTTTAAGACAAAATGTCGTATGGCGATAAAATCGTTGTCGACCCACATGGAATATATATTTAGGATGTAAAAGTCATCATAAAAAATTATTTTAATGTTATTTATATGCTTATGGTTATAATATACATTTATAGGTGGTTAGATACATTTTAATGTCAACTACAACATTATGAAGTCAAAAATGCATTTTAACATGTAAAAAAAAGTCAAGGTGACCTTGAGTTAAGAAAAGAATTTTTTTTTGAAATTTTATATATTAATACCAATTAGCTTTTGTTGGAAATATTTTTTTCTCTGATAATCGAAAACGTTTGAAAAATCGCTACAGTTCTTTAGTGCTTTGATCGAAAAGCTGAAAAAAGTGATTTTTGTGGATAAATTATATTGAAATTATTTAAATTATTATTTTAATACAAAAATATAGATTTTGATTTTTTTAATGACAAAATATATATTTTAAGAACATTTTTCTATTTTTATCTAAATTATAAAAATTATATCTACATATTAAACTAACTATAAAACTTCGGTATTATTCTTCGGTACAAAAGCTTCTGAGGACTTGCTCAAATTGCTATTTTAAGAAACAAGTGTAATATCAGAGATGTCTTTTTTCAATAATCATTTATTTACGAAATCTCAAGATCATCGTTATTTTTTTTTTGTGTGTGTTTGTTTAACAAACATTACATTTATATTTGGATATTTTGTACAGCGTGAAACGATCTATAGAACTATACCATTTCGATTATGCAAATATCTCAAAAACAAATGAACAAAATGATTCTATAGGTCGTTGAATTCGTTTTTTCACGCTCTACACGAATATCTGAAACATACGAAAATAACAATAATAAATAATCTCGTAAATAAATGATCATTGAAAAAAAAATATTTCCACCGTTATGTTTGTCTCTTAAAATAGTGCAACTTTGTCCTCAGGAATTTTTTTGTACAACAAAAAAGAGCAGAGATATTTAGGCGATCTCATTTAGCTGATATTGTTATTATTATATTATATCAAGTACGTTATAAATATTAACTAAACAATTTTGTTTTTAAATTAGAATATTGCCGTATAGTGATACGGAATGTTTCAATATTCAACCGAAAAATAGCAAGTAAAGTCTAAAAACAATGGATATTTAAAAATCGGAACAATAATCCCGAAGATATATCTCGGAACATCGAGGTATTGAACCAAAAATAGAGACAAATCTTGAAAAATTAGGAGATCTGATTACTCTAACAAGCAGTCAATCATATATGAATATTGTCGCACTGTTATCCGATTGAACAATGTCGATCATACAACGACGATTTTCGCTGTACGATACTCAATTAGGACATGACCTAACATTAGGGACTAGGATCGATCTCTGAAAAATTTTATACTAATTTTGTAGTTCCTGGATACGTACTTTTCTTGCTATTGTCCGAAAAATGTCAAAATTTCAATACAAATAGAAATTGGTCTTCAGATACTGTTCTTAGAAAAATTGGAGTGTATAAGTTTTTCTTTCTTTTAAGTAAGATTTTAGCTTGGTTGGTTTATTCACTATACTCATCAATAAAAATGAAGCTAACACTACATATACTTCATCAGTCGTTACTGATGCCCATTGTTTTACTGCGGAATGCAGTGGTTTCTCCGCAATGAATTGTTTTGCGTATTTATTAGTTTCTTTTACAAATTGATTTCTACAATTCGTATGTTGAAAAATAACAAAAATGTTCAAATTCGTCTGTTATGTGTATGCCAGCATGTGCACACGACTGACGAAAAATAATTGCGTTTTTTTCTAATAGCTGAACATACATATATATCTTAAAATATAATTGATTCATTTTAAACTGCAGATTCATTGTATAATAACCTGGTTGTTCAGGTTTTGTTTTAGAAGAAAAAAATGCAAGATTTCGTTAACAATTGTTTATTTGGCGTCGATTTCAAAATGGAAAATCAAAAAGGAACATTTTCATCATATTTTGCTGTACTTTCAAAAAGGAAAAAAATGCCGTTTAAGTTCATAAAAAATTATCCGTCTATAATGAAGAAGTTTTCAAACTACGACACTGTTTTGCTTAGATTTGCTAAATTTCATTACTAATGAAGATATTAAACTGTTCTAGAGACTCGAAAAAAAGATAAGATAAAGATAAAGATAAGAACTTTTTCGAAGGCGGAATCATGAAGTTACCTGGAAGATAGCAAAAGATAATCGAACAAAATGGACAATATATGGTTTTAATAAAGCTTTTGTTTTTCATTAAAAAAATCCACTTTTCATTTATTATATATACAGAAAATATACAGTTACTTTTTGGTCAACCTAATACATAATACACAATCTCTACTAAAGATACGTTTTCATATGACTTTTACTCACGACACCATCATGATCTTTGTCATCGTAAAGACCAGATGTTGTCACATTGAATTCGCTGTTGCGACAATACTATCGCGAAATCTTTTTTTTTTTTACTTTTTCATTTTCAAAATGTATGATTTTTGTTATAACTGGCTTGACGCCATATGTAAAAGTAACTAGATGTGACGACATTAAAATTAAGTGAAAACAGCCACACAAAAATGTTATATGATGTCGACATGACTTTTATTGTGAAAACATATCTTAACACTTTCCAAGCGGGATATTTAAAATGACAGTTATGTGTAAGAAATATGTATTATTTGTTAGAACTGTCATTATAGAAGTTTTATACATAATTAAACAATTTTATTATTTTAACACTATAATAATCGAATCTGTCAATATGACTGATTTCAGACTTTAGTTTCTTATAAGTCTTTAAAATAAGCAAATATTCTTGTTAAAATTAGTATTAAAATAATTATAAATAATTCTAAAGTACAGAAACAATTGTATAAATCTATTTTAATTGTCATTTAAATTATAATGATTTACACGTAGAATATATTAATACAATTTTTCTATTGTTAACACATTCGCGACTGACGTGAATTCACGTCTTTTTAAATTCTATGGTTGCCGCTGCCGTAAATTCACGTCTTTGCAAGTACTGATCGTGATTGCTGATGTGAACTTCCGTTTTTGAAACTTCTGTTTCTGAATGATGCAACGTTAACATGTCATGTCTTGTTATAGTTTGCTTGAAAATAGTTATGTAAGAATTTGTTTTCTTTTTTTTGTAATTGAGATAATTGTCCAATATCGACTGCGCAATTTTTTTATTCTTTTACGTAGTTGGTAAAAATTTCAAATGCTCATTACTCTGTTGCGATTAGTGTTGTATATATACTTGCATTCTGCTATTTTAGTGCTTTCATACTTATATGTTGAAAATAATTTACCATTATTATGGAAAATGAAGAAATATATGCTGATGAAATTTCCGAGATCGAAGTTGAATCTGGTAGTCTTTAGTGATAGTGATACGGATAGTCATGTATTAATGCAATATAAACGAAGAAATATAACGCAGACAATTTATGACAGCGAATGTTGTTCTGATGAGGAAGAACCAAACATTTAATGGACAAAAAATGATCCAAAAAGAAACTTAGAAGTGTTTATTGGCGACCCAGGTGTCAAAGTATTTCGAAATGATTCTCAAAGTATGTTGTATCGCAAGTGAAGTTGTTGAATTATTTATTGGAAATGATTTTATATGATCGTAACGGAAACTAACAGGTATTATGCTCAGATGCACCGCAGATATAAACGTCAAAAAAAAAAAAAGTGGACCAGTACTACAGTGTCAGAAATGAAAGAATTTCTAGCATTAAATATTTTGATGAGTCAAGTGCAAAAAACGACAATACACAATTATTAGTCAACGCGTTCATTAATTGCAACGTCTTTCTTTTCGGAAATAATGAAATAGATTCGTACAAATTTTGCGATTTTTGCATTTTTCCAATAATGCAGAAATGCCGTCAAATCCAAATCACAGATTATATAAAATTGAACCCGTAATAAATTATTTTTTAAATAATTACTACAGTGTATGATACAAACCTGAACAGGAACTTTCTTTGGATGAAGCCATATCTTATCGTGAAAGACTGTCCTTTCATGTTTATAATCTGAATAAAATTACAAAGTACGAAATACTAGTTAGAATGCCGTGTGAGACAAGTAGTGGATATATTTGCAACTTCAGCTATCGTACAAAAAGTGACAAGTTAGAAGATACCATTTCATTTAAATAAAAACGAAAACTTATGGCACCATGTCTACATGGATAACTATTATAATAATGTTACAATGGCTGAAAACTTATTGGAAAAAAAGATTCGAATACGAAAAGAACAGAGGTTAGGTTTTTCAAAGGAACTAGATGGTATAAAATTGAAAACAAGTGAATCTGATTTTCGATGGAAAGGTGAGATACTTACCATCAAATGGAAAGACAAATATGCGATACGCGAGATTCAAATGATATCAACGATACACAATGGCTGACTTCATGGAGATTAATAAAGTAAATAAAAAAACTGGACAAAAAGTTTTTAAGCCCGAGTATATAGTAAAATACAATCACATATGAAAAATGTTGATCTTGCTGATCAATATCTTTCATATTATTCATTTTTGCGAAAATCAATCAAGTGGACAAAAAAAGTGTTTATGTTTCTTGTGTTATACATTGCGCTCTCTTCAACTCATTTATTACATATCGTAAGCTCACTCCACATACCGATATAACCTTTTCAAAATACTTGTAAACTCTAACAGAAGAATGGATTGCTTGTGATATTGGACATAATGGTTCCAGAAATTCGCCAACGACCAACTCAACAACAGGAAGTCGAACACCTCGTCATGATCCTCTTTACAGACGTTCAGGTGACATGAAAACTCATTTGGAAAAAATCACACGGTCAGGTGAAAAAAGTATCCACAGAAACGTTGTAGTCTGCAAAGTTCATGGAAAACATACCGACACTTCATTTATTTGCAAATCCTGTAGAGTTCCTTTATGCAAAGGTCATTGTTTTACGATCTATCACACGAAACAGAAATATTAAATTTTATTTTTCTACTTCCTTTTTCAACATATATGTCATGTGTTTTCAAATAAACATAATAATTACAAATAGTCTATTATTTATCTAGAATTAAAGTATGCAAAACCACATCGAGTTTATTTACAGAATCCTGGATAATAACTTTCAAAATATTTTATTCTTCTGCTCTTTTCCATTTGCGACTTCTTTAACAGAAAGTTCTTCATTTCAAATAACAAATTGTTACAAGACTAATATTTCAAGACAAATTTTCTAATCTTTGTCCCTGTTTTAACATCAAAAATCTGCGGCAATTAGCTTGAGATTTTTTTTATTTTCACCGGCAATGAGTATTAGTAAAGTGAAAAATTTGCGAATGTGTTAATAGATATTTTCATTTATTTATTTATATTAATATTTTTGTTAACCAGTCAGAGTCAAGTACATATGTAAACGTAGTTACGTTCGCCGTGTTAACAGCGAGTTAAGAGTTTTAAGTTAAAAATGTTAACAGCAAAGTTAAAATTATGTTGGATCTACACTGGACAGAAATGTTCACGAGCAGGTTGCGTATAGCTCGTGAATTGTATTCGCCGGCAGCGCGAACAGTGAACACTGTTAATTCGGGAGACGATACATCAAAGAATCTGTTTGTGAGGCAGAGGACGTGTCTGAAATTTTGTTTGTTCATTCTTAGTGAATTGAGCAATAATAGATTGCCTGTGAACATCGAACGAACAAGCCAGCAGTTAGTGACCTATTAGTGACCTATTAGTGAACTGTTCGCCAAGCTATTCCAGTATGAATGCAATGCTGTTTCTCTTCGCGGCAATTCACGAATTCACTATCCAGCGTATATCCGACTTTGCCGAGCGAACACTTTCGTTCTTTAAGCGAACTCATAACCTAATCACTGTTCATAATTCTGTGATTTCGTGATTTGTGTGGACAATGGCATTACATATGTATGGATATCAGTAAAAGAATTTAGAAACGAATTCTGCATCAAACCTCATTACCACAGTAACGTGTGTAATAGTAACAAGTAACCTTAACACCTATCACGTATAACAATTAGTTGACGGATTACAGTCGGTGTTAATGAAATATCTCACATGTCAGGAAAATAAACATAACAATCAGCAAAACTCGTCTTGATGAAATAATTGTCAGTGGTTAAAAGGCAATTCCAATCCTTGTCTTTTGTATTTATGTCATTTATATTTAAAGTTGTCGTTATTGTTTGAGTTAGAATTGTCTTGTTTTGTTACAATTAGACTGTATGCTTATACATGTAAGATACGCAAGAACATATGCAAAATAATAATACGTAAAATATGCGCCCGAAAAATGTGCAAAATAGTTTTAGGTTTTTCTGGTGGAATGGTGTAAGTTATTCTATGTAAAATTTTGTTTCTAGAATATGAACTCGATTTCGTTTCTAGAATATGTTGTCATTGTTTGGTTAAGAAATGCTGGAACACTCTATGCAATGTAAAATAAACAAATATATATATTTGACAATACCAGATTTATTCTGATGTATAAGTTAATCCAACTGAACTATTGGATAATGTAAAATACAAACTGCTATATGGAACTAATGATGGTTTGATGTAATTTTCAGCTAATACTAATTACATATTATTCTTGACATCCTACGTAATTAGATCATTGCAATCGTAATACATACATACGCACGAATTATAAGTTAAAATTTTGAAAATTTTAATTGATAATCTAAATCAAATTGATCAGATAAATATGTTAATGATTATGAAAGTGTCTTAAATCATATATTTAAAGTTTGGCATTTGCATGTATAAAAAAATATTTTGTTATCATTGATATTAGAATATCTAATCAAATATTTGTTCCTAAATATCTTTTTTTTTTTTTACTATAAATTTTATTTTTATCTTAGAAGTAATTGCGTTTTTTCAGACGTTAAAAAAGACTTGAATCATTTTTAAAATTAATTGAATGACTAAAAATGACTTATAACAATGAAAAGTAATAAAATTTATTAGAAAAAAATTAGAGAGAAATATGATTATTTACATTTTATAATTATAATTTTAATTCATTCAATCTTTATTTATTTATTTTTTTTTTTTAATGGAATTTTCAATGTGTGTACAGATATATGTGTATATATATTATTCGTTTTGTCCTTCGATCTGATTTGTGAACTAACTTCACAATGTTGTAATTTAAATGCATTCAGCACAAAATAAAATGAATCATCATTGGTTGATTAAAGAAAATTAATTGTCGAGAAATCTGCGATTGATTTAATCAATTAATAAAATTAACTATATAATTAAATTAATCGTTGATTGAAGGAAATTAATCATTGAAAAATCTGTGATTTATTTAATCGATTATGTTAATCATCGATTATTAATTGTTAGATATTACATCGAATTTTACTATAATTTCATTTAAATCGAAAGTACACTCTAAAATTGTAATAAAGCGTCAATACTTCAGGGTTAAAATATTTAATCGAAATAAAATATATTCTTGATTTATACTGTCAGAAGGTACAGAGTGATTTATATATCTAGCAAAACTAACTTATTTTGAATTCTTTCAAGTTTGTCAAATAAACGAGTAATAAAAAACTTTATCTCCTTACATTAGGTATTAATATATAATATTATTTCACAGACTTATTATACAAAGGCTTTATCATCTCTCCATGTATTATTGCATTGTCTTTAGTCGCGAACAAAAAAATACGGATAGAAAAAGCTAATTTCACTACAAAAAGAATTTTAGCAAAGAATTAACACTAAAAGAGCTTTATATATATATATATATATATATATATAATATGATAATTAACAATTAAAGTGAGAATTTAATCCTTAATTGTAATTAACGATTAGAAGATATAATCGTTCATCGAAACTAACGATAAAAATAGGAATTTAATTGTTACTTCTGATTAACAACCAAAGTTAGAATGTAATCATTAATTGCGATTAAAGATTATTGGAAAAATTTAATCGTTAATCATTGATTAAGTTTTTGCCTATCTCTGATATGAAATAAATCCATTTGTCTTCAATGGCTTATTGTTAGATCATTTTCATAGCTATCTATACAAATATGAATTATAAGAATGCTTTTAAACATTAATACGCAAAACATATGCATTACGCAAAAGATATGCAAAATAAGAAATAGATTTTTAGTGTACTTAGACGACGTTATGAATTTCTGTACAACTTCCATATCTTCATCTTTCTTCTATAAAAATGCATTTGCATAAATATCCGCGATTTAATTCAATTAAACGAAAACAAACCGGTAACAAACTCGAAAGCTATTACAAATCTTTTTGCACTTTATTCACTAACCTTGCAATTCACTACAGAAACCAGTTCAATAATCCGTTAAATGTTAAACCAATAAGACGAAAAAGATTTGGATCCTATATTCAATGCAGCTGTATAGAAGAATATCGTTGCACACTCTAACTAACGGAAAACTCGACAGGTTCTGATAGCATTCTTAACAAACTACTTAGAAATCTCCTAACATCATTATCATTAGCAGCATTTCCCAATTTTGTCTATTTTGTTATCGTTTCCTCAATAAAAAATTCATTTTATTATCAAAGATAAAAAAATCAATCCGTTGGGAGATAAAAAAAAGTTATATCTAGTTCTTGTTACTTTTTTATAGAAAAAAAAGTCATATTTAAAAAATTATAAATCCAAAATTGAGAAAAACTATTAAACAAGAAATTGATTTATCTAAGTTTCCTGTGAACTTTCTCTTTTTCTGAAAAAACTAGAACATAAACGAAATTGACTTCAATCTTGCATTTTTTTCATATTTTGCTTTATTTATTATGCTTATATTGATTTGTTTTATATTAGATGATAATGTTTCACTTATATAAATCTGTTAGACCAGCAGGTTTTTTAATTTATAGGCTGCGTTTCCCAAGAGAATCGCGAAGTCTTCATACATACAAATGGATAAAATGATTGAAGAAGTATCTATTGCGAGCAAATTATTTAATCTGTTCACTGCCACGACGTTATTTAAATAGTATCAAAATAGTATAGTATAGTATCAAAATAAATAGTATCAAAAACTTAAAAGGCTGGTAGATTAAAATAAGATAAATTTTATGCACTAAAGAATTTTCAACGATGCGGAAGATTATGTACATTTCAAACCATAGTTATTCCACTATATAAAATTCGCGTGACGATCAACGTGTTAAGCAGGTCATCCGTGCAAAAGTTCAAATATCCATAAAAGTTTCTAAAAAGACTTTTTATAACAGCTTTTCGGGCGACATTTTCTTATAGTTACATGATTTTCTTATAATTTTTTTCGCATTGCTTATTTTATTATTATTTTTTTTTCCTTTTTTTTTCTTTTTTTGAAAATATTTCTTGTTTTTATTGTCCAATTTTTAATGTTTAATTATTATGTATATAATAATTTTTTATTCTAATCAAGATTGTCTTGAACATATGTTTCATTTCTTACACTACTTACATCACTTATTATTTATTTTATTTTAAAATAGCATGATTCATCGGAAAATAACAAATGATTTTTATTACTAAAGAAATGTTTACAATCAAATATTTGCTGCGTCCTGTTATGAAACATAATTCTACATAGCAATTGATAAGCAAAACATTATCGAAGTTTACATAATTTACATAATTTTTCTAGAATGCTCCATACGATCAAATGTTCCATACAATTCTGCGAAATTTCAAATCCTCGATTCCAGAACGTTCCATAAGTTTCTTCTTGTATTCTCTTGAACACAATTGATAATAATTCATTACAGATGTAAAACATAATAAAAACTTCAAGTTCAAAATATAAATAAGTAACATGCAAAAATAGTCTAATCTTAGAAATTAAATGTGATTATTTATTTATTTTTAATTGTATACAGTTCAGCCAAATCCCATATTCTAAAAATATTATATTGCATATACCTAATATTCAATATTTTAATTAATGTCACCGAATCTAAACCCTTTTCTGTTTCTAAAAACCTTTCAAATATATATATTTAACAATAATTCGAAGACTTATACGCCAAATTACCATTATATCAAAAACCCAAATTACCATTATACAAGGTGATTCGTGCAACTGTAACAAGCACCATCTTTTCTTGTAAAAGTCCAGATGAAAGGTTAAAAATCTGTTATATAATGACAATCCTGTTTTTCGCAAATGCAATAATGTAAGTGCATTTTGTAATACTACTATTTTTTTTAAATAGAAATGTACCTTTCTTTTTGTATACATCGAATTCGACATTCTACGAAAAAAAAAGTATTAGAATACTATATATTATGAAAAGAAAGAAAGAGTACTGATGGCTCGTTTGAGAAGAAAATTAAGTTAAAAAAAAGTTGAGTTAAAAAAATAGAGATATCTTTTTACAATAACCTACACCTGTGGAATTTAAAAATTGTTGGAAGTATGAATTACAAAGGCGAAGATAGGATTAGCCTAAACACTGTCTTTCATAGAGTTGTTACAGTTTTAAAAATGGTTGAAGAACATCGGTTGAAAATCACTTAAACCCGAAAATATAATACAGAAAATTAATTCTCTCATACAAAAATATCGACGAATCACAATAACAAAACTTTTAAAAAGTCTGACATTTCATACGATTCATGTGAAGCCACTTTAGCAAAGTAGCGTTAAAGCTAACAAGTTCTAGCGGTAAAAATTGAAAAAAAAACCACGAGATCCTTTCAGTCGTGACAAAACTGTTGAAAATTTCTTAAAATTGATTATCACTGCGGAAACATATGAATACAAGAACCAGTACCATATGAATACAAGTACCATATGAATACAAGAACAACAGTCGAGTCAATGCACAAAAGAAAGCGAACGATGCTTTTCGAAGAAAGCTCATATCAAATAAGATAACTCTTATTTTCTTTTTTTTTCACATATTGAAAATCCACGAATTTTATCGATGGTTACATGTATACAAAAAATGTAAAGGACAACATCAGAATTGCAGTAAGAGAAGGCATGGCTGTTATACTATAGTTAGCCCTTTTTGGCTTATTTGACTCGTTTGAATGTTTTATTCGAATAATAAAGAATGTGATCGAATAACGATCATTACTTTCTTTATTTTCTTAATTTTCAATTTCTTCCATTGTCATTAAGGATCAGATAACAAATATATTACATAAATTGCGCAAAAAAGTAATAAATCGTGGAGAAAACTTTAAGTAATCTAATAATATTGCCGGATTTAAATAAAATTATACGAATTTAAATAAAAATTAGACATCCATGTAAATATAAACAATTCGATAAATTTGGTATAAACAAATAGTGTTACAGATAAAAAGAATAATTTTTTATATTTCTAACCATGTGTGATATAAGTAAATAATCTTGGAGATAAGAATTTTACCTAAATTGCACTGCTTAACAAATTTTCAAATTTTCTTTTTTCCATTCAAATATTTAGCAGATGATTTTTGTAGATTTTTGTTTAACATAAGTGTATAATAAAATCTGTTCTTTTTACGTCACGTTTTTGAGAGAATTAATTTTGAAAAAAGGATGCAGTTTTTCAACTTTAAATATTTTTTACGTTTTAATTATAAAATTTACACGAAGTTACTTTTTTGACAGAAAATAATTCTATAGACTCTTTCGAAAATAATATGAACTTCTCATATTCGAACTAATGGGAAAACAAAAATGTTAATAAAATTTTTGGTTAATGGATATTACATTCGGATTTCTGATATTAAACAGACTTTCTAATATTAAATTAATCCAAATAAAGAAAATTGTCACTTTTCGATATTCAAAGATTGTCAATTTCGATATTTAACCAGTTACCATGAACGTATTATCTCATAATATATCGTTCATATGGCGCCATGAACAAGATGTCTCACGTGTCCATGATTAAATTAAATTCATATCAATTTACGTTGAAAGCGAAGCTTTTTAATAAGTTCTGTGACAGTATTCATTCTGAATAGTTAAAAAAATATGTAACATCTTGAGTTTCTGACCAGTGTTTCGTGTTCAATAAAATTTAAATGTCGAATCGCAACGAGGCAGAGTTACAATTCCAATTCGAGGATATCCTGCGATATTTTGCAACTCTTGAATAACCAAATTCTAAAACATTGTCATTTTATACATTTTCAACACAGTCTAATTCGAATAAATACTATCGATAATTTATACTGTTTGATAATACTTATTTAATGTTTAAATACTCTGTCTGAGTTTTTTACGATTCTATATTCTTTTCCTCGTTGAAAATAAACGATAATTGATACTGCGCTAAATACGCGTACAATAAAGCTAGGCATAAAATATAAAGATTATGCATGTAATTTAAATCGATATAAAATTACTATAATATATATAAATATCTATAATTTATATATATGTATATATATATCTTTATTTTTATACAATTTATAAACATATGAAACAAACAATTTAATATTGTACTTCTTAACTACTTCCATGCTAATCGATCCATTATAACATTGAATTAATTTTTTACATAATTTTGCACAAGAGTATTATTCTGAATTTTTATCTTTTCGCTTTGTTTAATTAGAACATTCATTGATTTCAGTCGTTGTCAGCATTATTAGCATAATGACGATGAGAAGTTCTGTTTGCAGTAAGACTTTTTGTTGAGAATATTCTCATTTATCAGCAGCTTTCAGGACTGTACTTCGCTTCGAGTTTCACACGAGCGACCCTGGGTAAGGGTAACTCTGAAGAGAGAGTAGAAGTGGTCATGGTACAGGCACACTGACGTAAACGTGTCCGACCTAGTATAAATAGGTTTGCTTCTTGCTGGCCTTAGTTAAACAAAGTTCCACCAAGCCAGGAAGCAAGCATCGGCAAGGCGAGGCACGGGAGGAGAACATTTACCAATCCCGCAGCTTCTCTTAGCAGTGCTATTGCTGCCTCTGCTGCTATCGCTGCTGTTGCTACTATTACCGCTTCTACCATTGAAAACGGGGAAACGCAAAAACTACTAGCTTCGTCAGAGCTTCGAACAATGTATACAGGGTGTCGTTATTTTATCATCAGTTCCGCGTTATCAAAAGATTATAATCATCGTGAAAATATTTTTTAAACTGTGAAAAATATTTCTCTTTTGTCTTGCTTTTCGAATGTATAATAGCTTTTTGAATTTCATTTCCTTGGAAACGAACGGTTTTTCTGTACTTTTGTATATTTTACCTGAGATTTTCTTTAAATTGAAATATAGACCTTAAAAGTTGTTGATTTTTGTCTATTTTCACGAAATCTACTTTCAAAGCAAAGATATTAATGTTAAAAAATATTATGTGAAAGAAAAATATCAAAAATATATTTATTGAAATTTAATTTCCGATTTAAATCTTAAAAATTTCAACAAAATATTTTTATATTCCGTGATCTTTTTCTCTTGAAATCAAACGAACCGCTTGATCTTCGGTAAATTTGTAAAAATTGAATGTACTCTGCACTATAAACGGTATTAATGATCACGAACGACATAATCATGAACATGACATAAACGACGTTAATCACGTCACAAAAAATGAGATTAATTGTATTTCTAAAACAAGCATTTCTTTATTTCCCTAAAATTCTAATTTCACCGGCTAATTTCACCCAAAATGACTAGTATTGTATATTGTGTTGCTATAATTATTTTATAAATTATTACAAAGTCGCAATGTTTTCTCAAATAATTCGTGAAACATTTTGAAATATAAGTTACTTATATACAGGATGGAGCATATTATCAAATACTATCATAGAGGATATAGAGCATGTGAGCAATATTTAATATCAAAAATCATCAATTGTTTTGATTGACATTACAGTGAACATTTAATTTCACGATACAATGACATTCCTTATTATAATTACCGATTATGAAATTACATATAGAACTTGAGGATCAAGAATATGTATAATATATATTTTTGACTCGCCAATATTTAAACCTTTTAGTACTCAAGAGCTGATATATCGGCTCCATGATTTTTACCTTATTTTAATACTTTGAACATTTGAATACCTCGGCTTTTTTGAATGACGCCTTATTTTTACAAGATGTTTCTACTAAAAATTAGTTTTGTTTTACCAAGATTTTTACACGTTCTGTTTTTACGACAATTTTTTTTCAATTGTAGATGATATATAGAAAAATTGTAAGGTATTAAAAGAATTAAAATTTAAAATTAAAATTAAAAATAGCAAGAAATTATTTGAATTAGATTCAATCTCTGAAATTTTATATGAAAATTATATTAAAATATTAAAATTGTATTGCCTAAATAACCTAAATTCAAAAACGGCCAAATGAACCACCTATGGATTTGCTTTATATTGTGAATAGAATTCACAATTTATTTAAGTTTTTATATTCACACTTTGGTAGTTTTGACAACTATACTTGATACGAATTCATATTAAAAATCAAATTATGATCAGCAATTTCAAAGTTGTATTGTTTGACCAAATATTACTAATATTAGATTAATAATACCGTACCATGAAGAAAGAGTAGAATATTCAATTTTTCTTAAAAATTGTTTTAAACAACACGAGTAATAAAAAATACCAGCATGAAATACAACATTTCACACAGTATCGATTTCTAGTACTTTTAATAAATAAAATTATTGAATATATCCTAAATTTATTTCTAATAGAATTATTGAACCATTATTGGATTGAGGTTAGGTTAGGGTTAGGTTAGGTTCACATATTATTGAGGATCACATAGTGATCATTTATAATGATTATAGAATTGTAAACTTTGAATGAATGTCGTAAATGATTACGAGAAATTAAGACAGGTTACACAACCGTATGACTGCATTAATATATTACAATTATAATACAAAGAATATTCAGATTTTTCAAATTTATTTGAAGGAAACGGTTAACTAACAGATTTTAACTTAATTAAAAAAACAAAGTCATAAAATATGAAAATATTTTTTTTGAATTTTTGAAGACTTGAACCGAGAACAAATTTGTGAACTAAACATATTTTTTATATCTTTGTATTGTAAAAACGTTATGAATAAAATAAAATAATTATTTTATAAAAACAATTCTTTATAATTAAAATAAAAAAAAATTCGTATGTATAGTAGGTGCAAAGATAGAAATTTTTTTCTACAAGTATTTAGTTTTAACGAATAAGAGTAGTTTCAAATGATCTCGATACCAGCAAAATGTTAACTTAAATCTTTTCTATCGTCACATTCCAATATACTTCGATTTGAACAAAATTTTACAGGATCAATTAGAAAAATAATTATTTCTTGAATTTTAGTTTATTTTGTTTCTATTGCCGGAATGTAATATATTGTGCAGATAAAAAAAGATATGGATAAATTTTAATATATCTAATTTGAAATAACAATGCAACGGATTTGTTTGTAATTAAGTACCTACAAAAGTAATTCAATATAAATATAAAATATATTCCTTCAGCTCGAATTTAAAAATGGAGAAAGTAGAGAAATAGATAAATCTTTAACGAGTTAGTTATTATATCAATTTATCGATTAATAAAATATTAATATAATAAAATATATTTCTTAAATGACTTAACAAAGATAAGTTGCACGTTTTAAAAATAATATATAAATAATATATAAAAGACACTAATAATTTAGGAAATACTTTAATCTTATTTCTGTAAAATCTATTTTTATGTTCCTGTCCTTGTCTTCCATATCTAAATATTACAAAATTAAAATTAATATTTTTTTAATATACATACGTTAAATTTTTTTATATTGAAAGTATATAATTCTATTTAGAAAAATGGAAATGCCCTTGAAATCTCTGAAATCTCTCCACTTAAAAGATCAGTACTATCATATTATTGAATAATTTCGTTAAAAAGGTTATCTCCAAAAATAACAGAAATGTTTAAGATGCTCGAGTTAGTGGGAGACTGACACTATGTATATGTATACATAAGCCAAATATTATGTATTGTACAAGTAGATGAGAGGTAATAGGAGACATATAGAATAAAATTTTTTTGTCTGAGGTAGATTTGAAAAAAATTAATTTTGAAAATTTATCAAGTATTAAATTTAGCTAATTCTAGATGTGACAAAAAAGAATATCAAACAGGAGATTATTTTATGTGTAAATAATTATTTTATTGTAAAAATAAGTCAAAAAATAAATAAATGGAATAAAATTTTTTCATTTAATGCTTAATTTTCTGGAAAATAGATTTTGAATATGTCTGTTAAAAATTTGCTTGGTACACGTGCAGATATTTGATAATTTTTTAAGGTCAATTTTCTTGAAAACGAAATACTTATACTTTTATTAGTTATATTATTTAGTCTCATTTTAAAACGCAAAGCCTTTACTTTGACAATCCCAAGTTCATTTTTTTTTCAAAGATGTTTTTACACCATGTAGCGGATAGAAAAATAAAGATTTTTTAATAATAAAGAAAAGGTAAAAATTCATACGTCTATAAAATCATTGAAAAATTTTTTTCATAACCAGATCCAATTTTGAGAATTGAAATCCCCCTTATAACGAGTCTTTGAAACTTATCTTTGTTATTTAATTTTAATTTATAATTCAATAAAATGATTATATTTACAATTCAATAAAATGATAAAAAAAAATCGTACAGAAAAATGGCAGAAAAAGATTTTATGGGGTTGTTCTAATGAAAAAATTTTAATCTTCAAAAACATTATGGAGCTAATTATCTATCAAAAATATTATATTTTCAGTGATTTTAGAGATGTTTGAATTTCAAGAATAAAACTTGGATTGTCAAAATAAAATCCACACGCATTAAAATAATGCCAACTAAATTATTGTACGATTATATTTTTCATGAATTTAGAACTGTTTAAAATATCGATAATTTATCATCGAGTATAATTTCATAAGTGACTATCAATTTCATACATCATTAAACTTCAATTCTTCTCATAAAAAACAGAGAAAAATTATTATAGTTCATTTATTCAGTGACATTATTATTCCTAAATAAAGAGCGATGAAAAATTGTAGATAATTTAAACTATTATAATATTATAAGACAAAACTATATAACAGTCATTTTAAAACATAGAATCTCTATTTTGACAGTTCATTTTTTCAAAGATAATTTTACATTATGTGGGAAAGTGAGAATATTTCCTCAAATATTGTAAGCATTGTAAAAATTGTAAAAAAATCTCTAAAAACATTGAAAAATTTTTTTCATGATTAGATGTCTCATAACTGTAATGTATGAACTCTCCCCTTTGTAATAAGCCCTTAAAACTTGTTATACGATTTTTTTGTCAGCATTTTATTGAACTTTGAATATTGGGATTAAACAAAACTTCAAGAAATCCTAACATTTCGTCGTTAAATCATAATGTTCAAAATTCCATCAATTTCGTCGTTAAATCATAATGTTTAAAATTCCATCAAGTGTTCAAAACGGTGAAAAAAAACAATACAACAGATTTTAAGAATCTTTAAGAAATCGTTATCAAAAGAAAATTTCAAAAATCATGTCTAATCATGAAAAAAAATTTTATTGTTTTTAAAAAGGCTTGAATTTTTACAATTTTCGAAACAAAAAGTATCTTTACTTTCCCACCCGCTACATGATGTAATATCATGTTTGGTAAAAACGAACTCAAGACTGTGAAAATAAAGACCTTATGCTTTAAAATAAGACCAAATGGATTGTTATGGTTTTTTTTTTACAAAATTATAATAGTCTAAATTATCGACAATTTTCATTATTGGCTTAATTATGCTCTTTACTGTATAGTCAAAAATGTGACATTAACTCAAATTTGAATAGCATCTAATAAGTTTTTATAAATACAATAGTATAATTTTTTTCATATGATAAAATTATTCAAATTATGTACTTCTCAAAATCGTTCAATTTTTATTTCAAATATTTTTTTTTTATCATCAAAGGTTTAATCTATCTATTATATAAAAAACAAGGAAAGATATCTTTCACATAACAATTAAAGCCAAAATAGCTCTTAAGCGAATGGTTTTTCAAGATAAATAATTATATTTTTCAAGATTACATTTTTATAGGAAATACCAATCAAATCTTTTATATAATTTATAATATTTTGTAAATATTAATAATTAATATAATATTTTTCAAATAGAGTAATATATATATAAATTATAATAAAAAATTATATAGTTCTACTTAAAAAAGTAAATTTGATTTTGGAATTTCTGCCATGATTCTATATACAAAAAAAATAATTTGCCCCGCTCTCGTTTTGCACTCGTTTATACGAAAGTTTATACAAACACTTTTTTTTGATAAATCCAATATTTTACAAGATATTTCAATTTTACAAGATGAAAGAAACATCTTGTATATTTCATTGATCTCGACTGATTTTTCGGCTAGATGATAAATTTGCACATGTGCATGTACTCACTTTGAAACTGTATACGTATATAATAACGAATATAATAATAAATTGATACTACTATGATTTTATGATATCTCTATTTTGTGATTTATTTCTAATTTTGGTAAATTTCTAGTTTAGCGGTTTTTTTTCAGTTTTGACTATTTCGTTGACTTATAATTTTTGGCGATAAATTGAAGAAACAGAAGCGAAATAATCAAAATTGAAAAAAGTCACTAAACTAGAAATTTACACTAATTTTTATTGTATTTCTTTGTTCTATTTGAAACTATACGATTAAAAACTATAATAATTTTGAAATTTTTTAAATTTTTGTGTCTCGAGAGAGGAACGAAATCTATAGTTCTTTGCTATAAGAATAGATAGTAGTTTGGTCAATTTTATGGAAATAATTCCAAGCTGAACACAGAATCTGTTAGAAGAGGAATTATCGCTACATGTGCCTTTGGAAACTTTGAAATTTATAAAAGAATATTTATTATTGAAACATGGAAAAATAAAATACATTATCTAAATCCGAAAATCACATATAAACTATGTATTGATAAAAGCTATTGTATATCGATAAAGATAGCTATTTATTCTGATTGTCATAAACCATGCGCCCGGAAGCCTTAAGAACAATATAAAGAGAATGTACTACGAACAATTTAGTGATTTAATTTTCACTGAAGAATATTTTTTCTTTTTCTTTTCTACTTTGCTACTTTGAATTGTAAGTGAAACCTTATTTCTTCAAAGTTAATATACTAAGTGAAAAACAATTCCATTAAATTTTCATATTTTCATTGCAGAAAAAATAGTGTTTGAAAGTGAACTATATTTTTAACGCATTGTTTCATCGAAAACTATTATTTGCAAAACTTCTTTCAACATTTAGCAATTCATTGGATTTTTTTTTGTATAGTATACAAAATTATATATACATATATTATAATTATATATAATTATATATACAGTGATAATTAAGAATTCACCAAAGAATCATTAATTATCCGTAGACCTCACTAATCAATAAATATTTGATATAAAATCACAAATAATTATTTTTCTTTCTGTAAATGAAAATTGTAAATGAAAAATATTTTTACATCGTTTGATATAAACAGTAAATTATAATAACAAAAACATACATAAGAAAATTATTTCTTTCACTTGAGTATCGTTTACTCTTCAACTGTTATTACGAATTTGGAAAAGTGTGCTAAAATAAGTAAATATTTGGAACATTTATTGGAAAAAACTAAAATTGAAATTATGAAAATATAATTTAAAGCGCAAATTAATTTTAACAAACTGCCAAATGTAATATAATCACTGAAGAAAATGATAGTTTTTTAAGAATGATTTGCAACATTTTATTGGAACCATTCCTCGAGAGCTTGTGTATGTTTCTAATTCTTTTATTAGAAAGTACATTCATGGTTGTACCGAACATTCATGTACTTCGAATGACTAAGCTAAAAGTATGTATGTTCTATGAAATTCACGATTTAATCGAAACAAAATTCAGTGAAGAATAAATCAGGGCTAACTGCGTCAGAAATTGCGTGCCACTTACAAATAGCAACCGAATAGAGCAGGCATAGCAGAGCAGGGCAGAGCAGGGCAGAGCAGGGCAGAGCAGGGCAGAGCAGGGCAGAGCAGGGCAGAGCAGGGCAGAGCAGGGCAGGCAGGGCAGAGCAGGGCAGAGCAGGGCAGAGCAGGGCAGAGCAGGGCAGAGCAGGGCAGAGCAGGGCAGAGCAGGGCAGAGCAGGGCAGAGCAGGGCAGAGCAGGGCAGAGCAGGGCAGAGCAGGGCAGAGCAGGGCAGAGCAGGGCAGAGCAGGGCAGAGCAGGGCAGAGCAGGGCAGAGCAGGGCAGAGCAGGGCAGAGCAGGGCAGAGCAGGGCAGAGCAGGGCAGAGCAGGGCAGAGCAGGGCAGAGCAGGGCAGAGCAGGGCAGAGCAGGGCAGAGCAGGGCAGAGCAGGGCAGAGCAGGGCAGAGCAGGGCAGAGCAGGGCAGAGCAGGGCAGAGCAGGGCAGAGCAGGGCAGAGCAGAGCAGAGCAGAGCAGAGCAGTAGCAATGGAGGATAAAAGCGGCTAGAAACGGCGAGGAGGAGAGGTTGAAACTGTGATGCCTGCAAAAAGCACGGCAGACAGCGTCGATCGTTTTTGCTTGGCGTCAGCCGCGTTCCTACCGCCGCGCCGCGTTGTACTTCACGGTGGTATATCGCTCCTTCTTCTCTCTCTTTTCCGACTCGTTTCTCCATCCTCTTCCTTTCTCTTCTCCCACAGTCTCTCTCGTAAGTTCCTCTCATATTTCTACTCTTTCTCTTTGTATATTCTGTATCCATATCGAGAAATTGTATAAATGGAGCAAAATTACTTTCAACTGATTTTACACGTTCAAAAACTAAATTGCATCATTAGATTGAAAAGTACGAGAATATATCAGAGAAGACATTAAAATTGAAATCTTGGTCATTACTCTAATCAATTTATGTTCATTCAAATTCATACTCTTTGTAGTTACGTATGCAAATTTATATAAAATCTACTTTTCCACGAGGCTAGAAACAAGACAACATAATTTAATTTATTATCTTTTTAAATATATGTTGTTTAAATACAGATCAAAATGTTCCTTAGTTTTATTTCTAATATCATTTGTTGTTGCGTAAAGTCAAAATTTATATGTATAAATAAAAGTGAATAAAATAAAAGTAATTTCGCTTACGTAAACTTCGTTTATTCGAATAAAATTTTAAATTACTGCTCAATTAACAAACTTCTGCTACTATCTAAACATGGATTTCTGCTATATAAATGAAAAATTACAGGGAAAAATTAAAAAACTCCTAATTAGATAAAAAGAAATTCGAAAATATGAGAAAAACGTTTAAATATGAAAAAAGTTTATTATATAAGTATCTAAATAATACCTATTTTTATATAGATATTAATATTAGGACATTAGAAATATAATTTCAAAAGCGTGTAAACAATGTGCTTTTATTTAAAAACTGAATCATTAAAATTCTATCTATCTACTATCGTGGTAATTATTGGTGATGATTAAGCACTTAAAGATATAAAGGAATTTTAATTTATATTTAATAAATAATACATTAACAAAAAAAGAAGGAAGTTTAGATCAAATTTATCGAATCAATTTCCACGAATTGATTTCTTCAAGAATTATATCGAATGTGTTGAATACACAGTTACGACCTCTGAAATGGCATGTTTGTTAATTTTTCTCAGTCTTGTATTTTTAATATTAATACAAATCATACAAACAATATTAATTTTAATACTAACGATTCAAACAATTTCAATATTAATTAATTCAAATTTTTTCTTTCATTCAAGATATCAGAATATTTATTATATTTAGTGTGATATATTTATTTCATGTGATTGAAAAGATAAAAATTATAAAAGCGAATTCTCAGCCAAATGCATTTTGTGTCCAGAAGCTTTGTTTCAAAATTCTAAATTTCGTTTTATGTATACTTTATATGTATATTCGGTATAAGTTATATTAATTCGATTTTTATATTTTCTCTTTTGTATATACTAAATTTTATTTGTTTGTATTTAACATAAATGATAGTAATATTGAATTATAACAATTGAAGAAACGAATATAATCTAATTTTATCGAATCAAAACTATCCTAATAGATGAATCATTTGATCTTAATAATAAATATTTTTTATTTTTCAGTAAGCAAGCGGTATTCGATGGGAAGAAAGCTATTAGAGGAGGCATCCCATTTGTTTTTCGTAAGTATACGAGTCAAAATAGAATGAATAACTTACTGTTAACAAAACAGTCTCTTGGAAATTTTAGTAAATATATATACGAAATAATAATATGTACAAAATACACGTGAAATATTAATTATATATTGCTTCAACTTGATTCAGCACAATTTGGAGCATGGACATTTGGACCGCCTCATGGTTTTGCTAGAATTGTTCGTTGGAACGTAGAAAAGTCCCCTGAACGTTTGCCGAGTGGTGATGTTGAGGCGATTTTCTCTATCATGGACAACGAATTCACTCGATCAATGTGGAATTACCCATTTAAATTAACATACAGGCTAATTCTTCGAGAGAAGGAATTACATTTTAACATTGGTGTATACAATCCTAGTAAAGATCATACGTTTAGTTTTAATTTGTTACTACATACCTACTTTAAAGTGCCAGATGTTAGGAGATGCCAGATCACTGGCCTTCATGGATGCACGTTTATCGATAAGGTATTATCACATATAATTATTTATTTATATTAATCGATGTCTTTTCGTAAATATTTAACACTATATTAATACTAAATATTTAATACTATATTAATACTACAAAATGTTCTTCTCCATAGACGAGAGACAACCAAATTTTTCAAGAAGGCCGCGACGTAGTAACTGTGTGCGAATGGACAGATAGGATTTATCAAAATACACAACCAGAACACATCATTACGAATGTCGTGTCCGGTAGAAAAATGCGAGTACAAAAATACAATTTTCCTGATACAGTGGTTTGGAATCCGTGGCAGGAAAAGGCTCGTGATATACCAGATTTTGGGGATGACGAATTCCCGAACATGATATGCGTGGAAAGTGGACACGTTAGCAGCCCTGTCATATTGCTTCCTGGGACAGCTTTCGAAGCCAGTCAAATTTTACAGGTATAATATACAATATTATGTCTAATACAGCCATGTACGAGCACACACGTGTACGTTATGCAACTATATGCGAAAAAAACTGAAAAAACCTTTTATCAAAAATAGAATAATGACTTGTTATTAAATGACTACAACCGAGTTTGAACGATTCATACATTATAAACCATTGAAATTTATTTCCCTATAAACTGCTATACAGACTTTCTGAACTAACATACATATGTTGTATGTACATATATGTATACATGTACACATAGGTACTCAGGGCATCAAATCAGAGATTTTCAAGTAGCAAAAGATTTATTTCTTACAATAATTATTCTATAACTTAAAGGAAATGTAAAATTACTCTTTTCTTTCTTTTTATTATTTCCGTCTCTCTTTCTCTCTTTTTTATCGCATAAATATTTCTCGTATTTTTTATCGCAATTGGACACATTTCAATTGTATTTTAATTATAATTCTTTGATAATTATTTACTTTAGGTATTTTTCTGCCGATTTTAATGAAACATGTTATCAAGTTCATTACTTAGAAAAAACTTTTTCCTATATTACCGCTGGTAATAACTAAACAAGAACTATTTTTTATTTCATCGTTAATAATACGCTACTTACTTTATATTTAGTTATTAAATACGTTGTTAATGAAGACCATGTAACAGCTAATGAGATTTTAAGAACGGATGACTCTTGGTTCCGTTGACAAGTTTGCTCCTCGCGAGTAATAAACGATGCAAACATAAAAAAAAATTGACCTTAAAATTTAGGGTCAAATTATTTTGTACGAATCTCCATCAAATCTAGAATATGAAATCATGCTATCACGGTCGTGACAATATAATTTTTAAACAGAACGTGTTAATCAAAGCAGAATATCTTATAATATATAACTACAGTTATATGATAATTGTGTCTGCTTTTTATAAATTAGAGATGAATATACGTATTATTTATAGATAATTTATTTTTTGTTGTAATACTTACAAGTACATTATTGCTCTAAAAGTTTTTTACTCTAATTGTTAATTACATCTACTTTGTAATATTTTTTTTTTGTTGGTTTTTCTATGTATTATAATACATAATGCATGACATCTGTATCAGTTATTGACAAACTCGATTGTTTGGTTTGTTATATAATATAATATTGGTCTTTGAAATATGTTGTCAATATATTTATGTTACTTGATACTCCTCTATGTAGTCCAACAAATGAGTTACAACCTCTTTATGTGTGTTCTATTTCTTTTTCAAATTAACACTATTCCCTGTATGTATTTGTGTCAATATCATTCATATTCATTACATATTTCTTGTACTTTTTTTAAGCTAAGATATTGGAATTTTTTTGTTTTTAGGAAAAATTATTCTAGCGTTATTTATACGGAAGTTATTTGTATTTTATGATATTGTGGGATTTGTCAATGTGTAATCCTGTTTTTACTCATTTCTCTCTTTTTATAGTCTATCATACATATGCATATCTATATTTTCTTATATTATTATCATTGTAACTATTATCTTTCTTAAATTTTTTACGTATACATTACATAATATTTACACATCTATTAACTATCCACCTTTCTTTCTTGAAAATTATGATTTTTTCATTGCAAAAATTTGAATATATTTCTCAATGCTTCACAAAAATTATGTTAAACTCTATCATAATTGGTTTAAACATTTTTATTTTCTTTTCAGCGATTTTTTAATATAGGTATAATATAAGTATATTTTTGTTTTTTTGAAATGAATGAGATATTTGTACGTTTTATCTCTTTAAGCATCATTTCTCTGAATATTGTTTCTTATGATTGGAATTACTTTTCTTCTATCGTAAGCATTTATTAATTATTTTAGATTGCATATGTGTATCTTTTATAAATTATCTTGTTATTTTTTAAAATATTTTCATTTATATCAAAGTATTTGTATAAGTATAATATTGCGGTATGTTTTGATGTTTGATTCTATAAAAATATATAATGTTTCTTAAATGCGTTAAAGTATTATAGATTAATAAGCAGATTGTTTGCTTTGTTGCTGCATGAATTATTATTATTATTGATTTTTTTTTAATTATCGAAAGTGTTTTAAAAGTCATGACCAGACATCTTATATTTACATCTGGTTAATGTCTTTAATTTAAAGTAGTATTGAAATTAGTTTCTATCTGGTACTTACATAAAGTTTGTATGCTCAATGTGTCTCAGCTTAATATGTCTATATTTTTAGCTATTTATTTGTTGGTAGTATTTCTTCTGTTATTTATACTATCAATCTTATACTCTTTGTTTCTTAAATGTTGCTCTTAATGTAATTAACATATTAATATGTGTAAATAATGGCAGTTTCTTGAGAATATAACATAGCAAATTTATGATTAATAAATCGAGAATGAGTAATAGTTGGCAATAACGAATTTAAGATAAAAAGATGAAAAGATAAAAAGTTGCAAGAAGAATGAATGAATCAATAATGAAACTAAAAACTTGAACCACGATACTATGAAGTAATCGTGTAATAAATATATATGTATAATATATGTATTATACACCGCGCGCGCGCACAATAATAATAGTGTGTGTGTGTGTGTGTGTGTGTGTGCAAACAGTAATAATACATATACAATACAATAATACATATAAAATATAAGTCATATATTACTTATATTAATAATTATTTATTCTATCAGTGCTTGGTTTTCCAAAACTAAAAATATTAAATTTTGTATAACTCAGCGAAAAAAACAATTAAGAAATTTACATTAGCAAACAAAACAGATATATATATTTACATATCGATTGAATCCATTTACATATCTTTAATGCATTTACATTTCGATTGAATAATCAATCATCGAAAAATATTGCCAGCTTTTCGCTAAAGCATGATATATTCAACTACTATTCATTTTCAAATATGCGATAGTTTGATAATCTCTACAAATTATTATATTCAATTCTTGGAACCTCATTTTATTTAATGTTTCTCACAGATTGAATTTTGCAATGTAAGTTTTTGCTATCTATTTATGTACTATTGAAACTTTTTAACAATGTAATGTAATTATTTCGTTCATATTGATTAAATATACATCATAATTACTATTAAAATTAAAGAAAATTAACAGAAGATTTATTTTGATAATAAATATTAATTCATAGAAGAAAAAAATTATATATATTTTCTAACATACATACAATTTTTTGTCTCGTTTTTAAATCAGAATTTTCATGAATTTATTAATCACCATTTTTCTCATAAACAGTAAGTATGAGAAAAAAAATGAATGAGGAAAAAGTAGTACTATTTTTTATAAGCAACATAATAGTGTATATATGAAATTTTTTTGTATTTACACTATTTTTTCAGAAATGAAGGTAACTTTCATTGTTTAAAGTGGAATGCTACATATTTTTTTATGTCATTAGTAATAAAATCTAAATTAAATCTGTCATAAAATGACCTTCAAAGTCATACGAGGTCGAAAATAAAAGAAAAAATTAAAGTATTTTATGAATACATTTCTTATATATTAGGAATATTCTGTGTATTAAGTAAATAAAAACAGTACGGAATATCCAAAATTTTTCTTTCTTTTTTGACTTTGTATGATATAAAAAGATATGGAGTATTTAAAAAATACCTTCATTCCTAAAATAATAGTCCAAAAATAATGCAAAAAATTTAATATAACATCACGCTTTTTGTGAAAAATAGTACTACTTTCTCCTCTTTTATTTTTTTCTCATACCGTTTATGAGAAAAATTCTGGTTAGTAAATTTGTAAACATGATGTATATTACATGTATATACACAATATGCCTGATTTATCTAAAAATACTCAAATATCTCGAAAAATATGAATGATATAAAAAAATTTTCAGACAAAAATTATAGAGTATAAAAAAGAATATATGATCATGGTATTTGTTTGACCCTATAGTAATAGTCTTGGAAAACTTTGTAAAAGTCACATTTAAAATTTTAAATGTAAACATATATTTTTGATTACGCATTCTTTTAGCTAACATTGAAATGTTAAAACACTGTACACTTATGGTTTTTATATAAATCAATTTTTAAAAACTTTAAGAAATTGAAAAAAAACCGATTTTATGTGCGCATGTATGTATGTATGTATGTACAATTCAATTTTATGCATTGTCTTGTAGAAGACATTGCATTAGCATTGTCATAAAGCTTCGGTAACAACGATCTTATTGGGTTGACAACTAAGTCATTGCCGATTTCAAATAAGAGGGATCCATAAATCAAGTTTCTTGACATAACCAAGGGTTTTTAATTTTTTTTCAATGCATGTATGCGATACATTGAGCTTCTCTGCAATGTCTCGTGTTGTGCTGTGACGATCTGAATCGATAATGGTCTTGATATGGGTTTCATCCACTTCGACTGGACGGCCAGATCGTTGTGCATTTTTCAGTGAAAAATTACCAGAACGAAATCTTTCAAACCAATTTCGACACTGCCTTTCTTTTAAGGCTTCATCTTCATATACGGCACATAACTTCTTTTGTGCTTGCGATGCGTTCTTGCCTTTTCGGAAGTAATACAATAAAATGTGTCGGAAGTGCACGTCCTGTTTTTCCATTTTTAAATTGGGATAAAAACAAAATTAAAGAACTAATCGATATAATTTTTTTACTAATTAAAAGTAGAAGTCTACACAGTAAGAAAAAAATATAGGTTAGATGCTCTGACCACGTTAACAAAACAAAAGAAAGTATAGAGTGAATCTATCGACAAAAGCGGCAATGACTTAGTTGCCAACCCAATATATTATTCAAATATTTAATAAGATTTACAATAACATTTATTTACTTATTTTTGTTTTCTACTTTTCTTTCAATATACTGTCCAAAAAGTGTACATCATTCCATTTTTCTTAGGAATTTTCTTTCCACATTTTTTGATATTTGTAGTACTGTAATTTTTGTTTGTAATTCGTGGATATTATTTATAAGCATATTATAAACAATTTATTTTAAATATTCTGATTGAGCAACTTCTCCGCGGTATACATTGTGTAATATTAATTGTAATATACATTGTGTAATATTGTTGGATCCTTGCAAAATTTGGAAGCTCATATCTCAATGATAATTTATGCAAAAATCACAAATATAGTATTTTGGAAATGTCTTGATGTCAACTATAAGATTATGTAATCAAAAATGTAAGTTTCTGTTTAACATTTTAAAATGTCTGCTTAAAATTACTATAAGTCTCCCTCTTTATTCTACAAATTTCGTTTGAAACATTTTATCGTATCACTCCTACTTTTGAGAGACTTAGGTGTTCTCAGATACATATTTATTACTTTAGTATATAATTATTATTATACATATGTGTGTAGTGAAACATTTATTTAAAATATATTTTTTATATTAATATAATATAATATGATAAATGCGATGACTATTACATTGAAAAAATTTTTGTACCTACATAAATAACTTAATATATAGCTTCTAAGATAAAATTACATTTACAAATAATTTCTATTATTTAATAGAATTGAAATTATGTATTATTTAAAACGATTTTTAAAATATTTTGTGATCAATTACATTACTTCCATTTTTTAGGTAATGTGAGTAGAGGGTGGACCAACGTCGCAGGTAGCAGCCGGAAGTAACACGAATTCGTTATTTCCGATTTCCTCTGCACCAGGTACCGTTTGGCCAACTAGTACCGGATGGTTATATATGCCACTACCTGCTCCACCACCACCACCACCGCCGCCGCCAGCACTATCACTACCACCACCACCACCACCAACACCACCACCACCACCACCACCACCAGCACCACCACCACCACCACCAGCACCACCAGCACCACCACCACCACCACCAGCACCAGCACCAGCACCACCACCAGCACCAGCACCACCAGCACCACCAGCACCACCACCACCACCATCAACACATCCATCGCGCTTACACGCTCATTGCATCGCCCAAACTTGCACTATATGTTCTCTTAATTTTTAAAATAATGTTATAAAAAATAATATTGGAAAAAATTGTTTCATATTGTTTATTGCGTTTATTCACTTTTTCTACAATCTTTTTATAGCAGTATCTTTTATATTAAAAATCATGATCGATACTGGAAAAAATTATCTTTATATAATAATACATTAATATTTTCTTTCCTATCATCTCAATAATATTGTTATAGAACAAAATTCACAATGAATTGATTCAAATTTTATGACAAAATGATTCAAAATTCAAAAATTTAAATAAACTTCAGGTATAAAAACATTGAAATAGATATAGAAAAAGATATAAAAGGCAATTAGTAAGTAATAAGTAAAATTTATTTCTTCTTATTATATTATTATAAGCATATACTTAAAATAATATGAGACATAAAACTAAAAACTTTGGACAATTATAAATTGCTCTGCATTTTTTACTCAATATCATTTGCTTTGAAAAAAAAAAGAAAAATTTTCTAAATTGTTGTTGTAGTTAAACAAAGCATCATAGCTAAATGTATTGGTTTTTAATAAGGATATAGTGGCAAAATGTTCCTATATTACTATACAATGTATAGCTTTACAAATCAAACAAAGGATCAATAATCACTTTTGAAATTTATTTAGTTTGACAAAAGCTCAAGATTCAAACAAGTAAAACAAAATTATATTACTAATGTGTTTGTCAGCTGTGATTAAAAAATATATATTTCGGTTTACTCACATCAGTTTTAAAATTATATTATCTATAGAATCCTTTTTATATTATTTTATATTATTTTTAGAACTCCTTTTCATATATCTTTTTGATATAATAAAAATATTTTTTATTTAAAATATAGTACGATGTCATTTTGTTATGTTTCTTTTACATGCAATAAAGTTAGAGTAGAGATATTATAATGTTTATTAATACTTATAAAATAACATTTAAAACCTAATAACTCCAGTGCTTTATTTATAATATTTTTTGTATTATAATATTTTTAATATTCCTAATAAATTTTACATGAAATAGAAATTGTTTCACAAACTACGAGTGATATTTCACTATAAGTATATTACACGAATTATTTAAATATACTAATATAAAACATATGAAATGTATGCATATTTTAATATTGGAGTTTTAAAACATTCCACAAGTTACTCTAATTATAATATTTTTGTTTTCCTTAAAACGAATTATAATTTTCTATCTTTATCATGTAATTTTTAACTATTTTGTATACAAGATTTTATATCTTTTCAATATTCTCAAGTTTTATTATATATTTATAAAACTTTGTAATGTACAATTTTGGAAACATTATTAAATTATAATTGTGTTTTTAACATACTGCAGAAGTATAAATAGTAAATTCAATTTAATCATATGCATATCTACAAAACAATACAGTTATGGTGCTAATATTACAGATACAATATTTTATTCCAATAGTTAAGCTCAATTAGCATTTATTATTAGTGTAATTTTAAAACAGGGACAAATTTTTGTCAAATTTTCAAGTACATTAAGTACTTTTATCTTATATCGTATAAAATATGAAAGACATATAATAACAATATGTCTAATACAGATGTAAACAAAATATTTATACCATATAATATTAAGTATTCTTAGTATAAAAACGATTCTATATATTATTATGTATTAAATATTTATAAAAATACTATGTCTATGTTATATTCAATAATTTTAGGAACATTTTAGAAGCGAAATCGATTTTAAAATATATCTACAGGAATACAATTGTGTACAACTCTATCTACAGGTTACCATTAAGTCCTTCATATTTAAATTGTTAACATAAATAGAGTATCTCAATAATATAGTGCAAAACATAAATATGCAAGTTATAATTTTGAAATGGCAGAAGATAGAAAAATTTCATGAAACAAAGTTAAATAGTTTTAAATGGTGCATGATCTTCATCAAGTTAAAATTTCCTGAAAATTATTTTTTTAAATTTTTCTAAAAATTCTTTTCTTGAACTATACTTTTTTTCAACATCAATTACTGTATCTTTTTATTATCTATAAAAAATGTAAAGCATACTTTAGTCAAAAATTAATTGAACTAAATTGAAAAATATGTTAACTTTAATCTTACAAAACTTATCATATGATAAGAAAAAACATAACACAGTAATTTTGCATTTATATTTTCGTTTCCCTTATATAAAATAAATTTTAATTAATAATAAATTAAAGTTAAAATAGTTTTAAAATAATTTCAAAATTTTCGCTTGATCTAGTTACAATATTCAATCTTACATATGTACATACATATATAAAATGTACATGATTAAATAACATAATTTATAGCACACTCATTATGTTAAATAGACTGCGTAGTTTTATATATTTAGAAGAAATTTTAAAATACAAAATTGCGCAAAATACACATAATATAAGAAAAAAATACATAGAATATTCAAAGTATTGTGCTTTCTATACTATTTAGTAGATAAAACAATGTTCTATCGAGTATATTTTACTATTTTCTCAAAAATATAAATTTGCATAAAAATCTGCAGTTTAGTCATAACATACTCTAATCTTTTTAAGAGTTTTAGTAAATTAATTACATATTTTATATATTCTCTTGCATGAATAAACATTTTCAGTGTTTAAAGAAGATTCAGAAATATATTTACTACTTACTTTACTACTAACTTGATGTCATATCTTTATATAAAAATTAATATTGTTCATTTAGAAAATTCAATCAAAAATTACAACTTTACAAGTAATGTTTTGCATTGCATTATTAAGATATTCTTATATAAAATTAATATACTAAAATTTATAATCAAGATTATAGAATGAAAATCGATTCTGAATTATGTATTTCATATGATTTTATAAGATGTAACTGTTATTTGATTAATTATAATTTTTATTCAAAAACACATATAAACAAAAGAACAAATCAATTTAATGGTATTTAATTGCAAGTATAACTCAAAAAGAAGAAAAATTTTGAATTCGTATCTTACAAAATCAAACATACATACATGTAGTTTTATAATTTTGTAATAACTACAGACATTCTTTCTATCGTATAACAATATTCCTTTTATTAAAAGTTTTATAAAAGGTAACTCTGCATTTTTTAATTAGCAATTTTATCAAGAATTCATTTATCAAATAAAAATTAATGTTTAATTGTTAAAAAATATTAAAAATAGTAATGTTTAATAATATGTTTAGATATTTGATCAAAAAGAATTCTCATATTCAATAAAAATAAATTTAATATTACATATTAAAATATCAATAATACATAGAACGTAGTATTTGATTTAACGATACAATAATATATCTTTTTTGTAGTATGTATTACATTTCTGTTCAAACATGTTATGTAAAGAACAATTTTTTTGTGTTAAAAAAGTTGCACTGTTTGTAAATCACAATTTACATTTATTTTATATAAAAAAAAATTAAATTATTTAATAAAATATGTTTTTCAATAAAATGGAGACAAGATAAAATAAGGAGATAAAATAAAAAGGAATTCCTATGTTTGTTTTATTTATATATATATATATATATATATATATATATATATGTTTGCCTTAATATATATTATTCATAATATAATATACTTAATGTAATTATATATATAGTTAAATTTATTTTTTTCAAACTACATATTGAAAATTTAAAAACTAGAAAATACTACATTTGCAACTATTATATAACAAATATTTGATGCAAATTAATTTTTAATTCGATATTTCTTTTCTTCACTTGATATAAATTCATCAAATTAAATTTTTGAAATACTGAAACATACAGTATAATTAAATAAATGCTCAATATGTAATATGGTTCCTTATATACGAGAAGTTTGATAATCTATAAACAATTAATGGAAGAAAATTCTGTGCTCATAAATATATTAGTAAACTAATATGGTTTAGTGCTAAAGGAAAAACAAATCATGAATTTTTTCTTTATTTAAAAATAAATCAAATAGCTCTTATTTATAGTCTATTTTTAAGAATTTGTTTTTAGACGCTTGTACAATGTAACATATTACTTCTTTTTTATATCTTTAAGATTATATTTTTTAATAAGCATTACATATGAATTATAAAATTTCATATTTTTTATCAGTTTCAGATATTTGTTTCGAATATTCCAAGTGTTTGCAATTTATACTAAATTTTTCAAGTAATAAATAAATGTGTTAAATATGTACTATCTCTGGGAAAGTGCAATAAAACATAGGTAATGGTCAGTTAATACCTCCTTTTTGTTTTGATAAATTCTATGTAGGTGTATTTTATCTTAAACATGTTGAAAATTTCATTAATACAAGTTTTTCTTATACAAAATTGTAACGAATGTACAAGGAAACAAATAATAAAAATACATGTATACCTATCAATATTAGTATCAGTTAATTAAAATAATCTACTATATAAAATATAATTAAATAAAATTACTTGTATCTATCTTGTAACTATCGAAATATTAATATAGTATAAAAATAAAAAATCTAAAATATTTATTTTAATATTAAACAATTTATTATGAGCCAAATAGAATCACAAATGTACGTATTTTTTTACATAGTATGTAATTTATGAATCACTTATACATCATATTAAATAACTGAAAATCTGAATTTACAACTTAAAAATTAATACTACAATTACTCTTATAGTTAATTAATGTCCTTATATCTAGATGAACAAGTCAAATGCGCATTTTCCATTATGAGTATAGATAACAGTATAGATAACAATATTTTTATACACACTATTTTGCAAAACTTGTAAGTAACATGATTACTTGAACCTAGTTTTGTAACATATACTGTATTATACAGTCTGAAGATATTTCCTATAATTAAAAACACTATGAATTCTTTATGCACTCACATCAAGCATAGCCTTGATATTTCATAATCAAGAATTTGAAACCATACTTAAAATTTTATTCTTGAATTCAGTCGAACAATTTACATCTTATAACAGAAGAAATTATCTTGTACCTTGCTTGATTTTTTCTTGCTGCTCTTGCTGTTTCTTCAGTTGTTTTTCTCTCATTCGTTCTGCGTCTCTGAAACAAAAAAAAAAAAAAACAATTTTATATATTATAATATATATTGTTGGAAAAAATTTGAAAGCAATTATTTTAGAACCTGAATATTCTTACCATTTCAAAATCCTATTAAAGTGAAATTTATGTCATTTAACTTTTGACATAATTATTAACGATAATCTTTATAGTCTATTGATAAATATCAAATATCTAAAAAAAATGTATGAAAGTTTGAGTACATATAAAATACTGTTACCGTGCTTTCCGTTGTTCTAATGAAAGACCCTTATTGCTTTCCTGTTCAGCTGCAGATTTTCTAACAGTTTTTTTCATATTTTTGGCTCGTGCTAACTCTCGCTGATTTCCACCTACATCAAAAATATATACTCCCAGGTAAGTGAATATCCATTTATATGAACTTATCGGGGGACAAATAGTTTATATAATTGGAATTCATATAATAGGAGTCCACTGATTCTCCCCTCTACTAATAATTTTTCATCCATATAATAACAATTTAGGTTCAAATAAGTGGACTCAACCAGCAAGAGTTCATTTAATTAGATATTGACTAAAATTTGGTTCTATTGCATGGTAATAACAAATAATAAATATTATTCTAACCGAAATATTGAAAAAAAGACATTAAAAATAAATAATAATTGAAATATTAATATAGCCTATAATACAATATAATTACATTATAAATGAAATTTTATTCTATTCTAAGTAACAAAATTTAATTGTAAAAGTAAAAATTGCAAATTATTGGACAATATTAAATTATAGTAGAAACAAATTTCCATGAAGAGGAACAACGAAATACAAGACAACATTACAACCATAAATGTCAAGTTAAGAATTTTCCAGAAATGCGATTTTGAACTTTTAAAACGAAACTGCTGAGTGAAATGAAAAATGAGATTGTTAAGCCAATTGTTAACAAAATTATTTTGTTAACTTAGAATATTTTTTCAGTGGAAAATATTAAAACAATGAAAAAATACAAATCACATAATGCGTAAAAGTATGTAAATACACATAAGAACTGCTCTAGCATGAAGAAATAAAATTATACTCGTTAGAAATGATTTCCTATATATAAACAGAGAAACATAAACAATTGATTATAATTTACATCCAAGTATTGTTTTTTCAATCTTCGAATTATTCGCAAATGGCAGACGGGCAGCATATAGGTATGATTCCAAGTTCTCTTTGTTATTTTTATGTCCGTTTCGTACGTGACCATAAAAACAACAATGCAAGTTACTTACGGGTCATTCTTTCAGTTCTTGACCTCCAATAAGTAAGTACTTAAAAGCTTGGCCCCGATTAAATAACGCGAAAAGCACGTCCGCGCACCTTTTCTCTTTACGAGTCCTCTTTGACTAATTTCTAAACTAAAATAAATCTTGCGTCGCTTCGGTTGACGAATATCGATGTAAATGCCATCTATGTATAGGTCGGGCTGATTCTTTCTTGACATTTTACGAGCTGAAGAAAGTTATTATCATACACGTAAATATAGTTAAAATATGATAAAGTATGAAAAATAAAACTTCAAACACGAATAGCGTGATCGATAAATGCTAATATTTTTGCTAAGTAATAGTCAATGGTAAATAGTGCAATTTTGTAACCTCTGTTATCTTAGATTTTAGGTTCAAAATATACGATATCGTAATTGTTATGAAATAAAAATTGTAACTGAATTTCGTTTAATAATGATTTTATTTGAACCATATAAAATGTATAATAATTTTGTATATATTATTTTATATATTGTATAAGAAATCATTTTAATAGTATTTTAACAGCCAATAGTTATTAATTCTTATAAAATATAGCAAGACATCTTGTTTTTCAATAAATGTTAAAAATTTATTATATGATATTTCATATTCAGTACATATTTCTCAATACGTGTAAATACTAAATGTTTTGAATATAAAAATATCTGATTTTAAACTGTTTGAAGAGATTTATCATAGAAATGGAAAAAGTTAATTTTTTCTTATTTTAAATTTATAATTTGCCTATATCAGATCATTTGATAAATGTTTTATATTAATGCAATGCACAAGAAAGTATAATTAGTTAGTAATTTTGTGAGAATAATTATTTAATTATTATAATTAAATTAATTATTTTACATTAGATCCATAGGCTTTTCAGTCATCTATTCCTTGGTTGTTGATCAAATTTCTAGCTAATATATTTGGGTGATTTTATATTATTTTATATAATAGTGTATTTTTAGTGTATTTTCAGATGAATTCGTGGATGTATATATTTTATCTTATTTATTGTGCACGTAATATTAACATTGTCTAATGTTTTCAGAAAGATTAAGACTCTTAAGATTCTTAAAATGATACTAGCTGTACAAATAAGATCAATAAATATAGAATATATTGTTAATTACAAAATAAAACATGTAAGTATACAAAAATTATGTTTTAATATTTTAATAATGGAATTTAATAGTATATTTTTAAATTATAATATTATAATAATATTGTCAGTACAGTTTAATGTTAATATTTTAATTGTAGAAATTATGTAAATTCTTTTTTATAATGTACCTATATTTTGTGTATAATATGTTTTTGTATAAGAAAAACAAAATAGTATAGATACTGCATACTATAAGATATTATATTATATTATATATTATTAAACATTATTTATTTATAATTTCAATATAATTTAAATAAAATTTAAATATTATTATCAAGCATCACATATTCAGGAATTTACTCAGAAATCAGAAAATTTTTAATGTACTGATTATAGTTTTTTATTTTAATCTGTTCTGTAGTATTTATGTCTATTAATTTCTACCATGAAAGAAACAATAATAATTTAATTTAATTATTTATTTTCAGCTAAGCCTAGAAAATGGATTTTGATTAATGTAACATATATTTTAGTATTTTCCTTACGCCTATCATTTATCACTTTACACAAACGTATGTCCACTTCAATCAAACTCTTGTAATGCATATTTTCATTTTCATTTTTACTCATGTTATTTTTTTTTTCTCTTCTACCTTTTTTATTCCTTTATTTCTGCATCTTGTCTGTCCTTCTCACTATCTTATCTTTTCATGTGTAACTTTCTTCTATGTTCACTCTTTCTACTTCACTACATTACATTTTTCTAATAAATATTATATTAAACTTTTCTATCTTTTTTGTTCTAAAACCAATTCTTTTTCTTTATATTTCTACATCTTGTTTTCACCATCAATTTCTCACTTGCCTATTTCCTTTTTACAACTTGTATTGTAAGTTTGACAACTTGTTTTTTTCTATCCTATTATATTCTTTTTATAATTACGCTTTTCCATCTTTGCTTCTTAAAATCGTTATCATCTTATCATTCAGTCTTGTGAAAATACAAAGTGTGAAAAATCTCACATGGTGATGAATGATAGTTTTGGATGGACTACTGTGATGTTTAAGGACAAAATAAAATTGCGAGTTTCATGAGAAGTTGTTTATTTACAATTAGAGTGAATTGATTTTACATAACTTACAATGATTTTATGCTTTTTTCATGATGGCAATTCAGAATAGAGACATAATGACTGTGCTAAACATTGAGTTGAAGTCTGCAAGGATGGTGAATAATTTACTCTATTGGATAAATCTTAAAGAACATAGTTATTCTCAAACCAACGCAGGTATAAACAATATTCTGGAGGATTCTTTCATGTTCTTGTGAAAAGTCTGCGTGTCTCGAATAGTGACTGTAGCAAATAATAAGCTTAAAAATAAACTATATCATCCATATAAGTTATAGATGAGATGTGACACAAAAATGCTAAGTTCTGGTGACCAGATATGATGTGATACTTAAAGAAAAAATATACAAGAAAGTCAAATTATTAGCTTTCTAAGATTACTCTTGATTTCATATCTTCTTAAATATTTTTCTCTGTTCTATGTCTCTTCTTTTTTCTTGTGTCTTGTTCACTGACATCCTTCCTGTTATTTCTATCTTCATTTCAAATTTAATTATTTCATTCAAATTCAATCTGAGATCATAACACTTCTAAGTCGGTGGAGATTTATAAAAAAGGGGAAATTCTTGAAAAATGTTCTTAAAACGTTCATTAACTCTTGCATGGTTTTTATTAATAACATATTTACATTTCATAGTTAAACAACATATTATACATAAAATTTTTTCGTTTAAAATCTTGAAGGAAATAAAGTTTAAATATGTCAAAAATTGATCTGTTATACGTGTATCTATTTGATAATTTTCCAAATTTAATTCTTTTAGGAACAAAACATTTTATGAAAGAAGTTCATTTCACATTTTCGATTTATTTTCACATATAAAATAACCTTCTGTTAATTATTAATTTCTGTTTAATTCAGAATTAGACAAATTCAAGTGTACTTGAATGAATATGAATATTTAATTTTCATTTTCTCAAAAACTAAACTTCGAAAGGAAAAATTTTATTCTATATTTTTTCTACATCTTTATTCTATATCTTTTCATGAGGAATTATCGCTGTGTATATTGACAATTATATTTTTTTTTGCAATAATGCATGTGTATCACTGTTCTAATTTTTTCTGTGCACTGTATTCATATGTTGCATTAATTACGATTTCTTTTCATACTTAATTTTTAAGAATAAAAAAATAAAACGTATGTTAGATTAACATTATTTCTTTTTAAATTGGAAAAAGTAATAAAAAAGTATCAACCTCTTTATCGCACACTTGTGATTATTAATAAAATTATCAACAGTGATGATAGATTCATCATTTACTCCAGCAGGTCCAATTATTTATCACTGTTCTCTTTGTAGTTTCTACTTTAAGCATCATTTTTATAATTATATGATTCTTTTACAAAATTATAACAGTAAAATATTTAGTATCCAAATATTTTACTGTTATAATATATAAATTAATGGAAGTCACTGTATGTTTTCACGGAATATTCACAGAATATACATTATATTTATACGTTTATAAACTTCTTATATAGTTTATAAGTGACGTTTATAAACGTCACTTGTGAGAAATATGCAAAACATACAAAATAAATAATATATTTTTAATATTTATAAATATTTTATCCAAGTCTCACATTTTTATTTTGCTTTTGTAAAAATATACTTTTACATAAATAATGTCTAATAATTACTTTTCTATGAACCATGAAAAAATTTAATTAAAGCCATAGAGAACTTCAATTGAAAATTCTTCATTAAAATATGTGTTTTTGTCTCACTATCATTCATACAATCAAAATACTCTTAAAAAGTTTTTTAAAAACAAATAAAATAATTATATTTTTTGTAAACATAAATTCAAAAATATTATTTTTGCATGATTTCGTTTACTATTACTAAATATATTTGTTTCAAATATTATTGTTAATAATAGTTCAACGTTCAATTAATTTTTTTTATTACGTGTAATTGTTTTGTCTTACTAAATAATGTGTATACAAACATGATCGTCAATGATAATGTTGATAATAATGATAATAAAAAATGTTTATTTTACCATAACAATGATAAAAATGATAGAGCACAATATTACATATTCAACATTCCGTTTTAGTTCCGCTGTTTTTGAAGGATGTGATGCTTTCACATTACAATATTTTATTTAAGTATTTGATATATAAAAAAACCATAAGAAATTAAAAGAAATTCTGTAAAATACAATATATTTATTTTTATTTGTATTTTTTAATTTAAATTTCTATTCTATTATTATCTTTTTTATCTTAAATTTTTTTCTATTTAAATTTCCTAGATATTCTATAGTAGGTATCATTTCTTCATAATTGATATTAAGATTTACTATTTACGGAATATTCATGAAAGTGCAAACGTAGTCTATTAAATGTAATGATATGTAAAATACATTTTACCTTATTATAAATGTCGAAAGATCAAGACCTCTATTTTTTGTTAAACCTAACCTAAACCGTAACTATAACGTACTGATTAACATAACTGTCATAAATATCATAAACATAATAAAGATAACAACATTTGAACTTTCACATATATAAAAAAAATTATCAATATTAACTCAGATTTTAACAAATAATGTCCTATCAATAATATATATATATATATATGTATATATATACATACATAGAATTAGAGGATGGAGTCATGAAATCAAACATCACAACTACCGACGACTAAAACAAAATTTTCATCGGAGAAATTAAAGTAAAAAGAACAAAAAAGCTTTAAAATACAATAAAGTATACAAACTTTTATATACTTTACAAAAAATTATTTAGATTTCTAAAAATACACTATTTTACATCTATAAAATTTTTAACAAAAATTGTAAATTAGTCATTTTGACCACTTTGATAGTTTTAGCATTAATAATGCTGTAATTGCAGCTTTTTCATCAAGCAATGTTCTTTATGACAAGGAGATAATCATTAATATACTAAATGAGATATTACCGAACAAATATGATAATACATGTATCATGAAACTTGAAAGTTGAAAACTTGTTAAACTTGAAACTCTTCACTGATCCAGATTAATCAGAATCAGTCTTCCCTCTTCTATCTCCGTCTATCGATATTTTAAAGCATAAGAATAATTATCCCATCCCTTGAATTACATGATACCTTTTTTGGACAAATTTCTTTTTATATGATAATTATTCTTCTATTTGCGCAATACTTTTTATACGCAGTATCATATTACGCGGTCAGAAAATAAATATTTTATAATCTTTAATTGAATTTATACATATCACAATGTCTTACTAATCATTTAATTGCGTGAAGTTATCTGTAACAAAATATTTAATTCGGAAATATAAACGCCAGAATCAGTTTTAAACAACCGGCCTACGATAACCTTTTTGAAAGGGATTAATAATGCAACACATAATAAGTACTCAACATAAGTATCAAGCTGCTTATATTTACATATTACAATTTTCAACCAAGAAACGAATGTTCAATAAATACTAAGGGAGAAGAAATCTATGTGTTTGACAATTAAAATTTTAAAACGACTTGAAAATGGAGAAGGCATTGATCTAAATTGCAGACAATACCAGCAGACTTTATGCAATTTTCATCCGCGTAAAAAAGATCTACGTGAGACGGACAATCCGCGTAATTGAAAGAATGAATGTATAAGGATCCGATTAGATTGCGATTACAGCTACAGAATCTCAAAAATCAATTTCGTTTAACCAACGATCCATTCACTATTTGTTATCGTAACGGAGTGCCAAGATCAGATGGAGACTTACTGGCTCGCCAACTTCTTTTCCGGATTTATTACCAAAACACACATAAGGAGAACTCCATACCAAACATAAGGAGAACTCCATACCAAACTTATCGATCTATTTATGTATATCTCTATCTCTGTTTTTCCTCGCCTACTATGTTATTGTTTTGAAACATGGTTAGATGCCATCAGTGCTTCAAGCGCACAGATTTAATTACAATTACGAACCTGTACTTCAACATTTAAACATATTCACTTTGGAGAAACGGAAAATGATAGCAGAAATTCTCTTTTTATTCAGAATTATAAACAACTTTATAGATTCTCCTTCAGCTCGTGGACTTCGCTTTTTACGTTGTACTCTTGTATTTGGGATTAAATTTTTCTTTAGTGACATTGGTTAGATGTATGGATACGGTTGCCAGAATTTGTTTCTTATCAACTGGAATTTCAGATCAAAATGACTTGTTATACGGTTCTAATTGTAAAAGTCTGTGTGTGAATATCTTATGACTTAAGCTTGATCATTTTTTTACTTTCAAGTTTCTATATTACGTTTTATTTGCTTCTGTCCCACTTGTTATTTTTGTTATACTTTTTATTTTTTATTTTTCTTTTTTTATACTGAGTAATTTATTTCTTCTATACATCCATTATACGTATTTTTATTAGCAGCAGTTTCTGTATTTACTTTATAGGATAATTACTCGTTAATCACTAAATAAATAAATAAATATTTGATTACTTAATCTTGTTATGGTTTTCGGATCTTTTTTATTTGATTACTTGGTTATTTACTATTACTTGGTTACTTACTAATTACTTAATTATTACTTGATTATTTGGTTACTATTTCTTTAAGAAGTTCAGATTTTCCAAGAAACATGTATTGAAATTATTCAAAATGTTTATTTCTTAACATCCTTTAAGAAATATAAAGTTCTTGAAGAAATAAGAACATTATTGGACGAAAGAAACTCGAAAACCGTAGCAAGATTAAATATGAATATTTATATTTTCTTCGCTTTTGAATATTGATTTTTTTTAGAAAGGAAATATTTTCTTTATTATAAGTCTTTTACGATCGGTTGTCTCATGTCATGCGTGATTAATCTAACTAAAAATATTTTCGTCTTCTCGCATGTAAAAAAAAAATCCTTCTTTACAAAGAAGTAAATATGTATAATAGTAAAAATTAGAAATATGTAATAGAAATATGTATAATAGTAAAAATTAGAAATATGTAATAGAAATATGTATAATAGTAAAAATTAGAAATATGTAATAGAAATATGTATAATAGTAAAAATTAGAAATATGTAATAGAAATATGTATAATAGTAAAAATTAGAAATATGTAATAGAAATATGTATAATAGTAAAAATTAGAAATATGTAATAGAAATATGTATAATAGTAAAAATTTCTTTTGCTCGATGCTTCTTAAATGAAATTAATTTTTTATCATATTCTTTGTTTACAATACCCATAATATATAAACTCATAAATAAAATTACTTTATAAATTATGCGCAATAATAAAAAATCATTAATTAATGATTCATATACATTTTTTAATTTCCCCTATAAGGAAAAATTATTGGAGTTACAAATTTTGTCCATGACTTTTCTTTTAGTTTTTGATTTTTTCACCATAGTTATATTGTATAACAGATATATATATATAATTACATACAATATATAATTACATATATATATATATATATGATTGAGATTTATATATGAATATTTTATATATTTTATAATTTTACAATACTTACAATACTTTTTTCTTTACACAGTTTTGATATTGACGACTATTTATATTTGATTTTTAATTTGATTTTTAATTTTTATATAACTTTACATGATTATTCGCTATAAAATTTGTATGATATCTTAATATCGAACAAAATTTAATATTTATACTTGAATTAATGATAATCTGTATACTTAAATACTTTTACTCACTTCTATGAGATATTTTTACATTAAATATAATTGTAGATAATAATTCCAAAACACTAGGGAACGATTTTTCTTTCTCTAATCGACTTTAAAATTATGCAAATGACGCACGTTCAAATATTTTTAGCAATAGTATATAACTGTGAAAAAGAGACTATACTATAGTAACTGTCGTACAGTAGAACTCCATTTATATGAACTCTATTTGAATCAAATTTTGATCAATGATCAAATAAACCTTCACGTTTATTTAACGTGAACTTCTAATGTATATATGTATGATTAAAAAACATTGATAGTAGAGAAAATCAATAGGTTCCTATATACATATATTGCGTTAATTCGTTAATTATTGCGTCTATTATAGAAAAAAATGTTTCAAGTAAAACTGTTTAAAGAGGACCATCTTTAACAGTCACAAATAAATATTGTCTAAATGGACGTGCTTCTGAGATTTCAAGGCGATCTTTGTTTTTTTTTATATGATATTACATATCCTAAATTTTTTTTCAGATGGACATGTAGCCTGTTCCATGGCGAATTCATCGATTTATCATATACGAAACATCCTGAAATATTGGAGAGGTGCAACTATCTTTTAGAGGTAGAGTAAATTAGTGCATTGACGCTCGAGTCACCACTTCGAATATGAAAGATAAGATTTCTTCAACACAGGTAACTTTTGAAAGACAGTAAACGATCTTAAATAGTGTTGAAATACCAATATATGTTACGCTGTCATGAAACAAGCTACATGTCCATCAGAAGAAAAATACATCGTTTTATTTAAAAAAACGAAGATCATCTTGAAAACTAGAAAATATGTTCACCTAGACAAGATTTGTGACCACCAAAAGATGTCTCTCTTGAAAAAGCAAGTTTGAAACATTTTTTTTCTATAACGAATAGTTTAAGAGATAATTATGTTTCAAATTGGATATTCTATATATATATAATACAAGATAATAACAGATAAATCATAACAGATAATCATAAAACTTCATACAAAGAAACAATTAAATAAAATTTATTGTATTATGTATTTATTTATTTTTTCCAATATGCATTTAAAAGATTAAATCTTATATTTTTCAGATTTATAAAAATATCAAAATAGTTAATTTTAATTGGTATTATTAAATTTTCAACTACTATATTTTTGGTGACTATAAAATTTGAAAAAATTTAGTAGAATTAGTTTATAAGATATAATTAAAATTTAATAATTGGAATTATATTAGAAATTTTTTGAATTCTGGACTTACTTAAAAAGCAATTAAAATATATAAATATTTTTATAAGTCTCAATTCTTAAAAATGAAAAAAAATGCTAATACGATTAAAATTTACGAAGATTTTTCTAATTGTAAGAGAAAAATATATATGCTATATGTTTAATTTACAAAAAATTAATATTCGAATTTGTTCATGTGTCTACATAGATTTATATGAAATATAAAAATAGTAAATGTATATAAATAGTAAATGTATATAAAAGATTAATAAAAACTTCTATGATATTACATCAAACAAATTTATTAATTTTAATTTTAAAAATAATTTTTTTGTTTCTGTCAAAGGACGACTGCCAATGAAAAGGTACATGCTAACATTTTTCAAACATTTTTTTTGTAGATTATATGTTATAGGATCTAAAGTTTCATTAAGCATTTAAGTGCAATAGTTTTTGATATACATAAACTCACCGCAGATGTATATATAAAAATACAATATTGACCAGGCATTTATTTCACAATTTTTGCAAATTATTGATATCTTTCGCAATCTATCAATTTTGCGATTACATATTTGGAAAGTAATTATAGGTAATTTTTAAAGATAGTCATAGTACTTTTTTATTAATGCATATCACTCGTCGTTATAATTATTACTAACAATCAATATTTTTATACTTATTATTCATAACAAAAAGTAAAGAAGTAGAGAAAATTAAAAGAAACCACTGAAAAATAAGTTGTATTAAAATTACAACTAATTATCTTATATTATATATCTTTAATTAATTTGAAGTAAAAACGCAAGAAAGACAAGGAAAAACGCAAGGGTAATATTCTTATGTTCATACTGTTTTTGTCTCTCATGCATAGATTTTATAAAACTAAAATTAAAAACTAAATAATTTCTGGACACAAAGAGATTAATATTTTTTTATAGAAAATAAAAAATGCATCATTACTATACAAATAATATTTAACTATTTTAAAGGTAAGTTAAGATATATATTTCTCTTATCTTAATGTCATTTTCAAAAATCATATGACTTTACAGTCAAAATTTAGGTTGATTTTTAAGATTTTCTAAATGTAGTGTAAATTGTAACTTTGTAATTTTGTAAGTTGCAACATTTATATGAAATTTAATTCGTAAATTAATATTAATGTACAGTAAAACATAATTCGCATTTATAATGCTGATAATAATAATTTTTGTTGAGAAAATTAAATATATATAAAAATTTGCAAATGTTGTTATTTTACAATTTCTAAATTATTTAAGATATATTTTTTGTTTTCACACTTTGTGGATGATGAAAATTTGATGATCTAATAATTAATAATTAATTGTAATATTAAGTTGTACAAAATAATAAGTAATGTAAATTGTACAAAATATTAAATTGTGTATGATAGAACGATTCTGTTCTTAAATACATATTAATTAAATATATATTAAGTTCCTATTACTAGTCATTAGAAATAAAAATGTTTATTGCACATGATTCAGAATTATATGTATAAAATATGAAATGAAATATATAAAATCATAAATTTATATAGAAAATAAAAATATATAAAATCATGATTTTATAATATACAACATAAAAATCTATAAAATTATGATTTTAAACAAATTTTTTTATCTTACTGCAGTTTGTAAAATTAATTTTTTTTTAAAAGATTTAAAAATTTCAAAAAATTTTATAGTGAAAACGAGATGCACAATTGGCAAATTTCTACTGTTTCTATATACAAAAATAAGATAACATTTTATAAAATAATATAACAACTATGTAATAATTTTTAACATATTATTTAATTGTATATTGATGAATTTTAAATTGATGAATTTATATTAATTAAGGTTGAACTTTTTATGTAAAAGTATATAATTTGTATATTAAATTATTTATAAATCCTTAAATTAAATTATTACGTTATTATAAATCCAAAGTTTAAAATACTAAATTATTTATCAATCCTAATATTTAGTACTTGAAATTAACAAAATAAGTTGCTTGATTGTAATTTAAAAGTTTTATCTCATTAATATGTATATCGGTATTTAAAAACATATATCAAACATTTTCTCAAAAATTGTCATAGATAAATTGTATCAAAAGAATTAATTATAATTACATACTACGCACGCATGCACAGATATATACATGCGATATACATATTTATATCATGAGTCTCTCGTTCACTTTAAGGGAACGTTTGTTTGATAATATAGTTCTTATAGAAATGAAAGCTAAATATTACTGATTTAATTAAATATTTAAAAACTTTTCAGAATTTATTATGGTTTTGATAAATATTTATAAAAAAGGACTATTCTGCCATTTCAATAATTTTTAAACTTAATTAATTAAATTTATTGTTGTAAAAGTTCGTTTTAGTCGACGTTGTTTATTAAAAAAATGCAAAATTTTCAAGACACTATTTGCATTTAATAGTGTTTATCTACTTAATCAAATTTTATAGTTCTGTTTTACTAGCATGTAAAAGCTAATGAAACTTTAAGAACTTTTTTTCAAGAAACCGGGCTATTTACGATTTTATTTGGTCCTCGCAATACATAGAATACAATGCAAACATAAAAAATTTGATTTTGAAGTTCCCTTTTGAATTCTCCCTCTCGAAAAAGATTTAAAATATTCAAATTTAATTTTAATTTAGTCAGAATTTATTCAGAAATAGATTTAGACTTATTTTTGATGAAATTAAAATTGGAATAGATCAGATCCTTTTCGAGGTGAAAATGCAGAAAATTTTCCATTCTCGCTTTTATTTTATTAAAAATAAATTTATTTTATTTTATTAAATAAGTTATGATACAGTTGTGATATACATAACTATTTCTCTAATACAAACGTACCAATACTTATTTGGAGCAAAAATACAAATTAATTAAGTAAATAAATATCTTTTACTAAATTAACTATACTTTTATTAAATAAGTAAATAAATATCTTTTACTAATTAACTTTATAATAAACAACGTTCGCCAATTAAAACCTTCATGACACTATTCAGGTTGATAATGTTGATAACATATTAAAAAAATTATGAAAGTCGGAGGATGGATTCTTTTTATAAAATAATTTTATATATGTATAATTATATATTTTTTATTTTATATATATATATAATTTTAATTTTATAAATATTTATAATGTAACTTCTTCGAGATACTTTGAGTCCTAATATTGAATAATATTAAAAGTATTAGAATGATGTGATGTTCTTAATAAAGACGATATTCATAAGATGTTTTTCTTTTCTTATTTTAGTTTAGATATATTCCATGAAGTACGAATTATAAACGGATATTGTGAATACATCAAACGTCGAGATGCAACCATTGACAAATTGATCCATCAAAGATACCCCGAACACGATATATTGGCAATGCAGACAGATTTTAATTTTTCTTTGATTCTGTCATAGAAACAAGCCAATCTGAATATAAAGATTTATGTCTAAAAAAAACAATTATTTTAAATTAGGCCCTTCATAAAAATTTTGCATAAAATTCTGACATCTAGTTGACTAAGTTGCAATCTATACTAGATTACAATCTACATACACCAATAAATTTCTTTAGAAAATAACAATAACAATAATAAAATATTATTTAGAAATTAAAATCATTGCTATTTTTTATTATTTATCGAATTCATTGTTTACAAAAAATATTGGTATTGTATTTATTGTAGAATTTATTTACTAATTAATTGCATCCAAATATATCGAATTTTATATCATTTAATAATATTTTAAATATAAATATAAATTTAAAATATATATTACATTTTATTTTTACAGTAACAAAATTTTTATAATCAAAGTATTAAATAATACAAAATTTAAATTCAATTAATTAACAAATACATACATACATACTTTAGTAAATAATTACAATTAATACATTATTATTAATATTTTATTCATTTGAATATTTTTATAGCCTCATTTATATACTGTAATTTATATATTTCGATATTCATAACATTTATATATATAAATATTATTTTTTTATTTTGTTGATATACAGATATAGAAAATAAATGAAATTAATTTATTATACACGTTATTTACTATTATTATTATTTTATTGCAGTTGTATAATAATGATAGTAAAAAAAATCAAACAAGAAAATGTACAAAAAAACAAGAAAAAGAGGAATGACAAAGGAGGAAGAGAAAGGCAATATGATTTATAGTGTTCCACAAAGAGTGAGGAGTAAAGAGAAACGCAGAGGAAAGGAAACGAGCTATTGCGCCATCAGGAAGTGGCTCACCACTTACACAAGTGCAGTTAACCATACTTCACATAGAGGTTTGTTCTCATTCTACGACAGGCAGACAAACTTAACGCATTGAAATAAAGATAGAATATAGATAGCGGTCAAGACTGATGTGATGAGAAGGATAGAAAATCATAGAAGTAGTAATTTTACTCTGCACATCACATACAAGTATTCAAACAATAATTTATAATTTCAACTTGACAAAAGTATACAAGTTAGTGATGAATTAATAATTATAATCTATACTTAGTATTTTTTATAGAATTAGCAGATTAAAAATTTACATTACCTATTAATTAAAAACATAGTAATAACATGTACTATTCAAATATTAACTATTATATTTACATAATTGTGTGTACTATTGAAATATTAATATTAGAAATTTGATTTATAATTCAGGAATTAATGAGTCTAAAAATAAAGCTTTAGATATATAAGTTTTGATAATTTAAACACTTAGCTAGCTTTTAAAAACTGATTTAATTTTACTATAACATTTATTATGCGTAGCTGTGAAGATTATAAAAAATAAAATCATTGCAGTCCGATTTATCTACAGTTTTTTAATTAAAATATCTTATCTAGAATAAACAAGTATTCGGCTACTTTTGAACGATAGTATATACAATGAATATTGACCATCAACTTTATAAATATGGTCTTTTTATCCCTTAAAACTTAAATATGTAATTTCATACTTTAATATGAAATGTCCTCTAATATTTATACAGTTTATTAATATTCTCTTTCATTATGCTTTAATATAAAGTAGTGTAGAAAATTTAGATGTATAATATTTCCATTGACATTTGAGTTCGATTTCACGAATTTTTAATTTCTATAATAGCTGTGTATATACACGGACAGACACATGTATATTTGATTGGTCGATTGATTTACTTGTTATCACTCAGAAAAAATGAGAAATTATAAAATATTTGTAAAACATATCTAAATTTTGAAATTAAAAAAAATCAACTTATTTTACAGGTAATAAATTACTTTTTTCTGACAACAAGATAAAGATGATTCTAAATGTAACAAATAATATTAAACATTTTGTTTAGAAACAACTGAATTTATAATTTTTTATGGTATTATTAGATTTCTTGAAGTTGTTTTCAATATTATTATAACAAAAATGCAAATTTAAATATTTCTTATAGTTTAGAAATATAATATATCATACAAATATATTATAAATATACATATAAATAATAAAGATAATTGGTAAAATATAAATAAATGTAATATTTTAAAATATTAACAATATTACTTATTTTCTAACTTTACAATTATAGTTTTTATAGCGAAAAAATATTTTTTTAGATTGATACTTCGAACAATTTTTTCATTTTTTTTTTAAATTAATGAGTAACAAAATTATACATAAACATTTATCACATATTTCTACAAACTTCTATTCTATTTTACACATGTTAACTACAAATTTTCAATGTACATGTTATTTAAGGTTGGGCGCGTGTGTAATTTAGTACGACCCTGTTTAAAATCCATTCACAGAATGAACGTACCACCTTGTATTCTGTTCATGTACTCAGTAGTGTCATGGAGGTATCATGGCCGAAGGGACGCGCCTAGTTCGCGTTGAAGAAAGGTTAAAGATTAAAATCGGTACGAAAGCTTGTTAAGAACATCGTTTACTAAGAATGTGAAGTTCCCAAGAGCTGTACGATGCATTGATATTACAATAATATACCGTTACTTCAAAAAAGTTCGAGGTGCTATTACACGCGTGCTACTTGTTTGGGGCTCGGGTTTGTACCGAGTTCGATTTCTTTCGATTATTTAATTTTATGTTCGAATGAAAGATGCTATTTTAAAAATCATTTTATTATTTCGTATACGAACTTGTCAGATCCGTTGTACGGTCGTATAGTAGTGGTATTTCTGCTAAATTTTAGTGATCACCACACGTAAGCGTACATTTTCGACTCCCACGCATCGTTGTCCCTGCGCAAATATATGCTTCTTAGTTAGCTATTACTAAAAAGAACTGATTATATTTATTATCATCGAAGATTTTTTTTTGTAACATAAAGATATTAATTTAATTCGTCGCACATGATGAGCGAATTTCTTTCTTTATTTCAATACAAAATGTGTCGAGAATTATTTAGTTTAGTTTACGATACAGTTCTATACACGTTCGTATCACAGTAAACAATAATGTCTTATTTATTGTATCTGTTATATCTTACAAGAAAAAAATAACTTTATTACGTAAAAATGATATTCTTTATATATATTTTCTCCATATTTTCTTAACTTATTATTAATTATTTTTTTTTTTAAATTATATACATTTCCTGATATACAGTATTTTTATTGCAATATATTACTTAAATAGGATTGTTTGATTTTTATATACATATAATGAAATAAATAAATAAATTATAATTAGATTATTATAATTAGACAAGGTTAATATTATTAATTTATTATTTGAATTTATTTTTATAAGTTTTATCATAATTCCCTAATGTATTAATCAATTGTTACTAATATTGAAAATGTTTTGAACTATTAAATTCTTGTTAGAATAAGCTCTTTGTAAAGAATAATTTTTTGAATGTTACAGTAGTTTATATTTTTTATTTTTATGAGAATACAAAATTGTATTTAATTCGCAAGTGAAAAATTAGTTTGTATCAAATAAACATTTAATTTATAGAGATATTTATTTTATTATATTTAGGTGAAGTGAAAAATTTACAAAGCAGAAGCCATGGATCTCCTGGTGCAAGAGATGTTTATTGTGTATTATCTCTTGATCAAGAAGAAATATTTAGAACAACAACAATGGAAAGAACTCTCAAGTAAATTTTATTTCTATATTTGTTTAAAACTGACTTATTAAATTCTTCCAAAAATATCTACATAAAGTGTTCGTATTTTAATATAGTCCGTTTTTTGGAGAAGAATTTCAATTTGAAGTACCTAGAAAATTTCGTTATCTTGGCATTTATGTTTACGACCGTGATAGACATTTAAAGCAAGATAAAATTTTGGGTAAGGTAGCAATAAAAAGAGAAGATTTAGCAGCATATCATAATAAGGAACATTGGTTCCCTTTGAGACTAGTTGATGCTGATTCTGAAGTGCAAGGAAAAGCACATCTGGAACTTGCTCTTCAATCTCAAATTGGATACAGTCAACCTAAGCTTACAATAAGGTAATTTAATTCAATAAATAATTAAGAAACAAGTATTGTTAAATACTATTACATTGAGTATAGAATTATGATGTATATGTCTGCATAGAGTTTTGTTTCATGTGTAATATTGTTGTCCAATGTTTGAAACAGAATAAGTTACTCTATAATTATTTATCAAGATAAACCGAAGATTCTTAGTTATCAAGATAAATGCAAGACAAAATATAATTATTTATTAAGATAAATTGAAAATTTTTCATTTTTAATGATAGTAATCATAATGTTTTTTTTTGTAGGATAATAGAATGTAGCGAATTAACTGTCAAAAACAGTAGTTGTGATCCTTTTGCAACTGTTACAGTTAACTATAGTAATGGTAAACAAATATTAAAACGCACAAAAATTAAAAAGAAAACTGTATCTCCATATTTTAATGAAACATTTGTTTTTGAGGTAAAATTAGCTAATTCATAAATATATTCATGTATTTTATTATACTAATTATATTTTAGCTGCATAAAATTTTTATTTTCATTTGAACAATTATAGTTTGTTTTAAATTTTACTTATAGCCAGAAATTATGGAATCCAAAGAGAAGGATATTTCACATTATCCTCTTGAACGTGGTGAAATCGGTGAAATAGTTGTAGGCTTATGGCATGCATCTTCCGGTATGGGAGAACAACCAGCTTTTCTTGGTGAAGTTAGAGTTACTTTAAAAGGCTTGCAAAAACAACCAACTAACACAACAACTGCATGGTAATTTTTATATTTAATTTCAAAATGATTTTTATTAGTAATATTTGTATATTTTTCAAATTCAAAAATTTTATAATACGATTGTAAAAAGTTATTGCAATTATAAAATTTTCATTTTTTATTATTATCAGGTACTTTTTGCAACCTCGACAAGTAAAAAATCGTCCAAATAAAATTTCAAATAGTTCTACATCACCTGGTGCACTTCCAGGCTTGGGATCTTTGCGATTAAAGATACATTATACAGCGGATCATGTTTTTCCATCAGCAATGTATGATAGATTAAGGAATTTATTATTACAAAGTGTCAATATTCAACCAATAACATCTTCTGCTGTTTATATTTTGGGAGAAATTGTGGCAAGTAAAATGGAAGCTGCTCAACCATTAGTTAGGATATTAGTACACTATGGACAATTGGTTTCTGTAATGAGAGTTTTAGCTAGTCATGAAATTTCTAAATTAACGTAAGTAAATAAGTGCAGTCTTAATTTTAATAAACTATATAATCATTTAGTATAATATATACAAAGTGTTGATCATAATAATTTGATAACAGATAATCTGAAAAAATAATATTATGAACAAACATTAGTAAATTCTTCATTGGTAATAAAATATTAATAATACAAATTTTTAAAATATTTTTATTTTAATAAAAAATTAAAAACTAGTTTAGCAATAATTAAAAATTAATTTAGATAAAGTTCTTTTTGTTAAACGAAATCCATTCTGAGTAGCACTGATTAGCTCTTTTTCTGGACTTGTTGCATTGAATATTTATAATTAATCAGAGATATTTAAAATAAAATGTTTGTGTAAATACTTATTAACTTGAAAAATGTAAATAATATGATACTTATTAACTTGAAAAATGTAAATGATATGATACTTATTAACTTGAAAAATATAAATAATATAATACTTATTAACTTGAAAAATGTAAATAATATAATACTTATTAAATTGAAAAATGTTGAGATAAAATGTGCATATAAAACTATAAATTTAAATATAATTGTAACTCTTTGTTGAAAATGAATTGTTTTGGCAAATTTTTAATTTTATTTATTCCAAGTAAATTATTTAAAATTGAAAATTAAAATATATTTTTAAAACTGTTAATTGTATCAAAAAATATTTCAAAGGAGATATTTTTCTATTTTAAGAATATAGTAATTTAATTAATTAATTAAAAAGTAGTGAGCGAATTAAGAATATGTAAAGGATAGGACCCTGTATATTATATGCATACTATAAAAATACCACATATTATTTACATATATAATATAATTTATAATTTTTATTGAAGTGATCCAACAACAATATTTCGTGGTAATACATTAGTAAGTAAAATGATGGATGAAGGTATGAGATTAGCAGGCCTTCATTATTTACACAGTACGCTTAGACCAGCAATGGAACAAGTTTTTCTGGAGAAAAAACCATGTGAAATAGATCCAACAAGAGTAAAGGATGCAAATACAATTCAAACCAACTTGACAAATTTAAAGGTAAGTAAAAAAATTATTATATAATAATAATTCTATTAATATAATATAATAAATAACAAATTTTGCGTATAATGTTATTATGTTGAATAATATTAATTACAATATTTTATAATTTAATAGGAATACGTTCAGAGGGTATTTAGTGCTATTACTACATCTGGTATACGGTGTCCACCGTTAATGTGTGAAATGTTTTGGTGTTTAAGAGAACTAGCAGCAACACATTTTCCAAAAAATAAGGAAGTAAGATATTCAGTCATCAGTGGATTTATTTTTTTACGATTTTTTGCACCTGCAATATTGGGTCCAAGATTATTTGATATTACTACTGAGCAAATTGTAAGACTGTCATTGAAAAAAAGAACAATTGGTGATTTCTAGTGAAATTGAGATATATTATTATTATTTATTTCAGGACTTCCAAACTAATAGAACATTAACATTAATTTCTAAAACAATTCAGAGTTTGGGAAATTTAGTAAGTTGTAGAGGTGGAGCTGGTAGTGTTTGTAAAGAAGAATATATGGAATGCGTATACAGGTACATTAAAAATAAGTACATTTCATAATTTGATTTGTAAATAAATTTTTATTATTTAAATATTGCTCCTTTAGGGAATTTTATACAGAAAAGCATATACAAGCGGTTAAGCAATTTTTAGAATTGATATCGACCAGCAGTAATAGCGGTATTGCAAAACAACGAACAAGTACTCAACAAGAACAACCAATCGTATTGAAAGAAGGGTATGTATAATGATTATATTAACATACTATATTAATATACTTTTATTATAGCTGTTACTTGTTTAGTTATTTTATATTTAAAAAATAAATATTTTGGATTCGATACAGATGAGTAAATTTTCTTGCGGGATTATTTTCCATACATTTCAATAATGCACTGAATTATACAAGAAAATAAATAAGCAGAATTGTGACAAATGAAAATTAATTGTTTTAATTCTTTTCTTTTTCATGTTATTAGAATATTTGTGAATATTATAACATTCAAGTGAAAAAATAAAGTCGCACAAATTAAGTTACTCATCTGCATTGAGTTTTAAATGATGCAACAATTAAAAATTTTTAAATATATCGTTTATATATTACTTCCTTATCTATTCATTAAATATTTATTTTAACAAACCAAATTAAATAATAATACTTTTTTAATGATAAACATAATTGTTGCTAACAAAAAGTATTTATAATAGAATATATTTTTTCTTCATGCATACTGCTGATTGTAAGAAGAGGTTTGTAATAATATTTTATATTTGAAATTTTTACATGATATTTTATCATATAAAATATAAATTTTCATATTTTGTTTATTGTTATTATTTAATTACAGAATAATGATTAAAAGGGCACAAGGTAGAAAAAGATTTGGTCGAAAAAATTTTAAACAAAGATACTTTAGACTTACTACACAAGATCTGACTTATTCAAAAACAAAAGGTAAATGGAATATATTAATTTTTGAAAAATTAGTGTTATGATTTTGGGTTTTACTAATCTCTATAAAATAATATTTGATAACATATTTCCTAGGCAAAGAACCTTTATGTAAAATACCACTTGAAGAAATATTAGCTGTTGAAAAACTTCAAGAAGATTCATTTAAGATGAAAAATATGTTTCAAATTATTCAATCACAAAGGGCATTATATATTCAAGCAGGAAATTGCGTTGAGGAAAAAGAATGGATTGATATTTTAACAAAAATTTGTCATACAAATAGTAATCGATTAGAAAAATATCATCCAAGTGCATATGTTAATGGTCATTGGCTTTGGTATGTCATTGAATATAATTTATATTAATATATCTTTCAATTATTAATAAATATTGCTTATAGTTGCAAAGCAGTAACAGAAATTGCTGCAGGATGCAGTGAAGTATCACCGGGAGTAGAAGCTGGATTGCGTATGGTTCTAGATCCAGATCGAGATTTGCAGCGAATACATTCTTTAATATTTACAAATATGCCGCGACTTGAAACATTAATGAATGCGTGTGAATGTCAAGCTGTTTATGGAGCTAATGATATGTGTATTATACCGGGTGGTGGATCTCTTATAGAAGATGTGCCCTCTTGTTTTAAGACTTTAACTGTATTAAGAGAAGCTGCATATGCTTTACAGCATGAGCATAGAGCTTATTTTAGAAGATTAGCACGCGATACTAAATATGGAAGCAAGTAAGTTCATTAAAATTATATTATATTTTTTGATATTAAAATAATAATGCATATTAGATAATTAATATAATATTTTCTAATCACAATTTCATCATAGCAATCTATTGCTATGATTTTGAGTTTTATTATTTGTGTGTCTAATATATAGTATAATATATTTTAAAAATTATTATTATTATTATAGGCAAGCTCCAATTGGTGATGATAATTACCTTCATTTAGCTGCTAGAGCTGGATTTGAAAGTCAGTTAATAAAACGTGCTTATGAAATAGACAGTTTAAATCAGCACTACGCAGAAACAGATCATTGTTATGACAGCGGATTTTCCAGACGAATAGAGGATCAACGATCATACGATGAAACATTTAGAAAACGTCTAGATTCTGGTTCAATACATCGTAGGTATGAAAACGAAAATAATTTACTACGACGGTACGAAAATAATATTGACACTATTAAAAGTATCCAAAATGATCTCAGTACATTTGATCATAGTTTAAATAATACATTTAGAACAGATAACTCTGAAAAAAATGTAAATTTAGAAAACAATAGAATTTTAGATAGTTCCAGTTTTTTGACAACAGATGGAATTACTATTTCTAATACATTATCAAGAAAATTCAATAGCTATGATCATACCAAGATATTGAAAGAATGTACAATAACAAAGTTCAAAAGTGACAAAACTGATATATCTTGTAATTCTTTGAATGATCATACTCATTAATTCATTTAAATTTTGAAAATGAAAACATGTTCCTATAAAATTTTCTCAGATATTATTTCATATATTCATCATGTGTGATAATGTTATCCACATTAAAGGCACAATGTAGTCTTTAAATTCATATAAAACATACAAGATTATAGTTCTTACACAGTATATATAGTTTAAGTGTATATATATCAGTAATTTTCAAGCTATTAGAAATATAAAAAATTATTTATATAAAAAAACTGTTCCTAAAAAACAAGAAATACGATAGAAAATTGAGAAATTTTGTATGACATATGTAAGTACAGTTGTAATCCAATATATTTACTGGATAGAAACATATGAAGAAACCAAATTGCATTATATGCATTTATTGGTAGCTTAAATGAAAATTTAAATGTTCATCATTATTTCAATATGTGGAGTGAGTCATTGTTAGATTTTAAATTTCGTTCCAGTGACATGATAGAATATCACTTTTTTAAAAAAGTTATTTAAATATTAAAAATTTAAATGACCAATGATCAATTTAATTAGTTTAAAGTTATCCAAATTAAAGATAAACTTTTCATCTGAATATAATATATATTATACTCAGAATATACTCATAATATATATTATATTCAGAATATATATGCAACTCTCAAGATAGTAATTTAAAATTTTTTATTATTTATTTTTTTTCAATTTAAATTTTTTATTCAAGATTTTAATTTAATTCTCAAAACTTTGAATCTCATTTCATCTATTTTCATCTTTGTATTTTTCTCTCATTAAAATATGTATCTTTCTCTAACAATACAGACCAAGTCTCAAAATTCTTAATCAAATTCATGACATAAATAAATACTCATAGAATTGAAAATGTTAAGTATTAATCATGTTTTTGAAAAAAAATATTCCAATCAACATTGTCAGCATTTTATCGAGAGTCAGGAAATATGTTGATATAGTATAGTTAATGTTGTCTATCACTTGTGTTCTTTTTGTGTTCAGGATAATGCACTTTTGCTTAAAAATTTGGAGTACGTTAAGATTAGAAAAGATATAATAATTTCTAACGCTATTTTTTTTTGTAGTATTGAAACATTACTTAATTATATTTAAAAATCAAAGTTATAATTATAATATTCTTATTTCTTAGAAAAAATTTATATAGAAGTTTCAGAAAGAAACTTATAAGAAGTTTATTCAATTTATAATGTTCCAAACTTTTAAACAGCATATATATATATATATATATATATATATGTTTTAAAAAAGTGAATGTGATTTATAAGATGTGATAACAACATAATAAAGACGATTGATGTATAAAAATGATGTTTGAAGCTCATTTTACAAGCTATAAACAATTTAGTGTTACGTTAAAAATGCTATTAATTTAATACTAATAGTTATATAAATCAAGTATCTTTTTTTTTTCTATTTCGTGTTTCTCATTCCAACAAGGGAACATACCGAATTCGGAATCACCGATTTTGATGAAATTTGGCATGAATGTAATTTTTAAAAAAATATTCGACCCGTATTTTTTTTTATCGGCTATGGTTGATATTGAAGGGGTAAAAACTACCTTCAAAGTTGGGGATGCGAAACATATTTTGTTAAATATCTCGGAAATTGAAGATTTGGTATGTTGACAAATTGACCTTGTAAAACAAATTAAATATAACAGGCAAAATTTAATTGTCAACTGTCCTTTAGAGTGAAGAACATAAAACATGAATGAAATAGGAAGAAAAATTTTTTTGATAATTCATTGGCGAGCGACGATTGGTAGTGTATTTCTAACGTAAAATTAAATTATTTGTAATTTAAAAAATCAGCCTCAAACAACATAAATTATCTTGATGTCATAAATCTTCACAAATTTTCTTCATTATTTTGATATCATATATCTTATAAATATTTTCCATATTTTTTTAACATTCTTCACTGCTTAATTAAATTGATAGTGATCAAACTTATCTCTTTGTCCAAAAACATTTTCATTTAATTTATCTGATGTACATCGTTATTGCTTTTCTTATTTCTTTATCCAAATCAATCTCTAGCTATTTTAGAAAGTTCATTTTATGCTTTATGCGTTCTTTATTTTGATTCGAATATTTTGAACTTCATTTTTCTATATTATTATTCTCTTTCAAATAAATCATTTTAACTCTTGTTTGATTTTTATGTTTGTGATTTATTTTAAGACTCGTCTAAATCCACGTATATAATCTAGTAAAAATCTATGTGATGATCAGACGCAAAAATACAAATTCAAAGATGTGTCTTTCGTCTTTGATTGAAGTAGAAAATAATAATATTTGTATATTATCCACGTATGCATATTTGTAAGTTGGGACGAACCTTTTTAGTTTCCTTCAATGTTGTTTTGAGTTAACCATTAATATTAACTTTCGTCATCTTGATACTATATGTATATATGTGTGTATGTATATATATATATATACACATCCGTCCTTTATGTTCTAAAATTTAATGCTAAGATAGAAAAATTTCGTGGCATTTTTTATTAATTCGTTAAAAAAAAAATGAGAGTCTTTTCACAAAACGAATCTCTGATATCCTTATATGCTCGCATTCCATCAATCAAATTCTCATTAAATTACGTACTCATTACTTGGTTTCAAATATTTCATATCTTCATAGAGTACAAATCAAAAAACTAAGTCCTACTAATACTTTACTTTGCAATAAGTATCTCTTCTCAATCAATATATAAACAAGACAAAACAATGTATATGCACTGATAATTAATGCGAAACTTAAATTTAATGATAAATGCATTAATAATTACTATGAAAAATAGGATATTGCTCTAAATACCGGTGCTGATCGAGGTGTAATTTGGTGGATATTGATGAAGTAGTAGATCTGAATTAAAATCTTAATTTCGGAATATAATGTATCAGGAAAATACTGAGATACATTATTCCAACTGGTATTGGATGGCTGATTGAAATAAAATTTGGTGGCTATTATAAGAAGAGGTATCGATTTAAAATCTAAAATCTTAGTTTCGATTAGTTAGCGATCTATCAGTTCGGAAGATAAAACTTCTTATAATGATACTGAATTCGATCTAATGACATTGTCAACGGTCGATTGAAGCTAACTAGTAGTTGTCTATCTTAAATCATTATCGATATTCTTTTCTGAAATGAGCTGATTGTTTTTTTCGCTCATTTAATATTTTTATGCTTGAATTTTAGATATATATCATATTTCCTTTAGCTATATAGTTTACTCATACTTGTAGTAATTGCCAAAGACAGATTCTAATAGAACATTCAGATGATCAATATGTATTGTCAATATTTCAAGGTTCTCGTAAGTAAAAGATCCTCTGGCGATCAATACGTAATAATATATATAATATATATTGATCGTTGAAATGCTCCTTAATAGCAGCGAAAGTACACTAGAAATTATAACTGAATTAATAATGCTGAAAAATTGTCAATAAATTAAACTATTATAACTTTGTAAAAAGAAAATCACATAACAATTTATTTGATTTCATTTTAAAGTGTGAAGCCTTTAATCTGGAGTTAATTTTTTTCAAAGATGAGTTTGCATTTCGTAATAGTTGAGAAAGTAATGACACTTTTTTCTCAAAAATAGTAAAAATTCAAACGTTTCTAACAAATTATGTTTCAAAAATATTAACAAATTTTTTTTCATAATTAAATCCACCACGATCTTGAAAATTGACATCGTACGATGGTATCAATTACGCGATTTTCTTTCTCATCACTTTATTGAATTTTCTTTCATTTCTTAAATTTTTATTACTTAATCCTAATAATCAAAATTTACTAAAATGACGAAAATTGTACAACAAATTTTAAAAGACAAATTTTAATATTTCTATAGAAGGAACATAAATTTAATTTAACCTACTGCTTGCATTAAAAACATCTTTGAAAAAAACTCAGGACTGTTAAAAAGACATTACGCTTTAAAACGTAAAAATATTACATATTTTTTACAAAGATATAACAGTTTAAATAATCGATAATTTTTCATTGTTATTGATTCAGTTATGCTCTTTATTCTATATTATACATAGAGATTTGTATTTTTGAAACATATGATTTCCCTAAGCTAAAATTTCATATTTCAGATCTATTATTTCAAATTTTGTCTCGATTGACTACTGATATTATTCAGAAGTACAATGTTATATAGTTTGTTATAACTGTACATATAATTACAACTATCATATAGAAATGTAAACCATTACTTTGCTGAATTTTGAAATTTTATTTACACAAGAGTAATAAATAAGCTGCGGATTTTTATGCGTCTTTAGGAAATTTTCCAGTGTTGAAATTGCACATAATACGCATGATATGAAAAAATATATGAAATATCCAAGATATAGTGCTTTTTATAATATTTAGTACGTAACATAGTTTTCTATCGAGGCTCTATTTTCTTTATTATATTCTTAAAATTATGAATTTGCATAAAAATCCGCAATCTACAAATTTTTCACTACATTGTGACTTTAACAATTTCTAATCCACGTTATTTGAAATTATACTACACAAAAGCCTTCTTTAATTCAAATTTTATGTCTTAAATGTAAGATTTGAATCATGCTTAAAGATTTCAAACTTATTAACAAATTTTATATATTCTATTCTGTGATAAAGAGATTTCTAATATATTGTTGGTACAATGTAATGTAATTTCAATAAAATGTTAATTAATTATAAGAAACCTGTCAATTTTGATATAAATAGATAAGAAAACAATTGCAAAGGAAAATCATCTAGTTAATCTTTGCAATAAAAAGATTTTAGAATATAAATAATCAATTAAGTAATAAAAAAATAATAAAATCGTTTTAGTTTCAAACGATTTAGATTCATGATATGATCAAATAAGATGTGTAAAACGTTATTTTACAATGAAATCGTGCGAACCTACTTCTGTGAAATTTTAAAATACAGCTGCTTTTCCTAAGTAAATTATTGTGACGCGGCTATAATTGTTCAACTGTTTCCCGTGACTTCGATTGTAATTTCCGTTGTAGTTACAATTTGCGCTCACATCTGATTATCATTGGATATTTTTCTGATCGGATATTAGAATTAAATGTATAAATTCCTGGTCACAAGTGACACAACTTCTCCATTGATGGAACTTTTGGATCTTAGAATGTTTTAATAGCCAAAGTAATGGCAATAATTTCCGCATATTATGATAAATAATATTACTATTATTATAGATAACTATCATGTGTCACTGCGTATATGTTACAATAAACACGTAACTTTCTTAGACATTCAATTATTAACTGGACAAACTCATTAATTTTTTTATTCGCAGGTTGTTTAAATTTACATTCTTCAATTTAGTTGATTTCAGTGATATAATTTTTAATTTTATTGTTCCAGGATTCAAGTAGCAGTCACTTTTTGTTATTGAATGAGCACTATATCTTTATCTGATGCTATTTTTCTTTTTACAAATGAATTAATATTATTGGATGTTATGAAACATTAATTATTTCTTAGATAGATTCTCAATTTTGACTTTGACCTTTATAGTTTGCAGTTTTTAAGTAGTAACTATTTATTATACCAGATTAATTGTTCTGTGGTTTTCTAAATGCAAATGTTCGCACATACATACATGTCATCCAAATATTCATTACAATCTGACAAACCTAACAAGAATAACAAAATGTATTTTGTATTGTGGTAAAATCAAGTACGATGGTTTATGTTCTATGCAGGGAAAGATTGATAAATTTCAAAGAAGAATTAGTTCGTACACAGATCGAATGTAATTCTTTTATAAGAGGAAATCTCAAAATAGACATTATAATTTCTGTAGCAATGATGATGCGCAATTTTATAATATTTTATACAAATTTATGAATTGTTAACAAGTTTTTGCAATCTGCTATTACTGGTAATTATAACTTGCTTTTATGATTACATAATTTGTCGCAAAGACCTTTCAGGATTATTGTCAATACGATGCATTATAATTCGCTAGATTAATTGCTTCTGTATATTATTATATTCGTCGAAGGCACGCATAGAGAATTAACAAAATGGTATAATACTCAATTGTGACTAATTCTAAAGACAGGCGTGCTAAAATGTTATTGGTGTGAACATATTTATTAATAATTCATACTATTATTTAAAACGATTCCAATAGTTTTCAGATTGTAATGAGTTATTAAAATTTTGCTTGATATTATTTGTATGTGCAGTTTTAGAAGCGTTTGCGTTTGTTTATTATCTTTTACGAGTATTTCAATGTTGTCGAAATAATATTGGACATTGTCTGCATCCACTGTCTTAATTAATTACTTTAAAATGTAGATGTCTTGAGGTATTGTAAGTTGAATGTTGCGAATGGAATATAGTCATCTCCAATTTATCTAACTAGATTTGATATATTTTACGTATTTTTGATATATTATTTACGTTATTTTTGATATGTTTTAATTTTTTAGTATTAGATGGTATCTTTTCAATGGTAAGGGATCCTGCAATCACGATCATTTTGTATCAGGTAATATGCTTAAGTGTTAGATCGAATATAAAATTAGGTCCCTAGTTAGTAAGGAATGTTTTCGGAATTTTGAATTGTAACAATATTATTATGTCAAGTCATCTTGAGTAAATATAAAATAGTGAAAATGTATCTATTTTCATTCTCGATGAAAATTTCTGTCTCAATAATATCAATTGCTAACTTGTCAAACAATTTATTAACTATAGTGATTATTTTCATAGATTGTTTGAAATTTATCTTGTTCATTTGTCAAAAATGACAGATTTAAATATATTTTCTTATTAGTTGTTTTATCATCCTCATTACATTAGCTGAAATTCAATTATCAGATTATTGAGAAATCATCTAACATATTGTTGAAAAGTATCATTTGAATTAGTTATTGCTCTACTTATTTCTAATTCGTCTTGGAATATTAATTTTTTTTTTTTATTTACTTTGATGAATTTTATTTCATTTTTAGCATTCTCGGATAATCCAGTTGATGCTTCTAGAAATAATAATAAGATTACCAATTTTAGAAGTATTAGAGTTTCATTTATATTAAAGAGTAATTTCGACTAATGTAATTAATCGACGACCTTTTTGAAAAATTCTATTAATATTTCTATTATATAATTCTCTATTCTTTATATCATGATCATCATTCAGAAAAGCAATTTCTATAGTCTAGCGAATATATTCTGATTTGTCTTCGTTTTTTTAATATCATTTCATCGTATCAAAATTTCGTTGTTATTCAACAAAATATTTAATCTGTAAGATCTTTGTTTGTCATTCAAATAAGTCTATTCATTACATTTCATTACATCCTCAGTCTTCTCGATTCATATAATAAAATTTAATAAAATCATGATAGAATTGATTTTGTTTTATCAATATGTTTATTGTATTTTGAGGAACAGATCTGAAAGAGAGCATCCGCGCTTTTGTTAGCTAATTCCAGTTTTTTTTTATTGCTGATTAATATTCTAATTTGTAGTAATTTGAAACTCTACTAAATCAAAAATATTTTAAAACTCTCGAACACAATATTTTCAGTACTTATACTCATAGGAATGCCACAATAACAATGAATTTAGTAAGACAACACTTACTGCTTATAAACTGAAAAACAGCGTAATCGCGCTTTTAACATTTTTTTGATGCGAAACGAAAAAAGCAAAGGTTGAATTTTTGCAAAGATCTATGGGATTCAAACGATTAATCCAGATCAATGCATCATAAACTAATTAAAGATTTAATGACACCTTGATTTAACATATCTATATCGTATGATTAATAATTGTTATTTGACTGAAATAAAATACAGTATCCGAAATTTTATTTTTCGAATATCTTAATAATCGACATTATTGCAATACAATACTCACTATAAGCCAGTGATAATTTTCCAGTTATTAGCAGACATTCTGTTCTGGTAATATAAGAAAACAGTAATTAGGATCTGCCGCATATTTTAACTGTAAATTTGTTTGACGGTATAATTATTTTTTGAATTTAAATGATCACATCCAAAGCTTGTAACAAATGCGATATTTATTTTTAATTTATGTTATATGATTACGTTAGGTATTAAAATAGTCATCATTATTTAATTATCGCGATGATCATTATTTGTCGCCAAATATATATGGGATTTTATTAATTTTACTGCTTTTTTTTTTTATCAGAGAAAATGAGAATGCAAGGTAATTAATTATAACGTTATGTTTTTATAAGACGTTGTCAAGTTAATTACTTGGAAATTTCACTGAATCTTCTTTCGGATTCCTATTACATATAGAAATATAACAGAAATTCAGTTTCCTGAGATGAATGGAAGTGTTTGATGAAATACCATTTAATAGAGTATGTTTATTATTATTGATATAGATCATAAAATCACATATACTTCTTGTTTTAACTAAGGAAATGCCTGTTCTAGTGTCATTTAGAAATTTAAAAATTCTGTTCTCAACACTAAAATTTCGAATTCAAAAATAACGAAATTACTAGTCGTTATGAGTCAAATGTTGCAAAACTTATTGTAACTTCATTGTGTTGAATTCGACCGTTATTTCTTTCCGCGAATTCAAAGATTTTGGTGGAGTTTGAAGATAGAAAAAGTTCGAAAAATATATAAGAATTATGCGAGCCAGGTTTAATCGGTAGTATTATTAAGTGATCGATATCGAAATATTAGAATAATTAAGAAGTATAGGATTTAAATTTTGTTGATGAATGTCAAAGTGATTGGAACTAAGTTGATGATTGTTTACGAAATTGTACTTTCGTTTCCTATATTCTTTTTGTGACGTAATTAATATTTTTGCAATATCGGCATTGTTTCTCATGTATATAGTTACTTTTCCCGAATTGATTGAAATTAATCTAGTTATTATTTAATTAATCTAGTTCTCTAATATTCATACATACCGTGATTAAATTTCTGGTAAATCGTGAATTTGAATTATCAAATCATAAGTAATAATCAAATCATATTTATATTATAAAATCATAAACATAATTTATAACTTTAGAACTTTCTTCTGTGATAATTGTCATAAGAGTGTTATTAATATTGGTAAAGTCACGGAGATATTTGGATATATGAATGAAGCTCAATATAAGTTTTTTAATTGTGGCAATTCTTTCTTCAGATATTCTATTTGATACGTAAATACCGCCGAGATAAAAAGTTCTTTAAATGCTGATAGAATTATGAAACTTTTTCATTTCATTCTTGTTTGATGTAGTATAATTTTTTTTATTAATTATTTTATATTAATTTATATTAATTATATTAATGTAATCTTTTCATGACTTTTACTTCCTTTAAATCAAATTTGGTTATTTTCCTGGTAACATCAGCAATGTCGAGACATTGGTCTCGCACCGGTCCGAACTTGACTTTATTAAATCATTCAATCGGTAGCAGCAACGGGGGGAGTGTGTACAAACAGGGGACAGAGATGTAATTAACGCGAATTTAATCCAGATGTGAAATTATTACATATCAAATTGATCTCTTACTTTTGCAATTGTTTTTTTATTTTACAAAAATTAATAACATTGACTAATTCAGAGACTGACAAGGAAACATACCGAAGTGTCAATTACCGATTTTGATGAAATTTGACATAAATATAGTTTTCGAAAAAATATTTGACATGTATTTTTTTCGGCAATCGTTAATGTTGAAGAAATAAAAACTAGCTTTAAAGTTTGGGATCCGGAACATATTTTGTCAAATATCTCGGAAATTACTGAAGTTACAGTTTTTGTGTAAATTGATAAAATCAGTGTTTTTTAATGACAAATTTAATGGTGTACCATTTTGCGAATGATGTATTTGTTTAAACAATATATCTAAAAAATTTGTTTAAAAAATATATCTAAAAAACTGTACTTTTTATAATTTTTTGCTGGTTTCTCCAAGTAAATGTTGATATATTTATGAAAAGTATATATTCAAACACAAATTATAGATAAATTGAAATTTTGATTTTTGCATTATGAAAAAATTCATTATTTACAAATCTTTCTCGCTGGACATGCAAAGCAAAGTACAAGTACGAATAACTGAACAGATATTTCACTTTTACGAGTGAACATCGGTTGTCAGTAATAACGACAAGAATGTATGTTGTAAATGTGATGAAATAAGTATGCACTGCAGAAAAGAAAATTGCGCGTTAAGTGATATGGTACCGAAATACGTCATTCGTTCAATCGAATCTGTAGATAAACATTCGTAAGCAATGCATATATGCGGTTGCCTCTGTACTTTTATGTCTACAATTGGATGAAATTCTTTTAGTTAGATATATAATTTGTATTTGAATATGTACTTTTCATAAATGTTTTATATTAACATTTACTTGGAAATGTAATTAACATTTACTTAATTTTTATGTTAAAATTTTAATGTTTAATTTCATACATTACTTTTTTAAATATATTGTTTAAACAATGGTACACCAACAAATACACCATTCGCAAAATGGTATACATAATTAAATTCGTCATTAAAAAAACACTAATTTCATCAATTTACACAAAAATTGTATCTTCAGTAATTTCCGAGAGATTTGACAAAATATGTTCTAGACCTCTAACTTTGAGGGTAGTTTTTAATATCGACGATTGCCGATAAAAAAAATACATGTCAAATATGTTTTCGAAAACTATATTTATGTCAAATTTCATCAAAATCGGTGATTGACACTTCGATAGGTTCTCTTATGAATTTATTTGTTTTATAAATGAACTTTTATATGGATTACTATCAGAAAAGTAGTAATTGATAAATTCGTTCCAGAAGATTTCCTTACACGATCGTGAAATATTTACTTTTTTTTAGAGACATTTTACGAATTATGGAAATAAAAGATCTTTTTTTTCTGTCTTTTTTCACAAATAAGAATACTTGACGATTATTACTCATAGTACGGCTTCTCTTTCTTTCGGAAACGTCGACTTGCATTAATGCAGCAATTTATTTAGGTTCTTCCGATCCCACACTCAACATTGATCTTTAAGATTTATTATTTATCTTCTTATATTCGTTTAACAATTAAAACTAACAGATACTCAACGTATCTATAAGGCTGAGTTTCCGTTGGATATTTTATTTGTGACACTAAATTTATGTTGAAATTTACACACGTATACAAATATTTCTTTCCCGTTATTTGTTCGTTTTTATCAGTCTATAGCAGTCTTTGCGGACTGCTTTACGAGATATTGGCTGAATGTCAAGTGCTGAAAAAAGAAGTTGATTTCTAAGTGCCAAAAGTATCTTTGTATCTTTAATATACATCATCGCAGAAAAAGAGACGAGATAAAAAATGAGCAATCTAGGTGAATTTTATTGTAGAGATCACTTGAAGAAAATACTCATAAAAGTGAGAACTAGTGCAAGCAATGAGTTGATTACTGATAAAGATAGTCATCCAACAATAATTCTTTAAAAAAAATAGAAATATTTCTTTAAATTTTTAATAGACATTCTATTTTTTATTGTTTGCAAAGAACGGAAATGTTACTGTGTAATCAAAATGAAAACATTTCTCTGAGTATCTAAAATCTTTAAAATATAGAAAAACAATTTAAAATAATTTTTATAAATTTAACAGAAAAATGGAACATTTAAAAACAGATTTTTAAATCACTTTATTTATTGTTTTTCTTTTCTTCTTGTACATTTCGAACTTATTTCTGCAAAAATTTCTAAATTTAAATTATACACGGAATTAAAATCAAATAAAGATTAGAATTATTTACACCAAGTTCATATAATCATATCTTATATTTTCATATGTTTCAAGTTTTATGATATTTAAAACAATCACATAATGATTTGTATTTCGAATTATACTCCATATAATAAAGGACAATTAATAGAGAATATTCATGGTTACAAATATAGAACTTTTTGTACCTGAATGATGTAAAATCATTAAAAAGATAATTTAAAGATTTTAAATCATAATTGTTTACAATATTTTTCTCTTTCATTTTATATTCAGTTTGTGTTTATAAAATCCTAAAATTTTGTTTGCAACCCCTATAGAGAAATTTGTATTATGCGTTTAATATCAGCCTTGTATCTATCTAATTTGAGATGTTTATTCATCATCCAAATATTTTGATACATATATACTTCAATTTGTCTTTCAATAATATTAATCATTAAATGGATTTTTGTACTAACATTGAACTTTGAATTTTAAAAAATAAAAAGACTATATATAAATATAAATTATAGTATAAATTTATACTATAATTTTGACTATAAATTTATAGCATAATTCCATTTTCATTTTATACTTATAGGCCTATTTCTTGCCTGCTGTCCATAATATATATTCTTTTATCTGTGTAATAGCATTACAAATCTTATTAAAAATCAGCAACAGTCACTTAAATGATGTCTCTCATTAAGCTATGATATGATTTTTAAAATCATCTTAAATAATTTTTCTTTAATAGCCTAATAAATTGTTTTATTGTATTGCTTGTTTATAAATTGTTTAATTTTATATTACACTATATTAGGTATATTAGATAATAAATTTTCTTTTTTTTTCAAATACGGAACTGATGTCAATAGGAAGTATATATTTTTATGTTTTTAATATAAAAATTTAGTACATTCTGAGTAATTTAAGAAAATTATTTAAAAACAAACAATTTATTTACTATTTTTTCATATAAAAAAATATTAAGAATTATGTTAATTTACTTTTTAACTTATTATATATGTCATCATTTTAATATGTTAAATTACATTACATCATAAATTTATAACATGTCAATTATTGATAATAGATATATGATCTAATGCTAATTAAATAAAGATTTTAAATTAAATGCTGGATTTTTAAAATCGGTTTAAAAGTTATTTATTATATAAAATTATATAAAATAGAAAAAATGTTTTACTAATATAATTTAAAAAATATTATTGTTATTTATTAATATTCATTTTAAGCATTAAATGAATGCACTTTTTAAAATTAGATAAATTAGACAATTTACACATTAAATTATTATGAAATATTTATATATATATATAAAATACAACAAAAAATGTTTTATGTAATTATCTTTTTTTATTAATGAAAAATCTAATATTCTTGAAAAAAAATTTCTTATATAGTATTTGTTTCGTATCAAATATATAATTTATGAGTATTTGTATTTTTAATGTTAAGATATTAAATATAAATAGATTTTCATTCAATAAAAGATGACAATTAATTAAATTTTTGTATAAGTTTAACATATATGTAAGATATGAAATAAAAATATAGTTTTTTTACATCTTTTTTACAACATTTCAAAGGAAAATTTGAAAATGGAACGAATTATAGGATTGTATTTCTATTTTGAGGAATTATAATATAATTGCAATAAGAAACATGTATTGTTTTACTTTAAAAAAATTACATTACAAAAGTAAGTGTGGAATCATGAAATCTTAAAGAAAAATTAACTAATTCTTATTAATATATTTTTATACCAAAATTAAATTGGATTTATAGTGACTATTTATAGTGACATATTCTATATATTTTAATTTCAATATTTTTTATGCAAAAATTTATTATTATATTTAAATAAAATATTTTTTATGTAAACAATTTATTTGTCTAACATATTTGAATATTTTAAAACTGAATATTGAATTGAATTGAATATTAAAAACACTTAAACTAAATATACTGTAGAATTTTATCTTATATGATGTTGATTTTTTTTCAATGACGATTTTTTTATTTAATATTTAGTATGTATATTTTTATTAAATTACATAAATTCTATAATAGCTCCATTGTTGATAGAAATATGCATGAGCAATATTTCAAAAGATGATTAAAATATTTTAATAGCTACCATGCACTATAAAATATGACATTTTGAATAAATCTTTTTTTATTTATTTATTTATGTTTCATTATAAAAAAAAAACTAGAAATATATATCTACAAATAAAATAATGAATTATATTATTAATAGATTAAATTCTCTCCTTATTAAAGAAATTATATTATGACAATATTCATCAAGATATTTATATATGTACAATATATTTTTAATTGAATTATTATTTTGTTTATATTTTTATAAAATTGTAGTTTTATAAAACTTTTATTTGTGCTTTTAATAATTAATATGTGTATAATTGTAATTTGTAGGTGCTTGTAGAAAGTAAAATATATGTTCTGAATATTAGAAAAATTTTATACACTGAAATCAAATAATACAATACAATATCAAATGTAAAATTAATACAACTTAATCTGTACATAGTGGCATTATAAATATAATTTTAATAGTAGTTTCTAAATTCATTTTTGTATCTTAATGTAATTTAATAGAAAAATATGTATAAAATTATAAATTATATATAATTATATTAACATATTTTGTTAAACTTTATAAGATTTTCATTTAATTTATTCTTTTTTCCTTTCTTTTTTAATGTGTATGATAATATAAAACAGATATATGTATATCTCTCGTTGCATTTATTCTCATGAAGATGTCTAGATTGAAAATAACAAAATAGACATACAAGATCTTCCAGAAGAAATATATAATTTTACTAACATTTATTCATTATTGACTTTTATTTATTATCAATTTGTTTAAAACAAATTTTAGACATATTTCGCACACATACTTTCATTTTTATACTCTAAATTCTAAAGCAAATGTTTCATGCGCCATAAGTAAATTTTATTCAACATTGTAATGTACATAACTTTTATGTTTGAGATATTTGTTAGTTGCATTATATATAAATTATACTGTTTAAATCTTGAGTTTCGTATAATCATTAAAAAAAAAAATTTACTGATTTAAATAATTTTAGTAGATTTCTAGAGCAGAATTATATTTAATATAAATAATACAAATGTAAAATCTAGAATTGTATCATACTGAATATGTAGAATAAATAAAGTTTACTTTCAAAAAGGAACCAAAACTTGTAGTATGTGTGACTATAAGAAATTAACATATTAGTTATTCAATTATAATAAAGTTATTCAGTTTTCTTTTAGAATATCTTGTATACTATTTGTTTTAAATGAATAGATAAAATACATTTTTAAAGGTTTATGCATAAGATTTGTAAATAGTTATTATTATATTTTTATAACTTAAAATTAGATTTTTAATATTTGAAACATTTAACAAAAGGTTAATATTACAAGGCTAATATTATAGTTATAAAATCTTGTGAATATAAATAAGACTGCTCTTTTAGTAAAATTTTATTTATATTTTATTTATATTTAATTTGTTAAATGTTGTTTATTCATTATTATAGAAAATATATATAGTTGTGATATAATTTTATATAATTTATTTCTTTAAGAGTACAAAACTTGTAATCAACATCTTGTTACAAATTTTCAGATTATATTTTATTTAAAAATATACTGCATATCTCAATAAATATACAATTTTTTTCAAAGAATATACATTCAATATTAATTATTAACTATTTCATAAAATTATATGACAAATAAACTTTTTAACAGTCTCAAGTTTTGTCAAATAACTTCAAATTGTTTTTAACTGATTTAATAAATAAAATAAACATTTTTTTACAGAAATGTAACCAGATAATTGAAAGAAAAAAAGAATGAGATTGTTATATAACATATTAGGATGATTAATAAACAGTAACCAGTTTATATCACATGAATTATTGATCTTATACTTTTAATGTAAAATGTATTGATAACCACATTGATATTTCCTGAAAATATATAGCTAATAGTGTATTATATGTATGTATCATATTTATGATACATTCTGATTATACATTCTCACGATGTATTTTACATATACATATTTGGAATACTTTTTTAATTCTTTTTAAAGTTCATTATAAAGTTTTTGTAAACAGAATTGTGTTTGTAATTTTGTATTATTTCTTTGGTTAAGATTGTTATTATTATTCTTTGACTTAAGGTTGAAATGAAGTTAAACTAAAAATTAAATATTAACATTATACATACATATATATACAATGTCTCCAAATTTAGCTACATAATAGATTTTCAAATGTTTGAAGTAAATTTAATAATAAATATTGCTAAATTTATACTTTGCAAAGCAAAATTTTTTGAAATATAAAAAAATGTAAAAAAGGATCACAAATCTACTAATTATATTTTATTAAGATTATATGTATAATATAAATTTACTAAAATAATAGAAATATTTAGATTATGGAAATATTGATTCTGCATCTCTTTTGTAATATATATATATATTAACTCTACATAAATTAAATATTTTATTTGTCTTAAGTTTTTATTAACATATTGTCAAATACATTAGATAATACAATGAATAAATATTGCATATGTCTTAATGATATAAATGTTATTGTATAAATTAATGATACCTTCTGTTAATGAATATAAGTTTGTGATTTTGTAACTAAATAAAACGATACAATATTCATGATGGTTATATTGATTTAAATCTTTTCTCCCTTTAATTAAATATACTTCTATAATTTGATTCATTAATATTCTTTGTTAAAATATATATGTTTTTAATTGATAATAAATTATACATTTGATAAGAAATTATCATTATACAAATTAATTACTTTTTGCTAGTAATTTGTAAATTATATTATTTTTTACTAGGAATATTAAAATTATTCGTTTTCGGCATTTACATCTTAAATTATAATTAATGTTGTAAATACATTATATGCTTATAAAACAATTTGTTCTTTTTAATTTTTAGCTTTTACTTTCATGTATATTTCATTACACACATTTTTCTCGTAAATTTTGAACACACAAAAAGGTTTGGAAAATACTGAGAACTAACATCAAAGAAATATTCGGATACAGTAACTAGGGATTTTCGTATTATGTCAACACTTGTTGAAATCATTACAAATCAAATTATTATAGACGTGGTTCCGTGTGTTCGACTTTTTAAAAATTTAATTTTTCTTTGTTTGTTTTATTCTAAAGAGTACGGATATATCTACTGGCAGAAGATGTCTGGGGATATTCAGGCGAGAAAACGGAAAGAGAAAAAACGTAAAAAGGGTAAAAAAAATAGGCTACTGAAAGAGTGAGAGAATTTATTATAATTTCAACATTTGAATTTATTAATATCAAGAAACAATATTTCATTGATTCTTAAACCATAGGAGATTTATACTTAAAAATATAAATATCGAGCTAATCTTTAATTCATTTTCTAAAATAAATTGCGTTTATTTAAAGAATTATATTTTGTTTTACATTCGAAAAAAATTGTAACAAAATAATGTCAAACGATAAATTAATATTTATTGAACATTTGTTGATACTTGATTTTACAAATTTTAATACTGAAATATTATATAATGCATACGTATACATACATATTAAGTATATATACGATATATGTCTATATATGTATGTATATCACATTTCATAATATACTTCATATATTACACAATTACTACACAATTGTTAAATAATTATGAATTATAATTCATATATTTTTATGAAATATTTCGTGAATTGTATAATTTTAATATTAGCATGCTATGGTAAAATATAATTAAAAATATCATTTGGATATTATAAATTAATTTTAATTTTTATATAATTCATTTGCCATTGTACAGATTGATGAAATTTTTCGAAAAGGATTTATGAAAAAGCCCATTTTCTGTTTAAATTGTAGCATATACGTGTACATATATATACATATATGCACATTCACGTGCATATTGTGTGTGTTCCTTCGCGCCTGCATGTAGTTCTATAGATGTATATCGCTTATTTTTATTTGAAAATACGAAATCATTTTCTAGTTAAATCTATGCTCCTTTATGTCACAAATCAACAAAGAATAATTTGATTTTGAATTTATATTTTAAATTATATTGTAGTGTATCTTACGATAGTTAGATTGTATGCAAAATTTCAGATATTTTGAAGCATATTTGGCAATGTTACTGAAATTAGAAAATACAGGGCTTAGAAGTTTGATCAGCCTAGCTTTTGGCTTTCAAAAATAGATGTTCCTATATTATCCAGTCTAAAAACATTTTTCGCCAATTTATTTATATATTTCACGTATTTTTAAAATCCATTGCTATTTATAATAAATATGTAATTTAATACCCTTAATTTAATTAATAGTTAGAATTAAAAGTAAAATTAAAGTAATTAAAGAATTATTGTAAATACTTGAAATAGTACTTACATTCATTGCATATGTGGAAATGAAAATACATTTGATTAATAAACAATATTGTAAAGGAATATTGTAAAGAAATAGTTTGTAATGAATTACAAAAAATGACAGTATTTTAAAGATTATATCATTTTAGAATTGATATTGACTATTAAATTGCTATTTTTTTTATCTTTATTGCAAAACATAGAGAAAATAATATTATTTTAATAATGATATATTTATTAGAAAATTTACAGAAAATGGATATCTCGTGAAAAAATAATATCATAAAAATAATAATAATAATGATTATTATTGATATTGATATTGTATTATTGTTAATATTATTAATTTTGTAAAACGATATATACTGAATAGAAATAAAATAAGTGTATAAGAAAGTAAATGCAATTTTTTTAATATTATAAGTTTTAAATAAAGGAAATGAAAATGAAGAAAAACATTATTTTTTCCGATATCTAAAAGTAATTTTGGAAACATAAAGAAAAGATAAAGAATTTCTTGATTATGTAACTCACATGTTTAATTAATATAAAAATATACATATATACGCATAGCACGTTGTGACATATACGTTTGTTATGCATGCATAGTATGTAATTTTTTTAAATAACTTTTATATTGTATTATAATAATAATTTTATTAGTAATTGTTACTTAATTATTTAATATATTATACTATATTTAGATGAAGAAGATAATGTTACACCATCACCTGTAGTGGGAAATGTTAGTGAAAATTTAACAGACAACGTAACTATACATATTTATAAAGAAAGTACTACAGGTGGACATTGGTGTGCCCGAATCATATTTTTTGTTGTCTTGACAATACTTGTTGGTTTAATTGGTGTAGTTATTATCGAACATAGAGGCACTACAGACAGTAAGTAAATTTTATCTATATTTTTAGCGTAAGTGTCATTATATTTAATATATTGCATCAACACTATGTAATTTCATGTTATAAGTTAGTACACCATTAGAATCCTCTCGCTGGGCTTTTATCTTTGATGGGTGGGTAGATGATTCCTTGTCTTTATCTAATGAAGAATCACACGATAATGAAAATGAAAACATTGAACAAGTAGAAAATGAAAGGAACTATGATGAAGACAATGGAAAAATAGAAACAACAGAAAGTGAAGCTTCTAATGAAGAAGAAATTCAAGAAGATGAAACATTGACTGAATATGCGGAAGATAAAGAAACAATTGAAAATGAATCAAATGAAGAACAAAGCGATATTTTAGACGATGAAGAAGGTATTATGATACAAAACATTAATATACAGTAATTAATACCAAGGTATCTTTAGAATATTTTTATAAATTTTAAATTTAACATAAAATACCAATACAGAATTAAGCAACGAGAATGAATATGAAAGTAGGAAGCACAAGCAAATTACAGTGGATGATTTAACATTTGATGAGACTAATGTGTTAGAAGAAATATATGGTATTAGTACAGAAAAAGACTCAGATGAAAAAAATGCTTTAAATAAAGTAGATAATCAATTTGATATAATATTAGAAATGCCAAGAAACGAAGATATATTTGAAGAATATTTAGACATTTCTGGAGTTAAGGAAATTAATGATGATAATATAGAACCTTTAGAAGAGGTAAAATCAATATAATTAGACATTACTGTCAAAATAACAATAGTTATAGAAAACAATTTGTTATATTCTCTTATATTAAAAAATTAGATAAATTTTAAACAATTAAACATAAAAATGTTGTACTTGTAATTTGAAAAATTATTGAATCTTTCTAATTTTTATTTTCTTAAATATAAAATTATAACTTTTTATTATTTCTTTTTAATAGCAAATGGAAGAAAATTTTGTAACAATTGTAAAATATAAAATTTATTTCTTAGAAAAAATTATATATTAATTTTTTTTATTATTACAGAATCAAAGAATACTTACTTTACACTTTTACATGAATAAATCTACAATTTTTTGAACTATAACACATTATTGCACTATCTTTTTTATATTAGGTAGAAAGCATAGAACAAGAAGAATATGTTAATGATGTAGATATAAAGCCAGAAATAGAAGAAATAGAAGAAGAATCTGCTGGTGGTGAGTGAAATGTCACTACATACTAAAATTGAATTACAATCCTTTCATATTGTGAAATGATCCTCCATGCTCTCATATTTTGAGAAATATAAAGTAAATATAGACAATAAGTTTAATAGTTTTAGAATCTTCTTTTATTTTTCATTATATTTCTTAAGTTTCAATGAAAAATAACATCTGATGATTACAGTGGCAATGAAGTTTGGAGTTGGTGTGGCACTTATTGTCACTGCACATTTTGTCCTTGTGAAACGATGGAATAATGGTAAATTTTGTAACATATGCTTTACAAATTTTATATTTATTGCATTTAGACTTAAACTTCTGATTTAGTTTCTGAAGATTATACTATTTTTATTTATTAATAATATTATTTCATCTGCTAAATTTAAATTCGGTGTATGACTTGCACATTTTTATATTTTAATATAATTTACAATACTATAACGTTTATATAAAAAATACATTAATTCTATGAATTGATCTCAAAAATATTACTCTATTTTAAAGAATCATATAAATGTTTAAAAGTAATGAAGAAATTGTTATTATAAGTACTTTCAAGTAAACACTAAAAAATTCTATAATCTTATATTTTAATTAATATTTTATTTGTAAATTCTATGTATTGATTAATCATGTACTTTTTTTGGTGTTTAGAAGTTATCTTTGTTTAAAATCAATTCAAATTAATTTCTTCCGAGAAAAAAAGAAAAGATAATATTGAAAAACCAAACAATTTTTAAAATAGGGAAATATGAAAAAGAAGTGCAAGATACAATTGGAAATAAAATAAAAACAAAAAAATATAAGAAAAAAGAAGAAGATATAGAGATAGAAGAACAAGTTGATGTACAGAAGAATGATGAAACCGAAGAAGAGGAGAAAAGGGAAGAGGAAGAGGAAGAAGAGGAAGAGGAAGAGGAAGAAGAGGAAGACGAAAAAATAGAAGAAGAAGAAGAAGAGGAAGAGGAACAGGAGAATGGAGGAGAAGAGGAAGAAGGATGGGAGAAAGAAGAGAGAAAAGAAGAGGAAAAAGAGGAAGAGAAAATGGAAGAGAAAATAAAAAATAGACAAAAACAAGATGATAAAGAAGAAAAAAAGATGGAAGAGAATAAAAACAAAAGATGGGATAAAAAAAATAACAAAAATAGGAATAACAGTAATAAAATAAAACAAAAAAATGAAATGGAAATTGTACAAAAAATGTTGAAAGAAGGAGAGCAAACAGACGAAGAAATTGAAAATTTTGACGATTCTGAATTGATTGCAAAACTTGAAGCTAAATATGGAAAATTATAAACTTTATAAAATAATGAAAATAATGAAAAAAATAGTGAACGTAAAGAGAAAATAAAAACTAACAGTTTAGTAATTTGACTTTATGTATATTCAATGTAAAAAATAATTTTGAAATTTACTGAAGTTGTAAAATTTATTTTTGTATAATCAAGTTATTATATTTAATAAATTATATGTAAAAATAGTAAATGAGCATGGAGGATCTTAAATGAATAATTTATTATAAATTTATGTAAAGAAAATGTATATTTCAAATAGGCAGTTAATAACATAAAGTTTCGCTTTATATAATATACATAAATACTTACACATTTTACTAATAAATAATATTCATATTCAATGTCGACATTGATGAAATTTTTGTAGGTTTTTAAAGCAGATGCAAATAATGATTATACACTCATTAAATTATGTTAAATTTAAAGGATAAAATTATCTTGTAAAGTTTTACCTTTGTTATTTTGGAAGCCATTAATATTAAAAAAAAGTGTTCTAAATAAATTTTATATAGTTACAAATAAAAATTAACATAATGTATATATCAATAAAAGAAGTAAAAAAAGTGAAAAAATTCTTTTCTTTTAGAAAAAAATACATCTTCGAACTTTACTCAGATTAAACAGTTATTAATTTATTATTCAAGTAATCTAATTTTAAATGACAGGTTAATGAAAGATATTTACAGAAAAGTCTAATTATAAATATATTACATACAAAAATAAAACTGAAAATAATTGCCTAGTAACCTTTTTTTGCTATTGTTTCTTTTAAGTTAAAGAATAGTTCAAAGAACTTCAAAGTGAATGTTTATGTAAATTTCTTGAAGTTAAATGATTTATAATAAAAACAAATATAAGAACTTGAAAGATATTATTATGTTTATATCATTTCGGAACAAATAAAATAATAAATTGCATTGATAGAGAGTTTTCAAGTTATTTATATTCAAGTCACTTGATTTCAAATAACCTGACTTAATCTAAATGAACTTTTAAATATCTATAAAATTGCTACTCTTATTTAAAGTCGTTTATGATTAATTACCAACGCGTTATTGTATTCTGAAAAAATCATTAATAACGGTATACAACTTTGCCTGAAACAGTTTTAAAGAACTTAAAATAATTTTGTAAAAGAGTCAATGATGAAGTAAAATAATTCTGGCTCAGATCGGGTTTAATTTTATTTTTATAGAAACAATCAAACAATCCACAAACAGAAACAAAAGTCAATGTATAATATCTCGAAAATTAATAAATACTCGAAGCTAAAATTTTTTTATATTCTTATATTATATTCTTATCGATTTTAGTACACAATGCGACTAAATCACTCTGCTGCCTGGGTTGTTGTTCAATGCAAACCCACTTTTTTTTTTTTTGTGTAAAAGAAGATTTTCATAGACACATCACTCCTTTTGGAGAAAAAGCGGAATCATGTTGAATTCATACTGATTAGAAACTTTCACGATGATTTGATCGGCGTATTTGGCGTAAGGTGTGACCATACTATTATTTGTCCTTCGGAAACACTCTGATGTTTGATCTTGATTATCATAGATGAAATCTACATCTTCGATTTGATAAAAAAGAGATCTGCCGCAAAATTGACCTTGATCTTGAATTTCAAGGTCAACATTTTTTTTTTATTTGTATTGTATTCTTCATTACGAAAATCAAACTTGTTTGAAGAACTATGGGTCGCAACCTAATCGTTTTCTTGAAAAATAGCAAAAGAGTTTTTTAATCATTTAATACTGCGAACGCGTTTGCTGATAATCTTCTAAGCAATTTTGTCGTTCTGGACGTGAGATAATTCACAGTCACCCGAAGTTTTGGTTCCATGTGTCAATATGTCAATTAATTTTACCATTTAATTATTTAGATATTTAGTTTTTACCAATTAATTATTTACATATTTAGTGACTGACTCTGTCATATCCTATCATTTTATCTATTATGAAAGCCCTAATTTATTAGAGTAATCAGTGAGCTAATATATTACATTTCAAACGTAAATGAAATAAGCGAAAATACAAACAAATGCAGTTGATATAAACAATAATAAAAGCGGACTATATTCAAATGTTAAAACAAACCGTCGACATTACGTAAATAACATAAACTTAATCCTTAGCGGATGGGAGTGTTTGACTATAATTTCGTATTCGTTACAAGCCAAGTTTTGTTAAATGAAACTTAATACATTCGCAACCGCTGACGTAAATTCACGTCTTTTCAAATTCTATTCCTAGTTGCTGCTGCCGTAAATTCACGTCTTTGCAAATACTGATCGTGATTGCTGATGTGAACTTCCGTCTTTGAAAATTCTGTTTCTGAATGATATTAACATGTCATGTCTTGTTATAGTTTGCTTGAAAATAGTTATGTAAGAATTTGTTTTATTTTTTTTGTAATTGAGATAATTGTCCAATATCGACTGCGCAATTTTTTTATTCTTTTATGCAGTTTCAAGTGCTCATTACTCATTTTTTTATTCTTTTACGCAAAATTTCAAGTGCTCATTACTCTGTTGCGATTAGTGTTGTATATATTTTAGTGCTTTCACACTTATATGTTGAAAATAATTTACTATTATTATGGAAAATGAAGAAATATATGCTGATGAAATTTCTGAGATCGAAGGTGAATCTGGTAGCCTTTTTAGTGATAGTGATACGGATAATCATGTATTAATACAATATAAACGAAGAAATATAACGCAGATAATTTATGACAGCGAATGTTGTTCTGGTGAGGAAGAACCAAACATTGAATGGACAAAAAATGATCCAAAAAGAAACTTAGAAGTGTTTATTGGCAATCCAGATGTCAAAGTATTTCGAAATGATTCTCAAAGTATGTTGTATCGCAAGTGAAGTTGTTGAACTATTTATTGGAAATGATTTTATATGATCGTAACGGAAACTAACAGGTATTATGCTCAGATGAACCGCAGATATAAACGTCAAAAAAAAAAAGTGGACCAGTACTACAGTGTCAGAAATGAAAGAATTTCTAGCATTAAATATTTTGATGAGTCAAGTGCAAAAAACGACAATACACAATTATTAGTCAATGCGTCCGTCAATTGCAACGCCTTTCTTTTCAGAAATAATGAAATAGATTCGTACAAATTTTGCGATTTTTGTATTTTTCCAATAATGCAGAAATGCCGTCAAATCCAAATCATAGATAAAATTGAACCCGTAATAAATTATTTTTTAAATAATTACTACAGTGTATGATACAAACCTGAACAGAAACTTTCTTTGGATGAAGCCATATCTTATCGTGAAAGACTGTCCTTTCATGTTTATAATCTGAATAAAATTACAAAATACGAAATACTAGTTAGAATGGCGTGTGAGACAAGTAGTGGATATATTTACAACTTCAGCTATCGTACAAAAAGTGACAAGTTAGAAGATACCATTTCATTTAAATAAAAACGAAAACTTATGGCACCATGTCTACATGGATAACTATTATAATAATGTTACAATGGCTGAAAACTTATTGGAAAAAAAGATTCGAATACGAAAAAAACAGAGGTTTTTCAAAGGAACTAAATGGTATGAAATTGAAAACAAGTGAATCTGATTTTCAATGGAAAGGTGAGATACTTACCATCAAATGGAAAGACAAATATGCGATACGCGAGATTCAAATGATATCAACGATACACAATAACTGACTTCATGGAGATTAATAAAGTAAATAAAAAAAACTGGACAAAAAGTTTTTAAGCCCGAGTATATAGTAAAATACAATCAACATATGAAAAATGTTGATCTTGCTGATCAATATCTTTCATATTATTCATTTTTGCGAAAATCAATCAAGTGGACAAAAAAAGTGTTTATGTTTCTTGTGTTATACATTGCGCTCTCTTCAACTCATTTATTACATATCGTAAGCTCACTCCACATACCGATATAATCTTTTCGAAACACTTGTAAACTCTAACAGAAGAATGGATTGCTTGTGATATTGGACATAATGGTCCCAGAAATTCACCAACGACCAACTCAACAGCAGGAAGTCGAACACCTCGTCATGATCCTCTTTACAGACGTTCAGGTGACATGAAAACTCATTTGGAAAAAATCACACGGTCAGGTGAAAAAAGTATCCACAGAAACGTTGTAGTCTGCAAAGTTCATGGAAAACATACCGACACTTCATTTATTTGCAAATCCTGTAGAGTTCCTTTATGCAAAGGTCATTGTTTTACGATCTATCACACGAAACAGAAATATTAAATTTTATTTTTCTGCTTCCTTTTTCAACATATATGTCATGTGTTTTCAAATAAACATAATAATTACAAATAGTTTATTATTTATCTAGAATTAAAGTATGCAAAACCACATCGAGTTTATTTACAGAATCCTGGATAATAACTTTCAAAATATTTTATTCTTCTGCTCTTTTCCATTTGCGACTTCTTTAACGGAAAGTTCTTCATTTCAAATAACAAATTGTTACAAGACTAATATTTCAAGACAAATTTTCTAATCTTTGTCCCTGTTTTAACATCAAAAATCTGCGGCAATTAGCTTGAGATTTTTTTCATTTTCACCGGCAATGAGTATTAGTAAAGCGAAAAATGTGTTAATAGATATCTTGGCGTGCGAAACTATAAAAATCAGACACATGCCACAAAGGATTAAATGATTATAGACATTTTTTGCCATTTTTCAAGAGAACAGTTAGATTGCGACTCATAGTTCCTTGGACAAGTTTAATCTTTATGATGAGTAAAATACAATGCAAATAAAAAAATTTTGATCTGAAATTCAAAATCAAATAAGAGTATTAAAAATTTTATTAATTCAGATGAATTAATAAAATGAGATTTTATTAATTCGTCTAAAATTTTAATAAGAAAGATAAATGCTTATCGAAGTATTTATCTTTCTTTATTCTAAAATTGAGAACAAGCGCTTGCAGGAAGACAAATGTAAGGCGTCATATTTTGCTTATCTAAGAGGACTTAAGTTCGAGATGCACTTTGTTGTTTTTGTTAAGAATAAAATTATACTATTTCAAAGATTTTATTGACCGATGAAGAGAAATTTCTTTGAAAATTATTTTTTATGGGATTTCAAATTATTTTTGTAAATAACTGTATATCTTTTTCAATATATTTATAGACTATGAAAATAAATTCGATGATCTCTACCATCATTTTATTCGAATCATTTAATTTCGAGATATTTGCATTTAAAAATAATAATTTTTTTGATATCATATTGTTACTGGAAATGATAACTGAAGAACTTATTTTTACATTTTCCTGGCAACTTTTATGACAGCAAATGCTTAATACTTTGACGAGCATTTAACAAACTCTCAATTCGTTGAGACGTTCGTTTAATAACCTTTAATGTGTATGTCGGATATAAATATATAACTGCTTCGCTGCGTATGTATATGTATGTATAATATGTACATGCTAAATATTTCGAAATATTTCGAAAATTATTGTTATTTTTAGACAGAAATATTTCGAGATTCGAAATGATCTGAAGAGAGTGGTCATAGATATCGTTGAATTTGTTTTTTTGCATGCTCTGCAAGCATATTGAAAAGAAGTATACGGTACTATTTAAAAAATTATCGATGATCTTGAAATCTCGCGAAAGAAATAATCTTGATATGATTAAGATATGATCAAAGATATGATCTTGAAAAAAATTTCTCTTCGCCGGTCAATAGAATCTTTAAAACAATGCAACTTTGTCCCAAGAAGCTTTTTGATACGATAAAAAATATATCAAACATATGAATGATCCGATTTAATTGAGACATTGTCGTTTTCAAACGAGTCAGAAGAAAGAAAAACTAAGAAATTTTTTAAATATCATTTCATTAAATTTTAATCCATAAATGCAAACTACTTATAAATTATCTGTTATACAAAAAATAGTTCAAATAAGAAATGTTTCAAGAAGATGTGTGTCACATAATCTGATGTGAATATATAGTTTTTTCGTAAACGAGTACGTAAAGATCATATCAAAGTTACCTTCACTTTTTTAAATAGAATATATTTTTTTAATGTATTTATATAGCTTATTTCTCACACTGTGTTATGTTACATTTGTGTCGAGAAACTATTAGTTTAAGAGATATTTTAATTCAAATTTTGTAAAATTCATCGTATAAAAGACAAGAAAAGACAGAAGCGGTTGTGTTCATCCTTGTCCTTCATGCATATATTTTATAAAATTAAAGTTAAATATATTTTCTAAATTAATAATTTTTCGATACATAGATACTTTTTAATAGAGAATGTCAAGCTACGTCGATTTACAAATCAAAAAATATGTCATTTTATTCAAAAAATCAAAATTCATCTTAGTTTGTTGAACGACATTGTAAATATAAAAAACTGGAGTGTAGCAATATGTTAACAATAAAAAACATTAAACCTTTTCCGCTTTCTCTTCTTTCAAATCTTACCTTTTACGAGAAACATGCCTCGTATATATCAATAATATCGCAAATATACTGTACCTATTACTACATTAGTCTGTAATAATAATATATAAAATAAATCGAAATTTGTAATAAAACGTTATATACGTAATAATTGAAATTATGAATGTAAGAGAAACATTATTTGAATAATAATTGTGTTATTAAGGAGGTCATTATTTGGTTAAATCAACGTTGTAGATAAAAGTCACCTTCATTCCTTTCATTGCTTCTTTGTATCGCTTCCCATTTTTATGTTTATCAACTGACAGCAATTTTTGCAAATTTATCGTTTTAAATCTCAATTTATTTACTTGTGAGTTTATAATGTAATCAAGGTTCTACCAGAATCTTGATTGGCTTTATGATAAGTATTTGTATTCGTTGATAATTGCTGTCAACTAATGAACACAAAAATATGGGAAGCGATGAAAGAAATAAAAATATCCTATCTTAAGTGAATCCATTTAACAACGTCGCAGTAATCAAGCGATGACTCTCTTAATATCGAACAACTTTTATTCAAAAAAGTATTTTGTTACTCTGATAGTTGCAAAAATATAGTGATGAAAAAGAGATTTAAAGAGTAATTGATTCTATAAATTCTTCTTAATTTCTTAAATTAATAATTTTTCAGCATATATTGCTCGACATATTTTTTATATGTTATTTAAAAGAGTAAAAGAATTCATTTGATCTCTACAAAAAAACTATTTACATCAGATTATGACCTCGAAATCATGAATTTCTTATTTGAATTATTTTTTGTATAACAGACATTTTACGAATAATTTGTAATTAAACCAGTCACCTTACATACAAAAAAAATCAAAATACATTTCAATAAATAAATGATTGAAATCTGAAATATAATTTTTGTTCCTAATTTCCAATGACTGAACATATTGTACAGTGCATTGTTCGTAGGACAGAAATAAAAAGATTGGTTTTTCTTTCGATAGAAAGGTAATAGTAATAAGAATAATTTAATATAGTAGTAATAGCTGTTATAATAATTGTTATGTTAAAGTTATAATATTTAATTTAACAATAATAGTTGTCTCAGCGCGACGGTGATTGTGTGAAATGCTGCCCGCTTTGCTGAGGTTCTCTCGTTTTGCCTTTTACAGCCGTCGAAGAGATGTTGCAATAAATGGATGATTGTAAACTTTTCAATACGTATATTTAATAAGAATATAATGCGAGTCTGGGAGATGTGTACGGGGTGTCTCCGCGTCTAGACTCGAACTGAACTGACTGATGTACAAAATAGAATCCCCTTCTAGGCTAAGAAACTCTTACAGGAGCGACTGCGCCTACGTGACTTCTTGGTGCCAGCCAAGAATCTCTTTGTTTGAACAGACTTTGTTTATATCCATACCGAGCCTTTCCACACGCTGATTCTGCGGGTAAGGAATTCCTAGGGATTCTTAGGGTTAGAGAAAGTGTCCTTAGATGGGAGAATGCCAGGACATCTGGAGATTCTCGGCAGGGTAACGTGTTCCTAGAATCTGACCTGAGTGCTTGTCTCGGGGTGTTTTGTTCTGTTCCAGAACAATAGTAAATACTTATAAAAAAAATTCTAATCTAGGCTACTAAATAGACATTAATCTATCAAAATATAGTTGAATAAATTACAAAAATCCAAAATATGATTTTTATCCTCAAATCCTATTGACTCGACGCATTATGGGACGTTGAGATTCTTTTTCAAAGTAAATGTCCATGCTCCCTCTCCCTCAAAAGCAACTCACAGCCTGGATATGCAACATAATTACACTCATATATAAATGGAATCTAAACCTAAGCAAGTAATCCACATCAAAGTAAAAATTGTTTTATATATAAATATCTCGCAAACTAAAACCAGAAGTTATATGTACAGGAAAAAAATTGTTCAAAATGTCGATTTCCTATGTATTTAAAAATCAGCGAAACCGATAAGATGCTCATTATAAATAATTATACTTTCTCGTTGCTTTTGTTGGATGATCAACCCGGTTTGACAACACATATTGACTCAGTGCTAACACTGAAGTAGTAATAGTCCTCTTAAAAGTGACCTACAAATAGTTAGTTATAGGGGCAAAATTCAATCTATGTCACTTCTCCTTTCCCTTGATCATGATAACCAAAAATATAAAAAGACATCCTAAGAAGCTTGAGTATTCTTTTCCATCAAGTCGACTGACGATTTTGTATACGATCCTTGATCACGATAGCAACGTTGAATAAAACTCTGAAATTATAAGTGTTATTCTATTACGTGGAATCTAATACTTTTACTTTATCAATAATAAAATTTGAGTAAAAGTAATTTTTAAAAAATTGAATAAAATAATTATTTATATTTCTCAAAATAAAAAGCAATAACAATTTATGTGATGATCAAATAATACATATTACTTTTATAAAACTATATTTTTGATGAAGAACTATTTAATAAAATAATAATAGTATACATGCATTTAAACTGAATATACTAAAGAGCTAATAGTTTTTTTAGTAACGACTTTTTTTAAGGATTAATAAATGAAAATTTTTTTACAGCTATTGATTTTGTCACTTTCAACGATTCAGTTAAATATAATTCCTATATCTGCTATGACAATTCTTAAAGAACGTAAGAAACACTGATTTTTTTCTAAACTGATATTTTAAATCTTGAATCACAAAATCTCATTTAATGTCATATCTAGCTATAATTAATGACATGAATTTTGCATTTCATCTTTTGAATTCATGAATCATCAAAACTAAGATTTCATATTTCGAATAATCTTTTGTTATAACATCCGTCAAATTTCATTACCACTGATGTCATTCGAAAAATTATCCAGGAAAAGAATCATTATATTTGTGTATAAAATTGCTTAGTTATATATTTCCTTTTCTCTGCATACAGATGCGTTTTATTATGTATATACATAATTAGGCACATAGTGTATTTTCACATAGTTTGAACATATTATTAAAGTAACTCCTATTTTCCATCTATTGTGATGTTATATAAACTTGTTTTAGAATACATTTTTCACTTTTGTTAAAAGTTTGAAACAATTATATTCTACTATTGTATTATTATACAGAGGACATAAATTTAGACATTATGACTTAACAATGTGTCTTCAATGTACCTATATTTAACAGTTTGTTACTGATTATAAACTACGTTTGAATAATAGAAATTAAATCTATATAAAATCATTTGACAACTTTTTTTTATTGCAAAATTATACATGAACTAATATAATCTACTAAAATTTTTATTTAAATTTTATTTAAAAGAATGTAAATTATGTTCATGGACGAATTAATATAAAGAATCTTTGATTTTCAAATGATTAAAATTCCTTAATTAGTTCCATTTTCAAGTACATATCATAAAGTGACAAAAAAGAATAAGAAAATGACTTCTTAGTTTTAAATCTGTACATATGTTTTTGTACATATAATATAATTATATACTACTAATAGAAATAAAATATGTACAAATAAAAGTTCTTTTTTTATTATAACTAAGTATTCCATCTCTATATTTTTATCCACACGTTTGTCATATATAATTCATAAACAATTATGTATATAAAGTGAAGTCACTCAAAAATAATTAAAGGGAGGAAAATATTTAAAAAATATTTTATACCATTAAATACACAATGAGTACTGCATTAATTAATTTTATGAAACAATAATATTATTTTTTAAATGTTATTTGTTTTGTAATTCTATTGACATATATTTCTTATAATATAGAAAACATAATATAAAATAACTTAATACTTATGCTTATGTCTATATTTACGAGATGATGGAGAAGGAGGACTATTAGCTCTATGTTTTGAAGTACGTGGCGGAGGTGGTGGTGATAACGACGGTGATCTACCCCTTCTTTTTCTGTCATTTCGTTCGCTAATGGGCGACCTACGAGATACTCTGGATGAAAAAGAAGGTGAAGGTGTTCGTCGAATACGTGGTGGAGATGGTGTCACTGGTACTCTCTTTTTATATGGTGATCGTGATCTACGTTTACCACGTGGTGATCTACTACGTGATCTGAAATTTAATAAATAAATATTTTATAACAATACTAGTAATTTTTAAGTTTGGAATTTATGGACCAACATTGCATAGTTAAATCTATTAACTGCTTTTATATTTTTATATACAGAATAGTCTTTAAATTAATTCCAAAATTTTAATGTTAGTATTGAATCAGGAATATATCGATGTTAAAAGCAAAAACTTAAGAAATTTTTTTTCATCTTTATTGAAGCCATTTTGCATTGTTTTAAATAACGATATTTTATCTTTGAAAGTATTTGTAATTATTTAATGTAATTCACATGTAACTAGTAATAACAATATTAGTCACATGTAAGTTATATATAACGATTAAATAAACTTATATTTAATGATTCCTTAAAATGATTATTTTTATTTGTATACGTATTTTTATGCTTATTACGAGCATAATTTACGAACTGTACTTTGAATGCATTATTTTATTTTAAGATTAAATCATAAAAATGATATAGTTAATCATGTAATTTAAGATATGGTATTATTTAAGAAAAAAATATTATCAATTTGTTTATGAATTACAGAATTAATATTCTTAAAATCTTTTTTATATCAAAATAATTTTTATTTAGTATCAACAAACTTTTATTTGAACTATTTTTCTGTTAAATTTAACTATTTTTATATCTTTTCTGTTAACTATTTTATATCTTTTTCTGTTAAATTTAACTATTTTTATATCTTTTCATATTATCAGTGAAAAAATGCAGTTTGTAAAAATATTTACCTATATCTATTACTTTTAGATGATGGACTTATTGAATTTCGTCTTCGATCTCTATAATGACTTGGAGATTCTGGAGTTGTGCTTCGCTTTTTTTCTCTTCGTCGTTCATCATCACGTTCTTCGCTTTTTACATCTTTCATTTCTCTTTCACTCTGTAATAAAAATTTTGATTATTGTATAATAAATATTCTATAATAAAAAATATTTTATAATACAATTTTATTGTAATTTAAAACAACGTTAGATTCAAAAAATTTTACCTTCCTTATAAGTTTTTTTCTATAATGTTCTACCTGCCCTTGAATTGTCATACCAGATTTTAGTGTTCTTCTGCCACTTTCTAATTCATCTTGATATTGCATTATTTTAACTTCAATTTCACGCAATCGACTTCTTCTTTCTTCATTATAGTCTCTACCACTATCAAATTAAATAACATTGTAATTAATAATTAAATTCTATTAACTTTTATTAAAACGTCAAATTATTACTTGAAATATTACAAATCATAATTTAGAATGTATTTTTCTACTATTGTATAATGGAAAATAATAAATAATAATAAGTATATAAATATATAATATTTGTGTATTACCTAGAATCCATACTAGTATCCTGAGAATTCGAATCATCATTTTGGCCTAATTCTTCCCATTTACTAGTTGTCATAGCTTGCGCTTCAACCTAATATAACAAAATAAATTATTTTTAAAAATAAAAAAAAATATGAAACAGTACTATAAAAGAGATCGTGATCTATTCAAGAATTAATCAAAATTCTTCTTTTTTGATTTTTCACAATTTCTTTACTGTCATTATATAGATCGTTACAATTTGAACCTAGTCAAAGTGCATTTTATTTAATAAATTTCCTCTTGTAAATCAATTGTTTCAACCTGATCAGGATCAACAGTTTCCCAACGAGATGGTACAAAACCCGCAGGAATCGATGGTTTTTTATCATCTTCTTTATTTTGTACATTTGAAGAATCATCTTCATCCATAGGAACACCATCTATATCCTCATCCACTGAAAACGTATAACTAATAATAAATATACTCAATGTCCAAAAAAGGTGAGAAATGTTTATAAAAGTTTATAACTCTAGATATCAAGACAATGAAAAAATTCATGTACAAAAATATCATTTAATATTTAATATTTTATTGTTCAAGTTATAAATAATCTAATTTTACGATACAGGTACACTGACAGCTACATAGATCAATAAATCAACTGATAAACTTTTGATAATTATCCGCGACAAAGGCGATCTCATTGATTTCAATGATTTATGTTGTCAAGATCATCACTCTGAACAATTTTTTTCTATGCACATTACCACCATTTGATCTTAACTTTTGAGATATTTATAAAAAAATATTTTATACTTTTTAAAGGATAAACGAATTACGTTATCTGATTCATGTGATATTGTACTATATTCTATAAATACCTCTTATTATGAATTTTACCTTAATTATCATTAATAGAATAAATGTATTCTATTAATAAGGTAAGAAGTGTATTACTTTAAAATTGCATTATTGTTTTAATTAACAAAATAATATCTCATTTTATTCCAAATCAGATTCACTTTTCCCGAAAAACGTACTTTCCTAAAAAACATACTCGTGTCACTTTCATCATAAGACTGCAATATATTATTAAGAATTCTTGAATATCTGCAATAATTACAAAAAGTTGATAGATTTCTTTAATTAGTTATAAAGTAATTCATGGCACGATTAATTGTAGTAAATGCAATAAAGATATGCAATGTAAATTTAAACAAATATAATTTAAAATTAATTCCAATTATTTTAAATCTAACCTAAATTTTAAAAACCATTAAATATAGCGTTAAAAATATTTCAAAAATTAAAGAATGGTGATAACATGTATAGAAAGAAGTTGTCCAGAATATCTTGACAACATATTTCAAGATCATTGAAATCGGTGAGATCGGCCCGATTCCGAACAATTACCAAAACTTTTTCTTTATTTTACTCATTTTTCATGTTTTTCATTTAAATCAAATATTCTTACTAGGTACACCATCAATATCGTCATAGTTAGATGTAGTTTGTGGTGTTAAACCATGCTTCATAGCACCCTTCAGAAGAGCTGCACCGTCCAGTGGTATTCCATCCAAATCTTCTGCACCATCTCCATCTACGTCTGATAATGGTGCTCCATCAATATCTTCATCATTTTCTGGTTCTGGTTCATCTATCTATAAAAATAAAATTATCTTTTACTTTTATTTTCTACCGTCACATTTCCTTTTACGATATAGAGCATTAAATTTACTAAAACAAGGCCGAGAAAGGTGTTTTGTAATTTAACAAGAAAATCTCGTGGATAAACAGCCCAATCTTCCCATGCTCTAAACATTCTCATTACACGAACTTTAAATCCTTCTGCTTTTAATCTACTATCAAATTGTTTGTAAGCTTGATGAACTTCGTTAAATATATCCAAAAGTCGAGTTTCAAATCTGCATTAAAAGTACATTCATTAATATAAATTGTATCAATAATTACATTATTAAATGTATTTATTAAATTTCCCATATTTTATAAGATAAAATAACTTACGCCTTTCGATAAATAGTAGCATTATTTACTTTTACACCACAGTTATGTAATATGTCAGATATAAGATATAATCTTGCAATTTTCTTATTGACAGGAGTTTGTAATATGGACAATGATTCCGAAATACAGTCACAAATTTCTTCTGCTGCTTCAGCATGTTCTATACAAAATACCATTGCTTCTGCAACTTTTATCCTTTCAGGTGATATATTTCGTAATAAATCTTCTAATCGATCTCGTTGACTATAAATATGAACATAAAAATAAAAAATTGAATTAATTTTAAAAGTCATAAGTAAAATTATTAAAATATTGCAATTTATTTGAAATACCTGTTTGATAGACTGCCTCTTCTAGGTTCTTGTCTTTCTTCCATTTCAATCAATTCATCTGGCATTCCCTGTGTCCACGGATTGATAGGAGGTGGTCTCCACACACTTCCACCTTTAAACATCCTGAAGTCTTCAGTACGCCATTCCTTTTGTCCATCTCCTTGTAATATGGAATATAGTTTCCATCGATAATAAATATGTGCTGGAGAATAATTTTCAAATAAAAATCTAAAATTAAAATATTATTAATTTAAATATAAAATAATAAAATATTAACATTTCATAATATTTTATAATGAAATTATACAAACCTAAACATTGGATTATTTAATTCTCGATTCATGATCATTGCTTCAAACATAGGTCCTTCACGAATTACAAATTCTACCATTCTATGTATTAACATAACTAAATTCCTATAACATAAAAGTTTATTTTGAACATCTATACAACAACATAATATAGTACATTCATTTTTAATTAGTGGAAATATACCTTTCTGTAGGAATAACCACTTTGACAACTGCATTTTGTAAAACCTATAACAATTCCCATTCAGTACAATGTTTATAGTTTCAGTCCAAATTGATCCACCCCAAGTATAATTATCGTCAATTCAGTATAATGTAATTTGTAACAGATTAATTAGAGTAATCTTTAAATTATTTGTATATTATACGAAATATTTATATTATTTTTATTTTATATATATATATAAAATAAAATATTATATATATATATATATATATATATATATATATATATATATATAACATATTTTTATATTTATCATACATTAAATTTGTAGAAATTAGGAAGGATCATTGCTTAAAATTGATAATTAGATTGCAGATTTTTATGCAGCTAAAACGTATGCAACTAATATACCAAATATATATATATAAATATTACATAAGTACTACATATAGATTTACGAAGCATTAGTTATTGTATTCTTCTTTCACAACTTGCGTTACAATATATAATAACCGTTTTCTCGAGATTTTCTACTGAAGAACGCTATTATTTATGTATAAAAATTTGTTTGTAAGTTGAAAACGATCTTTCTATATTGTAATTATTTCTATATATAATTAAAATGTATTTTTTACTTTAACATCATGATAGACCATTTTCTTGATTTTTTGTTTTTTTAATTTTCAACCACAAATTTTTTATTAAAATTTTTGTTAAAATCATTAAATTTTTAATTCTTTTCTAAAATATTACATATATTTTTTATGTTTGTTTCATTATTATTAATTTCGTTAACATTTTTCTTATCTAGTTTTTTATTAATGGGGAAAATATATACAGAATGGATCAAAAGTCTCTCTCTATTTTTTTTAATAAAATATCAAAATAAGGAAAAAGTAATTTTATTAATTTTCAATTAAATTTAAATTCAAAAATTTCATTATGTTTTAAAAATCTTTTTAAAAAAATTTTAAAATATATAATAAAAAAATTACCGATTTATTTTAGTTGGAAATGATTTTTGGCCCACCTTGTATATACTGATTTAATCTTTTCTTATTGAAAACTTTTCTTGCAATTGAGTTTTATTTATTTTCTTATTATCGATGCTGCATCTTTTCCATTAAACAATTTTATTACATATTTTAAAAATTTAGATTTTTATCTTTTTAAAGAAAATTTTTTACATTACATAGATTATGTTATATTATTTATATGCATTGTATTTTTACAGTTATTGCTTGATTCAAGTCATTATAAAATTGGTTTTTATTTGATATGTAATGACGTGTATTACTTGTAATTTAAAATTTAAAAATTAATTTAAATTTGTATAAAAGCACAAGTTACGAAGACTATTGAGCAATGAATCATCATTGAATCATGTTGAAAAATGAAATATCCATGACTTTTATGCTATCACAATGAAAATTGTTTTAGTAGATCAATTAATTATTTTTGATAAAAATAAAATATTACAAAATCTAAATAGAATTATTTGGTGCCAAAGAATAATACTGTTTAACTGTTACATTTTTGTATATTTATAAATCTTAAAAAATATTTTTAAATAGCAAATACACAAATTTCAATTTGCTACTTTCAAAATGAAGACTACTATTATATTTAGAATATATATACTACTATTATATTTTACTATTATATTTATATCATTGCTTATTCTGAATATCAAACTATGTTGCTCAATCGAATATCTGTTCAATTAATATTGATATCCTAATAATTCAAATATGACAATGATATAGTTCATCATATTAAGTCTATAGTTTTATTTTAATATTAATTGAACAGATATTCGATTGAGCAACATAGTTTGATATTCAGAATAAGCAATGAGCAATCATTTCGTCATATAAAATATGTTATAATAAAGATATATATACTATATACAATTTTTTCACATATTTACTAAACTTGAAAAGCTTGATTTGTTTTTTCAAAGCAAACTTCGAATGAAGAAATTTTATTTTATATTTTTATTTTCTTCTTTCATAACAAATTTTTCGTGCTCGAGTCTATATAAAGATATATATATCATCTTTATAAAAAATAAAAATTTGATATTACCCAAAAATTACATTACCAAATATTTTTAAACAAATTACCTTTTCAAAATTTTCTTTTTCCTGAGGGTCTGTTTGAAGATTACGATTACGAGGTGGTATCTATGACCAAATTTATAAAATTGCTCAGGTTTATATCAACTTTTTGTTATAAATAATCATAAGTTATTAATACATTATTGACCAGTTATATAACATCAATAAGTATCAAAAACTACACCAAACATGTCATATAAATTATAATTTAACAGTTTTAATTATATATAATTATGATTTAACAGTCAATAATGCGTTAATATACGCCAATTTTGTTTATTTTATATACCTTATGTCTATCACGGCGATGTGGTTGAGCATTAAATGGAAGACCAGATGGAGGTGGTGGCTGTGTAATTTCCATTAAAGCAGGTGGAATATAAATAGGATAAGGTGGAATCGGTACACTTTTTCCCCAGCCTAATTTCATTTCATACTGCATTATATCACGACCTAATTCACATTATAATAAAATATTGTTGTAATGGCATCATAAATATAGGTAATAATAAATAAACTTTCTATAGGTAATAATATAGGTAGTAAATATTTATAAATATTAATTTCTGTAATAAAAAAACGTTTTCTATAAATTTAAAATAAAATAATTGTTTTCTTACCATTAAGATTTTTTAATGCTCGTTCTCCATCTTTACGGCTCATAAATGCAACAAAACCGCAATTCCTTTGTCTGGCTTTTTCTTCATCACTACGTGGCCACATAATTTTAATACTAGCCAATGGTCCATATTTACCAAATATTTCCATCAATTGTTGTTCCGTAATCTATTATTATATATAAAAAAATGTAAAATATTATGTTTATTAATAATTCTTAAACAAAACAAAATATAAAATTATAATTCCAAATATTCAAGTCTGATTTTTTTTATAATAATTAGATAATAAATTAGATATATCTTAATAATATAGATATATCTTTTATAAAGTTTTATAACAAAAATTGTAAAGCTTATGAAATACTATTTTAATGAAATAAACATGATTTTAAATATATTATAATATATTATAAATATACTAATATGAACTAATATTTAAATTTGATTTATACCTTTGGATTTAAATTTCCCAAGTATAAGTTTGTTGTATTAGGATCGCCATTATCAAATGATCCATCTATAAAATATTTTCATGTTTTTATACAATATTTTTATATCTTTAATACAATTTTAATATTGAATAGAAATTAAATAGAGGATTTAGAAATGGGTACTGTTTACCCTCATAAATCAGGGCTAGGAGACGTGGATCATCAATAAGGTTAAGTAGATTTTTTCGTGAATCAGGATATGAGGATGTGCAACCTAATATATTTTAACAAATTTAAATTGTTAATATAAAGATAAGAAATATTTAGTTAACAAAACTAACGAAATTTATATTATTTTCATAAATTTATTTATAAAACAAATTTGTGAATGATTATAATTATTCAACTGAATGTATTAATATTAAATTACCTTCAACACATTTTAATGCTGCTAACATTGGATCTTCTGATTGGGTAGAAATAACATTTTTCACTACACCCTTATATTTATGTCTTTCTTCTCGCTCCTCTTGTATCATTTTTAATTCTTCTTTAAATAATTCAAGGTTACTTTTCTTCTTTTCACCTTCTTTTTTCTTTTTTCCTAATCTATCTAATTTTCTTTCATTTGATCCTAATAATCTCGCATATTCTTGTGCTTGTTCAGCTGATGATCTGCTATCTACAAGCTCTGATATCTTTGATTGTGGTTTATAAAGTTTTCCCTTTTCTCTTGTATCTTCTTCTGCGGATAAATATGTATTTTTAAAATTGTAAGTTGCAATTATTTATGTAATATTCTCTTTACAAAATATTTTTAACAATTATATGCTTCACTAAATTTTAAAAACATAATTGCTGACATACTTTATATTTTAAATTTATATCTCACATGTACAGTTATCAAATAAGATCAACTTACGTCGTTTGCCTGCGTCATAAGTTCCTGCTTTCACCCAAACTTTACTAGTTGTTTTATTAGGTGTTTCTTGAAAAGTTGCAACAAATTCTTCAAATGCCTATGTATGATATTTGATACAAAATATTACATGTTTAATAATATTTATATTTTTATAATTATGGATTTCTAATATTGCTTACCTGTGCTGCAGCTTGCTCTTGTTCTTTTTTACGTTGTTCTTCCAATTCTTTCTTACTCAATGGTCTTTTACCCATCGTGCCAATAGAAAATGCTTTGAGCTTTTGTTCTGCTATTTGCTATATAAAATAATCATTAGTTAAAGCAATTATAGTATAAAAGTACTAAAAATCAAATTAAAGTTTAAAATTTACGTAAATTTACCTTCATAATAGCTTTATCTGCCATTTGTAAACAATTTAACCTAAAACATTAACAATTTTTAATATTACTAAGCAATAGTGAAAAAACCAATTAGTACATAGTACTTACTTTTAAACAAAGGAATTTTACAAAAATTTAATGCAATATAGCAAATAGAACTTCTGAACACACATATGAAATTTTATATTGTCCATAAATATTAAAAATTGTCATTAGTACAAGAAATATCTATATTTTATAATAGCTTCTGAACGACACACTTAGAAGTTTTTATAATTGAACATTATTACATAAAATTTATTTTAAAATTTCCAAAAATATGTATGTTTTAATACATTTTGTATTAAAGAATTGAGTAATTATAAATTATACACCTATCTTTCTCCTATTTACGTATGTACGTATAACTGACCGTATTTATGAATAGTCATGTATAACCTAAATAGAAGATGCGCGTCAACACTTATTAGGTTTTTTGCTTTTAACGTTGTATAATTAGTGCACATATTATAATTCTTATATATATAAACAAATTATATACCTGTATTAACAGTTAAGAAGTATTTAGTCTTAAGAATGTTCCTTAATAAACTGGATAATGATAAACATAATATTATACTATATTTATACTACCAAATATACATGTACGTATGTGTGTGCGTGCGCGTGTGTACACTATATTTATACTATATATATAGTATACTGTATTACATACTATATACATATTACATCTTTTATGAAAATGAAATACGCAATCTATGTTGATTATTTTCATTCATATGAACTATATATTCAATATGCATTCTGATTAAAAACATTCGCTCGAAGCAAATTTAACTCAAATGCTTTTGTTATTATTAATTATATTGTCAAATTTTTTAACACGCGTTTAGAAATTTTTCATTTAGAGACTTTCCTATCTAGTAATATAATACTTTTTGATCAAAGTGATTCGAAAAGAGCCCTCTATAAATACAAATGAAAGAAAATCAAATATGGCGGATATTTTGTTTTGTGTGTAGTGATTATGTTCTATTACTTAGTTCAATTAATTTTCTGATGTAACTATACGTATTACTTGTAGAACTCTGGAAAGAGTTGGAAAGAGAAAAGAAAAAAATGAATGCCACAAGTCTCTATGTATCAACATGTCGATTAGTTTTACAAGCGGATGCTGATGATCCAAATTCATGGACAGATTTATATAGGCTAGTTCCATATTTGCGACAGAGTTTAAGTTGCACTGTGTGTTCAAATTTGTTAATTGAGCCTCATACACCAACTGAAACTAATTGTCAACATCATGTGTGTCGTGGTTGTAGAGGTGGACGTAAAAAATTGAAACCGTCGTGTGGTTGGTGCAAGGATTATGACAAATATATTGAAAATGTTCAGTTACGAATATTGTTACAGTGTTATAAAAAATTGTGTGAATATTTAACAAATACAAACATTTATCGAAGTTTAATACTTTCAGTGTCCTCCAATAAAACAGGTAATAATGCATCAGCTATTGGTGCTAGTAGCCTCATGGAACTCATACAAGAGGGTTCTGGTTTTAAAGATGAATTTAAAAGTACTGCTGGTTTGTCAAAATCTGCATATAGTATTTTACCATGCGTTTATACAAGTACTACCTCAACTCAAACTCAAGGAAACACTATACAAAATTCTGAAGCAGTGTCACAAAGTATATCTGGTATAGTATATCATTATTATCATTGGAATTATATAAAAAAAATAACGTAAACAATTTTTTTATTAAACGTTTTTTTCAATATGTAATATTTGCTCTAGTATTTTTTAGTACAATAATATAAACTAATATTTGAGCTTTGAAAGTTATTCTTTTTGTTACATCAAATTATCAAAATATTTCATTCAAAGGAAGAAAATATTATGATAATGAACAATATTCTTTTCTAACATAAAAAATTCTTTCTGATATATAATATCATGGTATTAAAAGCAATTTTAAAATTAACTGACATATTTAGACAAGATCTTAAGAAAATACCAAATAACTTTATAAGTATGTTTCGTAATTCATTCTGAATCAAAAAGGTCATACACGAATTTTGATTTACTTGTTATTGATTTATTTTAGAAAATTACAAATTATTTAAAATTTAAAAATTTGAAGTGATTGGAATGGAGTAATAGTTTTTTTATTTTTCATATATTTTTTTATTTTTTTTAATTTGTACAAGGTATTTAAAAATTTCAACAGATGACTTTACATGTTCGGATCAATGGAAATCTGTTGATAAAATAATCAAAATTGATCTTGAGTGACAGTCAGTTTTTTTTGATAATATTATATTGCCTTTTTCAAGTTAAAATGTTTAAAAAAAATCATAGGTTTGCAAATCATTGGAAATGATGTTAAAGTTTTATTAATTACTAACTTGATTTGCATTTTAAAGTTAAACATGTAGCAAAGCATTATTACTAATATTATACATCTGTAACTTAAATTTCAAATTTAAGAGCAATATACTAACTAGCTGATAATATTATCTCTAACGATGTCTGTTCATTTGTTGACAATAAAGCAGCTTTGATTGAATTTCTGTGTTATAACATGAAGATTTATTTCCAAGTTCTGGTATTTTGAGGATTTAGTATGTACTGAAAAAATTGCTCTCACCTGTAAACAGGATATCTTCAAGAAAATATGGACTGCGTTTTAATTTTCTTAACATCCACTGATCCATCAAGCGACATTTCATTCTATGAAGTTTTTGCACGTGATGAATTTTCTAGAATATAGGTCCTCTTCATGTACTTTTTTTGTCATTAGTGAAATCTCTACTTGCAAGCTGTTTTTTGTAAGTTCATCCGTGATAATTTTCTCTTCCTTATGTCACTGGACACAAAGACAGGTTTTGTTATCAAATGAAGATTTTGCAGTTTTGGATCATAAGACTATTGACTCAATTTGTTGATCATGATGATGATCTGGAATATCTAGATACAATGGATTTCATTAATTCTTATTAACTGTCAATATATTTCACGTGAAGAAAAATTAATTGTCAAATGCTAATGTAAGGATTTAAAAAAACTGTTGCGAGCACAGCTTCTTTGTATGGTGTCTACAATGTTTACAATGGTATCTTTGCAAATATCCCGATATAATCGTGCAAAAACTTTATAATTTTGTTGACAAGAATCGAAATTATATCCATAATTTCACCAACCGTATAATCAGACATCATACTAATAAAGAACACAATGCTGACTACAATAATATTGATTCATTCGAAGTAAGTGCTGTGAAATAGTAGCAACTGTTTGTAAACATGTCGATAAATCGCACTTGATGAGTACGCTTTATGTTTACGACAAAATTCTAAAACGAAGAAAATGGCAAAACCGTTCACAGCAAAGAAAAAATTTAAACAATAATGTGACTGATTCTATGACCTTGCAAAATCAATATTAGAACTCTCAAAATGAAACCTATTTGTAATAGCGAAATTGTGTAATTAAAATTTAAAAATAAAAATTATTGAAATTTCGGGAACGCCTTCATTTAAAAAAATTTGGTGACCATCATAAGTCCCCTTGAAACAGAATAAGTTTTATTTGAAACATTTTTTCGAAAAAATAAGTGTTCGGGTGATAATTGCGTGAATAGAATAAAATGAGACATGCTGTATATAAGGTAAATCTAGCAACTGATTGTGAATCAAACTATAATTCTTATTAAAGATATGTATTGAAGACAGAAAAAAATTGTAGAGGAAAATTTTGCACAGTTTAAAAAAATTCATGTATTTATAAAAGTGCACTTGTTTTTTAAATAGAATTCTACAATTTTTTTTTATATAAATTGATTTTTTTGTCCTTAATCTTTCATTTCTCTAATTGAGAGATTGAAGTTGCACTATTTCAAAGCGCTCGTTTGATAATGATGGAAAGAAGTTTTCTTAAAGTCATTTCGGAACATTTCGAGACCATTACTGATTTTTAAAATAAAATCCTCTATATCCTTTTAATATCCATATTGCTTAAAGCATAAAAAGTAAAATTTAACCATCTTATTAAACATTTTATTCCGGTCATTTAATCTATTTAATGTAATTTCTTAACGTTCCAAATCATATTTGTCTTTAATCACATACATTTTTTGTGATAATGAGGAAATATGAACAGTACGATAATGTAAGTAAATATTAACATAAATTTCTTCAGATTAAATGATTGAAACGGTTATCAAGACCGTTAAATTAAATTTTATTTTTTGTGCTTCATAAGGATATCAAAATAAAATTTGAGATTTCATTTAAAAAATCACCGATGATTTTGAAATAAGAAAATATTAATATCATATATTAAAATATTTATATGAAGAAAATATTTTCATATATAATATAAAAAAGGAAAATATTCTTTCCACTATCAGCAAATATGCTCTTTGAAACAGCATAAATTTGTCTTGAATATTTTATTCATAAAACCATATAAAAACACAGATATTTATATGTTTCCATTTAAAGTATCTAAAGAATTAATTTTTTTTGATATTGTACCCTTATATCGTTTTTTAAAGCAACACAAAGAATCAATTCATGGAAAAAAATTGTAGAATTCTATTTAAAAAACAGATGGAATTACACTCTGCAATTGCACTAGTGTATTTTTAACAAAATTCGCATTACGTGATGACAGAGTAGTGCAAAATTTTCTTCTGTAATATTTTTGTATCTTCAATAGAAATAGAATTATATAGTACAATAGTAATAATAATAATAATAGTAATAATATAGTACAATATAAATCAGTAAGATTTAATGAAAATTAATGAAATTTTTCCAAAAGTATAAATCATTTTAGAAAATCATTCTCAAGATCAGTTTTGTGGTTATCTTTTTAAACAAATTTAAGTAAAGTATTTTGTATATACTGAAGAAAATATTCAAAGTAATAGCCTTTCGTTTATAAACATAAATGTATTCGATAGTTTAATATTGCTGTTGTAAAAATTTCACTTCTGATAACATCATTTGTGTTATATATTGTTTGTATCAATTTTTAGCTTAACACTAGATTATCAGTACTGTATACTTTTGATTTCGTATAATTCTAGAAGAAGAAATTCATTAGAGTAAAATCCAGTGATTTGAATAGCCATGCACCAGGTTTATATCATTTCGTTTATCTCGTTGGGAAATGTATATATATATCAAAATTGCGATATTTTTTCTAGAATATGCTGATGCTTCATTGAATTGGAAATATATTCTTCTTGTCACTGTAAATGTAATTTGTCTAAATAAAAAAAGAATTATTTTTTTACAAAATTTGTTTAATATTCTGTTGTGAGTAGTCTCTCTATATATATATAGTCTATAATATATATATGACTCAGTAAAAATGTTAATGATGCTATACTATACATTTACTGAAAATAAACCAAAAAATCCTTATTTCAAGCACAAATGATCTAAAATTTGATATATATGAATTTTTTGATTTAGAATGATCGACTAAACATATCGGTAAAATTATTTGGTTATTGGAATATTTTTAATACATATTTTATATGTAAATATTGTGCAAAATTTGAGAGAAGTTCCTTGGAAGAAATATGGATTGTTTATTTTTGATAGTTCCAAATAATCATTTAAATTAGCATTTTTCTTAGCTGAAATTTTCATATCTAGTTTTGCGCAATATACATATGTCAGTTCTTATTTTAGTAGTAAATTTAAATATTTTGAAATTTAAATATTATATTTATAAAATTTAAATATTTTATAAAATATTTTGAAGTATAAAAATATATAAGATAAATCTTTCGATATTCTAAAAAAAAATTCTATCAATTATATATACTTTCGTTTTATTTTAACCTACCATTAACCGAAAAATTATTAGTTTAAAAAAAATATTAATTTTGTAAAATCTATTGTATGAAAGACAGAAAAAAATCTTGTGTTCATATTATCATTGCCTTTCATGCATAGATTTTATAAAATTAAAGTTAAAATATTTTTTAAATTAATAATTTTTCGACATAGGTTAGTAATTTTTTATAGAAAATGTTAAATTGTAAAAACAATTCACTTGATTAGTCCTCTTAAATACAATGAATCATTTCAGATATTTATTATTTTTTTTCAAGATTTTAAGCTTATCGAAGTTTTTTTTAAAAATGTTATGTGTTTTTCAAAACACAATATGATAACTGAAAAAATAATGGAATAACTGTAATAGAATAATTATTAAAGAATAATGGTTATTATATAGATAAGGATCCACTTCACCGATTTTTATGATTTTTGAATGTTACAAAAAACAACATTTTGAACAACTTTTTGCATTTAATGACTCACAGTCAAAATCGGTCATATGATGATCTAAATTTAAAATTTATAATAATGTGTGAAGTACATATAACATAACATAAATTAGTTTTCATCAAACTTGAGAATAAAAACTTAAATTAAGTTTTAAATTCGTATATTTGTCCAAAGTGCAATTTATGATGAAATGTATATGTATACTGAGTATATGAAAAATACAATAACAAGACAATGACGTAAGATTTCTCATAGTAAATATCAACTGTGAGTAAAATTCGTAGTTTATGTTGTATAAATTCAGTGTTATAATTCATGCTTAAGTATACTGCATTTATTTAAATTTAAATAACTAATGATGAAGAAAAGCCAGAAGAATATAATTTCGTGATTTTTTATTATAAAAATGGGTAAGATTAATGAAAAATTGCTGAAATATAGTTATAGCTTAAAAGTAATAGCACAGTGCGTTTATATCATAAAACGTTTTAAAGACGAATGTTGTTTTGCTAATTAATCGAAAATAAGCTCTAAAAAAATTTAACGGATCATGATAAATGTAAAAGCCGATTCCAAAATAGGTACACCAAAATTTACTGAGTACGTAAAATTGTATTTGAATTATATTATATATAAAATATTATATTTAGATGAAAAAATGCACCGTGAAAATATACAAAGAAAAAATAATTTCCGTGGTCGAGTACAAGAAAAAAAGAAATCTTTTATTAATTAAAACAGATAATTCAGAATTTGCACAACAATATATGAGTAAAACTTTTTCATTTTGGACGAACGTAAAGTTTATGAATGAGAGCAAATTTAATTTATTAATTTGGTCAATTTTGAGATAGACACCGTACAATATGGAGAAAAATAAGTTCTCTAATAAAGAATTCAAAATTTTCGATGAACTGTGAAGGATTACGTTATGGTTTGGGGTTGTACATGTGTATCTACAATTAGAGTGGGTAACGTACATCCTTCTATACAAGGAAAAATGGATAAGTGACAATATTTGAATATTTTAAAAAAAATGTTCATGAAAGTGTTAACAAATTAAGAATTTTTTATACAATTCAATTTTATCAAGATGACCCAAAAGATGTTTCAGATATTGTTGAAAATTGCCGTAGTCTTTCAACCCTTTCCTCAATTACCAAATTTGAATGTGATTGGAATAAATTATGGAATAAATTAGAAATTGCCATATTTGTCAACAATTAATTTGTAATAAAAAAATCTTAAAAATGCATTTTTATTAGCATGATATCATTTTTATAGGACATAGATATCATTTTCCTTTACAGAAAAATTGGAAAAATTAATATCAAATATTACAAACGGTTGAAAAAAATAAGACCCATCAAAATATTGAATCATTTAATCACTTTGATTATTTAATCAATTAATTTGTAAAATATTTAGCGGCCAAAATTTATTGTGAGACATTTCCCAAATTTTTTTTTGTAATGCGTGATTTATATATTCTGTTATATTTTTTATTTGTATATATAATAAAGAACATTTGAAACGACGCTATTATTTTCAGATTTAATGAAAAATAATTTAATGAAATTGAGTGAAAAAATTGTTCAAAATGTTGATTCCTACGATATAAATAATAAATACAGAAAACTCATTGAAGTGAGATGGACATAGTTCTAAATAAATATTAAAATTTTTATCTATTATCATATTTGTCCTTTTGAATTAAATATTTTCTTCCATTTTCTTTTATTATAAAAAGTAAACGAAATATTTAAGATATTCAATTTAAATGACATATCGTATATGTCAATATAATATTATCATTAATTAGTGAGATGATCATTGTAGATAATCATAAAATAAAACAAATTTTTAATTATTGCATTTAAATTTATTAATACCCAGATTAAACTTTGCTTTAGGGAACCAAAATTTGTTTTTTTTTTATAGATTTTGACAAATTGTAACTTTAGGAATCCTGATTGTTAAAGGATGATTTAAAAATTATATAATTATAACGCGTTTTCAGCGTATTTAGTTAGCGACAGGTTAGTGCAATATTGGTTTTTGTGTATAACAGATTTATACAAATTTTTTTTAGACAAATGACATTTATGAAAAACATTTTTAATGATTCAAAAATTAAGATTAAAAATAGTTTTACTATAATTATTTAGCGAGCGAATCGGTATGGATTTCCAGTCATCTTACCAAAATACGATTTATAAAATGAAATGTATAATAGCGTAATGCTGTATTAGTAATGCAAGAAATGACTAAAATGATAAAAAATTACTAAATTTTCAATTATTAGCATAACTTTTAAATTCTTAAGATAAAATTTGCATGTTTGATTTCAGCTCGTCGAAATCTATAAGATCATAAAAAAAGTTAATAATTCTTGATCCTTTGAAGTGAAATTCAATCAACATTTATATATATTAATGAAAAATAAAATAAATTATTTAATATTAGATTTGTAATTGAAATTAATGAAGTATTTCCATTTTATAGTTAGATATTAAATAGATATTTTAATTTTTTGTATCTTTATTTAATTTTTTTAATTTTTATTAATTAATTTTTGTTTTTAATATTTATTTTTTATTTTTGTCTCTTCTTATATTTTATATTTTATATTGTATATTGTATATTACATTTTTATTTTCTTAAAAATATGAAATAGAATTATCTATATATTTTTATCTATTTAAAAATTTAAATCACTTAATAGACTTTTAATAAATAATAAATATATCTTTTAGAAATTATTTATGACGTACTGATAATGAGTGAATAAAAGTGGTTTTTAAGAGAAATTAAGTAACATTAAAAATTAATTTAATAACATGCGTAAGCAATTATTAGTAATCTACAGAAGTATTCAAACATATTTATTTACATATTTTACTCTTTTATAATTTTTAATTAGGCTGTCTGTAATATCTCTAAACATATATTATAAATTAATTTTGTTTTAAACATTTACATTAATAAAATTCAAATTTTTATACTTTTTTTTATAGTAATTCTTTTTTTATCTGTTTCATAATTGAATTTTCTATCGATTTCAGATCATAAATGAAATCGATTCAGATCTTAATTAAATTAATGTTCAAATTTTATGATAGAATACACCCGTTTCTCTATTTACGTAGGACTTTTTTTTATGCGAATCTCTTTTTACGTGGTAAATTAGAACTCTACGTGGTACTTCTTATACACGGTTTCAATTTACGCGGCCAGAAAATATACACCCGTTCTTTTATTTACGATGAGTTTCTTTTTACGCAAGTTTTCTTAAATTATAATACTACTTTTTATACGCATAAAAAGTACAATACTTAATCTGAACGTTAAAATTAGTCTTAAACAGTCGGCTTTAGCAACGGTATATTATAATACATAGTATGTAAACAATGTTTATACTGCACTGTCCAGATTTATAGTTTATGTTGTAATTTTAATCCAGAAATGTTTAACAAACGTTTAATAACACGAAGAAAGAGAAAATTTATGTCTTTGGATATGAAAATGAAAATTTTACTGACAGATTCTATTTACGCGTTTTTCATTCGCGTAAAACGAATCCACGTGGAATAGATATTCCGCGTAAATGGAGGAACAGGTGTACTTACATAAAACGTAAAATATATTATGTTATGTTTATTCTATAATTCAAGCAGTAGTTTTTAATCTAATTTTTTTATATTTTTGTTCGGGAGAGGTATCATGCTACAATACCCACGGTCTGGGTGCAGGCACGAGAAAATTTATTGATTTTTAAGTACCCTTAGCTGGCCTGTGTCACCAGAAAACCTTGGCCACATGGCTGCACTTTCTTCTAAGCAAAGAAACAATAAGACCCTCGACCGTGGATTGATGCATGGCACCAACTTCCCCGAACACCTGAGAAGCACGGGCCAGCGAGATGACTCAGGACGGCAACGAGTATCTGGCCCTTCGTGCCCCACCCTGGTCCCGCGATTTTCCGAAACCGAAGGAAGGGGAACCGAGAAGACGTTCGGGCTTTCCTTCGGCTTCCAAATCAGAATCATTTCGACTTTCGATAGATAAAGTTCACTCTCTCGCGACACAAAGTTACTACGAGGAGACAAACCCCTAATACTCAGCGTGCGAAAATTCATACAGTCCACACTTTACTAATCTCGATCTCGTCTCGCAACACCCGTGCGCGAACAATTTTCTTGAAGATTTTTATATATTTATATAATTTAATAATTATATAAGATTTAATTAAATATTAATAATTAATATAGTATTAATAATTAATAATTAATATTAAGATTTAATTATATAAGATATATATATTTCACACAAAGTATTACAAGCTTTTCTTTGAGACTGCTGCAGATGTCGATTTGAAATTTACCACGTGTGAGTTTGTAATGGCCAATATTTTAGGGTGTGAGAAATTTTACGAATACGTTTCTAGAAATGAAAAGACTGCAATCCCTTATTTTAAATGAAATGATACATTAATTTTTCGTTATTGTTTACTTTTAAGTTATAAGCTCTTGTCGAACCTAATAACTTTTATTTGAAAGATTTTCTTTTTAATTCTGTATAGTTAAAAAACTAGTAGTAATGAATATTTTCTAGAATAACTTTATAAGAATAACTTTAGTATTCAAATTGACGATAATATTTAAATGAAATATTTAAAAATAAATGGATAGAGCATTGTGGCCTGGATGGAATTTTGTGACCATCCAGATTCCTAGAATTAATGTCATTGGATTTTTTTAATGGAGTTATACAGGGTGAAGCATCACTTCGATTATCATGTAAGTAATGATTTTATTGAAAAATGTTTCTAATAAAAATTGAATAATTTCAAGGAAGATATATTCCGGTTGTCCGGAAAGTTCGTGCCGATTTTGAAGGAAAATTGAAACGCAGAAGATTTAAATTTTAGTATACATTTATTAAATTATATAGGTACCATTCTGTTTTACAACCTTTCTCCATCTTTCAGGCAACTTGAAAATTCCGTCATTCCAGAATCTCATCTCAGGTTTTTCAGCGAAAAACTTTTCTACGTAATTTTTTATCTCGACTAAAGAGTTGAAGTTTTTTCCATTAAGGAAATTTTGTAATGATCGAAATAGGTGGAAATCAGAGGGCGCGAGGTCTGGTGAATATGGTGGAAGGGGTAGAACATCCCAACCGAGCTGCAACAACTTTTGTCGAGCTATCAAAGACACATGAAGCCGCACATTATTCTGATGAAACACGACGCCCTTCCGATTCACTATTTCTGTACGTTTTTGTTCAATTGCTGTCTTTAATTCGTCTAATTGGGAACTTCTCTGAATACTTCTCTGAATTTATCGTCTCGTTGTTTGGTAGAAGTTCATAATACAGTATCCCTTTCCAATCCCACCAGACACAGAGCTTCTTTGGATGAAGACCGGGTAGCTAATAGTGGTTCATTCCGCTTTCCCCAAGATCTTTTTCGCTTAACATTATCATAAATGATCCATTTTTTATCCTCCATCACTACTTGCTTCAAAAATGGTGTTTCCTCGTTGCATTTATAGAGCAAGTCGCAAATGGAAATGCGATCCATCAGATTTTTTTTCGTTAAATCGTGGGGAACCCCTACATCAAAACGTTTTATGTAGCCAAGCTTCAAAAAATGCTCGTGGATGGTGGATTTTGACATATTTCTGCTAATTTACGTGTCGTATAGCGTGGGTTATTCTCGATCAGTGTTTTAATCTGATCTTCATCTGTGGTGGAGGACCTACCCGGGCGTTCTTGATCTTTAAGGTTGAAATTACCAGCTTTAAACCTAGCAAACCACTTCCGCACAGTTCTCTCAGCTACAGCATCTTCGCCATAAACAGCGCATATCTTGTTTGCCGCTTGTGTGGCATTTTTGCCTTTCCGGTAAAAGAGAAGCATTAAATGCCTAAAATGCACTTTGTTTTCTTCCATATTCAAAGGCGTATAAAACTGACAAAAATTAACATATCGTAACTAAATTTTTTTCCAAATATGCCTGAAGTACCGTCTTTTACGATATGTACGCATGTTATTTGTTCTCAATCGTTCTGATATATTCAGACCTGTCCTTACGTCACCTACCAAAAATCGGCATGAACTTTCCGGACAACCCAATAATTTATAAGACAATTCCTTCTTTACTTTATCGTATTATGTTTATTATTAATATTTAATGTCAATAGAATGGAGAAAAAAGATCGTAAAGATCGGTGTAAAGAAGAAATCTCAATTTCCAAAATGATGGTGGATTTAGTTATGAACAAAATTCTTTAATTTTTTTAGAAATATTTGAATTTTTACAATTTTCAAAAAAAATTTATTCTCATTCGTTAAATCCTGTAAAAGTGTCCCAAAGAAACGAATTTTAAGACGTTTTTATGTTTAAAATAAGATTAAGTCATTATTATATCATTTTTAATGAATAACAATTTAAATTATCAATAATTTTTTGTCGTTATTGGTTCAATTATGTTCTAGTTCAGTTATAATACATGTATGCTACAATTGATTAGTAATAAATATTGTGTACAAAAAAGCCGTGAATCCTTTTGTAAAATAATGAAATCTCCCACTGGAAATCCTTGTTATAAGAAGTTGCATGGAGAACATTTAAAAGTCAAGTTATTTTTTTTTTAAAGGAATCACACATTTTTAATAAATTATAATTAATAAATTTTTCTCACAATTTTATATAAAAAAGTATTAACTTGTTTATGTCGGAAAATTAGTTTAGATGGGAAAAAATAGAAGTGATATTCTTTTGTTCTTTTATGCAATAGATACGATAAATTTTACAAAGTTAAAGTTAAAATATCTCCTAATTTAATGGCTTTTCAACATAACCATGTTAATACTTTTTTATGCGGATTAATTATTAAAAATGATTTAAAATATATTTAAAAATGATATTTAAAAAAATAAACTTGATCTTTAAATGTTCTCTATGCAATCTCTTACAAAAAATAATTACAATAATATAATTGTGTATTCTATTTTTATTTGAAACATTTTTCAATAAAATTACACAGTAATTGAAGTGATACCAAATGCTTAACTTTATGTACGTATAAATATATATTTAATACAATTGTATAATTAATACAATTGTATAAAGGATGAGGTACTGTCTAAGACGTTTATATTAAAAGATGATAAAAAGAATAAAAAACGCTATTTGCACGAATATCTTTACGAATGTTGTTCAGAAAATGTATAAGTAAAATATACAAGTAAATAAATATTTAGAGATGAATAGAAAATATCTTTCAAAATTTACACTTTAAAAAAATATTAATTAATCAATATAATTTTTTAATCATGCAATTAACAAAGAAAGTGATTCAAATAAAAAATTTGACAAGCTCGGAACGATAAACAATTAATAATTCATTTCCATTCCATTTAAAAAAGTTGAGAGCAGCATCTTTTTTATCCTTAGGAAATTCACTTTCGCAACTTCTTATGTTCTAAAATATTAATTTCCACAACTTCGAACTATTTAACAGATCTAAATCTCAAGTCTATATACACTTTTTATATTTAAAACTCCATTGATGAATATTTAATTTTCGGTACATATATAATTACATCAGAGAATCTTTGATTTAATGTAATTATTTTTATTGGATTTTATTTATATATTGAATCTTTTGTGATCAGAATTACACTCATTTAAAAATAAAACAAGTTATATTTCTGTTAAATTTTCTTAGATTTTCTTAACTTTTTGTTTTTTAATTAGAATATTTCAGGTAGGTCAAAGATATTGTCTTTCTCGCCTTTTATAAAATTTAATTTTCTTCTAAAATCTAATTTTCTTCTAATCTTATTAATATATGATTTTTAAACTTAAAATTTTACTGTGAGAATTTGTTATTAAATTTTACATTTTCTTCTTTTCGATTCTTCGAATTTTAGAGGAATAATTTTTTGAAGCCGATATATACTTTCTTATTTTGCAAATATTAATGTTTTTTTCTTGATGAATCAATTTCCTTTTTTGTTCTTCATAAACTTTATTCAGCTGTCTATTTTTTTTAGTGGATTTACTTTTATTAAGAATATGTATTTCACTTATTAAAAGTTGTAACATTTAAATAGTTTCATAAGTCACTTCTTTTACTCGTGTAAAAGGTTAATTTTATTTTATTTTAAATATGATAAATATGATAAATAACGAATAATTAGCGTCAATTGTTTAGTAGATGATATTTAATAATTTTTCTTCTCATAATTAATTCAAAATTACCTTGATATTTTTATGTAGGACTATATAATTTCTTTCACTGTATTGTAAAGATCGCTTTAATATGCACTTTATAATTTATATTTAATACTTTAACATTTTATTAAGAGACAAACAATTTATATATTTGGAATTTATATACAAATTCACCAAATTTTCTTATTACGTACTATTTTTTGTTCATATAATAAGAATTTACATAAAAATAAATAAATTAATTAAATTGACAAAAATTCATTCAATCGTGCGTTAACTAAAATTTCATTTCAATAAATGAAGTTTTACCGTAAATATAATATATGTTCATATATTATTAATTTTACAATAATATAAATAATAATAATACTTATTATTCTGGTTCGGTGTGCATTTTTGTGCAGTTGAAATATAAATATCTCATAGAAAATTATTATATATATTGCTTTGTTCTAAAAAGATCAATCTTTATATAGGCAATTGCCTATAAAATAATGTATAGATACCTATTTGTAAATTTTTTCAACAATTTTTCGTATTCTTGTAAAAATATTTCGAATTTTTTAATTTTTTAATTGGACTATATATTTTTTTCATCATAAATCGAAAGAATATTAAATTCCAAATAAAAAAGTATTAAGCCACATTGATCTTAAACCTAATGGTTAAGGAGATATTTTACGATAATTTGTCTTGAGGATGAAAACTGCATAGAACATTAGGGTCATTTGCTTGCAATAATTTATGAACATAAATGACCTTATTTTATCTACATCTGACGCTTAAAATGGTGTCCATAACATGTATACAATTTTGTAATCGCGAAATCAATGAATTAACGGCATTCTAAATTGATTGTGCATTAATTACATTATACGCTTGTAGAATTCGCTGTCATCCATTGTTGTTGGTGCTTCACTATATATCTTATCATTAGTACAGTATATTATTTAATGTACCCTATAAAAAATAATCTAAAAGCGTCAGATTGGGTGAACGAAGTACAGAAATTGTCCGCCACGACCAATCCATCGATCTCCAAATAATCTTTGTAATACTTCCCGTGTCTCACGTGAATAATGAGCCCGTGCAACCGTCATGTTGATACCAAAGTATTGAACGAGTATGTAATGGCACATCTTCCAGCAAAACTGGCAAGATATGCAATGGAAATTCTACATATTTTCGTCCTGTTAATCATTCATCAGTAAAGTGTGGACTAATGATTTCTGATTATGCCATACCACACATTAATATTCCATGGACGTTGATGATCAATTTCTTTCATTTGTAATCCCAATTTGTAATCCCAATAATATAAATTCCGTAAATTGACATTACCATGATTGATAAATGTTGCTTTGTCCGTAAACAATACATTTTCTAATTATTTCTAATATTATCAAATCCTTTGACGATACAATTTCCATCCTCGAGACAAATTATCGTAAAATATCTCCTTAACCATTAGATTTAGGACCAATATGGTTTTTACTTGGAATTTAATGTTCTTTCGATTTATGATGAAAAAAAATATATGGTCCGATTAAAAAAAATAAAGATGATCTTAAAAATTTCGAAACCCTCAATACAAAAAAATGACATGCCATATTTTACCGCCGCTGCCATATTCTGCCTTAAAATCATACAACTTTTATTAAACAATTTTTCATTAGACACATAATTTATTTCAGGTGTGCAAGGTTACGTTATAACTCATCCTGTACATAACATAAGATGAAAAACTTAAAAATTTCAGGAATATATGAATAATTATTGCTACATATCTGATATATTGGAATAAAATTCAGTTACTTTTCAACCGTGAATGTAAAAAAATAACAAAAAATTTGATTAGAATTATAAAATTGTCAAATAATTGAGATATTATTAAAATTTTAAATTTCTTGTTAAATAATTCATTTAAATATGACTTAACACAAATATCTTCATTTTCAATTCTGTAATTGAAGAAAAATTGATTTAATATATCAAATTTTAATATAAAGAATGTTCACGTTATTGATGTATAATACATGAACTCAAGCACTTCTGTAATCAAAAAATGTTTCAGCAAAAGTTATCACTTTTGCATCAGCTACAAATTGCAATAGTCGCAATGGTCAAAATGTCATTTTTTCGATAAAAAAGTTAAAGTCACTTTGATTTCTTCTAATGGCATTACCTATTTTTGATATCTTTTGATATCGTTATAATTGAAGACGACCTAATATTATGACCTTTAAATGAGCTTAAGAACAAAAAATTTGGATTTCGTATTCATAATTATTTTATCATGCATTATTGAAGGCGGCACTGAAATAGTTTATTAGAAAAATGAATCTGAAACATAGAAAATTGTTAACGTGTAAGACAAATGTTAACATATACCTACGTCGTAATAGACCTAATTTCTCATATGAATGTTTATAATTTTGAATAGACATTGAATATTTTTCGTTAAAAATTATTTTTGTACATGATAAATTTTGTGTACTTGATAAATTTTTAGATTTGATTTTCTTGAAAATAAAATCTTAAATAAAAAAAATTTATTTTATATTTTCAACTTATTTTTCCATAAGGAATCACATCAATATTATTGGAACATTCTGTATACAAAGTGTCTGGTTTTAATCTATAAAAGGAATCTTTTAAACTATTCATTATTCGAAATGTTTCAAATAAAATCTTGTTATGTTTCGAGGGTGTAGTAACTTGGTTTTGTAATATGTTTTGTTATACATTACATCAATCAATGCATCTTTTTTTCTATGTTTTCTATAGAAAAAACTAATAATTTACTGTCATAAGTAGGTTAATACTTTTTTTTTCATAGAGAATAAAAAGATGCATTGATGTATAAAAAACATAGAGTTTCATTTAAAAAGAAACTAAATTGATCTTGAAATCTCCGAAACGCTTCCACGTACAAACAAACCGATTTTACCAAATTACTTCTCCATTGAAATATAAAAAGATTTCTCTGAAACATTTTTTCAAATAATGAATAGACTAAAAGATAATTTTATTTATAAATTAAAACCTGACATTCTGTATACTGCACATACATATATGTATGTATATACATAAAAATTAATTTAATACATTCAATTTTTTAATAAACATATTTAAAATGTTAGAAGTTTGTATTACCTTGAATTAGACATTAAATTATAAGAATATAATTTTTTTTCCATCGAGACATTTTCTTTCCATATACATATAAATGTTTTATGTGAATAATTTATACAATTTTTTATATTTTAAATACTTCATCTAAATTTATTTAAAATTTAATATGTTAAAATTAAATTAAATACTTATATTTTTTGAATGAATTTTAACATATAATTGCATATTTATGTATTGTACATATAATACACATATACTATATGTACATAAATATTTATTGGTCAGAAAAACGATAAAAGACTTGCAAGTATATCATATAAATATACTCTTAAAATTTAGTAATTAATAAATATCTTTAATAAAAGTTGCAAATATGTTTCAATTATTTAAATTAAATATTGTCTTTAAAGCTATTAATTTTGGCAGAAATTTATTATTTTTTTTGGAAACTATTTGAATTTTTATATATTTTGTTAGTTTATTTATAATGCATTTTTGCCCAATGTTATTTATATTCATCTTTACATTGATGAATTATATTCAACTCAAATGTAGAGAATACAATTTTATTGCACTGTATCTTTTTGTAATCAACTTTTTATAAAATATTTGATTAATTAATCATTCCCTGCCTTAACTCAAAAATGATAAAAAAATCATTTAAGATTTTAATACTTTGTTAGTGATTTTATATTGCAATCGCTAAATTGCATCTTGCTAGTAATGCAATATCGTTAAAAATAATATATGGCTTTATTAAGAAAAGTAATGATGACCTTGAAAAGAGAAAGAAATGATTAAATCAATTATGCAGGATGATTCTTATAAAGAGATCGATTGGATTTTTTCCAAAATGAATAGAAATACGAAAAAAATCATTTGAACGAAAGATGTTCTGTTTTAAAAAAGAAATATTTGAATGTGCAAATGAAGGCATCTAGGCACTCTCAAAAACAACTCAATATTTTGTAATGGGATTCTGTATTTTTTTCTCTGTATTCCGTGACAAATTCATGTGAATGGAATAAGGAACGACGTAATATTAAAATATTATATTCAACAAGCACAATTAGATACAAAACAGTAAAGCTTTAGATTCCTCACTCTCTCAGTCACTCGCTCTCTTCACTAGTCCGAACTCGCTATTTTCTTTTCTCAGATCCTTACATCATGATTCCTTCTCGACGAATGAATCTTCCTCGGCACCGTTCAGAAAACAAAACACAACACACCAGACACGACATACATATACATATCATACATCTACACCACAGACTACCCTCGCATTCATACACATAAAGCCAACACACTCCCCTCTTGGCTTTATTCTATTTTGACAAACATAAAATCCTTTACATTTCTTAATAACGCAGGCCCACTCAATGCTTTCGTCATACAATCTGCTGTCATATTCTGCCTTGGAACATGCATTACTCTCACTGAATAATCTTTCATACACTCTCGAATAAAATAACATTTTCTATTCAGTATTTTTGATCTTGTTTTAAAACTCCCACCGTTCGCTAGTTTCACAGCGTTTAGATTATCAGATTTTAACTCTTTATAGACGTCATTAGACACTCCTAGTTCTTTTAATACTTCACTTGTCCAAATCACTTCTTTCAATCTCTTTGACATCGATTCCAATTCAGTCTCAGTGGATGATAGGGCAACTGTCTCTTTTTTTTTTGCTTTTCCATTGTATAAGGTCTCCATTTCTGTAGACTAGCATTCCACTAAATGACTTTGCGTCCCACTTGCTGTCCCACGATGCGTCCATTTCGCATCCCACTTCCTTTACGTAATTTTTCTTCCCGTACTCGATTTTATAATTTATCGTACCTTTTAGGTACCGAAAAACACGTTTCAGTACCCTCATGTGTATCTCTTTGGGACATTATTGCGATAGACAGCTAAGTGAAAATGATATATCTGGTCTCGTTGCCACGCTGAGATACATCAAACGCCCCAATAGCTCCTGATATACTTTTTGATCACTCATTGGGCTTCCTTCGTCCTCGCTCAGTTTTTGATTAACATCCACCGGAGAGCTCACTTCGTTACTATCACTCATTCCATACATTTCCAACAAGTTCTTCACATAATTTCTTTGACTAATGAACAGTTTCCGTTTTTTCTGAGTTAATTCTATTCCAAGTATCTGTTTCGCCTCATCAAGATCCTTCAGTTCTAAATAATCTTTTAATTTTTTTATATATTTCTCCTCGAATGAATCCGTACTGCTCACCATCGTCATGTCATCGACATGTACACCACAGTACAAGAAATCATTTTGCTGTTTGACATAAAACAGAGAAGGATCATGTGTGCATTGTTTCAGTCCAATCTTCTGAAGAATGTTATTTAAATACTCGTTCCAGCATCTACTTGCCTGTCTTAGACTGTAGATGCTTTCTTTTAATTTACACACCTTTTTGTTATTATTTTCATATCCTTCGGGTAATTCCATATAAATCTCTTCATCCAATGAGCCATGCAAGAAGGCAGTTTTCACATCATAAACTTTCGCTCTTCTCTGCACATATACTGAATAACAATCTTATTGTTTCCATCCTAACTGTCGGTGAAAATGTTTCCTCGTAGTCAAAGCCTGGCCTCTGTCGTGCCCATACACCCCATAGCCACTAGTCGTGCTTTAAACCTTTTTTCTAATGTGATCGAATCTTCTTTAATAGAAAAAAATCCACTTGCATTTTATCACGTTTTTTCCTTTCGGACGCGCAACTAAATCCCAAACTTTGTGTTGCTTAGTGATGCCATTTCATCTTTCATCGCTCCTCTCCATTGTTCCCATTTGGACGACTGTTTCACTTGCCTCACCGTGCTCGGAATTTTTTTATCATAACATTTCATTGCCCTCTTATTTTGTATCTTCGTTGATCTCCTCACACTCCTTTCTTCATCCAATTTCTTTTGCTCCTGTATTCGTAAATACTCCCTTGCTTGTATTTCTTCTCTCGTTATCCCCTTTTTTCTTCCTCTTTTTCTACTCGTATTTGGCTCTTCTGATGGTATATTCATCTCTTGATTATTATCATCCACTTCATTTCCATTGTTATCATTGCTCAAAATTTTTTTTCTGGCATGCTCACAATCGCTCCTCTCCCCTTCGCTCACTGTTTCTTCTTCTCTCAAATTTACGTTATTTTCTTCTCCATTAACTATCGCTATTTATTCACTTTCATCCTCTTCATTCTCCAAGTCCAATCCAACAATAATTAAGTTATTATTTTCATCATCATCGTTTTTTGTTTTTTTATGATGTAATAGATCCCAGCCATTCTTATCCTGATGAAATTTCACATCATAGTCGCATTTGATGCTTCCTGTTTCAGGTATGTATACCCGGTATGTTCTGTTATCATTATACCCCATAAAAATTTCTTTTACCGTTTTTGATTCAAATTTCCTTTTAATTCCTCCCTTTTTTAATACAATACATACGCTGCACATCCAAATCTCTTCATATGTTGTATGTTCGGTATTTTATTATACCAAATTTTATATGGGGTCTTTCCATGTATCCGAGATTTCACCGTATTTCTTATATAGGCGCCCGTATTTGTTTCTCCCCAAAATTTCAAATTTAGATTGGTATCCGCTAGCATCGTCCTTGTCGTTTCAATTATCGTTCGGTTTGTTCTTTCTGCAATTCCGTTACACTGTGGGATCATTGGAGGATTCAATTCATGTACAATACCTTTAATTTCGAACCATTCTCTCAGATTTTTACTCAAATACTCTCCTCTATTATCTGATTTAATTCTTTTTAGTTTCAGTTCAGTCTGATTTTCTTTCAAAATAATTAGTTTCTTTAATTCTCCTGCGGCTTGTCTTCTCATTCAATAACTGTATAAATATCATCCTGGAATAGTCGTCTATTATATAGTTTTTATTACCAAATGTTGATGGTTTTATGGGTCCTATTGGATCAGTGTACCACAGCTCCATGATTCGATTTGTCCTCCTTCCTTCATGTCTTCGATGTGATCTTCTTGAAGTTTTCCCTTCGATACATGACTCGCATTCGTTTTTCCAGTTGCTTGACATCCCTCTTACCAAGTTTTCTTTCTTCATTTCTTCGAGGATTTCCTTATTCGCGTGACCCAATCTCTCGTGACACACATCACTTTCCGTTATCACCATTGCAGTTCTCTCATTTACTAAAAATGTTCTTACATAACATGAATCTTCAACTCTTACCGCAGTCATTACAACTTCATTCGGACGTTTATATACTATCGCTCCGAATTTATTAAAAGTTACATTATACCCTCGTTCGACTATTTTCGCAAATGAAAGAAGATTACAATTTAGTTCCGTCACACACAAGACATCTTTAAATCGCAAAGTATTCTCACTCGAAGATTGTTTTACAACCACATCGCCAATACCTTTTGAGGTCAATATTTTACCTTCTTTGTCAGCTAAGCTAATCTGTCTTTTTTCCTGAATTAAATTCTCACAGATATGTTCATTGTGAGTCATATGACTCGTAGCTCCAGAATCTAACAACCATGTACAACATTGATCATTCTCACACTCACTCATATCTCTCTCAATATTCTCACTCACCTTACACAATTTGTCCATTGGCGGAATTTCTTTTACTCTCATCACGGCTTCATCGCCGGTTTTCATTGCTATTTCACTTCTTCCCACATGTTGTCTTGTGACTCTTCCACGAATTCCTTTTTGATAGTTTTCTTCCTGTCCTCTCCCCGCAGGTGGTTGATTCCTCCTTGGTTCGCGACATTCCGCCGCAATATGATTGAAGCGTTGACAGTTAAAGCAGCGTTTGTTTCGATTACATTCCGCAGCCATATGTCCTTTATTTCCACAATTGTAATAATAAATGTCACCTTTCTATCCTTTTACTTTTCTTACCGACTCCCGATTTCTGGATGGTCGATCTTCTTTTCTTCTTTCTCTCCTCCGTATTTCTTGTTTCAACGCAAACCTGATATCAAATACAGATATATTTCTTTGCGCTTCTAACACTCGCACATTCGGGTGAAATTCAGGACGAAGGCCTCTTAATATATACATTTTTAGCTCGAACTCTTCAATGTCCTTTCCGAGTTATTTACATTGGTTTCTCAACGCTTCTGCCCTGTTTATGAACGCGTCAACGGTCTCATCTTTTCCCATTTTTAAATTTGTTAGTTCATTAAAAACTCTCGCTTTTAATTCTTCAGTTTTCGCGGCCATATCCAATTTGATCGATGTTCATAATTTGTCCGCATCTTTTTCATGGCTATATTTAAGTAATTGTGCTTTACTCAGTGTTGATCATTATTGTCCTCGCTGCATAATTATTGTCGACCCATTCGTTCCACTCTTTCCATTTATTATCATATTCATTGTTCTCTTCTCTGGGTTTCTCGATTTGCTTAACTATCACCTTTTTCCATAGTCTTTTTGACCTTAGGATACCTTCCACTTTCTCACTTCATAGAAAGTAATTTGAGTCGTCGAGCGGTTCAACGTTCATAATGTTCCATTGGTCCGCCATATTTGTCAATCTTCTCTCACCTTCTCGAACTTTCTACCGTCTTTTTATATCGTAAACTTCGCACAATCAACCACGGAGCTCCAATTGTGAATGGAATAAGGAACGACGTAATATTAAAATATATATTCAACAAGCACAATTAGATACAAAACAGTAAAGCTTTAGATTCGTCACTCTTTCAATCACTCACTCTTTTCACTAGTCCGAACTCGCTATTTTCTTTTCTCAGATCCTTACATCATGATTTCTTCTCGACGAATGAATCTTCCTCGGCACCGTTCAGAAAACAAAACATAACACACCAGACACGACACACATATACATATCATACATCTACACCACAGACTACCCTCGCATTCATACACATAAAGTCAACACACTCACAGTTCATCGTCTATGACACAATCCAAGGTCATTTTAGAACCTAAAAATTTCTCATATTTTGGGAAATATGTTTATTAATGCGTTATTACGTCAAATGCTTAAAATTGTTGTTTTTCGTTTGTTTGCAAAAAGTAATCCTGTAGGAAAAATTTTAATTGGAATGGCACAAACTGCTTCGATAATTCACAATAGTGTCATCTCTTTTGAGATAATTGAACAATGTTTTTGACATGTCTCCTTCAGAAATAATCCGTTGATAATCAATAATTATGTCGAAAAATGGAAGCTCAATCTGTAGACATTCATCGAAAAATTATTAGGAATTAGAACACTTAATTATTATTTTCCTGTAATACGATAGTCAAAGTTTTTGGTTCCTCGTGATTTAACATGACTTTGAATGGACGTCCACCGCAGTCGATGAATTCGTCACACAAAAAAATTATTAAAATATAGAGAAAAAAATATAAAATTTACAAAAATGAGTTGATCTTAAGATCACCTAGACACTTCCTATTCTGATGTATACGACGTTGTATTTCTCTTTTAAAACAAGACAAACAATTTTTTTTCTTTCCTTTTTAGTAAAAACTCAATCGATCACTTTATAAAACTTTCTTTGTATAATCAATTAATTATAAATCAATCAACTATAAAATTTATTCATAAGACAATTATTAAAAATAATAAATAATCATTTTTTAAAAATAAAGTAGTCATAATTACTATTACAATGTCTCATAATTATATGAGAATAAAATTTTATTTATATATTTGTATAGACTCACCTGCTATACGTACTGTATCAAATGGATCTTCAATATACTCTGTGATGTATGCTGGATCTGGTAACAAAATAACAATAAAACGAAAAGCAGCAGCTACGGATGATACAGAAGTAGGACACCAAGATATGGATGGAAGCCCACACAGCTCTGTAGGAGGGGTAAAATGTATTCCATCTTCCCACCTTAAATATGGGACCCCTTCTCAGAAAAAATCTTCAAAAGGCAGCAAAGTAATTTCAATAGATATTCGGTTAATCTTATACCTTACAAGAAGTTTACATTGCACTATAACTTTTATTTAAATGTTAAATGATGTGCATTTTCGTTAATATTACTTGTAAGGTACAATCATATTTCTAGATTTGCATAACACTTAATAATGTAGCTTATATTTGATTAACATTTTTTAATATCTTTCAATACTAACACTAGTTTAAACTTGAATATATATTTTGCTAGGTCCCATACAAAGGTTAATGCAGATATTAATTTTATATTTTATAACATTCTATTTATCAAATGTTTGTTTTATGTCTGCATTAATCTATAATCCTTATTTTACTTAAATTTTCTATTATAGTTAAAAGTAAAGAATTTATTTCACTTCAAACAGTCATCAGCGTTTAAGAAACCAAGGTCAAATTCTGCTCGAAGTAAAAGAAAAGGATGTAGATGTGGTAATGCTACAGCAATACCTGGGAAATTAACATGTTGTGGTCAACGTTGTCCCTGTTATGTTGAAAGTAAACCTTGCGTCGAATGTAGATGCAGAGGTTGTAGAAATCCTCATACAGCAGATGGGTTGAAGGTTAGAATTTATAGAATTTAATATTAATAAAATTCATTAAATTGGATTTCCAAAGAATTTTTTGAACAATATAGTTGGTTGTATTGTATATTCTTTTACATTTTAGATTCGACCACATATACCTGAATTACATAACTTACAATTACAACTATCAACTTCTTTGGATTGTGATGCACTAAATTCAGATCCTTTAGGATCAGTATCACAATGCCTCTCAACTTCTCCAACGACAATTCAAGTATTAAATGTTTATTCAACTCCAAGATTAGATATTGATAATGTCCCACAAAATCTACCTGCAGCCTTGTTAGTAGGAGAAGATGCTATGATTAGTACTGAAAGTGAAGCTGAAGACAGTGATATACAAATTGATGTGTGACAATTCAAGTGACATTATCAGTTGTCATGTACAATATAATAAGGTATGTAATATAAAGAATGGAATTGCAGTTAAGATGAACATTTCTTAAATGAGATAGAATTCAAATTACAATCCATGACGTTACGCAATTAATATATGAACTCTATTTATTTATACAACACTCAATACATTTTTTTTTCAATATATGTAAATAATTTTTTAGTTCTACTATTAATTTTTTATCATATAAAATTATAATAGAATTCGTTATCATTTGCATAGCTATGGTATAGTTTTCTGTGGCAATAAAAAAGAGAAGTCAAAAATGCTAAAACTTGTGAAATTTGTATTTTTGAACACTTTTCATGAAACTAAAATTTTAATGCGGCATCATTTTATAAGCTTTCATAAATGGACAATTATTTATGGTAAATGATGGGAAAATTATAAAAAATGTAGATGAAATTTATTTGAAATCAGAAAATTTCAATTCGCTTTTCGAAGTAGCATTAACTTTATCTACATTTTTTACTTTCCCATCATATAAATAATAGTGCGTTTATGAAAGCTTAGATTTATAGAATGATACTGCATTAAAACTTTAGGTATCCGAAAAAATACAAATTTTGCACTTTTTTAAAATCCTCCTTGTGAAAAAGGAATCACATGTATGTAATTAATAATGTTATATTGTCAAGATGTAAAACTTGAAATTTTCATAAGAATATTTCTTTAATTATTAAATTTTTGGAATATTTTGTATTATATATTTAGATCTAATAAATTTTTATTGAATAATGTTCTGCTTTATTTTGATTGATGAGATAGGCTTTGTCTGCAGCTTTGTCCTTAAGCAACGGCAAGTGTTCATTTCCGTAAGACCATGAGAATCGAGTACTATATACTTAAATGGCCAAATAAATATGTCCTTATTAATGAAAATTATGTTAATGATCTATTAGATATTATTTATCTATATATTTAGGGCATGACATGAATTTGTATAAATATACATAAATATGTATAATATACATAAATCTTGTATTATTTTACAAACCATTAGAAAGACTTATTTGTATTACAAAATATTCTAAGAGTAAATGTAATTAAATTTCTATTATATCAAAATTAATTTCTAATTAATAAGAGCAATCTAATCAAAATTCTTTTTATATTATTGTTGTTGTTATTATTATTATTTATATATTATAATCTATAATTTTTAATTATATTATAAATATAATTATAAATATGTATAAAAATTCAATTATAGCATGTTCCTTAATGGCATATGGTTTTTATAATTGCAAAAGATCTTATCAAAATATGAAATATAAAACCATATTAAAAACAATACTGATGGAATACAATATAAGAAACTTATATTTTGTAAAGTTTCGTTTGTAAGTATTTTAAATATGTTTTTGCACACTAAAGCAGTAAATGAATATGATGAGAATGTCTTACACGGAAAGAGAAATAGTTCAAAATATAAAAGAAACATAACTTCACAGAACAATTCAATCATAAAAAATATACAGTATTCTTAAATATTGAAATAAACTGATCTTCGCTTAAATGAACGCAATTTAATGTAAAAAAACGTGATTGTTTTATTATCCAAAAATTTTGTTAACTAAATACTTTTGTCTTCTTATTAGTTCGGATATTGAAGGTAGTACTACTGTAGTACAAAATAAGCATAAGCAGATGAATAAAATTAAAAAATAGAAAGGAATCACAGAAAGATGTGAGTAATGGTCGTATTATTTCGTGAACTAGCGTTGTTTTGTCTAATGTATAATTATTATATTAACGGAACATTGAATTTTAGTTAAATTACATTATTTTTTTTTCAGCTATACAATCTGTTTTTATACATTTTTTGTGATAAATGCATAAAATTTATGTTAGTAATTATTTAGAAAAAGGGAGGGGGGGCCTTACCAATTTCGACGATTTTTTTCGCAAATATCTCAAAAACTAAAGCCGAGCGACGGTTATATGTATAGGAAAAAGTTGTTCAAAATGTTGATTTCTACAACATATTTAAAAAGCGTCGAAATTGATGAGATCCCCTTTTTTCTAAATAATTACCTTTATGTTTTACAATTTAATACAATGTAATGAATAAATTTAAATTTTTTTAAATTTGACATGCGACGTTTTTTCCGTGTAACCACAAAATTAGCAAAGAAAATGTTGAAAACAATGGATGACTGTTACGTTCTCGGCTCGGATATTAATGATGAAGTGTCATGTTCATGTCATGTCTGTTTATCTTGAATTTAATGAACTTTTAAATTATTCCTTCCAGTGATTGAAATATTATTGTTCAATCCATGGCGGATTCAATTCAAGTTTTATGAGACTGTCCATAATTGACCGATTAATATTACAGTAACTTCATCCCATTTGTCAGGGAAAATGTTGGCCCATATGCAATTTCAATAAATAATTTAAAGCATTGTTTAATAATCCTGTTCTTGAGTTGTCACAAATGATTGAAAATAATCCATGCATTGAATGTCAATATTTAATTCACACATGTTACTTGTGACTTTAATATTTTTAATATATTTTTAATATTTTTATAATAGGATGAACATTATTTAATTTTGAGAAAATTGAGATCAAAATTTTCATCGCCTGATCCATAATTCCTTTTTGTTTCATTTAATTGTTCTTTGTAATGATATTTTTAGTCTTTTGAATTGAATTTGAGTTATAAATATATTTTATATTTTGTATATGAATGTGTGAGTTATAGTTTCAGAATACTCTAAGACTGAACAGTCTGCTGTTATTTAATCTTTCTATAATTTACGATGAGGCTTAATTCTGAACAGAACCCATGTTTCAGAGCAATTTGAATAAACATTTAATGGAAGGATAGCTAGTAATTCGAAATCACGTGACCATCGAATAACGATGTGTAATTTAGAGTTTAAAATTCATAGGTAACAAACGACTCAATGCCAACGCTGCTTCATATTCCTCATTTCCACAGTATAGATCTTTCTTTTGTATAGGATGGAAAGAAATGTTTAGTCTTGGCTAAAACTGGAAACCAGCTGAAACAATAGAACGAGAACTGCGCGAACCGCAAAGAGGTGGAGAGACATTCAACAATCCCCCGCTAATCCCTGCCTCATTTGCTGGTAGCGAGTCAGCCGTTGATTTCAAACTATTTTGCCATTTTTCAAAAGAACGATTGCGACCCACGGTTCCTTGAAGTTTGATTTTCATGAATAGAATACAAATGCAAACAAAAACAAAAAAATTAACCTTGAAATTCAAGATCAAGGTCAATTTTGCGGTAAATTTCTTACATATTTTTTAATCAAATAGATGGTGTAGAATTCATTTATGTTAGTCAAAACCAAACATTTCTTTCCACCCTATATTTGATCCTATTGTTTTAGAAATAACTGAGTTTATTTCTTAATGACTTCTTCAAAATTGATGTAACTTCTTATATTTCATGACTTCTTGATATTTACTCCAATTTGCTTTCTTAAATTTAGCTTTTTCGCTTCGATGTAAATAATGGAAAATTATATTGCAATTCAGAGCAATTTGATCAAGTTTGCTACATTAGCATCACATAACGATAAATTTATGTAAAATGATTATATATTTGTTGAATTAAAATTTGTAGATTCCAATATGTCAAGTATGATTAATGATTTGTTCAATTTTCTTGCCTCTTAAGTCGATTTTATTGAATTCTCAAAGAAAACTATGACTGTTGAAATATTTAACAATTAAGAATAATTATTTTAGATAGTTATGTACATTGTTTATTTCTGGAATGCTAAACCATATTATAGATCCCTATAGAGATATAAAGAACTTAAGATTTATGAAATAAATAGCAGTAAATATAGAACATTTTTGCTAAATGCGATCTACTTATTGTTAGTCCAGATCGTATTTCAAATCTTTTTCTATTAGAAATAAGGTTATGTAACATAAATTAATTGAAATCAAATTAAAACTTATTTATTGCTAATTAACTAGATTATCTGTATTGAGTTAGTTTTGAGTTATTTGTCTGTATTGGGTTAGCTTTTTTAATCTGACTTCCGGAAAGTATCAATTGCTTATCTGCAACAATAAACTTAACTATAAATCTTCTCGTGTCTATCTACAAAACTAATGGAACAGAATAAGAGTGATTAATAAACATCCTCTATGAAATCTTTATTAATCATATATAAACCTAGATAAAATAATATAATAAGAAAAATTTGTTTTTTTTTTCAAAACTATTTGTGCACTTCTCTATTGATGTTCTAACAGATGACATCTTGCTCATAGGGATCAATCATCTTAATAATGAAATTTGAGCACATTTTTTGATTTATGAAGTATTTTAAAGATATACACTTTGTATACATTGTACAACATTTACACATACATACATTAGAATAATAAAATTTACATAATAGTTATGTTAATCTTCAAGATCTTGATTTTCTATCTTAGTATTCTTTATAGAATTTATATTGCCCTCTGGGAGTGGATCTTTATTTGAGAATTCCTCGTAGAATTTGAATTGTTTAAAAATTTTTATTAAATTATTAAATTAAATGGATTAATCTTTAAGATTATTTATTTTAAATTATTATAATTATTATTATAACGTGTATAATGCTTTCTTATTTTAAATATAGTATTTTATTAGTTTTTCTTTATTTGCGTTATAGTATTTTATTAGTGTTCTTTTCTTGAAATATTATTTTACGACATAACTTCCGATATAAATTATTAATTTTAATATAATGATATGAATATTAATATTAATTTATAAGGTTATTAATATTAGTCTTTATAACTTCTTTTAATAATTTTAACAAAAATAATTTTTTTAAATTTCAGAATGAAGTGAAAAATGATGATTTATAATCTACAATTATACTGATAAATAGCAAATATATTTTTATTGTTCATAAATAATCTGTATCCTGAAATTTTAGACAATTTAGAATATTAAATCTCTTGTAAGTATAAGTAAATTTATTTCTAATGTAAAATGAAAATTTTCAATACTGATATATGTGTTTGTCATTGCTTATCTGTTATGTTGTTGTCTTTATTTTTGTATAGACTATGTAAATGTACATATAATATCTATAACGTGCATAATATGTTAATATGTATTATACAATTATATATGTATATACAAACTGCTTTCAAGATGCATAAGGCTGATGGTTTTAAAGCAGTATTTAACAGATACGTAAATTGTCTAAGTTGTAATACGCCTGATATTTAATCTAAGATATGGATTAAACTAGAAAAACTCGAGTAAAATCTCAAAAGTATTTTTTAGATTTTATAGATTATAAAATTCATTGGATACTTATGAATGAATTAATTTATAATAAAATTTATAATATATATAAAAATTAATAAAAATTAGTATGTCTTATGAAAAAAGTAGAGTAGTAAATACAAATTTAAATACGTTCAAATGTTTTTATACAGAATTTGATGACCAGTGGAAGGTAAGTATTAAAAGAAGCTTTTTGAAGAAGGTTAAAAAAAACGTAATTAGCAAATGTTGGCAAAAAATGCTAAAGACGTAAACTATAATTATGTCCACATAAAATTACAGATGCAATATACCGCTCCTGTTCAGTTACGCGATTGAAATATTGTATAATATGTTAAAAATAAAATAAATCGATAGTCTATATTGAATAGAAAACGATGTCAATTATTTTTCATGATATAAAACAAATATGGATAATTGTAATATAAAAGTTATAAATATAGAGTAAACTATTTTTTTATATCCAAACTACATAATAAGCAGACAAAAATATCTAAACAATGAAATTTTCTGATACATAATAGGACAATTACTGCTGAAATGCATGAATTTCTTAATATAAATAATTCTCAAAAATTATATTCCTTTTGTTTAATTCTTTAAATTCTTAAGTCTTTCTTCAATTGTCTCAAATCTCAGCAAGATTCATTTTGATCATTTTTATTTATTTTGTACGTTTATAATATTTTTATCACTCAATTGAAATTACACTCAATTAATTTATTATAGAATTAAATTTATTTTGCATTTTACTAGTAGTAGCAATTTTATTTTAGTTAAATTTTTTTACAAATATAAAAAAACATAAATACAATGTGTTCATATGAAAATTTCCAGTCCAGATATCTTGAAAACACTTTTTCGAAAAAAATGTTTAATACAAAAATTTTACAGTTTCAAGAGAAACTATTTATTTTTTATTTGTTTGGTATTTCCAAGGTTATTTGAAAATCACCTTCTTCTTTTGAATTAAGAAATATATAAATATTTCTTTATAGATTCTTATTCTAAAACAAAGAAGAAATTTTTGTATGAAACATTTTTTTATAAAACTTCTCTTTAAGAAGACATTTGAAATAGGAACTTATATCAATTTTTAAAGCTAAACTAGAGGATAGAAAGTTAAATAGTACGAACGAAACTTCTTTAATTCTTCTAATCATTTTCTAGATGATGAGATGAAATCAATAACAATTACACTTTTTTATGTTATTTTTTTATTACATGATAAATTACAATAGCATTGCACAATCAGCAGAAAAAGTTTCAAAAACCCATCCAAAAATTCCATCTTGTGCTAGATAGTACAATCTATTTCCTTAGGAAAGTTAGAATAGAATTTGAATAGAAATTTTATTATTGCCTAGCACAACATGAAGAACATTTTGAAAATTTCTTTTGACGATTGTAATCTTTTATGTAATAAAGATATGTAATTAAAAAAATACAAATACTATTAAATAAATGGTATACTTCCAACAGCAAAGAAAGAAACATCTGAGCGTCAAGCTTGACTGCGTCATATGCATATGCACGTAAACACTAATTTTTTGGTTTTACCTAACAAATTTATTATTATAGATAATTACAGAAAAATCTCCAAAAGAGATTGTTATTTGTACTAAATACGTGTGCGTGCGTGTGTGCGTGTAAATTATTAATTCTTGAAATTATAAACATAAATAAAGTTAATGCATGAATAGATTGTATATGCTTTTGTATTATCCGCAGATTTTTTTCCAACAAGCTGAGCGTTCTTTTTTTCTAATAGAATTTATTCCTCATTGTGAAGACTTAAGTGCTTGCAAAGCATTTTTGAATATACTCTTGTTGAATATATGTGTGTGTTTCGACAATTTTTATTTGAAGAAGTTCCTACTCAAAGAAGTTCCTTGAATATTTTTTTTTATTTTCAAAAAATACGTAGAAGAAAATAATGTCCCAAAAGTTGAAAATTATAATGGATGGAGCTGTGACAATGAGAAAAACAAAACACGGATTTATTGCAAGATCGTTGTATTAGTGTATTATTCATCAAGAAATGTTATATGCAAAAATTGTATTTTTTCAATGTATAATATAAACAATAACAGTATTTATGAAAAAACGTAGTGGTATGTTATAAATGATCTATCATGTGTAAAAATTTATGAGGTAACAGGATGTAGCACGATGTATAAGGAAAAAAAAGTAATGTAAATAAAAACAAAGAAACATGTGCAAAAAAGAAAAAATTTTGACTGTATAACTTATTATAATAATAAACTAATATTGCGTGTAATATGAAATAAATATTTATTTAAAACAGATAATACTATCATATAAGAACTGTATTAATGCAACAGTGATTATTTAAATTACTTTTACAAGAAAATTTAACGATTTCTGTAAAAGAACTCATCCTGTAAATAAAATGAATTTAAATAATTATAAAACTGGTATATTATTTTTTAGGAAAATAGTTCATTTGTAATCCATGATTGTATTTTGCTCCTTGTATTTGGTAAAATAAAATAATTTAATCTTAAAATTCAAAATCAAGATTAAAACCATGATATATAATTTTTGAATATCTTGTAAATATGTAAAATTTTGACAGAAAGTATTTTTTTTCTTCAATGTTGAACTTGTTTGTATATCTCTTTTAAATGACAATTTTCTATTATCTATACTGATATTTCCATATAATAATACAACTAATAAGTAAAATTATTTCCATATAATAATACAAATAGTAAGTAATAAATAAACAGCATTAGAATATTCAGTAAGTTGGTGACTTAGATCAGAATCACACATATACATATAAATATATCGTATATTAAGACTTCGTATATTATTATATCGTATAATATTCATACACTAGGAATGTACGTTGAATTTTTCCCTGATGTGGATAGTGCAAAATTTATGATAAGATTAGAAATATTTCTTTTAAATTTTATTTTTTCTTCTTTTTTTTGTTTGTAGATTTTGTAAAATACAATGGGAAATTTATTATATAAACATGCAGCATTATTCAACGTATCAAAATTATTTTATTAAACTCTTATTTTGAAAATCAGACTTAAAGAGCGTATTGTCGTTATTTTAATATGCAAAATCCATCTTTTGAACCGATGATTAGACGTTTAGTTCAGCGTTTCCAAAAGTAAAGTAGAATGTATGATTTTTCAAGAAAAATTCTCTGCTGAAACAATGTGAATACTCAATGTGTTTAGAAAATTCTGGAACGTTGAGTCGAAGGTGTTATTCTGAGCTCAACTTTGTGAGGCTAAAAATAAAAGGCGGTTAAATAACGTAATTTTTCATAAATAATAATACTTTTTTAAATTATTATTTATGCAAATCCTTTCATAACTTTTACACTACTTTGTATTTATGCTACGATACGATGCGTTGTGGTTATCAATGCATCTTCTGGAATTATACATATATACGTGAATATAACACATGAATTATATTAGGTTGCCCCAAAAGTTTTTTTATTTCATTAATAAATAATCTATGTACAGTATATTTTATATCATTTTGATGATATATTTATCATATATTGAATTATATACGATCTGATTTATTCTGATATTATGAAGCTTCCTTCATCTCTTTGGAAGTTTCATAATACATATCATCTTTCCAAAACTTTTTGGGGTTTGCTAGTGAAATATTGTTCGAGATGTATTCCTATATTACAATGTTATTTATTGAGGCAAATCTTTTACCGCAGAGGCAATTTCATTTTTAAATAAAAGGAATAGATAGTAATCAGACGAAATAATCTGGAACACGAAGAGTAGAAAATTTTTTCTTATTTTCTGAAGTAATTGTGTCGCCGTGCCATACGTAACAATACTTAGTTCGTGGTCGCCAATTGGTGCATTTGGATTCGACCGCTATAAAATTCGTTGAAAGGGTCTATTCTGGGGCCTAACATTTGACGATATATTTTATCGATGTCGGCGGATATGATGTATTTATATTGTCTGAATGGAAGACAGATCGCTCTGGATTGTTGGTCTTACTCGTTGGACATCGTTGAGTGAGATGAGTTCTAAGCTGGTTTTTGCTGAACCATCGAAAACGATTCAAATTTTTTGTAGTGGTGCTACTGTCCTTGGAGACTGCGTGGGAAAGGTAGTAGGCTGGCAATTCCTAGTTATGAACTCGATTATCCATATGTTCTAACTGTTCATCCAGAAATGCTGTGTACTGTTTTCGTAGATCTAGATTTTTGTTTAATTTGCGTTCTAATGCGTGAAATCGATGAATATTATGCCTACTCGCGAGAATCTCCTAGATGTTTAGAATTGTCCTTGAATAGAATGCTTATTATTTGTCGTCGAGATGGATCTCGTTGAATCGTATTATTGAATTGTTGCTCACATGGCCTCGACCCGTGCAGGAGTTCTCTCGAGTTCCCAAAATTTTTACAGGTTCAGCTCTTCGTCAACGAAGAATAAATGACACCTGTTTGACGCAAGTTGACTCTTAATTGGTAATTGTCCTCTGAGTACTCAATCGAGTTGCGTTCTTTGCAACACCAATTGTACATCTAGCCTATGTTGTCCTATATACAGGAGTTTCTAGAATAGACTTGCACCAATGAGCATATCTACCCTCCTGTACTAATTGAATTGTGGATCGACTAATCATATGTGTTGTAGAATGCTTAGGACTTGGCGAGCCAGTGGCATGTTCGGCTGGTTTTCAGTGATGATGGGCATCGAGAAACATGAGATACTAGCTCAAAAGGTATTGCATCTCGAGGACATTTCAATTTAAACCGTCCCCCTTATCGTAATGGTTATTCTTTCGATACCAGCTACTGTGACTCTTGTCGGTGCAACCTTTGGCCTGTGTTTTGCAGAGATTATCTGTGATGAAGTGAAAACTATTGCTATAAGTATTGATAATACTTATAGATTTAATTGCGGAGTTTGCGATGATTGATGCTTCTTGTGTATAATTACTTTCAGTTGTCGAATCTTGCTTGGTCATTGTCTGCGTGTAATGCTTACTTCCACAGATTGTACAATGACCACGGGTGTATGCCTTCATCTGATGACCTCCGGAGAGATAGTTAAAGCAAAGGTATGCTTATCGAATTGTTTCCTTTCTTGCTATATCTAGTTGTTAATTTAGAATATTGATATGGTAGATGATTGATTGCACAGACCGGACAGGTAATTGTTGTGTGGACAATGTGTGGACTCGGTCAGTCGGATCGTCAATTGCTTCGCAAAGTGGATCGCGGAGTTGTACTTCCTATTGTAGCTGAAATATTTTCCAAGTATTGCGTTCCTTCCTGTAAAAATTCAATAAAATCATGAAAATGAATTTGTTGTGTTGAAGCTAGTGCCTTTCCCATTCTGTAATTTGTTCCAATTTCTTTGATAGGATGGCAACTATAAGGCTATTCCAGTCTACACATTCTCCTAGTGATTTAATGCACTTTAACGCACTAAGATGATTCTTAACATCATCGATAAATTCCCATATTGTCGTGTGGGAACGTCTTTATATTGGAGCGAGTTCCAATAGTGCATTCAGATGATGTGTCGCCAGAATTGTCATAACGTCCTCTAATATTTCCCATGCTATTTTATAATTGGCCTTAGAAATCCCTAGCGTTTGAATGACACGGGCAGCGGAGCCGTGGAGGATAATGGAATAGAGTTGAGATAATGGAATCGCTGAATGTCCGAGAAAGTGTTATTATGGTGAATTAATGACAAGAAATTATTACAGTATTTAATCCAATCATTACCACTGAATAATTGCCATTGAACGATTGACTGGTTGGCAGCGTGATAATTTGTTATTATGATTGTGCAAGGACAGGAATTGCTGCTGAATCGGCGCAGATACTCTCCTCCTTTTTAGAACATGTTGCTATATATCTTTCTGTTTTAGTTATTATGCTAAAATATAAATCTGCAAAGGTCCGACATATTAGCAGTCGTTCTTAGTATCACTTAAGCAATTACCGATAAAACAATCTGATAAATCAATTTATGTAAATAGATTCTTCAACCGCAATATTAATATTAAAATAGCAATATTAATAATATTCTTAATATCGAAAATCTCCAAGAGTAATTACAGTAATTATCCATCTTATATATCGGCAGGTAGTTTTAAAAGAAAAATACATATATGTATAATAAAATTAAGCACCTATGGGTCACTATACAGTTCACCGGGATGATTGGCGCTTCAATAATGAATAGTACATAACAAACAATAATGCTAACAATACATACTGTAGGAATGTTTGGTAGGTAACAGAAAGGATATGATTTAATTACAAAAGTAGTATTTATTTTTCACGACTACGCTATGACGCCACGCTCTTTACTCGACGCTAAGCTCTTTTTCTCTGCTCTATGCTCCTCACTCGATGCTACGCTCTTTTGTTTTTTCCGACGCTACGCTATTCTGTCCTCTATTCCTAGCACGCACTTCTCACACGACAGTCTTCAAGACACACACACTATCAGTTGCCCAAATTTCCCCATGCATTCTACCCGCTCAGAGGATACTGTCATCCAGACAATGACCTCCTACAATACTAATATGTTAATACGTAGCAAATAACAATGGTATATAAAAATAAAAATAATAATCCATGCAACACGAGTTATATACATAAATAAATAAGAAAGAAAATAAAATAAAAGAATGGTTATGATACAGTTCTCAACATCGAGTAAATTCTAGATTATAACATTATTATGTAAGCAAATAGTTTATTCATAGATTACAGAAACGAAAAACGAATAAAATAAAATAGAATAGAATATAATGTAACAGAGAAAGGATAAAAACCTTTCCGTATACGTCACACTAGCGAGGAATAGAGCAATACTACTATATAAAAGGAAATAAAGAGAAAACTATTGCAGTAAAAAAAGAAAGAGACCAGTTATCCAAGAGAAGAAAATAAGTCTATTGTCTATTGCATAGAATATAAAAGAATAGTTTAAGTAAAAAAGTATATAGCCATCGCTCCACTGCTCGTTAGAGGACATACATGTCACCTGGTATTGTCGGATGCCGAAGACATGTTCGATGTACATATCCCTCAATCAGGCTACGGTCTTCGATATCATGAGACATCTCATCAGGGATGCAAATCTCGACAAGACTTCTTACTAGAGTCTACGGCATACAGCCATTCATTTTAAACTTTACAGAGCACGTACCAGTAAACCTGTTTTTTCATTTTGTATTAATTATTATTTTAATCTATTTTAGTTGCTATATTTTACGAAATTTTATTTAATCTAATCACAATTTGAGACTTTCCTGCAATTGGTGTCCCAAACATACGTATAACGGTAGCGAGTGGACGGCAAGGTTTCTTAATATTTATTGCATTTATTATCCATATTATTTCAAATTATCGGTTAGGTTATCATTGGACTGATGATGTGTGTTATAATTTTAATTTATTCGTTGTAACTTTGCAAGTGTTAGATTCTAGTGGTCTTCTTTTATTTCTGTTCTTGTCTATTTTGCGTTAACTTATTTATTTATCTATTGACAATTTCTCAATTTTATTTATTTATTTACTTTATATTTTATTTATTTACTTATCTATTTATTTATTTTACTACAATATATTTTATTTTTATTTTACTGCAATCTATTTTATTTATTTATTCTATTTATTGCGTTGACTGCTTTTATTTTATTTTACTGTTAACTACTTTAGTTAGTTCATTTTATTACTTAATTTATATTTTATTTATTCACCCTTGCGTATTTTGTTTCGTTTTATTTATTTATTTCATCGTTTCTGCGGTACCGCCGATCCAATCCTCACTCCTCGCATATGTAGCCGATTCGGGCAACCTCAGTCACTCTCGATCAAACGCCGAAAATCAATGCGATAGATACCGTTCGCAAGGAAACCGTTGCTGCAACACTCGAATTCCTTCAGCCCTTTAATGCCTATATTGTTACACAGGTCGAGTGACAATTCTAGGAAAGGGTTCGGGCGTATATCAGAAGTACTCGGACCTAATTAAGGTCCCCCCATCTTTCACCAGGGCCTATGCAGCTAACTTCACGGACTTTAGTGCCTATGCATTGAAGCATCATAAAAGTGAAGAAGCATCATGTCGAAGCCTACGAATTCGTGGCAGATCCGATTGTCCTTAGGACGCGCTTGATGACGACATCGACGTCAATGACAGGAGCACAAGCTCGACTTTTCCACAATATGCGAGCGATCTCATCGCAAGAATAATCCCAAAGAAGACTTCGGCGCCGACGACGACAACGACAACTGCGATGATGATGAGGGCGACGACGTCAACGCACGCAGCGGTTGCAGGCGCGAACTGTTATACGTAGACCGTCTCTGGAAGCCGTCTCACCACCTTCGACCCCGAGATCGACTAAAAAGTTGGTGGCTGATCCATCCCCGGATCGATGAATCGGAGGCCAGCCTTTGGAAAAACATACTCCTTAATTGAAGGACCAGGGCTAGCGGGACGGAATTGGCCAGAATATTAGCCGTCACAACATCGGCCGTTCACGCAAAGACTGGCCTTATGTCGGCGCGTGATTCCATCCTTCACCAAGCAAAATTCACGCAAGGGATTGTGCCGCCAATCATCAGCGCTCCATTCAGCGCTTTTGTGGCCACTACATTTACAATAGTCGCCACGATGACATGCAGCAGGCATCACTTCGTCTGCCGCCGTACCGACCAACTATGAACTGGGAACTTTAGGACGCTGAGCATGTCATTCTCCGCTCGCGTTCCGTCGCCTTTAACCATCATCTCTAGAGGGACCATCACCCCACTCGCCGCAAGAATTCTATTCAACACTCAGACTCCAAGGAGTCCATTCTCCAGATTATCGCGGAGGTCCCTGCGGAGATGACCAATCCATACCGTTGTGGGAAATTGCGGAACATCGATCTAGCGGATCGACCAGAGATGAGCTATTATTCGGAAACAGTCATCTGCTACAGCAGTAGCGGAAACGAAGACTTTAACTTTGTTTTCCGCCGACGAAGGAGAATGGTGCGAGCGCATCAATAACACCCGCGACAATAGCCACACTTGTCATGACAGCGTCTACGCCGATAGGATTCACAAGCAGCATCAATATCGACTACCAACCATCACTACCAACGCAGTGAAGGCAGCAGTAGTACCAGAAGTAGCATCCCGAGTAACGACCACAGCCAGAGCAGCAATTGACAACAGCAGCAACGCCCGGAGGAACAACGACAACAACTTGATCGGCAGTCGCCGCCGCCGTAACAGCAACAGCAGCAACAGGTAAGGCCGTAGTAACAGCAGCAGCGTCCAGAATGGTCTCAAGAGCAACAGTAACAGTGATAAAAAGGTTATCGGGCCAAGATGAAGTCGCCATCCGCTTCAGGGAGGACCCGCGACTCATAGAACGAAGCCAACGGGGTCGTCAATCCCACGCAAGCACTGTTGAGAAGTAATTGTATTACAGATAATAATGTCGTGTTTCGCGACAGAACAGAAGACTAAATTTCATGCGTCCCAAGACTTCCTGGGGCTGTGTTTGTAGATGTACGTATGAGACAGGAGGAATTAACGTCGATACAAGAGGATTGAGTGAGGACGCTGGAGAACATTATAGAAGTACCCGGAATATAAGAGACGTCCGTTAGAATGTATCTAAATCCGAATAATTCCGCTAGGGAGCAAAGGTACGACGAGAACCGTGCACCTTCGAATAATTACAGGTAAATTGGAGCGTGCAATCCTCCTATTGAAGATTTTCTTCCTGCAGATTTCGAGGGACGGTGCTTGAAGAATCACTGTCAGATGGTTACAGCAGGAGCTCGGACCCGTCTCGAGGAAGAAGCAAACGCCATGCAAACGAGTGAATTGGAGGCTGTGGAGGCTGTGGCAAGTAATCCAGCTTTTCCCCGCAATAAGGACTCTACGCGCAAGTGCGGATGCGAACAGCAACAGTGAGTCGGCTGGTCACAGTGAACCGGATGTTTGATTATTGTAACTTGTGTGTTTACTCTTTTATAATTTCGGGGCAGGTCGTCGTTGATAACCTAGCAATTGTAAATTGATGCAGTAAACCCAAATTTAAAGAAAAAGCACATATTAATGGTCTGCTCACGTTTCACTCTCAATTTGATGACAATTGATGATTTAAATATATTATCGAGCCATTTATGGTTTGGTCATGTTTTGTTTTCGACGCCATCATATCTCTATACGTCACATATTTGAGTTTTTTGAAAACCATTTTATTTTTCATCTTTATATATATATTTTTTATTTTTCCTACAATAACATGTTGAGGTTGTGCTATTACCTAATACTTAATATAATAAAAGTTTGCTCAAATTATCCTAGTATCCAAATCGCCTACAGAAATTGCAGCTTAATCTCTTGCCAATATTCAAGGTATTTGAAAAACTCCTTTTCAAAAAAAAAAAGACGCATTGAAAAGCGAAAAATTCTTGAAAAACCTAATTATTGAATATCAGTTCGCATTTAAGGAAAAGTATTTAATCATATAATAATGCTATAGAATATTTCACAAAGTTATGAAAAATTTCGAAAATAAAAAAATGTGTGCAAAAGTATTTTTAAATGTCAAACCAACAGACTTTCAATAAGATTTGATATGATAATCCTCCAAACTTCATTAAAATTATCTCTTTATATACTTTCAAGAATATAGAATAGTTCTGCTTTATTCAAAAGTATCTACTAAAGAAACAATTCTCACTCAAATATAATATTTTTCATTTTCGGAAGAGACCATTATTGCAATGACACTTGTTCTTCGACCGTACAAACATCCAACGATAGCATTAGAAAATCTACAAAATCATCTAAACTGCTACAACATTGGTTCAAAAAATGAAGGGCTGGGTTCAACATACACGACATGATTGTGCATGATCTTCAGATAAAAAAAACAAAGAGAAGATATAAGAAAAACAAGTATAACATAAAAATATTGCTGCAACACAAAACAATCGTTTGCAAAATCACAGAATTGTGACGACAATTGAACGAAGGAAGTAATATTTTTGTATTTATGTTTTTTGTCTCTTTTGCGTGGACATCATACCGCAATTGTATCGCTCATATGTATTGAGCCTTAAAGCAGCGATGTACAATCCGCGGGTTGCAGATTTTAACGTGATTTATTTTAAAAATTTTTGCGGTCGCCGGATCTCTCATGGTTTGTTTAATTTTTTTGTTTATAAAATTATATGTAATATAATTTATTATAAATATATGTATATATATAATTAATTATTATATAATAAATATATATAATTAATTTATTATATAATATAATAAATTTGATTCCATTAAAAATATATAAAAACAGTGTAGGAGATACCAGTCTAAGTTAGTATTTATATTTTTCTTTTTATCATTATTTTTTTTTTGCTTAACAATTGTTTATACAATAGAAGAAAAAAGGAGAAATTTAGAGATTTGTTGTTGCAGTCTCTTTATATGCAAAAAATTGTGTATCGCTGTCTTAAAGTCAACAGTAACAAATTCAGTTATTATTAGATTACTTTCAAATTAAAAAACAATATTTGTCCACAAATAACGATGAACAGTTCCCAATTAAAATTGAAACTAATTTGATTTAGATAAAAAAACTTGAAAAATTCATGTTTTTTATTAAAGCAAAGAAGTAGCAATTTGTATTATTAAACATATAAATTGGCTAATCGTAAGAAAATTTCTATCTGGACATATAGAAAAGAATTATGAGAATGTACCAAATTATCCAATACAAAAATATTACAAATTTTCCGATTACTAATTAATGCATTATGGTATATCTCTAATGAATACTATATAATAGAATTTTATGTGCCCCAAACATCGTAAATCTACAAAAATCGTAATCTTAATTATTGAAATTTACTAATTAAGATCTTACAAACTCAAGATATAAACAGATGATACAAAACTTGGTCAGAACCATTTTGGTTCAAAACATTCAACATATTTATTTATTAATAGTTGAAAAGACTCTAACTATGCAATTAAACAAAGAACTTGTGTTTTAATTTTCAAATCATCTTTTCTGTAAATATTATTTTTATGTAAAATAAAAGTATTTCTAAAATTCAGTCAAATTGGAAATGACAGGTTTTCGGAAATGTAGCCACCATTATGTGGTGTACATATATATTTTAATAATTTATTATATTTAGCTTGATTTATAATTTATTTTCTCATAATATTCTTTATATTTCTTAAAACACAACTTTTCTTGAGCTTCTATGTATTTCTTTAAAATATGACACACGATTGTTTTGTATGATACGTTTCTGAAATAGTACTTAAAATCATACAATTAATTATAGTAAGGAATGTTTGGATATTAGTATTTCTGTTCTTATTATTACTAAATTTATAATGAAGTTTTGAGAATAAATAGTTTAAGTTTGTAACCTGTATTACTGAATTGTTTACTGTTGTTTAATTTATTCCATTATGTAGTTGGTTTGTCTTTCAATTTCTTGTGAAAAATTTTAGAGTTCATTTTAGGTTTAGATCTCCACATAAATATTTGAATTCGATTTTTTCAAAAACGAAATGTGAAGTGAAAAAATTATATTTATCATAAAATTCTATATTTCCGATTTAGTTTTTCATATAGAATTGTTGCTTTGCTAATTGTGATTACTAGAATATTTTCTATAATCACAATATTTGAGACAAAATATATTTTCGATATAAAAGCAATTTTTCTCAATAGAGATTTTTGTAGAAATATTAATAAACATTTTCATTTATGTAAGTAATTTAAGCAAGATTATGAAAACTAAAGAATGAAAAGGATATTCTTCTAAAGTATTAAGTTAAAATTCAATTTTAAAAATGTCTGGATCATTTCAATGTTTCAACTGTGAAAACTAATATTTTTTTAGTTCTATTGAATTTATTTGCTTGAACAAGTAGAATGGAATTAAAACTATAATGTATTTATTATACGTACGATTAATGAAATTGACAGTTATACGATTCATTTTCATTTCTATAAAAATATATAATAATAATTAATTAAATACAGAAATTATTTATTATGAAAATTATTTTCCTTTTCGGTACATTTAATAATTCAAATATTCAATATTATATTTTCTCTATACGAAACATCCTTTTTCAATATGCTATTCCAGTAATACAGCTTTATGATTCTGTTTCTCTTTTGTTTTAATTATTTTGTTCCTACTTAATGACTCTTCATTTTCTTAATTTTTCTTAATTAAATTTTCAACTTTTTCTTCAAATTCAAAATAAGATTTTTTTTAACATATCATTTATGTTTTAACATAACTAAATCTGTATAATTTTAGCAAAAAAAAAAAAAATTGTATATAGATGTCAAAAATACATATGTTTAATTTTACTTTTATAAAAAATTTTAATTTAGAAATTAAGTATATGTAATAATAATTCTTTTATAGATCTATTAATTTTCAATTTTAAAATAATTTAATTCCTAATATCCGATCATTGTCACTAAATTTACTTCACTAATAAATTAATAATACATTATATATTTCTTGCACTCAAAATAATTATTTATTAATACAATAAAAATTAGAATAATTTTTTAAATTTATTAAATGTGACTTTATTTTTTCTGAAATTTTAATATCTCAGATATTAATTAACTAACCTAATGAAATAGTATCTAATTAATTTAATAGTACATTTTATAATTTTTAAAGATTCATTATAAATTAACAATAGATTTTATATACACATATAAATATAATTATTTATAATAATTCTTATGCAAGATGAACCACCTAATATGGCAATTATTTGTATTTATTTTGTTATTATTTATAGCATAATTACTACTATTTATAGATGAACCAACATTTTTTTTTTGTTATAATACAGTTTCAAAAGATCTTCAAGACAATAATTTTTTATTTTTTTATGTTTCTTTCTAAGTAAATTCTCAAAGTCATTTTTAACTTTTTTATGTATAGACCTAAATATTTTACTTACTATCAAGATTAAGACAAATTCAAGTTAAAAAAATAGTATTCTTTTTATGTATCATAATTATATAACACAAATGTGTTATAATTATATAACGCTTGCGTAAAAATGCAAGCAAGAAATCAAATTGAATAAATTATTATTCAGTAGACTTTATTATCAAAATGAATCCAGCATTAAATATAAAGAGAATAACTTCTGCATGAAAAAGAACTGTGCTTAAATATGCAAAAATTAGAAATGAGATATAAAATGGAAAGATAAAAAAAAAAGATAGTATAAAAGATTGTATTTTATCATATATTCCATTTCATTAGAAAATGTTTGTTTGATTATGTTTATTCAATAGATTTTGATATTTGTTAATTAACAAATGAAAAAAATGATATAGCTAGAAGTAATTATTAAATAATAAAAAAAGAAAATAATTATTTAAAAAAAATATGTACAAAAATATTTGATAAATTTCAAATGTAATGTAAATGCCTTGTTCTGGAGCAGAACAGGTCACCTCGAGACGGACACCCAGACTAGGTTCCTGGAATACTCTACACTGCCAAGAAGTTCCAGATGCCATGGCATTCTCCTATCCAAGGGGCCTCTTACCCTGAGAGGCAGAGTTAGCATCTGGAACATTTCTTTAAGGATAAGATCGGTAAACAAAGGACTTCTTGGCTGGCACCAAGAAGTCACATAGGCACATTCGCTCCTATAAAAGGTCAGTCTCCTAGCACGAGGAACATTCTCTCATAAAACATCAGTCAGTCAGTCAGTTCAACTCTAGACGCGGAGACACCTCGTACTCATCTCCCAGACTCACGTCACAATTGTATATACTCTAGTCAAATACACGTCTTAAAAAAACTACAATCTCCATTTTAATATCTCTTCGATGGCTGTAAAAGGCCAAACGATCACCGTCGCGCTGAGACATGCCTTGTTTTCTGATTTTGACAAGATTTTTAATTTGGTTTATCTTATTAAGTATATTAATTTTTATCTTTGTCATTTTTTGTAGAAATTTCGTTTCTTTTTAATTACAATTAAATTATATTAACGAAAGTATTTCTTTTTATATTAAGGTTTCGACATGTTTCATAGCTGAAAAACAAATGACTATCACATTTTTTTTTCAACAATACACAATTTGTAATCTTACTTTTTATTAAGAATACATTATTTTGTACAGTCAATTTAAAAGAAAGAACAAGTTTCCGTAAAAAATAATAAGAAATAATTCGACGATATTTAAAATTGGCTATTTAAAACTGTCTGTGCCTGCTTTACTTTAGGCACAGATGAGATATATGATATTCATATACCTTGTCTGTGATTATGTCTACATAAAAGATTTTTTAAATCTTATCATTTTTATGTCACTTCCTATATTATCGACACAAGCATTAATTTTACAATTTTACTTTCTCAATAATTTTATTCAAATTTTAATATGTAGAAAGATCTAAAAATGTCTCAACAAAAATATTGTAAATAATTTTAGATATCTTTAATTTTAATTAAAAAGTATGAAGTCCGAGATTATGTGTCCCTAAAACTATCCAAACTTCACTTAAACTGAAAGTTAGGTTAGATTTAAATATTTTTTTAGCATTTTATCAATAAAAATTAAATTAAGTTTCTATTTCTACTTTTTAGTTTTTAGTCCTTTTTGCCTCATTTGAACATAGTTATATTGGAATTTAGTTTGAATTATATATATTCTTAAATTTCATATTTCCTAATTATAATTAAATATACTTATTTATAATTGTTATAAATACTTTCTTTTATGATATTTTGTCTTTTTAAATAGTTTCTTTTAACATATTGAAATATCAAAACAGTAAAAGCTGTAAATTATTAAATTAAATAGTACAATATTCCTAGTAATCAAATTACCAATAATAAGACAGTAATTTTTTGACTCAATGCCAGAGTAACTAAAATTAGATTTTATGTGTATTCCTTTTGTTACTGTATATTGGTAAAGATTCAACTTTCATACTATATTTAAAGATGGCTGCAATAAAGTTTGGTCCTCAGTTAAAAGAGTTACGAATTCTTTTATGTCAAACATCAAAGTCTAGTCAAGGTGTTAGGTAACAATAATAAAATTGATTATATAAAATGTGTTATTTTTATATTTTTATTTGCTAGTTTTTTAATTAATAAATTGTTTCATTTTGAATTGAGCCTATTGTATTTTAACCTGTATTTTTATAATTTTAGAGATTTCATTGAACAGCAATATGTGCCACTTAAAAGATGTAACCCAAATTTTCCAGTTTTAATTAGAGAATGTTCTGATACAGAACCCGTTTTATATGCACGATATGGTAAATTTTATATTTTATATTAATGTGTATGTTTAAAAACAATGTGTTAACTAAATAACTGAATATTATCAAAGTAACATGTTCTTATTTAATAATAATATGATTATGTTTTAGAACTTGGAGTAGAACGTCGTATTCCTCTACAAAATCTAAAATCTGAAGAAATATTGCAACGGGTTCAAGAATTAGCTGCTAATAAACCAAAATAATATGGTATATTAGTATATGTATTATAATTTATTTATATATTAAATAAATTAGTTGTACAAGTTATGCGTTACTGTAATTATGGATCATAGATATATAGATAACTTCTAATAAATTATTATTTATAAACTTTCTAAATTTTTAAAAAATACATGTCCAACAAAGTCATGCTTGCAAAATACTTTTAACAGCGTAATATTATTAAAAATTTTCTTACTTTTCATATTTAATATTGTATAAATTTGATTATCTTTTTTTATATTGGATGAATGACTATTATCTAATATATTATCTTCAGAAACTGTCAAAAAACTGTCTTCTAGTTCTATTCTAAAAAAAATTATAAGCAAAAAATTTTAATTATTTCTTAATTATGAGTACTTGAGAAATAGTAATATTTTTTATTGATATTAATCTTTTATGATAATTGATAAGAAAAATATTTACCACTTTGTACTTGGAATGTCAATTCTGTTAACATATTTTGTTTGCTGCAACTGGTGTTAACTGTGTTGGCATTGTATTTTTATTGTATTTTTTATAATATTTTGGATTATTAATTGTGCTGATATAAATATTATTATTTTAAATACTCTGATTATATAGTTTTTGAAGCATAATATATATTTCTACAGATTTTGATTATAATATACCTATTATAGTCCTTTGTTAAAAGATATTATTTTATATAATATGAAATATTAATATGCATAAATGAATTTATCTAAAAAAAGTAAGATCTATTTTTTGGTTTTTTTAGGCATAATAAATAAGTAATCTTAAATTTGATTTAATAAATTGTATTTATAATTACTAAGTTGTTGCAAGAAAATATAAAAATAGTTATAATGCAAACGGGGGGTAATATAGGTAAAATTTTTATTAATAATGTTTCTCATTATAAATAAATTTATTAAAATTTAATTCTCAGTATTGATAAATTTATTAAAATTAATTTTTAAACATATTATTTCGCGATTTTCATATTTTTAAAACATTTTACATTTTAGTTCAATATTTTCTATTAAATTAATATTTAGATCATAGATGAGTATTTTATTGTGTTGTTATTAAAAAAATTTCTATTATTATTAGTTAGTAACAAGCTTGAATATATAATAACATAGTAAATAATTTTATTTATAATTTACATAAAGATGTGGTATATAATATGTAGTATTGTAGCATTATAATATGTAGTATAATATGTAGTAAACAATGCAATCAACAATATGCAAACAAATTAACAATTAACATAAAAAACAAATTATAGAAAAATGTTATTAATACATATATATAAATATGTATGTATTAATAATAATATATAAAAGGCTTTATAATTACTTTTTAATTCTTTCTAATAAAATTTCACAAATAAAGTAGACTCATTGGAGGTTAACATGTACATATTTAAATACATAAGTAAGTTTTATTATCACATAAAAACTGCACTGTAAGGAAATTGAAACAGAAATCATACAAGAAAATTTATTTAGTTCTGAAACTAAAACAAATAAACTTCAACAAATATTATACACATAGAGTTTTACTATATGTTACATTTGTAAGTCTTTTACAAGTGACAGACTCTCGTATCTTACTCCATACTTCACTTCTTCAATAATATTTATAATTTATATAATTTCTTTAAATAACAAATTTATTTTACAACATAATATTGCTAGCGCTTTGAGAAAATTTATCCTTGAATCTTATAGTTTGCTAAAACTCTGACAAACACAAATGACTTTGCCAATTTGTGTTTGCTTATGTTATAGAATGTTGATGTTGACAATATTCAAATTAATTTTTATTTTTGAATGCATTGTTATAGTAGGAGGTAACTTTTTTTGGAGTTCTTTTGTTATTAGTAGTTATTGGAATTATTTGTTAGAATTTCATGAATTCTTGATTTGTAGGATACTTGCATATAGTCATTGTAACGTGCAGTGCTTATCTATGCGTTGGATTCTATTAATTACTAAATGGCTTACTTTGGTCAATTTAATAGTGTTTTGAGGCATTGTACAAATTTTTCGATCCTACCGGAATGCACGAGTCCTTGAAAATTATAGAATATCGTGATGTCCTTTTCTTACAAATATCTACTTTTTATAAGAATTTAATTTTTCTTGTATAGTACGCACAAACAAGTGCATAGTATAATTTAAAATAACAAACAAAATAATAAATTGAAACTAAATTGTATATACTTAAGTTTTATATTAGTTTGATCAACGGTTGAGATTGATAATGATGGAATTTATTTGTCAAATTGATCTCCGTCTAATCTAATCTGAATATTATTTCAATATTTCGTTTTAAAGAGTATTTATATTAATACATATTGTTTAATATCAGATCTATGAGATTAGAGTAGATTTGACTTTGTTCAATATGCAAAATTATTGACTGTAATAAAGTCAATGCGTCCGAAAATTCATTTTACTAATTTGTTAAAGACGAGAATTTCCTCGACTGTGGCATTTTACTATGGATACTCGTATTAACTTCATTAATTTTATTAATTAATTGATTAGTTCTAAGTTTTAATTTATCTTTGAAACTCTCAGTATTTATGACAGATTTAAGAATATTTGTCTCGTTTGCAACAAGTTTTGCTAATCTATTTTGCGTTGTAATCATTTTATTTGTTGATTATAATGTGCATCTGGCGTACTGAACATAGTACCAAATAAAATTGTATTTACATTGCTTACAATATTAAGCCAGCCTTTCCGATTTCGTTTTTTAATTTGAGGATTTCTTTCATGTATTTCTATGCTCAAAAAATGATTTGTGCAATATTTTTGCTATTGGCGAAAACAAGCTACATATTTGCGTCACAGACGAGGTATGTATATTCATATACTTCGTCTGTCTTGTGTGTTAGGGACAATCTTCATAATAGTGTTCAATTTGGCCCTCAGGTTAAATCAAGGAAGTTTCTTGTTAGAGTTTACTCCATTCACAGAATTTCATTGCTGTGTAATGTGTGACGATTTTTCACTCTTCGTGAAATATTATAATTGGTAAAGTAAATATTAGACAATTGCTTAAAATGCTCAGACTGTTTTCACCGAGCCACGACACACCATAATTACTCTTTAACAAACGTAGATTTTATCAAATTAATATAAATTATTTCGATTTTAGAATTTCGTTTGATTCTAAGATTTCTTTCTCCAATGGTTTCTATAATTTTATATGCTTCTTTGAACTTAAGATATAGGGAGTTGTTGATCTTTCTGCTCTCGTGTGTAACCGTACTAAGTGCAGTCTATTTCAGAGTGACGCTGATAACTTTATATTTTATTGCGTAATAATTTTTCAGGACATTTTTGATCTTGAAACGCAGTCGTAGCAAATAGCATAAATTTCTTTTCTATCTTTCGTTATCTTGTCCAGTGTGCTTTGATTTCAGTCAAAAATTAATAATAATAATAATAATAAAAATAATAATAAAAATTAATAATAATTCGTTAAATTCATTGGTGAAACCGGAACAGCATGTTCCATCTCGTTGTAACAATTTATGAATTATGTATTCATATAATAATTCATCAATTAATCTATTTGAACAAAGTTGTATGCATTTTTTTGAGGCATCCATTTAAATGCGGTCAGAAAGGATTTGCTGTAACATGTATGTATTTTAAATATGGAAAATAATTATTCGGTTAATTCTGCCGTATCTGTTGTCTTAAGTTTTCAGAAATAGGATATGTATTTTTCTACTAAAATTTGTAAATTTCTGCTGTCACTTTTTATAGAGCAAATGTCTGCACAAATTTCGTTGTTCTGTAACGTTAAAATATAGCAAAAACCATCTTTGTAGCTTCCAAGTCTCAGAATGTTGAAAAATATTTTCTCATTAACCTGGGATTACCCACGTGTGGGTCTAGTGCCGGGAGTACCCACGTGGGAGTCTGTTGCCGGAAGTACCCACGTGGGAGTCTGTTGCCGGAAGTGTCCACGTGGGGGTCTAATACCTGAGTATTCGTCAGTTTGATATTCCATATCCTTTTGTAAGCATGTTTCACAAATATTTTTCATGTGTATTAGACACATTTTCTTGAAACATCTGCAACAATAGGACTTCGTTTTTATGTCATTTACTGTGTAAATCTATGAAAAAGGTTGAAGAAAAACTGAGACGCTGAATGTAAACAACTCATCACGAAGCTAGACGAAACTAGAAAAGATTTGCTAATGGTGGTCCACTAGACCCCCACTTGGGTGTACCACTAGACCTTCACGTGGGTAATCTCGGGTTAAAGTATGAAGTTATGTCAGTGAATTGTAAGGAAGCTTTTTTTCAATGAATTTTTTTCTTTTGGAATTCGTACGAAGTAATTTCTTACGTTATATTTCAGGCCAATAATATTTCTTGCCCTACAGCTTCAGTATTTTAGTAATTCCTTGATGTTCAAATGTTAAAGAATTATGATATTATTGCAATAGCTTTAATTTTTCTTTTTTCTTCAAGTTGTTTTAATAATTCAGCTCCAAGTTTGACTGTCTGCCTTGTGTTTTTGTTTTTTCTAATTTTCATCACTATTTGCATATTCACAACCTCCACTACAATTTCCGAAAAATATAATCAACAGATCAACGTGACTTGAGTTTTGAGAACAGCAAAAAATGTTGACTCGCAAATTTTCAATAATAGTCTTTCGTACAGTCAACTTGTTTACCATGCTCAATTTCATAATCTTATTACACGTTCAATAAAATAAACTTGTAAATAACAATATACTTGTAAATTAATTCTCATTCTTAGTTAACCTTAATTCTTCTTACTTTCTTCTAACCGAACGTGAGGAAAATATTACTTTTCTCATTGTCTCATTGTCAAGTTGGAATTTTACAATATTTAAGTGGAATAGTGTATAATGGAAATTTACAATTGTTAAGTATCGTTACGAAATCGCATCGCACCATGATATCGTGTAGAACATCTCTATATATATTATTATCAAATTGAAGAATGTATTCGAAAGAGATAAAATGAGGCTGTGAACTGTACTGAAGAAAGTATTCTACAATAATTATCGCCGAATTATCTAAAGCGGACAGTTGCTCTAAAATATGAGGGATACCCTTGAGTTTTGCGTGAAACTTAGCGTGACAACCATATGACCATATCAGCAGTCAATTTTAAAATATATTATACGTAAAGATAAAATTAAAAAATCTCAATTCGGGAAAGCTGTAAAAAATATTGGTAAATTTCTAATTTAGCGGTTTTTTCCAATTTTGGTTTTCTCTACATCTAATCTAAAAGATTAATTTTAAAACTAAAACAAAAAATCAATTAGGGCAAGTTGAAAAAAATTTACTCGCGACGAACACCGAATGTTGTGATATGCTAGTAAGCAAATGATAAAAATAATCTATATGATTTAAATTATATTATATTTGATTCCATTTCACTGCGTGAAGAGAGATCGTACAGACGAGGTATATGAATAGACCTAGCATACAATGCATTTTTTCGGCCAACGGTCTCGGAATCCCGTTACCGTTTCGTGTCACATCCTACCATGTCAATTACGTTTTGCACGATAGCACCATTAACATCGACGAGGTTAGACCTTGTGGTCTATATGGATAGACCTTGCACCTTACGGAGTTTCGTGGCAAGGAATCTGAAATACCGACATAGTAAAAAATCACTGTGTCACGGGGGAGGTGACGTAATCGATAAAAATAAAAGGAGTGACTAATCGACGCACCCTTTATCTTGATTCGTCCTCTTTGTCTCCCTCAATCGGAAGTTCCTCTTCGATTGTCTATATCTACGCGTCCAGTATATTTTATAATTACGTTAATTATTGATATATGTGGTCCTGATCGCCAGTCGACGTTTCCCTCAGGAAACGGACAATAAATAATGCACAACGGTCTTTAATAACGCACTAACTTTTATCCCCGCGTAGTTCGTGACAGCTAGTCTTTAACGGCGTTCAAAATGACAGTCTCTAAACAGTTAAAAATATCCACTCCAATATACAGAAACCCGAAGTCGAGAGTATCACCGAAACGAGGGTATCTTATATAAAATAGAATGTCGATTAAAACTATGTTAAAACTGTTCACTTTAATATTACACGTTAAAATACTAACTTTAAGGAGAAAGGAAAATATGACGGTTAAAATAACGTTCTGCACTGTTCAAAGGTTTCACTTATAATCCTTTTTATTGCGGCTCAAGAGGTTCTTTTATAATGTTTCTGTCTATTGCTATCCTTGTCTATTGTTTTGTGTTTTACATTCTTTTGCAGTGATGTAGCGTATCGATCTGGTTCGAACCGGATATTGTGCTGATAAGGGCCTCTTCACAACTGATTTTTTAGCGCACTCTACTAAGAATTGGGGAATTACATCAAGTAAAACGATCGAGGTTGGTCAAGTAGTAAATGCCAGAAATATGATTTTTTAAACCCATTATAATGTCAAACTTTCAATACCCAACGACTTTTAAATATGTAATAAATTAAAATTTTTAAATTATAAATACTATTTATATTATAAATATTTAACATGTAAATAATATTTGGAGATCGTCTAAATCGATGAGGAAGTAATTAATCTTCAAGTTCACCGGCAATAAGAATGAGACAATTGGAAGAAAATACGAATGAGCAATGTTTTGAACTCGTAAAATCTTATTACTATGAAGGATGGTTTATGGATGGATGAATTTGGGAACAATTTGGGTAGATGTGAAAGGCGAAGGTTGTGGGAGCAGCGACTCCTTACCTCAGACGCTTGTTGTTATAACTATCCCCGCTAGGCTGGATGGTGTTCTTATCCATCTCTAGCGGTGTTCCCCGCACTCTGCTGGCTTAACCATCGAAGATCGCTAGGACTTCGACGGCTTGTGCTAGGAGTTCGGAACTCGCACTTGAGGAATTATAGGTCGCTAGATATCATTGAGTCATTTATATTTTATATCATTTTTATTAACTATTTATGTAGCGGCCCTACGATTCCTCGACTACGAGATTCGAACACTCGACTAGCACAAGCCGCAAGTGGCTGCGCGCCTAGCGTCGAGGTCCTACCGATCTCCGATGTTAAGCAAGCAGAATGCGGAACCCCGCTAGGATGGTGATCCGGGCCAGCCTTAGCGGGTTAGTTATAACAACAAGCGTCTGGGGTAAGGAGTCTCGCTGCCATCAGCCCCACTGATGATGAGTCTAGGCAGTGACTCCGAGACGAAACGCATTAATCGCCTTTCTTCTTTTCTCACTTTCCCTCATTTCCTTTCTCCTCTCCTTCCAGCTGCATCCTGGGTCTTTAAATTCTTTACAGTTCCTACAGTGGTGACCACCCAACGAACCACTCGACGAACGGACTTGTTGACATATTTATATCACCGTCAGACAGAACAGAAGAAACATTGAGAACACGATCCGGCAGACGCGTAAAGTTTCCGGACCGTTTTCAAGCTGGAATGTAAACAGCCTCCACAATTAGTTATCCGCAGAATAAAATAGCGTTGTCACTGGTAAGGGGGTGATGTTAGGGGACACAGCCCAGACTGTATATATAAATATTCTCACGACGCGGACCCAGTTTACAGTATCGGCAGGGCCATGAGGTGATTGTCAAAGAACCTCTCATGGGCCTGACCGTAGACAACAACATCCGCTTTCCAAACCCTTGAGGGAAAAGGACATACCTAGTCCCATAGTATAAAAGAACCGACTTCGACGCACTAAGACAACAGTTCCTTGAAAGTCTAGTATTGAATAAGTCCACACGGTTGAGTGTGCAGTCTGCGCGTTTCCTACGTACTCTCGTTTAAGAGCAATAAATATTTTAATACACTTCTTCTAGACTTAATCACAGTATTATTGTGATCATTGTTATTACTATTATTGTTATGATCGTTACTCGTGTAAATATCTTTGTTAGTGAAATAAAGGCCTTTAAAACACTAAAATTTATAACTGATATAACAATAAATAATAATAGCGCTGCAGTGCTTGAGTTGATACGATAGGATGTGACACGAAAATAGTAACGCGGTCCTGAGACTCCCCAATCGTGGGCAAAAAATACACTCTATGCGAGGTCTATTCATATACCTCGTCTGTGCCCGTTCGTAGGAATGCCAGTAACGAGAACAGAGTTGATTTTTTTGTAATTTGATTTTATTGTCGGCGATAATCAGGTTCTCGTCTTGGTGTCTCGCAGTGGGCCGAATAGAGACTTTTTGCAACATTTTGCAAAAAATATTAATTGTCTCATTTTTATATTTTTTCAATTTATATCGTATTTTTAAATTTCGGACGACAAAAATGAAAAAATTAATGAAATATAATAGTAATTCTAGTTGAAACAAACATACAAGGTTAGACATTTAAAAATATCGATTTTCATGATTTCGATTTGGTTTTTTTTCTTTAAAATGTGTTTAATGTTTTGTCCTGAATTTTTTTCTGCAATAAAAAGTATTTTCTTGATGAGAAATCCCATTGACAGTTGTGGTACATAATATATTTTTACAAAATAGTGAACGTAATAAAAAAAATTAAAAAAAGTTTTTTACCTTTGACAAGCGATATCTTTCAAGTCCCACATTCTAACAAGTAGGAATCTTTTCAACGAACCCTTCTTTATATAATAATACAAGAATCTCACTTACTGTTAGTTCCATTGTTCAAGATATTATCTACGTTGCGTTATTTTGTCCACGTTTATGCGCTCTTTTAGTATTTTTTCGTTCTATACTTGGATTTTTTGAATTCTTGTTATACGTATCATATAATATCTTATTTAAGAAATGGTTGGCAGGCACACCAGGAATGAAAGAGTAACAAACAAAAGGAAATAAAATATACAAACATTTTTTAGAGAAAAACTAGGCTTTCTTATCGATTTTGTAAAGATGGGGAACAATGGTAATATGTATAGTAAGACGATTTTTGGCAAATGTCGAAATTTCGGCAGAAATAACAAATACATGTTACACATATTTCTATAATATCATCCTTCAAGTAATCCATCATAATACAGTAAAATTCAGAAAAAAATTTCAAAAATACACTTTTTGGTAAGTACAAAATACTTCTTCTCCAACTATGAATAGTATTAAATACCAACTTGTGTCCGCAATTGTTCAAGGAAGTACAAGAAACCAGGCACAAAGATTGTAAAAGATACAGATCTAAAATCTCAAAGAAAGAAAATATCAAAGATTGTCATAAATCCAGAATATACTTTACAGACTACTCTTAACGTCAGATCCATTTTAAGAATAAGATGAACAGATAAAAAATATAAAAAATTAGATGCAGAAGCCATGGAGTACTCTTTTTTACAAATAAAAGAAGACTAATAAAAGTTATATAACAAATTTCTTATGCTTAATAGAATAACTAAGTATAACTACACATATTGATTTTAATTTCATTACTTTTTATTTATAGCATTACTTCTCATTTGCATTATAAATTTAAATTTAAGCATAATTCGTGCATATTCAATATTATTCGATTTTGTTTATAATTTCAAAATTAAACATATGATTTAAATTAGTTGAGTATGAAACAAACAATTTGTCAAATTTGTTTATAAAGTTAATGAAACAGTGATTAAACGAACATGAAATATATCATGTTGTATATCATTGAATATTTTTTATAAATATTTATGTCAATTTTCATTGCGATATCTTTTATGAGTCAAGAATTATTCAAAAATGTCGCAAAAATTCTCAATCCGGTTCACTGTGCGTTTTAATGCAACTTACTAAATGTTGCAAATTCGACATCTTTTGACTTTACAACTGACTGTCGAATAGTCAAAACATAAGCAATTTAAATCGCGCCTATTTCGTGACTTCAATGCATTGATGAATTGTCATTTCGCTGAATTTTGTGTATTGATATACATATTGCGTGTGTCCCGTTACGGATTTTGCATTTAATTGTATCGTACGCGTTGGAAGTTGGAAGTTGACTTCCTTTTTGAATGAGATGAGACGATTGTCGCGTACGCATGTCGTTCTTGTACTCGAGGAGGCAATGATGGTGAAGATGAATTCATTGCGTTTGTCATTTTTGTGTGGTTGATGTGATGGCGGCATAGGCGGGTGATTAAATTGTGATCATGATACAGTCTCCCGAGATTTTATATTATCTACGCGATACTGCGACGCATGATCGAACTCTTTTGACTAGTGCGAACACATTGCGGAGATATTTGAACAGTCTGTGATTTTTGGTACTTCCGTATCTGCCAATGTTTGTTCCCATGTCCTTCGTTTCCGCACTCATTTCCAAAATGACGATGTTCAATAGCAGATTATTTGCGATATTTTCCCGTGATTTGTCCAAAACTTACAGTGAACGAATATGTAGCTACGTGATTTGCTAGATTACGCTTTAGACGAGTCACCAGGCATCGCGTAAAAGAGTGGCGTGATGTACTATGTGTTTATTATCGTATATTTCTGATAAATGATTCCAGACTATTATCATAATTATTTTCCGAAATAGTGAAGGCTGTGATTGTTTCAGCTTTTCCAGATAACGACAGACATAAATAATATAATTTTTAAATTTTATTCAAACTCCGATTGCGCATGAATCAGCGTATTAAATGATTTGTCGAATTTTGAATAGTCCGTTTTTGGCAAATTTATCGAAAATGAGAACGAAGAAAATGCGAGTGAAAAATACTGGTTGTATAACGATCATTAATTATATCGTCACAATGGTCTGTTGTGGTTATTCGTTCTTGTTCGGCTTCTTCGAAATTTTCGACAGGTTCTAATTTTATTATCGTTCTGTTGGACTATAATTTTGGACCTAAACATTGAACGTTATTACTTATGTTTTGAAGGAATGTCGTTCTGTTTTTAACTGGGTTTCATTATGATCGTTTTTTGGATTACGGCAACTTCAGGTTAACTCTAGAAAGTACTGGCTACTTTGCTTCTCTCAGGATTCTTAGAGACCATCCTTGAATGAGATGAAGATCTTGTTTCATAATGAAAACGAGATCCGTTCGTGAAACTGCAGTTTTTGTGCACATATTACATTTCTATAAATCGTGAAAAATCCGGTTCAAAGGACTACAAATGTCCGTAGTGGCACAAATTGAACATTTACTAACGAAGCTATGATGTTTTCCGCCAAATTAATTCTGGACTATCTATTCATTGTAAATGTAATATAATTAAAGTAATTCTATTGTCATAATAAAACAACTTATAGTTTTAAAAAATTAGTTAGCAGAGATTTTTTAAAAGTGCCATTTTCTTATCGGGAATAGACATGCAAAGAAAATAATTTCGTTGTATTAATTTTGTGCGAGATTCTACTGCATTTTTGTATGTATTATGTTAGCCAAAAATTAACTGTGTTTTTTATACGCAAATGAAAGGCGAATTTTTCATGAGAAATAAAAGCTTTAATAGATAATATATTGTCCATTTTGTTGGATTACCATTTGCGTCATAAACGACTTCATGATTCCGCGTTCAAAAAATTTCTTATTCTTTTCAACAAAAAACAGTTTCAAGAATGATTTGATATCCCCATCAGCAGTGAAATTTAGCAAACCAATTCTGACACAGTTTAAGACTTCCTCAACATCTTTATATCAGATAATTTACAGCATAACATACAGATACGAACTTGTACAGCATTTTTTTTCTTTTTCGGAGATAGTACAGCAAAATACGACAAAAATATTTCATTTTGATTTTCCACTTCGAAATCGACGTCAAACAATCGTTAACGAGATTGTGCATTTTTTTTTTAAACAAGTTTGAACAATTTGGTATCAGATTACGCAATGAATTTGTGATTTAAAATGAAATTACATTTTAAGGTATATATATATGTAAAAAAATATCTATATAAAAAGCGCAATTACTTTTTAGCCAATCTAATAGTTCTTATTCTTCTTTGAATATAATAAATTACATATAACTACCAATGTTGAAGCATATAGGGATGACGTTGATCAAGTACTAGTGCTGCAGCGTGACGATTCCGTGAGATATCGCGAAAATGAACTGTATGTTTGCTTGTATACTCTTTATCGAATTTTGTGCCTTTATTACTCGCAAGTCTGCTTATAGAAGTTGGCTAGCCGGCGCATATTTCAAAGTATGGATTGATTGTCCTACTAACCTTTGAAACAATGCTGAAATAAGGCGACAATCAAAAGATCAGCTTCGATCGTTTTTATGAGGCACTCAGCGAAACAGACCCGCAGCACCCTAGATTAACAATAATAAGCGGTCGCGACATAACAACCGTGATGAACCGCCTTAGACGTTGGGATTTCTTGCTAATATGAAAAAACTTGCGAATCATCGCTTTAAACTATAAATAACTAAAAATAGAATGCTAAACTTCTTCATGCTGACAAGAAATTCCAAGTCGTTTTCCTTCTGGAATATTCCAATACAAATTATGTGTATATATTTTTGGCTGCTTCATAAAGGACGAAAAAGCAGTGAAATGCTCGGTTGGCACTAACACACAACTATATCATTATAACTTCGTCATTAGACATCTTTGCAACTTCAATACGCTACACTTATGCGACTATGAAGCAACAAATAGTCTTAAATATATTGATACCAAATAAGATTTATTAAATATATAAAAATTTGTATGTTTCAAATACATAAATTGTCATCTTTTCATATTTTCACCATCTTATATTAATAATAAATTTTATTTTCAATCAATCGCTGGTATCTTTCGAAAGTCCTCCCTCTCCCTCTCCCTCTCCCTCTCCCTCTCCCTCTCCCTCTCCCTCTCTCTCTCTCTCTCTCTCTCTCTGTCTGTCTGTCTCTCTCACTCTGCCTTTAACATTTCATTTGACAATAACTTTGTTAACTTTTAAAATTATTATTATTATCATTATGTATAAAAAATTCCTCATTCTTAAATAGAGTCTATCTACTCAAAATGAAAAATTTAAAACAAAAAGAGAAGAAAATCTAGAATTGCAGAGTGAAATATGAACATTTTGTAAAAATGGATTTAAAAACTTTTGGTTAAACTTATTCAAACCTGATAAATTCAAGTTCACTAGTATATTTTCGATCTCCAGATTACGTTCTTGCTTGAAGGTATTATGTTATATTATACAAGGTGTTCTAAAGTTTGGCATTCAAATTTTGCTACTGTGTTCTATGGGTGAAAATAAAATAAATATTGTGTTTAGAGAACCTATCTCCGATGACCTTGACATGTTATCGAGGTCATCTTCCGAAAAGTTTTAGCCATTGTTTGTTGTTCGTCCAAAAGTTATGAGTGATTAGATTTTATTTGCAAAAGAATTTATCTTATCACTGACAGTGAAATACGTTGTCAATAGTATAATACCAATTTGTGATAGTTCCAACCGCTTTTCGCCAGCACGAAATATATTATTATTTAATTCAAACTAATGCCGATACTTCTTTAAAAAAAATTAATTATTTTCTTGGTTATTGATTAAGATTAAATAAATTTTCGGTCAACGAAAGCCGGAACTACCCCAGTACGTACAATACTTTGAAAATTGGCGATGTAAATACTTTTGCAAATTATTAAAAAAGTTTAAATTAATATGAAAGATACAAATTGAGAAATTTATTCAAAATTTTATTGTTCTAATGAATATATTAAATTCATAATTTTGAAAAATTATAATATGTTCGTCAAAACTGACTATAAGAATTGATGTCATGAAGAATCTCGACAAAACAAAACAACACTGTAAGTATAAAAATATTCCACGACCTGACTCTCTTTCTTAAATATGTATTCAATGTTGAGAAGGTATATGAAAGTTATTTTATTAACTCAAACAACATGCGATACTTAATATTTTCTGGAGGATAACTTTGATAATATATGTGAAAATCAAGGTCATTGGAAATACATACTTTAAACGCAACATTTATCAAAAATAAGACTATGTTATGTAGCAAAATTTCTGTAAATGCTCCATTAAAAAATTATAATAAAAAAATAAGAAACAAAGCTAAATGAAAATTTGTTGAATGAAAACTATTTTCAACGATGATTGCAGGTAACCAGATCGTAGATCTTCAGATTCCGACTTATGTAGGACTCTGAAAGCAAAATTTTACTAAATATTTACGAAAATATTTATACGAAATGATTTGATTATAAGAATCAAAATTTCATGTGAAGAAATTAGATAAAATTGCCATGAAATTCAGTTCATCGTAAATTTAATAGCGATATCAACTTTGTATTAACAAAAGGGAACGAGTCTGCATTTTTCATAACTAACATAGTATGTATGGTTTTACATTTTTTATTTTTATTATAATTTTTTAATAAGTACTTATGAAACTTTCGCTACATGACATTTTAGTCTTATTTTCATCCATAGAACATAATGACAAAGTTTAAATATTAAATCTTCTGTATGTTAGAGAACTACCGGTCCGCGAGCCCTTGCCCCTACTTTTTTGATCGTTTCATTTGCTTAATAGGGAAATCAACAAACTGATTGTGAGAGAGAGGGGCTCATGCGCGGCGAGGAAATTTCAATGTAGAGAGATCGATGCAGTAGAGGGGATAGCGCTAGCAATCAAGAAAGTAGAGGCAAGTGCTCATGAGCCGGTAGTTAAACATTTCTGCTGTATATTATTACTGTATTAAAAAAAAAGTATAAACGATTCAATCATGAAAATTTTTTATTACATTCACTTATACAGTGAATATTAAAGGTGTTATAATTTTTCTTCAGCAAATATATGCTGTAATTTGATATATATTAATGATAAAAATAAATTCTAAATGTAAAAGTAACTATTCTTTGCGATTGTATTGTAATTATACAAATAAAAATATAATTTCTGCAAAAATTATTTTTTAATATCACTAAAAATGTACAAATACGTTAGTAAGTAAAAATAAAAAAAGGATTTCTTATTATTTAAACAAACTTGTATACATATATTTGTTTGAATAGATTCGGATATAACTTTTATATTATACTAAATCATTCTTTATATGTAATATTAGAAATGTTATAAAAGTTATATGATAAATTAGGTGGTAAAAAGTTTTGCAGAGTCGCTGGTACTGCGTTAAAGTATGTTCCATTCCTTTCTCGAAAAGCTGTATCTTGTAATGTATTGGATATATCAGCTTGAAAATTTTGGACAGTGCTAGTTGGAATAGTTTGTACAACTATTGGTTGAGTAGTCGTATGTGAAACAGTTTGTATTACCTGGATATTAAAAATAAATAAATATTACTTTTTTCTGGGGAATAATTGAATTATCATCTGATCCAGCGTTTCTTAACTTTTCGTTTACCATGGATCCTCTATAAATAATTTTCTGTTGTGGCGGTCTCCAAAACGTATTTTTCCATACTTATATTAAAACCATAGGTTAAAAAACGCTGATCTAATATACGTGCAAAATAACAATGAAACTTAATATTAATCAATACAGTTAAATCCATATTACTTACAATATCAAACAGTTCCATTTTCAAATCAGAAATTTTTAATTATTAATTATGATTCCAAAAATTTTAATTATGATTTCTATATTTAACTGTATATCTGATGTTTTAAATTAAATAATCAAAAAATTTTTCATTTCATATATAATATATTTAAAATTAACGAAATATACATATACATACGTACATGTATATGTATATGTACATATGATTAATCATTTTATTAATCATATGTAACTAATAGTTTCTTAATATTTTATTTTAATATTGCTATTAGAAATATGAACCGCATTGAATTAAAATCACAGACATATGTGCAACATATTTCAAAGTTATATTAATATTTAAAATCATAAATTCATAGTTTTGATTTCTTTTTTGAGCTTTATCAATTTAATATTTCAATAATTTTTTTTAAAAGTTTTACTTTTATTTAATCTTATAAGTAATAGTAATATTTGATAAATATTGTGAATGATATTTGTTAACAGTTGTCTCAATATTATTCTTGATTATCTTATAAATAAACTTATTTATAGAGGATAGTCCATTTAATGAGACCACTTAAATATCTTTTCGAATTGTGATGATGCGAAAATATTTTTTATCTAAACATGAATGATATCGAAAGGTCAATAACTACTAAGAATTTTTTTAGGAGTTTACAAGATTTCTTTTCCATACAACTTTTTTTTTATTCTATCGTGCAGCTGATAAAAAATATATTCAGATATATAAAAAACATGAAAGTGTAAGTTTTATATTATAAATTTATCTCTATCTCTATCAAGATCATCTTGACCAACCACGACTTTGACCAATGCGACAATCGGAAGCTTAATAATAAATATAAATAAAGATGTTTACTATTTATTACATCGTCAATAATAATCTCTTCTAGTAGCTTGAAGTCCCGATCAGTGTATCGAAATTTGTCAGTAATTCATAATGAAATATTCAACGCAAGAAAAGATTGATATGATATTTATTTATGGTAAAATTGACTAGTATTTGAAAGAAATAATTCGTGTACAAAGATATATTTCCTAATCACACGACTATGTATTGTTTAATTGCATCGTGTAGTTAGTAAAAAGATTTTAAAAAAATTCTTAGCAATTATTGGCCTTTACCATTTTAGATAAAAAAATATTTTTTATATCATCAATTCGAAAAGATATTTAAGTGGTCTCATTAAATGGACTACCCTGTATATTAAATAGAACATTAAATTATTTTCACTGTTATATCCCTTGCATAAAAAATTTGTTATTTAATTTATATTATTTTAAATATTTGAAAACAGTAATAGATTTCCTTAAGGGAATATTTTAATGTGATGAGTGCTTTCTTTATACTTTGCAAATTTTTCACAAAAATTTAAATAATAGTAAATAATAGTAACATAAGCTTTGTTTTTTTGTCGAAAAATAATTAAAATTGACTTCAGAACCAATTAATTCTTAACTAGAACATTAATTCTTAACATAAATGTGACTATAACGGGTATCAAAAAGAAAGAAAAATAATAAAAATTTAAAAAATTTTGAAATTTTTATTTTCTTTTATGTTTAAAAAATTATTTATTTTATATTTCTTTTATGTTTAAAAAATTAGAAAAAGATATATTTTGGCATGACTATGGTACCGGTTATGGCTATATATCTCTTAACATAAAAACATAGTTTCGAGCAAAACGTATTTAAAGTTTTTAAAATTTAAAACGTATTTAAAGTTTTATCCGTATTTTACATAGGGATAATTTAATTTGACAATAATTTGCCAATCCATATTTCTAGAGATATTTTTGATATATGCAAAAAATTAAAAATCGATTTTTTACACTATCCCTTTAAAATCATCTTAAGTATTATTACAAAATTATCAATATCTGTTTTTATAATGGAATATTGTAATCAATATTAAGATTGAAACAATCTTGAATCTAAAGATAAAAATAAATTTAAATTAAGATAAATCAATAAATAAATTTGAAATGTCTTTAAATTGTTTTTAAATAATTTGTATATATTGTATATGTTGTGTGTATTTTGTACATTTTTTTAACAAATTCATAGATTGGGAAACTAAAAGTTATGTAATACAATAGTATTGGAACAAATATACAAACTATGTATTCATTATATCATATGATGAAGAATATTCTTTTTCGCCATACAAGTTTGCCTTTATTTATCTTAATTCCTTTAATTTTCTTAATTTGCTTTAATTTCTTAATTTATTTATGCATATAATTTTCATAAACAATATAGTAATAATTTGTCATAATATTATAAATTTTTGAAGATAAAATTGATTAAAAATATTAAGTGAATACTTGAAATTTCTGTTCATAGTTCCAATATTAAAAAGCTGAATTCCATAATATAAATTGACTGATAATGAGAGAAATAACAAATAAAATGTTATGTTAACGTAATGTTGGTCCTTAATAGTTAAATTGACAAATATCAATAACTTAATGTAACAAATATGCAAAAGTAATTTACAATTTACTGTAATGCTAGTGTAGCATTATAGTGTTTCATCATAAATAAATTATCAATTAAAAAATCGCTGACTATCCTTTATCGGATCAAATAATGTTACAGACAATAAATCTATGCTGAAAATATTGTTCATAAATTCTACATGTTTTCCAGGTACATACGTATATATTTTCCGTGCATTTTTACATATTTTACGAATATAAATTTCATATGTTTTTATGTGAATAAACTTTTATTATAATATACTTGCTAAGTTCAATAAGGGACAGAAGCAATAGAACAGAAATAAATCGAAAACAATTAAATAAAAAAATGTGTATAAAATATATGATATTCCTATACTGTACATCAGAGATGGCTAACTGGCGGCTCACACGCCGCATGTAGCCCTTGCCTTTACTTTCCTGAACATTAACGCTATCCCTTCTGTGTTGAGAATATGGCCACAATACTCGCATTAGATATATATGTTTCTTGTATAAAAGTTTTCTTATAACTGTTAAAGTTAAAGGAAGCCAAGAAAAGTAGTTTGTATGGCTCGCTGCAGCGGAATAAACAGAGTGGGAACTAATTTTTATAGGAACCGTCAGACTGAGTGAACAGCTTGGCGGCTCGCGGTAGAGAAGAAGTTTGTCGTCTCTGCTGTACATTATGTCTGGTTTAAGATAGATTTATATTATTCGTCAAAATATGGAATGATTCAGCACAATCAAAAAGTAATATTTATGCCATCAGTTACGATTTAATTTAAAAACAATGAATCGTAGGATTTATACGAAATGATCTGTTTAAATAGAAAGAAAAATGTAGAATATTCTTTTTCTTAGAAAAGAAGAATACAATAATAATATGAGATTAACGCCATTCAAACATGTTTCGACTTCATCTTTGTGTCGTTTCAATCAAAAATATTCTTTCTGAGAATACTATCCGGCATATGTTTGAAATAACAGTCTGATCAGATTTGCAATGCTATATATAGGATATTTCGGAAATCGTGGTATAACTGGTCAGAGTTTTATTAAAATTTATTAAATATGAATTATAAAGTACTGAATTAATTAATTCAATAAAAAGAATAATTAATAAGAGATTATCTTATGTAGAAAAATAAGTAAAAAATGTAGAATAAAATTTTTTCATTTAAAAAAATTAATTGAATATGTTTTATTAAAAGTTGATATATATGTACATATTTCATAAATTTTGAAGTTAATTTTCTTGAAAACTAAGCATCATATGAAAAATTTTTATTTTTTTTTCAACTTATTTCGTAGAATTACACTCTGGCTGATTATACCACAATTTTGGAAACATCCTGTGTAATTATTCATATCTTGTTATCTATAAGAATGTTTGTTTGAACTAAATCGTTCCGTGTATGAATAGATTTATATTACCTGTTAGATACGAAACGATCCAATTCAAATATTGTTCGTTATTATATATACAAGTCCATTTAAGTGAGGCTACTTAATCTAAATATCTAGATAAATATTTTTCCAAATTGTGATGATGTAAAAACTATTTTTTTGTCTAATATGAATGGTATCAAAGACTAATAACTGATAAAAAATTTTTTCAAGGTCATTTTTTTGAACACTAACTAAACCCGGTCAAATGACCGGTTTCGAAATAAAATTCAAAATTGCACATTGTTATTTCTTTTGTTGATTTAACTTTACGTAAATTCTTATATTATCTGATTAATCAATTTATTAATCGATTTCTCAATTTTTATTTTTTTTGTTTCTTTTTTTACTGATTGCGAGGAAAATTTATCGCCTGGTTGTTTACCGCAATCGGTCATTTGATCGGTCAACAAATTTACTTCTTTTTATAGTTCTCTGCCTAGAACCTCAGCTCTGATCTCAAGTAAGATCTAACCAGCTATAGTTGCATACATCTGAATGCGGTATGTGTTTAACTTCGTCATAAACAATTAAATAATCTGACAGAATCCATATCAAATAACACATAAACACAACGGAGTCTTATCGGAGATTCTCAATAAATACTCCCTCCATAATGAGTTCTCAATAGCTAAACGAAATCTAAATGCAGTATCATTTTGAGTGTCACAGAGTGCAGATCGAAGCCTACGAAAAATCAAATACGACAAATCTCATAATATTCAGTACATTGGTTTTGAATTTTGTTTACCCGGGAATATGTCCACGCGTTTAGTGAGAAAGTTATTGAAAAACATACAAAATGTAAGTGAAGAATGTTCAGACGGGCGAAATTCTGAGTCTGAAAATGAGCAAATTGTGGGTCATTTGTTCGACATGGAGGAAATTGAACGTGATTATATGTTTGACACTGACGATGAAGAAGAAAACATTTTGAATGTCCGTAGAGGACAAAAGCACCGAAGATTTTTATCAGATTCTGAAAGTGAGAGTGACCAAAATATCCAGAACACTGAAGTGGTTCTCGATGGAACTGTTTGGCAACAAATAAAAGGACCAACAGTCGAAAGATCATCATATAGTTTCAAACAAATATCAGGTCCAACGACATATGTATGCCAAATGAAATGTTTGGTAAAACAAAAACGGCATTTTCATTGATAATAGATAATCGTATTATTGAGCACATAAAAAAATGTATAGAAGCAGAAGCGTTGCGAGTTCTAAGGACTGAATGGGATCTGCCTATCCCATCTCTTGTTTATATTACATATAAAATGAAAATATATGATTGATTATTTTATTATTATTTAAAAGTTATGTTGTGCATTATTTCTAACAATAAATTAACAATTTCTTTCGGAAAAACAACGTCTATTTCGTAAGAATAGGTATATGTGAAGTGCCGGTTAGTATTAATTATCTTAGATCATTAAAGATTACTAAATTATTAAAGATTAGTGTAAATACTATTTTATAGATATTATATTATATATTGTATATATCTATGTATATATACACACCTATTACATAAATATATTGTACAGGTATTGTATAGATACATATATACACTTATGTATATACACATAATATGTAACGGTGTTTCCGTAATTACTTCCCATCATTTTTCTCGCAAACAGTAAACTTTTTTTTTTAGAAAAAAATGGAAAAGGAGAAAGTTTCACTATTTTTCACGGATAATATGTTGATGAAAATAAATTTTTTAAATTTACAAATATTGTTCAAGAAATATAAATGTTTTCTTTAAACTGGATCTATATTTTTTTTACAGATTATAATAGCAGCAGATGAGACGAATCCGTCAACATCATATACGATGAAATTGTAAAAGTGAATAAAAGAGATAAAAATGAAGAAAACATTGTTTGAAGAGTCCGTAGCATTTCAATTACTTTAGTACATAGAATTTTAAAATTAAATAAATATAAATGTTACAAATCCCATACTGTACAACAATTAAGAGAAAATGATCTATAGAGACGTATGGAAACTACGTATTTTGAAAACTGAGAGCTCTTTTTACTCAAGGATTTTCAGTGCTCCACGTGCGCGCATTATGATTGTTTGGTATTGTATTATTATCAAAGCTTGACTCATCTGCTCACAGGATTTTCTTATAGAAATTAGAATCATTACTTCTTAATATCCAATTACAAAATTCCATACGTCACTGTAGATCATTTTCTCCTAATTCTTGTACAGTATGAGATTTGTAACATTTATATATTTATTTAGTTTTAGAATTCTATGTACATACTGAAGTAATTGATATGTAATGAATTCTTCTTTCTTCATTTCTCTTTTATTCACAATTCTGTCACAAGGTCGATGGATTCATGTCAGCTGCGGCTACAATTTGTAAAAAAATATAGGTACCAATTTAAAAAATTTATTTTCATCAACATATTGCCCATGAAACTTTTTCCTTTTTCTTTTTTTTCTAAAGTTTACTGTTTGCAAAAAAAATTGTGGGAAGTAATTACGAAAACATCCTGTATTGTATATTATATATATACCTATACATATTTACCTACACCTATACCTATAGGTATATATATATATATATATACTTATTGTTTAGTTAATAATTTTAACAGAAGAATATTTATCTCTGTTAATTATAACTTAACTAAACTAAATTTAATAATATGTAAATAAATAAATTTATACGAAATTAAAATTTATTAACAGAATTAGAAATATGTATAAGACAAAGTGCAATTATTAATTCTGATAAATTAACTTCCTTCATACAGTAACACGCGATAAAGTTAACGAATAACAAAAAAAGGTTATCTATAAGAGATTCTAAATCCTGTTTAGAACTTGTTCACTAATTTAGAGCTTTTCCGAAATTCAAGAAACACAATGTTTATATCAATTGATATCTGAAAATTTTTCTTAGTAATATTTCCATTAACGAATATTTTAATAACGCTATAATTTCAAAAGTTGCTATAAATGTTATCTCATTTATTTATAAGACGAAAGCGGATTTATAATCAATTCTTTTTTTATTTGGATGGATGCAAATGTGTTGCTATTAAAAACAATTCAAACGGATCACTTTAGAATTACTTTTCAACCATAAAATGGTCGCATGTTGCTAAGTTATCGCCGAGTATGAATTTATATAAAATTACAATAACTCAGGCGATGTTTGTCGGAGTACGTGGATAATATCAGCCACAAAGTTTTATCTCTATGATAAATTCTTTCTTTAATGTATTAATAGTAAAAATAACAAAAGTTGTAATGTGATTTCTTGTCGTTGATTAAATGAACCACAAGTGGTTAATTGCATTTATTGCCAAATCACATACGACCAACATTTTATCTTTCAAAAGTTTTTCTAAAGTGGTCTATCTGAATTAGACTTGAAAGTTGCATCTCACGTTTTTCTGAAATGTTTTATATAAATTAATATAAAACATGGTGGCGAATTTGCTGTAAATTGCTCTCCTAAATTGTACTCAATTATTACAGTCAACTGAAAAAAATCTACATGTATTTGTAAATTTCAAATATTCAGAAAAATACAAGTATTTTAAACATTTCGTAAGCATTAATTAACTTATTACTTAAAGTCATATAGATTCTGATTAGTTTGTCAAAATTAACTTTGTCGAGCTGTCAAAATCCATTATCAGACACTTTATAGCTGATAAAATTAAAACTAATACTAAACCAAATTTTATCTTTTGATTTTAAATGAAAAATATGAAATACAATTTTTGAGAATATTTAATTTAAAAATCTATCAGGTGTATCAATGTAATATTTAACGAAACATACTCAAAGTCTATTTTCTTGAAAATAATATCTTAAACGAAAAAATTTTATTCTACATTTTTTATTTATTTTTATATATAGAATATCTTTGTGTCGATTATCCGATTTAGTGTGGAATTAGTCAAATTTAAATATATTTGCAATTGTCTACGAGTCGTGGAACACTCTATATAATTATCATGGATATATTAAAAAATATAAAGTGTATTATTATTATTGTTATAGTTAGAATAAATCTTATTCATTTTACTAATTGTATATAGTACAGAAAATATTTTAAAATTAGTTTAATTTTAATTAACAAATTAATTGAGATTTCTAAAATGTTCAAAACCTCTTCTTTTCTATTTTAAATATTTGAAATTTGGCATATATAGACTTTCATAGCAGACTGAAAACATTTAAAATGCTCTCCAATAAATATTCAGCTACGTGTCTTATAGTCTTTTCTTTTTACTTTGTAGGCCATTATTTGGATTAGATTATTTGGATTAGAAAATTAATATCACGCGTAAAAGAACAGAGAACAAGATGCAATAGTAAATAACTTTTTAGACAATTTTCCTTATCAAATGAGGATATGAGAATATGAATTCGTATAGGAATGGATATATGAATAAATAGAAAAAGAAAACGCGACAAAAATGAAGAGACGAATTCGAAACGCCAGTTGGCAAAAAAAGATTCACATGAGTCTGTTGCATATTTTTCTTTTAATTATAGATTAATATTTTTTTCTGCTTTTCTTTATAATTAAATTTTGTTGTCTTTAAATTTAAAAAATTATATTTAGTCTTTACAAATTAATTCTTACGAAATTTATAAAGTGTTTATAGCACTGGTATAAGTGATATGCAAAACTGCTATAAATTTTAAATTTTTAAGTATAAAACGTTATACGTACAACGCATAAAAGATGCTTATATTAATAACGCCTAATATTGCAAATATATTAATTTGGGTCATATATATTTCACATAGATGCAAATTCATGTATGTATCAATTTTTTAAAATCAATTTCTATTATCGATTTAGCAATTTAATGATGAGTCATAAAATCGATGTTTACAAAATATATAAGTTATATAATTGTTCTCTTTTATAAAAAAACAAATCTTTTATGCTATAAAGGAATACCAAGAAGATATTTCCTTGTAAATTGAGCGATTTTGCAACTTCACTATATCGTTCCTTTTCTTATGCTGAGACAACATGTGATTAATAAAAAGGAATGAGAAAAAGTACAGATGTCATAAATAATAATTTAGCAATCCTACATTGATTATTTAGAATAAGAGAGACGACGAATAATAAGAAAACAAAGAAGATTATGTTTGGAAAATACTGAAATATTATTTCTAGATCTATTAAAAACTAACTACGGAAGAGTGGGAAAAACCATAGTACCTTCTAGTAACAGAAACACTTGTCCCAAAATTTCGGAATAGTCTGGACATTACTTTAACTACGGATTATTATATCTAATTTAATTTTATTCAGTACATACATATGATCATATATATCATAGATATCATACTCATAACAATTACGTAATTTTATATAACGGTTAATTTGCGGAAAAAATTATTTCATCAATAATTTTTATTAATCTTTTCTAATATGATTGGAAAATATGGGCGGTTGGATCCCAATAATCTTGAAAGAAACATCTTGAAAAAGAGAATGGGCAGGAGTAACCTCTTAATAGTATCTTACTTTTAACTTAACATATCAGATAAAATATATACTTTCAATATACAATACAAATTAAATTAAATTTTTGATACAAATTATTTATTAATAGATATGTATAGTTTTATTGAAATATTGATTTCAAAGAGGAAAACTCGAATTATGCAAATCTCATCTGAATTTTGTTTTAAACAAAAATTTGTTAAAACAACAATAGGTATTGATTTAGATTAAATGGATTAGATGTTTGGATAAATTCACAAATAAATTTTATTGACACATAAATGTATTAATGTATACGATGTGCCATTATTATAACATATTATTATCGATGGGATACATATGAATATCTCCGTTGTTTTTGGAGATATGAAAGAAATTTGTTAACAAAAGTTCAGTGTAGAGAGGATTATAATACAACTATAATAATTTTGGAAGAGTTCAAGATCATTTCAAGCTCCATTTTTAAAAATTTTTTTCTAAATTTTTTATTCCTGGCATTGAAAAGCATGTTACGATCTTAATAATTCTTGTTTGAAGATCAAGTTGTTGCATAATGTAACTTTCAATATATATATATATATATATATAATATTATATTAATAAATAATTTACATTCTGTAATAGTCGAAAGTTTATATACTCTAAACCAATACTTGGTACAAAGTATTATATAAAGTTTTTAAGTTCTAAGCCAATACAATGGCACAAAAGAAAGTTTAAAAGATAAATGCACGGAAGGACATCTACAAAATAGCATTACATTTAGCAGAAATAATGAATGATCTGTAGATTATTATGCATTTATGTAAAATTTAAGTAAAAATGTATAAAATACATATGTATAATATAAAAAGTACATAATATATCCAAAATATTATAAAACGAATTTCTACATAAATTCTATTTTTTTGAATGTTCAATAATCCATACTTATAGTATATCAATTTTAACTCTTATTATTAAATCAATATAAACTATATTGTAATTATATAATTAAATCATTAGAAAACATAACAATTTAGAGTTAAGTTACTTAATTTTTAATTATTATTAATCCCTATCAAGGAAAATACAAATAAGGTCAGATGCCCTAAGTTTTGTTATCTAACACAAATTATTAGTTATCTATAACGCAACAATATTTGGAAGTTGGAAAAGAAACTTTCTTTTGTCTATTATTGTTCAACATATTGTTCTTTAGAAAGAAATGAAAATCTGAAACGGAGTCTTTACTTTCTTTTTCTCAATCAAAATTTAACCCTTTGCAGACTGGCATTGGCAAATAACTACCCGGATTGTTTTGATGTTCTGTCTTAGCAATTCGCCGTTAAAATAGTTCAAAAACACTTTGGTGTAAAACAACTATTTACAACTATTTAAAATATTTCCGTTGCAGGAATCTAATCTTTTGAATTGAATATTCTTCTTCCACAAGGTAAACTTTCATCTCAGATATTAATTTCATTGAATACTTCAAGTAATTCATTTGTGCTACTGAAATCTTTTAGTTTTGTACTTTTGCTTTATATTATTATAAAATAATTACATACATTATTATAATTATATATTTCTATTAATAAATATTTTCTATCATATAGTTTTGTTAGTAAATATTTTCAAATTTTTTGCGATAACAGTACAAGAAGAATTTTACATTTTATGGCATTAATTCGAAAGAATATTGAATTTTATCTGTTTAAATGTGATACTATACATAGTTATATTAGTACTACGAGTAATTCTGATTTTGTTAATAATATACCTGTTATAAAAAAAAAGTAAAAATTTTCAATATCTTCAGTGACATTAAAGATACCGGCGAAACAGAAATTGAAAAAACTGATATAAATGAGAATAATATGTGGATAAATGTTACAATTCGAGACGAAAATCTATCAAAAGTAGTGTTTGAGGATCAAGAATACCTATGTACGCAAGTTAAAGCAAATTGTATTAAACCGATAGATTTTTGTAAATTACTTTTTACCAAAGAATTGACCAACTGGTTAAGCAAACAAATAAGTACACCACCGATAAAATACATTAAAAATTTATCAAAATTTATGTGAAACACGTGGACGAATATTAGTATAAAAGAGATGAAGAAATTTATAGAAATATGGGAACAACTCTAAAGGAACAAAATTTGAAAGGATATTAAACTATGAAACATAGTGCAAAAATTTCATATTTTCCTGAAATATTCAGGAAAAGTATATCTTTACAAATATTTTAGATGCTTCATATAAACGTAAACTTACAAAATGTCCAAGCTATAAGAACACAAAAAATAAATAATTATTTGGATTATATTGATTCTAAATGCAAAAAAATATATAACAAAAGAACTTCAAACTAAAATTCAAGAAAAAAATAGATAGAATTTATAGAAACCGACAAAATATGGAGTATATGTTTATATTCTGGCAAACGCTAACATAAGATATATTTAAACAATCATGTCAATTTCACAGAAAACTTAGTAAAAACTGATTTTTTAGTTAGTTCAACAATTGTTTTGCATCTCTTTCAAAAAATTGTTAAATTCAAATTCTGAAGGGCTACGAAGGATATCGATTTGATCGATATTTTACAAGCATGCCATTAACAAATATACTACTGCATATGAAATCATATTTAACCGGAATAATGTAAGTTAATAGAAAATACATTCCATATTCAATAAAAAATTCAGAGAATAAAATTGTTGCATATAGATGTGATCACGTCTTATTATTAGCTGGAAGGACAAATAAATTGTATGTTCAGTATTTGAAATGTATTCGCTATGCTCAGTATTTGAGATGTATTGGCTATTCAGGAAGCAAATAGAAGAATACGAAATGATCCACCAACCAGCATAATAGAATCAAATGATGTGAATATAAATTGTAGTATAAATAAAACGGATTATTATGTAGCAATGTATTATTTTATGTGGAAGTCAAAAAAATAATGGCATAAACTATTCTTGACTGGAAATATTGACAATAAATTGACAATAAATTATATTGTATAAAATAGACATAAAGTAGAACAAAAATAATAAAACTTGGTATATGTGCAAATAATTATGAACTTTTAAGATAACAAACAGCTTATATGAATTATTGCATATTAAATAATGAAAACGAAAGTAAAGATGTAGTACGTTCAAATTGAAAAAATCAACCATGAATCACAATACTATTCTGATATATATCCATTTAAATTAGAATTACATATAAGTGATTGTTTTTAAAAATATTACATGATGGCGAAATACAAATTTATGGATAACAATTGATCTGATTTGATATGTTGATATGAAATAAAATGAAGAATTTCTAAACATAATTTCCCACATACGTCATTTTTTCGTGGTATGTTCCAAAACCTCTAAACCAGGATGACAAAGCGTTAATTTTTTAAAATTTTTCTTTTATAAAAATTCTCTTCAATGCTATTGGTGTCCAACCACTCATTTTTAAATTTTTCTTGCTGTTTATAAAAAGTATTATAAAAGATATAAAGAATAATAAATAATAATAAAGAATAATAAAAAATAACAAAGCATAAAAAGTACTATAAAGGATATAAAGAATAATAAAGAATAATAAAAAATAACAACGCATAAAAAGTACTATAAAGGATATAAAGAATAATAAAGAATAACAAAGAATGAAAAGTACTATAAAGAAAGTACTATAAAATACTATGAAATACTGAAAAGGATTATAAAGTACTATCAAAATCGATGATAAGGCTTTTATCTTGTGAACTGATCCAACAATTATTATCATTGTAAATATTATCTTTTTTGAATTTCTTTCAAATTGCTCTATTAAAAAAAAAGTTCTTATGAAAAAATTCAAAGAGCTTAATATTGATAATGACATTTCTCTTGAATTAGCTTGCTTTTTAAATGCCTCGAAAACGAGAATGAGAACATTAAGAGTGAATGAAATGGAAAAAAAGAATTTATCTCATCTAATTGTATATTTAGAATTCATTCAAATATCATCATATTATCATTTTCATTACAAAAATCTAAACAATTTCATTAAACTAATTTCGTAATTGTAAATTAAAAAATATAAAAGTTTTATTTTTCATAATTTAATGATCATTAATAATTAAAATGGATGCACATTCAGAATTTTACGATCTATGAAAATAACTATGTAAGTTCGTTTTAAGCGGTACGAAAATGCATCTATTTTAAATGCAACTTTTTAAATCTCTCAGTTGTATACACGTATCCTATATGACAATTGGACTTCAGATAACAAATTGCATAACTGACATAGAATTAACGTTATAATGATTGTAGTCACGTTTGAGTTCATAGGCGACCTAATCTACCTAGAAATAATATTCATTTATGTTTACGATGAACAAAATATAATTTTTAGGTAAAGTTAAAATATTATAAAATATCATATTATTTTATTTCAACAAATTTTTTAAAGCTTTAATACAAAATATTTTAATTATGTAAAATATAGAAATAACATTCAAGTTATTTGTTACTTAAATAAATCCTTAACAAAAAGAAGTTAATTGTTACTTAAATAAATCCTTAACAAAAAGAAATTTATTTAAATAAATAAAGGAACAAAATTTTTAATATTTGTGTCTTAAAAATAAAACTTTAAACTAAAAAAACGGTTATTGTAAAGAATGATTAAAATTTTTTTTCTAATAATCGATAAATTGTTGAAGATAGTTCATTGAAAACATAATGAAATTTGTTGCACATTTATATCAATTCATGTTTTAAATTCATCTTTGAAATAAGTTTCATACGTTATACGTATATTTCTGTACTATAAACTATAATATTAGATCAAATACAATAATTTCTTACATGAACAGTTGATGATTCCGTATGGGATATAGAAACTGAATGTTCTGAAGCATTTAAGTGCTCTACTTGTGATTGTTCTGATTGTTGCTCTGGTGATTGTTGCGATTGTGATTGTATTTGTTGAGATTGTGACAAATGCTTTGCATGTGATGTATTAATTCCATGCCTACGTTTCATATGCTTATTATAATTTGGCCAATTGGTGAAATGATGTTGACACTCTAAACAACTATATGGACGTTCACCAGTATGCTGTCTTCTATGTGTCTGAAAATAAATTTAAAAATATTATTTTTGTTTTTTAAATAATAATTATTTAAATATTAATTATTTAATTAACTTACAGTTAATATTCCTTTGAATCGAAAACATTTACCACAAAATTCACATGTAAACGGCATTGCACCAGTGTGTATTCTGTGGTGTTCCCTTAAGGTACCTTTTTCTCTAAAAGTTCTTCCACATACAGCACATTGATGTGGTTTTGCTCCTGTATGAACTGTTTCGTGTTTTTTCAATTGTAATGGTGTTTTGAAACTACAAATTATATTATGTATATAAATGTAATTACAAATAAGTTATAAATTATTATATTTTCTTTAATAAACATACGCTTTTGAACATTGACTGCAATTATATGGTTTGTCCGCAGAATGAGTTAAAAAATGAGCTTCTAGATTTCCTTTTTGAATAAAACTCTTGCCACACTGATCACATGTAAAGTTTCTAACACCGGAATGGATACGTTTATGTGTGACTAAATTTGGTTTTGTTGAAAATCTGAAAAACTTCTTTTATTACTTGCATACTACTTGTATTTTATTTATATGTCACTTTTATAAAATAAATAAAAATAGATCATAATCTTGAATTTTTTGTTGTTATTGTATTATATTACACAAGAATAATTTATGTCACAATGCAAATGAAAAATAATTTGTTATTTAAAACTTAATTAACTTCTAAATTAAAATTACACCATATTTACATTTTATTAGACTCTTCTTTTTGAAATAATTAAAGAAATGGTGTAAAGATTAGATTATACATATATGTATATAAAACATGCTTATAATTTGGCCAATTGATTTAAAACTCTTCATTCAAGATCAGAATTGTGTGAATAAAAATATTATTTACACAATAATAATTGCCACATAAAACATGTGTTTAGACATATGAAAAAGTGTTCTGAAAATGGTACTATTTTTATAAATTTGAAAGAGAAACAAAGTAAAGAAATTAAATAAATATATACTACTATAAATATAATATTGATATTTTTAAATTATACTAAAAAAAATTATTTAATTAATGTTAAAAATATTTGATATTTATTTCTCCTAAAAAGTAATGAAAATAAATAAAATTTGTACTTGAATGTTAAATTTAAGATCAACTTTACAGTGTAATTTCTTAATATATCTCCATTAATTCAGAAGTATAGATTCATAATATATTTTAATAAAGCGTATAAAAAATATTTTTAATGAAATTAAATATAAAATTATTAAATGATGATATAAACTATAGATATGCACACATGTACAGAGTGAAAGGAAATTATACGTCATAACAATTATAGAGTGATTTTACATTCTATGGTTTCGGTTTGGTGGAGATTGGTACAAATTTCTTGCTGCAAAATGATAACAATTTTGTGGCCTCACGTTGGGCTTTATATTATAAAACGATGACTTTGTTTCTCAAAATGGGATGCAGAGGATATTATACAGTAGATATATGCTCAAGATGTACACACGCGAAATCACCATAGGAAACGAATCTTAAAAAGAAACTTAAAAAAAAAAAGTTCGCGGATATATTTCATCTGCTTTTATAAAGAATGCCAAACAATATCGTTTTCTCTTCTAGTTCTTAGTTCTCGCCTCTTTGCCGAGCTTCTTAGCTTTGATTGGAATACAAAATTCTTTTTATTTAATATTGATTGGCATTTATCAACCAATTAATTTAAATTTTCCTATAAGTAAAAGATCGACATTGAATGAAACGAAAACAAGAGATAGATAACAACCAAAATATACAAGTTGGCGATCGCGTAAAGCTAATACTTATGTGATAATTTAATTATGAAATAAAATACTTATGTATATTTAATGAGTTAAAGTTGATAGACGCAATATTCATTATACTATAAAATTAACTTTGAATATGATTTTCACTTTTTTATCACTGAAAGTAACCCAGAAAATCGGGCCTTTTCGCTAATGCAACGAAAATTAGCGATTGGTTGATTTGGGTCACATGATTCGTGAAGGGGCGTGAGGTAGACCTTGAGTAGGAGTGGCGTTGTCTGGTATTAAGCGCCTCTAATTTGTTTTGTATCGATTCAAATGTTTGCATATCAATAAAATTTTATGGCAAAAAAGTCGTCTTCATTTCCTAGTCAGAACAATTGCTACTGGGCTTTTCAGTGAGACGAATCGTACTGGGGTACAAGTCGTGTAGTTTTTTTTAGTTGCAATGTATTCTATGAAAAAAAAAATCTAAAAGAAACCATGAATCACAACTCAACCATTTTCTTGAAAAAAAAAAAGAAAAATTAAAATTCCATTAGTTTTCGAACTCATTTTTTTAAACATGCTTATATTTTACAGTTAAATGCAGGGAAAATAATATTTATCACAAGTAGATACCCTCTAGATTCACCATTATATATCCTATGTCTTTCTATCTCTTCTATCTTTTCCTTTTATCATTATTTAAACGACTCAAAGTAACATTACTATTCGCTTAATCGTACTGATTTTATATAATAAAAACTACATTCAATCTAATGTTTTAATTGTTCAATAAATGTAATATATTCACTCAAAGTACAAAGACTTATTCACAAAAGAAAAAAATTCACTGCTGTTAAATCTCATAAACGAGAAATATGCAAAATAATGATATAGAAATAAAGTACAATATGAAAAAGACTAATAAAAACAATATAAAATACTCGAACTATGAGATATTGTGTTATGATATATCATATTATGAAATTTTGAATATTACCAAATTATCATACTAATCGATCATCTTAACGAAATTTTAACGAAATGTTTGGATCGTCATAATCAGGATGTAGATTTGCTCTTTCTCATTTATGAGATTTAACAGCAGCAGATTTTTTCCTTTGTGAGAATAAATTGTTTATAGCTCAATTGAACAGATTACATCCATTGAAAAATTAAAACATCAGATTGAATATGATTTTTGTTATGTATATCAATATGTAATCTTCAGACCGAAATATAAAAATATTATTTCGGAGTTTAAATAGCGGAAAAGAAAAAAAGAAAAAAGAAAAATATGGAATATGCACAAGTATCTACATGCGACAACAGATATTTGAAAATTAATGGAATTTTAATAGTTTTTTCAAGAGAACAGTTAAGGATCCGTACTTCTTTTGAAATATTTGTTCTTCGTGACGAGTATTACATGTAATGTAATAAAAAAAAATTTAAGCTTGAAAATCATGTTCAAGATTGATTTTTTAAACAGATCTCCACCAATTTGAAGATATAGAATTAAAGTCATGACATACAAAGAATTTATATTATAAAAATAGTATTTATATTATAAAAAATTAATAAATGTGTATCAATAAAAAAAAATAAAATTAATATATGTAAAGTTATACCTTTTATCACACTGATCACATGGATATCTATTTTTCATAGTGTCTGGTAAGTGACATCTACTATGAATATACAAAGCACTTTGTTGTCTAAATGTTTTTCCACAAGTTTGACATACATGTGGCCGCTCTTCACTATGAATTGCCTTATGAGAATCTAATACTTTTTTATGTACAAATGATTTTCCACAATCTTCACAACTTTTTAACAAATATTAAATGGTTTTATTAAAAGATTATGGATGTTAAACAGTTTTAATAAATATTTTAATAAATTTGAATATTACCTGAATTTTGTCTTGTTTTTGTGTCGTTTGACATGAGTAAGGAAACCATAATATTTATCATAAACTTTACAACACAAGACACACATATATTTTGCTTGTTGATTGTGAATAGTTTCATGATGTTCTTCTAACTTTTCTAAACTAGGTAATTTATCATTACAATCAGTACAAAGCCATGGATACCTATTTAAATTTTCTTCTCGCTTACGTCCAAATTTTAATATTTCTACTGTATGTGCTTCTATAATTTCTAAATCTGTATCTGTACCTATGTATAAAGATTATTGTATAAATATTATTATTCTAACGTATTCTTTCATATAATTAATATGCTTTTTAATACAAAGTGTAATTGAAATATATTTGAGCATATATTAAATTGTGTTTGAAATTAATTTAATTATTATTTAGTAAAAATAGACAAAAAAGTCAAGACTTACATAGTATTACTAATAATAAGAGATCATAGGTGACTGTTACACATTTTGATAAAATTTTACACAAATTGTATATTAAAATTTTGCCATATTTAATTTGGGCCACATTTTTATTTTATGAGAAAAAATCAGTGTAAAAAAGTTTATAAAAATTAAATTTCCCATTTTTATTCTGAGAAATTTTTCAAATGAAGAAAGACATTTATTTGTTCTAAATTTAAAAACAATATACCAATATATACGATAGCTATTCTATGCACATATGATTATTCTAATTTTGTGTATTTTATGTATTAGCTGCTATTTCTACTACTAATTGCTAAGTTCATAATATTTATAATAACATTAGTTCCATTTATATATTGTATATAATATTTTTTATGAAATAAAACACATCAGTTACAATCATAAGTGTATCAGTATAATCATAAAGTGAGTAAAATACATTCGCTATTCAGTTACTGGTCCAGTTTAAGGTATGAGATACCTAGAACAAGCTTCCCAAATATCTATAAAACTGTTACTGGTGATAAAATAAAATACATGATAATATGTGATTTTTATCCTTTTGGACTTATTTAGTATTAAGGTGTATATAACCTGATGTTAGTAGTGTTATTTTACAATATGTTAATAATTTTAAAACATATATCAAAAAACTATAAGAGAATATACAGGTTTAGACATCTTATCCTGTATATGTGCACAGAAAATAGGAAAATGCCAAAGGTCTAGAAATGACAACTAATTTTATTCCAATTGTAAGACCAAATATTAATAATTAGTAATGTAGAAAATGTATTTCTAAATGTATCAATTCTAATAAAAATGATTTCAATCTATAGCTATACTATAGTCAAATATTAATTACATAAAAGAAAAACACCATTAAAATCATATCATTCATATTTTCATAATTCAATTTTCTACATATATCTACAAATGGAAAATTGCTTTAGCTTCTTTATCTTATTTTGGAAGAATATTTTGACAGTTCAGATCAAAAATAAAGAAAAATTTATTCAGATCTTAATATAATATAATTTTGTAAAAGTTTTCTTTAATTAGATTATTTTATTGAATCATATAATATTAATTTATATTATAGAAACAATTTTACATATAATTAGTTTTCTTTTCTTAGATTTCAAAATTTAAACATGTTTTTTATTGTGTTTTTAAAACATTATACATATTTTTTTAAACATTTGCAATTTAAAAGTGGATATCTAAACTCTAGATCCTAGAAGAATGTTTTACCATTATGAATATCTATTGAAATTTTGTTTTAGAAAACAGTTTTTATTGTATTTTGAAGTTTTATATTTTAAACTTTTTTTTTTTTTTTTTTAAGAACATCATTACTATACAATTACACCAAACAAATTTCCTTTATCTGTTTATTATATTGTATTGCACGAATTCGATATTATGCTTAGTTTCTATAAGTGTATGTTCCAATTGATTAAGATAATAGTTAGCAAATGCATAAAATTAACACAACAATTTTACATACAATTATCGTAATAATTATAATTATTAATATAAGTTTTAAATAAATAAAAACTTTATTCATTGAAATACATTAAAATTTTTTAAAAATTTAAATTTCATAAGGAGCTAATTTTCATTTTTAATACAAATTTATAGATTTATAGAATCAATATAATTTTTATTTAAACTATTTTTTAATATCTTATGTATATCATTCATTATATTTATGAAGTATTTATATGAAGTATTATAAGATGCATTTACAATAAAAAGACTGATATCTTAAAATAAAAAAATAGTATGAATGAAATATTAATTACAGATTCCTTTCTTTCATAATTCGATAATTTTTTAATTAAATACAGATTATGACAAGTTATAAACAATTAGGTTCTCCAGCTATTTATTGCTATCTCTGCAATACTTATAAGTTAAGATTTTATAAGAAAATGTAAAACACACATGGAAATAAAAGAAATCTATGGCAAAATATTTATTAGATATTGAAGTAAAGATTTGCAAAATAATTAGTTTTCGTACTATATGCGATATGTTGAAATTAGCAAATCAGTTATACACATATGTACTATAAAAAAACGGTAAATTCCTAGACTGTGTTTACTAATAGTTTTTTAATAAATGTATAAATTTGAAACTTACTTTGTAATTTCTATTCAAAAATGTCAAAGTACATAAGTCTAAATAATGAAAATGTATAAAATATATTAAGAAAATTAATCAAATTTCCAGAGTGTTTTTTTTATTTTATCTATTTGTAATATCTTTGTTATTTTTAATATTATTTTTGATATGTCAGGATAAAATTATTTGATTCAGAATGACAATGTTTTTTTCTCCATAAAATGATTTTTTGTTTTGAATTTTTGATCATTTATATTTTTCTCAGTAAATTATATATATTTTTTTAAGTATTAGTTGATATATTTTATTTTCTAGAAAATAATATTAAACTGTAACTGTGTTCTTGTCCCCAGTAATGATAATGTTTTCCAATAATATCAATGTTCTAATTCCTTTTTCTAGTACTTGCACAATTTTTTATATAGAACTCATATTACATAATGTAATTACTTTCTGTATTGAAATAGATGGATTTTCTCCAAAATTCTATCTATAGAAACTACTATAAGAAACTTGTATCTATTTGTATTTCTTTCTTAAATTATAATCTCTTCCTACAGATTCTTTTGTTTTGAAATGTTTTTTAATTGAAATAAATTATTTATTGTTTAAAAATTGTAAATTGTTTAAAATGCAATCTATTTCAGTATAATAATGAATATTTAACATTATTATATTTGTAATACATGTATTTACAATAATCATACATATACTCTGGTATGTATGTAATTACAATGAGAATGTTTATAATATAAGTAAGTAAATAATGAAATAATCTGATTATTCTGATAAAATTGTTTTTTTAGAAACTAAAATTGTATTTTTTAGAACAGAATTTTATAACACTGTTTCATAGATATACCAAAATTTATAAAATATTTTTTTAATTTTTGTAACTTTCAATTCAATCATGTTACAAATTGTTGAATTTGTTTGATAATTACTTTTATATAATATAAAAAAGTTATATAAAAAAAATATCAATATAAAGATATTTCCACTTTACTATTTTTTGAAAATTATAATAAATTTGACATATATTTAGGTTATTATTACCATATAGTAAAATAGTGAAAGCAAAGTAGTAGAAGCTAATAGTATGAACATTTTATGTTCATATATGTATATATATATGCATGTATGTATGTATCTATATATTCTACAAATAATGTCTCTCAAAATAAATCATTTTGTCAAAAATCATTGGAGAGTTTGACTGTTTTCGTATTTTAATCGTTAATATGTAATAAATTTTTATGAAGTGACTCTATTAGTATGAAAGGAATACCTTCATTTATTTTATATAGAATGTAATATCAACTTTTTTAATTATTATTTAAATGAATAATATTTATTTGAATTGCTTTTTTCTCTGCATTTTTTAAAACTACAACAAAAGAAGAAAATCAAAAAATAAAAATATTATTTTAAATATATTTAAAGATAAGTATTTTGAGCTGCCCTATTTAATATTTAAATATTTATGTTTTAGATATTCTGTTTTGTTTGATATTATGTTTTAGACAAACAGTAGTTTGTCTTTTATTGTTTTATATATGATACTTTTCAGAAAATTGTAAGACCAATGTTTTCTAAACAAAATTTAAGATTTTATATTCGAAATCTTTTCAATTTTCTTAGAATTTTATCTTAATCAGTGACTAGTGTCATTCAGAACAATATTTGCATATTCTTTTATTTGTTTTTTGTAAAAATTATCTTGTTTTGAAGGATAAAAAGTAATGTTTGAAACAAACATTATCCAATTTAAAAAAAGCTTCCCTAAGATTAATGTTTTATTTTATTTAAAATAAATTGAGAAATCTTACTTTATTTTACTCGTAATTTTTCTAGAAAAATTTGTTACATATCAAAGGTTTTTATTCAATTTAAAAAAAAATGTCTATATTCATAGTAATAAATAATAATTGATATATGATACAAATATTTTTACCAATCATTTCATCTTTCCTTCGTGAATACTATAAATGATTCTACTAGTAAGATATTTTAAAATTTAAACTTAAACTTAAAGTTTAAAAGTGTATGTATATTATCATGATGAAACTTATTATTATGATGAAAATATTTACCTGTCATATAATTATCTGGAATTTTAATGTTAGTTTTTATGTCTATATTTTTATGTTCTTTTTTCAAATCAGCATTTATATACATGTCTGAGTCTTCCATTTTTTGACTCTTTCGTTTCAATTTTTTTCTAGTTTGTTTAAGCGTTGATTTTTTAAATTGAATTTTACATTTTTTTTGTTTTATAACATCTTGAGGTTCTTCATTTTCATATTTTTGATGGTCGTTCTTATTCTCCTCAATAAAATAATTATGTGAGACATTAGATGTATCATGGATATAATTTGATAAGTGGCATCCGACAATTCCTTCGTTAATTTCTTCCTTTGGAAATGCAATTGTTTTATCACTATAATTTATACTTGATTCTAATGGCTGTGGCTCAATTTTGCGATCTAGAAGTAATTGTCTTAAAGACACTTGTGCTTGATTGGTTTTTTCAAAAAATTCATTACACTGATTCAATAAAATACAACAATCTATACAAACTGTAAGTGGCAATCCATCATTTGTTAATACCTGCAGCAGTGTTTTAATTTGAATTTTAATACAATTTACGCATATATTTATAAATATAAAGATTAATCTAGTAATATTAAAACATAATATCACATTGAAGTTCAAAAAAAAAAAACTATATTTTATCAAAGGAAAGAATAAAAAAAAATCATTAAATATATTGTATTAAAAACAATTATGAAGAATAACAAAAAATGACAAAGAAAGAAAACCATTTTTACCTGAATTTGTAAACATTTAGCAATTTTAGCTTCTATGGCTAATTTTTGTCCTTCTGCTTCATAAATTCCGATAAAATTCTCTTTGGTTTCGGCGCAGAGCCGGCAAAGTTCCGACTCTGTCATGATTCACAAATAAAATTCGAGAACAAGTTCCACAATATAGTACATCATTGAAAAAGAACAATTAATTCAATCACATCATCTTATATTTATAGTTTTGTAGTATATAATAAATAGAAAAATGCGAACGCCAAAAAGGATAGTGGACATATTGTTTCTTTGCACAAGGAAAACTACTTTATAATACACGTACAAAGTTTGTTAGTTTATTACATTTACAAATCATAACCGATTTATAAAAAACAATTTAGTCAATATGTGCAATTATTTATTACAGTGTGAAACGAAAATACACAGTTGTTTCATTATATTTCTTGAAAGGAGGTAAATTTATATATACATATAAGCATGTTTATAGTATTACTAGGGATTTTAAGGTTATACCATACATACATTTTAAATCATTGAATAATTCTAGTGTTTTGTTTTTTAGAGTTTTATTCTTTTTAGTAAATATAATATTAATAATTTAAGACTGATACTTATAAATCTACTATAAATATGATATAATGTAAAGAATGCTTTCTGAGAAAGTTATACTTCTATTACGTTTTGTTAATTTACTTAATTTTATACTTTGAATTTAATTCATTGTAAATTATCAGACAATCAGAAAAAAATTAATAATTTTTGATCGCCTAAATAAAATTTAGCAATAATATTGTTATATTACATTATATTTTATTATATTATAATGTAAAATGTTATTTTACAATCTGGATTAAGAAATAAAATATTTTACATGAAATATAGAATCTTAATATTTTATTTGAAATATTATTGTATAAATTATGTTACGTTTTTTACTAATTAAACAGAAAAGATTTTATTTGAAAATCTACTGATATAAGAGATTATATGTATTAGATATAAATTCTAATTTGAATATGGGATGATATTTTCATTTATATTTGGAAAAGATATTAATTAATTAATTAATTTAATACATGTTGATGTAGATATTGCTCCCTTTGTTCTATATGTTCTATATTTCTCTATGTATAAATTTATATTTATAAATCTTATGTAATTAATATTACATGTACAGTAGCTCTCGAAAGTATTTGAGCGCTTCCAATCTATATCGTTAATAAATAAAACGCACACCTTAAATTTAAGTTTTCAAAATAAGATTGTACGTAAAGTCACATAAAAGGTTCGAGAATGTATAAATAAAATTACAAAAACATCTGACACACATACAGGATTTACAGGGCATTGAGTGTAAACATACCCATTTCGGACGTCTGAAAAGTATTCGAACGTACGAATAAATCTTGAATTTTTTGATGTTAATATCTGGTTGGTCCTCCTTTGGCATTAATAACGTGTCTCAACCGACTTTCCATACTGTATACAAGTTTTTCTGTTGTTTTTTTTTTCAATAGAATTCCATATTTCTGTTATTTTGTTTTTTAACATTTCTTTGGACGTTATGTCATAATTTCTGAGTTTTCTTCCAATTTCGGCCCATAAATGTTCTATGGGATTTATGTCAGGGCTCTGCGGAGGAGTTTGTAGCATATGCGGAGTATTATATACAATCCATTTTTTTACAATTTCAGCTGTATGTTTAGGATCGTTGTCCTGTTGAAAATAAAAATCGTCTAATAGGTTCAATTTAATTGCACTTTGTTTCAAATTTTCTTTTAAAATATTCAGATATTTGTATTTATTCAAAATTATAAAAACAAGACTTCCCGTTCTATTCGTCGCCATACACTCTCATACCGTGACCGAGCCACCTCCATGTTTCACAGTTGGAATCATATTCTGCATTTGCAATGCTGTGTTGCACTTTCTCCACACATAATGCTGTCTATCCGAACCGAAAATATTAAACTTACTTTCATCCGAAAAAATAACTTTATTCCAAAATGAAATATCTTTGTCAATGTACATTTTATTAACGTTTTTGCAAACGTTAGTCTTTTCTTTCTATTAATTTTACTGATACATGGCTTTTTCCATGGTATTCTTCCATGGAAATCATTACTCCGCAGAACCCTCCGACATAATTCGGGATCATACATCTTTCCCAAAACTATTTGCAACAATCGCTGCAACTTTCGGTGCAGATGTACTTGGATTTTTCTTAATTTCACGTATAATCATTTTCTCCTCTCTGGGCGTTAACTTCTTTGGACGTCCTGTACGCTTCTTGTTAGTAATATTTCCTTCAGTTTTTGATTTTTTTATTATATAATGTATCGTAAATTTACTTCGATTTAATAATTTGGCAATTTCAAGATAAGATTTACTCTCATTATGTAACTTCAATATTAATTCACGTTCACATTTACTGGTTTCTGACTTTTTCGTGTTCATGATTAGAATAATTATGAAAAATTATAAAAATCATACTCTACGAAATCTGTACGAACCACACAATGTCTCGGAATCTACTAAAATGTAATGTTTACATTTTGTTCACTAGAAATACGGTTTTTGTCTATGCGTTCGAATACTTTTCAGACGTCCGAAATGGGTATGTTTACACTCAATGCCCTGTAAATCCTGTATGTGTTGTCAGATTTTTTTGTAATTTTACTTATACATTCTCGAGATTCCTATGTGACTCTACGTACAATCTTATTTTGAAAACTTAAATTTAAGGTGTGCATTTTATTTATTAACGATGTAGATTGGAAGCGCTCGAATACTTTCGAGAGCTACTGTACATAGATGCTACATATTATGAATTATTATTATTTTGTTATGTATTCTTGTATATACTATATAATTATAATTTGTATATATATATATATATACTGGCCTATTATTTTTTTTAATGTAATAATAGTATAAGTAATTATAAACAATAAATTTTTAATTAATTAAATCTTTTAATTAATAAATTTTTAGTATCTCTTAAATAGTAATTAATTTATGTACAGTTAGATTAATATTTGTAATAAAGGTGTTTATATGTATTTAAATACCTAAATTTAAATATAATGATATAAGGTTATAAAGGTATAAGGATTTAAATATTAATATTTAACATATCATGTACATGTGTATATTTTGACTATAAAAAAAAAATATATATATATATATATAATATCCACCTCTATATAAATCCATATCTAAGAGATACATTTACAAATTTCTCCTACAAATGTATAAGTATATCTGGAATTATTTTTATGCATACTTGGTAGTTTTCATAATATGCAATGAAAATTCATGATCAATGAAATCAATAAAAAATTATACATCAATTTTATATATTTTATATATATTTTAAGACATTTTTTAAAAATTTTTATCCTCGTATACATAATGATTTGAGCTACGAACAAAATATTTAAATTCCAGAGAAATGGATTTAGTTTTAGTTTCCAAAAAGAAAATTATCATTACTTTTATTTCGTGCTTCATAGTATAGAAGCATTTTGAAATAAAATTAATTTATTAATTAGACAGAGGGAGAGGGAGGGAGGTAAGAAGAGAGAGGTGTAATAAAGTAAAAATTTCGTTTTTCCAAATGATCTTAGGTATTTTTTTTAAATAAAAGTTGAAGAATCTATAATTTTTCAAATTTAATGAAAATTTTATGATCTTTTAATTTTGCTATCAAATATAATATTACTTCATTTTTTTTACTTCTAATACATTATTAACAAGAAAGAATAGTAAAAGTTTTCATAAATAACCTTATCTATTTGCGTATATCTGTTCTGATAAAAATTATACTTATTAATATATGTACATAATATTTAAATATTTATATAATATTTAATATTTTAAATATTAATAAATAAAGTGATTATAATTGCTTAGATAACTGTATATACGCAATTACAATTATTTTTAACTATTGTTGTAATAAAATAATGGATAATTATTAATGGAATTTGTTTTTAATAAGAATTCATTTTTCATTATAATTTTTAGAAATTGATTTATTCTTGCACATTTCTATAATGTTCAAGAATAGTTTTAATATTTAATTATATTTTGAAAATAAATATATTAAATTTATTCAATTAAAATTATATGAATGATAATAACTATTTCTTAATGAAACATTTTTAAATAATGCACTATATTTTACTCTTCAATATAAATTATAAACTATACATTGTATATTAAATAGAAACTATACATTGTATATTAAATAGAATTTAGAAAAATTGTTGAAATTATATCTACTTAAATTATTTCTTATGTATACAATCAAAGTCGCATTCATTCAATCGGTATAGTATGTTTTTTGGGTTTCCAGGTCACCTACATTACCGTTTAAAATTATTTTCTAACGGTATTTACACTGCGTCTTATTACCAAGATAAAAATATTTTGGAAATATTAATTAAGAGAATCGGAAGATTTTTTATTTTTATTCAAACAAATATTTTAAATTTTAAATACATGTAATTTTTAATTAATCAATATTTGTGAAAATTTATTTATAAAATTATTATAAAAAAGAAATATTTTCGTAATTTATAAAAGAAAATTAAATTGAAAAGTAACAATAAAATAAAGTAAAATTATTAAATAAAATTAAAAGTATGTTATGTAATAACAATTATATTACAGAAAATGTTTAAATTCAAAATATTCTTATATAAATTGATATTGTATAATTTATTACGATTAAAAGTTCATATTTTGTTCTTGCTGAGATTCCAGAAAATATGCAACAAAATGCATATTTTTATTAATTTTATTAACAATTTATAGTAATAAATATTAATAAATAATATAATTATATTCATATGTATATGTAATATTATATATTGTATATATAATATTATATATTATATATAATTTATATATATAATATTAACAAGAAATATAACATACAAAAATTTAATAATTTAAACGATATATAACATACGTACAATTCTATTAATATTGTATTTTGTATTATTAATATTTATATTTACAATTTTTACAAAACAAAATTTATGCTGATATAATTATTGATTAGTAATTTATAATAATAATGAAATATCATTGTTTGTTGATAAATTTACGAATCAGTTTATTAAATTGTTGCATAATTAAAATACTTCATATTTTACAAAAATTAATATAGAAATTCAATTAATAAATAATAATACTTATTCTATATATTATTCTATAAAAAAGAAAGTATATTAAATTATGGTAGGACATCTCTAAAAATACTTGTGCAATCGCAAATGTATTGACACCATGTCCTCATTATATATATATATACGGGTGCTTCTGAAGAAAACATCACAGTTGTTCGAAAGACGTCTATAGGTAAGCATCGTTAATTCATTGAAACGAAACAAAATTTCATAGAAAGAAATCTTTGAAAAATATTTTGTTGATCAATCAATTGCAGATTTTTTTGACGCATTTCAAAAGTTTGTGTTTAGAATTTTTACTAATACTGATTTTAATTATATGATTAATGATTATATTTCCATTTTTACTAAAACAAAGAGATTATAAAATATATATGATTATAGGAATAATTAGATTTTAACAATCGATAGCAATGATGTTATTTTCATGTTGTAAGATGAAAATATTTATGAAATAATTTAACTAATAATATTAATTATTGCCAAAATTTTATGTAATTGAGTTTTATTACTTTTAAGTTTAGATAGAACTTAAATTGTTTTAAAAGTACGATTTATTCACAACATAATAATTATTTTGTTTTATCTAATTTAATAAAAAATGAAATATTCTTATTAATTCTAATAATTTAAAAAAGATATTTTTTGGAACAAATAGTGTGATTTAAAGATGTTAATATTATCCTTATAAATATTTCTCTTTAATATTAGTGATGATTTAAAAAAGAAATTACATATATGTATTCATAATAAAATATTATAATACCGATAATGATTCCAAGCATCTCACATTGTCGTATTATTAAAGTAACACTAATACATTATAAAATCTTATGAATTTCTTACATTGATATCTTTCTACATTATTATTATAAATTTCTTTAATACTTCGATGGTTATTAATTAACTATGTAAGTGACAATGCTGTCTTCGTTCGGTTCTAACGTAAATAAGTATAAAATTTTTTCTTTTTTTCTTTTTTTATCGCATCGATTATTAAGTGTTGTGAGGTCAGACTGGACTCGGATATTTTTATCCGAGTATTAATACAAGCATCCATATAAATACAAAATTATAATACAATTATTATATTACGATTGTAATGTTACAATCTTCATTATAATATTAAATTAAATTATTTAATTAAAAAATTTAAACCGTTTACAGTTTTTGTTCTAATTATCAAAAAAATGTTTAAACAATTTTTCAATCCGTAATTGTAAATATTTGATATAGTACATTTGATATAGTACGTTTGATATAATACATTTTGTAACTATATCAAATTATACAGCATATTGAAATTTATTTATACAATAGAAGTGCAAATAAATATATTAAAAATGTGCAAGTTACAGTATACATAAAATTTCTATATTTATATGTTTGTTTATGAAATTAATATATATGTTTTAAAATTTTAGTTATAAAAATGATACGATTTGTTATACTTGGTTCATTGATTGTTTTATCAATGGCTCAGTTTCAACCTTCTAGAAGGATTTTAGAAGCTCCAATACCTGCGCTTTGTGCACAACGTAAGTAATAAATTAACAATTTTATATAAATATTTTTATTATATTTTTTGTCAATATTAATGATAAGTCTTTTATATTATATTTTTTGTAAATTTGAATTATGTGATAAATATTACATAGTAATAAAAATCCAATTTCCAATTTTTTTTTAATTTTTTGTAAATAATTGTAACTAAACAACTTTTTGAGAATAATTCCTCAAATATATTTATAGAGTTTATAGATGCAAATAATATTTATAGAAAAAAATTATATTAATTAATATAATAATAAAAAATACGAAAATGTATTAATAAAAATGATTATTTGTGTATCTACAAAATATATATTTTTAATTATAAAATTTAAATATAAAATTTAAGATGTCTTCTTTGTGTGTATGCGGAAAATACTAACAATAACATTGTGATATTGATATATTATTATAATCTTTCAGGAATGCTCATTCTCATTATGCTATGTACAACTGAACTTTCTTCTTGTCATTTGAGAAAGTAGCTTGTATAATTAACATACCAATCCAACATTTAAGTCGTGACTGAAATACATATTTAAAATCATGAATGTCACTAGTATAGCTTTCTCTTCGGAAGAAACAATGAATAAGAATTTAACTTACAAATTTTAAAGTACTTATTTGGTCACTTTGATAATTATATTTCAGATTATTAGAAATTATAATCATATTTAAAATTATAGATTTATTTTAATTGTAAAAATCCAAGTATTTGTGTGTAACATACAGATTCAAATATATATTACATACAATTATATATAATATTATATACAATTATTTCTTTACTAAAACTCAGAGATACTTTTTATGTTTATTACGGAGCTATTTGTAATAAAAAAAAAAATATTACAATATTTGAATTTTTTCAAATTGTTAATTACAATTGACAAATTGTACTAAAATATCATTTTTAAAAAATAGTATCTTATTATTTTTAATTTTATTATTTTATTATTATTTCAACAAGTATTGAATAAAAAAATTTTTAGGAATATAGAAATAGATAGAAATTTTATAGTATTTTATAGAAATTTTAGTAGTATTTTTTATTCTCATTTAAAATATACAATTTAAAAAAAAAATATCCATTAACTTTGGATTTCTGATATATTAATATTTTAATTATTTAAAATCATTTCTTTTTAAGACAATTGTAAAATAAATTTTATGAAAAACCGCAAATTATTTTTATTGTTCTAGAGTTGAAATAATATTTTAAGTAAATTAGGTTTTAATACTGATGATAAAAATATATGTTTATTAGGAATATTACATCAATTCAAATAAAAATTAGAGAATTATGTATCTTAGGGATTATTCATGAACGTTTTAATGGCAAGGGTTACTACTACTCATGGGCTGATCCAAGAACGAGTGGGCAAGAACTTGATTGGTTAGCAAGTAGAAATTTCTGCAGGCAAAAATGCATGGACCTTGTTTCTCTGGAAACTTCTGCCGAGAACGAGTTTATTAAAAGTCGCATTGTTCAAAGTATTGTTATTATTTGATATCTAATATATTTGTATAATATGTTGTAATAGAATATGCATACAAAAATATTATGCTTTTTAGATAATGTGAAATATATTTGGACATCTGGTCGACTTTGTGATTTCAAAGGGTGCGATAGACCTGATCTTCAACCTCTTCATGTTAATGGTTGGTTCTGGACTGCAGAATTACAAAAGCTTGCACCTACCAATGATCGTTCTAATAATGACTGGTCCGAAAGTGGAGGGTAAATATGAACTCATATATCTTCTTTAAAAATCTATAAAGGTGACAATCGTGGATATTAATAATTTCGTTTAGAAAGTATTAACATCTAAACTAATTAGAAGTTAGAAATATTGCATTAAAGTTAGAATTAAAAGTTAGAAATATTGAAGATGTTAATTTTCTAGAAGTATAAAAATAGGAATGTTTACATTATTCAAAAATTAGTTTTTTATATAAAAATAAATAATGAAAGTAATATAATAATAGATAAATAAGACACTTATATATTTATGAATTTCGCGTAAATTCTAAGATGTAGATTTTATACACCTTTTCGTTGCATAGCATTAGAGTAAACACATAAAATTTTCGTATAATATATATATATATATATGTAAAAAAGAAAAGTTAGGGAAAAAATTTCTATTAGTTATTCAAGCAGAAGTGAAAATTTATTATTTATTTACAATTTTAATTCACTTATTTAAAAGAAGAAGAATGGTTCGGGAAAGAGTTAGATAAGAATGAAATTGACCGAATCGTTGTATTGTGAATAGAAAAATATAGTATTAACAGAATTGATAAATTATTAAATACAAATTGTTATGACATACTGAAAAATCTAAAAGTTTACGAAAAAAACGAAATGAACTGGTGTTACATAAGAATGCTGTGTTGCTTCGAATTTTGAAGAGACTGTAATCGCAGAGAAAGTATAAGACAATTTTACATGGTAAAAAATTATTTCAATACTATCACTTCGATATTGGCCTATTTTAACGCTATATATTTTAATGCTATCTCCTATTTGACGGTGACTTATTTTCTTAAATCATAAAAATAACAATTTCATCTATCAAGGATAGCCGTTCAAACTGAGTTCTTTTTTGTCATTAAAAATGATATTCTCCATCTTTTCGTTTAGTAAACATATAAACAAACTTGAAACTTCGTATGTTTATTTTGAAGATGGTGTGTAACATGAAGAATGTATAAAATTTGCATCTTTTTTTTTTAAATATACAAAATTTATGAATTTACAAATAGTAAAAAAGCAAATAATGGATATATTGTTCCAAAAAGCACCAGTGGCAATTGATATAAAAGTAAATATCAAATTTTATTTTCGGATACTTATTAATTTCCTAAGCAATAAAAAAATTTTTTTGATATAATACATTCAATTCTGCCTATATTACTAGATATTACCAAAACAGTGCTGTAATAGTCATCTGTGATTCTTGTATAGTCGATGACGTGATTGAGAACAATATAGGTCTTAATATCTAGGGCCTAAGGTATCTTAAATCGATTATCTACAACAACACTGTGGACGAGAGTAAATATGACATAACTTAATTTCAATTCCTATTTTTTTTATCGAATTATGCAAAAAAATTTTAAAAATTTAAAAAATAGTGAAAACGAAAACGAAGTTTAACTATACTGTTTGCAAGTGGAATGTATTGTAGATATTAAAACTGATATCACTATTACATCATCGGTTATTTGACAGTTGACGACTGTTACAGTGAAAACGATTGATTACATTAATCTCTACAAAATCTATCTTGGAAATTATTAAATTTTTTATTAGTAAATTAATTAGTAAATTTTTTCAAAATCTTTAATCTTTTGAAATTTTATGTCAATGGATGTTTTTCTGAACTATAACTCAAATAATTTCTAAAAATTTAATGTTATTTAAATCGCCATTAAACAATGCTACTTTGATATTACAATGTTTATTAATAATTTCTAGAATAGTGTTTATTTATTTTTATATTTTATATATATGCGGGCATGTATACATACTACATATACGAATAGAAATGACTGAAAAAGATCTTTAAGCAATAAAATTTTATAATAATATTATTATTTTAGTCTTATTTTAGTAAGAAACATCTTATCAATATATTGAAATTTTATATGAAATTTTCATAAAATTAACAATTAGATATATATTACATATAAAAGTAAATCCTTAAAAAAAAATTACAACTTATAACATGCAGCCTTTTTCAAATACACATATGAACTTTTTTTATATATTTCACAAGTTTTCATAACTGTTTTAGCTAAGGAAGTTCCGCACAGAAAAATTTTAATGATGAAACACAAATTCTTTTTTATTTTATGCATCAAATGCAATAAAAAATAAATTTCAACTGATTTGCTCAATGCATCTCTTGATTTCGTTTTTCTTTTTAGCCGTCTTTAATATAGAAAAAATATTAAGAAAGGAGCTAGTGAAGTTTGAAAGCAATAATTAGTAAGTTTACTTTTGAACACAGACATAAACTATATTATATTGAATTCATTCACAAAAAACAAACATCATTGAATTATGCAGAAAATTTATGATGCAACAACAAATATATTACAAATTTATCTATAAAAATCATAAAATAAAAGAACGTATTCTGTATATACGGTACATAATAAAATATATGTACTTATTTTATAAATATATTTATAATATATTTTAACACATTCCATATTAGAGTTAAATCTAAAATATCTGTAATGAGTGTTCAACTTTGGACAACGATATAGACTTGTTCTGTAATTGTTTTTCGTCGGCTTTTTGAGTTAAAAGAAAAAATTTTCATAACATGTTAAATTAACAATTAATAAATAATTGTTACAGTATTGGAAAACCACAACCTGATAATCGTGAAGCTATACAACAAGGAGGTGCACCAGAGAATTGTTTAGCAGTACTAAATCAGTTTTATAAAGATGGAGTAAATTGGCATGATGTTGCTTGTCATCATAAAAAACCATGGGTGTGTGAAGATAATGATTCTTTATTGAGATATGTTCATTTCACCAGTCCTAATATTCGTATTTGAAATAGCTTTATTATATATTACATAATTATAATTACTTAATACTTGTTATGTAAACTTATTATGTTTATTACAAACTTATTAATATATTGAAGCTATCTCAAAAGTAATAAAATATTTCTTTTCCGATACATTTTAAAGAGAATTTTATATTTAAAAAAAAGAAAAAGCAAAATATACTTTATATATGGCTTTTAGTAATATATATATTATTTCATTAACATGAAATATATATTATATTTCAATGAGTATTTTTTGAAACTATTAATATATATCATAATTTATTTGTTATACACTATAAAAGTACAAATTTTAAGTATATTTATAAATATATAATTTATGTAGATGTCTCAAAATAAAGAATCTTAAAATAAAGAAATACAATTCTTTTTTTTGTTTTCATATGTAAACTGTTATAAGTTAATTATATTATTATAATATAATATAATATTATACTACTATGTTATAATATAATATTATACTATTACAAATATATAAAAGAAGATAATGGTAAATGATGTGTTATATAAAAATTTATTTAATAAACATTATTATACAAATTATTGATAATTGCATAAAACTAAATTAGATATATGCATATTTATACATTAAATGTATAACATTGTTTATAAATTATTCATCTTTTACCTTCTACCATTATAATGTGATAGCCAAATTTGGTTTTAATTGGAGGATCTGTGTAAATTGGAGAACTAATAGAAGAGATTGGTAATGCAAATGCAGCTTCTTGAAAGAGTCCAACCATAGATCCTCTAGTCATCCATCCAAGGTCACCCTTTTTCAAATATTAATTTTCAAAATTATTAGACAGAAATATATTTTTTTATTTTCAGAAATAATATAAATATGTAAATAATGTTGTACAATGTTGAAATAATATAAATATATAAGTGATATTGTACACATTTGTTTATAGTATTTTTTTCACAAATAATATATAAAAACAAGCATACAAAAACAAATTTTTCATGATTAACATAGAATGCCGCTTTTTATATTTTTTGAAAATACTTGTTTATAATAAATTCAAACATATACAATTCAATAATTTTCAAGATTGCGTAAATAAAAATGAAAAAAATACATTTTGTATTATTATATTTACTAGCATTTCTCATATGTATAGTATTGTATACACATACGCATATAATACTATATTCATAATATGTATTATATTCAATATGTTGATAATATATTGCTATTTTTGTACTGTCTAAGATATGCATTTTTAATAAAATTTTATTATTTATATTATACAGTAATGAAAAATTTTCTGAATAATATATTTAAAGTCAAATAGATTTGAATTTTTCATTTACTGAAGAAATATTCCATTGAATAAACATTCTATGTACATAAGGTGTTTCTATGTGTATAAGGTATTTAATTTATGCTGTTTTCTTGAGTATTTAAATTGAAACTGATAATATTGAAAAATATAAAACATGTTTGATTAACATGTATCAACACCGATTTCATAAATGAAATTATATTTCTTAATGTAGTAGTATTAATGCAGTATTTATTTCTAATAACAAATTAGAGGAATATAAAAATTTTGATTGTTGTATGATAATAGAAAGATGTAACAACTATATTTATATTATTATATTGTGCACATAAATTACCCCAGATCTTGCTTTGTCTTCACTATATGTAGTAGCAATTTCATTAAATTTCTCCCCAGCTTTCAATTTTTCCAAAGCTTCCAAAATTTTTGATTGTTTTTCACATAGTATATGTCTAACCTATATGATTAAACAACACATATATGTATAGTCAAAAATATTTTAATAATTTGATGTAAATATAAAAGACTTACTTTCACAGCATTTCCTCCTTTCTTTTCTTCTTTTCCAGTTCCTACAGCTTTAGATTTATTTGCCTTTGAAGTATTTGCATTTTTTTTTGGAGGCATACTTGAATTTTTTATTTGGATGAAAATATGAAAATAATTTAATCACATATTAGTTACCTATGTATTAATAGATATTAGTTAAAATATCGTATATAGTTTGTAATGAAAATCAAATTAAATGTAAAATGTAAATAATTATATCATTCATAATGTTTATAGTGTAGTATTTGTAGCCTTCTGTAGCGACAACTATTTCCACTCAACCTAATATAACGACATCTATTTCCGCTCAATCGTTCCGCCAAAAGGTACGTTTTCGGTAAATTAACAGCGCCAACTTTATGAAACATGAAGATAAGAGAGCACGGAAAAATAGCCAGTTTTTTAACAGTTGTTAAGGAGTTTTATAATAAGTCGTCAAGGACATATATGACAAGTCGCCAAGGATATACAGGGTGTCTTTACAATTTCAAAAATTCATTACGAAGGAAAATGAAAAGACAGATAATTCGAAATTATTACAAAATGAGATGTATATATTTAAGTTCTTTTGTCTTATTTATGACTTTGTGCATTGTTGAACGTAGTAGCTCTAACTGTCTAGAAGCAGTACGGATAGACTGTCTGATAGAGCAACTGAAGGCTTTTCTTACATGATCGATGTTTTCCTTAGAGGAGAAAGATATTACTTGATTCTTTTATTTCTTCAACTTTATTAAATCATTATTTGCTCTTCTAGAACTTCTCTTCTGATTCTGACTTGTGGTAATAATGCATATTTTCCATTTTGTTATTCTTGGTATAAATCAAGCCTGTCTAACCTGTAACCCGTACTTCTCTTCGAGAGTCGTAGGGGAATACCTATATACCTCTCTTCCATATTTTTCGTCACGTTTCATTTCCTTCTAGATTTCAGACAATGCACGAGCCTCATCACATCACACGAATCTCATCATTACACAAGCCTGTGTCATATGAGCCGTCATACAAACTTTGCCTTTACACAAAAATAGTAAAATTAATTGTTATGAATCTTTTATTTATTCAAACATAATCAAGATAAATTCAGAATAGTCCTAATATTTAATTGCAAAGCAGGTATAGGATAGATCTATCATCTTATAGATCATGTTCTGAAATATTTAGCAAATATTAAATACCATGATTTTGTACAATATTTAAGAAAAACATTTATATTATCACAAGAGAATCAAATTTTAGAAATTAATGATCTCTCTAGCAAATAATTTAAAAAATCTTTTAATTATATAGAAATTAAACCGCGATCATAATTTATTAGCTCATATTATTTATTATATAATTCATTCTTATAAGTATTTCATACTTATAATTGTATCATACCAGTCATGCAATTAGAAATTATATTAATAATGAAACAATTGATAATGATTGCTCGGATGTCAGATGAAGGTCGTTGCGTATAGAGATTATCTTTGTGCAAAAAAATTTACTCATTCAAAGAGAAAAGAAACTTTGGTAATTGTGCATAAAAGAGTACACCTCACTGATTTTGATGAAATTTAAATATGTTGTAAAATTTGTTGTAAAAATGTTGTATGTTTATTAGAAATGAATTAAATATAACGCAACACACGGCAGTTGATTGGGCAAGTTTTTGCAGGGAATTATGTGTCTTGTGGGTAGAAAAGAATTCAGTTGTGATAGGAGGAGAAAATGAAACAGTGGAAATTGATGAGGCTAAGATAGGAAAATGAAAATATAATAAAGGCCGTCTTATCACTGGACAATGAATCTTTGGAGGATTTGAACGATCTACAAAACGCACTTCTGATATCTTATTAGATGTTATAAAACCGGGAACAACCATAATATCAGACTGTTGGAAATCCTACGACTGTTTATGTATGGAAGGTGAAGTATGGACATCTAACAGTTAACCATAAAATGAATTTTGTACATCGTAATACAGGAGCACACATGCAACATATTGAGCATTTCTTGGAGGAAAACAAGAGCTAATATTCCACGCCACGGCACACGCAATTACCATTACATCGGTTATTCAGCAGAATTTATATTCCGAAAATATGATTTTAACAACCGCATAACTGCATTTTTTGATATAATGACAGACATCTTTCCAGCTAATAATACAACAGAAATAGAATAATAAATAATTAACTTTAATATTTATTTTTTTTACTAATTTGAAACCATTCTGAAATTTACACGGGAAGAAAAGATTGACCGAAAAAAAACACGACTCAGACATTTTTGAACTATCAAACAAACAATACACAATTTTCAATACGTTTGTCAACGCTCAATTGTATTGACATTCGTCAATATTCAATCTACATGTAAGCTTAAAAACTGAAAACATTTCATGAAGAAAAACAACCAGAACGCATCGTAATCTTAAATGGACAATTGCAACATAAAATTTCGCATTTTTATGAAGTGAAAGTATGAATATTACTGCACTCTCTTCTCGAAATCATATAAGATATAATCAACTTTAATTATGATTAATTGGATATATATTGTACATAATCCCAAAATAATTCAAATCTAATTCTATCTTAATTACAGATAAGTTTGGATTCGATATTTTAGGAGTGGCTTCTCTATGATAGACATGTTAAATTTAAAGCAGTTCTAAAAACTAAAAAGCTGCCAAAGTATAAAATTTCGTCTAATGACTATTTTTTTAATGCTAAACACGTTCTGATTGTTTTCTTCGTTCAAGGAACATTTTTGTTCTGGATCAGAACAGGATACTTTAGGTTCTTAGAATACTCTATCCTGCGGAAAAGTACCGGATACCCTGGCACATGTCTATCGATGGGACATTTATCTTACCCTGAGAGGCAGAGTTAGAGTATTCCAAGAACGTCTTTTAAAGAAGAAACAAAGGGCGTCTTGGCTGGCGTCAAGTCACGTAAGCACAATTCGATACACAATAAGGATTCCGTCATATAACGCGCGAGAACAGTCTGGCAGAACCAGTCAGTCATTCCACGGGTCTAGACGCGGAGACATCCTCTCTCAGACTCAAGTCTATCACAATCATTCGAGTCACTCAGTTCATACGAGACACCACACAGCAACAGTTGTATACACATCAAATCAAATATACGTTTTAAAACCCTACAATCTGCATTGATAATATCTCACCGACGGCTGTAAAAGGCCAAACGAGAGAACCCTCAGCCAAGCGGGCAGCATTCGTCAAGATCACCGTCGCGCTGAGACAATTTAATTTTTGAAATTAATAAATACAGTGAAGTTAACACATACAATTAATCAAATGTTTTAAATAATGCTAAAAATATCGTATTACGCTTCCACTTGTATTTTTTTGAGAAATATAAATACTATATCATTGATTAATGATAGTTCGAGATCTATGAAATCTTGAATAAAGTGAAAATATAACTGCTAATTAAACTGACTATTGGACAAATTCTGTGAGTTACGAGTTGGTGTCAAAAATTCAGTTATTTTGAGAGTCATACAAATTAACATTTCAGTGTTCATATCATCCAGGCCGGGTGCCTTTCTCAGTTTCGCTCTCCCAGTCGCTCTCTCAACCTCGCTCCACTCAAAACTTCTAACAGGCATTCCACACATATACTCGTATCTGGGAAGAACCGCTTCATCATCACATTCGCACACTCTTTCCACGTTACATGTTCCACACCATTCACTTTCAGCGAAGTCAAGCACTCTCTTACATTCTTTTCTATACAGACTTTATACACCACACTTCATGGATCAAGGTTAGAATATACAGTCACAAACTATCTCTAGTTCTCCTCTTTCGTCTTCCTCAAATAATATTTATATTCATTCACAATACTCTTATACTCTTTCTGTCTCACATCTTCTCCTCTATCCTTTCTCGCTTTCTGCCACACCTTTCTATACTTTCGCACTTTGAGGCTATTAAGCTCTCTCGTCCACCAAACTTTCCTCCGTATATTCTGACGCACTCGCTCTTTCATAAATCTCCCATTCACTTCCTGGATCCATTCAGTCACCTCTTCAATCATCCTGTCCACATTCGTTTCACAGAACTCACTGAAACCTCTCATACGGGCTACCAGGTCAATGACACTCCGTACGCGTTACGTTTAACGTGTGATTGTTACGCGTTCTACTAGAATAACACTCCGTACGCGTTACGTTTAACGTAGTATGTTACGATATATTATAAAAAGAAAATCTTAAAAAGAAAAAAGAATACTTGAAAAATATCAAATATTGCAAAGAAACTCAAAAACGAAACAACCATACGATATGAATTGAAAACCAATTCCACTATTCCAAAAAAATTCAAAATAAAATCAATGATTGCAAAAAATTGAAAAGATACAAACAAAATAATTGGGAGGATTAAAAAGAAAAATTTGAAGCTGTAAAATAATTGGAAATTTTAAAAAGAATAAGTAATTGAGACAATATCAAACATTTGAAAAAAATTGAGTAATAAGACAATTATAAAGTATAACAAGAAAAAATCGAAATGAAATTAAAAAGATTTGAAGAATTGCAAATATTCATAAATATTAAATACATAATATATTATTCGGAAAAAATCGAGAAACAGTTCAATTATTCCAAATTGAAGGACAACTCAATTATTCCAAAAAAATTGAAAAAGTATATGAATTATTCCAAAAAATTGAAATAAATACTTGGATATATAAATTTGGAATTATTGAACGAAAAAATTAAGACCTGAAAAATAATTGGAATGTTCAAACGCAAAAAAAAATTGGAAATAAAATCAAGTATTTGATAAAAATTGGAGAACAAAACGATTATCCAATATGAATTGAAGAAAAAAATTGAAAAAATAATTAAAAACGTTTAAAGGAGTGGAAATTTTCATAAATATTGAAAAACATAACTCATCATTTGGAAAAAATTGAGAAACAGTACAATTATTTCAACAAATTTGAGAGACAATTCATTTATTCAAAATTGAAAAACCGTATTAATTAGTCCACAAGATTGGAAAAAATACTTAATAAAAAATAACTAATAAAAATTAAGAAGAGAAATTGAAAACAGAAATATAATTAGATATTTCCAAAAAAAGTAATTTAATAAAAAGTCTATGATTTGAAAAAAATAAAAACAAAACAATTACTCACTGTGAATTGAAAAAAATTTGAAAAATAATTTAAAAAATTTAAAAAATTCAAAATTTTCATAAATAGTAAGAAACATAATCCAGCCTACTGAAAAATTGAGAAACAGTTCAATTCGAAAAAAATTGAAAGACGAGTGTGCGTATGAATGGGAAGCCTGTCAGGTATGTCGAAACCGTTAATTATCTAGGCATCAGAATGAGTGAGAGAATGAATTTTAGAGTGAATTTGGAACGAATGAGGGTGAAAGTGACGAATGTGGGACAAATGCGGAGAGTGTTGAAGTGTGAATGGGGAATGAGAAAGCGTGCAGTGAGAATGATTTATAAGGGTCTGTTTGTTGCGTGTGGTATGTATGGGTCGAGTGTATGGTGTGAATATTTGCGTACAAAGTGTGCGAGGAATATTGTGAATAGATGTCAACGAATTGTGTTGTATGCTTGTTTGAATGTGTGCAAGACTGTGTCGACGGATGCGATGCAAGTCCTGATGGGTGTCCTGATGGTACCTGGAATACTTGAGGAAAGGTTTATCGCGAATGATTGTGAATGGATGGAGAGTATGTGAGAACGGATTGGTGACTGAGGAAGAGTTGATTGGGAAAAGCGTGGAAGAGAGTGTGAATCTGGTGGATGAAAGAGCGTATGCCCGATGGCAGACCAGGTGGTATGAATGTGCGAATTGCAGGGTAACGTATGAGTTCATAAAGGAGGTTTGTTGAGAGGAGCGCCTGGTTCGAACCGTGTGTGTATGCATGTTTTCTTCTGACTGGGAACGGCAGTATGAATGGGTTTTTGTTTGAGAGAAATTTGAATGTGAGTGCTAGGTGTATGTGTGGGTCTGAAAGGGAAGACTGGATGCAGAAGATTTCAATGAGAAGGATGGGATGCCCCGTCTGTGAAACAAATGAACATCGCATTTATGAATGCGAAAGATTCCATAAATTGAATATACCACAAAGAGTCGAACTGGCAAATAAGATGGCGTTATGTCTGAATTGCCTTCGGCGTAATCATTCTACTTCAGCCTGTAGGTCAACCGTATGTCGAACTTGTGATAAACACCACCATACCTTTCTTCATCTAACACAGTAATTATCTCCAAATCACACAATAAAGCACGCTTCACTGACAGCCATCGAATTGATGACCACGACACTTCTCAGGATACGCGGAAATAACGGAAATCAAGCTTCTAGACATATGCTCAGCAGCCAACATTGTAACAGAAGAGTTAGTCAACAAAATTCGCGCTCCGAAACAGTCTTGCTCAATTCCAATCGGAGCAGTGAACGAAGCACAACATGCAATCACGAGGCTCACCATATCTCCTCGGTTCACAAGTTTTGAGAAGACACTGGAATTTCTTATAGTACCTCAAATCTCGGTTCTCGTTCCAAACGAACCCATCAACAGTAATCTACTTAGCATTTCTTCGAACAGCAAATCAAACCTTGCTGACCCACCTTCCACCCTCTCCAATACAAATGTTAATCGGGACCGGATCATCGCTGTCTACCTTCAGCATTGGTCAGATCAATATTTCAACATCTCCAGCGAACGATCTCATTCTCCAAAAATCAGAATTCGGCTAGATAATAGAAAGCAGCATCAACAGCATTTCTCCAATTCAACATTGCCACTTTACAACCCTAGAAGAAAACCTTACAAAATTCTGGAGGCTTGAGAAAGTGCCAAATAAAGCTCACTCTTTCCAACGAAGAAATGGAGTGTGAAAGACATTTTGTCGAAAATGTCACACGAAATGCAAATGGAAGATACGTCGTGGCATTTGCCATTAAAAACCTAACAAAGTTCTATAGTCACATCGCCAATCCCTTCGTCGTTTTTTTTTAGGATGTAAATTCCAGTTTTGATTCGTCAATTTCTTTATACAAACTGAATATGTTTATCAACAAGTTCCGAGTAATTCAACAAGTAATCAATAACTGTTTTGACATTTCATTCGAATAATTGAATTGTTTATCAATTTTTTTGCAGGTTTTGAATTGTTCTTTAATATCTTATGATTCAATTAGACTGTCTTTCAATTAGATATGAAACATTTGAATTCCAGTTATCAATTGTTTACGAATAATTGAATTACTTTTCTCGAATATTAGCCTCCGTTCGTCAATTACTTCGGAATCGTTTGACTGTTTCTAGGACTATTATTATTCAACACTAACAATAGAATGCGATATACTGTAATAACAGTTAAAACTTGAATATCGGAAACATACTTCGACAATTTCCAACCTTCCTAATATACCATTTAGTTTTGTGATACATTTCGGATTTGTTAATGAGTGTAGCAAATGCTACCGACAGCTTCAGTTCAATCGCCGAATTCCAATCATAATCGAATCACTAATCGAAACTAACAATTGCATGCGATATACTATAGTAATAAATGAAATATCAGTTTCGCAAACATAGTTCAACATTATCCGACTTTTCTAATAGACCATTCAATTTCGTGAGACGTCAATTTCGTGTATATTAATATATGTAGCAATTGCCTCAGAAGGCTTCAGCTGAATCGCCGATTTTAAAACATAATCGTATCATTCAACGAAACTATTAATTGCAAGCGATGTACTGTTATAATAGTTGAAACTAGAGTTTTGCAAACATACAATATCCGACAATTTCCGACAATTTACGACTTTTCCAATAGACCATGCAAATTACTGAAGAATTTGGTGTTTTTAATAAATATGTCAATTGCTGTTACTGGCTTCAATTCAAACACCGATTTCCAGTCATAATCGAATAAACCACCGAAAGTAACAGTTACACTCAATCTAATATAGTAATAGGCGCAACTTGAGTTTCGGAAGGATAATTCGACAATTCCCGAATGTTTTAATATATATTTCAATTTCGTAAAAATTTTCGTATTTGTTAATGTACGTAGCCATTGCTACTGAAGGATTCAGTTCTATTTTCGAAATTCAATCATAACCGACACTTTCAGCGAACCTGACAATTGCATACGATATACTGTAATAATTAAAACTTGAATATTGCAAACACAATTCTACAGTTTCAGACTTTTCTAATAGATCTGTAAATTTCGCGAAGCATTCCGTGTCGGCTAATGTTTGTAGCAGTTGCTGCTGCCGGCTTCATTTCAATTGCCAATTCCCAATCGTAATCGCATTATTTAACGAAACTAACATTTGGATGCGATGCGCTGCAGTAATAGCTGAAATTTGAGTTTCGCAATAATAGATGGAATATTTCAATCTCAAGTTTCAACTGTTACTCCAGTATATCGCATACAATTGCTAGTTTCGATGAATGATACGATCATGATTCGATCATGATTCGACTTCGGCGAATGAACTGAAGACAGCAGTAGCAATTGCTACATGCATTATCAAACTTGAAATGCTTCACGAAATTGAGTTATTCTTTAGTTTTTTGCGTAAAATTGTTAGTGTTTTTTTCAATTATCAATGAGATCTTTAAATTCTTTTTATCACGTTTCTTCGACTTTTTGGATTAATTAACTTCGTTGTACAATTTCTATGAGTAATAAAATTGAATCCTCTGCGTTCATTGTATAAATGACAATGTTTCATTTTCTGATTAACTCTCACTTCAGAATATCGCAGGTAACTGATACTTTCGATGAACGTTGCGATTATGATTTGACATCGTCTATTAAGCTGTCACGGGGTAATTGAAAATTACGTTGTAAAATACGAAATATTTGACCCAAATTGGAAGATCTATAAAAATAATCGAAATTGTCGGTATAAGGAACCCCTCAAACAACAGGGATGTGACACGCAAGGCTGTAATATGCGGCGGGAAAGGAAAAACCGAAGCTTTAATACTTAAGGAACATCAGCCTGGTGAAACGACCCATACGGAAAGTGAACCACTTAGCCCATTCACACGTAACTTCTCGAAGGTCGTCTAGGAGTGAATGGTTTCCAACAGGGTCGCGAGGCGCCGGGGTCACCAGCTTGAAGCACGGTCTCTTGCGTGCACATCCTATTCTGAGAACCCGGTGCAAGGTACCAAACATATGCGTCACATGCGAATTCGCACATTCCGGCTAGGGTAATCCCGGGATGGCTAGTTCCAATGACTCGGCATTCATATACGCAGGGGCACGAGGCCCATGACGGGAGCCGATAGGGACAGAATCATGGAAGTATATTTAACGTGCCTGTACCTAGAATGAAACCTTACTAGACATGGCCCCCACGGGCGTGAGACCGAGAAAACGCCCAGTGAACGCCCTCTCGCAAGGATGAAAGCTACCAATTAGCCCCCGAGAGGAAGCTCACGGTGACAATCTTGGGTAAGCCGGGAACTTTCTAACATCCCTACCGGCTATGCTGGCCGGTCAGCGAGCTGATTGAGCGCAGCTCACCCGCCGAGTCAATGAACGCACTCTAGCCAGCGACATGCGCTCTACCACTGCCCCCGTGATTCCGATCCAAATGGCTCGTTGTATTACCCCTCCGTTAGCTTTATCCACTCCGACCGCCTCGGTACCAGTTCATGGGTCATACTGGACTTATCCTTCGCAGAACCAATCTCCTTCACAAAGAAGTACTTGCACACCTTGACCTGTGCCAACTCAGATACGTGGGGCTGTCACTCCCCAAAATTCTCCGGGTTACAGCCCGGCAGCACTACTGCGACCACCTGAGATCATACATTCACGCACCTTCCCCAATCACATTTCTCCTTGGGAAAACATTCGTCACATACTCACAATTCATTTTGTACTTTTCCTTGCATTCGAAGACACCTGCCATATGCACACATCCATCTGCAAACACAAACACTCGGCATCCAGTTTCCACAGGAGCCTATCCATCATATGATTCCATATAAATGGACCAGAAATATCACCCTGCGGACGTCCTTTCTCGACATTCCTCCACACAGCCTCATTCATGTCCACCGCACCCGTTCGTCGCCAAGAAGCACTTCCAGAGGGACATTTCATCACATCCTACCTCATTCAACATTTCAATCTCATCCATTCCAAATAATCAAAATCTCCTGCAAACATACCAAGAACATACTCATCCGCAAATACTCTTTCATTTTCACCCATGCATTCTTCGACGATCGACCACGCCTAGACCCATGCTGAGTATCTTCCATTCTATCATTTACTGACATTCAAGCCAGCCAAACATCAATCGTTCAAGCGTCTTTCCCTGCACGGGCAGCAGATCTATATGTCTATACAACACGGGGCCTGATAGCAGTTACTCCGTGGACTTCTAAAGCACAACCACACTCGCTTTTCTGCAGGAGCTCGGGAACCATCGATTACTCAAGCTCTCATGAAACACGTCATCAGCCATCTCGGATTCCCTCGTCACACAGCACGCAACATTCCATCATTCATATTATCCATGCCGGGTGCCTTTCTCTGCCTCGCTCTCCCAATTGCTATCTCTACTTCACTCCATTCAAGCTTCTTTCAAGCGTTTCATCATAATCATACTCTAAGCATCTTTCCTCACACATACTCGTGATGGGAAGAACTTCTCCATCATAATATGCGCAAAGTTTTTCTATGTCACATACTCCACACCATTCACTTTCAGCGACGTCAAACATTCTCTAACATTTTTCCTCTACACATTCTATAAACAACTCCCCATGGATCCAGTTTGGAATATACACTCACAAATTGTCTCCAATTCTGCTCTTTCGTTTTCCTCAATCGTTATTTATATTCACTTACACTCTTCTTATATTCTCTCAATCGTACATCAACATTCCCTCTTCTCTCCTTTCACTCCTTCTGGCACACGGTTCTGCACTTGGGACTTGAGGCTATTCACAATCTATTGTCGATTCACAGATCTGACGTTATAAGAATGTGGAAATAATTCCAACAAGTTTGCGGCCAGCCTGTCGAGCGTAGCCACGCTATCTTCTCTTCCTACATGTCTGCAGATGTCATGCAGGCTGATGGCTCGGAATTCGTCAAAATCAGGCGGGTTGAGACCGCTGAAATAATCAAAGAGAGCCCGATCGCATTCTTCATCCTCAACGGCGATCTGAGGATCGATAACTTTCGTCACTACTGCCTCCGTTTCTCTGATCGTTTTCATGGACACGAAAGCGGTATTTGGACGCTTCAGAAACTCCTTGATGGCATCGAGGGTTCGACCACGAAAGTAACTGAGGAGCTCCTGATTGATGAACCGGACGCTCTTCATGGAGAGTACTGCCTTGCTCCGAGCGAGCAAAGATACCTCCTCCTTGTTCCAACGTGCCTTTACTGTCTGGGTTCATGTCATCTATCCAATCAAGGAACATTCTCCTCATGTGAACACCGCGAACAGTCTTAGTGGGAAATGTACGTCTGCAGTCTGGAAATCCGCATTCAAACGAGTTCGGCAATGTGGTGTTTGTCGAACTCGGACCTGTTTGAGGGAGATTATTGTGTTTTTACTATTTCTTTTTCCATCCGAAAATTGTTTCCTTGTAGCAGGGCCAAAACAATTTTAGGCTCGAAGCGACTGGCAACCCTTGGGAGCAAAATTTGCCAGCTCATTTCGCCATGAAGCCTTAGTAAGTGCGCACATGTTACCTGCTGTACCACGGGGTCGTGGAGCAGGCAGGGACGGGAGAGGATAGTGGACCTTAGTCGTTGTTTCTTTCTTCGGTGACCCGCGCTTTTTTAAATTTCTTCACATTAACATTCAGTTAACTGGGCACTAATCACATTGCGTCAACACCCTTGGAGCCCATCGCAATGCTTCGTTTTAATTAGACAATTGGATTCCCGTAGCCCGTGCTAGTTCTGAGCTGAGGGTTGAATGTCAGCCGAAGAAAGAGTCCACGACGGCAGACCCGCCACGGAAGACTCACAACAAAGAAGATTCGCTGGAGGCCAAGGCACGGGACCGAGCTCGGATCCGGGCAGCGCGACGAACATCGCTTCCGCCATCAGATCGCCCAGACGAGGCACATCATCGTTTCCGGACCAAGCCCGCTCCTCAGAGCCAATATTATGCCGAGTTTACCGAACCAATTTGCCCACTTCCCTTCTCTAGATTAATCTATCGGCTAGAGGCTCTTTACCTTGGAGACCTGCACCCGATGTGGATACGAAACGTGGCGACACATCCACGTGGTCTTCTCCTGGGTTTCAAAGGTCCGAGGAGAAGATCCGTACATCACCACAACTGCGGTATTCTTCGCGTCCCAAATCCTATCTCCCTGCTAGTGATTTCCACTCGAACGTCGTTTTGGCCTCTTATCATTCTTTTAGATGAAACTAGCATGCGTTTCGCTGAGAAACGGCCGAGTTTCAGATATCCTGAGGGAGTCTTCGGAGGGCATCAGCTACTAGATGGTTCAAGTAGGCTTTCCCCTCTACCTAGTTTTGACTATCGATTTGCACTTCAAAATCGCTACGACCTCCATTATGGTTTCCCTTTACTTCGTTCTCAACAGGCATAGTTCACCATCATTATTGTCGCAACGTGTACGTTCTAGGTGCGTCTCTCCTCGCAATGAGAACTAGACGCTTCGGGAGTGCGAGGCCTCATTGTTACGCGGCCCATCCTCCCTCGATCGGCGCGAAGCACGACTTTCACTTTCATTTCGCCTTTAGATTCGTGCGTCCGAATGACTCGCATATGTTACACTCCTTCATCCGTGTTTCAAGAAGGGTCGTGAGTGTATCCAAAGCAATATCGTCGCCAACGGGTAATCTGAGGTTTGGTCAGTCCGTGTAGAGCTAACAGCTGGACAGGCGCGCGGACGGCACTGTTACCGTAATTCCGGGTAAGATCTGACCGAGCTTGGGGCGCGATGGACGCTTACACATTCGAGAATGAAGTGGTTGCGTCCCGATACCGTGTGTGTACCGTCGTACAGCCGGCCGGGCTTCCGTGGGTATGCCGCGTGCGGCGAAACGACCAACACACAACGTGTCGCGACCTCTTACTATGGGAGAAATCCACTACTACGACACCGGAACGTTGGACCCGAAGGTGGTTTGCCCTCTCTAATGGAACCACAGTGGCTCATCCGGAGCATCGAGCACCAGCGGTAACCAGTACCGTCGATGGTATCTCCCCATTCGATCTTTTGCGTTTTTCAGTTTTATCCCTAACGGATTCACGTACTCTTCAAATTTCTTTTCATCTTTCGCGGTACTTGCTTGCTATCTGTCTTGTGGTCATATTCAGCCTTAGATAGAGTTTACCACTCACTTATGGCTGCACTCTCAAGAAACCCGACTCTAATGAGAGATTCTCCCGAAATGCATACCGATCGATACGGGCCTAGCAAACACTGCGGGTATATGACACCATACAAATGTACTTGAACGCAATTCAACATCACGGGATAATCGGATCCTCCCGAAAACTACATTTCTCAGCGGCGATACCGCGAGAATCAGTACTAGGCTAATTCCTGTTCGCTCGCCGCTACTAAGGAAATACTTGTTAATGTCTTTTTCTCCGCTTAGTAATGTCGTTAAATTCAGCGGGTAAACTTGCATACTCTGAAGTTGTCAAAACGTAGAACACAAAAATACGTTCGTGGCGATATTTGCCAGATTTTTGTGGAGATCCAGAGCGTGAGAAAAAAAAGAAGAACGGATTAAAAGAGAAAAAATCGAATAGGAGAACCCTCAATTCTATACTATATCCTTCTCCGCATTCCTTTCATCGATCTAGAGAGGCATCGTCTTTGAAGCATCGGCCGTTCTAGTTCGATTTGTTCAGGCAGGCGGATTGTCGCAGCTCCGAACGATTGGGACATGCTCAGCGAGGAGTTACTCCATCATCCCCATCGAGTGTGAGTATTTACACCTTGGACGCATGTATCCTAGCATCCGGCGCAAAATCCCGAACAAGCAGACGAACGTGCTTTCTCTCGTTTTTTTTTTCGTTTCGTTCGAGGTATAAACGATGACGGTGGAAAAATGGAAGGAAGTGTGGAATTTGCATAGAGTCTTCTGCACCGCTTCAAAGTGCTTCTTTTTCCTCATCAGTCATAGTATATTCGAGCCCAGATTCACGCAAGACACCGAACTGTCTGGCATTAACAGCCCTCCTCTGCTGCGGCCTGAGTGACAAACTTCGCTGATCCACGAGGTTTTCGAGAAACAAAAACGGGGATCTCAGGCAAGGTTGTTGCAGACGAGCCGTTCGTTCCGGAACTGTCCTGCAGTTCACACACGAAATTAGTTGCGTTCTTCATGGAGCCACGAGCCAAGTGACCGACCGTTCAGCATAATCGTACATTCATTATTGTTTGCATAAATTCTTAAGTACTCAGAAATATTCGGTTCGAAAGAAGCAAAAACAAGACACGATCTAACATCGTGTAAACGAAGGTACGGGCGCCGCCATACACTTACCGCAGACGCGATTGACTGCACAAGAGTGTGTCCGAGAAGAAATCCGTCAACGACGACGGCCATATAACCATTAACAATCGCAGAAAATATGGGAACGACGGGAAATGATTCATCCGTTACTGAATCCTGTCCTACGCACGATCTCGCGAACCATTGCGCCATGGCTGGCTCATGCGCTTTCACCGAAGGAACTTTCGAAATAAGGACGAAATACACGTTCGAACAATTTTTCGATCAAAGACGCACAAACAGCCATGAAGATGTCTTTTGAGGAAGACAGTTCGAGTATGGAGCTTTACAGCTCCACCTTAACGAATTTCAGACCAAAATTTGACGAGAATCGACGAAACAGGCTCACACTCCACTCGGTGCAAAATTATTCCCAGGAGCCACGTATCAAACATTGTTTCAATCGTTCGAACAGCTTTCTGTCAAGAAACATTAACGAAGGTCACCGGCCCGATGGATAGGCAGCTCTTACACCATCAGTTTGATCCCAAACGGCATGTCCTCGATACATCCCGTGGTTTTTCGTAAAGCAAACGCACTTAGATCATGTGAAGACAAGGAGGGTGCAATATCCAAGTCACTCTCACGTGTTTTTTTGACTTTCAAACGAATCCGAGGACTCGGTCTACAACGTGGACGTTTTGGACGTATTTCATATTTATTTATATGTGACATTTTGGACGGATTTCATATTTTTATATTTGTCCGTATGGACGTGTGCTTCGCTTTGACAATTTCGTCCCTAACATGGAGAGAGCACGAGAAGTACAACTTCTCTTCGTATACTGGAGGATACTCTCATCTTAATGTGCCAATGGAAAGGCGGACGGCAGGTCACTCGTCACGTGAGCCGTCGATTTCGAGGTCGCTGACACTTCCGGGGAAAATGCGGACGGGAAGACTCTCGGTCGTTCTAACGTAAGCCGTCGAATACGTGGTCTCTTGAAGTTATTTAAATAATTAGTTCTGCTTAGTTCATAACAGTGCCAGTATTGTTTTTTTTTTCGTTAATGCTCTCCTCTCATGCCTCATTCATTTCATTAGTATGGACGTGCAGTATTTTTGTTTATTAATTCGTTAATGATCCTACGGCATTTTCACCTACGGAAACCAGGTTACGACTCCCCCTTCCACTAAATGATAAAGTTTTGTCATTTTCCCAGTAACATCGGCAATGACGAGGCATTCGCCGCGCACAAGTCCGAAGACCTCACTGAATCATTCAATCGGTAGTAGCGACAGGCGGTGTGTACAAAAGGCAGGGAAATAATCAATGCTTATTACTTAATCGAGCTTATTACTCGCGCTTAATTGGGCTTCCTCGTTCATGGGGAGTAATTGCAAGCCCCAATCCCTAGCACTAAGGAGATTCAGCGGGTTCCCCGGGAATCTCGGACAGCGAAAATACGCGTGCAGCCCAGAAAATCTCAGGGTATCATAGTCCTGTTATTGCTCAATCACTGCAGCTAGAATCCAACTCACAAGAAACCGAAACCAGAAATATCGTTTCACCAACTAAGAATGGCCATACACCACCATCCACCGAATCAGGAAAGAAGGAAGCACAACATGCAATCACGAGGCTCACCATATCTTCTCGGTTCACAGGTTTTGAGAAGACACTGGAATTTCTTATAGTACCTCAAATCTCGGTTCTCGTTCCAAACGAACCCATCAACAGTAATCTACTTAGCATTTCTTCGAACAGCAAATCAAACCTTGCTGACCCACCTTCCACCCTCTCCAATACAAATGTTAATCGAGACCGGATCACCGCTGTCTACCTTCAGCATTGGTCAGATCAATATTTCAACATCTCCAGCGAACGATCTCATTCTCCAAAAATCAGAATTCGGCTAGATAATAGAAAGCAGCATCAACAGCATTTCTCCAATTCAACATTGCCACTTTACAACCCTAGAAGAAAACCTTACAAAATTCTGGAGGCTTGAGAAAGTGCCAAATAAAGCTCACTCTTTCCAACGAAGAAATGGAGTGTGAAAGACATTTTGTCGAAAATGTCACACGAAATGCAAATGGAAGATACGTCGTGGCATTTGCCATTAAAAACCTAACAAAGTTCTATAGTCACATCGCCAATCCCTTCGTCGTTTTTTTTTAGGATGTAAATTCCAGTTTTGATTCGTCAATTTCTTTATACAAACTGAATATGTTTATCAACAAGTTCCGAAAGTAATCAATAACTGTTTTGACATTTCATTCGAATAATTGAATTGTTTATCAATTTTTTTGCAGGTTTTGAATTGTTCTTTAATATCTTATGATTCAATTAGACTGTCTTTCAATTAGATATGAAACATTTGAATTCCAGTTATCAATTGTTTACGAATAATTGAATTACTTTTCTCGAATATTAGCCTCCGTTCGTCAATTACTTCGGAATCGTTTGACTGTTTCTAGGACTATTATTATTCAACACTAACAATAGAATGCGATATACTGTAATAACAGTTAAAACTTGAATATCGGAAACATACTTCGACAATTTCCAACCTTCCTAATATACCATTTAGTTTTGTGATACATTTCGGATTTGTTAATGAGTGTAGCAAATGCTACCGACAGCTTCAGTTCAATCGCCGAATTCCAATCATAATCGAATCACTAATCGAAACTAACAATTGCATGCGATATACTATAGTAATAAATGAAATATCAGTTTCGCAAACATAGTTCAACATTATCCGACTTTTCTAATAGACCATTCAATTTCGTGAGACGTCAATTTCGTGTATATTAATATATGTAGCAATTGCCTCAGAAGGCTTCAGCTGAATCGCCGATTTTAAAACATAATCGTATCATTCAACGAAACTATTAATTGCAAGCGATGTACTGTTATAATAGTTGAAACTAGAGTTTTGCAAACATACAATATCCGACAATTTCCGACAATTTACGACTTTTCCAATAGACCATGCAAATTACTGAAGAATTTGGTGTTTTTAATAAATATGTCAATTGCTGTTACTGGCTTCAATTCAAACACCGATTTCCAGTCATAATCGAATAAACCACCGAAAGTAACAGTTACACTCAATCTAATATAGTAATAGGCGCAACTTGAGTTTCGGAAGGATAATTCGACAATTCCCGAATGTTTTAATATATATTTCAATTTCGTAAAAATTTTCGTATTTGTTAATGTACGTAGCCATTGCTACTGAAGGATTCAGTTCTATTTTCGAAATTCAATCATAACCGACACTTTCAGCGAACCTGACAATTGCATACGATATACTGTAATAATTAAAACTTGAATATTGCAAACACAATTCTACAGTTTCAGACTTTTCTAATAGATCTGTAAATTTCGCGAAGCATTCCGTGTCGGCTAATGTTTGTAGCAGTTGCTGCTGCCGGCTTCATTTCAATTGCCAATTCCCAATCGTAATCGCATTATTTAACGAAACTAACATTTGTATGCGATGCGCTGCAGTAATAGCTGAAATTTGAGTTTCGCAATAATAGATGGAATATTTCAATCTCAAGTTTCAACTGTTACTCCAGTATATCGCATACAATTGCTAGTTTCGATGAATGATACGATCATGATTCGATCATGATTCGACTTCGGCGAATGAACTGAAGACGGCAGTAGCAATTGCTACATGCATTATCAAACTTGAAATGCTTCACGAAATTGAATTATTCTTTAGTTTTTTGCGTAAAATTGTTAGTGTTTTTTTCAATTATCAATGAGATCTTTAAATTCTTTTTATCACGTTTCTTCGACTTTTTGGATTAATTAACTTCGTTGTACAATTTCTATGAGTAATAAAATTGAATCCTCTGCGTTCATTGTATAAATGACAATGTTTCATTTTCTGATTAACTCTCACTTCAGAATATCGCAGGTAACTGATACTTTCGATGAACGTTGCGATTATGATTTGACATCGTCTATTAAGCTGTCACGGGGTAATTGAAAATTACGTTGTAAAATACGAAATATTTGACCCAAATTGGAAGATCTATAAAAATAATCGAAATTGTCGGTATAAGGAACCCCTCAAACAACAGGGATGTGACACGCAAGGCTGTAATATGCGGCGGGAAAGGAAAAACCGAAGCTTTAATACTTAAGGAACATCAGCCTGGTGAAACGACCCATACGGAAAGTGAACCACTTAGCCCATTCACACGTAACTTCTCGAAGGTCGTCTAGGAGTGAATGGTTTCCAACAGGGTCGCGAGGCGCCGGGGTCACCAGCTTGAAGCACGGTCTCTTGCGTGCACATCCTATTCTGAGAACCCGGTGCAAGGTACCAAACATATGCGTCACATGCGAATTCGCACATTCCGGCTAGGGTAATCCCGGGATGGCTAGTTCCAATGACTCGGCATTCATATACGCAGGGGCACGAGGCCCATGACGGGAGCCGATAGGGACAGAATCATGGAAGTATATTTAACGTGCCTGTATCTAGAATGAAACCTTACTAGACATGGCCCCCACGGGCGTGAGACCGAGAAAACGCCCAGTGAACGCCCTCTCGCAAGGATGAAAGCTACCAATTAGCCCCCGAGAGCAAGCTCACGGTGACAATCTTGGGTAGGCCGGGAACTTTCTAACATCCCTACCGGCTATGCTGGCCGGTCAGCGAGCTGATTGAGCGCAGCTCACCCGCCGAGTCAATGAACGCACTCTAGCCAGCGACATGCGCTCTACCACTGCCCCCGTGATTCCGATCCAAATGGCTCGTTGTATTACCCCTCCGTTAGCTTTATCCACTCCGACCGCCTCGGTACCAGTTCATACTGGACTTATCCTTCGTAGAACCAATCTCCTTCACAAAGAAGTACTTGCACACCTTGACCTGTGCCAACTCGGATACGTGCGGCTGTCACTCCCCAAAATTCTCCGGGTTACAGCCCGGCAGCACTGCTGCGACCACCTGAGATCATACATTCACGCACCTTCCCCAATCACATTTCTCCTTGGGAAAACATTCGTCACATACTCACAATTCATTTTGTACTTTTCCTTGCATTCGAAGACACCTGCCATATGCACACATCCATCTGCAAACACAAACACTCGGCATCCAGTTTCCACAGGAGCCTATCCATCATATGATTCCATATAAATGGACCAGAAATATCACCCTGCGGACGTCCTTTCTCGACATTCCGTTGAGCCAGTTTATTGCTTCTTTCCTGCCTTCTTCACTCAGTATCTCTTTCAGATTTGCATTTGTTATCTCCATCTTTCTACTCTCTAATTCTCTAGTGTTCCTTCTTCATCCTCGCTGACATCTCCGTTCTTCATTCTCTCAGAATTTACTTCCATTCTCTAGGATGCCGCATCTTGCTCTGGCTGACACCTTCAGCCACATCCATTCTTCTTTCTCTTCCACAGATATTTTGGCAGTTCTCCCGTTACCAGATACTTATACTTCCAATTATATCTCGTCTCCTGGATTCTGTTCCACTGCATTTGTCTTTGTATTTCCGCTTCTCTTTTTCTTCCCGACTGATTTCCTTTCTCTTTACAATTGTTCAATTTCTATCTGACTAAAACCGCAACTTTTGAGGTGATCTTGTCTTTCCTTTATTCTATCCCGGTTCCTTTTTCGTGCCTTCCTTTCCTTTATGCATTTGTTAACTATTCCTCCCTCGCTTTTTCTTTCTATCCTCCTTTCGTACTCTACTGCTCTTTTTGCCTGTCTAACCTTTTGTTTCTCTCTTTTGATTTCTTCCATGATTATATAGTCTGGTGTCCGGATGTCCAGGCCGAGCGTCCATTTAACACGTTCGTCGCCACATCACCCATATCTGGGTGACGGATATGTTTCCGTGGGAGCCCCGTCACCCAAGTATGGGTGACGTTCTTCTTGGTCAAATTATAGGATGTTTAATTGGATTTTTAAATAGGAATTTAATGGAATAAGCACTGGCAAATATAAAATATACAAAATAAAAGTAAAAAATAAAAAATTTACACATTATATTATACTTTATATTAATTTATATTTAAAATAAAATGAAACATTACATTACGTTTTATGATATTTGTTAAAACAGTTCAATCACATTTGTGGTAGTTTTGGACAATTTTTGCAATATGTAGTAGTTTTTTTTACATTTTTTCTCGCTTGCTGTTGTTCGAAAATTTGTTTCTTCTTTTGATAACATAGGGCGCACATTCTTCTAATGAGCTTGCCCTGCTGATTCTTACGAATTTCTAAATGGTGAGACACTTTTTTCGTCTACGTTCTTTCATTATCGGGTATTTTCCGAGTACACCAATTTTCTAACTAGAAGTTCCCATATCTTAGTTTTTGTGACTAGAAAGCTTATCACCTTTTCATCCAAAAATAATGAAAGAACTTCACCTGGGCTAATGTTGGAAGGCAAATCCATCAGAAGCCCACTTTTTCCGGTGAATGTAAATGATTGTTGCTTGTTGGCGAACTCGTTCCACTGAATATTGTCTAAAGAATCACCAGCATTGGTCAATTCCTCCTCTTCTGCTATAGCAAGTTCTTCTAACATCTCCTCAAGGTCTTCACTTGCATATGATTCCTCGTCATCCGAGTCTGAATTTGATGAAATTCTATAATCCTTCTTGTAAAACTCACTACTTCTTCATCACTACTCTCCTCATTTTCAATTATATTTTTACACTGTGCAACGAACATTTTGAGGATAAAAAATTACTGATTGTCAGACAATGTATGCTTTTTGACTGAATGAAGGTTCTGGGATAAATGCAGTGAGATCCCTCGCAGTCCTCTTTTCGAAGAGCTTATCGCTTCCCCATTTCATTTCTAAATGTTTCACTTTATAATGACACGAAGGTTCGAAAACTTTAGGTCACAGATCACGCAAGTGCCTACTCGAATTTCATCGTTGCTATTCCAGCTGATCGCTCTGTTTACGTTATGGCGCTCCGGCTCCGAAATTTGAGCCCCGCAGGAAATTCAACCAATTCACGCTGGACGACGGACGTATTACTATATTTTTTCTGTTATATAGATGGATATATTTGCAACGGCTCGATGTTTTGTGGGCGGGGGGGCAGTACTATTACTTTCCTGGTTTGGCAGGGACTACCACGTGCCGAGTGTTCCGATGGAAAGTCACAAAAACTTCGATTAAAGAAATTAGTCGCGATCACGCTCGGCGAGACGTGGGACTTGACTCTTAAGAGGCAATTCAGATAAATTTTTTCTTTGTAGATTTCAATTTTAATTCAGCTCAACAAATTTTGGCATGTTCTTGGCCCTGTGTCAATTTTTGCCAACCATCTGTTATTCGTGAAGAAAATTGAAACTTAAAGCATTGCGCATTTTATTATAAAAAGATGACAAAATGCAATGCATTTTCATGCATAATTATTGTTTGCTATATTTTTACTATATATGGACAGATATTGAAGAGATTTTAAAATTTGCGATTAAATTTCAATTTCTCTTTGTGTTGTTAAATCATACATACTGCAGTATTGGTATTTCGGACTTTTTGGCAGTTGTTAATGTATGGAATGTGTTTTTATTCCATCTTTCCTACTTGATATTTGCCGATTACAATTAAAAAACTGCAATTTTAGTTTCTTTTAATAAAATTTTTTACTTGTCTATAAAAACATGTTGCATAGTTTTACAAGCGGTACACTTAGGTGGAATTATTTTAATATATGAACGTTCTCCTTTACTTGAGACAAACAAATCGTCATATAACTCTAAATCTGTTTGCCTTCCTTATGAATCTATTAATAATAAAAATTTGTCTTGATCTAGATTTGGTTTCAATAATAAGAAATACATTTTTTCAACTACATTACATCCACAATTAGCTTCATGGAGCTAACCAGCAAATTTGATGAATTCTAAATATGGCTTGCATGCGGTGAACGCTCCTTAGCGTTGCCGCTGACATTGTATGTGATGTTCCTTTTTTTAATTCTGCAAGTCGGTTGGCTTGTTCCTTTTCAGTCTTCTCTGCGGTGTATGATTTAGTTTCTTGACGAATTCGTTAGGGTGATTTAGTAATCGTTACTTATGTGCTGCAAAAAAATTTTGCTGTCTGTTGTTTATTATGTATGCCCAAATTTTTATGTGGAGAACCTGAAGTGATGTACCAAGGGACAGTAGCAGTAGTTCTCAGTGCTTTGTTCTGGAACCTTTGGATAATGTGATAAAAAACATGTACTGCAATAACTTCTCAGACATAGTTACTATATATTGAGTAATATATATATGTGTTGCTTTTAATAAGTTTTTTCGGTTAGTAAATTCGATCATGATCTGCGGTTTGATCTGTGTTAATTATAAATTTTGGTTCAAATTGAAAAAGGATAAATTTGATCGGTTCACGAAACTTCTCCACGGCTTGCACTATTTCATCGAGGCTCATAGTGTCTTTCGCTGGCAAATACATTGCAAGACTCGTTTGTCGAATATTATGTTCTTTTTTCTTTAATCACAAAGCCTTAACACTAAACCTATCGAGACTTCATGCTTTCTTACCGTGAGCGATCATTTTACCGGTTGAAAAAAAAACATTTCTTAATACAAAATGAAGATTAATAACAATTAAATAGTGAGCAAAATATTTTCTTATATTTAAAAATAAATAATGTTTATTTTATTCAGTTTCACCACATTTTTTACAAATTATAGGATTCTTGATTGTACATTTCCCATATACGTATTTTTTACATTTTAAAATTTCGTTAGTCTTATTATGCTTTTCTAGAATTTTATCTGGCAATTTTCTGGTCATATGTAGTTATATTTATAATTGTTTTTGCCGGTCGCTCTTTTCCTAACTGTTATTCTTCTTGTTCGGTGGCAAGCTTTTCTCCCAATTGAAATAAAAATTCTTGCCTCGAAATACCTTCTCCCGTCGTTTCTTTATATAAAATCCAAACATAATCTAAGATATTGAAAAACCTGCATAGGCCATCTCCGTGATTCAGCTTTTACGCTGTATTTTCTGGCCATTTGGTCGGTTACATCTACACCAAATTTTGTACTATTACTTACAATTTTATTCTTACTTACCAGTCGATTGTTACTTACTTACGATTATCATTTTTTTCATTTTCAACGGATGAATGCATTGAACTAAATATTAATCTTTATATTAGGTTTGTCAGAGTACAATCATTTGATTTGTTGTTTACTTTCAAAAAAATTTTTTTGCCTGCACTTGATGGCTGCATCAGAAATTGTAGTAGATTTTCTTCAGTATTTAGATTTTGTTGTAAATAGAAAGAGCATTTCTGAATATGTAGAAGAGTCCTCTAATCGTTTTTCACTTTCATTGTCAGCAATTGAACTTTTAGAATGATGACAATTACTCAGCATTGTTATCACCCTTTTATCTTTCCATGCCAAAAGCTACAAATTTTCTTCTCGATATGCAGAGACATTATTCTATGACATTATTCTGAGACATTATTTTATTATTTGAGGTACATATTTATGATTAATTTGTATAGCAATGGTTATATATCATATCAGTTTAAGCAATTCATGAGTTAAATTTATGCTTGAGGAATATCTACCCACAAATATGTGATGATCCTAAACGCCGAGATTGCTAAAAATATATATTCAAGTGTCACATCAAGATAATATTTATTTTTCGAATAATTTTTTTTGAATACCTCAATTTTTCTCCGAGCTACGTTGTCTTTATGAACTTTAACGGTTAATGTAAAATAAATTAAATCCTTGCGATATACGGCCCATTCATTTTGAATAAACCAATTTAGATATTTTTCTTCGACAGAGCGTAAAATTATCGAAAATAGTTTACCCAAATGAATCCCTCGCTACATAATTGCGGATAATATTTATGAAAAACGTAAAATTAATAATTCATAAGAATTAATAATAATTGAAAATATCTGAAAATTCCCGATTTGGAACATGTCCATTTCCAAAATCAACATTGCCTTTGGCACTGATACAAGCTCTAAAAAATATCAGTAGTTGTTCGTTTCGAATAAAAAATTTGTTACTATCTAAAAATGTATCATAACATCTACATTGCGATTTATCCATACATTTCTTAGTAATCTATCCTGCACAGTATTCTAGTGCATACGATTCTAATGAACATATCGATGATGACAGTTACTCGATATTATCCATTTTTATATCACTCTCATCGAAACTGTCATCATCCATGATCTCTTCCATTGAAGTATTCAATGCGGCTAATTCTTGTGAAATATCTTTCCATACTAACGGTACGTCATTATCTGACATACAATTTCCATGATTTAAACTATTTAGTAAGATAATTTAGTAACATAATTTTTTTAATTGAAAGTCGTGCCGCTTTTACCGACGGTTTTCGGTTGTAATTGCCACCGTGTACGTGGAGAACTGAAAAAAATTTTTTATACGATCGCTATTCAAAGGTGATGTCATAAAAAATGAAAATCTTCATTATTTATATCATTCCACAACTGCACGGTGATATTTACAGATTGCTGTAATTCCCAAAAAAGTGAAGGTGTTTTTAAATTATTAGTCGAAATAACATACCAATTTTTCACATTCATTGCATTATCTATTAAATTTTGTCGAATATTATTAAAATTTGATATTGCACGATTTATGGTGTTGGGATCACTGGCAGATCTATTGTTTAAATTGTCAATTAAATCATTTAAAATTTCGAAGAATCGAGCCGTGTGTTGTATACTACTTCTATTTATGTTGTTAACGAAGCGGTAAAGAGAACAGCTGAAACTCTTTAAACTACTAAAAACTTGAAGCGCGAGCTTGCACTTCATTTTGTCAAAATTATTAGAGTTAACATTTTCTGACAATTTGTAAGCAGCTCGCGTACTTTTACTACTTTCCAAGTTCCAAAGCAAAATGACATCTTGCCACGAAATTGGGGAGTTATTAAAAGAATTAAAAAATCAGATTTTAATAAATTGTTCCTGAGTATTTTAAATAAATGTAAACAATTAGATAAATAATAGATTTTTTTATTATTTTTTATATTATCAATAGAAACTCGTTCAGCTTTAATTATTAGTTGCTTTGACAATTGCTCTAACTTTCAAATTTGTTTCATGCAATGCATCTAATATTTGATCTAAAATTATCGATAATTCATATTTTTTAATACTAGATTTTACAACAAAGAAAGCCAATGGTTGTTTCTAATTAGTAAACAATCCGCGTAACATAAATACAAGAACTTGTGTATTCATGGCTAAATTTTTACCCAAAAAATCTAAATCTTCGAAACTTCAATAATTTGTATCTTGGGGATGAAATCCATGCACTTTTCGATGGCCATTTCATCGAATATTAAAACGCAATTCTGATTGATATCTTCCATATACGAAGATTTTAATGCGTTTAAAACAAATTTTGGCAAATACCTAATGTCAATTTTCCTGAACCATCTGATAATCATAACTGGATGAGGAAGATTAAAATCCAAAATATCACGCGTTTTATTATACAGAGACGGAGAAGTGTAATGCATACATAATTGTTGTGCTATTTTTGTAAAAATTTTGCGATCTCTGGGTTTAAATAATAATATAGAAACAAACGTTAATAAATATCCAGATAATCGCTGGGAAATTGCTTTTTTCAAACATTTATTATCGATATTGTCCGAAGGAAACTTATTTTTAATCGATTAATTACTTTTTTCAATATTCTAAACTCCAAGAAAGCTACGGTAATCTAAAGGAACTACTACAAGAAGTCATAAACAACTTTCAAAAATGGTCTCATAAATCTGGACTTCAATTTTTTTCCTAAAAAAACGCAAGCTATTATGTTTTTCAACAAATTAAAACTCTTCAGCATTCCAACAATAACAATAGAACATCAAACTTCTTGGCCTCATATACGATAAAAGACTAACCTGGAGTTCCCACTTGAGATATCTAAAAGATGAATGCCTAAAAAGGCTCGATATTATCAAAATACTAGCCAAAGCAACTGGAACTCAGATCAAGAGACTCTTAAAATCATACCCGACATTAATTCTCCTCACAATTAACTACGGATCATCTGTTGTACAATTCAGCTAAGCCTCTTAAGTTACAGACAATCGAAATAGTTCATAACATGAATATCCTATCTGCCCAATTAGAAGTATTTTCTTTGAAGCCAAAGAGAGGCCACTGCAACTAAGAAGAAAATACCTAAATATGAAATATGTAATAAAAATGTCCTCAACTCCCAACAATTTCACTTTCAAATATATATTTAAGATTCAAAGATTCAAAGATTTATATCATAAAAAAAACGCTCTCTTTCGTCCCCATTGCATATTAGAATCTACAAATCTCTTAATCCGATTTCTAAAACTCCCACCATAGAGCACACAGAGCAACAACTAGAACCTTGGGCCTTAAAATTCCTTTAAATTAATCTAGACGTAGCGGATACCACGAAAAAGGACAAAGTGAGACATGACCATGAAATCAAATTCACGGAGTTCAATCTGACTGGTGGAAACAGCACAATAAAGTTGAAAGCAAATGGTTATCTTTTTTTAAGTACACTAGCTAGGAGGAAGCCAAAAGTGCAGTGGCGAAGGAAATGAAAGCTGCAAATATAATGACATCCATTGGAAACAGCAAGAAAGACCAAAGCAGTGTGACCCCGCCTAAGACGAAGCCAGAAGTGCAGCAGCGGCAGTAGCAGTAACAACAAATTCAGTTATACTAATTGCAATAAGGAGACTGTGAGATCGTCGGTTAACACAGGATGGAATTTTGAATAAATCGAGAACAAAAGTTCCATAGTTTTATAAAGGAGTCAAGAGGTGATATTGACAACAATAACAGTGTGCGACGTGACCAAAATATATGTATATGTAATAGACTTAGACACCATTATTAATGACAAATGACCGGAAACAAGCTTTGAAGATGCACGTAATATGGCAAGCATAAACGATCTCCTGCAGAGAGAGAAGTGCTTTAGCTCACGAAATGTCGAGGGGATCATTGGCGCATTCTGTTGCTGCGACTCAAGGAAATGAGATCTCCCTGACAATGCAGCAAGGGAGGTATTGCTTGATAATTTTTTGACAAAACAGTGGTCAATTGAGATAAATTCACTTCGGAGCGAAGATGAGCATAATAAAACACGTAATGTCTCAGGCAGAGTTGAACACTGCTGGGAACTATACCCGAAGCGGAAATCGCGAAATTGCGCCTGGCCTCGTATGCTTTCTCAGAACATCAAGGCGGCGATTAAGGTTATAAAAACGCGCTTCGCGATAAAGGCGGACGCTGCTTGTGTAAGCACGGCGACTGTCGAATCCAGTCCACGGTGAAAGACGGATCCCACCCATAGGGGTCTCCAATTCGAGAGTCCGAAATTCCTTGCAACCGCGGAGAAATTATACGAAAGACAACGCGCATTTAGCGATTATACCGGACTAACGAAAATAAGTAACGTATAACGTATAGCGCACAGCTCATAACGTAAAACGTATAACGTAGAATTTATGACGCATAACGTATAACGTATAAAGTATAACCTATATCGTATATCGTATAACATAGGACGTATAACGTTTAACATGTAACGTATAACACACAACGTATAAAGTATAGCGTATAACGAATAACATACAACATATAACGTAAGCGTATAACGTATAACATTCAACGTAAAACGTATATCGTATCTTAAAACGAATTATAACGTACAACATATAACGTGTAACGTATGGTATATAACAAATAGCTCTAACGTATAACGTACAACGTAATACGTATACGTTATACCGTATAACTTTTAACGTTTAACTTTCAACGTATAACTTGTTACTTATGACTTACATCGTTTAACATATAACGCAAAACATATAAAGTAAAACGTATAACGTGTGACAAATAACGAATGGCATATATTCTACAACGTATAACGTATGATGTATGTCGTACAACGCATAACGTATAATGTGAAAAGGAAGGAATTAAAAACTATAACGTATAACTTATAAATTATAACGTATAACTTACGTCTTGTAATGTATAACGTATAACATATACCATATAAAGTATAACCTGCACTTTCTAACTTATAACTTTTTGCGTAAAGCGTCCTGTCGTATAGAATAAAATGTATAACGTGTAATGTATATCATGCAATACATAACGTATAATACATAATTTGTTACGAATAACGTATGACGTACATCGTATAACGAATAACGTTTAACGTACAACGTATAACATATAATGTATAATGTATACGTTATGCATTATACTTTATAACGTATGTCGTATAACGTATAACGTGTCACGTGTAAAGTGTAGCGCATAAAGTATAACGTATAACGTAAAACGTTTAATCAATAACCTATCGCATATAACGTAAAATTTATGACATATAACGTACAATGTATGAACTATAATGTGTAACGTACAACGTATAACGTATATCGTATAAAGCATAACGTATAACAACTTAAACGAATGACGTATAACGGATAACCTATAACATGCAACTTATAACATAACATATTACATACAATTTATAACGTATATCATGTTCCGTATAAAATATAATTTATAATATGTAGCGTATAATACATAACGTATAATGTATAACATATAACACATAGCATATAGCATATGATGACTACGTATAACGTGTAAGGTATAACGTATAACGTATATATTACGTCGTATGACGTGTTAGCACGCTCGGATGCGTGACGAGATTTTTATCTTAAATAGTGGACAGTATATTTTTATTTTGCATGCTAGTATGGGTGGGGTGTTAACCCTCGCTTTTACTTTTACAAAGATAATCGCCTTATAAGAATTCTCACTAGATGTGACACGTGTATTGATAAGACTGATACTAGTTTACTGCTTGAAAGTTCGGACTCTTCTCTTTCTTTATTGAGGTGTGAACCGCTTCTCTCTAGCTACACGACACTTCACTATTGAGGTCCGAAAGACTTCTCTTTTTCTCTTTTTGTTCTGGGGCCGAGGAAGGCCTATAAATCTCCTCGGCCCCTCCCTTACCTACCCTAGGGCGATCACGTGGCTCGAAATTTAGACAAAAGCTGGCATGAGTATCGTGCGACGTGACTATATATGGCCATGAATCTAGTTATGCCCAGCCTTTGTTTTTGTTTTCGAGCCACGAAAGTCGTTACGTTCATTTCCTTGTTTATCTTTTCGAGCCACGAAAAGTCGTTACGGTTGTTCTGGAGAGTTCCCTACGCCATGATCCAGGTAGTGGGGGGGAGGTCGTTGGCGGAAAAGATGGAACTCTCGCGAACCTGGTTATAATTAGTTATACGCTATACGATGTAGATTATGCTTCATATGTTATACGTCATATGTCATACGTTATATGTTATACGTCATTAGTTATACGATATACTTAATACGTTATACATTATACGTTGTGCGATATACTTAATACGTTATAAGTTGTAAGTTATAAGTTTTACGTCTTTCGTTATACATTATTCGTTATACGTTATATGCTATATTTTATACGTTATGCATTGTACGTTATACGTTACATGTTATTCAATATTCGTTAAATGTTTCTAGTTATAAGTTATACGTGGTACGTTATACGTTATGCGTCATTCGCTATATGTTTTAAGTTGTATGTAATACGTAATACATTTCATGTTATACATTATACGGTATACATTATGTAATATACGTTATACACAGTAAGGTCTACGTTATACGTTAGAAGTTATACGTTAAACGTTATACGTTATACGTTATATGATATACGTTGTACGTTATACTTTATGCGTTATTTGTTTTATGTTATGCGTTTTGCGATACACGTTATACGTTATACGTTATACATTATAAGGTATACGTGATACATTGTATGTTAGACGATATGCGATATACGTTATACGTTTTGCGTTATACGCTATAGATTAATATAGTGTTATATGTTATTATATTGTATAGTGTGATGTAGTATGGTATAATATGTTGTAGTATGGTATTGAAATATATACTATGAAACAATATTAATAACGTGCAATACTGTATAGTATAGTGCAATATGTTATAGCGCCTTGCAATATGTTATAATATGTCGTAATAGGGCATGGCAATTAGTATTATTGTGTAGCATATATTATTTTAAAATATGATGCAGCACATATAATGTTATATCATAGTTTAGAATGATGCAGTTCGATGTGATACGTTATAATATGGTTTAATACGTTATTATATAGTATGATACGGTATAGTATGCTATAATAATGTATAGTATACTGTAGTATGGTATAGAACGGTATATTATGATGCGATAATTTTAAAATGGTGTAATACGATATAGTATGCTGTAGCATGTAATTTCGTTTGATGTGTAGTAAAATAATTTCATATGGTATAATACGTTATATTATTGCATAATATGTGTTATTAATTTATTTCATATTTTTATGTATTTTATAGTAATGGTTATCGTTGAATGGAACAGTAGGATATGATATTTTATAGTATGGTTATATGGTATCATATTGTATAATACGTTATATTGTGGTTCAGTATGGTATATGTTGCAGTAGGATGCGGAATGTTATGTTATGAAATAGTATCTTTAGACTGAAATAATAAACTATATTGTGTTGTAGTGTGTAATTTGGTTGTAATATGTTGCGATATAGAATCGTATTGCACAATAAGTTTATGATTGAATAATACGTTATATTATTCTAAAGTATGTCATAGTGTAATATGGTTTGGATTGGTATATTTCGATATGATATGTTATGATATGGTTAATATGATATAATATACTGTATTGTATAACGCAGTATAGTATGGTATAATCTTTTTGTTGTATGGTATAGAAATGTATACTAAGTTGTTTGTTTAATAACGTGTAACACGGTGTTGTATGATGTAGCACCAATATGGTAAAATAATTCGTAATACATTGTAATAGAGCATGATATGTTGTACTATTGTACAATAAGTTATATTAATGTAACATCTGTTACAGTTTATAACATGGTTTAATATGTTTTGGAATGGTACAGTTCTCTATGACGTTATATAATGGTTATACTATGTGTTCTGGAGCAGAACAGGACACTCAGGCTAAGTTCCTGGAATGCTCTACCCTGCAGAGAAGTTCCAGATGCCAGGGTACGCTCTTATCTATGGGACCTCTGTCCTATCCTGAGAGGCAGAGTCCGCATCTGGAACGTTTCTTTAAGGGTAAAGTTGGTAAACAAAGGACTTCTTGGCTGGTACCAAGAAGTCACGTAGACACATTCGCTCCATATAAAAGGTCAGTCTCCTAGCACAAGACATACAGTCTGCCACTCAGTCAGTCAGTTCGAGTCTAGACGCGGAGATACCTCGTACCCATCTCCCAGACTCACGTAACAATTGTATACACATCTAGTTAAATATACGCCTTAAAAACCTACAATCTGCATTCTTAATATCTCTCCGACAGCTGTAAAAGGCCAAATGAGAGATATTAACCTCAGCGGAGCGGGCAGCATTCCTCAAAGATCACCGTCGGGCTGAGACACTATGTATAATGTAGCATCGTTTAATTTGGTATAATGTTTGGTGATATAGTATCATATTGCATAATAATTCATATTACTGCATAATACGATATATTATTGTAAAATATCTTATTGTGAATAGCCTAGAAGTGTATAGTTTAATTTATGAAATGGTGCATTTCGATATGACAACAGGTTGTGCTAAGCTATATCATTTTAAACTTATTACTTCATAGTACATCTTTCTATAAAATACTACAACATATTATACTTTATTAACGCACAATGTACCGTATTATACAATATAATGGCATATTACACGATATTAACCATATTGTAGTTTACCGTAGCGAACTGCACCATTCCAAGCCATATTATACCATTTTATACACTATATCATATTTTACACAATAAGTTAACCTATCGTGACATATTACACTATATTACGACAAATTGTACCATACTGCACGCTGCTACACAATACTGTACAGTGTTACATATCATTAAACGCATTATTTCATAGTATACATTTCTATACCATACTACAACATATTATACCATACTGTATCATATTATGGATTGGAATGGTGCGGTTCGCTATTTAACGTTATAATAGGGTTAATATCGTGTAATATGCTATTGTATTTTATTAGACAGTAGAGTGTGCTATAATAAGTTATAATGCGTTGTAGTATGGTATAAAATGATATACTATGAAGTAACACGTTTAAAATAATAACACACTAATTTATTTATGTAGTAGGACCTTGTAATTTCGTATAATATGTCGTATTATAATATTATATGGCTCTAATAATCTTTATAATCTGTTATAATATTACATAATATGTGTTATCATTGTGTAATATATTACAATGTATCGTAGATTGTACTACGGATTTGAAAGGTACAGAAATATATGATACGTTATAATATGGATAACATAATATTATATGGTATCTTATAGTATAATACGGTATAATCTGGTATCGTATGGTATACTATGTTGTAGCATGGTACAAAAATGTATATATGAAATAATATATTTAATACGGAATAATACTGTATAGTGTGGTGTAGCACTGTATGATGTAATGTGTCGTAATATAGTATAATGTGGCATAATAAGTTATTATATAGCATAATACGATATATTATTATAAAATATGGTATTTTGCATAGCATAGTATAATATAAATTGGAATGGTGCAGTTCGATATTGTATGATACGGTTATAGTATATAGTATAATATCGTATTATATCGTATAATATCGGTGTGATTTAATAAGGTATAATACATTGTATATTATGGTATAAAATGGTATACTATGAAATAATACGTTTAAAATGCTATAATACTGTATAGAATGTTTTAGCACCGTGTAATTTTTATATAATATGCCGTAACATATTATAATATATACTTAATAAGTTAAATTGTTGCCTAGTACGTTATATTATTGTATAATATGTCATTGTATATAGAATATTATAATATGATTTGGAATGATGCATTTCGCTATCATATGTTATATGGTAAATATTGTATGATATGTTATTATATTGAATAATATGGTTCAGAGTGTCATATTATGACACGATATTTTGTAATATGCTATAGAAATATATATTATGAAGTAATACGTTTAATAACATATAATACTGTATAGTAATATGTAGCACCGTGCAATATGGTATTATATGTCGTACTATAGTTTAATAAGACATGACAAGTAATATTATTGTATAATACGTTACATTTTTTAAAAATATGGTATAGTGTGTGAAAGTGTATAATATAGTTTGGAATGAGGCAATTCGCAATACGTTACAATATTGTCAATATGGTTTAATATGGTATTATATTGTATAATACGGTATAGTGAGCTATAATAAGGAATAATGTTGTAGTATGGTAAAGAATGTTGTACAAAATACGAAATGTTGTATAAAATAATACATTTAAAGTGGCATAATACAGTATAATATGCAGAAGGAGCTTCAGTATGATCTAATATGTCGTAATATAGTGCAATATGGCATAATAAGTTATAATATCGCGTAATTTATTATCTTATTGCAAAATATATTATATGTATAGCATAGTATAATATGGTTTGTAATGTTACAGTCCGATAAGATACGTTATATTGTCATTAATATGGTGTAATATGGTATTATTATGTTGTAGAATATTATATATAGAATGTGGTATAATAAGGTTTAATACTTTATAGAATAGTATAGAATGTTATACTATGAAATAATATGTTTAAAATGGTATAATACTCCACAGTATGATGTAGCTTCGTACAATTTCGTAGAATATATCATAATGTTGTATTGTATGGCATAATAGGTTATAATGTTGCATAATAACTGTATAATATGTTATAATGTAGTATATAATAATGTGTGGTTTTGAAAGATGCAGTACGATATAATAATATAATATGGTTAATAGTATTATACGGTGTCATATTGTACAATACGGTATAGTGTGGTATGGTATGATATAATATGTTGTAATAAGTTATGATATAGTACACTTTGAAATATTACGGTTAATATGGTATAATGCTCCATACTATAGTGTAGTACATACAATATGATATAATGTGTCATATTATAATATAGCAAAATAAGTTGTAGTACTGCGTAATACGTTATATTGTTGCCAAATATGTTGTGTATGTTATAGTATAATATGATTTGAAATGGTGCAGTTCGATATGATAAGTTATGATGTGCTTAATCTGGTATTATTATATATAATAAGGTATAGTGTGTTTTGAGTGGTATAATAAGTTGTAGTATGATATAGAATTGTATAATTCGAAATAATATTTTCAATAATGTTTAAAATAGTATGGTTTACCAACATACGGTATGGCATAATATGTCGAAATATAGTGTGACAAGGTATGATAAATTATATTATTATAATACAATATACTATATAGGTAAGGCACAATACGTTATATTATTGTAAAATATGGTACAGTTTATAGTATGGTATAATATAGTTGGAATGGTGCAGTTCGATATGATATGTTATGACATGGTTAATATTGTATAACACTGTACACTGTTGTATACTATGGTATGAAATGTTGCAATATGGTATAGAAATGTATACGAATATTGCAACGTATGTCGTATAACGTATGACGTATAATGTATGACGTATAACGTATAACGAATATCGTACAACGTATAGAGTAAGGGCGTATAACATATAACATATAACGAGTATCGTATAACGCATTACAAATAACGCATAACGTGTAATGTACATCGTATAAAGTATAACCAATATCGTATGACGTATAACGTATAACGTATTTCCAATACCGTTGTACATATATGCAACGATTATCAGAGCCATGTTGCAGATGTGCAAAGTGGGTGTCCTGAACTCCTGCAACAGGATGCAATTTTTGCAAATATCGAACCAATTTTTAGAACAATATTTTCTCATATTTGATATAGAGAATCGTGAACCACTGCTAAACGCATACACCAGAGATGCGTGTTTCTGTATGACTGTGCTTGATCCTCGCAATAATCGCAATTAAAACAAGTTGAATGGATACCTCATGGACGTCAGAACAAATAATACAGACAAATGACAAAAATTACTGAAACAGGGGCGTTTGCAAATCGATGCATATTTGTCTGAAATACCACGAACATCTCACCACAATATGTCAACACACTTACGATGGACATCAGTCTGATTACGGAAGCAATGATGTTGGTTAAAATATCAGGAAAATAAGACTATACTGTTGTGCATATTTGATAAAGAATTTTGCTATATTCGTCAAATGATCAGATTGGGGTATCTCAGATATAAATTAAAAATTAAAAATGGCGCGCTATTAAAAATGGCTTGATAAATTCAGATACGAAACAAAGTTTTTAATAACATTCTATACTGTGACAATTCTATACTGCGCCATTCTCGAGTAGTGAAATGTTTTAACTTTGCCAGCGAAAGCAAAACGAATATACTGTATGTAGTGTAAGAATATCTTATAATAAAATAAAGAATGCATTTCGAAAGTAAGGCATTTCAACTTTAAATGAGATCATTGTCTGTATGTCATTGCATAGTTTCATTTTACAAAATTGCTTCAGTATTTCATATCTGCATATTGTGACTGTAACTGCAGTCACTGTATGTAAAATGTACGAAACAATTTGGCACCTTTGAATGATAGAGCTTCGTCTTGTAGTTAGATTACAATAAAAATATCTCAATACCCAACAAAACATTCGTCTCTACATAGATTGCAATATAAAAATACGACGTGTATTTTAAAGATACGTGAACAGAGACGAGAATCGAATAAAAACAATTGTACACCTTACTTGTTTATGTACAGTATTCTTATTTGCTAAATACCCGCCTATTTGTCCCTGCTGTGTTTGTCCCTGCTTATGAAGTTTCTGAAACGCTGAAAACGCATTATCATAATTCCATGACAGTTCTAGTAAACACTTCAGACTCCACTGCAAATTCATGTCTATATGTTGACTTAGTGACATTGTCATTGTTGTTTTAAATCTTCGGGTATTTGTGCCGGTAATGGTTGTGCAGTGCTCTTACTAGTGAAGTCTGTGGATATGTCGTTTGTTCTTCCGGATAAGTTATTTGTACTTCCGGCATTACAGTATTTGCTTCTGCACCTCTTGTCTGTGTGTTTGGTTGACAATTCTGTTGCCATAACTGTGCTTCTGTCGGCTGAGTTACATGTAATTGCTCATCTTTAATACAGTATCAATTTCATTCGGGAATTATCGTGAAGGTCCGATTAAAGTAACGGATGGACTGTTCTTTTTTATCAAGCTCTCGAAACTTCTGTTTTGTATGTCTTACAGGAAATCACAAAAATACTTTTAGAAAAATAGTCCACAAAAATGATACACTTCTGAACTTGTTGTGGAAAATAATATAACACATTTTCTAGAAAAATTGATACAATCAATTAATGATCAATAATTAGCACTCTCGTCAACAAGTATTTTATAACCTGTGAGAAGGTATAAATCAATCAAATTTGGCAACTGTAGGTAGCACGTAAGAATATACTAATGGGTTAAATTATCGGACATCTTCCAAAATTATTTGTAGAAATTAGAAAAGGATAAAATGTCACGCTAGTTGTAGACGGTACTACATACAAATAAATATTATGTAATTTTAATTAATCTTTCTATAAATTAAATGAATATTTCTACAAATTCTTAATAGAAACAGGAATGAGTTGAACAGAATGATACGACATTAACAAAGAAAACAAAAGTAGTCTTCATAATTTTCTACATAAACGTATCACGGTCAGGCAAATGACCATTTCTAAAATTTCGTTTAGTATTTCATATAAACAACTTTATTACACCGCAATTTAACTTCACAAACTTTCTGGTAGTATACATGAATTTGCTAACAATTACTTCTTTCTTATTGTTTGTTTTCCAGAAATATGCATACATAGTTAGAAATATGACTGTATAGTCTGTTTTACATATCATGGCCGCTTACTTAACCGGTTAAACAACTTATATTAATTTGATAACATTTCAAGATTTAAAAATTAAATGGGATCAAACTACTGCAATATCATATGCATTTACTGCACTTCTAAATGCACACGGCACATGTTAAAAATGTAGAAATATCGTAGCTATGGAACAAAGAATGTGATCAAGCAGTAGACTTCACAAACTATGAGTAGAAATATCTTTACAGAAACTATTAATCTCACTAAAGTTTATTCGGTTTGATCACAGAAATCAACGAAGCCATCGCTTACAAATCGATAAATTCGCCTTGATTCTTGTAGTTTGATGCAAATTCATGCAGAACAAGTCAAAATTGTTATAAACCTGGAATATACCTTATGAACAATTTATGAGGAATACCTTACCTGATGAACAATTCATTCCAACGAAAACAATACCTAGATTTACTCAATAAACAAGATGCCCAATAAGCTGGACTCAAATTTGATATGAGGTTCTGGTTAGCTTTCGACGTAAATAGCAAATATATAGCGACAGGCTTTCTATGTTTGCAAAAAAAGGAGAGAATCTTCAATTCCGCTCGAAGAATTTGTTACTCAAATTAGTAGAACCGTGTATAGGCGGTGGAGATAGCATAACCACGAACATTTTTACACATGTGTCAATAAGGGCTAAACTTTTGACAAAAGAAGATGCACTTGTTGGAATTATTCGCGAAAATAGAAGGGGAGTATCGAAATTAGTGAGAGAGGTAGAGGACAGTATGACAAATTTCTTAACAAAATTATATCGATCAGATAATTGTACTCTGATAATTTACAAAGTTAAACCCAAAAAAAATATTTAGCTCAATGCATACGTCCGTTGAAACTGAAATACCTGTATACCAGAGGGAATTAGATTATACAATAGCATCAAATTCGATGTAGAAGTGACCAATCAAATGGATAGAAAATACACTCTAAAGTCCAAATGGAAATGGTCTCTACAAGTACTATTTAATATCCTAGACCTAGAGAGCAGAAATATATGGATTTCATACAAACAAACTACGGGAAAGAGGACATCGGGGCAAGAATTTTTGTTTCAATTGAATAAATAACCATCGAACATCGAAGAACCCCAGGCACAGAAGATCCATCAAAAACCATCATAAATGTAAATACAGGTTCATGTGAATTTTTGCCAGATAAGATACTGCAAAACAATGAGACTTACGAAGTTTGTCTAAAATGTAGAAAAATATCTATATGCATATTCAAGAAGCCCATCGTATGTACAAAATGGGATGACAGGGAAAATATAAAATATGAAATATATATTATTTATACTTTTTTCACTGTGGCTATCTGTATTGTATACTATGAAACATATTCTTTTAAAAACCAGTCAATTGACGGTAGGCGCGGTAGGAATTACTACACGTGTAATGTCAATGTATAGAGTGGTAACAAATTGTTCGAGTCTTTTCTAATCTTAATGGTGGGTTGATTCTTTTTACATTGAACAACTTCGATCATTTGATTTGGTAGGCTTCTGAATAATTTTTTTATATAATACATATCTAAACTCCTCCAGGAGCAAACAAAATTGCTTCTAATAATTTTTGAATGTTATTGTATTGCTTTCCTTCTTCATATCCTGTTTTACTAATATATTCCTCATACATGGAGACACAGACTTTGCGGGCAATTCTAAAATTAATTACTTCTAATATTAAAGATGTCTCTTACATCTATAGCTATGTAGCGACCCTACAATTCCTCGACTACGAGATTCGAACACCTGACTAGCATAAGCCGTAAGTGGCTGCGCGCCTAGCGTCGATATCCTACCGATCTTCGATGTTAAGCAGCAGAATGTGCGGAACCCCGCTAGGATGGTGATCGGGCCAGCCTAGCGGGGGTAGTTATAACAACAAGCGTCTGGGGTAAGGAGTCGGGGTGCCATCAGCCCCACTGATGAGTCTAGGCAGTGACTCCGAGACGAAACGCAAAAACCTCTCTCTTTTCCATCTCTCTATCACATCCTTCTATCATTTACCGATCGTACCTACATTACCGACATTGCAAGTCTCTACAGCTATATGGGTAGCCACATTATCATGCTGGAAAACGAAATTTTCTTTAGTATTTCTAGCATGATCCAGAATTTTTCCTATTAATTTTTAATAACTATTCAATATTAAGTTTTTATCAATAGATTTAATTTATTTTCATTTCAACCACCTGCCCAAAAGAATTACGGAGTCTCCGTCATATAAGTGAGGATTTAAAATTTTTTCATCTTTTCGTATATCATAGAGGTAATATCTATAGCTATCACGCCCACCTAAATTAATTTCTAATACATTACCAAAGTATGGTGAAATGCTCATGACACAAAATTTTGTTGACTAATTAAATATTCCATCTATATTCTTGAAAACGAAGCACGAAAGAAAAAATTTTATTCTTCACCTTCAACTCGTACTTTCACATTCTCTCTACTTTGAAAGAGAGAATGTATGGATACATAATAGTAATTATATTATTTTCATCTGGGGAACAAAAAATAAACGTTAATAAAAGAGTAAACCACACGTTAAAATTTAAGCCGTGACTATAGCCAGTCAATTAGTCGTTCTTTTAGCAGCGACTTCTCTCTCTTTCCTTCTTTCTAATTCCTATACTATCTTTGTCTTAATTTCCATTTATAAACGTAGCACTTCTGCATATGGAGAAGGAAGGACTACAGATGGACACGAACGAGGAAAAACATGCTTTTTCGAAATGACAGAAATGAAAAGAGCAACATATAATGACGTTATCTAACAGCATTTATTTTGCAATTTGCAACCATAATGCACTCCTCTCACCATACTATACATTATTACACATTATCAAACATATTATTTTATAGTATACATTTTAATACAACATTACAAAATATTATACCATACTATATCACACTATACAGTATTATACAATATAAAACCGTATTAAACCATATTAACTATATCATAACCTATCATATTGAACTGCAAAATTCCAAATCATATTATACTGATATATACAATATCATATGTTACAGTAATATAACGTTACAGTAATATATAGTATTATTCAACAATACAACTTATTATGCAATATGATACTATATACTATATCCCGTATTTTACAATAATATTAAGTATTACGTATTAACGTATTATTTTACAATAATATACTATTACTTATTATGTCATATAAAACTATATTACAACATATTACACCATATTGTCCATGCTATACGTTATTATGCCATGTTAAACTTATTATTTTAGATTATACCATTTTAAACTTACTACAACCTATTATACCTTTCCATACCACACTATATCGTATTATACAGTATGATACCATACAATTCTGTGTTAAACATATAATAACGTATCACACCATACTGCATCTTTCGGAGCCATAATATACAAAACAATACATTATAACATATTATAAGATAATAATACATATTACGTAGTATTATAAGCTATTACTCCTTATGATTCTACATTACGTCATATTATTAGAAATTGCACGATGTTATAGCATACTATACGATATTGTTCTGGATCAGAACAGGATACTCTAGGTTCTTGAAATACTCTAACCTACAGAGAAGTGCCAGATGCCTTGGCATATCTATGGGACCTTTATCTTACCCTGAGAGGCAGAGTTAGAGTATTCTAAGAAAGTCTCTTAAGGGATAAACAACGAACGTCGTGGCTAGCGCCGAGAAGTCACGTAGACACATTTCGTTACACAATAAAAGTTCCGTCTTCTAACGAGCGACATCAGTCTGCTCAGAATCAATCGAGTCAATCAGTTCGTACGAGACACGTCTTACACATCACAGTAACAATTGTATAACTTTATACCAAATATAAGTCTTGAAAAAACCTACAACCGGCATTCGTAATATCTCTCCGACGACTGTACAAGGCAAAACGAGAGAACCTCAGCGAAGCGGGCAGCAGTCTTCAAGATTTACCGTCGCGCTGATACAGATATTGTTGATACCAATATTGTTGTATGAAATGTATTACTTCGTAGTATACCGTTCTATACTCCATACAACAATATATTATACTTTATTATAACACACTGTACCGTATTATACAGTACAATATCATATTTCAACATATTTGGAATGTTATAACCTATCATAGCAATGATATAACGTATTATGCAATAATGTAACTTTTCAAGCAATATGATACTGTATTACGACAGTAATATAACTTTACAAGCAATGTAATACTATATTACGACATATTAATCCAAATTATTGCTGTGCTACAACATGATATAGAGCATTACACCATTCTAAAATTTTTACTTCATTGCATAACATTCTATACCATACTATAATTTAATATACCTCATTATACCACACTATACTGTATTACAATATAATACCAAATTTTACTATATTAACGATGTCACAACATATCATATCGTACATCACCGTTACGCAGTATTATAACCTATTATGCTATATTATACAATATTACGACCCATTATAGCGTATTGACCGTGCTACATAACAATATACATTATTATATCTTATTAAACCTAGTATTACAAAGTATACCATTCTATAACTTACTACAACATATTATACCATACCGTATTATACAACGTGATACTATGTTAACTATATTACATCACACCACATAGTACTGCATCTTTCAAAGTTATACCCTACTATACGAAACATTATAACTCATTATACAGTAATAATATATAATAATTTTGCAATATTCTAACCTTTTATACCATATGATACTATATTACAACATATTACACGAAATTACAAGCTGTTACACCGTACTATTGAGTATTACACCATTTTAAACGTATTATTTCGTAGTTTAACATTCTATATCATACTACAACATATTATACGATATTATAGTGTGGGGACTGTAAAGAATTTAAAGACCCAGGAGGCAGCTGGAAGGAGAGAGAAAGGAAATGAGGGAAAGTGAGAGAAGAAAGCGATTAATGCGTTTCGTCTCGGAGTCACTGCCTAGACTCATCAGTGGGGCTGATGGCACCCCGACTCCTTACCCCAGACGCTTGTTGTTATAACTACCCCCGCTAGGCTGGCCCGATCACCATCCTAGCGGGGTTCCGCATTCTGCTTGCTTAACATCGGAGATCGGTAGGACCTCGACGCTAGGAGCGCAGCCACTTGCGGCTTGTGCTAGTCGAGTGTTCGAATCTCGTAGTCGAGGAATCGTAGGGCCGCTACATATAGCATACTATACCGTTTTATAGAATACCATAGAACACCATACTAACCATATTACAACGTATCATAGCGAACTGCACTGTAAACAGTATTATACAATATAATGCAGTGCACTGCATTCCAAACCATATTATACCACTTTATACACTATACTTTTCAATAATATAACGTATTATGCAATAATGTAACTTACCATGCCTTAATAAATGTTGTAGTATGGCATAGAATGTTATACTATGAAATAATACGTTTAAAATGGTACAATACGGTATATGGTGTAGCACCGTGTAATTTCTTATAATATGTCTTAATACAGTATCATATGACATAGTAGGTCGTAATATTGCACACAATGTATTATTATTGTATATTACGTTATAATGTGTTGCATAGTAAAGAATGGCTTTGAAAGGTGCAGTACGATATATTGCGTTATAATATGGTTAATACGATTTTATATGGTATCATATTGTATAATATGGTATAATATGGTTATTTTGTTGTATGACATAGTGTGTCATAGTATAGTATAACATGTTGTAGTAAGGTATAGGATGGTACACTGTGAAATAATATCTTAAAGATAATATAATATAGTATAATATAGTATAATTTAATATAGTATAATATTCTATAGCACCGTCAATATGTTATAATATACCGTAATATAGTATAATATGGCATAATGAGTTATATTACTGCGTGATATATTACATTATTCTAAGTTCGATATGATATGTTATGATATAGTTAGTATGGTATAATATGGTCTTAGTTCGATATGATATGGTTAATATGGTGTAATATGATATTATATTATATGTTCGCGCGCGTGATAGCGAGACGAGATCGCGTTTGTCTAAGACAGTGGACTGTATATTTCGCACGCTAAGTAATAGGGGCTTGTCCCCTCGTAGTTAACTTTGTCGCAAGAGAATGTATTTTATCTATCGGAAGTCGAAGTGATTCTGCCATGGAAGCCGAAGGAAAGCCCGAACGTCTCCTCGGTTACCCCTCCTTCGGCTTCGGGAAAGCGCGGTTCAGGGTCCAGGGTAGGGCACGAAGGGCCAGATAGCCGTTGCCGTCCTGGGTGATCTCGCTGGGCCGTGTTTACCCACGTGTTTGGGAAAATTGGTGCCATGCCTCAATTCACGGTCGAGGGTCCCGTCTGCCTAGAACAAAGTCCAGCCTTGTGGCCAAGGGTTTCTGGCGACGCAGGCCTCTTAAGGGTACTCAAAAACCAATAAATCTTCCAGCACGTGCCTGCCCTCAGACCGTGGGTATTGTAGCATGGCACCTCTCCCGAACATTATATAATACTGTATAGTGTGCTATAAGAAGGTATACTATGAAAATGGTATAATACTGTATAGTATATATATATATATATATATACTGTAGTACTATAGTACTGTAATACTATATAGTATGTATATAGTACTGTATATACATTTAAAATGGTATAATACTGTATAGTATGATGTAACAGCGGCTAAATCACATATGCCCGTTTGCATCTATCTAAATCGTTATCGCTGTAAGTACTCCAACGATTGGAGAAATATTCAAGATCTTTGATAAAATGTTTGACGAATCGCTGCGAAATCTTTCTATCTGGATAGAGTTCCGCTAATTTCTCTCATAACCTTAATTAATATTACTGGGAATTCATCCAAAACCCGCTATTTTGACAAAAATATCGACGAAATTAAGTTTCGCTCTCTGAGTTAGAAAATTTTCGATTCCTTTGAAATATCTTCTAAATTAGCCGATATACTTAGTGTTTGCGAATGTCTCCTAATTACCTTTGCCCGTTTGCATCAATCTAAGACGATATCGGTATAAATATTCCACCAGTTGAAAAAATATTCAAATTCTTATTAAAATTTTTTACGAATTGCTGCGAAATCTTTCGATCTGAATCGAATTCCGCTAATTTCTCGGCTATTTTCTCATCATCTTAGTTATTATCGGGGGGAAATCATCCGAACATAGAACATTGAGCGTATAACATTCAAAGAATATCGTTGAACGTAGAAAGTAGAACGTAGAACGTTGAACATTGAACGTAGAACGTAAAACATAGAACATAGGACATTGAACGTTGAATTTTGAACGGAGAATGTTAAACGTGGAAGGTAGGACGAGGAAGGTATAACGCTCAAAATTCAATGTAAGACGCAGGACGTAGAATGTTGATCGCTAAACGTAGCACGTTAAGTGTATATCATTGAACGTAGAACGTTGAATCTATAACATTGAACGTAGAATGTAGGACCTAGAACGCAGAACGTGAAACGTTCAATGCATACTGTTGAACAATAACGTAGGACGTGGAAAGTCTAATGTTCAACGTATACTGCTGAATGTAGAACGTATGTCGTTGAATGTAGAATGTAGGGTGTGAACCGTAGAACGTAGAATGTTTAACGTTGAACGGCAGTCGAAATGGCGGAACATACTCAAAACAATTCGGTAAAATTCGATATTTTTACCAAAATCGCAAATCTAGATTGATTTACAGAAACAACTGTACGTTCAACGTTATACGTACAGCGTTCTAAGTTCTATGTACATTCAGCATTCGACGCTCAACGTTCAACGTTACACTTTGAACCTTCCACGTTCTACACAACCATATGCGATCAAAGATCTACGATACGCGATCGACGTTCTGTGATCTACGTTCATTGTTTGTTTTCTCTTCATACTCGTAAGCATGGACGTAAACTTGCTAGTTTGACAGAAATGTCGACAAAAATAATCGAAATAACGAATATTCATCCGGAAGTATGTCATAATTCCCGGGTCAATAGTTTTCGAATTAATTTATGTTATATGAGTAGCTCTGGTCGGAGTCCCTTGGCATGCCACCTCCTTTCGTTGCATGTAGTTTTGATGCTCCTTTCAACTAAAAGTAACACATGCCTCTCGAAGTATTCACTCTTCACAGTTTTTGAAAGAAGTTGGTGTTTCATAAGAACCCCTGTCCGAAGCGATTTGTCATGCCAGTTCCTCGTGCAACACTGTCTCTTGATAGATAATACGAAGTTTGCCGAAAGTGACCCCTGCTTCTCGAGATGTATATATATACATGTATATATATGCATACTCCGATGTTTTTGAAATAACTGCCACAAGAGAGATCCTACTCGCAGCGATTTGTCATGACAATTCCTCGTGCAACAGAATCTTCCAATACGGAGTTCAGCCAAACATACTTCCTAGTTCTCGACATATTCACACTTACATATTTTTGAAAATAATTACTGCATCATGAGAATCCCTGCTCGCAGCGATTTGTTATGCCGGCTCCTCGTGCTTCAATATTTTTAGATAAATTTTTGTTACATAAGAATGTCTAAAGTCAGAGATTACCGTATCACCTTCTTGAGGTCTGTCCTGATACGTCTTGATCACGATGCTTCAGTAAAATATAATTTCTGGACCTCAGAATAATCAATCTTCAATATTTTTTGAAAACTTGCTGCTTCATAAGAACTCATGTTATTAGTTATTATTGCTGTAAATTGACTTAGATTTGGGATTCTAGAAGGAAAAATTCCATAACTCAAAATATTTCACCGAAATATTTCGACACCCATTTCCGCTTCATATTCGTTATTACTGTTGTAAATTAACCTAGACTTGCGTTTCTGGAAAAAATATTAACGAATTGTAATGAAATATTTTGATTTGCGCAATGTTCTGCATTTTCGACAGATGTTTTCGTATCCTATTCAATGTAAATTGTCCTAGATTTGCGACATTGAAAAGAATATCGACGAATTTCACTGAAATATTCTGAGCTGCATCATGTTTTGTTATTTTCATATACGTTTTCGCTTCTTATTTGTTTTTATCACTATAATTAACCTAGGTTTGCGATTTTGGAAGGAATATCGACAAATTTCACCGAAATATTTTGATATGCGATGTGTTTTGCTATTTCGATACTCTGCGGTTCATATTCATTAATGTCACTGTAAATTAACTTAGATTAGCGGTTTGTAAGAAATATTAACGAATATCAACGAATTATTTAGATTTGCGGTACATTTAAAATTTCAACACCCGCTTTCACTTGATATTCGTTTTTACGTTTGTAAACTGACCGAGTCAACGCATTGACGACGAAAGAATAAAATAAAATTATTTGATCTTCAAAGTGTATTTCTAAATGGACTACTAGAAAAATATATATATATATATGTATTCCCAAAAAAAATAGAGAAGAATAAAATATGTAAGTTATAAAGATGACTATATGGATTAAATCATCTGCAAGATGAAATCAAAGATTAATACATTTTTTGATAGATGAAGAATATAAACTAGACCTATGCACATATAAAATTTTGGGTACATCTGTAATGTAATGTAGTAATAGTAGATGATGGAATAGTTGTAGGAGAAAAGAAAAAAAAACTAGAAAATCCATTCTATGATTTGAACAAAGAATTTAAAATAACTATATACTGTATATTAAAATCCTGTTAATCTCAGGTTGCAAATTGATAAAGTAGTTTTGAAACTGTTCAAGTTTGCAAAAAGTTTGCAGGATATAAAATGGACGAAGTTAATATATTTAGTTCATATTCAATATGTGAAGAAAGAAAATAAGAAAAAAAAGGAAATGAAAATTGCACAGACGACGTTAGCAGTGTAATGTATTTAGTAAATAAAACACATCCATATAGTGTAACTTATGCAATGAGTCATGTTAGTAAATACTTAAATTAAAGAAAATATTTAGATAGGAAGTTTAAAATGAAAATATAAAAATTAATTTGTTATTATTGATTAATATTAATCAAGATAGCAACTGAGAGGTCAAATCGTAGCACTAAATAAAAAAAGCAAGTTACAAACCAAAGCTAAAATCAAAATGGTCAATATTCTTTCATTGCTGCTACAAAAGACAAGCATTTTGAATATCTTCATTAAATAGATAATATAGATAATAAGTGATTTACAATATACAAGATGATAATACGAATGATACGGAAGATGATGATAGAGATGATAGAATAAGTGCAAAAAACTTTATTCTTTTTTTTACGATTTTTTCGAAGAAGCAGGAACGCTAATCTCTAAAGAATTTTTTTCTTACAATTAGTTTATCAGTTTCCTAAACACTTTCAAAGTTCTGACACTTATATTTATTACACCCTATATGGTATTACCTATATCATATGTATTTAATTAATATTAATTACAACATACATAATATCAATATATTAACTACATGAAAAGAACGGAGAAAAATTTTTATTTATGATTGTTTACATATTACAAATTTTTTATACTGTTAAAAATTCTTTCAAATTATGTATTAGAATAAGATCTCTCCCTTACAAGTATTTTTTACTTCTTTTTCAGAAACAGATGTCAAATTTCATATCTTAATACATATAGCATTGTTCATAGATATTACACTTAGTTACAGCTAGCAAAAGAGTTATTACTCCAGTTATTCGAACATATTTCTTTTATTTCTATTTTTCTTGCTTACCTTTGAATAAATTTATAATTATATAAAATATGAAAAAAATAACATTAAATAACATTAAAAGAGAGTGAGATATGGGAGAAAAAGTTTATTTAACATATCAATAATTATAGCTTAGATCAAAATACTGTTAGCAAATATATGTTTATGATTACATTAGCTGTAATCAATCAAACAGAAATCGCTTAGAAAACTAAGCACTATTATATTACTTAATAATCATTAAATGATAATTATAATTGTCATATAATAAGCTTTCTATATATTATAGTATGGATTTTCCTATTATAGGTATAAGCATAGATATAGCTGAAGCACAAATATATGAATCATTATTGTTATTAGTTTTCCAATGTTTATTTACTTACATTACATATAAAATAAAGTCTTTGTATAATAAAAAAATGAAATAAATTGCCTTTTCGTAACACTACAGCATTCTATAAATGATGGAACTATCACCAATGAAACATTACAGTTAATTAAACAAATTGCTTTCTGTATATGTAATACATTAAGAATAATAATTTATATTTAAATATTCAGAAATAAAATAATTAATACGTTTTTTATTAATTTTTATCTTATGTCAAAATGCATTGAAAGATAAACATTCAATGTCAATATTTTTCGAATTATTATATGTGTACATTTTAATAAATAAAATATTACTTAATAATAATATTAACACTTCGAGTGGTACGTCTCACAGAAATAGGAGACACATAATTTATCGCAAAGGTCCCGTCTCTTTCCGGAGACAAAATTATTTACTCAAATAAGAACAATTTTCGTAAATTTACTTACTTTTCGTTACTTATTTATAAACATATTGAATTTAAATAATTTATTTATTCAATGAAATATATTTATAAATACAAAGTTTCGGCACTCAAAGTATTAATAATGATGTTGCTATCGAGTAATAATAAATAATTCTTCCGCAAATCAACATTGCATTTTAGATATAATTGAATTTCATCATAATTTTCAAATGTTATATAATATTTTTGTGAAAAACTTTGATTGTTGGTTCCAGCGATGCAAAATATCCGCAAAATAATAAATTTGAACTAAAAATTTTACTTTTCAAATATTGTAATACCAACTAACATTTTTTTAAGATTTCAATAGTTTAATTCTTGAATAAAGAATTTATCTAAAAAGAGAATGCGTCTGAATTTAATATATAGTTTACTTTAAAAATTCAAATACAATTACGTATTAATACGTAACGCTAAATTATAAAAAAATATGCTTACTGTATATTATACAAGTTACATGTAAATATATATATATATTTATATACATATATATATATTTATTTATTTTTGAATAAAATATGAGATTATTATAGAAACAATATAATGAGGTTATAAAATCTGTTAAAGTTTAAAATTTTTCAACGAAAAATTAAATAAAATTATCAACTGAATAAGTCATAGCTGGAAATATTTCAAATATACGTAGGCACTTGCGATATTTTTTTGAAATCAATTTCTCTTATCGTTAATAATTCACAGCTGAGTCATAAAACCGAGTTATATTAATTCTTCTTTACAATAAAACAATTATTTTTAGGAATACTAAGTTGAAGAAATTGTGTTAAAAAGCGTCAAAAATCATATATTTTAAGCACTAACGGATTTTACAATTTCACTGTATCACTTGTACCTTTTATAGGTATCTGAAGTTATGCTACTTCAAGTAGAATTCAATTTAACATAGACGTCAAGATGCTATTTTTAACAGCGATAATTTCAAAAGATTTATAATTTAATTAATAATAGTACTTTTGTCTTATAATCAAAAAATTATAATACTTGGTTACATTTTTTATAAAATCTCATATAGTTGAACTACGTGATAACAGTTGCATAGAATAATAATCCGAAATAGCTGAATTATTTATTATCTAAGATAAATCTAAAAATTCATACAGTCTTCATATAATCTTCAGTTATCGTCAGCATCATCGTCGTCATCTGATATATATTTCTTAGTGACTCTTTTCCTCCGACCTCCTCTACCTTCACCTTTTCTTCCTTTTAATTTGATTTTCATTCTAACACTAGAATCTGCATCTGATCCTTCTTCACCTTCACCTTGTAAAATTTCATGCATATAAAGTCATTTTACCACTATTATATTAAATTATAATAATATAAAGTACCTTTATCATCCATGTCGGAATTATTGCCCTCCTCTTCGATACGTTGACGTGCATTTGTAAAAACAGATTGTAAAACAATAGAATCTTCGTGTATAAGAGAAGCTTCTTCATTATAAATTTGAGCGTTTTTACAAAGCTGCATAAAATCCTTCTCAAGGTCATCAAAGTCAGCATACTATAACGGTATTAAATATAAATATAAATATAAATATAAATATAAATATAAATATAAAGATAAAAGATAAAGAGAAAGAGAAATAGAAAGAGAAAGAGAAAAGAAAAGAGAAAGAGAAAGAGAAAGAGAAAGAGAAAGAGAAAGAGAAAGAGAAAGGGAAAGGGAAAGGGAAAGGGAAAGAGAAAGAGAAAGGTAAAGAGAAAGAGAAAGAGAAAGAGAAAGGGAAAGGGAAAGGGAAAGGGGAAAGAGAAAGAGAAAGAGAAAGAGAAAGAGAAAGAGAAAGGGAAAGGGAAAGGGAAAGAGAAAGAGAAAGAGAAAGAGAAAGAGAAAGAGAAAGAGAAAGAGAAAGAGAAAAGAGAGAAAGAGAAAGAGAAAGAGAAAGAGAAAGGGAAAGAGAAAGAGAAAGAGAAAGGGAAAGGGAAAGAGAAAGAGAAAGAGAAATATAATAGAAATGGAAAGAGAAAGAGAAAAGAAATATAAATGTAAATATAAATATAAGGGTAAATATAAATGTAAATGATAAATATAAATATAAATATAAATATAAATATAAATATAAATATAAATATAAATATAAATGTAAATGTAAAAATATAAATATAAATATAAATATAAATATAAATATAAATATATAAATATAAATATAAATATAAATATAAATATAAATTATAAATTTAGAAATATAAATATAAACTATGTTAATAAATAAACTTTCTAAAATATAATTACAGTAATATAAAATAAAGTAACAAATAAAAACTCTATAATTGTTTGGAAAGATTGTAATTAATTGCTAATGTTTTATCCTCGCACCAGCGATGTTTCTTTTAACATTTGTACCATTCTTGCATCGATAAAACAATACTAACCAACGACGAAATATTTTTATTGTATATTATAAATCGAAATTTCATTAATATGTTGGAAAGACTTATCAGATTAAAATTTGATTATATCAATTTAATTACTGGGTACTCTAACTTCTCACTCATCCTTTATGTCTATCACTGCTAGCAACATATAAAAAGTTTGAAAAATTGTCTACATTAATACTATTTTATAGGGATCTCGATTCCAGAACTCTACAGAACTTTACTATAGATGATACAGAATATATCATTAACACGTTGACCGCCACTCCGAAATCACAAGTTTTTCTCAGGACGCCACGAAAGTGTTTTTATTATTCTAAGCATATAATGGCAAAATAATAATAAATATGGTTATATAAGACAACATTTTTACCCATGGGACGTTTATATTGCTGGTGACCACGGTATCGCCTTGGTGCACTCGATGACATTTGATAATTATTTTGGAATATTTATTTATGTTATGACTATTTGCAAAATGGAAAAACAGACAAGATATTTTAATGATTTCCAACAAAACATTCGGCAGAAACAGTAACTGTACGCAAAAATAATTACACACGTGAAAAACCAACGATAGTTTTGGATTACAACGTAGGAAAATGTGCTGTAGATTTGTCCGATCAGATGATATAGATTATATTCTACACCGCACAGAAAAACGCTCAAGTGTTATATAAAATTAGCTATTGAATTATTATTAAATACATCAGTTACAAATGCGCTATTATTATATAAACTGACAATAAATAAAAAAAAAAATCTCTGACTTTAGAATGCATCTTGCAGTGCCATGATGGAAAGCACCAAAGCGGCCATCAAATTTATTTATCCTAAGATTACGGCATGAAATGCAAAAAAAGGAAGGGCTAGCATACTACCTAATTCGAAAATATTGCAGTGTGTTATCAAAAAAATTTTGCAAGTTTTAGAACAAAGATTGCTAAAAATCGGACCAAAACTACATACTGTCCAGATTGTATTGATCAACCACATCTATGTTTGAAATGCTTTAATACAATACACCGGTAGATAGAAGATTTGATAAAAATTAATTTTTCATTTTTGATTTTCTAATAAAAATTTTTAAGTGTTGAATAGTGCACGTTTTATTTTAAAGTATTCTTTAATTAGCGATGATGTTCAAAATGTATTAACTGTTAATGTTCATTCAACTTTTACAATTAGAAACATTTAAAGCACTTCGGTCACCGATGATCATGGTGGCGGTCAACGTGTTAAATAGTTCTCACGATTTTTGAGACATTTTCGATCATCTGACAAAAAAAAGTCTCAAACAAAAGTTAAATTTTTCAGTTGACAAATTGCAATACACAAAAGTAAAAAAAAAAAATCCGACCAAGACAATCAAATCTTAACTTTTTTAAATGACATTATGTATTTCTGACTTTCCAGTTGATGCGAAGACGAATTCAACAACTTATTATATTACATTTTTATTATAACCTTGAATTCAAATTGATGTCAAATCATCCAAAGAATCATAGGGATTATTTCGTGATGCATCCTATATATATAAAAATAATTTATATTTACCTTTCCTTCCTCAATCTTTTGAAGTAATTTATTAATGGTTAATGGCTTTTTAATAATTTCATAATAATCTGGTAATTCTCTTCTGGATGGCAACTTCATAAATGGTTCGCTAAGGAGCCTGCCATCTGTACTATCAGTGTAATTAACAACTACCATCAGCAACTTTTTCATAGCTCTTTTCATTTTTGGATCAATTGATGACCCTGTTCCTCTTCGTTTCTTGGGCATGGGCTCGTCATCTTCTTCACCTTTTTTCTTTCGTTTTCGTGTTTTCTTTTTCTTTTTATCATCTTCCTCTTCTTCTTCATATTCAGCTCCATCATCATCGATTGCTTTAAGCCATTCTTTTTCAGTCAAACTATCAGTATAATCAACTTCTTTTCGTTGTCTTGAGCCCCGTCCAAGGAATCTATCTTCATCTTCTTCATACGTCCATCTTTCAACTTCATCATCATCTTTAACCAACCAATCGGGTAACTCAGCTTCCTCTAATAATCGAGATTTTCTATTTGGTCCCAATTTCGCTTCTTCTCTTCTTCGTTCTAAATCTAGTTTTTGAAATATTTCAAATTCACCTTCCGTTCGTGCTATCATTTGATTAACTGTTTCATCATCTGGTACTTCATTTTCTTCCTCATCTTCAGCATCATCCTGATGTAAAATACTTTGCAAAAATTGTTGTCGTTCAGAGCCAGTGGATTTCTGATCAAACATTCCCGCTTGTATAACTTTTTCATCCATGTTCAACTTATATCTGGCAGCAGCTAATATTCTTTCTTCAACAGAATTAACTGTCATCAATCTAAGTACGCGTACTTCATTTTTTTGACCAATTCTGTGTGCTCTATCTTGTGCTTGTAAGTCCTGATGAGGATTCCAATCGGAATCAAAAATAATAACGGTATCTGCAGCTTGCAAATTTAGTCCAAGACCACCAGCACGCGTTGATAATAAAAATAAGAAATATTCGGAACCAGGATCGTTGAATTTTTTCAGTAAGTCTCCTCGATCTTCAGCTTTTGTAGTACCGTCTAACCGTAAATACATAAAACCTCTCCAACTCAAATAATCTTCCATAATTGTCATTAACTGTGTCATTTGACAGAATAATAGTACTCTGTGATTTGTTGCTTTCAATTTCGGAAGAATCCGATCTAATAGTTCAAATTTTCCAGATGCACGGTACAAATCGGGACCAGTAATGACACCAGATCCTTGCGTGCCTACATGCTCACAATATTTTTCTTCAATAGCTTGAAACATGAATGGATGATTGCACAATTTTCTCAATTGCACAATGGTGTTCATCAAAGCTTTGGCACCTCCTTTACCTTGTTTTCCCTTTTCAGAACCATCAGTTAACAATACACCTTTACTTTGCATATGTTTATAAAGAACCTTTTGCAGTCCAGACATATCACATTTGATAATATATTCCACTTTATCAGGTAATTGTGACTCAACTTCTTTCTTTAAACGTCTCAACAAGAAAGGTCGTAATACTTTATGCAATCGACGAATAATAAGAATAGTTTCCTCTTCATTTAGTTCGACTTTTTCACCAGTAGTTGCAAATGGAGCATTAAACCACTGCTCAAAAGTACTACAAGATTTGAAGATTGAAGGAAGTAAGAAATTTAATAACGCCCATAATTCAGGTAATTTATTTTGTAATGGTGTTCCTGTCAATAAAAGTCGATGAGGAGCCAAATAATGGGTATTTAACACTTGAGTTAATTTACAATGGTGATTTTTCATTCTATGACCTTCATCAATAATCATATATTTCCACTGCAACTTTGCTAAAACGCCTTTGTCTTTAATAACATATTCGTACGTAGTAAGCAAAACATTGAATTTAGTGGCTCTCATTTGAGATTGAATAGCTCTTCTACCAGCTGGTGAACCTTTATATGATACTACTACCACACTGGGAGCCCACTTTTCAAATTCCAATACCCAATTTGACAGTGTTCTGAAAGAAAATATGTTCTACTCACAATATCATTACATTATATGATAGACATAATTTTCATACATTTTTCATTTTTCCTGTATTTTAAAATAATTAATGAAAATAATACATACGATAAAGGAACAATTATAAGAAATGGTCCATTCACTTTTTTCTTCTCCATAAGATAAGTCACCAAAGCTATTGTTTGAATAGTTTTACCAAGACCCATTTCATCCGCAAGTATACCGTTAAGGTTATTGTTAAATAATGAAACTAACCACTCCAAACCCTAAAATCAAATTTTATAATGTATATTTTAAAAATAGCTTCGCATGTAAAAAACATATTAATATTAAACCTTTATTTGATATTCTTTCAATTTTCCATTGACCATTATAGATGCCTGTTCTGTTACTACTTCATGTACAGTATGTGCAATACTGTAATATGTCTGTTCTTCAGTTTTATACTCATCATCTTCTACTTTAGCTTTGTGTATCGTTTTTTTAACCTTTTCTTCTTCTGAATCACCGGTAGATTTTTCTTTATTTTCCCCCTTTTCTTCACCTTCATTTTCTTCTTCCTCTTCATCTTCATCGTCTTCACTTTCTGATTCAATTGGTTCCCAACCTGGATGAGATTCCAAAAATGTTGAAAGTTGACTCATTAATGGAGCTTCTTCGCCAGTCAATGTGCGACCAGTAGCTGTTTCAATTACTCCAACACGAGTATCCTCATTAGCATTTCCATCTTCGCCTCCTTCACCATCTTGTAGTTTCTTTTTTTTCTATTTCAGTGATAGTACGCAATATAATAAATTGATTAATTATAATTGCAGAAACTAGTTTTTTCTTACCTTTTTCCGCTTTTGTTCTTCTACTTGCTTTCTTTTTTGTTCTATCTTATGTTGTTTTACCATTTCAGTAAGGTTACTGATATATTCATCTGTTTGTGACAACAGAAACGCTAACCGTTTATCTTTCTTTTGATCAATCAGCTTTCTATAACCTTCTTCGTCTTCTGCCATGAGACGTCTCATACGTTCTTTTTCAATACGTTCCTGCTCTTTCTTTTGTTCTCTTTCAGCATTTGCATGATAATTGAGAACAGCTTTGTTGAGTCTAGCCAATTTAGCCACATTATTTCGATGAAATTCTTTGAAATCTTTGCCATGTTGAAGTACAGAACTAAGAAATTCCTTTTAAAATAGAAATGAAAATTACATATAATTTTTATTAATAATAATTTTAGTAAAAAATTAAAAATCTAATTACTTGATGTTTTTGTCTGCGTTTACGTTCAGCTTCTAACTTTTGTTGCTTTTCAAGTTTCTCGGTAGCTCTAGCTTCACGAAGACCTTGTCTTTTCGTACGCTTATAGGCTTTTACATTCACTGCAGTTTCTAAAGTAGTATCTTTTCGAGTGCACGCTAAAATCTAGAAATAACAATACTTACTAGTTATTAATAAAAGAAACATTTTTATCATTTTTATCATTTTTGTAACAATAAAATGATATTATTAATATTTGTTTTACCTCTGATCGTAGTTGTCTTTGGAAATTCAACACCCTAAGCATTCGCAATTCAATTTGTGCTTGGATACGAAGATCTTCTGGCATATTGGTTGGTAAATTACTCAATTGTTCCATCCGTAATGCTATGCGTGCTGCAACTCTATAATTGTACATTTATAATTTAAAAATATCAAAAAAATATTTTCAAAATTATAAATATAGAGCTTTAATTTAAGAAAAGAAAGAAAAAAATTATCAGTAATCAAGTTATGCCTTGTTTATTCTATTATAAAAATTATAAAAATGAATATTATTGCATGAAACATAAAAAATATATATGATTAATATTTAAATTTTTAGAATTCAAATTATATTTTATAAAATTTTTTATACATTTCTGATTGTGACACTCATAATGTTTCTAAAACTGAGTATACACTAACAGTAAGTAGTAACTAAAATTCAATTTATTTGCAAACACAAAACATACAGTTAATAACAGCAACAAATAATGAGATAAACACAGTCACAAGTTCTAAGTCATTTACAAGTTCGTATAAAGTCCACGTAAATGGACAAAACTCACAAAAATACTTTGAGTAATTATTAAATTCTCTTTTCCAACGAAAATCCTTTTATAAATATTGTTGGAACAATGAACTGTCCAATTAGAAATTTCTAAATTTCTAAATTTTTAAATTTTCACCTATGTTCATTCATGTCTTATCATGAGTAAAAATTCCAAGTTAAATCAGTGAAATTCTAAATACTCACATGCCCAGTGGGCGAAAATAAAAAATTATAAATAATAAAAATACGTCAAAATACGTCAAAGGATTAATTACAGGAGAAAAAAAGATGTACTCAGGAACAGTGCAGAGTATGTGCTGCATCAAAAAATGTTTCTAAACAAAAGATATTAATACCTGATCTGCCTTTCGACATCAGTCTACCAGTATTAATACCTTTTCCGCTGATAGTGTGATAAAATAAGACATTATATATCTAGAAAATATCAAATGCATATTGATGATGTACATATTCAATTGTATAAATTCGATAAACACTTACTGAAATTGATACTTGTTATCAATATTTATAAAAATAGCCGATACATTATTAAATAAAAATAGTCGTTATTCACATCATTTTTTATGCTTTCACATCATTGAAAGCATAATAAATTAGCAATAATAAAAGTACATTAAAAAAAGTTCATAATAAAAGTTCCATTAAAAAATATATATATTGCCATTGAAATCTTTATAATTAAAAATATTTAAAAAAAACATCTTATTAAATTTTCTCCATGAAGTTAAATATCTTCCATATATTATACAGTAATAGTGTGTATACAAATAAAGTGAACATACTGTGTAGCATAAATCTAAAGTCATATTCTTTTTAGTAATATAAATCTTTTTTTGTAATATAAATACATTTTTTTAGTAAATTTGTATTTAATATATTTAATTAATGCGGCATTTTAATTAATGGAACCTGCATATCGCTTTCTCAACATATGAGAAAGAAGTACGTTCTCACATTGAGCCCTAATAACATGCCAGTACTGGTATAATTTATACCATTCTTTAATGAATTTAATAATTACCTATTTTCACGTTCTTGCAAAACTAATAGCGGATCTAAACCAGCAGGTTTTGCCACACTTGTTACTCTGTTAGTTTTTGCACCTGGTTGAGGAGGTTGTTGTTGTTGTGGTGTTTGACAACCTGGTCGTGGAGGAACTGTAGGACCAATTACGTTTGGGCCAGAGATTTGTGGACCTGTAGTAGTAGGAGGTCCTTGAGATGGATCTATAGGAGTACGCTGTCCCATACCTGGAGGAGGAGGTGCTCCACCTATTTACATTAATCTTACATCAGATACTGTAGGTTATTCTATTCTATTTTTGTATTTTCATAATACAATAAGATTCAAATATACCTATTGTACGTAAAAGTTATTTATATTAACCATTCCTTTCAAACAAATTACTAAATATAATTTCTAAGATACAAAAAAAAGAGAATATTTTTCGGATCATACAAATGAGGATATACACCTGACCAATTTCCATGATTTGTAAATACGATGTAAAAACCAACATTTTGGACAATTTTTTTCTATATGTATGCTCGTAAATAAATATAACTCAAACCAAAAACATAATCGCTTCAAAGTAAAAATGTCATCAAAGTAAAAATGTCACAAGCTTTTTCATGAATATATCAAAAACTAAAGACGAGCGGAAGTTATAGAAAAAAGTTGTTCAAAATGTTGATTTCTACATTTTTCAAAATCGAATGTACTTCTAAATAATTGTCAAATATTGTCTTAATATCTATTCAAAATCTGACATTTTTGACATCAAATGTAAAAATACTGATTTGCTTTTTTTAATATACAATACAATGTGTAAGTTGTATACAATTTGTAAGTTGTGTATTTGTAGTTTTAAATACAAAAGATAGAGTAGTATCTAAAACTTATAAAGACTTGTTCTTCATTTACCTTGAACAGCAAGTGCAAGTTGTTGAGATAACGGTTGATTTCGTGCTAATAATCGATATGCCATTATCTGTACACTGCAAATAGTTATATATAAAACATTAATATTTTTAGATTACTGATACAATTAATTACATATGTATATAATCATAAAATTAATAAATATATTCTATATAATATACCGTAATTGCTGTAATTGTTGTGAACTGAAAGTTTGTTTCTCTCCCATGCTACCTTGACGAGCTCGTAAAGCTAGTAGCTGAGAATAACGCGGATCTTCTTGAAGTCCCTTTTCTTCCATGGAGTCAATAGCTTTCTGTAAAGCATTTAAGTTCTCTTGTCCTGCACCAGGTGGACCTCCAGGTCCAGCAGGACCAATTTGACCAGTTTGACTCATTTGATTTACAGGTGCGCCAGGTCCGATTGGTACTGGATTTCCAGGCACAATTTGTTGACCTTGTGAACCAATTTGACCAGAAGCTGATTGTCCAGTTGGTCCACTTGGTCCCATTTGATTGCTCGTGCCACCATGACTCAGCTGATTATTTGGTCCACCTGGTCCTATTTGATTACCAGGACCACCAGGTCCCATTTGGTTTCCAGGACCACTTGGTGATATTTGCACTCCTGAAACACCCACAACCATTTGTCCCCCAGGACCATTAGGCCCTATTTGTCCACCTGGACCACTTCCAGGCCCCATTTGATTATTTGAACTATTTCCTGGACCCATTTGTCCTCCAGGTAAAATACCTGATCCCATTTGAGTACTAGGTCCACTCCCTGGGCCCATTTGCCCTCCTGGTCCATTTCCTGGTCCTATTTGCCCACTAGATCCGCTTCCTGGCGTCATCGGATTTCCAGAAATATTTCCAGATCCTATTTGATTTCCACTACCAGTTCCTGGTCCTATTTGTCCTCCAGGACTATTTCCTGGCCCTATTTGACCTCCAGGTCCACTACTCGATATCATTTGTCCACTAGGACCACCACCAGGGCCCATAGGTCCTCCAGGTCCATTACCTGGAGGCATCTGTCCTCCAGGACCATTAGTCGGTCCTATTTGTCCGAGATTATTCGGTCCTAATTGACCTCCAGGTCCATTACCTGGAACCATTTGGCCACCTGGTCCTCCTGGACCTAACTGACTTCCAGGTCCTCCTATTCCCATTGGCGACGAGGCAGTTCCCATGTTTATTTGTCCAGAACCATTTGGACCCATTGGTGAAGATCCATTATGCCCCATTTGTCCAGGTCCACTTGGCCCAATTTGTCCTCCTTGCCCTACGGAACCCATGGGACTAGAAACCATAGGAGCTTGATTATTAGGGACCATTTGATTTTGACCTCCAGGACCTATTTGATTTGGTGTTCCCGGTCCCAAGTTGTGTGTACTAGATCCACCTGGAGGCATTTGACCTGGTCCTCCAGGACCTAAATGATTTCCTGGTCCACTCATATGTCCAGTTCCTGGTGGACCATTTGCATTCATATGACTTGGCATAGGTGATCCACTATTTAAATGACTTCCAGGCGGACCAGCAGTATTCATGTGAGTTGAACCTGGTGGTCCCGCATTTATATGCCCTGATCCTGATGAACCACTTGTGTTAACATGTGCTGATCCTGATGGACCATTATTATTCAAATGTCCTTGTCCAGGTGGACCAGTTGAACTCATATGTGCTGGTCCTGATGATCCAGTCGCATTTATGTGACTTGGTCCTGGCGGTCCATTTGAATTCATATGGCCAGCTGAACTCATATGTCCCGGTCCTCCTGGTACCATTTGCGAAGGTCCTCCAGAAACTATTTGTGGTACAGGTCCATTTCCTGGACCCATTTGCGAAGGAGTCTGATTCATATGAGGACCTCCTGGTGGTCCTCCAGCTTGTCCCATATGACTCGGTCCAATTGTTCCTGGTCCTCCTGGCCCCATTTGACCAGGACCTCCTGGACCTAGGCTAGGGCCTACCGGACCTATTTGACCAGATCCTCCAGCACCAATTTGTCCTGGGCCATTCGTACTCATTTGATGTGGCCCAGACTGCATCATGTGAGATCCATTTGGTCCCATTTGGCCTGGTACCATAGGTCCTCCAGGAGCTTGCTGAGAATTAGAATTTTGACTGACTGGCAAACCAGGTCCACTTTGATTCTATAACATCAGAATATATTTTTTTTTTAATTTTCGTACATATGAACATTCGTGCTGCAAAAATGTGAATAATAACAACAATTACGTGATATATATATATATATATATGGAAACTATTAAAGCTATCATCATCAAATTTTAAAATACATCTAACACTCACACGCTTTCATTATTTAAATAAATATTCTTATTTATATTAATACTTAACAACAGAAATCATATATACATGACATCCGTGGTGAAAATGTTAAGAAATATAATTTCTCACATGAAGAAGCATGATGAAGCATGATAATAAAATATTTTTACATTCAAGTAAGTTTCTCAGTAACTAAACTAATCAATTCTACTTATAAATTTTTTAAAAGATGATTTTTAGTGAAGTTATAATAAAAAAATTATAAACTCTGGCAAATGATCCTTTAAATCCATCATCCACTTTAATAAAATTTATTATAGTGATATTTTTATATGTGACCCACAAAATATAGGTAAATATAGGAAAAATGTATGCAAAATATATAACATATAAAATGATGTATAATGATACACTTTGTCCATTATGAACTTTTACATTGAGTATATATCATCTTTTATAAAATTATTTCATTAATAATAAGTAAAAAAAAAAAAATTATTCAGATCTCTATAATGATAACATTTAATATACTGCTTTAAAAAACAATTCTTTTAAGAATTTTTCTTCCAAGCACTTGCTATTGAATCATGGTCATCGTTGGTTAATTGATTTCAATATATAAATAATGATGTAATTTTCCCGAATTTTAAATGCATCAAATTTGGCAATACTGCTATATCAAAATTAAAAGAAATCATTGAAAATACGAAGCATCTTTTCTAAAATATGTTTTAAAAGATAAGATTTATACATCATTAATTTTCTTTAATTTGAATAAATTAAGTTAAATGATATTTGACAAGTTTATATATACACACATACAATATGTAAACTATGCCATAAATAAGTTGAAAATGTAATAATGATCTTTTTCACTTAGATATTATGCTAATAATTTAAATTGTTATAAACTGTAAACATTTTATCTAAACAATATCCCATTTATTTGACCCTGCAGAAAACAAATAGTTCATATAATAAGAATTTATTATATCTCTCAACTACTTATGATTTCTTATTTAAATAATAAATCATGGCCAGATAAATGGACTCCATTTCTTCGCAATACTTCAGTTAATTAAGACTAACTAAAATTTTATTCTAAAAAATTGAATTCAAATAAATGGAATTCTATTAGTTAAATTCTGTTGTATCTTAAAATTCAACTGGTTCGAAATATAATTACGAAACTGAAATGTATCTTTAAAAATGCATATTTCAATATCATTTTTCTTCTGATATAATCGACAGATCAAAAATTTTTTAATAAATTTCTTTAAGTACAAAATTTTATATATAAAATTTATGAAAGTTACTAAAATTTTATAAGATAAATATAATCAATATATACAATATACAAACTAACGTACAATACATCGTATGATATATAAAATAATATACAATGCATATGTCTTACAAAATATATATGAAAAATCTAATACTAAAACACAATACTAGATTTTAATTTACTATCAATTTATAAAAATTTAATGAAAGCAACATTAATTCATTAATGTATTAAATATGTGTATTTATGATTCTTTGTATATTAAATATAAATTTTATTATACTCTAACCAGTAATATAATCTTAGAATTTGAAGTAGCTTGAAATCCCGATCGAGTATATCAAAATTTGTTAGTAATTCATAATGGAATACTCAACGCAATACTCAAAGAAAAGATTGATATGATATTTGTTCGCGCGCGTGTATAGCGATATGAGATCTTTGTTATTAGTGGACTGTATGTTCGCACGCGTGTGATATCAGGGGTTTCTCCCTCGGTAGTAATTCTAATATGACCTGTGTTGTTTGGAATCGATCCAATTCTAACTTACAAGCCGAAGGAAAGCACGGAAGCTCTCTCGGTTCCCTTTCCTTCGGCTTCGAGAAATTGCGGGCCCAAGGTGGGGCACAAAGGGCGGATGCCTATTGTCATTTTGGGTGATCTTGCGGGCCCGTGTTTCGCACATGTTCATGAAAGTTGATTCCATGCTTTAGTTCACGGTCGAGGGCCTTGTCTGCTGTAGAACAAAGCTCAGCCAGACGGCCAAGGTTTTGTAGCGACACAGGCTTGCTGGAGGCTCAGGTCACTTAAAACACATAAACTTTCCCCGACACCCAGAGCATGGGTATACAATACCCATGGGTAGGATGGAAACTCTCCCGAACAATATTCATTTATGGTAAAACCAGTGTTTGAAAGAGGCAATTCGAATGTACAAAGACACATTTCCTAATCATAATTGTCCATTACAATACATACGCAAAGATGATCAAAAATTTTCATGAAACTGGCAGTTTTTTTCATAAAAAAACTTCTGAGAATTAAAACTGTTAATAACAGAAGAAATAAGAAGATATTGTAACTAAACTTAACGAAAATTCACACTATGTGAATCTAAGACAACTTGAGTATGAAACTAGCATAATACAGATATTGAAAGGAGAAAAATTTCATCCGTATCATTTATCTTTACATCAAGATCTCCATAGAACAGATTTCGTAAATCGTATGTATCTTCCTCAGTGAGGTTTGCGTCAATACGAAAGTGACCAATCATTTTTTAAAAGAATTAATGTTATTTCAAAGTCATGTTTTTTTACACATATCTGAATGTACTTTTTATCAGCTACACGATAAAAAATATACATATAGTTATATGAAAAAAAAAAAAAAAAAAATATCAATGACCTTAAAAAGTTTTTGAAAAAATGAACTTGAAAAAAATATTCTTACCAGTTATTGGCCTTTCGATACCATTCATGTGAATTTTTTGCATCATTACAATTCGAAAAAATATTTAGATATCCTCACTTAAATGGACCACCCTGTATACATACGTATGTATGTTTGTCCGTAATAAAATGTCACCGTATTCAATTGAATAAATAATTTTCAATGCAGAAACAGAAACATTGTCTATATTTTTTTCATTTTAATTTCTGTCACCAATAGCGCTATATGATATGAAAATGGTCAGGTGATTCCCCAAAACGCAAGACACAAAAAAACATTCGTCTCATGGCATCTATTTTTAATAAAAGACAAGGAAATCAAGAAAATTGATAAATGATTAAGTGTTTATTATTAGATATATATATAGTGTTTATTATTATTATTATTATTATTAGATATACAAAAAATTATATTAGCTGCAAAACGTAAAATACCATTTAAAATTGATCAACCAGAAGAAAAATAATACAAATTTTTTTTTACAATGTCACCACGAGGTAGTATTTCGCAAGATCGAAGTTATAAATAAAAAAAAAAGTTGTGTTAAGTATATCAAAAAATGATTTTCAAATTTACATGAGTAGTATAAAAAAAATAAACGCGAAAGATGTTATGATTGACCCGATTAAAATTTTTAATTTTATGAAGCAGTATTCGCATTTTGGAACATTTTGTCCCAAAATGTAGAAAAGTTTTTGGAAAAATCTATAAGACTAAAAAAAGTAATGAAAAACAAATCATAATAGTATCGCTGGAATTTTCTGCAAATGAAAGCATTATTCTTCCAATGATTGTCTATCTATATATATGACCATTAAAACTTCTTATTTAAAATATGCCAAAAAAATTTCTAAGGAAGATCAAGATTTCTAGGGAAATCAAGATGGATAATGAAGAGTCTTGGTTTAACCGTCGTACCGTACGGACGTCCGATACAGTCTCACATACAAATTCCTACCCATACATATTGTTAGTACATATAGTTTAGTGAAAACAAACGACAATCTCGTATATCAACACAAAAACAGTGCTACAGGAATGAATACACCGACAAACCAACACTAACCTACGAGAACCTCTAAGTATAGGGATTTCCAATTTTGTAATCAAACGGAAACAAACAATTCCATTAAATCATACTCCCACGCAACACAACTTGACGCATCACCTAAAACCAAGCCATCATCCACGCAATAGACAACACAAGCCTCCAAAACTATGCCCTTGCAATAGGGAAACTAATCGGTTCCAAAGCAATAAGGTACATCTCAAACAATTGTATTTGGGCATACCTTGATAAAAAAGAAACTGTGTTACACCTAACCAATTTGTATAAAACAATAACCGTCAACAACAATACGTTAAACTTAAGACCAATGTTAACTCAGGCCCAAAAAGTAAAGACTATCAAACGTCACCCCGGTCCTAACTCAGAAGTTGAAAAAATTTTCAAAAGGAACAACGTCAAGCTATGCTCCAGAATAACAACCCTGAAAACAGGAATGACCAACCCGGAATACGCCCACATTCTCAGTTACAGAAGATAGGCATACATAGATCCCAACGACATTGGATAAATTCCTTCTTAATAACTTTTGAGGATACATCTTACTGTATTTTCACCTGCATCTACAGCTCTCTCTGCTTCCGATGTAAACAAGAAAGATTGCCCACTAACCCAAAATTCAAACATAATAACCGATTCAACAATCCCAAACACATTTAACGATTTCCATATCAACTTAATCCTCCAAACTGCCGGTAAAGAAGAACTACCGAGACAAACATCGACAAACAATTGATAAATTCCCTAAGTAACCACCAAATCCAACCACCAATTCCACGGCAACCACCAAACCTTTCCAGTTCAGAAAGTTACAATCATCAGCTGACGACAAACCTGACTACATTAACTTAAACAACATAGACTTCATGCCTCCACCAACCAATTCACATAAAAAAAAAAATTACACTAACCAAACTAAAACCACCCTCCCAATCTCTAGTTTTTGATTCCGCCAAACTAGAGGAAACGCTGGCCCCAGCAAAAGAAATAATAGACAAAAAAAATCCTCCGCACTCTCAGCTAAATTATTCTCAGATCAAAAGCCTCCTCCAAGACACCTTCGGATCAGCTCACCCATTGCAAATTGCAAGAAACTACATCGATAATATTCCGACTCTTGTCTAAATTCTTGAAAAAATCTACCCCCACCTAAACGAGAAAAGCATAAAAAACAGAATACATCGACTCTGTAAGCTCACTAAGCCGACCGATACATTTGAATCGTCATTTAGCTGCTTATCTGAATCCAACATCGAATTTTCATAAGAGCCGAAATCGTAACAAATTGCAAATTCATTATGAAAACAATAATACAGTGGAACATAAACGGTTACTATATCCATTATGAATAACTTCAAATTCTCGTAAACAAATTCAGCCCTGATATTATCTGCCTTCAAGAAACGAACTTCAAAAAGAATCACAAGCCTACACTAAAACATTTCAATACCTTCGTCAAAAACCGAGCAAACAAAAACCACGCCAGCGGAGGAGTGGCCATTTCTGACAAATATGATTCTGAAATTCCTTTAAATTCAAACTTAGAAGCCGTCGCAATATCAATTTGATTCCCAAAAAGAATCCACATCTGCAATGTCTACATTCCAAATAGTTTCCCCTTTGAGTTACAAGACCTTGAAGATTAATTTTCAGCTCTACTGATCCTGTCCGAAGACTTCCGATCCGGAGAGTCATCACGCTACCTAGGGATCGACCAGAACTGACAGTAGAATAAAGACTATTGAAAATCTACTAAACAACCAAGATTTAATCTTACTAAACATGTTCCCCAACATACTTCAGCACTAGGAATGGTAAATGAAGTGCAATAGATCTAACCTTTTCTAGTCCACAGATAGTTCAACACCTGGAATGGGAAACTTTAAAAGATCTATACGACAGCGACCACTTTCCCATAAAAATCACCGATGGAGACAACTCAAAACACCACAGCTCAAAATTACCACCAACCAAAATGGAAAACAAGAAAAACAAACTGGCCAGTATATCAAATGTTTCAACTCATCGAAAAAGAAACAGAACCTGAACTTGACCCAACCCAGATTAATAAAACAACAAAAACAAATTTCAACAAATCATAATCTCAGCTGCACACAAAGCCTTTGGAATTCTCAAACTGCAAAAAAAATCAGAAAAAAACCTGTACCATGGTGAAGCGAAGAATGCAAAATCGCCATGCAAGAAAGTCGTCACGCATTCAATAAAGCAAAAAAAACATCCCACAAATGAAAACCTAATCGAGTACAAAAAGAAACGCGCCAACTTCCGTAGAATAATTAAAGAAAATAAAAAACAATCATGGAGGAACTACATATCATCAATAAATCCACAAACACCAACATCTGTACTATAGAAAAAAATCAAATGTATAAATGGATGCAAATCCCCTACAAATATTCAATTCCTGAAAACTGATGATGGCAGGGCTGTAATGGTAGGTATCCATTTGAGAGTTTCTCGCGAGAATTCTCTCGAGAGTACTCAAGCGTTGTATCCATTTGAAAGCAGCTCTCTCTCCGAGAGAAACCGAAATACTCTCCGAGAACTTACTATCCGATAGAACTACCAAAACCGTGTCCATTTGAGAATTCATTGTCTCTGGTCCTACTCACTGTGGTGTAGTTTAGTTCGAAACACGAGTGTGAACAGTGACATCGCTATCATAGAAGTGCAAAAAATGTGTGTTCTCATAGTTGCCCATAATATTTTAAGGAAAAAGAAAAATCAACATAAAGAGAAGAGTTCAATAATTTAAATTATTATATAATATTTAAATTATTATATGAGCGAGGTCGATTCTTTTACAATTTTCAATGGTCCTAGGATGCGTTCCTCGTAAAATGTTTTTTATTTGTTCATATCGAGAACAATGAAATAGAAAGAAACGGAAAACATGAAAGTACGGTCAAGTACTTCGAATTCTGAGAGCAACTCTCCGAGAGCAGTATAATACTGTATCTATTTGCGAGCAGGTCGCGATACGTCGACTCTCGGACAGTAACTTTCAGAACAGTATCCATTTGCGAGAAGTACTCTCGAGAGCAACTCGTGACAATTTTACTCTCCAGTGGATACTTAGCGTAATTTCTAGAACACTACAATTTTTCCAATGACAGTAAATTCAACATTTTTAAATCGAATAGACAACATTATATGTGAACAAGACCAAACACAGAAATGAATATGTACAATTTATGACCAATAGTAAAACACAGTGGTGGTTTCAGGATTGTAGCGGCTTAGGATTCCTAACTACGAGTTTCGAACACTGACTAGTACAAGCCGCAAGTAGCTGCGCGCCTGGCGTCGAAGTCCTGCCGATCTACGACGTTTAAGCAAAGCAGAGTGCGGAACACCGCTAAGATGGATGTCGTCCAGCCTAGCGGGTAGTTGCAACAAACAAGCGTCTGAGGTAAGGAGTCGCTGCCATCAGCCCCACTTGATGAGTCTAGGCAGTGACTCCGAGACGAAACGCAACTTTCTTCTCTTTCTCATCTACCTCAAATCTATCCATCCTTCCATCATGCATCCATCACCTTAAACTCTTCAAGGATGTATGGCAGTCATACTTGAAATTATGGAAATTATGGTCATAGAAGGAACTTTAGATAAAGTCATGTATTTATACATTTCAAAAAACAATTTAAGAAAAAGTGCTTCCAAATTAAGCATGAAAATTATTATTTTCAACCAAATGACGACCTTAAACATTAAGATAAGACTATACAAAATAATTACTGTATAATACATCACATATGCCAAAGATTAAAAAATTATGGTAGTAGTTCAAAAGAACAGTTAAAATGGAAAAATTTTGAATATTAAGTCCAAAGTTAACTTGACGCGTAACGTGAGATAATGTCTTATAGAAATAATTAAGGCAAAAGGAGATCAAATTAATTATTAATATAAAGTAACCTGTATTATAAATATTTCTACATTATTTGATTATCTTAAACTTTTATGTATATTATCTTGATATATTACTTGTATCTCATATCAATTATAGTTCTATCTTGAAAGATTAAATCTAACATACATAACTCTGTTATTTCAGTTACTTTTTGCATGTGTTTAAACACTTTTGTGAGCCATTGTATATAAAATTACAAAGTATAATAAGTATTTCTTGTAATTAATATCACTTCAACATTAAGTAATATGAAATATGTTCTTTTTTTTACTATATTTTAAATATATTAAATACTTTAATACTTTAAATATGATAAATTTGGTATAATTTATAGCATATATTTGAAGTATAAAATTTTTTTAATACAGTTATGTATTAATATTGTTATACATTAATGTAGTTTCTTGAAAATTGATATGTTTTTGATATATTTTTTATATGAAAAATGTGGAGAATATTCTCTATCTCTAGATTTAATTCTTGATCTATAATATTTTGAATAAGATTTTACAGCATAATACATAAATATAAAAATTCTTTTCTATTGTTTCAAAAATATGTTTTTATCTCCTAACCTATTAGAAAATTATTCTTTAAAATTTTTTTTATAAATTATAAAACACATTATTTCATCTATGTGAAAGAAAGATATACTTATTAATACTTACTAGATTTTATTCTTACCTGTGGACCCATAGCAGATTGCATTTGTTGTGGATGTGATGGATAATTCTGCTGTTGCGATGGAGGTTGTTGAGTTGATTGAGACATAGGTGGACCCCCAGGTGGCATTGGTGTTTGATAAGCTTGTGTTGGACTATGAGGATGGTGCTGCGGTGGACCCATAGGGCTACCTTGAGGATTAGAAGGTGATGGTACCTGTTGAGGAGGGCCCATAGGACTTGGTGTTTGCGGTGGAGGCATAGGAGATGATTGTGGCGAAGGACTTGCCATACTGATGTTTCTAAACTTTTAAATATATAAAATTTATCACCTAAAATACAGAAAAAGATACTATTATTAACAGAGAGACTATATATTAAAGATAATTAAATATTAAATATTATTAATACCAATTATAATATTTATACTATTAAAAAATATTAATAATATTATGTATTCTTAAATTAATATTATTTCAGATACTCTCTTATACAATAGTTCATTATTTTTTTAAATCAAACTTGAAGATTCCATGCTATTACAAATATTTATTATACATAAAGTCATGTCCGTACATACCATTACGAAATTCGTTTTGTCACAGAAGAAACGTTCATTTTAATCACAAATTACTGTCATTATAATAAACCTCACACTGATTTTAATTTAATAAACGATCAAATTTTACACTGATTTCAACATAACTGATTAACACTCGCTACCGGCCATTTTCTTGGTAGTTCTACTCGTAATACATTAGCAACGTCAGAAATCATGGCCGCTTGTCCAAAGTTACTTTCTACGCCTATAGTATTTATAAATCATATAAATTTGTATTGATTGATAAATATATTTGTACATTTAAGAATTAAACTATTCTTTTTGTCTAATAAGTTAAAAAAACTAAAAATTTCTATTAAAATCATAACACCGTTTTACTAATTGATCAAAATTTTATCTTGCTAACTGATCGTGATTATCTCCAGCATTTCTTGGAAGTTTAGAAATGCTTCTATGATATGTATGTTGAATCTTAATATTTAATTATTTTTATGTACATTATTTAAAATCTCAACACTTCAAATTAGATATCAAATATCACTATTTCATTTTATTTTTCTATCCATTTCACATTGAGGCACTAATTATAGGGATAAATTCATTCTCAGTATGCAGCCATCTAGGAAAACAGTAATCTGTTTACATGAAAAATTTAAATGTAATGAAAGTAGACTGTATGTTTATGTTATCTTTTTATAATGTTTAAGTATTTCTCAACAAATTATATTACTAAAATATTATACATCATTTAGATTTTAAGTTTGCTATTGCATATAGTTTTGTAAAAAGAAAAATGTCTCTTATTAGTAAATTTAAGAATTTTTCTTTAAAAAAAATTCTTAAACTCTACAGGAATAACCTTTTTTAATTTTTGACAAAAATTTGATTTTATAAAAATAAAATTATTAATAATAATTACTAAATTTACAGAATTTCTAATATTTATAAATTTCTTATATTTATAATGTATAATTTATTTTTTCTCAAAATAGAATAGAATATTTTTATATTATTAAGTGTAATTTGACATTATTTTGATAAAACAAATTAATTAAATTTATTAAAAGTTTAAATTAAAATTTCGTATTAGAAATATTTAATAAATTTGTAACTAATAAAACAACAACGTTCATGAGATATTAAAGTGGATACATAACATGGATCCAAAAGAACTTACTAGGAAAATAGGAACTAGGAAAATTTACTAGAGTAATTTACTAAAAAATTTACTAGAAAATATTGTCTCCTAGGAAAGGAAACAACAAACTCTACTGCTTGCAAATGTTGAAAATTGGAATAGAAAACATGAACATAACGAAATACATATATGAAAATACATATAAAAAAAGATGAAGATAATAGGCAAATGAAATAAAAGGAGGAAAAAAAAGATCATCAGAAGAAGTAATTCTCAAACAAGAAGGAATATTGCAGTTTTCAGTAAATGAATATGTAAGAAAAAACAGAAAAATACTGGAAGAAAATTAAGAAATATACCGAAATAATTTAAAGAAGAAAAAAAAAATATGAAGGAAGTAAAAAAATTAGAAAGTAAAATTATATAAAAAACCAAAGATGATTTGGTAAATTGAAACTCAAATGTATAGATAATAGGGAATAAGAGAATGAATTAATTGTTTCAATACTTGTTGAACAGTTTTATCCATACTTTTATATAGTTATAATAGTTGAGAGTTAATTGTTTGTAAAATTTTATCTATAAATTATAATATAGCAGATATAAAATATTATAAGATAGATTATAAATCAAATTTAAAAAAGTAGAATAAGATTAAAAACAATATAGTTTTGTTAAATATTTGTTTTATGTTTTTATATTTTTATGTGAAAAATAATTAATAGAGTTTGTGTAGTTAATACATAACAACTTAATTAAATTAAATATAAGGAACAATAGGATAAGATAATATAATAAAACATAATTTAAATAAAAAGAAAAATTTAATAAACTCAAATACAAAATTTCAAATTTTTCACTAAAAGATAACAAATATCAAAGATAAAGTAATAATTAGAAAATAATTGAATAACAGATTGAAGCAGCTTTGATTAAAATGCAAAAATGTTATTGGCTTGTTATTAATTGAAAAATAATTAAAACTATATTAAATTTATTCAATATTTAAATTATAAACACTTTATAGTTACACTTATTCAATTTGAAATATTTCTTCAATTTTATATTTAATTAGAATGAATTAGTCATTTAGTGCAATAAATTGATCATAATAATAAATTTATTATAAAATTGGTATATTCCTGACAAAGTCATGTTTTATCAATACATAGACTACATATGTACAAGGTGGAAAGAAAACTTTATAGATGAATTCTACACCTACATCTTTCGATTTGATGGAAATACATATAAAGAATCTGCCGCAAAATTGACTCCACGGTCAGAATCATAAAGTCGCTGTTAGCACGCATGCGTCCACAGCATTAAATGATTAAGAAACTTTTTACTATTTTTCAAAAGAATTATTAGATTACAATCTATGGTTCCTTGGAAAAGTTTTACTTTTATGATGAGTAGAATACAATGCAAAACAAAAAAAAAAAAATATTTTGATCTTGAAATTCAATTTTATGGTAAGTTCTTTACGTGTATTTCCATCAAACCGAATTCATCTAGGATAGCCACGGACAAACTTTTCTTTCCATCCTATATATTAATTTTAACATATAATCAAAAATAATACAACTATTTTGCAAAAAATTGTTATTAAAATTTTTCATCGTGAATGTTTTTATACTGCAATTAATTTTTGAATGGCAAATACATTAATTATAATTTTAACTGATCAAAGTTAAAATTATAATTAATGTTTATATTGAGGTACATACAGTGGCGAACAAAAGTATTCGTACAGCGAAAAAATAAAAAAATGTCGTTATAACTCGTAAATGAATAATTTTATTTTAGTACGAATACTTTTGTCCGCCACTGTACATATGTTGATACTAATACATGATAAATATTTGATAAAATATTAAAAACAATGAATAAATAAATTTAAATATTGAAGATAATGTATATAACATATCAAATGATATTTATTTTTTATATGATCTTTTGATTAAAATACAATAAACTATTCATTTTTAATAAAAATAAAAAGAGAATAGAAATTAGTATTGATAGAGCTATAAATTTCTAGGCGCCTGACAATGGTCAGCATTATCAAAAATTAATTTTCGATAAGTCGATTTTTTGAAAAGTTCATATTTGAAATATGTGAAAATTAATTTTTCTTAATATATGTTTTCTTATAACCTATATCTTTCACTATACTAAATACGAAATAAATACGAACATGAACTTAACTTTGAGATTTTAAGTTTTTATGTTTTAATAAAAATAAGTTTCACATATATATTATGTATTACAAAATGTTGTTAGGAATATGTCTAAAAATTGTATTTGTATTATATACATATATCACTTAGTATTAACTTTTAGTAATAAGTTTTACTATCAATTTTTTAAAAATTATACTTAAACATTTTTTGAACATAATTATGCTAATCTACCGTAAAAATTTATAAGAAATATCATTTATTTATTTTATTGAACAATATGATAATATTGTTGACCTAAACAAAGTAAATAATGTATGTTTGTATAAACATTAAAAATTTCTGACATATTTTAATAGGTCTTGATCTTATGTAAGAATTATTTGAAATTTGAAAAATACATCTTTACTGATTATATTTTTGTGCATAAAACAATTATATATTTTTTTATGTTTATCAGATCCTAATTAAAAGGAAGAAATATTTATATTAAAAACGAAAATGAAATAGAATGTTGTTCCAATAATGTATGATTTGTATCCTTGTGGATGAATGTCTATATATTTTTATATGTTTATGTATGATATATTGAAGATTATAGAAATTCACCATTTATAAGCTTAGATATTAAAGGATATTGTTATCATTAGAATTTTCTAGGTCAAAATGAAATCTTGAGGAGCAAACAGATATTTAATTATAATTGAATATTGTCTAACAATAATGCTATTACTTGTTTAGTACATAGTTAAGCCGTTCAATATGCTACAAAAGGAATACTATAATTTTTGTTTATAAATTTATCAATGAGTATGCAAATACATTACTATTTGTTGTGCAGTTATAACTAATTTCTCTATAGATTAAGATATAGATAATATTAAAAATGACTAAATTAAAATAAAATTAATTTTCATTAAAAAATGTATTTTAATTTAATGCTTTTAATAATTAATATATTAATATGTTAATATATAAATGCATTGATTTAGCTGGAAAATAATACTCAAAAAGAGAAGTACATACAGACCAATAAGTCTCCTTTTACTGCTGTCTGAAGTGTTTAAAAGACTTCTCATAAGACTGAAAGAAAACGTCTCACTAAAAAAAATAATTCCTGACCATCAGTTTGGCTTTAGGGAAAGACACTCCACTATTCAACAGTGCCATAGGACAAAATAGCTGTCTTTCTGGATATCCAATAGGCCTTTGACAAGGTCTGGCACGATGGACTGTTATACAAACTGAAAAAGAATTTGCCGATTCACTTGAAATCATACCTTTCTGACAGTTTCTTCCAAGTAAAACAAAACAACGCACAATCTACCACCAGATAAAGGCTAGAGTCCCAAGGAAGTGTTCTAGGCTCCTTTTTGTACCTTATTATTATTTTGTACAGTTGATATTCCAAAAACGGAAGAGACTGCAATTGCTACTTTAGCAGACGATACTGCTGTAGTATTACCATTCCACAAAAGCATAAACATTGCGTCTACGAAACTTCAACATATAAACGAACTACAATCCTGGTTAAAATCAACAATAACAAATCTTCCCAAATTACTTTTACCTTTAGGAAAGATACCTGTTCACGAATAATAACTTCCCAATTCCAATTAAAAGTGAAATAAAGTATCTTGAACTCCCTCTCGACCAAAAACTGACATGGAAAACTCATATTATGGCCAAAAAGCAACAACTGATACTAAAACTAAAGAAAATGTATTGGCTACTAGGAAGAAAATTAACTGTCATTAGAAAATAAACTTCTACTATATAAGACAATAATTTGGATATATAGAATCGAATTATAGAGGTACACGAAGTCATCCAATACAAAAATCCTATAGACGTTCAGGTCAAAAATTCTCAGATAAATCAAAAACGCATCGTGGTTTGTCTCCAATCAAACTTTACACAACGATCTACAAGTATTCCTGATGAAAAATAAAACGATGTGCAACGAAACAAAACAAAAAATCTAGATCATCAAAATAGACTTATCAAAGACTTATCCAGACAGACTATAATGAGAAGACTCAAGAGGACTGATCAAACGACCTCCCCGAATAGATAAACACGGTTAAACCATCACTAGATAGTTTCTGACTTACGCTACTTAACAGTAATCATCACATTTATTCATTACAAAAAAAAAAAGAAATGCATTAGTGTATACAATGCATTATACAACATACAAATCATGTGGTAAATGAATTCAGAGATGATTTAAAAGAAAAGATACGATGAATATTTATTACATATAAAGTAATATAAAAATTTTCACAAATACAAAAAAAATTCATTATAATTCAATTTTAAGAACATTTTGCCAAAATCATATGATATACATTTTTCCGATATTTTTCAAAGAAAGGCTTTTAAAGCAAATGAACAATTTTAAATATAAGTAGATTACATTATTCGTATTATATAGTGCTTTAAATCAAAAGCAAACTATGATAGAAGAGCAACAAATTTTTATAAGAAATTTTAAAATAAAAGTAGCAAATATCATTGTGAAATTATTAGCTGAAATGTTAGTATCCAATATATATGTTGAATATTATCAGGGAAAAGATATAAAACAAATCAAGATCTTCAAATAAAAAATTCAATGCTTAGAGTACAGTAAAAGATGGATAGTATGAAAAATTAAGTTTCCAGTGTCCTTTAGTCTCTCTAAATTAATGAATCGCATAAAAAATATCTGGAGGTTATCTTAATATCTCAATATCTCAAGATTATTGATTAGAAAATAATGAAAAAAATGCACGTTTTCATGATCACATAGTTTGAAACAAACAAGAAAGATTATATTTCACAAGAAAGCAGAGAATTTAAATATTTTGGAAAAAAGTTATCTTTGCATTATCAATGTTTCGCATTTGCAAAATTATTGATAAGAAAAACAAACAAGAACATACCGAATATTATCTTAAGAAGTTCACTTGTTTAATATTCTATTGATATTCTACTTATTGTACTTAAATGTTTTACAAGTGTCTATAAGATTTATGATTAATTTTTATAATCTAGATATAAATTTTTGTATTATGTTCTGTATCAAATTTTCTCTAACTAAGCAAAAGAAATTTAGTAATTATAAAAGAAATTTAATAATTATAAAAGAATATGTAGTACTAGAAATTTTTTAAATCTGTCATTATGGAAAATATAATAAGAAAAAAATACACATTAATTGTTTTATTGTAATTTAATTGATTCTAGCAATATTTACTTCGTTTAAAAAATTTCATAAATCTACATTTGAGGTATAAAAGAATAATTTATCAAATTTTCTAAGTCTGATCACTGATTAATAGAGTGGACATTAAATAGAACTTCGTGACTCAGGGCATTGAGTAACTATCATAGACTGGACATTCAATGCTTTTTCGTGTTCCAGGTTTTACCATTTTCGTATCACATGTTGTCGTATCGACTTAGGCAAGTATTGCATTACATTGACAGTATTGCGTTTCCTCATCGAAAATTATTTTTTGAGTTGAATCCGGTGACATTTTATATACGAGTAATATATATACATACACATATACGTATACATATAATAATCATAATAAATAAATGTGACTTTAGTAACAAGACATTATTTAAGAAGCTCTACCATCGTGTAATGTGATTTTTCACAAAAGTGTATTTTTTCTAATGGATCTCTACGGTTAAATTTTTTCTACGTGCTATTCTGAATAAAAAATAATTAAAGCATAATGTCAAAAAGAAATTCATATTTCTTAAAATGCTTCAAATTTTATACAGAATGCGGCTTTTAAATAAAAATATATTTATTGTATTTTTGTTTTTATGAAGAAAATGTTCAAGAATGTTAAAGTTGCACTATTTTAAAAAGTGTTACACATTTATTAAAAGTGGAAAAATTGTTATTAGGATGGTTTTAAAGTGAAAATAATGGACTCATATCTTTGTAGATATTCTTATGGAGCATAAAAATTAAAATTTAATCATCTGAATAATCATTTCGTTTCAATCATTTAATCTAGAGAAGCTTCTTTCGAAACGAATTATTTATTAAAGACGTTGAATTTTATATTAAAACAGTACGGATATCTATTGCAGTCAAGCGAATGCAATAATCAGGCATTCATTGTGCGAGAATTAATATAAAATATAAAACAAATTTGTAAAATAATTTTGTAAAATAAATTATTAACGTATATGCGAAAGAGTTGCTGTTCCAAATCGTTTGAGAACTCGTATCGAATTTCCCATTCAGTTCCTCCTGCTGATCATTGTTTTGACATAAGGCAGCAGTCTTTATCTCTTCTAGGAATCGTAGTCCTCAACATGTGTGTGTGCCTCTCCTACCACGTAGTAGTATACTATGGAGCATACTACGAAATTTCTTTACAATTTCATCAAAAATTTAATGATATATTTTAACATACCTTATTGAAATTTTATACGAATTCAAATATACTGAGTATTGCTCATTCTCACTCTCTTTTTGATTGTCTTTAACACTATTGTCATCATGCAGAAACACAAAAGAAAAGCTTTAGTTAAAGGAACAGTGTAGGATTTCTTGAAGAAAGCAAGTTGTCAAATCTAAAAATTTGACATGGTTGCCACATTTTTGTTACTATTCCACCGATTGGTTCTGTCCATGAAATAATGAAACTGGCTGCACGATCCTTACTTAGAGTATTCGCGCGCAATTTAAACCGAACGAAGTCTATGTTGATAATTGGTTGATTGCAGTGGACTGTCTGTTTTTCGCGCGCCTGACTATCAAGGGAGTACTTCCCTTCGGTCGTAAGACTGGATTGTGAGAGACGAGTTAGGCTGTTCGAAGTCGTACGAATGCTCTACTCGGTGGATTGCAAGAGATGAATTAGTCAAACGTTTCCCTTCGCGAGAGCTGGATTGGACAGTTTCGAAATCAAGAAAATTCTAATTTTCAAGCCGATGGAAAGCAAGGAAAGCTCCCTTGTTTCCTTTTCTATTGACTTCGGCAAATTTCTTGCTTCAGGGTAGGGCGTACAATGCAAGATATTTGTCGTTGTTTTAATACGACTTTATCTAAATATTTTACCTATATTCGGGAAAGTTAATGCCTTGATTTAAGCCACGAGGCTTACCTGTTAGGTATAGAACAAAGATCAGCCAGACGGTTAAGGGGTTAGGTAGGCAACTTGAAACTACTAGAGGCTCAGGTCACTTGAAAAACATAAACTCTATAGCGAGCCTGCGATCAGACCATGGGGCATTCTCGCATAGAAACTTTTTCGAACACAGAATCTTGGATATTCGCTCGAGTTCGATCAAAATTATCCGGTTAGATTCAACTCCAAAATGTCAAATAGTTGCACTATTTTAAAAATTTATATCTTATTATGAAATTTGTAAAAAATCATGTAACAACTGTAAAAAATCATGTAACATTCTGTTTACTTGAATTCTTTTTAATATATAAAGCTTTTGCTTTGATTATCCTGAACCTTTGTTTTTTGAAGATATTTTTACATTATGAGGCAAGTGAGAAATTGAAAAAATTTCTATTCTTGAAATTTGTTAAAATACAAACGTGTTTAAAAATATTGAGAATTTCCTTATGATTGAAAATCCACTATAGAAAATTCAAAATTTTGTTTTCTTTCAATGATATCATAAAACATACTGTAAAGAAATTCGGTAGTATGTATATATGTTATATAGAATCCACCTAATAGGAGAAGTATAAACATAAACATAAACTGAAGACTGCTAGAAGAGATAAGACTACAGTCTTATAACAAAGAACGATGATCAACAAAGAAGGCTGGACGAGCAATTCAATACGAACTCTCGAACGATTTGGATAATCCACAATTCTTTTGAATACACGATTGAACTTTAATCACTAGAATTAGACGACGAGATGTTAGGATTTTTCGAATTTTTACCATTACATTAGTTTATACATTAGTAATTTTTATATACGCAGAATTTAATTTTTAAATTCTCTAATATCTCAAAAACTAGCCGAAACTAAAATTTTATATTTGTCCCTCTAAATGTCACGCGATCCATCTCTGGGCCTTTCAGAATTACAGCCCAATTAGCTGATTCCTTAGTGTAAAATAAGGATATTTTCCTTCGAGATGTTTGCTGAATTCGAGAATTTAATCGTTCGGAAGATAATTTTATGATATCTAACGTACAAAAGACAACGAAAGACAGAAAGAGGTATAAAAATTAGATAAAAATTACATAGTGTTCCCGGCTGGCTGCTATTGTCCGAAGATGGATGTTATACATACAGTAAGTCACGAAAGTATTCGAACGCTCTAAAATGAAAAGTTTGACGTGTAAAAAATGCGAGTGCCATTACGAATTACAACATTTTTATTTTTGCAATAACATACAAGTATCATGGCTATACGTGTTAAATTTAAAGTGTCTTCGATAACGTAACGATATTTATCGTTTACGTTATCGAAGATTTCTTGCCAACATCGACTAAACGGACGCTACAAAAGTGTACGAATTGTAAACATTGGTTCCTTCAGTTGGCGTTACACACTTCCCCTGTTCAATACAGCCAGTATTAATAAGATTGTAAAATTTTATTAATAATGTATTCAAGAAAGTCTGAAACTAGCATCACTGATGGAAAATTGATAATAAAGTGGCACAAAGTCCGGATATCAACCCCATGGAGCACTTATGGGCAGAAATTGGCAGACAACTTAGTAAATATAACATTAATTCTAAGGAAGGATTAAAAACAAAAATTTTGGAAGTTTGTAATAATATAGAAATTACTGAAAATTTGGTTGACAGCATGCAACGAAGTTTGCAAACCATAAGTGCTCACGGCAGACCGACAAAATATTAATCCTTTGCGGACGAGAGGCGACTCTTGGTCGTCACGGCGTTTCGTGTGGCAGGACGAGTGGCGAATGAGAGGCGACAGTCAGTGTTTATGTTAGATTTCGTTACCTCCAACCGATAGGAACGCACTATTGGTTCTTGAAAAGGTTCCTTAGCTGTTGGTGTTCTTTCATACGAAGTGTGAAATGACACATCGTAACAGAGATAAAATAAAATTAATGAAAGATTCTTCTAAGACTGTGGCTCTGACAATGGCTCTGACATTAGTTGAGACTTGGCGATCATGGCGAAAGCATCAGAAGAATTTGTATAGAGTGATTTTGTTTGAACCCCGACAAAAATGGATTTCACAAGTAAACTCAGCTCTAGTGAAGACGAATTTTGTTTTGATACGGTCCAAGACGAAATCCAACGTCAAATTCATCTGACAGATCAGTATTGTTCGACGTACTGCTTTATGAGGAAGTCCCTGAAATGGTGGCGCAAATTATTTTTTTGGGGATTGGAAATTTGTTTAATAAATCATTACGGGCTAAAACAAGCCCGTTGGTAAACTACGCGAATTTTTTATAGAGGTCGAAATTTTTATGTGCTTCTTATGTTTCTTATGCCAGGAAAACGCAGCAATCCGGTCGGATCAAAATAATCTGGCATTCGTTGCGTGTGAAAAATAACTTTTATTGCATGAAATAGTAGTGTAAATGTATGTTTTATATCTTTGATAATATTGAAAGAAAGAGAATGCCGAAATATATCGTTAAGGACAAGAGTATCAATTTATTTTTTTTTGTAATTAACGGTAAAACTAGCGAAATTTTACCTCAGTAATTAATAGCAAAGGCGGAGAACTACCATCACTCGATATTTATAAGACTCTACTCTATTGGAGAAATTTTAATGTCAGCAATAAACTCAAACTCCCTTCCCTTTCCATATCAAACTTACCAAAATCCTCCAAACCACCACATTCAGAATTCACCCCACCATCGAACGTAAACCACCACAAATTCCTCGAAGCATTCTACGAATCCTAGAAGCATTCCCGATGAACATCAGTCTTGTCGAACTCCCCAAAAAGATCCTCGATCTAATTGACCACAGGGCCCGATTCCTAGAATTAAATAACAGCTACGCCCACCACAGCAAGATTTACACTGACGGGTCAAAAATGGACCCTGGAGCCGGATACGCCATTATTACAGAAAAATCCAAAAAAACACAAAACTTCCTCTCTTCATCATCCATCTTCACAGCCGAAACTTATGTCATTCTTGAAGCCTTACAATATACGCACTCAAATAACGAAGCCCAGGTCGTCATATACACCGACTCTATGAGCATTACAAAATCCTTAACGAAATTATATGACCATGATAACCAATTAATAATAACTATTCAAGAACTAAACCACAACACAAAAGCTATAGTCAGCTGGATTCCAGCTCATCAAGGAATAGAAGGAAATGAAAAGGCCGACGCAGTAGCGAAAGAAGCCACAGTTTCCTCACCTACAAACGCAACCACCTTCCAATCCCCAGTGAAGACCAAATAATCCACTGCAAAAGAGTAATAAGAAATGAATGGAACAAAACATGGATCACAACTAGAAGCACTCAACTACATAAAAGTATCCGAGACTTTCAATAACAAACACCAAATATTAGCAACAGGAAAGAAGGAGTAAACATCACACGCCTAAGAATTAGTTATACCAAGCTGACACACGAACACAAAATTAAAAGAACTACATCACTCACCTGCAACCATTGCAATAACCACCCGTTAACAGTCACCCACATTCTGCACGAATGCCACACCACAGAAGCTCAAAGACAGAGACACGGAATTAATTCAAACATAAACCTGACTTCGCAAAATGACGTACAGAGTTTTAAAATATCTCAGAAACACAAATTACTACCCACATATCTAAAACCATCGTCGTTGCTAATGACCTCGCTGTCGATGCGACGTAAAGCAAAAACAAAGAAGAAGAAGGTAATATAAATAATTATATATATCCAAAATATAGTGCTTTTTATATTTAATACATAAAATAATTTTTTCAACCAAGGTTCAATTTTTTTAATTATATTCTCAAAAATACAGATTTACATAAAAATCTAATTATCTCTATATAATACGATATTTCATACTTGTTTCTACATTATATACTGTCATGAAAAAGAAAGATGAAATATGCTTACTAAAAAATTATCTTTTGCTTTTTCAATGTCACACTTAATTACTTGTTACTAGGATATAAAAGCAATATTTTCTAGCGGATTAACTAATTTTATATACTTATTTATTAAATTAAAGACATTATATTTTCCATCTGTTTTAATTTAAATATGTTTCATCTAGTTACAAAATTAATTTAAAAAAATTCCAATAAATTAAATATGATTTAATTTAATCCAATAAAAATCTAAGAACTTTCGTTATAGTATACCCAGATACGAAATTATTTAAAGCTAATAAGGGAATAGGGGCGGTGAGTGTTGTAGGAAAAAAATATATTCTTCAGTTTTCAATACGAGAAAGATGCATATTCTCTTTCTATTGAATCTACAAAGATTCCCGCCTGAACGAAATAATAATTTTTTACAGACTCTACTTATTACAAATCTTAAGATTTCTTAACGATATCTATCAAAAAAATTGCGAAGACTCAATGCATAAAACATTTCCAAATCTCTTTTAACATTCTTTTCCGAACATAGTAGCATAAATTATTACAAAAGTTATTAATTACCCGATAAAAAGAAAAAAATACAAGTATTAAAATTTCTGATTGTAACATGCAATATGTATGAAATATCAAACATATAAAAGAGATAAATAGTATAACAATAAAATTATATTATATGATTCTATTAGTAAATAATAACGAAAAAGATAATTGGAGAAAAAAAGATAGCTTTTACTTATAAATTTAATAATTTATCAAATAATAATATTTATTAAATAGAAACGTACGTGATTATGAACAGTAAAAGTATAATGATGAAAATAATTGTCTGAATGTTTTAATTAATAAACTGAGCAAATACATTTTAACGTTACCATTTTCGATAATAAAATAACTTTTCATGTAATAACTCGCATCATGAACTTTGTGAAATGGAGACTCAAGCATACACATATATAGGATTTGGGTGGTTTCTTATGCCTTCTATGTACACTTTACGTGTATTAGTATAAAATATTTTGAAATTTTATTAGTATAGAAACACAGGATCATAGTGATTATATTGGTAAAGTTTGGGATAAATTTGATAATTAATACAGGAACTATATATCTACGGCAATGCTAACTAAATAAGACACCAACCTGCGATTAACAAAACAAGAGCTCGAAAATTTTGAGAAGTGATGAGAGACAGTAATGAACAATTAACAAAATAGAATACTGAGTAATAATAAATAATATGAAGTATATAATTCTTTACAACGATTATCAAAGTCATATAAGTTAACATGACCATATAGTTACCAGTAATTCTATAATATAATCATAGCACATTAAACGATAGCCAACAAGCGATTTGAGTGGTACAAATATATTTGGAACCATGAATTTTCAAATTGCTTTGATATTTGACATGTTTCATAACTGTACGAAAGAAACACAGTATGTTATATAACACACATAATACATACATAAAATCAAAAACATAAATATACAAATACATTTGTGAGGCACTGTATTTATTTTTAACCAACATCGACTGAATTGGAAAAATTTTTTAAAATAAAGCACATTACTCTTTCTAAATCATAAAGCTATCTGACGCAAAAATGAAAGCTGTTAAATGTAATCTTTATCTAAGAATTCTGTTTAATTTTTCTTCTTGTGGTGCTTGCCGCGTAAAACTGATATTTCTATATTACATTCCAATATTGTAGAATTTATTTATAATATAGATCGACGAATTTACATCGATTATAGTTGAACAGTGTGATAATTTCATATTATACCGTTTTCATTGGCGCTGTAATCTTTATCTAACTTAAAACATAAGCAAGATATAAAAAAAATACATTTTTATGTCATACGTTCGAGAAGCTCTAGAACTCTTACTATTTTTATTACTACTGCTGTACCGATTTAGGCAAATTTTGCACAGTAGCACTACAAGTGATAGGAATTAAAATAAACAATATAGACAATATTGTTACTTCTACATTGGAATTTATTTATTCAATTAAACGTGGTCAGACTTTGTCAATAAAAGTATGATTTGAAACAATGGTGAAAATTTAAATGAAAAATTTACTATATATTTTACTATTTATATCTATTTAAAATTTTTATCATGTGATCATGTTCAATTCAAGAAATAATTTTTGAAACAGACGTTGCATCATTGTCCATATTTTTTGATTTTAATTCTTTCACTATCAGCGCTGCAGTGTAAACCCTATATCGATACGACAGGATGTGACATGAAATTAGAAATAGGGTCCTAATATAGGAAAAAAAAATGTATTGCATCTATCGATGTACGTTGTCTATGGTACATTTATTGTGGTATTTACCCGGTTTGAGAGCACGCAATTGTGTAATTTCCTTAGACGTTTTTCAAATTTCATAAGTAGAGATATAAAATTCATAGCATTTTTAAATTTCAGTGTTACATTACATTTGTATCGCTATTGCTTTCGAATAATGTTTTCAAATATGTACGTATGTTCCGCAGAAAATATCTTAACCTTTCGTCATTTTCCACGTGCTATAGTTTACAGAAAGATTTTGTGTTTATTATTAATTAGTTATTGATCTTTTATTAACATATGGAATGTGTATCTAGAATATGAAAACAGTTTCTTATATTAAAAAGTCTAAGAACAGAAGACGGAGAAAGTAAGTTTATTTTAACTTTTTTATTATACTACTTTTACTTTGTACTTTGTGTTGCATCGTATTTTTCTAAAATTATAAATAATTTTAATTTTTATATTTATCATATTTTATTTCATTTTAGTACATTGTTTTTCAATTTTTACATATAAATATGAATCTTTTTTATATTTCATATAATCAAAATGTTTGAAAGAAATTTAAAGAAGATTTTTATTTGCTATTATTTTGTGATAATAATGAATCATTATTCTATATAATTTTAGAATTTAATACTAAAAAGTCACTGTATATAATATTGTATACTTATCAAAATAGAATAATAAAATTATGACTTAAGATATTGGAATTTTACACTTAAAAAAAGAGATTAAGCAAAATACTAAAAAATCTTAAATTACGAGTCTATTAGACATCAAAAAATGTAAATGTTTCATGAATCACGAAGGATTCAGTAGTTAATTAAATAAATGGTCTTTATTCCATAATTATTAGTTTTACTTATATAAACATTTTTGAAAAGGCTTCCACAAGAGTATAATATTCCAAAAATATTTTAGACTTAAGAATAATGAAGTAACATCATAGTTTTGTAGAAAATTGATGCATAATGCTATGTTTATTTTATTTTTTAAGATTAATGAGGTTAATGCAATTTCTTCTGTAAAAATATAATTATTCCTATAATAATTATGCGTTTGCTCAAAAGATTCATAACATTCAATAATCTTCTTCACTAGTAAACATATTTATTTGTATTTATATAATATGTGTATTCAAATATATAAATATAAATATATACTCAAGATAATGTTTGCTTCTTGATTTAGAATTATGTAAAGATTAATTGTATTTATTTCTTTTATAAACATATTTTAAACTTCTATATTTTCATATATGTTATTTTTAGTACTATTTTCTTTCTCTAAGGAACATACAGCTTTTGTTATGAAACTTTTTCTTATATTTTATTTTGTTACAATAAAGTAGTAAAGTGATATTATTGTTACATCTTTTGAGTGTTTAGGAAAATAAATTTTTTTTTAAAGATGTTTATTTAATTTAGAGATAGACTCAAAGTCATCAAAAATAATATTTCTTTAAAACTAAATGATTTTGATCTTTCTATTGCAGGTAAATAAAATTAAACAGACCCGAACAAAATAATAGCACAAATGTGCTATCTTTAATTTTTCTGAAATAGCTAAATTTTTTTATTTCCGGAAAGTAGTACATAAATGTCACGATGCAGAAGGAAGGAATTTGGTCTGAAATCAGATCGTTCTCCTTGACTTCCACTGTAAACAACATAAACAGGTAAATTTGGAGATGATAGCACACTCATAAAATTTATATGTATAATCAATGTAAAAAGGAAACTTACATGTACATCAATCTTTGTTCTCAATCATTCGCTTTGGTAATGATTTATACAAACGTTGGATTGTATTTTGCGATAAATTGTTCTATTCTGCGATAATGGATTTTCTTTAACTCCTCTGTGTTGTGATATTGTCTTTCATTTTTGTAAATTGCTCGTGCAAGCTTTCTCCAACAATTCTCTATAATGTTTAAATCAGGAGAGCGTGCAAGCCATGGTAGGAGAGATATATTTTCTTGTTCAAAATACGTTTGTATAACTTGTACACGGTGAATCGTAGTAATTATCGATACAACACATAACAAAAAATGGATTCATTTTCCAGCATGATAATGTTGCAATTCATCGTGTCCTATCATTTTGTTCGGATCTGTACCACCTTGAAATGAAGCAATAAATTTTATATTTTATTTCATAAGCATTTTCTATCTTATTTCATTTGTATTATTTACTATCACTTGTATATTTAAATTGGTAATAATATGGTTTATAAATTATTTATTCATGTAAAGAATTTGTGTTGCATTTATAAATTTTTATATTATGTATTGTATATTAAATAATATCGTATTTATGAATTTGTATTTAAATTTATAAATTGTTTATTCGTATAAAGAATTTTTAAAAATTTGTAAGTTTGATCCAATAGACACATTATTAAATGATGAAATGTTAGTTTTAAATTTAAAAACTCTACTATAATTCAATTCAATTTCAATAATTTAATATTATACTAGCTATGTAAGGAAATAAATTTATTTATCTTTTTTTCTGTTGAATAATGTGAACTGTCTTGATATTTTTTAAATGTAATTTATTAATTATTGAAATTTATATGTAGATACATGTAAATATATGTGTGTAAATATATATGTAGATACATGAAATTTATATGTAGATAATTATAGATACATGTAAATGTAAATTATTAATTACGAAATTTGTCAGATACATAACAATTAATACTGACTATAGGTATAAAATATTAATTTTACAATAATCATTTTAATCATTCTAAGCAAGGATTTTTCACTTTTAAAAATGGACCTATAATCAATTGTTTTTTTATATTTTTTAATAGCTGGATGCAGCGAAGTAAACTTATAATTGACTATAGAAATGGTCAGCCAACATTAGATTATGGATAAGCTAATGTTAATCCTGCTCATGGGCAAGTAAAATAAAAATAAATATTTATAGTATTAAATAAGATAGTACTTGCAGAAATTCATAATTATTATAAAATATGGCAAAATAATTCCAGAAATAATTCTTATAAAATAGATATATTCATTTTTGATTCTTAAGAATTTGGTGTAAAGAAAGTATATAATGAAATAATTGAAAATTTATAGATCAAAGAACTGTACATGTCATTATGTATTTTACAACTATCATCTTATTTACATATTTAAATTTTAGGTAAATTTTTTATATTTTATTGCTGCACAATGATTATAATTTTATTTATTGTAGAAATTTAGTTGGAAAATTTTTGCGAGTATTAGAAAACTAATATATAATAGCTAAAGAATAATCATTAGTGATTACAGAATTATTATTTGTTATATATTAATTTAAAACATTTTATTGTACCTACGACATGTGAGTGGAATAAGGGACGAAGTAATATTAAAAGAATATATTGAACAAACACAATTAGATACAAAACAGTAAAGCTTTAGATTCTTCACATTCTCATTCACACTCTCTTCACTAATCCGAACTCGCTATTCTCTTTTCTTAGATCCTTACATCATGATTCCTTCTCGACGAATAAATCTTCCCCGGCACCGTCCAGAAAACAAAACACAACACACCAGACACGACACACATATACATGTCACACATCTATACCACAACTACTCTCCCATCCACACACTTAAAGCCAATACATTCACATGCATATTTTTGACAATATGTCATTACATATACTTGTCACAATGAAATTTTTTATTTGTTACAAAATATATACATGAGATGTATGAATGTAAATTTGTAACAAATAAAATAAAATATTTTAGTAATACTTTACTAATACAATTAATAATAATAATATAGTATCTACAATATATAGTATCATAGTACATTTACTATGTTGAGACTTAATGCTTCCTATAATTTTTATATAATACAGTAAATCTAATTAAAATTAACAATAGTAAATTAATATGGTCAATTTATTCCCTGTTGTATCGAAATTGTGTTGAAGAAAACTTACAATTAGAAATAATAGGAATCAGGGAAATGCGTGTTATATAGGAATTATATTATAAGGTAGAAAGTCGTATGAAAATGGAGATTTTTCTATAATTCTAAAATTATTATAGATTTTTCTAAAATAAGTAAATAAATAATATCGAATGTATACGAGAAGGAAACACAATATTTTTAGCGTTAGGTATTGATGATATACATATATATTCGATACATACGTATCATTTAAAGAATCAAAAATACAATGAACTTATTAATTGTTATCATTACTGTCATCTGAAATTATCACTGTTAGTCTAATTCTTCTGCTTTTAACGGACTTCTCGTCACTTGTAAATATTTACTTTGTTATTAATTTTATTATTAACATTAGTTGTAACCATATAAACATTCGTGCTGAACACGAAGGCTGTCCATGTTTATTAAGAAATGGTTACATGAAAATAGCGTTATTCATGTTGTATGAGTTGTTTCGCACCATGTTATATCGAAACCGTAGATTGAAATTATACGAAAGTTATACAGAAGTGTTATATAGACGTGACCTTACTGTATTTATATTACATTTTTAATATTATATTCTAAATAACTTTCTAATTTTTTTAAATTTAATACATAAGTTTAACATTACTATTATAGTATTATATAAAAGTATTATTATTATTATAATAATATATATAGGGTGAATCATTAAAAATGTTATCCAAAATAATTCGTTTTTTATTAATTGTGCAAGAAAATATATTTACGTTTCATCTCCAATAGTTAGATATTTTTGGTTTTATTTTTCATTTTTATATTTTCTGAGATATGAAAATGATCATGAATTTTTTTTTAAGATCAATACGATTCATTTTTATTAATCCCTTGCATTATGATTTAAGTCATGACGTGCGTCTACAATCCACAGGTTGTGTCAGTCATCTGGATACTAACAGTGCTATATTCAATATTCATTGCAAGCAATAAAATCTGATTAATCTTTATAAATATATTTTTATACATACATATATTTTATGCATAATCTTTATAAATATATTTTATACATACATATATACAAAGTTTATCAAATTTATCAAGAAAGTTTTTCATGACTTTTAAGTGCATTGTTACTAACGATTTATCCAATGAGCAGAAATGATTTTTGATCTCGAAATAAATAATTTATTTAGTAATTTATTTTTTTTATTAGTAGTATTTTATTTTATTTTGTAAAAAGATGTTTGTTTTGAATTACTAATGTCTGGAAAATAATGACAAAAAATGTTTATTTTATCCTTTTAAGATTAATATGATTTAGCACTATTTTTTTCATAAAATCATGATAAAAGTCTTGATACTTATATTGTATTAATTATGCGTTTTCTCAAAATGGTTGTTTCAAATTGATTATTAAACGTATAGGTAAACATAAATATATACTGAAGATAATGTTTGCTTCTAAGGAGTTTTGCTTCTTGATTCAGGGTTATTTATACACTAATTGTATTTATTTCTTTCATAAACATGTTTTAAAGTTCTACATTATATTTTGTTTTTAGTATCTGTTTTTTTCTCTAAAGAGATCTTTTTTTCTCTAGTTAGATCTTTTGTCCCGAAATAACTTTTCCTTATATTTTATTTTATTAAAATATTAAATTGACATTATTGTTATCTTTTAAATGTTTAGAGGAATAAATCTCATTTTTTTAAAGATTTTTTAAAATCATGTTTTTTTTTTAAAAGTACGTTTATTTAATTCAAATAGACTCAAGATAATTAAGGAGAGTAATGCTAGGTGTCCATTTGAGAGTTTCTCGCGAGAGCAGCTCTCTCTCCAAAATACTTTTCGAGAGCTTACTATCCGATAGAACTCTCAAAACCGTATCCATTTGAGAGTTCATTGTCTCTGGTCCTACTCACTGTGATGTTCGAAACAATAGTGTGAACGAGAGTGACATCGTTATCATGGAGGTGCAAAAAATGTGTGTCCTCATAGTTGCCCTTAATATTTTAAGAAAAAAGAAGAATCAACATAAAAAGAAAGTTTAATAATTTAAATTATTATATAATAATTATTGTTAGCGCGCCCGGATATGCGTGACGAGATCGTGTTGTTTTAATTGTTGAGTGGACTGTATAGTTTTATCGTTATTTACGCGCTGATATGGGTGGGGCGTTAGCCCTCGTTGTCGCTTGTAAAGGATGTCGTGTTTACAAGGTACGCGGTTAGAAACACGCTACGCCGATGAGACCAAAAAGAACTTCCTTTCGGACTTTGACCCGACTTGTTGATTCTGCCGATTGCGTAAGATGACTCCGGGCGACTCGTGACGAATTCGTTTCAAGGTCCGAGGGAGGCGTATATATCACCCCGGTGTCCTTACCCCAGGGTGGTCACGTGAGTGGATGAAGACTGGGGTAAACGTTGCACGCCGTATCCGTATATGGGTATAAGGACGGTTATATCGTTATAGCCTTTGTTTTTACGCCGAGCCGCGGAAGCCGTTGCGGCGGACTCTTTGTGGCTGACGCAATCCTGGTTCGAGATGGTTCCATGCGCCACGACCCTGGTAGAGGGGATGGGTGGCGGAAAAGATGGAACTCTCGCGAACAATTATATTATATAATATTTATATATAATATTCAAATTATTATATGAGCGAGGTCGGTCCTTTTACAATTTCCAATGGTCTTAGGATGCGTCCCTCGCAATATGTTTTTTATTTGTTCATGTCGAGAACAATGAAATGAAAGTACGGGAAATCCATGCTGTGAAGAAAATAATAAATTTGAAAGTTTTTATTCTTGGCTCGAATATTTTTCGCATTATAGTTTGGTCCTCGCTGTGTTCAGTGAGACCGAACAATTTCTGCTCGCACGAGAGTATTCTCAGAACTTCGAGTTTTGAGAGCAACTCTCCGAGAGCAGTATAATACTGTGTCCATTTGCGAGCAGGTCGCGACACGTCGACTCAGACAGTTGAGCAATGCTCTCGGACAATAACTCTCAGAACAGTATCCATTTGCGAGAAGTACTCTGGAGAGCAACTTGCGACAGTTTTACTCTCCAGTGGACACCTAGCATAAGATTTCTTTAAGACTCACAAGTAATGATTTATTTACTTATTTATATATTTTTTTCACTCAGTAATGATTTTGCTGTATATACTGCAGGTAAATGAAATTATATTACCTTGAAATGAAGTAATATGCATTCTTTATCTTATTTCATTTGTATTATTCGTGTTTGTTTAAATTTTTTTATAACAATGTAATTCATGTATTTTTTTATAACAATGTAATTCATGATTATTTTGCAGATTTGATCTAATAGATATGTTATTAAATGATAAAATGTTGATTTAATTGTAAATCATTAGTTATTGAAATCTATAATAAATCTATAATGAAATTTGTCAGATACGTATTAATAGTCAATGTAGATATAATATATTGATTTTACAATAATTATTTTAATCTATAGCAACGATTTTTGAGTTTTAAAATTGGATAATCAATTGTTTGCATATTTATTAGTAAGTGAATGCAGCGAGATAAATTTACAATTGACTGCATGAGTCCTACATTCGATATCCTTAAAGATGAGTAATAGAGGTGAATAATAATATATTACATACCATGTAATATTTAACAACAGTATACCATATTGGAACTTGATGCCTAGTATAGTAAACCTTCATATAACACGATTAATTCGTTCCTTATTATACTGAAATTGTGTTGCAAAAAATTTAGAATAGGAATTAGGGGAATAGTTCCGTATTATATCAATCATATTATAAGAAAATCGTTCGAAAATACAGATATCTTTTCATAAAATATATAAATAAATAATATATATATATAAATAAATAATTTTCATAAAATATATAAATATATAATAAATATATAAATAAATAATTTTCATAAAATATATAAATATATAATAAATATATAAATAAATAATTTTCATAAAATATATAAATAAATATATAATAAATAATATGGAAGAGAGAAAGACAATATGTTTAATGTATTAAAATATTATTTGATGAGTGAAGTACATTTGTTATTTGGAATCACTCTTGGTCTAATTCTTCTCCTTTTGATGGACTGAATGTACTCAACACTAATTCATAATTAATAGTAATTGCAAGTATGGTATATACTACTATATTAATTATAACTGTACAAACACTCGTGTTGTCGTTGTGAAGGTCGTTCATGTTCGTTAAGAATGGTTATATAGAAATTTCGTCGTCCGAATACCGTGTTATAGGATATCTGGCGCACTTTTCAGTGTTATATTGCAATCGTGTACAGTGTTATACAAGATTTACTATATTGTAACACTTTTAATACGATGTCCTAAGTAATTTTCTAATTTTTTTAAATCTAATGATAAATTTAATATTATTATATTTAATATTACTATTATGTAGTAATATATAGCGTGGGTCATTAAGAACTGTTATCTAAAATATTTCGTCTCTTATTAGTTATATAAGAAAACTTGAATTATGACGACGTAAGTCGAAAAAGACGTGAGTTGGAGTATATGGGATAGAGATGTATGGATATACATATGTATGCAAAAAAACATATATATACATGTACACATATTTATGTTTTATCAGATTAAGAAGTACCTTTTCTTTTAAATATATAAAAATGGTAACCGAGATCATATTTGAAGTTTATATATTTATAGCTAACAAATATAATTACATGAAAAATAATTGTATCTCTTCGATTTCAGTATTCTACGAATATTTTTTGAATGAACTATTATGTCTCGTTCTTCTTGTAACATTAGAGCAATTTTCGGTGCACTGGTTCTTGGATCTTTTTCTATTTCTTTTATTCCTTTTGAGTCCTATGGACGCATATATGCGTCCAGCCACAGAACTATTGCTGGACTATGGGCGCATATATGCGTTCGGCAAAAGTTACTAGCATGGACTATGATACATATATAATTTTTTCGATCTCAAATGTAGTATAATTATAATTATTTTTATATAAGATGAATATATGTGTATTCATTAGCAACGGTAATAAACAAAACAAATGACTGTCTGTTTCTATCGGTATTTTTTTTTCGCAGAGTCGTGATTTAAGTATTATCATACACAAATGAATTATTAATAAACCTAGTGATTCAAAAATGAATATTTTGTTGTTTAATAATATGAATTTGAAGCTTATTATTTGTTATATTTATTGAGTTTAGTTTTCTTATTTTCAAATTGGGGTATGTTGTAAATCTTATTGTTTTTAATAAATAATTAATGCTCAGAAATAATGTTTATCCATTATTTAATTTGATGTAAAAGAATTACCATAGAAACTTATTGTTAGTTACCCCCGGTACATTCAATCAACAGAGTTCACACTAGTGAAAAAGTTGTTTGTCCAGCGATCGCAAATCGCATTTCTTAAAAGTACCAGTTTGTTAAAGACGTTCATATATTCTTTCAAAGGTTTTTCTCTCGAGCAAACTGTGATTGAGAAATCATTCTGCATACAGAAGTCTTGCTTTTAACAGCATTGCATTTTGCTACTCCATACATAAGGTATGTTAGCCATTTTAGTGTTGGAATATTGCATTTTTAGTATTAATACGCGGTAATTACTTCTATTAATTCAGAATAATGAATATTGCTTTGAATATTTTCCTTCACTGAATCTAATTTGTATTTTGTTCCGTTTATAATGCAATACCTAATATTTAAAAATCTGCGTAATATAATGACTCCAGATATGCAGACAATATCCAACTCCGTTGGATTAACCTACGGGTAGAATTGATTGTAACAAAACAAAACGAACTGTAACTCTAAAACGAAAACAGGCAGAACGTGTGTTTATATAAAATTTTTGCTTATTTTAATGTGCTGAATTCAACTCTGCTCATTTTTCCACATGCTACAGAATATCTTATATTTTTGTAGCTAATATTAAGATTGTACTCAGTAATTAAAACATTATTTATACATGTATTTTTCTTAAGCCATTATTGAATTATTCAGGAGATTGGACAATGTACACGTAGAGTACGAGGCGGAAATTTCGCTCATTACGCGTGAGATTCACCAAGCATGCAGCAACTTTTGCATTAATTTTGAGTGACAATAAGGACATGTTAATTCTATATAATTGTATTCAAAGCAGAAAAGGGTCAAGAAGAAAAAAGAAAATTCTGGATATATTCTTCTATATAAAAAGATATCGATGACAGAATTTATTGCTGCAAAAGAATTAGCACAAGAAAATAAATTTCACTCATTCTATAAAATGCGAGAGGAAATATATAAAAACTTGTAGAAATAGTGAAATCCAGTATACAAAAACAAAATTCTTTAATGTATGTTTATGTATTATTGCTAAATGTATGTAAAAATGAAAGTACGGATGAAAGGAGATATTCTTTTATGTTAATGGTGAAGGAATAGTGATACGTTTGAAACTGAGGATGTAAAAAAGAGCATATATGTATGCAGTGTTAGAATATTACCTGTTCACATCATTGTCTGCATTTTAAATTTTTATATATCATTCTCTGATAGTTTATGTAAATCAAGAAACAAACTTAATAAAATTAGCTTTCGGTGATTCTTGTTAAATTATTTGTTTCTTTTTTAAGTAATTAATAAGCACGATGTTTGTATCATTTGAAGATTTTAATTTTTTTCTACGTCTTGTATTTTTCGAATTATATTCAATTTTTTTATCAATTATATTCTCCGTTGTATCTTTTGGATTATCCCATATTATTCTTCTGTTTTTTCATTTATAACATTACTTTTTCTTATATAATGTTATTTTTATCAATAATATTTGATGAAATGTTTTACTTTATCGCCAAGATGTTGCGAAAAAAAGTCCAAGTGCAAAGCTATATTTTTAGTGACGTTTTATATGATAGCTCCTTATATTTTTAATACATTTTCTACTATTTTTGTGTAGTTCAAAGTTTTGTGTACTCAAAAAATTTTTAAATACCACTTACACTTTTTCTTCTGACTTTGTTAATATTTCATCAAAGCTTAGGTTTTGCATTAATTTTCTTATCTACGATTCTGAAATTCCTTCCTTGTGTTTTTAACAATTCTGAAAATATCTTTTTTAAATATTCAAATCTTGTTCAATTTTTATTTATTGTTTTTACAAAATTCTTCGTAACTCCAAATTTGATATGTAAAGATGGTAAATACATTTTTTTCTGATTCTTAAATTCTTTTGTCAAAAGAATTTTTCTGTTAGGTCAAATTCTAATTTTATAGTGCTTAGTCTTCGTTCTTCTACTTACAGAAGTAGCACTAAGAAAAAGTATTTTGTGTATTCACTTTAGAGATCCATTCATTAGTACTGGTATATTTTTGAAGTTCTCATAAATATACCAATTTTCGTAATTTACTTTTTTTTGAAAATAATTTTAGAACAATATATGTTTCAATTTTATCTCGTATGTACGGGGGAATTGGAGAATATATATCATTATACTGTTGCTTTTAAATTTCTTTTTGAAGAATCTATAAAAAAAATCTTCACTCCTCAAGCAGATGTTTAAATTGTAAATGTGAAATTCTGTTTGCAACCTGACAATAACAGAGTTCCTTTATTAAGAAATATTTCTATAGTTTTTGTTTCCTTTTTCCAAAAATATGCATGTAATATTTTTTCCTCAAAACGTTGCGATGTTGCAGTTATGGTCAAAATTTAATTGCTATTTTTTATTAAATTTAAGCCTTTTAAATCAGTTTGTTTTATTAAATATATATTTATTAAATACATATCTCTTTCATCAGATGTTTTTAAATGTATTTGATCTTTCAATCGTACTTTCCAGTGACTTCGACAATTTCTCTCTTTTTATAGCATATGGAATATGAGTATATCATATGTACTTCTTATTATCAACGTCCGATGATTCTCTCCATGTCACTAGAACATCAAAAGGTTTCCTTTTTTTTCAGTTTTCATATAACTATAGCAATAAGCAATGAATCGATATGTATATTGAAAATGAAGAGATGGCTATATGCAAATCACGTACTAACTTTAATTCTGCCGTCTTTTTTATGTAGTATAAGATAAAATAAATTTCGATAACAGAGGATTTTAATTACAGAGGAATCTCTATCTAAATTTATGCGATTTTCATGTCGAGTACAATTTATTTGGTTATAAATTGTTTTTTCTTTTCAATTAAAAAGCCCAATATGATTGTCTGATCATGCTGGATTGAAAATTTAATTTTTCAAGAAAATTTTCACTCTTTCTGCAATATATCTTTATCTTAATGATTGATAAAAATTCGCGTACATACATACAATCATAAGAAAGTCTAAAGATACACTAAGAACTAATAATAACATCACGTTGAAATTACAATATTAGAGATTAAGCAAAAACGAAGGTTAAATTCGATATTTTCATTTTATTAATATTCAAAATGAGGTCTCTGAAATTTCTCTCTCACAGCAGAACTAGTAATTTTCTGGATTAAGATGTTATTGTGCTGCAAACTCGATCAGGAAAATATAATTATTTAATGTACAAATACTTAAGTACAGAGAAGGAAAAAAGCACTTTCGTCGAATAGGATGTTTACTTCGCAAAACGGGTTGTTACAAAACGATTTGCATTAGCATGCCAGCTACAAGCAGCTTGAGTCTTGTCCCACGGATTTGTTTTTATTTATTTATATCCTAATAAGTAATACCTATCAGAAGTATAAGTAGACTCATTGCGTAGTGACACGGACGGGTATAGAACTCTTTATTTTTTACGGATACATTTACGGATATCAAATATCGAGAAAATGTTCCTTTCCCCTTAATTTTTGAATCACAATCATCTCATATTTTAGGCAATCTCTTTGGTCATTTTTATATTAGAATTGTCTCCTAAGTCGTGTGACACCATGTATGTTTGTAGCTGTATGTTATATTGAGCAGTCAATGTCATTAATTTAACTATTAGAAATTGTGTGACTGTAGATATCGAATATTATTTTAAAATATGAATTATATTAAGAGAATTTTTTTTTCTTTGCTCTATAAGTGTGTTTTTGTAAAGTTTGCCGGGATGAAATTGAAGAAATTTTTTTTTTTAGGCAATCAGAAATAGGTTTATTTAGAGATTATACTGCTTTATAAAGAACTTATGATTTTGCAGAGAGCCAAAAATGTCCAAGCGCATTTTCGATCAGATCAGAAGTATGAGTATGAGAGAAAAAGATATACTTATTATTACGTGATGATGCAGATTTGATGTTCCATTATCATTCACTGTACAATTTTCGCATGCAACCAAAAACGTTTATTTCCTTAGTGTGGGAGAGAAAGATGCTTCTGCGTTTTTGCGATAAATGATTTGGTACTTTATCATTCTTTTCAGCGCGGTTTTGGAAATTTTTTTGTTTATGATTGAAGTTACCGTATTCTCATTGAAGTTACTATATTCTCTGTGCATTTTACGATTGAAAAGTTTGTTTGGAGTGTGATGTAATTGAACTATACGTCTGTGGGGAATATAAAGTTTGTTAAGTTAATGTTGTAAGCTAACGTTAGATGTAAAATGTGACTTTTTTTACTGGATGTTCCATGATAGATTGAAATTGTTCACTTTATGCATTTAGAATGCGAGTTGAAAATTATTATTTCTTAAAAGTATGAAACGTAAGTAAGTTTAATGTGATTTTTTTTTTTTGTTAATAATAATAATATAACAATTGGCCATTTTTTAGGCCAACGAGTAGATTTGATATAATCTGGTATGTTGTGCGTGAAGTATCATTCAGTGATGTTTCTTCAGTATTGCGTGTATAACGATTAACAATTATCAATTAGCAATTAGGGAGGTTTAATGGTTTCGTTCTTTTAAGTCTTCTGATTTTTCCATTATTGATGAGAGAAGCTCACATACCATGGAGCTGATGTTATTATTCTGAGATATTATCTTGTAGTCCTTGTACTCTGTATGATATCGATGTTTGATTTTTTAGCACAATCCCACAGTTGAATCCCGTATGACCAAATCGGAATAATGGCGATCTTGTACAGTAGAAGTTTATTTTGTAAAGTTAATGGAGAGTTCTGTCCAAGGATCCAGTAGGGCTTTTTCATTTTAGGTCTGCTTGTTTTCTTTTCGCTGTTAGATGATGTTTCCATGTGAACTTTTTATCTAAATGCATGCCTAAATTAAATATTTAAAATATTTCACACAATTCTTTGTTTGGCATTATTTAGCTTCACTTCTGGAGTCGTGACATATCTTGTGAAGATTACATGCGTGGATTTGTTGGAGTTTATTTTGATTTTTCATTTTTTGGTTCAAGTTGCTATTTCGTCCAGAGATGTTTGTAATAAGTTTGTTGCGTTAATAGGATTATCGTGCGAAGCCAAGATTACTGTGTTGTCAGTGTATATAGTAACGTTTTCATTGCAGGGAAAGTCAGCTGTGAATATCTGGTACAAGACCGAACTTAGTGCACTTCCTTGTGGGACTCCTGCTTTTATAGGATAGTGTTTTGATACACTTTCGTTTGTGCTTACGTACAAGTACCTTTCGTTCAAATAAGATCTTAATAATAAGTAAAAGTTATGTGGAAGAGCAAGTCTTATTTTGTACAGTAGTCCCATGTGCCTACTTTATGAAAAGCTTGGCTTATGTCCACAAAGGTTGACAAGCATATCTTGCGTTCTTCTAAGCTTTTTTCACTTACAGTAGCTCACGAAAATATTCGAGCGCTTTCAATCTACATCGTTAATAAATAAAATGCACACATTAAATTCAAGTTTTCAAAATAAGATTGTACGTAAAGTCACATAGGAGTCTCGAGAATGTATAAATAAAATTACAAAAAAATCTGACAACACATACAGGATTTACAGGGCATTGAGTGTAAACATACCGATTTCGGACGTCTCAAAAATATTCGAATGCGTAGACAAGAACCGTATTTCTAGTGAACAAAATGTAAACATTACATTTTAGTAGATTCTGAGACATTGTGTGGTTCATACAGATTTTGTAGAGTATAATCTTTCATAATTATTCTAATCATGAGCACGAAAAAGTCAGAAACCAGTAAATGTGAACGTGAGTTAATATTCAAGTTACATAATGAAAATAAATCTTATCTTGAAATTGCCAAATTATTAAATCGAAGTAAATCTACGATACATTATATAATAAAAAAGTCAAAAACTGAAGGAAATATTACTAACAAGAAGCGTACACGACGTCCAAAGAAGTTAACGCCCAGAGAGGAGAAAATGATTCTACGTGAAATTAAGAAAAATCCAAGCACCTTTTTTATTAAGTTGTCTTTCCACTATATGATGTAACACAAAAATATTGTCCATCGTACTTCGGTTCCGTCTAAAGTCTGCCTGTGACTCGCCTAATAAATTTTTCCTATTAAAGTCATCTTTTAGCCTTTCGTTTATGACTGATGTGTATATCTTATACGCTGTGTATAAAAGGCTTATGCCTCTATAATTAGCTGTATAGTTCAGATCTTCTTTTTTATGCAGCGGGATTATCACTGACCTACTCCATTCTTTCGGGATCGTCTTCTTTTTCCATGCTTCTTTGATGATGCTCTTCAATCTTTCCCTTGTACTGTAGATCCACGCCACGTTTGGAATCCCATCAATTCCTGCGGTTTTTTTCTTTTTCAATTTCGGTATTTGCTACTCAATTTCTTCATCTGTCAACTTTGCTTCCGAAAGGTCACTAACTTCCACTGTAGTATCCGTTTTCTCCTTTCGCGATTACAAGCTCTTCTCCCCACCTAACTTCTCCATAAAGTGCTTGTCTTCCATAGGTATCCCAGATCCTATTCCTTTACCTCTTTTTTTTTTCTCTGTTAATATATTTCCATTTTTGGGTGTCAGTCCTCAAATGTTTTATTTTTTCTAGATACTTTTCTCTCGCTTGCTCTTTTCTCTCTGCTATCAACACCTTCAGTCTCCTCTTCTCTTCCCAGATTTTATCTCTCTCTATTTTACCTTTCTTCCAACTGTTGTATGTCTTTTTGCATTTTCTCTTCTGTTTCTTGCAGTTTTTGTCCCACCATTTGGTTTTTTTATTTTCCCTATCTACCTCTATCACTTCCCTCTTACACATGTGTTCATGTACTTTTTCCTTCAGCTCTTTCCATATGCCTTCGATCCCTTCTTCTGTGTACTCTTGGTCCTTTACTTTATTCATGTATGTTGTAGTCGATTCTTTGTCCCAAATAGTTATCGTCCTCTTAGTTTCTTGAGCGTCTTTCTCTCGGATGTGTTTACCTTCCAGCACCACAGTCAGCGATAGGTGGTCAGATTCAGTTCTCCCGTCAACTACAAGATTTTTTGTCTCCCGCCAGCCTTCCGTGTTTACAATCATGTAATCTATTATAATAGCCCCCTTTTTCTCCACGTATGTATATTCGCCCTCAATGTCCCCCTGCATACATCCATTCATAAAATGCCAACTCCTATCTTCTACGAGACTTAATAACCTTTCTCCCTCTTTGTTGAGGAACTTATCTTTGGCGTTCCTTCTTCTTGTATTCGTTATATCTTGCACCGGTCCTGTACTTCCTTCTTCCGCAATCCTTGCGTTCATGTCTCCGCCCACAATTATCGGACCTTTTCCCTCTTCCGCCTTCTTCTCATTTAGTCCTTCCATTAGTTTGCTCACTCTCTGATTGCAATATATCCTCCATATCTTCTTGCTTGCATTTAATTTCCTTAAGACAGCTCCTTCCAATTCCGCTTCCTCACCTCGTACATCCCGACTCCTGTTATGATACCTCCATTCGCTCTTCCTTTTTTCTTAAATTTTTTGGCCGGTTGATATTTCCAGAAAAATTGTTTTGGCAATTCTCTACCTCTCCCATTTATTTCTCCACTTCTCCCACATACATATGTAATAATTACAATTATTTTTAGTAATAAATACAACAAGTTTTTTTAATAATATACGTAATAAACCTGAATTAGTTCAATGGCATACATTACTAAGTCCTACAACTTTAGTAGTAAATATTTCTTGAAGGAAACATACTTCTAGAAGAAAAATTTGTTTGTTTCCTAAATTCATATCATATCTAAAGTTTGACAATTTGACCCGGGAACTCCCTGTATATATATTATACATATATACACTCGCGTTGGAAAGTTAACGATCAGCGTCGTGCATAAAAATTGAAGAAATGAATGAGATAATATGTTTGACGAGTTGATTCTTGAAGTATATAAGTAAAAATGTATATTTAGTAGAGTAATAGTGAACGAATGGTCATAGAGAAATAACATAATATTTTAGAATTAAGGAAAGGAGAAACAAAATATGCAATATGACTACAATGATAGCGTCGGAAAATAAGTTAACGCATCTTACTTTGTTTAATATCTCACAATAAATTATATTTTGATATTTTGTATGACAACCTTTTGCGGCTATAACGGTTTGTAGACGGTTTGGTATGCTCTGAATTAATTTTTTAATTATATCTGGACTAATATTGTTCCATTTCTTATCTAATGCATTAATAAAAATTGTTTTATCAGTTCTTTCGTTTACCGCCACATTTTTTTTTAAATGATTCCACAAGTGCTCGATGGGATTTAAATCCGGGCTGTGGGGGCCAGTTCAGTACAGTTATAACATTATCTTCCAAAAATTTCGTTGTTATTTTTACCTTGTGTTTGGGATCATTGTTTTGTTAAAAGACGTATTCTCTTTCTAATCCCATTTTTGTGCTGAATGAAATAAATTGTTTTATAGAATTTCAATGTATTTGACTGCCGTCAATTTTTCATCAGTAATAACTAGGTTTTCCACACTATGCCTACTAAAACACCCTCAGGTCATAATAGAGCCACCTCCATGTTTAATAGCTGTTTTCACATGTCCTCTTTTAAAACTTTTGCCTCTCTTCCTCCAAACATATCGTCGTCTATTATTATTAAAAATTTCAAATTTTGACTCGTCGCTCCAAATAATCGATTCCCAAAACTCAATTGGCTTCTTTAAGTATTCCGTTGCGAATTTTAACCGTTTTAATGCATTCTTCTTAGAAATTAGTGGCTTTCTACGGCACACACGGTCATGAAAACCTCCTTCTGATAAACGTTTTTTAAGGGGGTATTCTGGTAATCCGGCTTATAAGAATCGATTTTTTGGGACTTTTTTCTAAGGAAACCACAGGAAACCATGATACGTTTTGGTATACAGTTTTCGCACACAGATTTATTCATATTTAGAGTATTTACAATTTTTTTTTTAACGAAATTAATAAAAGTCGTGGAAATTACATAGCCTTAGGTAAAACATGTTTTTAAAAACGGTTTCGAATGACTGACATGATTTCGGTCCATCTGGTTATTTGAAACGAAAAAACCAAAAAGCATTTTAATTAGTATAAATATGACTATAGCATGTACCACTAAAACAGCGAAATTTTGAAAATTAAAAAAATGGTAGCATTTTGGAATTTAAATATCGATTTTCCTTGTGCTTGTCTTTTGGGTAAACAAAAATAGAAAAAACATCAGATTTTGAAATCCGTGGTTCATGCGATAAAGGTAAATCTGGTGAACATCTCCAGATTTCAAGTTAATTGGTCGACTAAAACGTGAAATATCCCGTCAGCCAGTTTAAAAAATATGGATTTGAGAAAAACACATTTGAAGTTTTTGTTACCTGTTCATACTTACAATCAATCTGCCAATTCAGGGCCACACAGTGGATCTTCCTCGTGTTTGTAGAAATTCTGCTGGTTAGATTTCTTTTCTCTACTAGTAATTCTGGCTCTCTTTACGACTTCAAACGATCGACGCTCTGAACGCTGGATGCGACTTTCATTTCGAGAGTGTGCATAAACTTCCATCTGTTGTCCAATAATTATCTCCAGTGTATTAAATATACGTAGAATTGAGGAACATCCTTCGTTCAATATATTCACCGTCAAAAATGTGGCGATTTCAACAGTTTTATCCCCGAGTGCATGTGTTTTGGAGCGAAAAGCCAAATCTACGAATTATTGTTTTGCGTTTCCACTCCCAAACACCTTTTTAACAATTCATCTGCAGATAAATCTTCATAAATCAGTTTTATAATTGTCAAAACATGATCCGCTAGAGGTGGTCGCTCGTAAATAAATTATTTCTCTTTGCCGATGGCTTCCGCTCAACGCCACTTGCACCAACTGGTTGCTCCAGAAGCACAGTACATATGCTGCGGATATTCGTTCGTTGAGCTTTTGTGATAGAACGTGGCATACAGCTTTTTTCATTTCGGAGAGCGAATTAGAATTTCTACGTATTGCTAATATTTGGTCAGTTCACCATTATTTTGTCTGTTAATTTTCCTTCTCCTTTACCGCCAAGGTCCTTGTTTGTCTTTTTCGCATTACGTAATCTTGTACCCACTCGTTTTTCTACGTGTTCAACGCATTCCTTTTTTTCGACAATTACTGTGTCTCTGTACGGCTCCGCTACTAAAATACTTCTAAAAGTTTCTCCGTCTCCAATGTACGCTGTATATTTTATTCCGTGCTTTCCTTCTGAATTTCAGAACATTTCCGCAATTGCATCTATTTCCATTTTGCCTGCACTACTTACGTGGTTTATTGTACACTGTTCTTTATGCTATACTCGTAATCATCAATTGCCTCTTCCTTTTTATTTTTCCATAAATTACAGCCTTGGCAGAAACTTGACTTGACGACAGCGTCTAGAACTTTTTTACTATACTTCCTGATGAATGTAGAAATTCCGAACAAAGAAGAAAACCCTCGCTTTTTCCGTTTCGTCTTCCGAAACAGTCAAATATATTGATAGATTCCCAGCTTCTTCATTCTTCTTTTTTTTTCTTTCTCAACGATTCTTGATGTAATTGAGTTATATACAGTGGCAGCCATATAGTTACGTACAGTTAACACAATGAAATATTATTTATTCCATATAAATAAAATGAACAAGTAAAGAAATATCAACTGTATTTTTCACAAGATTACAACACATATTAATAAATAACAGTTTTTCTTAATTTACAATAATTATAAAGTTTTTTATATTTTTATATTTAAGTGTCACATTTTTCGCGGACACATTTAAGTACACATCGGAAATGTCTATATTTTTGTACATTTCTTTGTCTCAAAATTGTAATACATTAATATTTTGTATATAAACCTTTGTTTTTAATAACTGCGACACATCTTCGCGGTATAGATTCGATAAGTCTCTTATATCTGCTAGCTGGTATCGAATTCCATGCTTCTTGTACACAAGTGTATAATTGTTCAATATTTTTCGGCTTTTGTTCTTTTATATTTTTATCTGACTGTGCTGGCCACTTTATTACACGAATATTATTGTCATTCAAAAAAAATATCTTCACAACTTTTGCAGAGTGCTTTGGATCATTATCTGCTTGGTAGATCCATTTTTCTGGCATATACTCTTCAGCAAATGGAAGTAAGATCTTGCACAGTATTTAAGTACACGTATCTGTCCATAATTCCCTTTGTTTGATTAATTGGGCCCGTACCATCTACTGTCATAGGAGTTACCTTGAAATCACCAACAATTATTTCATCGACACGATTTCGCCGACATTGTTTATATACCGACACATTGAAATCATCGACAAATGTTTACATCAACTCTCGTTTTACCGACAAATGTTATTATTGATGTTATTAAACGATTCTAAGGTAAAGCAATTTAAGCTGACATTTGTACATACAAAAGATAAGTTTATTAACGTCAATTAGTTAATTATTATAAATTATATATTAATTGTATTTGCGAGAAAGAACTATTAACAATTTCATTAGTTATAAATGAATTTATTAGTTATAAATGAAATTATAAAGATACATTATTTGCTAACGCTTTAAGGAAACTCATTTCTGTGTAAGCTTCACGATTTTGTAATATTCTGTTCATTCTTTCTCCCGTTTTTTCATTTTTTCTTCTTTTTTGTAGTTCACTGCTTAATGATTGTTCTAATATATTTTCGACAACGGCTTGTTCTTTTTTAATTTCTTCGATGATTCTGAATAATAAAACTTTATGGTTGTCGACCAAATACTGCCATCGTCGATGCCATGATTCGACAAAATTTTGCGTTCGTGGGAATCGTCCTTGTAAATTATTGTTATATACGGACCACATTTCTGGTGGAAAACGTGGAAATCGGATCCGTAATCTGCCGTTAGTTCCATGTCTAACCGTGCCATTTACGTAATATTTGTCGAACCATTTAATAATTTCTTCAGTTTCAGGGGGTAGTACAGCTTTTAAATTTGCAAAAGCATTGGGAATTTTTTCAGGTTTTAGAAATGCAAGATATGTCTTATCAAGTTGCTAAACACCTCATCTGTACCATATCTTTTGGCTAGTTCATTTCTCTGAATTTTGCGATATACAAATAAAGGAAATAAAGGTCAGGGTGATAAATAACATATAAATCAAATTTATCAAATTGTAATATAAAAGATATATTTTAAAGAGTAAACGAAATTTAGATTGACAAAAGTATTCGGACAAAGTTTAAATCTTGAAAATATTATAATATAAACGAATGTAATTGAAAAACAAAAAATTAATTTAATATTTAGTAGAATAACCTCTAGAATTAATAACTGTCTTCATTCTTTTCGGCATAGATTTCAAAAGCTTATTTATCGTAGCAGGAGTAATGTTTTGCCATTTTTAACAAAGAGTATCGTACAATTTACCAGTATTTTGAAATTTTTCGTTTTTTATGGATAGTTTTAAGTGTTCCCAAAGATGTTCAATAGGATTTAGGTCCGGATTTTACGATGATCACTTAAGAATGTTCAAACTATTCACATTAATCCAATTTTACACAGCACGAGAGACATGTTTCGGGTCATTATCTTGTTGGAATACCTTTCTTTCGTCCATAGTTTCCGTTGCATAAGATAACATGTCTGTTTCCAATATTTCAATGTACTGTTCTTTCTTTGCCGCAATATTGTTCCAATTTGCCGCAAGGGATCAACACCATGACCGGAGAAACACCGTAGTTTCAAACCATAATGCTTCCTCTTCCATGTTTTATTGTTGGTAACGAACGTTGAATCGTTTACCTGTTGGTCGACGTATTGAATTCCATCAGATCCAAATAATTTAAATTTGCTTTCATCGCTGAAATGGACATTGAACCAGTTTTTCAACGACCAATGGAGGTGGCCTTATGCAAATTTAAGCCGAGCTATCCTATTCTTCTTCGAAGTTAGTAGTTTTTTTACTCCGTGTCGTCCATGTCATCCGTAAGACTCTAAATGGCGTCGTACTGTAATCACACTAATGTCCAAGTCGTCATTTTCGATTAAATTCTTATGGAATCTCTACTGCAGTCCTCCTCGAGTCAGTAACTGACAGACGTCGTATTTTCCTGTCTTGTCTAATTGAAGTTTTTTTCGGTCCGCCGGATTTGGATTTATCGTCTAAGTGTCCTCGTTCTTGAAAGCTTCTTAATAGAGTACACACTTTGTTTTGCGATGATTAAATATCGCGAAACAGCCGATTTGTATTCACGGTTTTGTAAAGAACTTATAACTTGTTTCTTCATGTATGTATGTATGTATTTATTTCAGCCCCTTTAGCCTTGAAATCGGCTTTGGTTTTTACATTTGGTTACTCTTAAATATTGCACATTTTTCTCATTGCGTTTATCATAAATTTCTATCTGTAATACATTTTATAACCTAACCTACTTTGCTTTACCCTATACCTATATTTATCATAACTATGCTATCTTTTTCCCTATGTTAATATCTTAATCCAATTCTTTCACTTTATTTCGTGTTTTTATGCTTAATTTGTTGTTCTCTTCTTTCTAGGACCGCATTAGCTCTTCTTCTCCCTGCTGTCTTTCTTCTTCTTTATCTTTCTTTCTCCTTTCTATTCTTTCTGAGCCAGTTTACTGCTTCTTTCTCGCCTTCTTCGCTCAGTATCTTTTCCAGACTTGCATTTGTTGCCTCCATCTCTATACAAACTCTCCAATGCTCTAGTGTTCCCTCGCCATCCTCGCATAGCTGATATCTCCGTTCTTTCTCATTCGCTCAGAATTTACCTCCATTCTCTAGGGTGCCGCACCTTGCTCTGGCTCTCTTCCTTAGGTATTTTGACAGTTTTCCCGTTACCAAGTACTTACACTTCCAATTGTAAGTACGTCTTCTGGATTCTTTGTCTTTGTATTTTCGCTTTTCTTTTTCTTAAGATTTTTCCGACTGGTTTCTCTTTTCTTCACAATTGTTCAATTCCTATCTGACTAAAACCGCACTTTTTGAGATGATATTGTCTTTCCTTTATTCTATCCTGGTTCCCTTTTCCTGCCTTCTTTTCCTTTATTCATTCTTTAACTATTCCTCCCTTTCTTTATCTTTCTATCCCTCTTTCGTACCGCACTTTTTGCCAGTCTAATCTTCAGCTTCTCTCTTTTCGTTTCCTCCATGATTATATAGTCTGATGTTCTAATGTCCAGACCGAGCGTCCATTTAATATTGGGTTGTCCGGAAAGTTCGTGCCAACTTTTGGTAGGTGGCGTAAGGGCAGGTCTGAATATATCAGAACGATTGAAAACAAGTGACATGCGTGTATATCGTAAAAGATGGTACTTCAGGCATATTTGGACAAAAATTTGGTTACGATATGTTAATTTTTGTCAGTTTTATACGCCTTTGAATATGGGAAAAAACAAAGTGCATTTTAGGGATTTAATGCTTTTCTTTTACCGGAAAGGCAAAAATGCCACACAAGCGGCAAACAAGATATGCGCTGTTTGTGGCGAAGGTGCTGTAGCTGAAAGAACTGTGCGGAAGTGGTTTGATAGGTTTAAAGCTGATTTCAACCTTAAAGATCAAGAACGCCCGGGTAGGCCCTCCACCATAGATGAAGATTAAAATGCTGATCGAGAACAACCCACGCTATATGACACGTAACCCAATATATTTTTTCTGTATTCTCTCCAGTTCCCCTTTTTCTGTCAATCCCCAGACTTCTGCTAATGGGCCAGGATTCCCACGACTAGGCTATCGAATATCTTTATTCTCCTAATGTAGTCGTCCCTAAACATTTTCTCTCCTATTCTCCCCATGTATGCCATTGCCATATTCGCTTTCTTTGTCAAATATTTTGTGTTCATTGCTCTTACCGTTACTCTTAAGTCGATACCCCAGATATGTGAACTCTGCAACCTGGTCTATTGCCTTACTTTTCCAACTCCATGTCCATTTCTTTTTTCTTTCACATCCTTTTCCAAATACTATCATCTTAGATTTATTCTCATTTCGTACCAACTTTTTTCTATCTAGATATTTCTTCATCCTTCTCAGCATTTCCTTCATCTCTTTTTCTTCGTTTGCTAGTAAAACTATATTATCTGCGTTTGAAAGCGTCCAGAACTTTTCTTTCCCTACCACCAATCGCCGACTTGTTTCTTCTTGAACTCTTCTTCTATCCGCTATAAAGGTTATAAATAGCATGGGGCTGAGTGGACAAACTTGTCTTATTCCTTCTTCTGTTCAGAATTCTTTGGACATCTCTTCATCTGCCTTGATCTTGTTTCTGGTCTCTATGTAGATTTCTCTTATCTTCTCCAGTTCCTTACTGATACTTTTCGATAGTTTCCCATAGCTTTTCTCTATCTATTTTATCGAAAGCAGCCTTTTAGGTTATGAAAAGGACGTATAACTTTCCTTTCTTCTTCTCTTCTGTTGCTTTTTCTATTACATGCTGTAGTATATATATATATATAATCTACTGTCCCCCTTCCCTTCCTGCTTGGGTATCCGGCAATAGCCTTTTTGTTTCAATCTCTTTTTTAATCCTTTCCAGGATCATTGCATATATTTTATATGCGATATTGAGCAGTGTCACTCCTCTATAATTTTCTATCGCCTTCCGGTCTCCTTTTTTATATAGGAGTGAAATTATTCCTGTTCTCCGTTCCTCTGCCATCTCTTCCCAAACTCTTTTGCATTACTTCTATCATTTTTTGTCTCGTCTCATCTTTCATGTACTTTCATGCTTCACTCGGAATTTTATCTTCCCCCATTGTTTTTCCCTTCTTCAGTTTCATCAATTGTTTTCCTATCTCTTGTGTCCTCCTTCTTTGTTCACTTTCGATCTCCTCTTCTTCTTCTCTGTCCCTTGTCCCTTTTTTTTCCTTTTTGCTTTCCGAACCGTTTAAAAGTTTCATGAAGTGATTTCTCCATTCATTGATTTTAATTTCTGTGCTGACTGGAGTTCTTTCTTTTCTTCCTCTGTAGCTCCAGATTTCTTTTTCTGATTTCGCACTCTTGATTTCTTCTAATTCTTTCTCTGCTTTCTCTTTTTGGTTTCTTTCGCACTGAAGGGTTTCAAGTGACAATGATAATGGATGAATGAATTAAAGAAACGAAAGGATTTGGGTAGGTGAGAAAGGTGGAGATTATATGCGTATCATCTCAGAGTTGCTGCCTAGACTCATGAGTGACGCTGATGGCAGCGGACTCCCTACTACCCCAAACGCTTGTTGTAACTACCCGTCAAGGCTGGGCGGTGATCACCCTCATCGTAGCGGTGTTCCGCACGTTGTTTGCTTAACATCGAGATCGCTGGAACTTCGCACAGCCACTTGCGGCTTGTGCTAATCTGTGTTCGGATCTTGTACTTGAGGAATCATAGGCTTCTACAGACAACATGTTTTGGATCATTGTCCTGTTGAAAAATAAATTCTTCCTCCAAATTCATTTTTACTGTTGTCTCTTCCAAATTTTCGTTGATTCATAATCAACGTAATAAACCTAACCTAAACCTAACCTAAACCTAACCTAAACCTAATCTAAACCATCAACTGGTACTAAAGTTCCCATTCTATGAAAAACAACTCTACACCATTAATACTAGGTTTACGGGCATTTCTTATATATCTATTTCTACGAGAACCCGTCAATTTGACGGGTAAACAAAAATACGCATTTTAAAAAGTAATACGCATAAGTAAAAAGTCTTTTTTTAAAAATTTCCACGGAAATGTTAATATATTAATAATATTGACGGTATACGGCAATCATATTTATGCGGTTTCTTCGGCATATATTGCGTAAAGCTGCACCGGGTTTTCGATAGAAATAACTGTTCGTTTATTGAGATATTTTCATATGGCTTATATCAAGCCTGGCTATTACTTATAAATCTGTTCCATATTTCGAATATCAGCGTAAATTTATCTGTTTGTAATCTTTCGGGTCGTTAGTTTTTTTTTGTCAAAGCGTATGAATCTCAGAATTTCTGTAAATTTGTCTCTGCGCATTGTGTTTGCGAAGAAAGCGAGTCCCCATTTTTTCGACCATAGATAAGAAGCTTTCAATAATCTCACTTCATATGCGCCCCAGGCATATAGAATTCCTAGAAACCTATGTAACTCAGCAACTGTGATTGTCTACTCTTGTTTCAAAACTCGACGTGCTTCCGTTTCAGTACAATCTTTTATGTGTTCTATTATGTGTGTGTCAATTATCAATTCGAAAGCACTAGTTACACAATCCAATATAATATTTCTCTTAGCGTAACCATTAGGTCCTGTGATATCCTTGAATATCATACGAATGGGCGGCCTACCCGGATCCGCCTGCTTTCAGTTTTATCCACCGTGTTCCGTCAACTGAAATTTCAATTTCACTCATTACATTTTGGGATGTGCTTGGAATGCTCGTCCTCCCATCATCGAAATTAGAACTAGAAAGAATACCCATCCTTTTCTTGCTTCGATACACTTTGAAGAAATTTTCCTCTATCTAATTTTCACTATCTGAAGAATCTCCTTCTATCTCTCCATTTTCAATGCATTCGGAACTTTCACTCTCATCTTCGCTTTCGAGTAATTCATATTAATCTTCTTCGGAGGTATCCTCAGAACAATTTTCATTGATTTTGGCAATTTTGTTCAATATCTTGTTATATCTCCTGGATTTACTTATGATTGCTAGAAAAGGGCTTTTGGTCAAAATAAAAAAATACTGTGGTCCAATTCAATTACCCTATTGTAAATACTTACAATAAGCGTAGACTCTCTACAGTAACTTTCTACAATAACAATAACTATAGAAAGTTTTGCACACTGTCTTTGAAACACGTCCTTACATTGACAGTGCAACGATCATACTGAAGATCGTTTCTCATTTTAAGGATTCCGGCAATAGACATACGCAATTTCGTTCAATGTGTTGAAAACGAAAGTAAACACTCAGGCATATAATCCGCTTGTTTACATTCTAAATTCGCGGCGCGATCGAGATAAGGGATTGAATTGAATGATTTTATAAACAAAGCAAATATATAAGGATTATTTATGAAATTAGCTAGTCCGTCAATTTGATGGGTTTCGTAGAGATAGGTATACTACATACAGATTTTAAAAATTAGAAGGCTTCGGAAAAAAATAATTGTGTGTATAAATTCTTTGAGTGAAATGATTAATTTACGATACGAAGTGGTTAAAATTAATGCTATAGTTTTTTGGGTATTTCTTTTCAAAATTTGAAATCCGTCAAATTGACAGGTCCCGTAAACTTAGAGTTAATGAACCACCTCCAAATTTAATCGTTGGTGTGATAAATGATTTTTTGTATGGTTTATTTTTCTTTGTCTAGACATTTTGCTTTTTTTCAATTGTCGCATTTCAAATTTTGATTCATCAGATCATATTATCTTTTTTCAGAGCGATATAAGCATATTAATATAAAAGATACAAAATGAGGAATTAAAGACGGTGAGTTACGCAAAGGTCTTTATTCGATCTCCTTTTCTCCTTGAGAAAGGCTTCACTCCCACCCTCGACTTGTTCCTATGTATCTCAGAAACATAAACAGTTCGTCGCCCGACTATGGCGATCGTCCCAAAAATCGCCTACATTAATATACTTTTTAGCAAAAGCTAAATGTTTCTTCATGTTTTTTTTATTAATATGAGGTTTATGCTTTGCCCTACAAGATTTTGGTCCCATTTTGTGCAACTTTTGCTTTATAGTTTTTCTCGACACATCTAATCCTACTGCATTTAAAATCTGCCGTGAGGAGATCATTGGTCCTCGTCGACATTCTCGAACAATTCGACGCTCTTCTTGTATGGTAGTACAACGTTTTCGTCTACAACGTCTTAAATTCTCTACAGTATTATGTACTAAATATTTTTTCCATATTTTTTTCCACCGCATTTTTTGATATTTTATACTTCTGGGCTATAATACGGTAATTTAACTTAGTACGACAGCCCGAAACAATTAAATTACGGATTTGATATGAAATTTCTGCTGTTTTTGGCATTTTGATATTGTTCAACACTTAATCTTACTTGTATGAAGCCTGAATAAGTATTGAAAAATTCGTTCAATGCCGCTGTGTACAAACATAACTTACGTATAATGTTTGTATACATTTCTTGTTTCGTAATAATATGTCAACTGAGTGTCCACTTACTTCTGTCTCTGTAATTGGTTGATTTTTTGGATTTGCAGTGACTGTTAATATTTATTTTAACACATTGAAGACGGATGACGCAGATCTGCGTTTTTACGTCTCAGTCATTCAGTCCCATTGACGCAAATCTGCGTTTCAACGCATGATAGGTTTCAACGCACTATATATTACCATTGAGTGACCGAGGTCAACTTCTGACTGCTGTGCTGTGTTCTAGAATGTGTATTTATGATTTCGAAATATGATCTAGTAGTTTAGTCATGCCTTAATCATAAAACAAATAGAGGGAAAAAGGATCCTTTGTTTGTTTTCGTTGCGTTGCAAGTGCAAGCTCTTAGCTCATTCACACTTCAGTAGTTCAAAAGCCATAGCTCATGTACGCAGATATTGTGGTATGAAAAAAATTCTTACCGAAGAAGAAAAAACGAAAAAACCCTACTAGGAAATGCCATGTTTGCGCTACTATATTACTTATAAGAAAAGGAGTGAAACGCGGTACATTGCAAATTTTGCGTGGTGCCCCTCCACAAAGGGGAATGTTTTCAAAGATATCACACCCTCGAGCAATACTAGGATCCTTGGTGAGTATTCTCTAAAATTTTCAATTCATTAAATTAATTAGAAGATTTTTTATGAATTTTTAAAGTGAATGGTGCAGCAGTACGGTTAAGAGGAAAAAATCTCCGGGAACCGGGGATTTAAACGACTCAGATAGCCCGTCTTCAATGTGTTAAATGTTATTTAAATGATCTATATACTATAAAGATAAATGTTAAATAAAATTTAAACATATAATTATGATGCTGTATATATTGATTAAATTTCATTTATATCCATTTTCCTTATCTGTCCACTTACTTTTGTCCCTGACTATACCGGTATGGCGGTGAGGGCTTCCTTCAGGCAACAGGACGATGCTTTTTCTTCAGTTTCGCGGTATCGGACTTCACGTTGTCGAGGAGACAGATCGTCTTCAAGTATCACAGTGGCAGCGGCTCCATGTGGATGGCTGTGCCTGCCGCGCGGATTCCGCTACGGAACGCAAACGCATTATTTCTTTCATTAAGGACTCGCGTTTCGCGAGCTCACTGTCTAATTCGCGGCGATTTGCTTCCCGAGTGCGATTTCTTCTTCGCGGATTCGTCTTTCTCTACTGTTGATCTGTTTTTGGATGGCGACGATTTCGTCACCGCTGTGCTTTTTAGACCGCGTGTTTATGTTGAGAGCGAGCGAGAGAGAGAGAGGGGGGGGAGACTCACCAGTTACCGTATGTAATATTTAAATAAGCACCAGCGAGTCACCTCTACTGATACGATGCCGGAGTTTTGGTAACGCTGATAGCTCTTGACGAATGCGACCAACACCTCCAGCGGAATCTCCCCGAGAACTAATATATGGAAATAGAAGAACTGGAACGAACTTGAACTGACTACTGCGCGGATCTTGAACTGTCTCTTTGAAATAAGGAGTAGAACTGAACTGACTGATCTCTTATCCCCTTTTATGACATTAGTTATCGATGGCGTATCATGTTTTGTATCCGGTGTATCGCTTGGAAACGGAATGTCAGAGATGGTATTTATTGAATATTGTATCGATAATCATTCTTGTTTGCCGTTTAATCTGTACCGTTCAAAAACCAGTTAGAGCTGATTGCGCCAGAACAAAGACCGATCAAACATTCCATACTTCATAATTAATAGTTTCACGCATATTCATTCTCTCTTCGCTCACACTCTTGGTATAGAACACTCCATATGAAAACAGGTTATCGTCTAAATCGTCTCGATAAATCGTCGAACGACTAAACAAACGTCGGTCGTCCGACGTCACAATTAGTACTTTTTGTTTATCTTTAGTTTCTTTGCTATAAACTGAAAATTGTCACGAATTATGTCCTGACAATACTACCAAACCAGTTTTTTTCCTGCTTGTCAACACGTTGAAAAAGTTGCTCTTTCTTCTGCTTTTACACTTGCACTCAATTTTGAAAAGAATTCTAACTGTTCTCGCATGATACACTGGTTTATTAATATACATAAGACCGGATTAATATAATAAGACCGGACGAAAACCGTGATTTTATATATTATATATGCTACTCTCAGACTACAAATGATTTCTTCCTTTCTTACCAATATCAAACGAATTTTGTATTGTCTTCAGTTATTGAAAAATTAGGGAAGACTCCGTCGTTTCCTTCTTCCATCGGCTTCGAAGATTTTGGCACTTCCATGAAGACAGATCATTAATATTATTTGTCAATTATGTTTAGTGTTTTTAAATATTTTCGGTAACTTCGTCTGAGAGAATGGCACATGATACACTGTACGCTATTGAAATGCGCATGGGCAACAATTCTCCAGTTTTAACGAGCCAAGTCTCGTTAGAGCCTTAGTTTTCTTGCTGGATTTTCTCTTCAAAAATAGAATAAGTTACCATTCGTAATATAAATTAGGAAGCTTTGTTTCCAAGAAAAATGGCTTTGAAAGTTTATCGAGTACGCATGCACTTAATCAAAATTCAACTCAATGGATTATTATCATCATTATCTCTACTAACATTTATAAACATTTCCAATAGTTGTACGCGAACGCACAGAATAAGACAAAATGTCTACTTCTCACCAATTTTAATAGTTTAAAAATTGTTGGAAGTGATGTTCACGTTGTTGCATACATAACTGTGCTCTTCTTATTAAATTTCTACGAACATTTTCTAATGTGTTATTTTGTAGTTTCAGTGTTGCAAACGCTATAATAACTTTTTCTTTTAATTGTTCAACGTTCGCTATGTTGCTAGAATACACCATAAATTAATATGACCCCATAAGAAAAACTTCAGCGGTCCGAAAATCGTGGTGGCCAAGGTATTCTTCCATCGCGGCTGATCCAATATTGGTAGTTTTCACTTAAAAAATTTTTCACTTTATGACTGAAATGCGATGGTGCTTCATCTTGGTGGTAAATTAAATTTCTTTGCATTTCAAGAGGAATGTCTTTCAATAATTGTTGCGTAACAGATGCAAGTAGGCCGCTGAAGTTACATTACCCGGAAAGAAATAAGGACCTACAATTTGGTCTCTTATTATGCCGGGTTAAACGTTTACACTCCATCTCACTTGAAAATGTGTTTGCAAAACAGGTGTGGATTTTCAGGTGTCCATCTCTGTGAATTATGAATGTTAAACATTCCGTCTCTCGTAAATTTTGTTTCATCGGTCCATAAAATTCTTAATATCATTCTTAATATCATTAAAAATTGTGCATCATTAGTAATTTGTTCCAGCAATCAGTGACAAAATGCCATTCGTGGAACATAATCACGATCTGTAAGTCCACTCTACAAATATGGTAAGAATGTAGTCTACTTTCATGTAATATGTGACTGATGGTCCATCTGCTGACGTATTGTGAGGAAAGATTCCTTACACTCGTGCTTGGCTCATCCTTCGCTTGTTGCAAAATCCTTTCTTCCGCATTCAAGTTAACTCGTCGAATGCGACTTTCATGTCGACGAAGTGCTTCGTAAGAACCGTGTTCTGCAGCAGCTCTTTGAATAATTCTCCTATCGGGATGTCGGCGATTAGGATATTGGTCTCTGTAATAATTAGCTGCAGCAGCATTGCCACCACATGTATCTGACGCAAGAATCATGTCTGTATATTCTTGATTGCTGTATGTAGTCATATTGGCAATATGATAGAAACTAATTGTAAGAGTTCGATTCGATAAACGTAAGAGAGGAATAAGAATGATACAAAAAAGCATAACATCGATACTGTTTACAAACACATCAAGTGACACAGCAATGTTTTCAAAATACGCGATAGTAGAAATACTATACAGCGAAATCCATTGAGTTGACTCTTAATCAAGTGTACGCGTAAACTATATTTCATTCTTCTTTTCGCGAAAAACTATATTTCAAAGCTTCCTGAATTTTGGCATAATGTCATGTTTTGCGATGAAAGCAAATTTAATATTTGAGGCTTCGACGGTCCGCAAAAATTTTGGCGAAAACCAAACACGGAGTTGCATCCGAAGAACCTTGCGTAGTATTGTTAAGCCCGGGGTGGTCATATAATGGTTTGGGGCTGCATTAGTTATCATAGTGTGGGTAATCTGCAAATTATTACGGATGCAATGGACAAAATAGTGTATTTAAATATTTTAAAAGAAAATATAAAGTAAAGTCCTCAAAAGATGGGGGTCTTGGACGTTTTCCACTTTTACCAAGATAACGATCTCAAACACAAATCAAAAGTAGTGCAAAAATGGTTGTTATCCAACTGCCCGAAAATAATGAAAACTCCTCCTCAGTCTTCGGATTTCAATCTTATCGAGATGGTATGGAATATATTAGAACTAAAATACGTAAACACTCAATTAAAACTAAAACTGAACTACAAAACAGATTACAAGAGGAATAGTAAAAAATTGACTTTAATTAATAATTTAATTTAATTTAACAGTTAATTAATACTTTGTGCGGTTTCGTTTTGATTTTATAATTGCTGCAATTCTCCTAGGCATTAAATTAACTAAATTTGATGTTATGCGAAGCGAAATCTTGTTTCATTTTTCCTGGAGAGCATTTTTTAAACCTTCTTTAGAGGAAATTGATGTTTTCTAATCTGTTCCAAGTAATCCCACAGATGTTCTATTAGGTTTATATCTGGAGATTGTGGGGGGAGTTTTTAGATACGCTGGTATCCACATTTTGGTATTATACGCAGTATGTTTTGTATCGTTATCTTATATGAAAATGAAATCATCTTTAATACCCATTTTTTCTGCATTGGAAGAAAGATTAGATTTTAAAATGTCAATGTAAACTCGGTTTTCTTTAACGTGGAGGAAATCTTTAAAAGACGCCCGGCCATTCTGAAGGGAATGGCTGGGTAGTGTTGGATTTCTACCGACTAAAACCTCCACGATGGCCTACCTCTTGCTTAATTATAGTAATTACCGGGGCCAAGGTATTCGCTAGAGTTACCTAAGTATTAACCCATTAGGTTCTTGTTTCTGGGGGTGAATTTTCTCCTTCTCTTCTTCCCTTAACTACGTTCTACCCGGGGTTTGTAGCGGCCCTCACCGGAAGCCACTACAAGCCTGAGGATGGTTGCGACGGTATGAGTGCATCTTTTTATCGCAAATCCCTTATTTGGGAACTAGTCCCAGCTTTATTTGATGGGAAGGGCAAGCAGCCTTTTCACTCTATGTAGGATGAGAGGAGTGTGAGGCGACCTGGGGCAATATATTACTGTCCCAGACCGCCGCTCCTCTCTATCTAGGGTCTAATATTCCTCTGTAGCTGCGCCTTGTTCTTCATCGCCTGCGCTGTCTTTTAGGACTTACTGGGTCAATTCTTTCTCGTATCGGGTTATTGTTTTCTTTTACGCTTATGACATTTTCACAAAAGTCGATGAACGCGTTGCTCTCCTCTTCCTCCTTTGTAATAGCAATTATTATTGCCTCAGGGGTGAGGTTATTGCCAATAATCGATTGTAACATTCCTCGTTGATCTTCGAACACTGGACACTCTCTCGGTGTGTGTAGCATTGTGTCTGTACCCGACCCGCACTCTGCGCATTTTGCACTGTTTCTTGCACTGATCCGTGAGAGATATTTCGCAAAACATCCGTGGCCGGATAGGACTTGCGTGACTAAAAATTAGTTTTTCAGGGCCCTGTGCCATCCACAGGTTCGAGTGTTTAAGTATAGCGTCCAGGAACTGTCGTCGACTAGCCCTTCCCGAAGATAGTTGCGTCCTAGGAAGACAGGGTTTCTATCCGCTCCCGTTCTCGTCTCTGCACTATTTCGCTTTTAGGGGGGAAGTCCCCTTCCCTTTGCTGCATACGCACTCAATACACTTTATCGTCTATTGTGGCTTCCTGATAAAACGGAATCATCCCGGCTAATACTAGAACTAATTCACCCGAAATTGTCTTATAGGCACGGGTGATCCGAATCGCAATCAGGCGTTGTAATCTGGCGTTGCAATCTGGCCAGGAATGCGATCTCTTTTTTCCTGATGTGTCAGGCTCAAACCGAGGCACCATATAACACCTGATCTTCACACCAGGACCGTGCAAGTTCGGGAATAGGCGTACCAAGTGATTTGCCACACGTTCCACTCGTGGGGCTAAGCTTTTAAAGTGAGCTTGGAAGATCAGCCTTCCATCAAAGATAATTCCTAAGGTACTTCAGCTGGTTCTTAATCTGTATTCGGTGCGTTCCTACACTCAGCCATGATAGTGGTGGTATTTTGTTCTTGAAAGGCCATGGAACCATAGCGCTTCGGTTCCTTGCAGGGCTATGTTAAGCCCCAGATTGCTTATTACACTAACTACTGCAGCTATCGCTGCTTCTATGACTCTAAGAGTTCTGCTCCACGACCTCCCTCCAGCGATGATTATCGTGTCGTCTGCATAACAGACTATCTCTACCCCGTCTGGGACCGTTGCCCTAAGAACCGGGACAAAAAACCCAGGTTCCAGAGAAGCGGCCCTAGAACGGAGCCTTGTGGCACTCCTCCCTCAATCTTCCGCTGCCCTAACGAAAGTTTTTTCCCCAAATTATACACTATAGTCTTTTTCTATAGGTAATCACCAATTATTCTTTGTACACTGGAACCCGGTGTCTTCGAAGGGCCTGTCTTATACTCGGCCACGGGAGAGAGTTAAAGGCTTTAGCGATGTCCAAGGATACTCCCCCCCCCCCCCCCCCCCGCCAATGTGATCCCCCTTGAATTACATCGATTGTCGAGCGACCCGTCCTAAATCCAAACTGATTGTGGAAGAGCTCTGGGCCCACTCAGTTTAGATGGTTCCAGATCCGATCAGCGATTATTTTCTCCATCATCTTTCCAGCCTCGCTGATTAGGTATATTGGTCGAAAAGAGGGCGGAGACTCCCAATCTATGTTCCCCGGTTTAGGTATCAGGATGAGACTTGCACTCTTCCAGATAATCGGAAACCTTCCTCTCTTTAGGCACTTGTTGAAGAGATTAATTATTTCATCCGCCAGAAAGTTACTGGCAATCGTAAGGATCTTGCCATTCTTTTTACTGCATTTTCCAACTCTTCTTCTGTGACTGATGGGATATTGTCCTCAGTATTCCCCATGCAATTTCGGTCGTTTCCTCTCGGGAATAACGTTTCGTATTCCTTTCCAGGTTATTGGGTGGCAAGGTCACCGTGATAGGTAGGTTTCTGGGTTTTAACTTGCCCAGGACCAGATGGTATGGCCTTCCCCACGGATCTTGGTCAATATCCTGTATCAGCTCATCTTATGCTTTCTTTTTTGCAAGCTTGATAGCTCGGTGCAGTTCCAGCGCAATCTCCCAAAATTCGATTTAGTCTTAATTCATGTTCGAAGGTACTTGTCCTTCTTTTTCTTGCACATTGCAGATCTCGACGTGCCCTCTGGCAGGATTTTCGCAACGCCCCGATCTCAGCAGTCCACCAGTATATGAATCTTCCAAAATTTGCTCGAGAGAGGGGGCATTGCAAAGTCGCAAATTTCTTTCAGCTTTTTTTGCAGGTGGACAACTTCTTGCTCTACATTTTTTGCTTCCAGATTAGGGGATTCCCATGACCAGGCGACTGCTTCAGTTGCCGCTTTCAGCTTCATGGTCGATCAGTTAATTAGCCAGGGGTGTGACCTGTCTTCTTCTTAGCACTCCGATTGAGAAGTCGGCCGCCGGCCTCCGCAACGGGTATTTTGTCGGGGAAGGTGGAGACGCAGCAGCAGGTATCTGTGGTCGCTGAGCGTCTCCATCTCTTCCATTACTTTGCATTCTCGTACTGTTTTCATAATGTTCTCAGTAGCCCACGCGAGGTCGACGACCGACTTCTCCTGCCACCGCACGCAGGTATTAATTCCGTTTAAGAGGTGGATGCCCCGGTCAACAGTCCACTCGATGAGTAACCTTTCCCTAGGGTCTGTTTTTGTTGAACCCCACATTGTGGATTTGGTATTGAAATCATGATTATTAATCGCGATTGACTCGGTATTCTCTGCAGATTTTTCCCTAGTTCAAACAATGTATCCTCAAATGTCTATGTCTAACGACCAGCTAAGAGGGGCGTAGAATTATACCTATTACCTTAATATTTCTCCATTCCGCCACCACGAATCCACGTCCACGTGCAATGGCCCGCAGCGGTGGAGAGGGAGTTTTTCCCGAGCGATAGATGGCCACCGTATGCGGTATGTCGGAGATTCACTCATTACTATCAATATTTTGGTATTGTTCTGAAAGTACATCAGCCAATCCCACTCCCCACTTGGCAAATGTCTGTATTAGGTCTTGAGCACCAGTCGAGTGGTTGAGGCCCGTATATCACTTCACTATGTCCATGGCCTCTTCGCGGCCGCATTCCTCTTGATTCTTATTGACCGAAACTGCCGTAAGCTGATTTAATATCTTTCCTATCACGAGAGGGGGGGGGGGAGTTTTCCCGAGTTATCTGCTGGATGATGCATCTTTTGCCTCTCCTGTTCCATTCCGTTGTATTTCCCGTATGCGTTGCGACATCTCCAAGATCAGAGCAGTAGGGACACTTAGGAGGGGGAGGCTGTACACCCCCTAGCGTTGTGCTCTTTCTCCCCACATGCGAAGCAGCATCAGCTTCAGTTATCCACTGATTGGTTCTTCACATGCCCTGCACAGAGGCATTTGAAACATTATAATGGGTGAAGGGGGAGCACTTCCACTCGGGCTGTGGACCAATCCACTGTGATTCTCCATGCATGTGCAATTTTTTTGACCGCAATGGCTGGGCATCTTACCCATATAGTGCCCAGAGATCTAGGAGATCTCTGTCTGATTTCTCCGATAGAAACCTCTCCCTCCTTGCATCCTCCAGCTGCAGCTACAGCTCAGACTACCTCCTCTGATGTGATCGAGTCGTCAAGATTACGAATTCTTGCTTCCGCCATTTTTATTGGTCAGCCTACCTTTACATCCTCGCGGTTGCCAAACACTTCTTTTAGTCGGTCGGCGAGCGTATCTACCTTATCTAAGCTTCCCTTTCCTGGGATTTCTATTACCATACCACCCGATATGGATCGCCGACAGCGAATGTCCTCTATCCCAATGTCCTTTAATTTACTGATCGGGCCTCCCTCATTATTTCGGAATATTTAGGTGAACTTCCCGAGGCCGCTGTAATAGTGACTGCTGTTCTTCTAGGGGTACTTGACGTCTTTGGTTTTGCCCTTTCCTTGGTCGGTGCAGCAGGGAGAAGGGAGCGTTGCCGTGCGCCTCTCTTTTCCTAGTCTGCCTTCTTGCTTTTCTCTCTACAACCTTGGTCCATTCGCTTTGCGCCTGCATGCGACTAGGCTGCTCCGCATTTGGGGCCGTTGATTCCTTCAATGGTTGTAATTCGGGGTTTATTTCGTCCTTATCCTGTTTATCCTTGTGTTCATTGACTGCAAGATGGAAAATATACCATTTTTTGCCATTTCTTTCCTTAGCTCTCTAAATAGGGAGTTAATTAGCTTCGTCTTGAAAGACGCGATTCTTTTTTCAATAAATATTTCTATTCCCTCTATTCTGTCCTTGCTCGGCGTAGAGAATGTTTTCCTTTCATGCGGGGTTGCTGTTCTTCCTCTAGGATTGGATCTCGTGGATATTCCATGTCCATTTATGTCACGTCTTGTTGGGCTGGGGCAAATCCGCCCTTGTTCCAGATTTTTGTCCTTTCGGCTTTTCTTCGTTTCAGATCAGGATGCGGGTTGCAACGTACCGCCTTTTGGATTCTCCAATCTTTCCTTTAGTTCATTCAACCGGGCTCTAAGGTGCAGGTTTTCTTCTTCTAGTTTTGCGGCATCCTGAGTTGCATTAATCCTTTTTGCTAGCTCGGTTGCACCCGCCGTTTGCATTCCTGCACATTCTCGTATGAACCTCTTAGTACCCTTCAAGTTCTTTGAGGTCGCTGCAATTTTTTCACTTATTTTAGCACAATTGATAATGAGGGAGATTATATCTGCCGGACATGTCCCTCATTCATGGACAAGTTCCTCCGCCGAAAGGAGGCGCTTCGCTCTTTCGGACGGGGGCGGTGGATCTATATCTGAATTAAATAAGTTTTCCTTGGCATCTACGTATGGGTCGACCGGTTTCCTTTTAGTGTCTGTTGATCTGTTTTCCTCGGAGGAGCTCTGCCTGCTCTTTTTGTTTTTATTTCTATCTCTTGTGATTGGGAACGGAAACCAATCAGATGTGTCTGAATTTTCCCCTTCGCTGGCAGACATAAATATATTCCGTATATATCGTATATACACCTTCCTTCCAGTCGCATCTTTTTCAAAACAGACCTGGGCCGCCTGTCCTCTGCCACGGTTCCCCGATGACGATGTGGAGGGGGTCCGCTCTACCACCTCCTCTTCACCGGGCCTGGGGATTCCGACGCCCCTTTCAGTAATTGCTTTCCCTTTTCCTTGTTTTTTCATTATAATGTGATCTGTAATTTCCATCCCAGTTGCCCTCTGAGCCTGGAGCCTGGGGTCCACCCCAGATGCAGTTTCGGGACAGTTATTCGATGACAATGCAGCGGGGAAACCCGCATCGGGTTTGGACTTCAATCCCCCCTATGCCGCTACCTATTTTTCCTTTCTTGTTTCTATCCATTTGTTTTATTTAATTATTACCAGTGAGAGTAGTTCCCAACGCGGTCTGGTCATGGGGTAACCACCCCACGAACAGTTACAACTCCGACATCCGGTAAAAATTCCGAGAGAGATTGTCCAGCTGTCCCAACTGTGTCGGGTTTTGAGGTTGCCTCCTTTTTCGATTTACCAGTGTTATTATCTTTTCTACCCTTTCTCATGCTTTCGAAGCAATGAGCAATCCCTTTGAGATTTGACTGCCGGTCTGATAATAATTTTAGGCTTGACTCATCGCTTATCGGCCGAAAAGAGAAATCTGACCTTGTCCTCAGTGTTCACATGCATCATAGAGTTCTTCCGCAGCATCAGGATAATTTGGGGCGAAAATTTCTCTTGCTACGACCCTGTGCAGCTTCGGGGGTCCCAGCACCTCTTGATACAGTCCTAACGCTTTACCGCGCGAGAACCGGGTTCCGCAGCTGACCACTCAGGGGCTCAGAGTACCTCTGTTGTAGGTACGATGATAATAATTAATTCAATCAACGTACTACAAATAATTATAATAATAATAACAATAACTCGGAATTAAAAGTAAATAAAATATATTAAATATTTTAGTAAATTACAAATAAATATCAAACTGTTCTCGTTGAATGCCTACTAATTAATGCTTCTGAATTGGTTTTCTTATTGCTATATATACATCAGTATAAACAACCAAACTCTCCATGGCAACGAAACAAATAAAATACCAGTTCACAATCTTTCTACTATTTATGAGTTCCAACAAATTTGGCGCTGTCGATTTCTCGGAAACGCACCTCTCGGTGGAACGATTGAACGAACACTGATGGCGCTGATTTCCCTCCAGTTGAGGTAACAGTCGCTACACTGTGCGTCGAGGTTCGCTGGCCAGCAGCCCGAGATAGCTGACTACCCGGTCACGTGAGGATCCAACTTTAAAAATTAATATCTCCACAAATACTTCACGGATTTTTAACGGGAAAACACATAAAATTTCTCTAGAAGTTTTCCACGCCAAACCATATATATCCCATGCTCCTAACTATGTTGGATTCCGAGCTATGTCTTCATTCACAGTGTTAATGTATTATAGTACGGTACTTTCTAGTGGACAAGAAAAGCTTATTGTTAGCATAAATTCAGTATGAAAAGCTACAGTATCCCTGGATGCTCTCTTAAAAAGTGTTCAGTCACAGTTTTTATGTTTTTATGTTCAGTCACAGTGTTCAGTCCTTCGAAACAAGGTTGTGCGAGGCCTACTGGCAGCTGCCAAGATGGCCGACACGTGGCGACGAAAACTTTAAAAATTCGTATCTTCGGCACTCTTGATCCGTTTTTCGCAGTTCGGCACTCAAAATTCATGAAAAATTTTTCCGTACCAGCACGAGTATGTCACAAATCGTTAGTCGTCTCTTTCTCGAAATATAGCGATTCCGCTCAGCAAAGCGGCGACATTGAGGAGTGAAACATTAATTTCAACAGTTTTCGCCTATATTTCTATTTGCTTCACTCAAAAAACATAACACACTCGATGGAATTGCCGTAACACACATGCTTTTCCACTATCCGGACGCGATTTACCGCGATTTATAGCGTCGAAATACGGAGCACCATAAGAAATCGACACACCATAATAACCCCATGCGTTCTCCATGTAAACTCGGTGGTTCATTATTCCAACAAAATTGTAATGTGCCGACATCACCTGCACTCATGCAGCCTCAAACGATTACGGAACCTCCACCTGTTTTACTGTAGACCGTAAGTTTGCTGGTTCCTCATTTTTTTTTTCTCCAAATAGTAGTGTCCATCAGATCCGAAAATATTGAATTTACTCTCGTCTGTAAAAATCACTTTATTCCAGTATTCCATTGTATTGGAAAAAAGAAATAATTCAGAGAAGCGTTACTTTGAAAAGTTACTTTGTTTCTTCGAGTACAGCGTTTTCTTTATTCTTCACACTTTGAACTCTCGATACTCCTGCTTCTTCTCCTTGTTTTTTCTCTAACTCCTAATACACCACATTTACGACACACTTACATACATTACCAACCTTGGTTGCTTCGCTCATCGACATTCGTAATAACTAACCCAATATTCTGTCCCTACGAACAATGCCACCAAGTTCACTTATGACTTTTTCTAATCAGTCTTAATTTGTTCTTATGTCCAAGACAACTTATCCTTAGTCACTGCTTTCGTGAGAAAATTGGCTATCATATTTTCGGATTCTGTGTAGCTAATTTTAAGATTTCCGTTTTCGATTTTGTCTCTTATGAAATGGAAATTCAGATTAATATGTCTCGTCTTATTAGACGAACGGCCATTTGATATCCATTCGATTGTTGCTTTATTATCACAATTCAAAGTTATTGGTTTGTTACAGAAATTCTGTATACCTAACTCTAATATATCAGAGATCTAAGCTAATATTCTTAATGAGTTTGGAACATGCGAACAGCTCTACCACGCATGTTGAGAGACCGACACATCTTTGTTTTCTATTACACCATATTATTAGTGAATCATCTAACATAATTGTTGATGTTCTTATAAAATTCTTTATTACTGTCGCGTGCCGATCCGAATTTACGCAATGGCCGCAAATTTGATCGGTGGCTTGCTGACCTTCAACGTTAATGAAGACCAGCTGGTTCAATTTAAGGATTGGGTTTATTTTAGAATCTGTAGGATTTATAATCAGTAGGAGGTGAAATCAATAGAATTTGGATTCAGTAGGATTTGGATTGCTTGAATTAGAATTATCTCATCGCACCACTTGAACTCGTATCGTCGCACCACAAAGACTGTAATAGAACTCGAATCGCACTGTCAGAGAACTCTTTTGAAACTGTCCTGTCTTTCCACATGGCTCGTCCGAACGGTCTTGTCTTATTGGAGAGGAATAGTAAACTTCCTATGGCTTCTCTGATTGATCTCCTTCTTGAATGTTGTCTTGTTTCAACATTGAAGTTTTTTAGGACTTTGGACTGTTCCATCCCGAATATTTTCAGAATTTTTCGTGCGTATCGACTTTGAATGATGTCCAAGCCTTCTGCTGTCTTTGATAGTTCTATACCAATGAATGGTTTTCTTACAATTCGCATATCAAACTCCTGTTGTAACTCTTCCAGCAGTTTTTTCATTTCCTGTACATTGTCATAAACACTCCGTCATCTACGTATACGGCTGGTATTAAATTACTGTACTCAATTACTTTTTTCCTCTGAGAATACATTGTTCGGTTTCCAGTGGTTGCAGTCCTTTTTGTTTCAGAAATTTTGTGAATCTTTCATTCCATTTGATCGGGGCCTGTTTCAAACCATATAAGGATTTTTTTAGTTTGCATAACTTATTTTTGTATTCATAATCTTCAGGAAGATTAATCTTCAGGAATCTTCTCTTCCAATTCGCCGTATAAGGAGACTGTCTTGATGTCGAGTGCTATCACTTTGTATCTAGAGCTTGTCGTTAATGCAAGCAGGGTTCTAAGTGCATTCATACTCACCACTGGGCTGAACGTTTCATTGTAATCTATACCAGGTCTTTGTTCGCACCTTGTTATCATCAAACGTGCTTTATAAGTTCCGTCATCTTTTATTCTTAACACCCATCTGCAAGTTAGCGGTTCAGATCCTTCTGCTTCACTTTGGTCAACTGTATCCCATGTGTTGTTTTTTTCAACTCTCTCTCTTTTGATGGCCTCAATCCATTCGTCTCTATCTGCTCCTGAAATTGCTTCTTTGTATGTTAGAAATGTGTGAACTAAATACCTTTCTGGAGGCTTTCTTGCTCTTTCAGATCTTAGAATTTTTTCAATTTTCTTCTTCTCTGTCTTTTCTTCTCCTTTTCGGCGTGTCTCTTCAATTTCTCGTATCATTCTTTCTTGAATCTTTTCTGGTTCTTCTTTGTTTTCTTAGTCCTTTTGTAATTCTATTACCTGTTTTTTATTTATTCCTTCGTCTTTTTTCGTTCATGGAATATTACGTCTCTTCTGATGACTATTTTTCGTTCTTGTTCGTCCCATAATCTGTAGCTATTTTCAGTGTATCCTACTAATTTGAGTTTCTTGTTTCTTTTATCTAATTTCTTTAAAGGTCCCAGAATCTTAGTGTAGGCTTTACAGCCGAACATTCTAATTTTATTAAGATTTGGCGTCCTTTTCGTCCAAGCTTCAAATGGCGTAACTGACGTTGTCACCGTAGGGGATCTGTTATGCAGATATGAAGCGGTGTATGTTGCTTCTCCCCACATCGATTTTTCCATTTTGGAATCGAATATCAGAGATCGTGCCTTTTCCATCAACAACCGATTGAGTCTCTCCGCTTTTCCGTTTTGTTGTGGTGTATAGCATACAGTGTAATCCATCTGTATTTCTTTCCTCTTGCACCAGTCTTGAACTTCTGCGTTTGCATATTCACGTCCATTATCACACCTTATCTTTTTTACCTTTCTTCCTAGCTGGTTTTCAACATATGCAATTGGTACTTTTGATTTGTATTTCGTCAAATACACTATAGTAAAATTCGTATAATCATCCAAAAAGGTCAAAAAATAGCGTTTCCCATCCCATGTGATGGGGTCGATCGGTCCGCAGACATCTGTGTCATTAACTTTCTCGCGTATCTTTTTAAACGGAAATCTTGTTTGTTTGGTTTTTAAGCAAGTATCGCATCAATTTCATCCACATCCTTTCCTTTGACATTCAAGCCGGCGGTTAGTTCTATTAGCTTTTTCTGTGTATGTGCCCAAGTTTTCTATGCCACATTGTTGCTTTTTCCGCTCCATTTACTGTCAAACTAGCTCCTTCTTTTATTTCTGACTCCAAGTCTACTCTGAATAGCCCGTCCTGCAATTTTTTTCCTCTTAATATTACTTGATCTGAGTGTTTGATAGTTACCTTGTCCTTCGTGAATATCACTTCGCCGTTTTTATCTGTAATAGCTCTTACAAATAATAGATTTGTCGTTAAGTCTGGAATGTACATCACATTTTTGAGATCATAGACCTTAAAACTTAATTTTCCCATACCGTGAACCCTCATTATGTCATCTTTTTTTGTTACTTGCACTTTAGCATTTGCTTGTATCTGTCAGCTTACTTTTCTCATTTATCATATGGGTTCGTCTCGTCTTATTTGCTAGGAAGGCTATTTTATTATTGTGTTGATTTCCCTTACGTTTTTTATCATGAAAATATCAGTCCTTTTCCAAATGATTGTTTTTCTTATAGATTCTACAAGAAGAACTTGTTAATGGATTATAAGAACGTAATGATAAAATATATATATTTGATCAATAGAAGTTAGTTTACAACATTGATAAGTTTTATTTCTCACTCTCTCACTCTCTATACATCTCATCACTACGATAGCTTCACAACGACTGACTCCTTCGGGCACAGTTCAAAAACAAACACGTCATATCAGACACGACCCACATATATATATCATACATCCATGTATCGACTATACTCACATTCACACACATAAAACCAACACTCACAGGACTGACTGTCTTTTCTTTTCTGTAATGTCCGTTGGATTGGTGACTTTGCTGTTTGTTTATGGGACGAGACTTTCCGTTTCTCGACGATCCCGTTCGGCAGTTTCTTGTTATGTGTCCGACCTTGTTGGAGTTGAAGCATTTTTTTTTTCGGAAATTTGAAACATTACTGTGTTATTCACTTATTCGTTTTATTCCTGCTTTCTTTGGCCAGTAATCGAGCGATTAAATTTCTCAATTTTCTCCTTTCTGTACAGACTCTCACGCGGCAAAATGTTTTAACCCCAATGATCTTAATCGGTGTGTGATATTCTCGAGTTTGCTCATATGGTCACCGATATTCAGACATTTGTCGTATGTTGGAAAATTACTCCATTAGGTTGCACCTTAATTGTTCATCGTGTCTTTTATACATGTTTAGTAATTTTATCTACATTCCAAATGCGTTATCACACTTTATATTGTGCATCAACGGTTTCCGGTCGGTAGTTGTTACCAGCACCTTTTGAACGTTCGCGTCTTTCTTTTCTCAAGTCTCGGTTCTTTTTTCTCTTGTAATTTTTTCAGTTACATGTTTATATAAACCGTATGATTTAAGTAATAATCGTTATCTGAAATTTCCAGAGTTCCATATTCTCCGCGTCAACCAGCTTCACCACGTGGTTAATTTCTTCGGCCATTTTGTTCTCCATTTTTTCCCATATTCAAATAATCCCTCTTATTTTCTAATCTTTATTCGACATTTTTATTTTAAGCACAATGCACTGGGCCCATAACTGTTGTTCTTATAAAATTCTTTATTACTTTTACGGACGACGAGATATGCGCTTCTATAATTCGATAGCAAGAGAGCGATCGACAGACAACCGCTGTTATTTATAGAACTCTTCTTTTGTTTTTTTTACTCTCTGCACACTCGTTGTGTAGGTACGCTGATGTTATTTTAACTCAACGTACTATAAATTTAAATAAATAACTCCGTATTAACTTTTTATAAATTATATTAAATATTATTAAAATAACAAAGGTATATATATTTTTGGAGAAGGATATGGTGATTGACGAGACGGTGTACGTTGTGGAATATCTTTATTTATAAGATACGTAGTACAAGCTATGATGGACGCTGAGCGTGTTGCCGATGCGCGTGTTACACTGTACTGTATCTGCTCACTGCACTATCATCTGTACCTCTACTATAATAATAATACTTATTCCACAACGTACACCCCGTCTCGTCAATCACCATATCCTTCTCCAAATTGGTGACCCCGACGTGATGTCTGCATGTGGACGTGTGTGTCTGCCTTGCAGCGTGCAGCCTGTGTGCGCGCGTCCTTCTCAGTCTTGCATTCGGCGGAGGCGTTTGCGTGCGTGCGTGCGTGCGACGAGCCTTCTACGCTCGTCTGCGGTCGGTGGAAGCGCTGCGTGTATAGGGCCGTCCTCTGCGCTCTTCTGTGTACCATGTGTGCTCTGTCCTCGATGTTGCATCCTCGTTCAGCGTCTGGTTGGTCCTTCCAGATGTTGTGCTGCATCCTTTTGTTTCCGTGTCGTCGTCCCTTTCCTTTTGTTGATGTGGAAACGTCCGTTTTTCCTGACTCCATCTGCGGTGTTCGAACGTCGGGTGGTCACCATTGAGGGACGGAACTGTAAAGAATTTAAAAGATTCTGGGATGCAGCTGGAAGGAGAGGAGAAGGGAATGAGAGAAAGTGAGAGAAGAAAGCGATTAATGCGTTTCGTCTCGGAGTCACTGCCTAGACCATCAGTGGGGCTGATGGCAGCGACTCCTTTACCCCAGACGCTTGTTGTTATAACTACCCGCTACTAAGGCTGGCCCGGTTCACCATCCTAGCGGGGTTCCGCATTCTGCTTGCTTAAAACATCGGAGGATCGGTAGGACCTCGACGCTAGGCGCGCAGCCACTTGCGGCTTGTGCTAGTCGAGTGTTCGAATCTCGTAGTCGAGGAATCGTAGGGCCGCTACATATTAAATTTTATAACATAGATTAACTGAACTGTTTTCATTAAGTGCTGACTAACGAGTGTGTCGCAATTTGTTTGCCAACTATATATATATATATATATATCTAACAACCAAACATCTCCATGGTAACAAATAAATGAAATATCAATTTATCAATTTTCTAATGTTTACGAGTTTTTCATAGTTGGCGCTGGCGAAACAATTTGTGACCAGGCCGCTTATCTACAAATATCCGGTTCAAACCAGCTAAGGAATCACGCCACTTCAAAAGAATTCATAACAATGAATTGAATTGAATCCGACCAAGAACAATAGAGGCAGAAAATTACAAAAGACACCCCAGAGCCCTCAATAAAAAACTTTTCAAAGATCATTCGTCCAGAAACCAGTGAAAGATTTATTCCGTACGTTATTTTCCTCTTCCTTTTTAAAAGTTAGAGTCTTTTTAGAACGCGTAGAGTTTATAAATTCGATTAAGAAGTGTAAAACATTTTGATTTAATATTCATATAATAATTTAAATTCAAAGTTCTTCGTTATTTCGCGTCGGAACGCCTCATTCCGCTAAGTGCTCCATTACGGGTTCCTTACGCAAATAATTGCTCTCGCGTTTACTTTAACTGTAAATTTGTTACGAAGTTCACGTGCTTTTAATAAGTGTTTAAAATCCGTTGCGTATTAATCTAAATTTGTCCGCTTCTTACGAGAAGCGTCGACTGGCGATCTCAGGACCATAAATATAAAGACATTTCGATTTAAAAGACATTCTAATTATTTAAAAAACATTTTAATTATAATACATTTTGTTCCTCGTTTGAATTTGGCGCGTGAACGCTTGAAACACGGCGAAGAGTTCGAGAAGAAGAGCCTTCGACCAAGGGAGACATAGAAGGCGCACCGAGCGACATTTTTATTTTTTTCGGTGACGCAACTCACAGTGTGACAAATTGAATGAACGTAGATGGCACTGATTTCACTCCAGCTGTAGGTACAATGACGATAATTAATTCAATTAATGTTCTACAAATTATAATAATAACTCCGTATTAACTATAAATAAATTATATTAAATATTTTTATAAATTACAAAAATATATATTAAAATTTACAATGTAGATTAAACTGTTTTCTTTAAATGCTGACTAATGAATGAATAACAATTTGTTTTTTGTCCACTATATATATACATCTTTAACCACAGCCAAAACTCTCCATGGTAACAAAATAAATAAAATATCAATTTATAAATTTTCTACTATTTATGAGTTCTAACAAAGTTGGCTTTTATGCGTTCTTTATGAGTTCCACCTTTCGGCGGAACGATTGAACGAACGTAAATGGCGCTGATTTCACTCTAGCTATTGTCACGCCGGGAGTTGCGTCATCGAGAATTAAATATGCAGGTCGATGCGCCTTCTAGGTCTCCCACAATCGAAGGCTCTTCTTTGATATTGCTCCGATTGCTCTAAAGCGTTTACGCGGTAAATTCAAACGAGGATTTCAATCGTTACTTGGTCCTGTGATCGCCAGTCGACGTCTTTGCCAAGAGACGGACAAAAATGATGCGCAACGGTTTAAAACGCCCGAATAACCTCGCGTAAACTGCGTGACACGTCTTTAGTTATATCCAACGCGAGAGTAGTTAATAATGATATTCGTAAACTATTCGCAGTTTTAAATATAATTAACTCTACGCGCTAAGGAAATCTAACTTTATAAAGGAAGAGGAAAGATAACGGAATAAATACGTTTTACACACTGGCTATTTGACTTCTCGACTAATATTAATTTATTGCGGCTTCACGGGGTCCTTTTATACATATTATCTTGGGTGGATGAGTCTCTTGTTTCACATTACATATCAGTCTATTGTCTTGGGTGGATGAATCTCTTGTTCCTTTGAGGTAGCGTTATCTTATCTTATTTGTAACCGGATGTGGAGAGATAAGCGGGCAGCTCACACTATGGTAACGGTTGCTACATTACCCCCGTTCAAGTTGCTCTATCCATAAGAGAGAGCAGATGATACAGGTGCCTTGTCATATATTCGGTGTTGCTGTTCTTCTTGTAATTCTACATACGCCGGTTTCAATCGTTCCGTCGAGATGGTGGTTTCCGTACCCTTAGAATCAATAAGAAATAGATTGTCTAGTATATGCTTTAACACGCGATATGGACCTTCATAAAGCTGTTCTAGAGGCTGTTTAACATGATCAACTCGTACAAAAACATAAGTCCTGTCAAAAAGATTATTAAATATAAAATATAATCGTCTGGAGTGATGTCTTGTCGGTCTTGAGCGTATAGTTTGCATGAATTCTCTAAATTTACTGTTGAAATTTGTATCAGTATCGTTGTCAACGAAAAATTCTCTAGGTAGTCTGAGGGGTGTACCATATCAGTCGCGGTTGCTTGTATATCTTCCTTATAACTATTCCTCAAATCAAGTATGACTACTGGGAGTAATTCTAACCAATTCTTATTTTCGTGGCATCGAATTGCTTTCAGAGATCTATGCCATCGTTCTATCATTGGATGTAGGATGACACGCTGTCGTGCGGATATACTTACATCCAATAACCTTTTGTCAACGCGTTAAAAAGCTGAGACTGTCCGCTCGAATTTTGCGCCGCGATTCGTAGTAATTGTAACAGAGGACCGAATCTCGCGATCCAAGTGGCATAGAATCCTGTTGTGACAGTGCCCGCGTTTATATCCTTTAACAAAACCACCTCAGGCCATCTACATGTGACGTTTTTACGCGTTTCACTAAGCAAACACTTCATACACGTCACGTTTTGCACACGATAATTAATTGTTGGAAATTAATGGATGACGTGAATAATAAAGCACAACTGGTGGTTAAAATCAGACTGAACTGTTCTTTAAGAGTCTACTTCTATTTATTAGGTTTTGGTTTGATATGCGAACAATTTCGTGAAGGTGGGGGTTTGACTCGGCAGCGAGTCGGTGATAAGTTAAGGATGGGCCAGTAAGTTGTCTCTTCACACTGTGATAAGCGAATAGTGGGCCAGCAAGTTCTCCCCTTTAGCTGTCTTCACACGGTTGTGAACAGGCTGATTATCTCCACGACTTCCGGCCAAAACCAGTTATAACTAGATAAACCGCCACATCATTCAAAAAGAATTCCAAATAATAAACCGATCAATAAAGAACAATAGATTACCGACGTTATAAAAGCTGTTGCTGAGCCCTGAATAAAAAAGTATTTTGAAAGTCTTCGTCAAGAAACCATCGTGTAAAGTTATTGTCATTAAACCTCTCCTTACCGCGGAAAAGTTAAAGTTCGAGCATATTATTTTAAAGTCTAAATTCATATCCGAAAAGTATTTGAAAAGTCTTTATTAAGAAGTGTTAGAGTTAAAGTCTTTATCGAGAAATCACAGAATGAAGTTCATTACGTTAAAATCAATTAAATATCAAAAGGTTTTTGAAAAGTCTTCATACGTTAAATTCAATATTATTTCATTTAAATTCATCACGTATTTTCGCGTCGAAACATCGTACGTCGTAATAAACGCCAATCCGAGTTCCTCCGAGAAACTAAGTGATTTTTGAGAACATTAAAATATATTATTTATGTCGAATTTGGCCGCGAACCATTTGTCACGGATTTGCACGAGTAAAGCGTTATTAACGTTGCGTAATATTAATTATTTATTGTCCGTTTCCTAAGGGAAACGTCGACTGGCGATCAACAGGACCACAGGAACATTTAAATATAAAGACATTCATATTAAAGACATTATATTTCTAAATTGGTTAAATCTACATTTAAAGTCAGCGCGCAATCGATCGAAGAGCGATTAGTTAGCCTTCGATACCGGGAGATATAGAGAGTGCACCGAGTGGTATTTTTATTTTTTGCGGTGACGAAATTCCCGGCGTGACACGGTTGTGAGCTGGCCGCTTATCTCTCCACATTCGGTTAGCAATAAGACAAGATAACACCACCTCAAAGGAATGTGAAACAAGAAGCTCATCCACCCAAGCCGATAGACTCAGATATGTAATGCGAAACAAGAAACTCGTCCACCTAAGACAATAGCCTCAGATATGTATAAAAGGACCCCCGCGAAGCCACAATAAATCAATATTTGTCGAGAAGTCAAAGAGCCAGTGTGTGAAACGTTTTTATTCCGTTATCTTTCCTCTTCCTTTGTAAAGTTAGATTCCTTAGCGCGTAGAGCTAATTTTATTTAAAGTACGAATAGTTTATGAATATTATTATTAACTACTCTCGCGTTGGATCTAACTAAAGACGTGTCACGCAGTTTACGCGAAGTTATTTTTAAACCGTTGCGCATCATTTTTGTCCGTCTCTTGGCAGAGACGTCGACTGGCGATCACAGGACCAAGTAACGATTGAAATCCTCGTTTGAATTTACCGCGTAAACGCTTTAGAGCAATCGGAGCGATATCAAAGAAGAGCCTTCGATTGTGGGAGACCTAGAAGGCGCATCGAGCTGCATATTTAATTTTCTCGATGACGCAACTCCCGGCGTGACACGATGATAAGCGAATGGTGGGCCAGTAAGTTCTCCCCTTTAGCCGTCTTCACATACGAATCGATCGATCATGGTCAAACAGTATCTGTAATTATCGATCGTCGGTGGCGGTCCTTTGATGTTGTTGTCACGGGATGGATTACGCAACATAGAACGTAAGACTGAGTGCCGTTCGCGCCTATCTTTTAATACGCGTAGAGCTCGAATAAACCGTGCGGGTCGACCTTGAATATTACTTCATAAATCGTACTGTTCGAAAAAGGTTTGATAGTGTTATGAAATATATGGCGTTCAACTCTGATCTCTTTATTATGGAACTCGTCGGCTTTTTATACAGCGTTGTTAGAGGTAGTGGGGAAGGTCTGGCGATTACATTCCTCAGTGGCGAGTTGTCCTTATCTTATCGACATCCGGTCGTAGGTATAGATAAGGCCTCCTTACACCGCCTTTCATAGAGTCGACTTCGTCTCGAAGCGAACTACCTTGGGCGTCTTGATGTTGTCCAAGTCCATGTACAAGGAGATAGCCCTTAGTGAGGAGTGTCGTGGCCCATGGTCGTTGTTATCTAGTTGTAGCGGTGGGATGCTTTCAGATGCAGAGGGCTCCGAATTATAGGTGTGCGAGACGTGTAGTTGACCAGTATTAGATATTGAAGTTTCGTTACCAAAAATTTTGATACAAATGCTTTTTGGTGTACATTTTGACATTAGACGAAGACAACCTATCTTATGCATGGTGTACAGGGTGATAATACCTAACGATATGTAACCTAGATATTTTAATATGTCAAAAGTTATTTCGGTTGCCGATGGTATTCTTCGTTGATTTCTTAAGCTTGCTAGCTGATTGTTCATGGAACCAAGAGAATTTGCGTAATTATTAAAATTTGGAGTTACTCGCGATGCTGTTGGTAGGAAGTCATGCAATAATTTCACGTCGTGTTCTGTTAGTGGGAAGTCAAGGCTGTAGTTAGTTATTTACGTCGGTTGCTTCTGTCGTACCTCCAATTTTCATTACATTATTATATATAGACCAGTGCGTTATTTATTACAGCGTTTAATTTACTGATGTCGATAATGCTTTGAAAGTTTTTCACGTCGTTTGTTACAGCAAAATTCGGGTGTTTTTGTGTTAGTTTAGCGTAGGATTCCATTGTAGCGGACGATGATTCCTCGACTACGAGTTTCGAACACTGACTAGCACAAGCCGCAAGTGGCTGCGCGCCTAGCGTCGATGTCCTACCGATCTTCGACGTTAAGCAGCAGAGTGTGCGGAACCCCGCTAGGATGGTGAATCCCGGGCCAGCCTTAGCGGGTAGTTATAACAACAAGCATCTGGGGTAAGGAGTCGCTGCCATCAGCCCCACTGATGAGTCTAGGCAGTGACTCCGAGACGAAACGCAATCGCCTTTCTTCTCACTTTCTCTCATTCCTTTCTCCGTCTTTCCCAGCTGCATCCCGGCTCTCTAAATTCTTTACAGTTCCCTAAACCATAAAAGTGTCTATGTCTATCAGTGTGGTGTCTATTATTTCTTTTTTACCCAAAATAATCGTGAGGTAGAAGTCATTGATTTTATTCGCGAGTTCGATTATTAGTACTTCTAATACTAGGAGGTTTCTGTCTAATAGTTCATTGTTTCTAAGGTCTTCTGACTGGGCTTTTAATTGTTTAGTTAGTTGTTCAAAATGATCATCTTGAAGGATCTGCCCGAATATTGAGGTTTGGTTTTGAATAATGTGCGTTAGTTTATTTTGATCACTAAATAATTTATCGATGTTTTCGTTAATCAAATTTAGGTCGGTTTCGTCGAGCTTGCCGAAGAGAGTTTTAGATAATGAACCGATGACTTTAAGTCCTCTCTTAGTTCTGGTGTGAGTTATGGTTTTTAATTTATTGGCAGATCGTTCTAGATTTTTCATTCGTGCGGTGATAAGATCGAATGCTGTATTGGCGTAGTCGAATTTCTGACAGTGTTTGACAACGGAATTATACAGATTCTGAATGGTTTTTATGTCTCGATATAATTCCCTGATTCTAAATACTACGGTGATTTTGATTTCCTAATGGTACATGAAAGCCTTTTCAACGGTTTCAGCCAGTATTTTTTCGTATCCTATCAGTTTTATAGTTAACTTGGTAATTATTGAGATAAGTCTCTGGAAAAGTGATATGGTTTTAGTCGGTTGCCGTGTACGAGTAGGGGGTTTGGATTTCTCTTGGTATCTCGAGTAAATAATTAGGTGTTCGTATGTCTATGATTTTGTACGGCCCTAACCATTCTTTGTCAAGTTTGTGAGTCTTGTGGTCGTTCTGTATCAGTATCAGATCGTCGATTTGGTACAGGCTCCTGAGTTTAATTTTTCTGTTTTGTTCTCGTTTGTACCGTTTTTATTTTCTTTTGTTGTTCTTTTCGCGGCGGCTAGGTTTTCTGTGTGTCTGTCTTTCCATAGTTTGAAGCATGTTAGCTTCTTGTCCGAATGTTAATTCGAAGGGAGTGAATCCGGTAGTTGAGTGTACTGTAGTGTTGTAAGCCATGGATATATATCAAATTTTCGTCCCATTCAGATTTACTTTCATCAATATTAGTTCGCAGCATGTCTTTTATAAATCCGTGGGCCTTTTTTAATGATCCGTTAGATTGTGGGTGAAACGCAGTAGTTTTGATATCTTTGATTTTAAAAGCCTTTTCGAATGAGTCCATTAGCTTGCAAACGAAATTCTGTTCTTCTGTCTGGTCAGTTAGTATGTGTTTGGGAGAAGAGAATGTATATATGTACTGTTCTATCAGTAGGTCTATAATGGTCTCGGCCTTTTGGTCAGGTAAGGGGATAAGTATCAGGTATTGGTGAGGACGTCTTGAATAGAGAAGATAAATTGGTTGCCTCTGTAGGTGAGTTTTAGTGGTCCAATAATATCGAGGGCGATTTTATCGTTGGGATTTTTTGGGGTGTCAGTTATAAGGGCTTCTTTCCTAAATCTTATTCTCGTCAACTTGTTAGTCTGACAAATTTTGCAGTTTCTTATGTATTCAGATACTTCGTCGTCTATTCCTGTCCAATGGTGTCTGAGTTTTATTCGTTCTAACGTCTTGTTTTCCCCTATGTGTTCGGTCAGTTCGTGATTTTCTCTTATGATAGCTTCTCTTCGGTCGTGTATTCTTTGGTTGGCTCGGTCACCAGTTGGATAATTTCAACAGATTTGTTTTCGCAGGTGAATTGTGACATTAGTTTTAACATTACTACGTCTGGTAGTTTCAGTTTATGAACTCCAAATGAGATCGTTTTGTCTTTGTTATTAGTCAGAGTGTCTGGGTTTTGTAATCATTGCTGTACGTTAAAGGGTCCAAGTGTCTCGTAGTCTAGCGCGATGATTTGCGACTAGTTAGTTTATTCGGATCTTTCGGGTGTTAATGGTCGTCTTCCAGAAATTGAATTCGGTCTCGAGATCTCTAATTTTGATTTTGTTCGCAAAAGATTCGTTAGAGGTGATTTCTAGTGGATGCAGTCGCGAAAGAGTGTCTGCTATTTGGTTTTCTTTGCCTTTTTTGTATTGGATTTCGTAGTCGTATTCTTCTAATCTGAGTCTTCAGTGCATAAGTTTAGAGAATGGGTCCTTAACGTTGTGTAACCATTTTAGGGTTTGGTGATCAGTCTGAATGATAAATTTACATCCGAGGAGATATTGTCGCAGTCGTTTGATGCCCCAAATGATGGCGAGCAATTCTTTCTCGGTCGTGGTATGATTTCGTTCCGCAGTGTTGAGAGTCTGGTATATTGGGTTAGCAACTAAGTCATTGCCGCTTTTGTCGATAGATTCACTCTACACTTTCTTTTCTCACTCAGAGCATCTAATCTATATTTTTTTCTTACTGTGTGGACTTCTACTTTTAATTAGTAAAAAAATTATATCGATTAGTTCTTTAGTTTTGTTTTTATCCCAATTTAAAAATGGAAAAACAGGACGTGCACTTCCGACACATTTTATTGTATTACTTCCGAAAAGGCAAGAACGCATCGCAAGCACAAAAGAAGTTATGTGCCGTATATGGAGATGAAGCCTTAAAAGAAAGGCAGTGTCGAAATTAGTTTGAAAGATTTCGTTCTGGTGATTTTTCACTGAAAAATGCACAACGATCTGGCCGCCCAGTCGAAGTAGATGAAACCCATATCAAGGCCATTATCGATTCAGATCGTCACAGCACAACACGAGACATTGCAGAGAAGCTCAATGTATCGCATACATGCATTGAAAAAAAATTAAAAACCCTTGGTTATGTCAAGAAACTTGATTTATGGATCCTTCACCAGCTAAAGGAAATTCATTTGACGCAACGGATTAGCATCTGTGATTCGCTTCTGAAACGCAATGAAAATGATCCATTTCTGAAAAACCTAGTTGCTGGCGACGAAAAGTAGATAGTTTATAAAAATGTTACTCGCAAGAGATCGTGGGTGAAGCAAGATCAACCAGCCCAAACAACATCAAAAGCAGAGATTCACCAAAAAAAGATTATGCTGTCAGTCTGGTGGGATTACAAAGGAATTTTGTATTTTGAACTCATGCCACAGAACCAAACAATCAATTCAAATGTGTATGTTGAACAACTTGACAAACTGAACGATGCAATTGAAGAAAAGCGGCCGGTATTGTCAAATCGGAAGGGTGTTGTTTTCCATCATGATAACGCAAGGCCCCACACATCTTTGGTCACTCGGCAAAAATTATTGGAACTGGGTTGGGATGTTTTGTCATACCCACCATATAGCCCTGATCTTGCGCCTTCGGATTACCATTTGTTTCGTTCCATGCAAAACTCTTTAAATGGTAAAATTTTTAATAACGCGGATGATGTCAGATCACATCTAATTCAGTTTTTTAATAGCAAAGAGCAGACATTTTACGAACGGGGAATTTTTACACTGCCAGAACGATGGAAAAAGGTCATCGACAAGAACGGGCAATTGAATAAAGTTATATTTTTATATCTAATTGAATAAAGTTATATTTTTTAACAAAAATTCTGAATTTTCCTTCTTATTTGAAATCGGCAATGACTTAGTTGCCAACCCAATAGATTGGTCTTGTCTAATTGAGATAAGATATATTTGGCGTTATTGACGAGACTACTTTTACTTATCGACGGAGATTTACTTCGTGGCTCACTTTGGAAATTTTCGTGATTCTATCTTTTTACCTTAATTGTTAATTGCTAACTGAAATTCCGAGAAATTCTAAATTCACTTCGATGATCATTTGATGAAATTCTGAGAGATTCTCTTCATTGTAACGCAACGGATTCACGCAAGCTGAGAGGGCAATGATAATCAACTCACAATGTGGAGAATAGGAAGGTTGATGCAACGGCTTTCTCTAAACTCTTTTTCACGTCGATTGATTGCGAACTCCAAACTTGCGAACTGATCTTTTATACTAGAAAATAATTCACTGACCAAGATGTACTTACTCCGGAATATTGTTTGCGAGAGATCACGTACTAGGCTTCATGTTGCGCCGAATGTATTTCACTATTTGCACTTTCGAACTTGTGCAGACTTACTATATTTTTTGATGCGTTAGAATCGGCTTTTATGTATGCCGGCTAACTTTGTATCCTCCCGATCAAGAATTATTTTATTACAGTTTGCCCGGTCAGTCCCATAAAGCAATTTTAGCATTGCTTACAACGTTGCCTGGGTCGTGTCTAAGATGTACCAATGAAGATGTAGACTCCTGGGGAGATAATCTGGCTCGTCCCTCGATGAATTGTGTAGTTATCCGTCCGTCTGCTGTTGCACTGACGCACACCTGTCTGTATCAGTGGAGAAGGTAGCTCCAGAGGCAATTGGAAAAGGTGGACTCCTAGAAATCCCATTCCAACTAGTTTCCATCACGTCCAGAGGAATACAGTCCAGTTTCATTTCTTGGCCTGTACTGACACGCTGCTGAATGCACTAGTGAAGATTCCGCCTCTAACGTGACTGTGGCGTAATCACTTAATGATTAGACAAGACGTTGTGGTTTAATATCTCAAATGATGAAAAAATTAAAGCCTTGCGAACGATTTTTCTGCATCCAAGTGGAATATTTCGCTAACTTTGTTAGTACCACTGCTTCCCGGTGTTTGAAATAGATTTTGATTTTAGTTTTCTATTGGTTGCGTTTCTAAGACTGGAGCAGGTGCCGCGTTCTGCGCGGTATATCATCCTAATATTGTCAAATTCCGGAGACGTGCTCGATGTACTGGCTATGGTTTCAAATCTCATGAGCCCTCTCGTCAATAATGCGTATCTTGATGAAACGCGCAATAGCGTAAGAAAGCGATTACTATTATTATGTTAGGAAGTCAGGCACCCGAGGCACTTATGACGAATCTGTCGATGTGAAGGACGGCATTTCGAATGGGCGAAGGGCTAATATTTGAGTATCTTCTTGAGCTCTTCGAACGTGATTTCAAAGGTCGCTTACATTCTATTGACATCTCTTTTGAGCGAAACATGTCAGTCGTGCATGATGAACGAAGTGCCAGTCTGCGAAGCGGGTAAATTGTCCTTCCAGGATTGTAAGATTGCTCATTTCGGAAAGTGGCGAAAATTTTACCATGATTAGGGCTTTCATAGAGGTTCAGACATATCGTTCTCTGCTACTACTGCTCTGTCAGACTAACTGACAGTACACACAGATCGATTTTTAATTATAGACTACTGATTTTAGAGTGCTGAGAATTGAACGGAAGTTGACTTCTTCATTACTGAATCTAAAATACTGTAACTCAATGACTGATGCCTAATTACTCTGAATCTCCGTCAATCACTAAATGATTTATTATGGACTACTAGACTTTTACTAGATTTCCGTTTTACTTTCCAAAGAACTCTGAAGATTGTACATAACTGATTGATTTGCTTGTTAGATTAAACAATGTTTCCCCAGGAGACAATACTCCTCCCCCCTCCCCATGGGTAATACAGTACATTGACAATACATCAGTGACATATTGACCTTATTTTATTTTATTAGCTTTATTTTGCCCGTTGGACCTGCCACCACTTTCGTTCCATTTGAACATGTATATTAATCGAGGAGTAACAAATAAAAGAAAAAAAAACAAAGTTAATTACATAATAAGAAAGAGATATACAAATTGATTGTATTATGGGTCCTTAACGGGGCAGAAATATTGCATGTAGAACAGTGCAAAAAAGAACTCTAACTATTCAAAAATAGAAGATTAAAGAAGACAAGAGTAAAGAAGAGTATGGCTATTACAAAGGAAGAAGATAGGAATGAAAAACGCGTAATTGTCACTCCATTCCTTATTAGTAAGCAGATATGCGCGTCAGGGCTAATTTTTTACTGCTTTTCTTTTCAAGGCGGAGGCAGTGTCCATACACTTGGCTTCTACTTGTTTTAAGTTTGTAAATCACGATAGGTCTATTGAGTTGTCATACTTCTTTACAATACTACCTTCTTAATTTAGTGTTGTGCTTTGAACATCATTCGAATCGTTTATTTTGCTCATGCTTTGTATTTTAGCTAATTTAACTACATTTTTCAATTTTAGAATGCCTAAACTTCTGTGACTTTTGTCTATGTACATTACCCCATTCGTTGTGGATGAATGTAATTGTAGAATTTTCTTGACTGCTTGTTTTATTTCATGATCTATCAGGTTTAATGCGCCAAACGGCTGTGGGTTAACTACCAGTTGATGAATATATTTTGGTGGAGGATAAGTGTTTATTAAATCTATTTTCTGATGTTGTTTCAGTCTCACAATCAGTCTTTGTATGTTTCTCGTTGTTTCCGCTATAACTCTACGGATTCCACTGGATCCCTAAGTACCTCATGACAATTTCTGGGTCAGCGTATAGAACGGCCTGCTGTTCTATTTCCAGTTCTGTATATTTCATGTACAAAATCTTGTTTTTTAATAGCTACTTGAAGTATGGAGCATTTCTCACTAATCATGCCTATGCTCCCAAGGTGCATGTCCAATTTAATGATTTGCCTGTTCATTTTTCGTTTGTTCTTACCATGTCGTCTGCAAAAAACGAAAATGGAAACACTTTCTTCGCCAACAACAGTTTCCTTGATCGTCCCATCGATATCACTTATTATAGGCGAGTTTAAATAGCAAAAGGGACAGAGAGTCCCTTTGTTTTATTCCTTGGAATAGATCCAGTATTAATATCTTGATGCTTTTGCAATTCTACTATAGTTTGGTTGCCATGGTACATACTTCGTGTGTACTGACCGATGGCAATAGGGACTCCTTTTAAGATCAGTCCTTTCTTTATCACTTCATGGAGTACTGTATCAAATTCTCTGGAAATGTCGATTATTGTTACCAGTAATATTTCCTTTCTCTCTCATATTTGCTAGGGCACTGTTTAGTATTGCAATGTTGTTCTTGCAACCGTCTTCTGTCATGAAACCTTTTTGTCTTTTATGTTGCCTTATATAGTTTTTTAATTTCAAACCTATCATTGATGAGAACAGTCTACCCAATAGATTGTTATCGGTCTTCAGTTAGTTACGTCTTTCACTCGGTTTGGATTTATTAGGATGATTCTGTTGATTTTCCAGTTTGTTGGGTAGACCATGTTCATCATCAGTAGATTGTAAAATTTTAAAATATCTGCAGTGTTCTTTTCCTTTGGCGGTGGGCCTTTCTGTTTTTGTCGACACTTAGTCGCTATTCCTGATTTAATTGTCTTAAATTTTGCGACTAAGTCTCCCATGCTGATAGGTAGCGAAATTAGTTTAGCAAAATTTATTCCGCTGCGGCGGTTTTGCTTATCTTAGTGTTCAGACTAGCTTATATAATGGACCTACGCCACAGACTTACACAGTGGACCTACGTCTTCTGCGCATAGTGGTTCCATTTTCACTACATCTTTTTTAATTTGGCCCGAAGTGGCTACTGGCTCCATTGGTCTTTTGAGACATTTCTTATATAATTCCATACTACGTTACGAGAATACTTTTTCCATTTTCTTTTATCGTGATTGCTGACGATCTTGCCCGATACTCTCTTTCCCTGATTTTGACGACTTTTCGGGTTCTGCATATCTTGGCTTTAGTCTCCCGGCAAAGATATCGAAGATCGTATTGATTTCTTCCAACGCGATGTAGTCCTTTTCTGCCGCTTCAATTACTTTTGACTTTACCTGCTTAAACTTGTTGTTGTCTTCTACAATCTAGAGCCTTAATTGCCTCCCGATAAAACTTTCTATAATCTGTTCTTGTTTGATACTTCCAGGAGTCTTCTATTCCTTCCGTGGCTAATTCATATTCGCTTTCTTCAATCGGCTCACGGTCCTCCCTTTGAACAAACAAGACCTTCTTCTATCACCAATTTGCTTACACGTTTTACAGGCAGATATTTATGTATTGCTAGGTTTGTCTGTTTTAGGTGTTTAAACCTATTGCTTAGTTTTATGATCTTCTGAGTTCTGTTCCTTAGACTAAATCGAGTCTTTATTACTCGGTCTCCTGCTTTAGACTGTATCCTAAGTAAACTTTTTTCGTTTCTTAGGTTCGGGTGCCTCCTCTGTGTATCGACTTCCTCCTCTCTTCGTCACGTATGATTTTTCGCAGAGACTGCACGTTCATCTTTGGATGAAAAATATCTGCAAATTTTCTAATGAATATTTCCCCGAAAATTAAGATATTATGTATTTATTTTATCACAATTAAGTATTTACTAAGGAATTTAGAAACCGATTTGATTGTAACGCTCCTTATTGATTGTAGTATTTTATCGGAACATACGAAAACAGAAAAAATGATTTAGCGACATTTTCATTATTAGATGATTCTTAATTTTGCTGTTTTTTTTTTCTCTAAATTGTTTCTTTTTTCTAATTGTTTGAATAAATTCTTTTTTTTTCCTTTTGCATTTTATTTAATTTTGGTGTATTTGCCAACCATTTCTTAAATAGCAAGTTATGGAATGAACATACAATCAAGTAACTGGATCCACGCGTGAAGCGACGCTATTATAATTGATTCTGTTGCAAAATTTGGATTTTATGACTTCCAGATTATTATCACTCATAGTGGTAAAGATTTATTTTTATGTTTTTGTATTTGAAAATGAGAAGGCCATTGATTATTCTGGCATTTTACAACTGATGATGATATATTGAAATTTAAATAACTCTGCCATAATGAAAATACACGGAATCTTTTCTAAAAGTAAGCATCTTTTTTCGCTAGGTATCATTTTTGTAAAAAGAAACTTTGATATTCTTATTATATTCATTAGAACATATGTTGAATTAAACAAGATTTGCAGGAACACGTTAACAAAAACTCATTTTTGTCGCATTCAATAGCTAGAGAAAAATTGAAGACTAGCGAATGAGCCCTTTGTATTTTTTTCTGTTTTACTGTATTGTAGACATTTTCTTCCTTTTATGAATTTGAAGAGATGTTGATCGTATTATAGTATTTCCCACTTGTATCGAACTAGAATTTGACGGAATTTCTTTTGATATTACATTTTGATATTTTCAATTATTCCTCATTACATTTTAAGAATATAGACTGTATACAAGATAATTGTATCTATTTTTGGAATAGAAGCATTTTTTTTTAAGGATAAAAAAATATTACCTTTAAAATGTTTAACTCTAAACTTACATAACCTTTGTACACTATAATCTTTATTAAATTGTATTATTTTATTCATTTCTGAGATCCATGAACATTTAAAGAGTAAAGTACATTCAGTAGATATCAATTTGAGTAAGTTTTTTGACAAAATTTCATCTTCTTCTCCGATCCCACGGTACAAAAATTCAATCAGAGAATTAGCGTCGACCATTTCTTCAGGATAATGATCTGATCGCTGATCGAGATTCATAACACCAAACGATCCAAAGACAATAATCTTGATAGAACGGAGTAAACGGTTAGACTTCTTGCCACTCGAACAAGCTTTCATAAGCCATAAAATTTGAAAAACAAATCAATATATTTCTTTGTGTTGACAAGAAATTCTTCACCTTCTTCTGCTGGGTGAAGAATTTAAATTAGTGTGTTAAAGCGAATATATCGTCTTTTATTCAACAAGCAAATATTATCTACGAATCGATGAATGAGCGACTTCTAAATAGCAGTCAAGCCGTCACTACGCTCTATATATAATTATTCACAATTATAAATACAAATACTATTCACAGTCCAGAATGCAACGAACAATATGCATTTCCGTTACAATGAATTAATATCGCTGCATTTACACGCATCATCTAGATTGTTATATACAGTTGTATACAGTTATGATGAATTAACAGTCATGATTACAAATATATATAATTCGCGAAATTAAAATTCAGTCTATAAATTGACGGTTTAATTTCATTTCTAATGTTATTAATGACATTACTGTTGTGTACTGCTTGTATTAATTCTTCTATTTCTGGATTACCACTCGTGTACTCTTTTGCTCTCGTGTATCGTCAGAAAAAATCCGCCAGACCACCATCTGAATCAGATATTGACGCATCTGAAACGATGTTGTAAATAAATCGTGTAATCTATACCGTTCACCGATAGTATGTTATTTTCTTCGTCTATTCAAATGCCACATAGCATAGTTCTCTACAACATTCGTCATAACGTCCCGTTTGTCTGATACATGAAGCATAAAAATTGCTACCGAATATCATAGAAGAATATATATTTTATAAATATAAACCTAAAAATATTATAGTTAAAAATAGAAAGAAACTAATTGTAAGCGGCTAGCAATATTCATTGATGCAAATATATTTTGTCCACTATTAAATCCTATTAAAATACAATACAATTAAGAATCATCGATTTACCATAAAATTATTGCTAATTATTTACAATTTTTTCCTTTGTCACTATTTATAACAAATATGATATAATAAAATACAATATTATATAATTATATAATTATAGTATGTATATATATATACACTATATCAAAAAATATCATACAATACAGGATAAGTGACATAAAATATTAACTATTATCTCGGAAGGTATAGCAGTTATCGATCTAATTTTTTTGTTTTAACGAAACGGCACGAAGTGTCTGATTATATGTTGTGCAAGAAAATTATATACCAATTAAAACTATATTGTTTCAAATACAGTTCATCTTCGAATATTCTAAATCGTGAAATCCTTAACAGATTTTTATTACATTTAAACGACTGGATTTGATAGATTCTACGCACATAGTATCCATTTTCTGATCCTTGAATTCGGGTCCGATTTTAATACAAATATTCAGCCTATTCATATCTTTTAGCATTTATAGTCGTGTAACAAAAAAATTCTTTAAACGAGAAATCATTAGTACTTACTCTTCGACAAGAAATTAGAATCAGCTTCATTTTTTTTTAATTGCATCACATAATTTTTTTTATTTAGTATTTATGACATTGAGATGAATTCAAAGACTTATTGAAAAAAATCATCTTTAAAATGAATTTATAATAAGATTTCATGTAAAATCAATCACTGAAATTATATTTATAACTTCATTTTACCATCAATGAAGTAAATTAAAGTAGTATTGATGAATATTCTGTAATTTCGTCAATTTAGTGCACTTTAATTTGGCGATGAAAGAAAGTAATAACGAATTGCTTTTCGAATTCAGAAAGAATTGATGTGTTCGTAGTATACGGCAAGTTTCTGTAGCATTAGACCGCAGGATTATTAATTCAACTCATTGATATCAGATATTGTTGTTATCTTCAAAAGTCATGCGACCTCTATTTCCATCCCACCGAAAATTGCATTTCCAATGAAAGTCTATTCATTGAAAACGGCTTACGATCGCTTTTCTTAACGTAAAAATGCCGTTTTTTAAAAGGAAAAACGCATTTTTCTACATCAAGTTGTTGTGCTAAAAATAACTTCTATGAGACATGAGCATTCTAAGTTGTTTCTTTGTGTATAAAGATTACGTTAAGTCCCCCGTTCGAAATGTGACCACAGACTTACGATATGCCACGAGCTTGGGCATCCTGGAGTCGCTATTTTCTGTACTGCGGTCGACCGTCTTTTTTTTCCTCGAGTTTTCTTTATTGCAGTCCCTGGAGTGACGTAACCCTGTAACCTGCATTTATCATGAATAAATTAATTAGTTAGTGATATTTAAGTGTTATGTTTAATAGTGTGTATAGTTTTGTTGTTACAGGAGAACATTTTCAAAAACCTGAATCTCTTGTGAGCGATTTTGATTGTGTGCTGTAGTGCCATTATGTATGTGTAATTGCATGTTTCGGGAGTCTTGTCCTGATTTTTAATGGTATGTTGTTGATTTGGTAGTTTCTGGTATTGCTGATGAGCTGGTTCTGGTGATGGATGTGATATGCGATAATGAGTAAATTGGTAATGAATTCCAGTATGGTTGGTATATATTAGAAATTTCGTGCAGTTGCTTGGATGGATCGTAAGTGTTGAGTAAAATCGGAGGAATTTATTTTGTATTTTTTGTATTTTATTAATGTGTGATTTGGCGGCTGCTGCCCAGATTTGGTGCCCATACGTAATGATGAACCTTTTGCATGATTTGCAGAGATTGAGTTTGATATTTGTCTTAAGTTTACTATTTCGTGAGATGATTCTCGGTAGAGTCTTCTAATTGCAGGTTAGGTTAATTGTGTTCATTTGTCTATTGGAGGAGCCCAGGTGATTTTAGAGTCGAGAATGATGCCTAGATATTTTACTGTGGGGGTCCAGGGGATGGATTGACCTTCTATTGTAATGTGTCTTAGCGAGATATTTTTCTTGGCGGTAAATGCAATGACTTGTGTTTTCTTGAAGTTGACTGTTAATTTCCAGTTTTTAAAGTGAATGAAGAATGTTAATATGTGTTTGTATATATGATGTAGAGTTATCAGGTTGCCATGATGATGCATATATGGCGGTGTTGTCTGCATAGATATCAGTGTGCGTATTTTCGTGTGTGGGAAGATCGTATAGGATAAAGAGGAGTGGACCTTGAGAAACTCCAGCTGGGACATTTTTTATTATTGATTTAGATCCATTTATGGCGATATGGAATTTTCTGCTGTGGAGATAGCCGTTTATGATGTTAATGGTCGGTGCTGGTAACTTTATTTCGTGTAATTTCGTTATTAGTCGAATACTTTTTGAAAGTCGAGGAGTAAAAGTTGTGGTTCGGCTTTTATTTCTTCCTATTATTATGTATACAGTGACACGTTGTAGCTGGTGAATGCAGGAGTGTTTTTGTCTAAAGCCGAATTGTTTGTGGGATTATGATTTGCATTTGTCTATACGTATGAGGTATCTCTCTAGTATCTTGTCGAAGAAATTTAAAAGACCTATGGTCTGTAACTGGATGTGCATGTTGCTGGTTTCCGCGGTTTCGGAATTGGGATGATCTTGGCCATTTTTCATGCTATTGGAAAATAGGCAAGTTTAATGCAGGCTTTGTATATGTAATATAATTATATTATAGGCTAGGTGGGAAGGTTTTTTAGTTTGCTAGCGATGATCTTGTCTAGAGCGGGCGGCTTTATTCTTTGGGAGTTTCTTGATTATTTTTTTAATTAATGTAGGAGTACAGGATTGTGTGTTTTCTTGTTTTGGGGAGGTTTCTTTGATGACTAGCGGTCGGTCGTGCTTGCACAAAGTCTTCCATAGCTCCTGAGGAGATTGAAGTGCCTGGTTGAAAATGAAGGCGGCAGCCCATTCACTAGAAAAGCCTTTTCCTCTATTTTTCTGGAAACACCGCAGTTAACTTGTCCGGCCGTCGTGTGAAAGGTTGCCCTGCCTAGTGTTATGCTATATAGTGCCTAGCTGTGTAATATCATGATTAATGCATCATCGTCGGAGCAGCGATGTGAATGGCGATAACGATCAGTATGACCCCTGACATTCTTAAGAAAACAGTAATCGTATACTACTATCTACCCCTGAGGAAAGGGTCTCTATTAAAAGATACAGGCGCAGATTTATTCGTTAGCATTAGTTAGCATTAATTCGTTGCATATATTTATACTCATATATATATATATATATTCATGTTATGTAGATTAAAATCTTATAGATGGTATGTCCAAGTTTTTTTCAATATCTTTGATTTGGCCAGTATCGATGCATGAGTTCTTTGTAAAGAAATAATTAGACAAAATATATCAAGATAACAATTTTTATTTCAACCAGAAAAATAGTTTACAATAGATTATCAGGAATTGTTTCAAGAAAATAAATAAAACGAAAAAAAAGAACATAGTATTTCGCAATCGCGAAAAACATGCCAAATAAGATTTAACCCTTTGCACTCCGCTGTTCCCTCTCATGGGACATCGTAATTCTAGCATATCACTCGGATGTCCCCTCTCATGGGACATTAAAGTTTATTAGTGATTACGAGGAATTGAGTTATTTCAGCGCAATTTTTTGAGACATGCATGTTTCTCTGAAGTTTTCTCTTGAAATGACACAAGAAGTTAAATCAAAATATAGTAAAATTACTAAGATATATACCAGAAATGTCAGCGACTTTTGTGTCAGACGAGAACGTGAGAGACATGCTCGCGACGGTCCAAGCACTTCTCGGCGCTACTTGAAAAGAGCGATAAGGGGAGAGTGTAGAAGAATGATCGGTATGCGAACATAGCACGCTGTATAGTGAGATTTATAAATACAAATAAACAAGACTAATCTGGAGAAAAAGATTTTCAAAGCTGAGATCAGTCTGGTTTGAAGCGTCGAGCAAAATACATAGATCTAACGAGTGAGAGAATCGGGAAAGTGATTCTTCTCTTGGTGAATAAATTGTTTGGTAAAAGCTCTTTTGGTAAATATCACCTTGTGAGTTAGTAATAACAATTAGAAATTTTTAACCCATGTATTTATTCATATTTTTTATTAGAACAATGGCAAAACATTGAACCACGAATGAGTTTCTTTACACAAGTAGTAGTGAAGATGAGCTCCAGATAGACCTCTATTCAGACATGTTAGAAAGACTAACTGTGGAAGAAAACGACAACAGTGATAGTGATATCGTACAACTAAGATGGCGACGAAGAGTTTGCATAAATAGCGACAGCGATAAAAGTGATACATAGTGATACATACAGTGCTGAACAATATTTCTTTTCTTCTAGTGATTGGAGAATTTGTTGTATCAACTATGACTTTGCTCAATGCTGTTATATTTTTTTCGAAATCCATTGGTGGTTTGATATCAAGTCTTTGTCGTTAGCAATAGAAATGATTCTTTTGTGAATGACCTTTTCAACTACTTTTGATAGTATTGGTAGTAATGAGATAAGCCTGTATGGCTGAGGAAGGGTAGAATTTAGTCTAGTAGTCTGAGTAGGATAGTAGTCTGCTATAGCATTTGCTTGTTCTTTAAGCAATTTGGTCCATTGTCCGGTAGGGTTTTAATTGGATTTATTGGTTGGACTGGTCTTCTAATTCTTTTTGTTGCTTTCCATAAAGAGTAGTTTGATATTTCTGTGGCATCAAGATTCGAGACATATCTATTAAATTCGTCGTTGTTGTAAGTACTGTTTTCTGTTTTTATGTTTCTGGAATCTAGATTATTTAATTCTGTTTTTAGATATGCCGTCTATGTTGTCATTTCTTTCTTACTTTTTTCTTTGTTTTCTTTTTAATTAGTTCTTGAATATATGATGGGTATTGTATTTTGTTATCTTTTATTTGATACTGTGTGGATTCGTAGGCTGCTGTTTGAAGAGGAATTGTTAAGTTTTCTGTTGCTATTTCTGTCGTGTTTAGTTTTTAACGGTAGGTTACATGTTAGTTTGTTGTTTATAATTCCCTTATATTTGTCCCAGTTAATTAATTTGTTCATTAGATTTGTTTGGTTTAGGAACTCAGTAGCTTTCAAATTAATGGAGAATGATACTGGTTTGTGATCTAAGGTGAGCTTGAGGAGTTCGGTGGTCAGGATTTGATAATTCTTTATATTTGTGATGCCAAAGTCTAACGTATCTGATATTTTGTTGGGGTCTGTTGGCCAACACGTGGGTGTACCAGGCGATGAAACTGATAATTGTTTGTGGTTGATTTGTTGCATCAAATTATCTCTTTTGGCATTTATTAGTCTTAATCCCCAAAAATGGTGTTTTGCTTTGAAATCACTTGCTACTAGAATGCTTATTTTTGGTTTGCGTGTGTTTTTCGAAATGTGACAAGTTCTCTTAGGAAAATTAGAATGGCTGACATTTGGGAGATTAAATTTTGTATCATTTGATTTGTTTCAGAAGTTTGAAGTGCTAGTTTTTGTATTATACATTCAGGATTGTTGATGTTATTGTTATTATTGTTATCCGTTCTGTCATTGTTCGCTTTGTCTTCAATATATGGGTTCCTAACTATTTGTGCGTATGTTTTACTTGTACATGACTTTTTAATTTCTGCATAAACTGCGTTTTCATTGCATCTACGTTGGATTCTTATTGCTGACTGCGTTGTATTTGTTAACGGGTTAGCAGTCAGACGGTTTCTAATAGGAGGATAGGTTTTAGCTTGGATTTGTTTCCTGATGACGCATCCTTTGTAGCTGGCTGGATCCTTCCCCTGACAGTTTATGCATTTGACGTCTTCTATTCGTTCTTGCTTGAGGCATTTCGATATTAAATGTTCTAGCGCACATTTTATACAGACTGGTTTTTTATTGCAGTAATTTAGGTCCAAAGGCCTGACATCTCATAGATTGCGGGATGTCTCTTTTAACACTTGATGGTTGTATTGTGACTATTGTGTTGCATATAAGGTTGTTGTTATAAATTTCTTTGTTATTAGCTGCAGGTGCTAATTCTACTAAAAACATTGGCAAGGGCGTAAAGGTTCCACTTTTTAGGTTTATAACGCTTAGAGCTGGGTGGCCTTTTTTTGCCAAGTCGTATCTTATTTTTTCGATATCGAATTTGGAATGAAGCCCTTTTATTACTACTTTATATCTTTTATCGTTTTTACTTTGGAAAGTGTAGTAATTTGTATCTTTTGCTTTTAGTGTCTTTATTAATTTTCTGTAATCATCGGAATTAGCGGTTTGGATTCTTACGTAATTGTTTTTGAAGTTTCTGACAATGTATGAGTTTGGTTCTAGTAGTTGGTTTAATAGTACCATTAATGAAGACGGCTAAAGAGAAGAACTCGCTGGTCAACTATTTGCTTGTCATTATGCGAAGACGGCTAAAGGAAATAATTTGCTAGCCCATCACCCGCTTATCACCGTGTGAAGACAGCTCGACAGAAGAATTTGCTGACCGGCTCGCTGCCAAGTCAAACCCCCCACCTTCACGAAATTGTTCACATATCAAACTGCGAGTCGTGTATAAATAACGGCAGATCCATTAAAGAACAATTCAGTCTGATTTTAACTACCATTTGTACTTTATTATTTACGTCATCCTTAATTCTCCTAAACGGGTAATTAAAAGATTGTACAATTAATTATCGTACTCCAAACGTAACGTATACGAAGTGTATTAATTCTCCTACGGGTGATTAAGAGATCGTACTATTAATTATCATACATTAAACGTAACGCGTACGAAGTGTTCGCTTAGTGAAACGCGTAAAAGTCCCTTCACAAATGGTTTGATTAAATGCGTCTCGATGAATATTGTTGATGGTTTTGTTACTTTTAACGGTGGTTCACTAGCATGATTTTGAACTTTGCTATTGAGGCTGGCGTTTGATCTATTAACCATTTCTACTCTTTGCTTGTAGCGCTAGTGTTCTTTGTTATTGATTTAATTGTTTTTTTTTCTTTTTATTTTAGTTCCCATGGTGACTGATTTGTTTCTTTATCCGTGTAGCGGCCCTACGATTCCTCGACTACGAGATTCGAACACTCGACTAGCACAAGCCGCAAGTGGCTGCGCGCCTAGCGTCGAGGTCCTACCGATTTCCGATGTTAAGCAAGCAGAATGCGGAACCCCGCTAGGATGGTGAACCGGGCCAGCCTTAGTAGCGGGTAGTTATAACAACAAGCGTCTGGGGTAAGGAGTCGCTGCCATCAGCCCCACTGATGGATGAGTCTAGGCAGTGACTCCGAGACGAAACGCAATCGCCTTTCTTCTGACTTTCCCTCATTTCCTTTCTCTCTCCTTCCAGCTGCATCCTGGGTCTTTAAATTCTTCACAGTTCCCACAATCCGTGTCCGTGTCCATGTAGGCTGAGCTTCCTTCCGGTTCAGTAGAATGATTGGCTTGTGTTAGTTAATGTTTTTTCATTTTTATAGGATTTTATAATTTGAAAGTTGTAGAAGTAGTGGCGGTTGCCTGACAGTCGCGAAGAATCCGAGCTGTCGGCTCTGCCTCGCTGAACGCGGTTTATTTTTTTGTTTGGAACGTACACTACGCTTCATTGTTTATATTACAACTATAGCGGAGCTGGATCCGTGTGTTCACGATGGTGGTTCATCTAACAGAAAAGTAGGAAGTATATGAAGAAGAAACCCATCATCTGCAAAAAACTAATAAAAGTAGATTCTTTATTTATCATTAAATGAAATAAACTGTACTTTAATATTTTATGTCAAATATAAAAAATACACGATTATTTTATTGTTATTTAAAAATTACGTTGTACATTATTTCCTACAATAAATTAAAAATCTGTATTTCTTTACAAAAAAAAACAAGTTTATTTCGTAACCGGTTACGGTAAGAACAAGTATAAAGTAGATTCAGTTAGTTAATGACGTATTACCACTTGTATGTACTAGAATAACTGTGTGGTGCACACAATTTAAATTAGTATATATTCGTCAAATCTATAAAATGTAATGTGATCTCTACAGATAAGGAATTGTTTGGCAACGTCGACTATATAAGAAATAGTAAGGCTTCGGATATAGAAATTATAATGAATTTGAATTGAAATAGAATAGACGCGTGAAAAACACCTTAGTCGACCGCTTGCTCGAGTGTCACTTGATAAAAAGATAGTTGACTAGAAAACTCTTGACTTGATAATTAAGTATAAAAAATAGAAAAGAATTAGAATGGCTTCGTTAGCCAGACAGCGTTTAGAACAAACTTGCTGAATTGACAAAGAACTTCGGTATACAAGATAATTTTAAGCGTTAAGTGTTTTCTTTGTCAGCGCAAGCCTTATTTATACTGACTCTTATTGCAATTGTTTCTGGAGTGAGAATTAGAATGAGAAAGTATGTGGCTTATTTTCAGGTGATATCTTAGTTTCAGAGAATTGGATGATCGAGGAGGCTCTAACTAGATAGTTTGACTTTTGTGTAAGTGGATACGCTTAAGGCGCGTAACGGTTATTTGGCGCTCTTACAAATCTTATCTTACTTTCGGCGCTATTGATTACGCATACAGGAAAAGATTATAATTTTCTTATTTCTATTCTTAACCCCTTAACCTATGGATACGTGTGAGACTCGTAGTCTTGTATTCGGGCCAAAACGTATTAATACGGGCCTGGCCCGTAGTACATCGTTCGGGCCAAATGTAAATATTACGGGCATGGCCCCTGGTCCAATGATCGGGCCAAATGTAAATATCACGGGCATGGCCCGTCGTGCGACGGTCGCGGCTCGTGATAGATTCTTATTATCTCTTTGTATCATAATCAGTCATAATATGTTATTCTTAGTCACGTTCGCACGTTGAAATATATTTTCTTAAATATTAGAGAAGTATCCCCACAAGATGTTTTCAAAAAGAAAAATTTGTGATGAGAACAGTGAGAGTTATGTTGATACTTTTGCTACCGAAAGTGACATTATACGTTCGTGCGAAAAAAATGCAAGCGATTAGTTATTGGTGATATTTCTGACGAAGATCAATTACCAGAGCCCTGGATTTGGATAGAAATAAGAAATAGTCCAAAAATCTGGAACGATACGATGATTCCTGGCATAAAAATTTTCGTACGGAGATATACCAGAGAGACTGCACGTGAAACATTGGGCTCATTTTCCTAAACATATTGACCCAACAGCATCAAAATTAAGGCCATCAAGACCTTGTAAAGTTTGCACGAAAAATAAAAATCGTAGTGAAACAACGTGGGAGTGCAAGAGGTGCAAAGTTCCATTACATGTACCAGTATATTTTGAACGATATCATACCATAGAAGATTATTAATTTTTTGTTATTGATTTTTTTATGCTAATTACGTGAACTGCTAATTTATTCAAGAATTGCAGATAAATGTTATTGATTTATGCTATATTTTAGTGATTGATAATAAACCTTTTGTGGTATATCTACCACAATTATTACATATCAGGTTGTAATTATTTAATTCAAATATTCTACAAAATTAAACCAGTTGTATCTTACACATGTATTTACAGTAGCTCGAAAGTATTCGAGCGCTTCCAATCTACATCGTTAATAAATAAAACGCACACCTTAAATTTAAGTTTTCAAAATAAGATTGTACGTAAAGTCACATAGGAGTCTCGAGAATGCCTTGTAATCCTGTATATGTGGTCAGATTTTTTTGTAATTTTAATTATACATTCTCGAGACTTCTATGTGACTTTACGTACAATTTTATTTTGAAAACTTAAACTTAACGTATGTATTTTATTTGTTAACGATGTATTGGGTTGGCAACTAAGTCATTGCCGATTTCAAATAAGAAGGAAAATTCAGAATTTTTGTTAAAAAATATAACTTTATTCAATTAGATATTGCCCGTTCTTGTCGATGACCTTTTTCCATCGTTCTGGCAGTGTAAAAATTCCCCGTTCGTAAAATGTCTGGTCTTTGCTATTAAAAAACTGAATTAGGTGTGATCTGACATTATCCGCGTTATTAAAAATTTTACCATTTAAAGAGTTTTGCATGGAACGAAACAAATGGTAATCCGAAGGCGCAAGATCAGGGCTATATGGTGGGTGTGACAAAACATCCCAACCCAGTTCCAATAATTTTTGCCTTTCTTTTAAGGCTTCATCTCCATATACGGCACATAACTTCTTTTGTGCTTGCGATGCGTTCTTGCCTTTTCGGAAGTAATACAATAAAATGTGTCGGAAGTGCACGTCCTGTTTTTCCATTTTTAAATTGGGATAAAAACAAAACTAAAGAACTAATCGATATAATTTTTTTACTAATTAAAAGTACAAGTCCACACAGTAAGAAAAAAATATAGGTTAGATGCTCTGACCACGTTAACAAAACAAAAGAAAGTGTAGAGTGAATCTATCGACAAAAGCGGCAATGACTTAGTTGCCAACCCAATAGATTGGAAGCGTTCGAATACTTTCGAGAGCTACTGTACGTTCCGTAAGTCGTGCGCGTTTAGTGCAACTTAGGACCGACTTGCCGAGGCGTCAAGTGGCCCGAAGGCTGCGCGATCCTGTTTACGTTTTGGGCCCAGACTGTTGGAACGCAGCGTGTAGGTTAAGGGGTTAATTCTATACGAATATTCAATATAATATTCTATCTTCTTATTCTACCTTCTTTACGAATATAACATTCTAATTTTTATAATATTCTTCTTGGATATAAAAAATAATATTAATATGAATGTATATTTGATGCATATACATAATGTTTGATACGGAGATCGGGGATTGAACTCCATCACAGCTTCTGCGACACATGTGTTGGCAGGCGATACGGTATCGGACGAATTGAGTTAAGAAGCTTGAATTCAGAGTTGCTTAAGTTTGAATTCACAGTCGAGTTCAACAGTTTGGTTGAAGAAAGATGATATTCCATCATTAGGGAGAAGAGCAAAAATGTTTGCTGCGAGAGGGAAAGTCTCCGGAGTGGGAGACGGAGGTAACAAGCACAAACTGAAATGACGAATCAGGATTCAAAAATTTGTCGAAATTTTCTGGAAATATCATGGAGCGTCATGAGCCGGTGACAAACTCAAGGAAAGTTTACTCTTCAGTGCATTTGATTCTTCAGTTTCATTTGATTTGATTTATCATATATCAATTTGTAGATTTTATGACAGATTAATTTTTTGAGACTTCAGAAAATTTTCGCAGATATCTAAGTGCTGGCGGAATATGAGGATTTCTCGATCATACTCATCATCTCTAAAAATTACAGATCATTTGTTAAAATAAGCTCATAATTCAAATATAGCGAAGTTACGTACAATATCATAAGTTTGGTGTCAAAAGTTCTTAGGACTTATTCGTAATGTCGCAATTCCGGCTCGAGGAATCATAAAATATGTGGTACTTTCGTGAACTGAACTTTTCTCCATGACGTGTTGTCTGCCAAATCAATTTTGAATAACTGTTTCAAAATGCGTCCTGCAACAATGTGCGCGTAACGAATCATCACCACACACATCAAAATAATTTTCGAATCATTTGAGTGTTAGCTGTTAGTTGGCTTCGTTTTTCGCTCTAAAACTCTAACGTTCCTTGAAATATAGCTGTAATAGAAATGCGCAATTTCATGAGATGAAATGCAATCCATTTGAAATAGAGTATCTTATGAGAGATTCTCACTGTCTGAACTTATCTTATGTTTGCATGCAAAAATTTAAGTATATTAAGTAGTGTAGATGTTTATTTGTAGTGCAAATAATGAATATTTTTCTATTCCGAATATGATTTCCGTAAATATTTATTAGTATCTTTCTAATATCAAATACTATTGAAAATCAATGTTAATTGATTTGCAATAAAAGCAATTTCATTTTTTAGCAATGTTACATGTTTCATTATGAAAGTCTTCTTTACGAGCCAAAATCTTTTTCGAATGAGTGTAAGACCGATTTGCAAAAATTGAAGTGCAACTGTTTATTGTGATGAATTCAAGCTATTTTTCAGTTTAATGCCATCGACCAAACTATTAACTTTGTACAATATCATAGAAGAAATGACATTTTAGTAAATGACCAGGCCACATTCATTTCTTTCATGAACATAATAGTCGACTTATAATTGTTATTTTTAATATCTTCAGTTTACAAAACTTATTTCTATTCGAAACTGTATAAGATGATCTACTCTTTCCGATGGCTCTCTATTAATAATGTTACATTATTAATTTTAGGTGTCGCATTAGGTGTCGGTTTCCCAGACAACGAGATGTCGCGATTGGCAGCTCTGTACTATTTCCAATAAATATTTGTCTCCGCGATATAAATGGGATATTGATAATTCTTTTTTTAAACTGACATACGAAATAATATCCGCCCGTGGCAACCATTCTATCAAGTGAAATTTTAATTTTAGAAGCTCACCCAAAAGAACCTGCATGCTTCCATTGAGACATTCCTACACATACAGACATGCATACAAAATTACTCGCTGACATTCGTTCAGCCTCATTCTCCCATAATCGTATTTAAGTATCCCACCCTATGCACTCACCCCGTACATAGCACTCGCAAGCCACAAACCTTGGTACAATGTCCTTATTGCTATTTTTCTCAGTCCCCATTCTTTCCTAAGCACTCTTCTCATACATGCTACGTTGCTTGCAATTTTCTTTCTGATAGCCGCCGGGTGCGGGTTAAATCCCATTCTCTCGCTCCTACTCCTATGTACTTCATTGTTTGCACATAATTCGTCCACATTCACACTCGGTGCTCTCCTATCGAATAAGATGCCTTTCGGCAGCATATACACCGTCTTCTCTCTATTGACAGTCAGCCTAGTCTCTCTTCCCCATTCAATCACCCTTCTCATGCATTCCACACCCTTTCTTTCAATAGCATCTCTACTCACACCTTCGATCAAAATCAACAAGTCCTCAGCGCAACCATTTTAAATCCATTCTCCTCCAATACACACAACAGTTCATCCATTACCAAGTTCTACACCGCAAACGGAACCAGCAAACGAAGCCCAGGGGCATCCCCTCTCAGCCATTCTAGATATATACTCACTCTTTGCAAACACCATTCTTTCTCTGAAGTAACTGAGCTACAATCACAAATCCTCGCACTCTAACTAACGCAGTCGTGCAACTATCTTGCAGAACAGGTTATCAAAAGCACCTTTTGGAAATGCAACACCCATCACATATTTTCCCTCTGATTCATACATATACTTTTTCATTCTACACCACGCATCCTCAGTCGACCTTCCGAAAGTCGAACTAACATTCATTCATTCTGCCACACATCCTATATTCAATTCGATTCACCATCAGTCGCTCAAAGACTTTCCCAAGAAAGGACTTGAGCAACACTATTACGTCAGCTCGTTTCCAGTCACTCGGGAAGTATTCCTCTCTCAAACATGCATCGTACATTTCTTTCATCTACTATGGGATCGCCCGCCATACCCTAATAATCATCTCCATATCTGTTCCATCAATTCCTGGTGCTTTATCAGACTTACACGTTTTGGCCTCATTTTCCATTTCATCCCATTCTAGACTAATCTTCATTTCTATTTCTTACTTCCTCTATCACACTTGTACACTTTCCATATTCTCGGGCGGAAAAAACCTTTCCATCAGCACCTGTACTGTTTCTCACCAGGTTTTCGTTTTGTGCCTATTCACTCTTATTACATAGTTCAGCAAACTTTCTCCTATTCAGACATACCCCAGATCACCCCATTATTCCTAGTCACCCTCACAAATATTCTCCAGTATTTGTCTTTCGTACTTTTAACCGCATACTTGTATTCATTCATTCTATCTCTCAATTCATTTACACTTCATATTCATCTCATTCTCCGTTCATTCACACTTACTCGCCCTCTTATATTCCTTCCTCTCCTTCCTCACACTTCTGGCCAAGCCACACTTCTAGCCAATTCATCCGTCCACCATCGCACTCTCCTAGCATTCCTTACTTTCTTCCTTTTCATCATATCATTCGTATCGTATATCCATTTTGTCAATATATTTACTTTACTCAATGCTCGCATTAAATTCATTCATTCCATACATCTCCGCCTGCATTCGCACACCTCTTATATTCTATTAACATCCCTGGCGGTCCTTCTTACTCTTCCGTGCATACACTTATTTATTTCGGTACAATGGCACCTCATCCACAACAAAATAACATTATGATCATTCACACACCAATCATTCTTAACTTCCCATTCATAAACATGCTCTTCATTCAGTCCATATCCAAGTGTCGCGTCTATGTCTACTCTGATCATTCGCACCAGAGAACGTGTACCATTTATTCGGCTCATTGAGCACAGTCATTCCTCTCTGAATCAAAAACTCTTCAACAATTTGGCTACGTAATTCACTCTCACGTCCTCTACATTCATACTTACTGTGCCAGCCGTGTTAACAGCGTTCATATCCGCCCATATCAAAACAGAGACTCCATTTGCATATCTAAGAACACTATCCATGTACTCCAAGTATGGCCCAATGTCCGGACTCCAGTACATGGACATCACATAAATTTCATCAAACACACTCTTCATCCACACGCATACACTACATTCATTCGTATATTCATTCTCGAGCATAGACTGAACACTCGCATCATTCACAACAATGCACGCCTTAATCACATTCTCACTCACAAACATATTTATGTGGGTCGGCAAACTGCACACCCTGCCCTGAACCACGTATGGCACTTGCAGGAGCGCAACATTTACACCTTTCTTACAGAGAAGCACACATGGTTAGTCTCGCACTCTGACAATTGAGCTGCAACACATTCATGTTTGCACTCTCAATTATCACTCAAGCGCTACCTCATTTTCTCCAATATTCTCATGTACTCTGGGCATTTCACCGACATTATGAAGTACTTATAATCTCTACCTCTCTCTTTACATCACTTACACTCTTCATTCTTATTACAGACTTTCATTTCATGCCCATTTTCACCATATTTTTTCTGCACACTTTCTCTTTGGACTTACATTCTTTGCTCATGTTGCCGAAGCCAAGACACTTAAAGCACCTCAACACATTCTTAAACTCACGTACTTTGAATGCACTCCACTGAACATACATTCGGCCTTGATGCAGGACTCTGCATTGCATAAACATTCATCTGATCACATTTCCCTCTTTCGTCTTTTCGACTCGTTCGACTAATTATTCTAACTCGCGCTTTGTATTCCTCTACACTCATGCACTCACTCAAATTCCTCTCATACAGATCCCTCATCAACTCATCCCTATTAGTCATTTCATTCGGTACAACATACAGAATAACTTTCGGCCCAATCTTCCTAGGCAGCTCGACTTTCAGCCCGAACTGCTTAAACTTCTCGCTCTAAGTTCATCACACTTTTTCTCGCTTGCAATCTCAATCACTATTTCCGTATTCTTCATTTTCCTCACCGCACTTTCTTCTTTACTTCATCACTCATTATCCTGGCACTCTCGTCTGATGGTCTGACCACTACCGCAAACATTTTACCACACCGCTTTTCTTAACTCCACTATTCACACGAATACCACCGATGCTTGCTCCTCTCTTTGTTGCTCCAGCATACGTGACAGATGCACTCATACCCTTATTTTCCCTCATTCACTCAAATTTATATGTACAATCCGTGGTTTTGTATTTAACGTGCCTGTACCTGGCAAGAAGCCCTATCAGACACGGTTGGGCGCGGACCTGGGATACGTCCTGGTCAACGCGTTCCTGTAGACGCGCTCTTATATATGCCGACTCCCTTTGTGTCCTTCCCGATCAAGGGATTGGAAAGGTAGATTATTTTATTGCAGTTTGCCCTGTCAATCTCATGAAACAATTTTAGCAATTGCTTTACGGGCCTGGCGGTACTGCATTCCGGGTCCGAATATTTGACGTTGTGTCATGTCCCTACATCAATGATTCTTTATTAGAGTGTTGATAAATACCAATATTGAAGATGAATTATGAGTCTCTTAGCATTGATGGTTGAACGCTATCGATTGATGATGTAAGCAAAGTTGTTGTGGTTACGGTTAAATTGATTTTTTGGAAATGACATCTCGAAGTTTATAGTTCAAATATTTGGATTGTGACCGAAAATGTTATAATTATAGCATTAAATGGTATTACCGAATATTTACTATAAAATGTAAATAAAGATATTGCTATCTTGATAAGATATTGTTTCTGATTTTTCTTGCTCACTTGAAAATTCGACAGATTGTGGAAACTGTAGCAATTTCAATATTCTTGTATAAGAATACAGAAACGGTACTTATCCCGCAGCGTGTTACCAATAACCACTGTATTTTCTAAAATTTGCAAGAAACTTGGCTTTATCCATTGAATTTACCTTGTTTTGTAATCGTATAATGTACAAACTAAAACAATTTAATTAATTTCTTGACAACTAATTATGTTATTTTTCCAGACGTGTTAAAACTACCATGTTATATTTAATACGCGTAGTACGCACAGTTTTCTTCGACAACAAATCGTGTTCTTCAAACATGTTAAAATTATCATAACTATAACGAAATAATAAACTGACAAATTAATGTCTATACTGCTTGGAGTTTCGTTTAACACTGATTGTTTTCCTTGCAGTTAAAATTTTTACAATAAATGGTTGTATTTGTTTGCAATTCAACCAGAGTGCATTTTCAATTAAAAATCATTCTAATCAATATTGAAGATATTATGTTTTCTGTAGCTTTCAAATTAATGTCTCGTATTTGACACAGAATTTTCAGCTACTGTGCAATTTATGACAGAAACTTTTATTATAATAGCAAGTAATAAGAATAGAAAAGCTCTATTGCTTTCACTTTACATTTCGTGCTTCAATATGAATTGCATGGCGAATGAAAGTGAAATTTGAATTGTCACCATTATGACGTATAAGTCGCATGTAAAAAGACTTAGAATAGAACTTTTGCCCGTACTTAATCCAACAATTATTATTTCTCAAACAAAAGTCTCATTTTTAAGGTTATGACCACATTTGACTTATTTGAGATCATTATTTAATGTGTTGAAATATTTACATTTTTTTCAATTATAATATTTTTTTTTACGTATGTGTTATGAAGAATAATATACTTATTTTCAACATGATCCAATGTAAAATATCATTCTTTTCGTGCAGAAAAGTACATTTGAATGATTTTCAACAAAAATTAATACGTTTTAATGATCTCGTGGGAAAAGTAGCACGTTTCGCTTATAGTGATGAAAACTAATTTAGCTCACGAATAGAAATGTAGGAATGTTTGATGCACGAGACAGTATTCTGGTTTTCTTCGCGACTTTATTTACACCGTTTACTGTATACTTGGTTCGTGTGACAACGAGCGAATTTCTGATTTTTCTTGCTCATTTGATCTTCGAAGAAACCTCGGTCCCTGACCATAGCTTTTTTCGGTTTTAGCCAATTAGGTTGCCGGGAAATTGCACCGCCTACTCTTTGCGTTCGTAACGTGCTTTCTCTAGAGTGCGGCTGCAATTTTTTCGGGGACTGTTTCCTAAATTTTTGGTGCCGTAGCGGGGTTTCTTCCAGGTCTTGTTTTATTGTTATCACGTGCGTCTCAGACCTTTCGGCCTGAGTGCAGGCCCTTGGGAATCCTAGAATTTACGACGTTCGCAGATACTATTCTAGCCGTATTACTATTATTTGGTGCGAACCATGTTGTCTTATGCACCGTAAGAACAAAACGTGGCTTTCACAATTCAATAGCATACCCGGCGCGTGAGTCATAGTCTCCTAGTTTTTCTTATCGTGAGAACAACTTTCTCCATCATCTGCTAGCCGCTAGAAGCATACTCTGGTCGTCTGTTATAGAGACTTACATATCTAAATGATTTTGTATATGCATACATTGTAACGAAGTAATAGTAAAACTTCGAATAACAATTTGAGATTTTTGAGCTATCATTTGTGTATCTTGTTTTTTGAGCTAATATTTAATATAAACGGATTGGAAATTCCTTAATCTTGTTGAATATATATGTAGGTCTATAACACGGGTCTCCAACTCCTGGAAGGAACCAGAAACCTCTATACTATTCTACAAATACTTGGTCATTATATAATATTCTACAATACTTAGTCATCATATCCACGAAAAATGTGACAAATTTACTTGTTTTCTCTGGGAAGTCCAGAAGTTGAAATGCAATCCCTCTCCCAATATCATTCCGTTCTTTTGCATTATGAACAACCTCAAATCTATATACATATATCTTCAAAGTCATTCTTCCAATGAGTGTATCGAACATGCCTATTGAATTTGTAACATTTCTTTTTCGATATTGGTCGCATCTTGCGATAAATATCCTTGCAGCAAAATACATTTTTCATTTATTTTATGCTAATTTAACTTTATATTGAGACTATTATTTAATATTAATTCATTTATTTCAGGATTAATAACTATTTTTTTTTCATTTTCCTATCTTTTATTTTTAGGAATTTTTCTTTTAAATATAAAGAGCAATTTGTAAATGTAGTAAATAAATTTTAGAAGTTAACTAATGGAGTACTTATAATAGAGAAAATAGAAAGATAGAAATTTATTAATTTTGTTTCTGATTGGCAATAGAAAAATTTTGCGGAACATGATTTTGCAGATTTTAATGAATTCAAAATGTGTAATGTTATTAAAAGATGATGATGATTAAAAATTAACATAAACTTCGAAGTGTTAATAATTAATAATAATAAGTAAGTAAGTAATATAACTTACTGATAACTTCAAAGTATCGTTATCAAAACTTGTTGTTAGCACAATTATTTCTTTGTCTTTTAACGGAAAACACAAAGTATATTTATACAAAAGATAATATCGCAATAAACACAAAGTATAATAATGAAATAATAAATCAGTTCTCTTTTTCTACACTCTCTTCTTAATCACTCACTCACTCTCTCTCTTCACCTATCGATTCTAGCTCTCTGACTCCTCCATAACAATTGACTGCTCTCCGACATTTTTCATCAAACATTATTTACACTAGATGGGACTCTCATATATCACATTTACACCATTGACTTTATAACTATAGACAAAAGACTCTTACTCATCAAACGACACTCACATTCGCACATATAAAACCAACACTCACAAAACTTATCTAATTAATGGTTATTCTTTTTCTTTCGATGATAATACAAAATAATTATTTAATATTTAATATAAACGGATTGGAGATTCCAACGCAATAGAACCAAGGCCAGAGAAACGCCTTCCTTATACCATTTTTCCATTTTATCATCGATAAACAGATGTCGCCTTTATTTTCAACAATCTGTTTCCTGCAGGAACAACCCCCGCGGGATAATACATAATTCTTACACAGATGGTCTTTTGGCCGGTTTTATTCCCGATGCAAACTAGATGCAGACAAGAGATGACATACGCTTCATGCCCTTTCCTTCATGCGTTGACAAAAAGTGTACAATACAGACACCAATAAAGTACAGTATATTTAGTGATATACTCGAATATACTCTGATTCGAATTTATTTCGCTTTGGTTTACGTAATAAATAAACATTTTACCTGGAGAAAATTGCTGAAATTTGGTGTTTTTTCCTTTTTTTCTTTTGTAATAATACTTAGAGCGAACTTTGGATTAATTTAAATTTATTCGTTTTGGGGAATCATCGTTGTTATGATTTGAACATCGAAGGAATTCGCATTTTGCTAAATGTAATTTTAAATTCACATTTCATAGACGCTGGGATAGTTTATTAAATTTTTCTCTATGTTCTTGAAGCAATTGTGCGTATGTGACAATATCATTGAGATAAACGAACATTTCGATTCCCTATACCGTGTCAAAATGGTATCCAAACGTTCGAAAGTGACTGATGCATTTTTAAATCCAAACAGCATGCGCGTGTACTCATAGTGTCCGAAACATGTGGAGAATACTATTTTTTCTGCGTCTTTTTCCTCCATTCCAATTTGATAAATTCGAATACATTAAATATGCACTACTTCGTACTTCCGAGTTAGTCTAAAATTTTCAATATACTCGATAGGGAGTACGCATCTGGAATAGACTTCGTTTACCTCTCGGTAATCGATAACCATACACTAAAAATTATGTAACTTAAAAAATTCATAAATACTTATAATACTACACTATAATATTAATAATTAAATTCCGTTTCCGTAACTTAATTTGTAATTTGATTTATGATATTATTTAAATTTGCATTGTTTAGTAACTTCTTCAGAAGTTTTATGCCTCTTTTCCCTTTCTATATATTTTCTATTCTGTTTTTATCTCTCTTCTTTTTAACGAAATTGCGACAATGGATTTTCCGGCAGAGATGCATTTAGTGCTCCGTTACGGCGTCGAACAAATGTCAATAATTTCTATGAGAGTGGTAACTAAAATATGTTGTTGTTCCGAGATGGCCGTACTAAATCGCCATAATTATATTATTATAAATAAGGTTAAATATTATTATTGTTAGCACAAAAATACCGAATATTTTCACGCTCTGAATCCTGATTTAGTTTATAATATTATATTTTCTGTTCCTTTAAATATTTCCGTTTCATGTTTACGAAATCAGGATTCAGAAGCATCATGTACATAAAGACGGTAATTGACTTGCAAACCTGCTCTGTTTGTTGTCGTCTAGAAACAATTAGCATCTCTCGATGCTTTCATTTACCGATTTTAGATGGCAGCAGAGCAGTCAAATGTGTAGGTAATTGGTTTGATGATAATTTATTTTATCTTCTTACAATCGCCTACAAATCGCGTGTCTAATCTGATCGATTACAACGGATTCCGGACGTGAGTTCGGATATTCTAATTTGCCACGTGGCTAACGGTTATTCGGATTAACGACCGGCTCGTATAATTCTCGATTAACGACTGATAAGAAACAAGTGCTAGATGCGTAACAAGTGATAAGGAACAAGGAACAAGTAGCTCTCGCGTGGTCGGTGCTGTATTTATAGACTTAGCCATCTACGCGTTTTACAATTCATGGCTAGCGAAAGCGCACCTGTCGGCGCGGAGGTTGTATTAAAGTAGGTGGCGCTGTTTTAACTGTGTTATCGATAGTGGTCGCTACACTACCCCCCCTTAAGTCGCTCGACTCGGTAAGGAGAGCGGACGATATTTTTCGTTTTTCGTATGTGCCTGGTTGCTGTTCTTGATGAAGTTCCATGAACGCTGGTTTTAATCGCTCCGTTGAGATTGCTGCTTTTTTACCTTTATAGTCTATAAGGAATACGTTTGACGATATATGTTTCAGCAGTTTATACGGATCTTCGTCGAGAACTGTCCTATGTAGTCTAACTGTCGTAGCTGTCTTGGTGATGCTTTTTCTGATTTTTGGTGGAATGCGTAGGTCAGTGGTTTGTGGTCTGTCTGTATCGTAAAGTCTCGTCCTTCTAAAAGATATTTGAAGTGCTTTATAGCTTTGTAGATTGCGGTGAGTTCCCTGTCGTAGGTACCATATCTTACTTCCTGTGGTGAAAATTTTTTTGAAAAAAAGGCTACCGGTTTCCATACGTCGTTTTCTTTCTGCTGCAGTGCAGCTCCGCAGGCTAAGTTCGAAGCGTAGGTTATTAGTAGTAGTGGGCTATTGTTTTTTGGATGTGTTAGTAATGTTGCATCTACCAATGAGTCTTTACATTTTTGGAATGCTGTTTCAGCTTCCTCTGTCCAGACTATGCTTCTTTTGTCGTTTTTCTTAGCACCTTGAAGGAGTGAGTTTGATGGAGCTTGAATGGTCGCGGCGTTTTTTATGAATTTGTGATAGAAGTTTATCATACCGTCTTAGTTCGGATATAGTTTTGGGTTTTGGATAATCTACGATTGCTTTTACCTTTTCCGGTACAGGCTTGGCTCCCTTCTGACTGATCTGGTACCCCAGGTACTGTACCGTTTGTGCTCTGAAAACAGATTTCGCTGTATTAATAGAAATGCCATATTGCCTTAATCTTTCTAAAACCTGTTGTAAATGATCGAAGTGTTCAGACTTGTTGGTGGAGGCGATTAGCAGGTCGTCGATGTAGCAGAAAGCGAAGTCGAGTCCTCTGATTACTACGTCCATGAAGCGTTGGAATGTCTGAGCTGCATTCTTCAGACCGAAAGGCATTACGCTATACTCGAAAAGAGCGAATGGTGTGATTACTGCTGTTTTTTCGCGATCCTCAGGCGCCATCGGAATCTGGTGATATGCACGATCTAGGTCCAAAGTAGTAAACTGTCTTTCCGTCTAACGCGTGAGTGAAGTCATGTATGTGAAGTATAGGGTATTTGTCTGGTATTGTCTGTGAATTTAGTTTGCGATAATCACCACACAAACTCCAGCTACCATTTTTCTTAGGGGCCATGTGCAGTGGACTAGCCCATTCACTCGAAGAAGGTTGACAGATACCTTGTTGTATTAACGATTGGAACTCTTCTTTGGCTGCCTTTAGTTTGTCAGGTGCTAACCTACGAGGGCTTTCCGCACATGGTCGTCCTGTGGTGACTATGTAGTGGTGTATTTTGTGTTTAGGAGGTTCCTGTCCTTGCGTAGGTCTCGTGACGTCTATGTACTGTTTTAGTAATTTAGCGTATTTGTCGTCGTTTTGTTTGCCTAACATAGTAATCGATTGGAAGTGACTCGTACTTAACTGTGCTAGTTTGTGTAGTTTTGTGTAGTCGTCTGTTATTCGTCTGTTTTTGAGATCAACCAGTAGACCGTGATGCCTGAGGAAGTCTGCGCCGATTATCGGTTGCTGTACTTTGGCGACGGTGAATTTCCAAAGGTATGGACGATGTAATCCCAAGTCCAAAGTCAGCGTTCTGGTACCGTAGGTCGGTATCGGTGTTCCGTCTACGGAGTATACCTTAAAATCGGAAGGAGTGACATTTCCTTTTGCCATGCTCAGTGGCAGTACGGATATGTCAGTTCCGGTATCGATTAAGAATGATAGTTTGTTTTTACAGTCAAAGATAATTAGACCGCTACTTTGTACATCTCCCAGCGTCGTCTGAACTGCGGGACGTGCTTTTAGTTTCCCGACGACTGAGTGACTGGAACGGTATTTGACGACCGACTGCAAGGGTTTCTACAATTTCGCGCATGTCCTCCGAAGTTGAAGTAGAAGGTAGTAGCAGTATCCTGTTGTTGTGTGCTGTTGTGCCGGAGGTAGCCGTCCACGAGATCGGCATCGCCGGTTGTTGAATCGAGGTTGTCGGTCGACTGGCCTTCGTCGGGAGAGATCTGTTTTTATCGCCGCCAGTTCGTGACTTACTTCCGTTAGCTGGTATTGCATCGCCGCCGTGTTGTCTATTAGTCTATTGTCTCTGTGCTGAGTTTTCGCCATGTTGGGTTCGTCGTTGCCAGCTCTAAAATGGCTGACGGAAGTTGCCATGTTGGATCCGTCGTTACCAGCTCTAAAATGGCCGACGGAAGTCGCCATGTTGGATCCTTCTAGATTCGTTCGCATCGCCGCCAGCTTGTGAGCTACTTTCATTAGCTGCTGTTGCATTGCCGCTATTTTGGATTCGTTGTTACCAGCTCTGGAATGGCTGGCGGAAGTCGCCATGTTGGATCTTTCTAGATTCGAGATTTGCGGTGAACGAAATTCCATCACGCGGTTGGCGAGCGCTACTAATTTTGATACGTCCGCTTCGGAATTTATTATTAATACATCATGCAAGAATTGTGGAATCTGCTCAAAAAAGATGGTCTTTAGGATCGTATCTGGAACTTCTGTGTCGACCATGCTTCTCATACGCTGTAGGAAGTGCGACGGTTTCTCATCGCCCATCCTACAGGTTCTGAGGAGTTGGCGGACTCTCGCCTCTTCCGATTTACCGTACAGCTCTAGGAGTTTGTTTTTGAGCTTCTCGTATATATTCGAGGTAGGAGGTGTTTCTAGGGTACTTCTTAATAAGCGCGATACGTCGGACGGTAGGCGTTGGATTATGTAGTCAAACCTGGAATAGTCGCTGGTCATTTTACTCGTTCGCAGGGCTGCTTCCACCTGGATGAACCAGAGTTCTGGGTCTGCTCTATCAAAAGGCGGAAAGTGCTGCGGTACAACTGCGCTGATTGCCCTCTAATGCTGGCGGGATGTACGCTTCCTCCGTTTGCGGTGTCCTATGGGCTCTGGTCGGTGAACGTGGCATGGCCATTTCTTCTTTCTCGGGTCCGTTGGAATCTCAAATCACGTCGGTGTTTTTTTGAATCACGTTGGTGTTTTTTGGCTCACGTCGGTGTTTTTTGGCTCACGTCGGTGTTTTTTGAATCACGTCGGGGTCACCAATTTTGTAGGTAATTGCTTTGATGGTAATATATTTTATACAATCACAATCGCCTACAAATATTTCGCGTGTTTTATATAATCGATTACAACGGATTCCGGATACGATACGATATATATTTTCTGGCCATTCGAGCCGGATACTGTTGTTACGATGACAATTATACAATAAATACTCTACTATTAATTTATTCTATGTATTTTATCTATGTGACATTCTGTCTTAATTTTACTCTTTCTTTTTTTTAATTCTTTTGTATTATTCTTTCCATTTAATTTTGTATTATTTTTTCTTTTTTCTAATTCTTTTGTTTTATTCTTTCTATTTAATTTATATATGAAAACGTATTATAAAAGCGCCGAAAAATCAGATGGGCAGAATGGAAATTCCTAGCTATATCAATTTTAATGTTTGTTCTGGCGCAGAACAACCCACCTCGAGACGGACACTCAGGCTAGGTTCGTAGAATACGTTACCCTGCCGAGAAGTTCCAGATGCCATGGCACGCTCCTATCTAAGGGACTTCTGTCTTACGCTGAGAGGCAAAGTCTGGATCTGGAACGTTTCTTAAAGGGTAAGATTGGTAAATAAAGGGTTTCTTGGCTGGCGCAGACACATTCGCTCCAAAGGTCAGTCTTCTAGCACAAGACATACAGTCTGCATTAACCACTCAGCCAGTCAGTTCGAGTCTAGACGCGGAGACATCTCGTACCCGTCTGCCAGACTCACATAACAATTGTATACACATCTAGTCAAATATACATCTTAAAAACCTACAATCTGTATTCTTAATATCTTTCCGACGGCTGTAAAAACCCAACGAGAGAACCTCAGCGAAGCGGGCAGCTTTCCTCAAAGATCACCGCCGCGCTGAGACAATGTTCTTTCACGTTCAAGGCCGTTTTGCTCGGACGAACGAGCAACTCGAAATGATTTTTCCGTATATTTGGTGAATTAATATAACTTAAAATAATTTCAGTACAGATTAACAACAAATTAACATGTAAAATTGTTGTATCTTAATGTTTTATTTATTTTTACATTTCAAAGAAAAAAAATTTGTTAAATATTAAGCTCTATATTTGTTTTGTATGATATTTTATAAAATAATCGCTAAGATGCATCTTCGGCTTGTCGGAACACATATCACAGTAATATGTTGTTTGATGTCTTTCGCTGTGTTCATTTCGTTGAGAGCAAATCTTATAATCCCTCTTAAAATATTCTCCTATTAAAATAAGATGCAGCTTCCAGTCAAACGGATTTCATTGACTCTGGAGATCGATATAGAAGCTTGATCACGAATCTGGCGGAAATTTCCTCTCAATTGATCAACCAAAGTTTGCCAATAGTTAACCACAGATAACTAAGCAGCCGTTTTTTTTTTTTTTTTTTACTCATTTATAAATGTAGGAATTAATTGAGCATATCTCTAAACCCTAAAAAAATAGCATATGCCACCATTTCAAAGACTTTTATAGAAAACAATATGTCGGGTCATATTGATCTGCTCGATTAACCGCTCATATATTTTATATAATTTATGATAACATTTTTCTTACAGTAACTTCAATGCTACCTCGTAAAATCATTGGTAAAAAAACAACTTAAAAAATCCAATGGCCCTTTTATGTTTGAAGATACTTGCGGTCCTGTAGATTTTTGTTCGGCTATGAACTGTATTTTCGGGGGTATTTCTTCGAATTCTGTACAACTAATCCATTCGGATCTGGTTGTGTGTCTTCTGCGGTATCACTATTATTTTTACGTCTATTATCATGACTTTTTGCCTTCTTACACCTCTTACTTCATTGCTATCCTCATCATTGTTTTCCTTCTCTCTATTGTCAAGTATTTTATGTATAGAAGTAATTTCGTCGTTCAATAACTTCCCTCTTCACTTAAACTGATTTCATTACCATATTCCATGCTTATAAGGCTCAAAAACTTTGAAAGTAATATTCCTATTGTAGAAATATAATATAAATGAAACATAAATAAACATTGTTGCAGCTCGAGTTACCGCATCAAATCGAGTGATGCCTGAGAGTCATCTCTCGAGTGCAAAAGGATAATACGTATAATTTTACTAATTATGTGGAGCAGCTCCATTAAATATAATGTATTGTAATATCACCAAGTTAAAATGCCTTTGATGTATTCTTGATGCATCTTTGATGGAGATTTGTCCCATGAAACACGTTTTGCTAAATAATAGCACGTTAATCTATTCTTATCAGCTTAATATCGAGGAGTCAGAACATTAACCTGTTTTTTGGAATTCCGCGAGATTGACACGGCTCGTTCCCTGTCTGCTACAACATTGCAAGGCCGTTAGGTTCCAATAAAAGAATTTTAAAAATAAAGTGTTATTCTGATTCCATTGCGTGCAAGAAATGCAAATTTTACGAACTCTGGAATTATTCCGGTCGATTATTGTACTCTGTTTATTTTTATCATTCATTTTGATTTTTTCCAAATTTAACGAACTCATTCTTGGTCGCCATTGTTCTGGTGTTCGCTGGTGTTCAGTGGATTTTAATCAATTATTATGCGCTTATTTATTCTTTATTATATCTCAGCTACATAATTATTTATTTATCTATTGAATTTTGTTTTATCGAATGCGACCGTATATTCCACTTTATTTTTTCCATCTATATATCCTATTACGCGTCCATTTATTCATCGATCTACTTTATTTCGTAACATTTTAACTATTTAATTTTTATCTATCTACTTTATTTATTGAAATTTGTTTTATTCGTAGTGCTACGTATTCTTTTTATTACCCGACCAATTATCTCGGTTTATACTATATCACTTATATGCAGACGTTTGTTTGTTCAGTGATCTATTTCATTTTGTGATATTTTCGCCAATTAATTACCTATTTATCGATTTTATTGAATTTTGTTTTCGTATTTTGACTAGTAGTATATTTATCCTTCATTTTTATCCGCATTTTATTTTATCCGTTTACCGATTCTGAACGAAAATAAATTTAAAATGTCCACCACGATGATACCAACTTGCGATTACATTGACGTCGCAGTAATGTCGGAATACTCTCAATCTGAAGTGTTCTTTTTGTTATACGGGGCGAAACACGGTCTTATAGAAGGCTACAAATACACTTCGATCACTCTAAATTATACCATCCGTTCGCGCGGAAAAGATGGATTTACAGCTTCATCAATGACCTTGTGTACCCCTTAAGTACCTGTATATTTTTTTAAGTGCCTCTATATGCATTTGCTTACATTCTTTCGTATATCTCGACGAATGTACTCACTTTATTTATTTTCATCTACCTTGTTCTTAACGCTCTAACGTTTTAAACGTAGTATTCCATGAAATGATGTTGATGGAATTTCTATCGCTGACCATTGTCGAGTTCTTTCACTATTAGGATAGTAGCTCTGATTTTTTCAAGGTTGTTGGTGCAGTTCATATAATATTTTTGGATGAGCGATATGATTTTAAGGAATTGGTCCAGGTCTGCTGAATTAAGTTCGTTTATTTCGTCGAGAAAATTTGAGTTGGTTGGAAATTCAGAGGCTGTACCTCTCTTGCGTACGATATTCATTGTTCTAATCTGTGGTTTGTCTTTTATCTGTGGTGGATTCTACTGGATGTGAGGTGAAGGAAATTTTGTGTTGGAATGGGTGAGATTTGGAGGAATTGTTGCGTGTATTGAATTCTCACTCTGCTAGCGGCCAGGAAAGCTAGTAAAACAGAATAGTTTGAATAGTTAGAAGGGTGAGTGCCTTTGCAGTTGGTTCATGTTCGAGGAATTTCTGACGTTTGATTGCAGAATCTCGTATCGTGCTATCCAGCGCATATGAAGCAAACTGTTTTCTTGTCACAGTATAGTCGGATGAAGTATGACCGTGAGTTTGGCAGTAAAAGCACTGTATATAAAGAAAACGTTACACAGTTACAAGAAACAATTTATATGAGCATTAAAGAGTGAAAGAACACTAGAAACACTTAATTTATCGTTTAATTTGGCGATTTATATTTTCAGCAACGAGATCCAAATTTTTAATAATTTTTGTAATGCAAAAATATTATACAGAAATATCTTGTGTGATTTTAATCACAACATTATCAATGATTATAAATACCAATACATAAAAACAACCAGTAACTGACAGAATGGAACCATAGCTAAGTATACTCAGTCGTATGTGCATCGCATGGATTTTCATACTTTTAATTTTCTCGAAACTGGAGCCTCGCAATAATGTACATGGTCTGTTGATTAAGTTTTAATTATCAAGTACAAAGAACAACTCCGAAGATTCGGAGAAACTATACAAAACTAGCGAGAGAATAATGAATTTTTTACTATAATTCGATCGTGAACAGCACTTCAAAAATTCCGCACATGAAGTAAGACACGCTAATTAGATGTTTGGATTAAGGATTAAGACACGCTTTAACGATTACAAAAAAATCATTAAAAGAGAAAGGCATTAAAGCAGAAAACATGGCTTATTGTTGCTATGGAATAATTTAGAATTTTAGAAAGCTATTTTAATTCTAGGACGGACCTGAATACTAAATAATCTATCCTCACTTTTACGAAGAATCGAGAAGAACGAAAGGGAAAGATATGAAGGAAAAGGAAAACAAGGAAAAACGAAAAAATGAACAATATAGAAGAAAATACAATAGTTAATTCTATGTTTTAGAGTATGTAAATAGGATGTTACAAAAATGGACTAGTGACCTGTAATATCAAAAATTACAAAATTGAAAAAAGATGATATTTCTGATCATTTTCTTTTTTCTTCTTAACAGAACGTTTATTGTGTCAAAACAACAATATTACAACTTATAACAATGTATGTAGATATACAATAAACTTAACGAATAAAAAATAACAAAAAAATAAATCTAAATAGTAGAATAAAGGCTCCAGCATTGGAGCATGTGAAGCACGTAATTTTAAATTGCATTTATTGCTAGGATAATATTATATTCTAGAAATATTTTCTTACTTAAGCTACGAGATCTTTATTATATACAGTATGTCACTAGTAGTAGTATAATTAGTTTTTGATTTGAGGATAGGATAAAAGTTCATTGGACATGTTTACACTATTGAATAAAGTTTAGTTTGTATGAAAAGAATTTTTATGTATAATTTTAATGTATATATTGCTTATTTCCAAAATATGCATATACATATATATATATATTTATATGGAACTAAAGGAAGTCTAGATATATATAAAACATAAATAGATAACGATTTGTTCATAATTTTTATCTATAAACTATATTCAACCTTATAATAATTTATAGTAGCTTGTAACTAGTCTAGTCCAATTTGTACAAATATAGATGACTTTGTACAAATAATTACTTGAAAGATAATCAGAAGAGTGAAAAGAGAAGAAATATAATATAGTAATAATAATAATAAAAAAATATAAATCTAAAAATAAAGTTAATAAAAGTAAATCTCCCCGACGGGGAATCGAACCCCGGTCTCCCGCGTGACAGGCGGGGATACTAACCACTATACTATCGAGGATTTAATGTTACGTCTCTTTCATTTAACATGTTGAGCCCCGCGCCGATTTTGCTGCGCTTTCCGTTCTGTCTGAAGCGACCGAGCACTTGGGCGATATTTGAGACTGCTGAAATAAATAGAGAGATATGAACGTAAAACACGTTCCAAGTCCAAAAGACGATCAGTTAAAAAAAAGACAAGGTAATTCCTATGCCTATTGAAAAAAGAAAGGTTCACCAATTACAAAAAAGAAGGAGATGTTCACAAAATTCGAAGATATTGTCCGGGATGTTACAACAATAATTCAACGATATACGGACGTAAGATTGCCAGAAATTTGACTAAGAAAGTCGTCGTCTTTTTGTTTAGAATGTTTCAATAAATTTCATTGAAATTGCTACATTTATTTTCTAACTTTGTTACTGTCGGTCCCAATGACTGTCGCTCTCCAAACGAAAAGTCCACTGTCGGTCCGCAGGGACCGACGCGGGGCTCAACGTGTTAATGAGTGACCACGTAATCAGTCTCAGTTTTCTAATTTAAATTTAAATTAATATTTAATTTATTTATATTTGTCTTTTTTATCATGACTAATTTGTATCTGAAGCTAATTTCAAAGTCATTGAGAAGTAAATTATTGTTGCATATCATGTTTCATAATTCTTTCTATTGTAATGATAAATGATAAATAAACAAATGATATACTACCTAGTTATGTTATATGAATGATTCTGAGAGCGTGTATCTTGTTCTTTCGTGATGCTGTGGATTAGGGTGGATTGAAAAGATATTAGATATATTTGCCCTATGTCATGCTCTATGACCAGAAGCCACCCTACTATTTTCAAAATTATGATAATAGTCCGTATAAATACAGCCCGAAAAATAAAGAAGACAGTCTATGAAATCTAGAATTTGCGGCTTTCCGTCCCACCATGTGGAACATCTGTTTTTTTGGAAATTCAACCGGGATCCCACCGGCAAACAATCACTGATGCAGGAATGAGCAGGAACTCCTAGCATTAGTTGAACAAAGAAAGTCCGTTTCGGATTTCGCTATCCACGTCGCTACGACTGTCGTAACACGAGCCGGGTCGAGAATTTTCGCAACATTTTTGAATAACTCTCGACTCATTAAAGATATCGCAATGAAATTTGTCATAAATATTTATAACAAATGTTCAATGATATACAACATGATATATTTCATGTTTGTTTAATCGCTGTTTCATCAATTTTATAAACAAATTTACCAAAATTCGATAAATTGTTCGTTTCATAGTCTATTTATTACATTTTTGAAGTAATTAAATTTTGAACAATCATATGTAGATAAAACTTTTAATTTTGAAATTATGAGCAAAATCGAATAATATTGAATATACACAAATGCTCATAATTTAAACTTATAAAGCGAATAAAAAAGTAATGCTGTAAATAAAAAATAATAAAATTAAAATCTTCAATCAATATGTTCAGTATTTAGTTTACTCTATTAAACATAACAGTTTATTTTATATTAAACATAGGAGCATAAAGTGTTAAAACTTACGTTTTATAATTATTTTTCTTCTTTTATGTACATACATATAAACTTCTTCTATATCTAATTTTTTATATTTTTTATTTGTCTTCTTATTCTTAAAATAGAATGGCGTCTATTAATAATATAATTAAATAAATTTTTTTATTTAATAGAAAATTTTTATTATAACAATATTTATTATAACAATTTATTTAGAATTAATGTAAAATGTAAAATTAAAATAAAATTGATTTAAATAATTGAATTAAATGTTATTACAACATAATAAATAATATATTATATAATTGATAATATAAGAACTAAATTATAAAATTTTATTTAAAACAAAGACAACAAAGTCTCGCCTTCAAGTGGTGTTGATGCAAGAATTAGAGTCTGGTTCCTGAAGAATTGATGAGCCGAAGGAGACTCTAAAAGAGACTCAAACAAAACAAGTATACAATTTAGATAGAATGGAAACAGAATGAGAATTTGGGAGGAGTTTATAAATATTTATAAATTGCACGAGTGTTTGTGGAATACTACAACAGAAAGAAAATCAGATTTGATATTATAAGAGAAAAATTGAAATATTTGATTTGAAATATTTAAACGGAGATCAATTAATTTTACATAATTAACAAATTAATTTTCGTAACTCTTTCCAGTTACTAAAAACTTTAGTATTGCAGATAGTCTTTCCTCTACTAACAGCATTTCTTTTTTCAATCCTTGAGCGAATTTTATTCAACAGATGATAAAAAGCAGAGTCATCCATACGCAGATAATTTCTATAATCACAAGATTCAGTTGTTTTTAGCTCTTTCAATAACGCGAAATTGGAAAATCTGTTTCTCTGGATTAACCATCTTTTTGCCCATTTCTTTTTAGTATGTAATTTCTATCAGTTTTTTTTTTTTATAAATAATAATAAATCTGCTAACAGTAATATTAGAGCTGGAAGACGATCTGACAGTTTAAAACACGTGTTTCAACATTGGCGTCACCAAAAAACTGAAAAAACGTTATCTGGAGGCAAGCTAACTCTAATGCTCGTTTCATGAAACCTAGGAGAAGGGCCGAGTGCATGCATCCCCGCATGTTTCAACGTATGTGGAAACCTTTACAACTACTTCTAGCGTAGCTGACTTACGAAAAGAGTGTTATCACACTGCAGTTTTAGCTGTATGATGGTTGTTTCGAGTATTCGGCAATACAACCTGCCTGGACATTTTAGAATTTGATATTATTTTCTCCGATCACGCAGGGCAGCCGAATTCAGCCCAACAGGATTCCAAAGATCAGTTTGCGAAACGGGAAAAAGTACCGAGTCAGCGAAAAAGTGCTCGAATCCGCGGGAAAGTACTTGAGCGGGTGAAAGCAACTCACCAACAATAAGAGGACTCCTCAACACTACCACGAGGACCACTAATGTATAGCCTGTTCCGGCGAACCGGCACAACGGCTTTGCAACCTTTCCCCTGAGGAGTATACGCTGCTCTACCGCGAGGATCAAAGGCGGAGATTTCCCCCGCTTCAGCGACGCGAACGGAAGGAGTAGGTAGAACCAGTTAGTGGAGGACTGCCCTGAGAGATAAGGCCTGATAGATAGTGAAGTCCCCCCCCCCCCCCTTGCCTTTTGGGATTATGGAAGGAAGGACGATATCGAGGATATCACCGCGTGAATAGAACAGAGAAACACAAAAATACGAGTGCCTGGCCGTTACCACCACCGCGAGGACGACGATCGGAAGTCCCTGGCGAAGACTTCCCATCCAGCGATGCGAGTGGCAGAAGAAGAAGGATCCGCGGAGAAGAACCGCGCAACGAGAGAATCCCTGGCACCTTCGAGAAAAGAATAGGACAGCAACGACGATGGCAGCAACGCAATTGAGAGGAGAAGAGCGATCGAAGTCAGTCGCGCTAGTCGTATTGCGATCGAAAAATAGTGCGCTGCTCGATTCGTCCCCACCAGTTCCTGCTTAAAATCGTTAAAAAGCGCCACACCGACACTCATGACTAATTGACGACTGCAGTGTCAACGTCGGCGGTAAAAACAACGACGAGAGCGAGAACGACGGCGGCGGCGACCAGCGCCTACACAGGAGGACCCTGCCAGACAGATAATCTCCCCATCGGTGCGGAGGAGCCTCGGTATTAAAGAGTTCTCTGTCGAAAGCAGCTAACACTGATAATGAGTGCTCGAGCGGCACGACAAAGCACCACGAGAATCACGAGGGTGACAATCGCGCGACCTCGTGTCCTCGACCCTGCCAGTATATGGGGTACCTCATATGGGATCCTCTACCGCGAGCGCGAAAATTACAGAGAGAGAGCTCGAGAACGCGGACGAATGCACGAGCGGTACCAAGCGCGATGAAAATCCTTTGATTAATTAATCTCCAATGATTAACTTTATATCTGACTTAATCGTCTTAACTTTCGACTTGATTAATTGTATCCGTTACTTTCAATCCGAATTTTGACTATCAATTTTAACTCTGACTTTTTAATTTTAAACTTGACTTGATTTCTCTTTTCCAATTTTAATCCTATGCGGTATTCATTTCTTTTTGTATCCGTACTTGTACTTTTACCTGGATAGCACTTCGCTTTGCATTATCGGATTTTTATCCACTTACGCAACTTGTATAACATTGTTTTAATTGTTCCAAAAGTTTACAAGTATGGAAGCTGCGTGCATGGTCGTCAACATCACAGTATCTCTGTTCCCAGTTGCGGCAAGAACGGTGATCGCCGTAGCAACAGTTACGCACCCGCGTACAAATACATTGTACTATTGTCTGCATTCTGCACCAACGTCCTTGTCAACGTGTTAAGGAAATTTCGCCATCTCTTATTAATATTAAGAACGAAGTCTATCTATATAAGATCCATATAATATCCCGCGGGAAACATTGTCTTTTTAAAATAAAGTACCTGTTCTTATCAGGTCATATCTGATACACTCTCTATATAGGAGTCAGTATAATAACTTCCGTATACTGTGCTGTAGTCATTTTTGAGCCACTCGAATGCAATAACGCACAAAATGATAGGAGCTGCTTGTGTTAGCTGAACTAACACACGAACGTCTTGTGGTTAATATATTTCCACCAAAGTGACGAAGTGACAAAGACTGAAGACGAAAAAAATCAGTTTCTGGTTGTTCGCGCGCGTGTAGCGAGACGAGATCGAGTGTAGAAAAATAAATGTGGACTGTATATTTTGCACGCTGAATGTTAGGGGCTTGTCCCCTCGTAGTAACTTTATCGCAAGAGAGTAACTTTATTTGTCGGAAGTCGAAATGATTCTGTTTTGGAAGCCGAAGGAAAGCCCGAACGTCTTCTTGGTTCCCCCTCCTTCGGCTTCGGGAAATCGCGGTCCAGGTTCTAGAGTGGGGCACGAAGGGCCAGATACCCCTTGGCGTCCTGGGTGATCTCGCGGGCCCGTGCTTCTCATATGTTCGGGAAAATTGGCGCCATGCTTCAATCCACGGTCGAGTGTTTCGTCTTCTTAGAAGAAATCCAGCCATGTGGCCAGTGTTTTGGGCGACACGGCCTGTTAAGGGTACTCAAAAGGCAATAAATTTTCCCGTACGTGCCTGTACCCAGACCGTAGGTATTGCAGCATGGAAACTCTCCCGAACACTGGTAACGCTCTGAAGAAGAAAGACGTGTGGAATAAATCGAAGTCATTTTTTATTTCAATGTTTAGTTTACATTTTTATTGTTGTTTTAATATTTTAGCATTGTATTTAGCAGTGTTTTTATTGTTGTTTTAATATTTTAGCATTGTATTTTAGTATTTAATATTTAATAGTTTGTACTATTTTTGTTTTGAGTATTTAGTATTTTATACTATTTTTGTATTTACTACTTAGATTTTAATTTTTAGCACTATTTCAATATTTTTACTGTTAATTTACTGTTCTTATTATTATTTTTCTTCTTATTATTACTTTCTTCCATTGTTTCTATTTATTGCTTCCATTTTTTAACGTAATATCCTTATTGCCAACGAGCAATCTATCTTTGTCTTCTTTCTCTCAATTTGCACAAGACGTTCCTGATCGAACGATCATCAGACAACGAAAGTGTATCAAATAGTGTCACTGAACCCGAAATGTAAGATTTCGAAGTCAAAATACAAGAAAACAATATATCAGAACCTATGGATAATGTAGTTCCAGAAAACCAGAAATCTGGACGTAATTGGCAACGTATTGGACCTAGCAAACATGCAGCGATTGTCTCTCGTCAATGTTCGCTGATAACAAAAAGTGAACATATTCAAACGATAGATGAATCTTTCCATTTGTTGGTTGATGATAAAGTCGTAAATAATGTCATTTTACACATAAATAAGAAGGCAAAGGAGTACATACCGCCCGAAAAACAGTGGAAACCGGTGGATCGTATGGAAATCGACGCCTTCTTGGGTCTCCTACTTTTCAATGGAAGATACAGAGAATTAGGAGAATGTAAACATGTGGAAAGTTTGAAATGCTTTGTCCCTACGATTTTATGCGACAACAATGTCGTGAGACCGTTTTGTAGATATACTCAGATATATTCGTTTTGACGATCCTCTTACACGTGAAGAAAGAAAAGCTGACGATAAACTGGCATCTCTGAGAGACATTACAAATATTTTTGTGAAAAACTGTAAAGATTGTTATAATGCGACACAAACGGATTGCGTTGATGTACAATTACTTACATTTCGCGACCGTTGCTCCAAGATATACATGCCAAGCAAACCGGGGAAGTATGGAATAAAGATATGGACTCTGCGTTTCCAAAGCATTCTATTGTTGTAATATGGATGTATATTCTAGAAAACGTGGAAATGCTCCAGAAAAACAACAGGGGCAACGAGTTTTAACTAATTTGTGGAAAAATTCGAATCGTAGTATAACTACTGACAATTTTTTCACAGATCTTAGTTTAGGTGAACAATTGTTGGATGAAAAACTATTTCTAATTGGAATTGTGCAAAAAAAGAAACGAGATCTGTCAAAATCATTAACAGAAATAGGGAATCGGCCACAGTATTCATCCGAATGTTTACTAATAAAGTAACGTTAGCGCCGTACATACCGAAGCCACGAAAATCTGTTACTTTACTTTCCACGCTACATCATGAACATGACATATTATCAGCAACAGAAAAACCTGATATAATTAGTTATTATAATACTACTAAAACTGTAGTTATACTACTAAATAAATACTACTAAAAAAGTATCCTGTATGGGAAAGTAACAGTACAATTCGAAAATCAGCAAATAGGATTGCATAAAAATGTTATAAGTGCGATAGAAGAGACAGGGAGAAATATCGTAAAAAAAACAAAAGTATCAGGCCAAAGCGAGCTCGGTGTTGCTTTTGCATAGATAATAACAATAAATACTCAAATATTTGTGATAATTGTGATCGATATGTTTGCGATGCCCTTCGACACAAACCCGGAAAATTTTATGTAATGCTTGCAATAATACATAAATAATAATAATAAGTATAACTTTATTATTCATGTGATTATTATTTGTTCCTATATGCTCCTACATGTTCCTATATGAGTCGGGTGTCTGCCACTGTGTTGGTACAATATCGGTGAGGATCTCGGTCTGGAGCGACCGTCACTCTGTGTTAGTTCAGTATCGGTGAGCCGCTGGGGCGACCGTAAGTATGGATTAATGGAATATCCGTGTGGTTCAGAAGTGACGCCAGCGCAGGACTGCGAGCTTCTGTAGCCAGAGGGTAATCTTGGTTTTTGGAAATCGGCGGAGTTGATGGAGCTTGCTCCTCCTCTGCTGCGGGTTGGCCCTGCATTGCAGTGCCGCTGGGAATGATCCTGACAAGATATTTCGAAAAAAACGTGATAAAGACATGGATAACAACAATGAGTCATTGTGACTAATTCAAACCGGCGAGTAGAAGATTGTAACGAAGTAAATTTTCAGTCAATTTGTGCTGATAATCGAGTTGCTAATATAACAATATTATTATCGCGCTTTAATTAAAGTTATCTGCCTGATTTTAATAATTTATTTTGATAATTTAAATTTAATAGACTTACCTTTTTTGTTCTGTCAATGCTCGATCGAAACCGGCTTTAATTCTAGTGTAATGAATGTTAATTTATTGTATTTTATGTACTATTCTATTTTATTCTATTGTATTATATTTTATTATATTTTAACTATCTATTTATGTTATGTGTTGTATCTCGTTTTATTACGCGTTCGTCTATTTTACTTTATTCTATCTATTTTCTGATTTATTTATTTATTTTATCTATCGCATTTTGTTCTCTCACGCATCTATTTGTTTAATTTAATTACATTTTTATTTATTTATTAATTTATTCTGTCGATCACATTCTATTTTATAATGCGTTTATGTATTTTATCGCACTGCCTCTATCGATTGACTCATTTATTTACTCGCTATTTTGTAAATCGTCCATTTCAATTTATTTATTTTTCTTATTTCATTAATTATATTTTCCTATTTAATTTATTTATTCATCGCTATCACACGTTTATTTTAACTCCATTTCTATATTATAACTTAACTATATTTCTGGCTATTAATCCATTTAACTATTTATTTCATCGACCGTATTCTGTTTTATTACGTATTTATATATTTTACCTCGTTTCATTCAATCTATTGATCGATATATCTAGTCATTTCACTCTACTTATCTACTTTATCTTTGTGTCATCCGTCTATCCATTTGCATTTTTGTACTATCCATTGCATGTGGCAGAATCCTAAGGGATTCATATCCACTGTGAAGATACCGAGCTAATTGTCATCTTGGAGTACTCCCGGCCGAGTATTGTCACACGGACAAAAGCACGAGCTTAAGCGGGGATTGGGAGTGTACTCTGACTTAATGTAACATCTCAAGCTCTGTGTGGAATTGGATGAAGTGGATGTGCGATGACAGCTTCACCGATGACAGTGTCATGGTGAAAGTTTGGTTGAGTGTTCCCCAAAAAACTGATGCGCGACGAGACTAGTCGTATAGAACGAAGACGCAAGTACTAGGTTTCAAAGACTGAATGATTTTTTATTTTTTGGATTACATTTATATGGGCCATTATCTCAAAAGTGGGGGGATTGCTTCTGGTTATATGAAACATAGGGCATATGGCACATAGCGCGTATGACAACAACTTATATGCGCTGAAAAAGCTGAAGGCATTACACGGACACGAACGTGCCTCTGTTTCACGGCCAAACGGGGCAAGGGAAGCTTCTCCGCAAGCAAAATGCAAGTAACAGTGGACACCGTTTTGATCCTGCTGAAAAGAACAGCCACGGCAACCACGTGAAGACAATGACAAAAACGATATACTCGCTGTGGCTGTAGGCGGAATCAGAAACCTTGAAGGCCGTTCAACAGTCCTAGGACCACACCAGCATCCGGAATTTTCTCCGCCCAGAGAAGTGGAAAGCTTCAAATGCGGCCACGCCAATTCCCACAAGAATCACGAGAGCGAGTAGAATCCGCTCCAGCAAGATTAACTTTGCGGATAACACATCGATGACCACATGATTTTGTCCACTTCTTAATTTTTATTATTTCTTAATCTCTCATTACTTTTTAATCTTGTTTTTTTTAAATTCTTATTATCTTTTGATTCGTAATTCTGGATTCAATTGTATTTTAACTGTGAATTTAACCGAATTACATTTTAATTTAAGTGAACGAAATATTTGAATTGCAAATTATGTTGTAATTCAATTAATAATATATAATAATTAATAATAAAAGAGCTGGATTACAAACTATCATGCAATTGAGTACAATATAATTTAATTGCTTCATAACTATAATTCATAAAATAATTCGATCAACTTGTAGATTAATTCCTTACTGATTCCTTACCGATTTTTAAATATGTTACAGAAATAATCTTAAAATAAGATTAATAATCTTACTGATAAAAGATGATAATAATTATACTGATAAAATAATCTAGAGGTCGGCAAACTACAACACGCGGGCCAAATCCGGCCCGCCGCCTGTTTTTATCCGGCCGGCAAGTTAATATTGTCTTTGACATGAAAAGATTAAAAATAAATCAAATTAAGCGCTGTAACGCGATACTCGCATATTCGCAGTCTGTTCGTGTCGTAGAACAAGTGTTGCTAGTTCTCTCAGTTTTGCTTTAGCGACGCATGTGGTACTGTATTTATTATCTTCTGTTGTAGAACAGAACAAAAACTTGCTCCGAATCAGTCTGTCACGTTAGAAAATCAATTATAAAACACCTTAACAGCTGCTAAGGTAGTTTATGGACTGCTTACAAAAACGACCACACCGAGACCTTGCAAATTGCCGTGTCGTTGTCCCATCCAATTGTACTTTTTCTTGCATTAGAAAGGGAAGTAGGATTTGGAAGGGATCGATATGGTTAAAACAATGACTAAGCCTAAATATAATATTTTGGCTGGAAACGAACTTTCTGCGTGTCGAGGCGGTCTTGCACCAGCAGAGCAACACGAAACATTTTGTTCGGTCTTACCGAGGATCAGAGTGTGATGCGAAAAACAAATTCATCATATCAGGAATAGTAACACAAATTTATAATTTTCTCCACGGCATGGATTTTCCGTGCCCGTATTTTCATGTCTTCCGCTACTTTCTACTTGTCTGACTCTCAATTCCAAAGCTCAGTAAGTGCCTTTCTTTATCGCAACTGTCTTCACTATAAATAAATGTAAAACATATTGCAAGAGACGCATCCTACGCTCAAGGTAATTGTAAATATTAACTTACGGGACCGACCTCGCTCAACGACACATCCTGACTCAATTAGCTTACCTTCCTAATCCCGTAATCGAGGAAAACACAATAGAATTTACGTCTATATAAGACCATACACAAGGCAGTTCATCAGTAGTTTTTAGCAATCCAGCAGAGTGGTCAATAGTTTTCAGGAACTGACGCGAGTGTCTACATCCAGTATACTCAGCGCGCTCAGTCTTCTCACAGCACTTTTACGTGCATCAACTTACTACTATCTTACTCGTTCAATCTTACACTAATCAAACTTCCCACGGAAATAAAATAAAATAGAATAAAAAACGCCGAACGAGGGAACACAGATATTAATTCACACACCGCCGTGCTGATACTCCCACTGTTGCCATGTCACATTCAAGATTAAATAAGAAGAGAAAGGTAGATTTCGAATGTTGTGCTTTTAAAGCAGAATGGAGTGTGAAATATTTTGTCATAGAATTAAATGATGAAGTATTATGTTTATTATGTACTTACATAATAGCTGTGCGAAAACAGTACAATATACGTTATTACAACAAACTAAACACGCGACGCAATATTCAAAACTCACAGAAAATGAATGATTACTAAAATTGAAAAGTTTGAAATGGAATGCTTTATCACAACGCATTCGTGCAACTAAAAACACACAATGAAGCAGTAACAAAAGTCAGCTTACGAATAGCTCATTTATTAGCCACAAAAGGGAAAGCATTTACCGATGGTGAACTAATTAAATCATGTTTGCAACCAAAGAAATGTACCCAGAAAAAGTGGATTTGTTTAGCTTTGTCAGTCTTTCCGCGAGAACAACTGTTAGAAGGGTTGAGGACATCGGGAGCCATATCAAGAGCCAATTAAAAGACAAGGCAAAAAATTTAATGTGGTTTTCGTTGGCTGTTGATGAGTCAACAGATATTACTGATACTGTTAAATTGTTGCTGTTTGTTCGAGGGGTCAATACTGAGTTTGAGGTGATTGAGAAATTAGCTTCTGTAAATAGTCTGCATGCAACAACTACAGGCGAAGATATCTTCAAGGAAGTCGAATATGCTAACATAGTAAAATTTGCAACGGAATCAGTTAAAATGTGTGACAACTGATGGTGGTAAAAATTTGTGTGGAACGGAGAATGGATTAGTTGAACAAATTTTTAAGGCTTGTGACGAAGTTCAAGACCTCTGGTTATTCATTGTATAATTGTAATTGGGTTATAATTCACCAGCAGGCTCTTTGTAGGAAACACCTCAATCTGACATGTGTCATTGAACCAGTTGTGTCAACAGTCAATTTTATTCGCTCTCGTACACTTAACCATCGTGCTGTTTCGTGCTTTTTATTAAAGATCGAAGCCGAATATCCTGATTTGCTCTACCATCACACAGAATTCCTATGGCTCAGCAATGGAAAAGTTTTATTGAGATTTTTTTTGAACTCAGAGAAGTGATAGAAATTTTTCTAAATGAGAAAAGCTGCCCACAGCCACTATTATCTAACAATGAATGGTCGTGGAAATTAGCATTTGCTACAGACATCGTGAGATATCTTAAAGAATTTAACTTAAAATTACAGGGAAAAACAGTGCTTATATGTGAAATGTATTTTATCGTAAAATCATATCGCCGAAAATTTGCATTGAAACACAAGTCACATTAAACAAGTTTGGCCATTTTCCATGCTGCAAAAAATTTAAAGTATTAGCGAAATTCCCGTTTTCAAAAAAATTCGCGGCGGATATATTTTCTGAACTTAAACTAGTTAATTACAGCAGTGTTTTTCGGATCTTGATGCAAGTGCAAAAGAAATTTCAAAATCCATTTGTTGCACAATTGAGGAGCTTCCGTCAGAACTTCAATTGGAAGTGATTGATGCGCAAAATGATGATACGGTAAGAATAATGTTTAAAGAAATGGATCTAACCCAATTCTATAAATATCTTCCGGAAGATAAATACGGTCAATTAAAATCATGTGCTCCGGAATTTATATCTGTATTTGAAAGTACTTACCAATGTGAAAAGACTTTTTCGAAAATGAAATATGTAAAATCGCAATACAGATCATTATTAACAGATGACCATTTACAGACAACTTTGCAGATAGGAAGTACTAATTTTAAACTTCAGTGTGATAAAATATTATCTCAAAAAAAATAATTACATTCATCGCATTAGTACAAAATTTAATCTGTTAATAGGTTTATTAATAAATTGAAATATTTTATTCGTTTTATTTTGTGAGTATCAGCAAAGTATGTATAAATATTATGTAAAAATACCATATCTTACTAAAAGAGTTGTGAACCTGTTTTATTTTTGTTGCTCTATGAGTAGAATTATTGTCGTCCGACGGTCTTAGGATCCGGCTACGGCGAGTTTGAACAAAATTTATGAAATACTCTAATAAAGAAAAAATTACACAAGGATTAGAATGCCGACGAAGGGTTGACCACACCGATAGGCAATTGCACATGTCGAGTTTGCTATCTGGCCCGCCGAGCCAAAAATTTTTACGATCTGGCTCTTCCCAAAAAAAAGTTTGCCGATCACTGGTTTAATCGATTCATCATGACATTAGATGGTAAGTTATTGTTTATGATGGATTACGTAATTAATTGACATTGATCTGACATTAACTGACATCTATACTACTATGTTTTTATGTTTTCATATTAGTATTCTGTAATACTAATCGATTGTTAATTTCCACTGTTTTATCTATCTAGAATTCCGAGTACTAAAATTTTTCTCACATGAATACTGTTTACTGTGAATTTTTAAAAAGTAAAGAAATAAGACTCAGAGATTTTATGATGTCGTTGCTGACTCATCAACGTAATCCTACACATATTTTATCATGATAACCTGTGGTAAACTCGCGATTAGATTGTGAATGTTTATGCAAAAGCATATTTCTCTAAGAAAAAATAATATATTTCTATAAAGATATAGAAGTTAAAATTCATTACGTCGTTTAAAAAAACTATTTTTTATTTTACATATTTTGCATGTTTATTAATGTTTAACAATATATTGCATATATACTAACATATTGCATTATTTTATACCTATTGCATATACCATTCTTTTAATTTATCCAACTAATTTGCTTCTTGATTGGTTAAAATTCTCAGAATCTTAACGTTCAATTTTCATTGTCAGTATTTCAACAGAATGATTTAGTAAAAATTAGCATTTGAATTTCTGTGTTATTTTTAGAGGTACAATAATGAAAGTTCTGCAGTTCTCCTTATAGAGAAAGCCTATGCTAAATATGACGATAGATGGAAGAGTTTTGAAGATTTCAAGGTCATCTTCGTTTTTTTTTAATGGAATCATATGTTTCTTTATGTTTTAGTCGATAGAGTTCTGTATTCTCTCTAAAAAATATATTAATTTATCTATACCGAAAAATTATTAATTTTACTAGAAATATTTTAACTTCAATTTTGTACATGTAAGATTATTTTAATTTCAACTTATACATGAAAGATAAGGACAATATGAATATAAGAATATTGCCTTTGCCCTTTCTCGTTTTTCGTACGATGGATTTTACAAAAGTAAACGAAAGAAGCAAAATAATGTTTGTTGCAATACTCGTGTATTATGTTAGGCACAATGTCGGACAACGCAATTGCGCGACAGTTCGTTGATTTATATTCTAAAAAAAGAACTAAACGTATCAGTACGAATATATGCTATAACAAAAGCAAAGGAGATAAAAACAATCTATTAACGCGTAATACTAATGCGTAATGGGTGTAATACTATATGTATGTTAATAGTTAATAAAATTTATTATGAAATTATAATTATATTTAGATTTTTCAATTTTTCTTTTTGTTAAGCTTATAAATTCTACGGGATAAAATGCCCTTTTTCTTTTTATTGAATTTTAGTGCATAAACATCCGCAGTTTAATGGTTACTTATATATTTGTATAAACAGAGTTGTTTCTTAATATTCGTCAAATATGTATATCCATACACATACATACAGTGAAGGGTATAACCAATGACAATGAAAAATTGTCGATAATTTGAACTAATAAAATTTTGTAAAAAAAAAATATAACAATCCACTGATCTTATTTTAAAGTATAGAATCTTTATTTTGACAATTTTTTTCAAAGATGATTTTATATCATATAATGAGTGGAAAAGTAAAGATATGTTCATCTCAAAAATTGTAAAAATTTAAACATCTTCGAAAATGTTTTAAAAACTTTTTCTAGATACCATTTGGTGAATAAAATCTTCCCTTTATAACAAACTTTTCGATTTTTTTTCAGCACTTTATTGAACTTTGAATATTAGAATTAAATCCTTTAAAGTTGTATAAAATAATGAAGGAACATCGTTCAAGATAATGGTAGATTTAGTCACGAAAAAAAATTTTTACTGTTTTTAGAGACGTTTCAATTGCAACTTTCCAGAGAAAAGTACCTTTACTTTCCCAGCTATTTGATGTGAAATCATCTTTGAAAAAAAACGAACTGTGCAAGTAAAGCCCATATATTGGAAAAAAAAAATAAATAAGATAAATAAATAAATAGATAACTAAATAAGATCAAATGGATTATTTATTGAATGGATTATAATTATCGACAATTTTTCATCGTTATTAATACAATTATACTTTTCTATATCTTTATGATTCACTGTATGTTAATACATTAGCTTTATATTAATTGAAATGTTTTAGTATTATTGTGTGTTTTTGTATACACTAATCACTGCGTAGATGTACGAATGAAATTATAATAAAATATGTTAAATAAAATATTGTGTTCAATCATATAAAATGCTAAAATATATGTCCAATGGTTATTTGCATCATGAAAATATAATAAGGCTTATAAATCTTTTGTCTTAGACAGACAAAATAGACAAAATAGACAACAAATTTTTTCTATTGAATTTCGACTAAAAAATATTTTTACTGTTCCAGTTAAAAGAGTCAAGAAAGTCTTTTAACGTATATGGATAGATATTACTGAAAATGATTAAGCTTCGTTAAAATATAAATTTACGTAACTATTAAAAAATTGATTTACAAATTTAAATTCAAGCTACAGTATTTAGTTAATATGTATTTCTGTATAAATGAAGTTAAAAAAAATTTCTTACAGACTGAACAAATGTTAGTTTTTATACATGTTTAAAATATAATACAGATTAAACAGAAAACGGACGTTAGTATTTTGTTGAAGCGTTATACGGGCCTGGTTCTTTTAATATTTAACATATTTATGCTTTCTTTGCCTGAAAATTAAATTTTTATCACATTTTAATTAAAAACATTGCACTATGTCTGCGAAATTTTTTCAACGATCGGGAAGGTCATTGACAGTCTGCCAGATCGCTTATTTTTTTTCCTTTGTATAAAATGTTGATAAATACATTTTACCATAATGCTTACAATTTCTCGCTAACAATGGGATATTCTATCAAATCGCGAATTCAAAATCTGTTGCCGCTCTACTCCTGAAGATATTCTATCAATTTCGTTGTATTATTTATATTTTATACAGGCTTGCAACTGGTGGTGCAATTAAGTATAAGATGATTCTACGAGAAGAAATAAGTCAAATAGAAGAAACAAAATTTTTTCGTCCGGCGCTTCATTTCTGAGAAAATCAACTCTAAAGTTTTATTTAGCATTATATATTTAAGTAAGGCTTGACTTACCAATCTTATCTCGTAATAAACTAATACTGCTGCCAATGTTTACAAATACTTTCACTGTCACGAATCACTTGAAAAATTGTTGGAAATGTTTCCAACGATCTCCTGATCCTCTTGAGTTTTACTTACAAAGTCATTTGGATACCAAGTCAATTGTATACCAAGAAATTACAAGTATTGACCAATTAAAAGAAAAGATTGTTTAATGCAACAAAACAGTAAAACACGTTACAATAATGTTCATAAGAATTTAATAAAAAAGGCACAACTGTGTATTGAATGCGATGGGAAACATTTCAAGAATTTTTGAAGTAAATAAAAATTAAAAAAGAAAATAAAATATTTTCATTTAAACAATTTAAATCAATTTAAACAAAATAGAATAAAATAAAATCTGTAACATGAAATAAAACACTGTAATCTTGCTTAAATTATTAAGTTATAAGTAATGTAATTTCTTCGACTCTTTAATATAAAACCTAAGAGTTTTTATTGAAAGAAATTAAGGTAAAAACAAATAAATAATAGTGGAAAGTTGAATGTGTTTTAAAACTGAGAAGTCGCGTTACTTACTTCTATTTTATTTTTGCACATAAAAAAATCATTCAGTTGGATTGTGATATATGATGCAAAGAAAATAAAAAGAGATTAAGAAACTATTCATATTTATAGATATATTGAATATGCATCGTTATTTTCAGTAACAATATTCAAAATAAAGAAAATAAATAAAACATTTTAAGATAAAATCTAAATATTTTCAATATTTTTCAAATAAAATATTAGTTTAAAAATTTATTCTGTAGGAAACAAAATATTTCATTTTCGAGACTATATGTATATTTTAAAATAAATAGGATTATTTATTATTTACTACATATTTAAAATGGCATTTTACCCGGCATCAATTCTCTCCAACGAACTTCATATCTTTGAATTGTCACATTAGACGATTGAGAAATCTTTCGTGGAACTGCATAGACATGCAGTTTCCAATTTTCTTGATCTTTTCCTAAAAGTCAAATCATATCAATAATTTCATTCGATGTATAATGAGCTATCGTAAACTGATACCGAAGTGAAGGGCACGTACTGTCGACGATAGTAATATGATTCCTTCAGAGAAATTGTAACTGAGAATATCTACGTAGTAGCTTCTGTTATCATATAAACAGAAGTAACAATAATTCATATTATTAATTTGACTTGACGTTTATGTTCATGACTGAACCAACGAAATATTCCGAAGAATTAAATCTTGCTGCATACATTCAATGAAGATAAGTTTTGAACAGCAATAAACGATCTACATTGATCTTGGAACACCAAAATCATTCAATATTTAGTTAGTAATTCATCATGGAACAGGTTATATATCCATCTAAATAAAAATAAATAGTTTTATTTATGAAAGTAAATATCATCCTGAAATCTCGGAAACACGACCACTCAGACAAAATTTATGATCATTAAACTGCCGATTTTTATGGAAAATTTAAGAACACAAAATAACAGTGCATAATTTAGAAATATATAAGACATCGAAAGTAGTTTACTTACTATAACATTTAATAATGAAAGCAAATTTCTATGTAGATTCCATTTTTAATTATCTTTATAAAAATTGCATAAAAATCGTCTCTAGCGATCATCATTAGATGTTTCTCTCTAAACAGAGTAAGTTTCATTTGAAACTTTTTTTCTACATAATGGAATTTTTCTACTTATGTACTTTTTCTATGTATTTACGTAAATACATATGTATATTATAATACCTCTTATAAGGTTATACACATGCATACATAAGATTATATACAGAAAGAAAATTACAATGCCACGCAATTCGAATTAGAATTTTTCATTTAAATTCCCTAAATTAGAAGGCATAAATCACATACAGTGTTTCAATACTTTACACCCAACATGATGTTGTAATTATAATAATTAATGCTTATCTAAGAAGTTTGGAAAAAAGATCATAAGACTAAGGATTAATATGACAATGTGATATGTGCTTATTTCTATCTTTCGAGCAATGTATTTTTTTTTTTATCATATAATTAGGCAACGACAAATAAAGAAAGTGCAAAGATATCATTGTATAATATAATTTAACACATATCCGATATTTATAAGTAGAGAGAGTAGTAAAGGAAATAATGTTAGACATTTAATTGAATTTTTAAACTAACAATTTATTTCTTTCGAGTTTGAACATCTCTTTTATATCTTGTTTATTAATAACCAAATATAAGATAGTCTAATCTATGTAAAGATGGTCTAATCTATGCTGTCCAATATATATCAATTTAAGCAATTGAATTCTTCCAAAAGTCGGGCGGGGGTGGTATTTTCGTAACCTCTTTGCTAACACCAGTTTCGAGATCAATTTCTTTACAAGACAATGAGGTACAGCCTATAAATCCACTTTTATGGCAATAACAAGTATTACATCCGTCATAATAACTTTTACCCGGTACACATTCTCCTTTTCCTCCTGACAAAAAATGATCAATATTATTAATGCCACATGATTAAATAAATGGCTATACGATTAAAATAAATGGAAACTAAACAGATTGTAAACATTTCAGAAAAAAACTTACCAGAATCAGCAACAACATTCGTCACAATCACGACGATTAAAAGGAATAACAACAAGAAACCGAACAATTTAAAAGACATGTTTTACTGCTTGCATGTACTGCACCAGAATCTTTTTACCAACCATTCAATTGATAACTTCGCTTTATATATCCGCGATATTTTCAATCCACGATTCTGTTGTAATTACATCGATAACCTTTAGTGTTTTCTATGAAGTTTCTTACCGAACACTGAATTTGAATGCAGATGCATCATGACGTATGTTCTTATGCATATGTCCTATAAACCATGACATACGTCCATAAATAATAAAAACATATTAGGGCGATTCGGGAACATTGCTGTATCTTTCAATGATAACAAAGATCGGAGGTCGTTGTATTTATATGTATTTGTATGTATATATGAAAATAAGTGCGTCATCGGATAAATCTTGTTCGCTGGTTTTTTCATGGTAACGTGCTGTTACAATAATCACTTAAACACATTGCGTGATCCATATATTAAAATATTTCATTTATTAGAACACAATCGATCTTTGTCATTATTGAAGAGACAAATACAAGTCAAACTGAATTTCAATAATAATATAAAAAATAATTTTTATGTTTCTGTAATTTACGTGACAAATTAATGAAACAAATTAATTAACATGTAATATATTTTTTATATTTCGTGAAACGTGGTTTTGCTAAGAATGTTTCGAAATTACAAGTTTTCTGATTATTTCATTCGACTTCAGATTATGAAATTGTGATAGAGAAGTCTTGTGTACTGCATGCGAATGTAAAAGTCATTTTTCATATTACTCTCAGTTTAAAATCGATTTTGAAACGATGCAAATTTTCAACTTTTTTTATATTTTACTTGTATTTACTTTATTTTGATTTACTTTTTGATTACTATTATTATTTGCTTACTGTAAAGTTACTCAAATTTTTGGAAAATAATCCCAACCAAGATGTTATACATTTTTATAATATTATTAATATTTAACATTTTGATCGTCGCAATATTCGTATCTGGTTGAGAAAATTCTATTGGGTAATGATCTTATTTTTAAATTTTAAAGCAAAAAATGTTTAGTAGATAATAGAAGAAATATTTTGTAGAAAAATGAGTTTTTAATAATAAATCATTCTTAAATTATGCAAATTAAACTCGATATCAAATAACGATATAACAAATAATATAGTAAATTTTACAATATAGTAAATTTTTGAAGTAGTAATTACGTTATTTACATAAAAATACATATTATTGTAATAGTTATTTGTGATATATTGAAAAAACATGGGATTTAAGAGTCTCGTTGCAAATTTTCTAAATTTCTAATCTGCACTTGAGGGATGCAAAAAATGTATAAAAACTTCTAATTTGACAAGTCAACATTGAAGCACGTACATGTCATAATCTTACCAAAAAGAATAGAAACAAAAACATAGAAAAAGCATAGAAATAATAGAATACTTAAGGATTCGTGGTCCCGTAAAAAACTTACTCGGTTTCTTTTTGGCAATCAACGTATTAATTATTTTTAAATAATATTTCAAGTGAAAAGAACATTCGAAACGTATCAATTTTTTTCCAGTTCTTGCGAAAATTATTCAAAAAAGTTTTATTAGATATTTTGTTTTCAACTGAGAAATTAAAATAGTTTCATGAAACATAACCTATTGTCAGTACGGTTGACAATTACGTCGATCATTTAATGTTTTAGATGAGTTCGACACTAATTTCTAAATTCAAATCCAAAACATTGTAAGGTTTCGAAACTCTCGAAACTTTTGAAACTCGAAAGTTTCAAAACTTGAAGTGTTGATTTTATAAAAGAAATTTCTTGTGTATATGAATTTTTATTGGCCACAGATAAACAAAGTGTAAGAAGAAACATAACAACATATAAAAGTAACTAAGATACTTATTCCATATTCCATATTCCATATTCTACAACCAGATTCTTATTAAGAACACCAACATCCGAATTGTTTCAGTCAGTCCTGTCTGGCTTGTATTCAGAGCCACAAAGGAAGAGCCCTTTGTATCTATTTTACTTCGTTTTCTTATTCTTCAGACTTTGTAAGAGTATATCATAGTATATTATTTTCTATGTTCTATCATAGTATATTATTTTCAATAAATTTTGTGTATATTTTACATATTTTTTGCACATTTTGAATATTTTGGCATATAGGATTTGCATAAATTTATATTTTGAACATATTATTTATTTTGTAATACGGTAAATTAGAGCGTCAATTATCCAAACTAATTGGAACCAAGGCGATTCAAAAAATCGAATTATTTGAGTAATTAAATATACATGCATATACCTAGTTTATTACTAAAGAAATTAAACCTAAAATAGTTAAAATTAGTTATGGAATGCAAGAATTTTAATTTGAAATGTGATATATAGAGTGCTCACGGATTAGACAGTATTTGTTTTATATACAGCAAATATGAGAAAAAAATGAAAAAGAAAAAGTAGTACTATATTTTATAAGCAATATAATGATGTATGAACTTTTTTGCATTATTTTTTTAAAAATAAAGGATATCTGCACTATTTTTTTAAAAATAAAGGTAACTTTCAATATAATTTTTTCAATTTTCAATACAATGCTATATTTATTTTTATAATATATGATATTTATAAAGTAATACATATATATCTGCATTTTGATTGTCACTGTTGGTTAGTTAGTTAATTATTGCATAATAATATACATCAATTTGAATTTTCAATGATATGATTATATTTTTAAATAAAACTAGTACCTAATAATTAGATTAATAATAATTAGAACAATTATCCTATAGAATCTTTTTTAATAAACGTTCCTAAACAACTTGTTTTCATGAAACTTTTATTATACAGATTACAAAATATTTGTTTCATGAGAACACTTCTTAGGATAATATTTTCTCTTATAAAAATTATATAGGATACTTTCTTAAATTAAAGTATAAGTTTGAACAGATTTTTTTAAAGACCAAAAATAATTATTAATTTCGACAGTGATAATTTTGGAAGTATAAAAGTTACAATAACTGATTTTATCTTGGACACCATATATATATATGATTTTATATATATATAAAGTCATCAATAGTGATTGATATAGCGATAATTATTGTATTAATGTACATCACCTGTATATACAGAATTTAATATATTGTACTATAATGTGCAATGTGAGTATTGAAAATTTTTATTAACATTTTGAAAACTAATAAATGTACGAAGCTAAAATTTCATATTTATTTCACGTCGATCCACCATTGAGACTTTTCGGAACTGTAATTATAATCATTTGAATGAAACAATGAATACATGAAAAGATGCAATCAATACGAAAAATTTAATTGAGAATATGTGTACAACATGTAGATTTTTATCTATCGCCTTTTTATAGGACAAAAGGAAAGTCGAATTTTTGTAGCGTCCTCTAGAAATCAAATTGCTCTGTACATGGAGCACAACGAGTTGTGCACAAAAAAATGGTCATTTTTATATTGTTACTCAATGAAAAGATTGCTAGTGTATATATGCTATGTGCTGTTTTTTAAATAACATTCGTAGAATGGCAATTAATTTGCTGGAAATAATTCAAAAGTGCATGTTTTTAAGTTGCCAACGAAAAGGTAAAGCAAAACTAGTTAAATATAATACGATTCATCGAAAAATATTCAATGCTTTATCATCGACATCTTGCGAAAAGAGATGTTGAATTTACGGCAATGGATTGGAGAATAGGAAAAGTAATGATTGTTCCTTATTATTATTATTAAAAAGTGGTGCACTACTTTGTATTGTTTCATAAATTTGAAAAAAAAGAAAGGAACAGAAGACAAGGTAAGAGGCTTTAGCAATTTAAAATATTATTATGTGTGGAAAGTTGAAAACATGTTTTTCTTCCAAAATTTTTAAAGAATTCAATAGTACAGTCAAATTGACTAACATAGATAAAAAGTAGAATATTATTGTTAAAAAAAGAATGTATTATTTATCTTTGTTTAAATTTTGATCTTGATTAATTTGAAAATAATTATTTTTATATATAATTATTTATATTATTCAAAGGCTGAAAAAGACTAGTTAAAAATAGTGTAATGGATATAAAATAATAAATGTTCTACAGAATATCAATGTAAATGATAAAAATATTATAATAGATGTGGTTCTAAATTTATTGAAATTACTAAACATAAGTAATGGGAAAAATAGGATTTTATTTGTTTACAGATTATAAATTTAGTTTTGTAATAATGGCATTCCTTTAACTGGTTAATTCTTTAATGATAACTTTTTCAATGCTTCATCTTATATTTTCACATGCAGGTAGATTTGTAAAATTAGCAAGAGTTTATTTGATATATTTTACAGATTATTATTTAATAGATAAATTCAAATACGCTGTCAAATAATTTTTAGTACATATTAAAGAGGAAAAAACGTCTTTAAAATTTCATTGATACTTATATTATTAATATTAGATAAAATTTATGTAAAATCTCACATGAAAGAAAATTTAATTGGTACAACAAATGACAGCATTGATATTGCTACAACTGTTTGTGTGATTTTTGTTACATGTGTTGTATGATTTTAAAAATGTTATTTATGTTTTGCTAAAATTCATAAAATGAATATTAATAAATTGTTGTTATTAAAAAGGTTACATTGGCTTTGAAAAACATAGATTCTAAAATTATTGTCATTTATTACAGATAATATTTCTTCAGGAAAGAATCGATCTTTATTTTTTATAAATGATTTCGTACACATTTTAAGGTATATTACAATTAAATGATTTAGTTTAAAAAATATCAATAATTTGTTTTTTAAATTTATAAATTATGTACAACTTATGTGATGATATATTATTATATACACTTATATGATAAAGATATAGATTAATATGGATATAGATTATTTTTTAAAATACTATTTTAAAATACTAGTCAATTAAATTTTTAATGAATTTATTTGTTTCAGTTAAAATTTGCAAATAATATTATAGATACATGGTTGAAAATAATAAATGTCAAAACAGCATTCAAAGAAATAAAATTTAAAGAATCAGCCTTTACAAATGATTCACTTGATAGATAATGTGCTTATTTAAATAAATTTTTTATTATGATAAATAGAAATCTCTCTGGATCTATAAACTTACAAAAAATATCTATGGTTTACTAGAATTAAAAATATTGTATTAGAAAATTAAATATTTTAAAATATATCAGATGAAATTCAAATAGATTGTTTAGAAACTAGGTTTGGACATTATAGACAAGATCAGATTAATCACATTACTGCATACCATTTAAACAAATTTTAAACTCAAAATAGTAATTGATTACTATTATATTTAAAGTGCTTAACTTATATTTAAATCCTGGTTCTGATAATGAAATACCAGTTATTAAGTTAGATGATAAAAAGTATATTAAAACTTTTGTTAATGACAATAATAATACTAATCTTAAAATTTTTGAAAATGTTTACGTTTCTATTAATAATTTTATAGCCTCTGAAAAAAATCATCACGTTAATATACATAGTTGGCCATTGTTATTCCCTGATATAAAAATTAAAATGTGATTGTAAGACTATTGATAAAGATTTAGAATATCTTCATTTATATTCATAATAGATTATTTTTTCTTGGACAATATGGTGAAAGCTGACTTATTTGTAATGCCATACTATACGAAAAAGTATCTATGGTGCCTTATATAAAACTATTTTGTACCTAGAAATAGAACAATAAATCCAATTAAAAAAATTTTACATTACATACAAAAGCTATTTATAAACAATAAAAATTAAAATCAAAAAGGTATATGAAGTTGTATAATAATAATATACATATATAGTATATATGGTTTTGATATATTATCCATCTTAGCACAATATCAGCAAAGAACAATTGGACGATTTCTTTAAAATATTAGATGAAATATATTTATGAGGTTAGATATAAATAATGTGAAATATGAATAATATGAAATAGATTCATGGTGTATGAGTCAACACTAAATGATATTGTAGAAAATTGTGAATTTATTCCTTGTAAGTTTAATCTTAGAGATTTTACAATAATATATTTTTAATATATATTTATTACTTCCTCTCTCTTTCTTAAAAAAAGAGAACTTTCACAATGACATCTTAAAAGCCATGATGTTAAACCAGATTTTTAGACGTATGATTATAAATTGTAAATAATAGCATGAAAATTCATAAGTCAATAAAAAATAACCATAAATTACTTATATGTTTTACAGAAAGAGAATTGAAAGAAACAAGGGATCTAATATTGTAACCCTCTAGATATGTTTAAAAAATTCTGAAGTTTGTGATATTGCCAACAAAAATAATTTGTTACCAGACTCCAGATGTTTGCATATTGAAAAACAACAAAATTAGAATAATTATAAAAAAAGACGATTTTTATTATAAATCTAGAAGCTCTTTTTTTAGCTATCAAATTGCATAAATTTTTTAATGTGTAAAATTTTTTAACGAGTAAAATTGTTTTAATGAGTTAAATTGTTAACTTTAATCCATCAATTTTTCTGTCTCGAATATTTCAAAATAAGAAGGTACATCTTTACTGTTATTTTTAATACATTTTTCTACTGTTTCTGTAAAAAAATTTATCGTATTTTGTTCACTTCTATATGCAATTGATAGTAGAGCTGATTTTTCATGGCGCAAAGCTAAAATTTTTCTTGGCAAAACTTTCTAGAATAAACCTGTTTCGTCGGCATTATATGTGTTCCCCAATTTGCACTCTCCTTCAATTAAACATTTATTGAATGTCTTTTGTAATATTTATGCAACAGCATTATCTGCAGAAAGCTTTTCAGTAGACATATCTAATTGCCAAATATAATCAGCCAGCTAATACTGGCTTCAAAATTTAGATCGCTTTCTAATTGCAATTTTAACTTTACAATTTTTTTACAAGGTATAAATTCGGAAATTGGTATTCTTTCATCTCTGACTTGCATGAACCATTGGTACACGGCGTTTACATTTTTATTTTTTCGCACCAGGAAATTTCAAAAGAAAAGTGCTAAAGAAATGTGCTCTTTTCAAATAATTTTAAATTTCAACCTCCTGTTTTTTAATGCCAGTGATTATGGATTTTCCGACAATTTTCACTAACTTTGTAACATTCTCATCATTTTTTAATTTCTTGACTATTTTCGATTTCATTTTAATAGTTAGCATTCTACGCTCATTTTTCTATGTAAATTTGGATAATCTACTATTATATTTTACATATATTTTGTAATAATTATTGTGATGTATTATAGTTCGAATTATAATAAATTATTATTTTTGTCAAATTTAGTTGGCGGCTTTTATCGGTAAAAATTAATGGTAAATTTCTACGGCTCTCAATTTTGGTTATTTTGCTATAGGTTTTTTTTTGAAAAGCTTCATTTTGTTTTTAAATCAGAAATCAACTGGAGGAAGTTGAAAAGGTTATATGGTTCTTATTTTTTTAACTTTCTTTTTAAGAAAATGTTATATTAAAAAATTTCATTTTTCACGTCATGAAGATATTTTAAATATTTCATTATATCTATGATAATTTGTCAGATGAAATGCAATTAAATATAACATAATTTAAATCATATACATCGTATATTTTTACTATTTGCTTACTAGTGTTTAATATTCGGCACTCGGTATATGTACCAAATAGCTGTGCTTATCGTTAGCTCGTGAATGTTTGTTTATGTCTATAACCTTTTCGATATCTCCCAATTGATTTCTTGTTTTAACAATAAAATGAATCCCTTAGATTAAAAAAGACAGTAATAAAAATAAACAAAATTGGGAAAAGCCGCTAAACTAGAAATTTATTGAATTAATTTACATACATGAAAAATGAGAATTTTACTGTTATTTATCACACGATGTAGTAAGTGCTTAAATTTACACCATTTTCCGTATTCATTACATAAAATATTTGAAATATTTATTAATGTGATTAATCTTGTGTTTTTTCAAAAGTAACAATTATTTTTAATTTTTTCTTCACTACTACCAGCAATTTAGATACAGTGATCGAAATAATAAGAGCTTCACCTCAGTTTTACAATGTAAAAATGTGTTTTTGTTGAATATTTTCATAATTTAGATTGTTTTTAACACAATTAACAGAACATATAGTTGAATACGATTTTACAATTTTCATTAATGTCATTAACTATTTTTATTATACAAACTGAAATTTGTTTATTTTTACGAGCTTTATAAAGAATTTTTGTTTTTTGTCTGTCGTCATTTTTTCAATCGGCCTGTAGATTTCTTAGTGTTGTATATATCATCTGATTTTACAGAAATGATTAATAACATTTAGCGATCTTTCAATTTTTCTTGAGATTTTCCTATTTAAACTCCTGTTTTCTTAAAAATAATGATCAGTTAACGGGTTTCCATGACACATTATACTTCAGAAGTATAAAATAAATATAAAATTTATCCTAAAATATCTGAAAATCGTCAGATTTGGTGCTTAGCTTATAATATTTTTACAAGATTGATCCAAGAATTTATAAAAAAAATACACTGAACCTAAAATTATATTGATTGATGTAGACAATAATTCATTTTTTTCTCAACGCTAACGTTAACGAAACTTGAGTAAACACAGTAGCAGTGAAAGGGACACAGTAAGGGACATCTAATAAACGCCATAGTAAATTTCCAATTTTTTTTTTTTATAAAAATTTTATTAAACAGCGCTTGGAAATCATAGTTTGTTATTTGTCTCACTAATTGTAAGTAACTTAATGTTAACGTCAGTTTGTAAGAATATTTAACAGGACATTGAGAATCTTGCGAGTATACATAGATAGGAGGGAAAAATTTGCAAGAAATTTTCATTTCAGGAGACTCAGTAAGTTTTTAACAATGCACATAAAAATAAAAACGGGAAATATGGGCGTAACAATAGTGAACCTATCATTATTTTGACCATTGTAATTATAATATAATTAAATATAATTCATATACATATATACATATATTCTGATCGATTCGATTAATGATAAATCATTTGTTTCCAATTTTTGTGTTGTGGTTGGTGAAATGCTTAAATGGGTCTTGAACATTAAATGTTGTGCAAGATTATTTTGCTGGAACATATTTTGTGCAGTTTCAATTGTAGTTACATCTTTTGTGTTAAAAGTTAATTAATATAAAAAATGAAATGTATACCGTTCTATTTCAATTTACCAGGTATTTAAGAAAAGTTCTTCTTAAGAAAACCTCTTTAATTTTTTTCAAAATGTTCTGTTTGGATCCATGTACGCCATCTTGTGTATAAAGCCAAGCAATGTCTCTTTTTTGGAAATTTTTTTTATAAATATTGATTTAGTAACTTTAGAAAATAAGTCGCACTTTTTCGTAATGCTATGAGTAGCGTGCCGATCTGAATTGACATAATGGACAGAGATTTGATGATAACGGTGATTCAACGTTAATGAAGGGCAGCTGGTTCAAAGTTAAAGGTTTGATCAGTTAGGTTTGATTAGATTTTAATTCACTTGTTGAGAATAGGTTTGAGTTGAGCTGTTCGAATAATCTGACGATCCTGGACTAGCTTGAACTCTCTTGCTGAACTACTAAATCTGACTTTTCTACTCTTTATGGATCGGTCTTACATACATATAGACTCTATTGTGTTCTTTCCGGTCACGGGATTAAGCAGGCAAATTAATTAAAGCCAAGAAGTACCGTTGAGTGAGGTCGGTCCCATAAACTAATATTTGTAATTGTTCTTTGGCCCAACAGTACTGCCTAGGAATACGTCTCTCAAATTGAGATTTTATATATTGATTTTTGTCCCTTTATTAGGGATAGTTGTAGTAGGGAAAGTTATTGAGCCTTGGATTTTAGACTACTAATTCCAAAGCTCGATGACTTTTATAATCACATTCGGGTTTATGGCCTCCGTGTTCGGTAAGACCGAACATGCCGTCACCCGTTGAACAAATTGTTCAACATTGATTGATGTATGAACATTGTATAGAAAGTAGTGTGAATGTTTAAAGAAAATCAGTATAGGTAATGGTATCAATTTTCGTACGTTGCGTTTGTAACAATTTGTAGAAGTTTTGACATCTACAATACCGTTTGGTCCAGGATATGTTTTGAATATTCTTCTGATGGTCCACTGAGCAGGTGAGGTATTATCTTCCCGTAGAATGACGATTGATTTTTCCTTGATTCTATGCTTGGTCCATTTATGTTGGATGTTCGTTAAAATATTCTTTTTGCCAGCGTACTCGCGCTTGATGTTCGATGCATGTTGCCAAGAAGAGAGCCTGTTGGAATGTTGCTGAAATCATACTTCGGTAATTCTGTCAATGGTCTGCCGATTAAAAAATGGCCGGGAGTCAGTGCTTGAAGATCATTAGGATTTGATGACCTGATAGTGATAGGTCTTGAGTTTAATATGGACTCGACTTGTGTGATGAAGGCATTAAACTCTTTGTAAGTGAAATCCATTACTGCTCACACGTTTGATATGATGTTTGAAAGATTTTACAGATAATTCCCACAATCCACCGAAGTTTGGAGACTGTGGAGGAATGAAATGCTACAGGAGGAAAAAGATACACCTGTTCTTGGTGTTGTTTTGAATTGAGTAATTGTCGAAGATTACTTGCAATTCATTGTTGGCACTGACGAAGTTGGTGCCGTTGTCAGAATAAATATCGCATTTCTCTCGTCTGGATAAATCTTTCAAACTATCAAGAAAGACTTCGGTGCTTAACTCGCTGATAAGTTCAAGATACACACACTTGACAATTTCGATTACGCACCTTTCTTTCCTTGATAAAGGATGATGCACAATAGTCAATGCCAACGTTAGTGAAGGGTGCTTCAGTTACCCTGACTGCCGGTCAATGACATTTTTTGATTGGATAATCCGTGGATGGTGGAGCTGCTCCAAAACATTTTATGCAACTTCTAATTGCTTTCCTGACTTGGTTTCGTCCATCAAGTAGCCAGTACTTTTATCTGATTGAGTAGAGTGTAGTTTGTGCCCCAGCATGAAGGTTTTTGATGTGATAGGATTGGATGATCAGGGAGACAACATGAGGAGCTTTGGAAAGACTATTGGATGTGTAGCATTGTAGGATTAGTTTGTTTGAATGGGCCTTCCTCCGGATGATTCCATTGCTATCTAGGAACGAATTTAATGTGAACAGCTTGCTTTTGCTGTGGACTTCGCAATTTTTGCGCAGATCGCACAACTCGAAAACTTGAAAAGTTTCCTCTTGCAACCATTTCACAATGATCTTCGTAGTTTTTTCCAATTCAGCTGGCTGCAGCGGACCCTTAGGTTGTGGTGACATGAATCGAAGGCAATATGCTATTAGTCGTGTTAATTTGTTGAAATTGGAAAATTCGTCGATTGATTCTTAAAAGACACCAAGAGTCTTTACGGTGTTATCATTGGATGGCTGAAGTGATAATTTGATATTGGTCCCCGGAAGTCCAGTTAATAATGAGTATTTATTGACGCCCATCGAATCCTACCTCGTTGGAGAACGACTTCATCACGTAGTTTGACACGTCCAGAGTGTCTGCACCAGTAATAAGGTCGTCGATGTATAGGTCTCTTTGTAATATTTCGGAGGCTATTGAAAAGTCGATTGGCCGAGATCTTGAATTGTACTGTGATAAGCTAATTTTGGTTTAGTTATTGGTGTTCAGTTTACGATCCAAAGTTTAAAGCCGTCGAAATGTTTGATGTATGACTTTCCTATCCTATTTTTATTAGTTTTGAATGGCAGTGCTATGACAAATCTTTCATCTTTCATTTCGTGTGACATTTTCGACGAAATGTTTTTCATATTCAGTATCTTTGTTGAAAAGGTGAGGTTTGTTTGGCATTTTATCAAGATTCCAGAACTTGACGAGGTTTTTTTCTAAATTTGTGAAATGACGTGTTGGTTTGGAGAAGTAATGTTAACTGCCTCAGATTATCCAGCCAAACAGTGTTTTTTTATAGGATGAGATCCTTTGCTGTAGATATTAAGATGTTAAGTTGACCGATGCTGAAGGTAGACAGGGTTGGTCCCGATTAACATCTGTATTGGAGAGAGTTTCTGAAAGGTAGAATTTGCTAGGTTGGATTTAATATTTAGAGGTATTCTGAATGCGTTGTTATGGACAGGTTCGTTTGGAACAAGGGTGGAAATTTCAGTATTATGAGAAATTCGAGTGCTTTCTCATAACCTGTAAGGATTGTTGTGTAATTGCAGGTTGTGGTTAGCTCGTTCATCGCTCCAATTGGAATTGAACAAGACTGTTTCAGGGCGCAAATTATGTTGGCTAATTCTTCTGTTATAAAATTAGCTGTTGAGCGTGTATCCAGAAGATCTCGACAGTTTGTCTAATCTCCGTTGTTTGCGAGTACCTTGAGGACCGTTGTCATTAATTCAGTTGTTGGTGTGTTAGCTGATAATGATATATGTTTTATTGGGTGTCTGGGCGACTGTCATTGGGTCAAATGTAGTAAAATATGATGGTGTAGATCGCAATTCCGGCATTTATCAATCTACAGGCCGAAATAGGATGGTCAAGTTGTTAGCAATTCAAACACAAAGACTTCCTCTTTGCTAGTTCGACACATCGTGGCACTGTCAATTTATGAAGCTTCTCGCATTCATAGATGCTCGTTTGTTTCACAAATGGATCATCCCATCCTTTTCGACAAATTTGGAGTTGGCGATTGCGGTCGATGCGATGATGGGCAAGATGACGATGGTCGTGTTGTTGAAGGCCGCGACGATGGTTGATGGTTGTGATGTCGAGGGACGAGGAGATGAAAGCGGTAGGTGTCGCGAATCGGTAAAGAAGTTTTGTTGTTTCGGTTTTGGTAATTTTAAAGATTTCAGAGAGTGGAGATGTGTTCTGATATGATTAACGAAAGCGCGAATAGACTGGAGAATCTTTTTCAATCGATGGTGTTTGGAACAGCAGTTCTCCATAGTGCATAGTGATCAAGCGATTATTGTCGGCAAGTGGTTGTTAATAATATCCTTGGATTTCGAGCATAGTAAATGTGGCTTAGTTTATATATAGAATTTATAATTTTCTTAATACGATATGCAAAATAAGACATTTTAGATTAAATTCCATTTGAACTAAGAAACAAGGAAATTATGCCAAATCTTTATTTTCAGTTCGATGCAACAGTTTTTCGGCAAAACTAACATTTTTAACCCTTTTGCGACGGCGGAACTAGCCATCAGTACGCCAGTAACGGACGGATCTTCAGTGTGCCATTAGTGTACACCTTACACACTAAAAGTGTCTCGCGTTTTTGGGGCTCCCAGTGTGTCCGTGTAAAATCTTAGAGGATTTCTTTGGGACAGCAGAGGACTTACGGTTGTATTGGATAAAAGAAATGTTGTTGCTTTGTTCTGTATTTTAAAATAAATCCAGTAATAAATCTTCACTTTGAGTTGTTTGTTGGAAATTATATAACAATGATAGATATAATTTAGTAATATGTTTGCTTATGATAAATTTTAAAGCAGAGATGCATACACAATCGAACGTCACATTCATCGCACTGATAACGTGATTCATGTCTTTCATCATTCTTGCTGCAAACAACGCATCTTCGTAGTTTATTTTTTCCTGCAAATATATATGGAGTAGGAAAGTGTTTTCCGATAAGTCTTAGTTCATTATTATTATCGGTTTGTAAAATGTCTATTTATATAATTAATGCGTGCTGTCAATTCGTGTATCGTTATTGTCGCTAGCCAATGCGACGGTGCTAGTCGTGAAAGTTAACGTCATATTTAATAGAAATAACGCGATTCATATTGATTTCCGAATATATTATTGCAGTTATTTCACGAAATTCAGCTGTAACTTTTAAATTCCCACGAATTTCGAAATTTTATTGGAAATTATCTGTTAATTAATGTAAAATAAAACATTTGAGTCAAATTCTATTTGACTCGATCCAGAAATAATAAAACTATACTAAATTTTAACTTTCAGGTCGATAACGTTTTTTCGGAAAAAGTAATATTTTTAATGCTATATGTACCAAAAACGACGTGATTCTGTTGATTTTAGATATATTTAGATTATATTGCAGTTATTTCATTTCTTCAGAAATTCAGCTGTATCTTTTAAGTTCCAATAAATTTCAGAATTTCACTAATTTATAATATCTGTTAATTAAATTTTCAATATATTGATTTACTGCATTAATGGTTTCATCTACAGAGATCCACATGTAATATGTATATTGTTAAGGACAGTCTCGACTGTTGTCGATCCTGTTCCTCTGCGTATATATACTTGGCTCGAAGAACCACTCACTGTTGTGGGAAATTGATTGAATGTTGAATTTGTAATTATGCGAGTGATGCACTCACAAGATGGTCGCACGTGAAGCACACTTGTACTGACGAGCTTGAATTTATTTGCCGAAAAAGCCCTGTTCCAGCCGTGTTGGCCCTTTTTATTCTGTTGTCTTGTTATGACCAAGATATAGCGTCGGGTCAGTTCCATAAAGCAGTATTTGTAATTACCTTAGCGGTATTGCCCAAGGATGCGTCCCTTTTACATTAATTATTTATGTGTTTTTTGGCTTTGGCTGTAGGGCCAGGTCTAAGGGACGCATTCCTAACCTCTACAACATGCGGCCCACCTTGAATATGCCTCGCATATTCAATAGTAACTGCCAATGTAGAAGCTATATTGTTTGAAATAAAATTTACAATATGTACAGGATATACTTAATACTAAGATTAGGTTACAATTGATTATTTTTGGTCCTCGATTGGTAGAACACAAAGTTTCGTTACAGGTCTTTTTAAAATTCCGTAGGCTATGCGTACTGTCGCTACGCAGGTTATGCCGTCTATATCAAGGTGTAGTTCTATTACCCTAGCGAGTTATCACTTCAGAGGGGTTAGGTTATCTTTGCGAATGACCATCAACGTGTCCCTTGCTATGTGTTTGCTGATGAATTACACTATTTGTGGCGTTGCTGTAGGTGATGCAGATACTCCCTTTGCTATCGCTGCCAGAAATGCTGTAACATTTTCTGAATCAAATGATAACGTCCCAGTCTATTGCTATCGATATCTCGTAAGTTTGGGTGAGGCAGTGCCATTATTGTATTGCCGAATAGGAAATGACCAGGAGTGAAATGAGGATTTAAATCTTCTGGATCGGAGGATAATGGGATTAAGGGACGGGAATTTAAGCAGGATTCTATCTGCGTTAACAGGGTATAAAGTTCTTCGAACGTTAGTTGTTGATCGCCGATAACTCGTTTTAGGTGGGATTTCGCTGATTTTACAGCACTCTATCAGAGTCCCCTGAAATGTGGTGCGCGTGGCGGGTTTAATTGCCAGTCAATGCCATCCTTGTGTAAGGAGGTTGCTATTTGTCTGTTGTGTTCGGTACTGTTTAACAATATGTTTAAATATCTTAATTCGTTTCTTGCTCCGACAAAGTTCCGCCCGTTGTCTGAGATGATCCTTTGGCATCGACCTTTCCGTACGATGAAACGTTGGAAGCAGTTCAAAAATGCGTTGGTACCAAGATCGGTGGACAGTTCTAAATGTACTGCCTTATGAGACATACGAAAATGCATAAGTACGCCTTTGTTATCATCTTGCTCTGGATTTGTTGTTTTATTGAATATGGACCTACGTAATTCACGCCGCAGGACGAGAATGCTCGTGCCGGTGTTATGCGCGACGCCGGCAGTTGAAGCTCTGATGATCGAGGTTGTACCTTGGAGCACCTAACGCATGTTCGTATAATTCTCTTCACTACATTCGTGTATGACAATGGCCAGTATCGTTCGCGTATTGATGCTGTTACTTGCTGCGGTCCCGCGTGTAATAGTCGTATGTGCTCGTGAGTGACGAGTAGTTTAGTGAAGTGGTATTGCGCCGGTAGTAGAAGTTGGTGTTTTGTATTATAGGTTATGGCGGCGTTCGCGAGTCTTCCGTCCACCCTGATGAGTCCATCTTTGTCTAGGAAAACGCCTGATAGCAGGACTTGAATTTGGAATGAAAATCCTTGCCTTTAGTGCTCTTAGTTGGAATGTCTAGTTGTGTTAATTTTGCTAGGGCCATTTCAAAGCTCTGCAGTTGTTAGTGTACTGCTGTTTGATTCGGATGCAGTTCTCAGCCGAGCTCTTCGCGAATAATGCAGGTCTTCTATGCATTATTCGCGAATCAAAGACAATAAGTCGTGACCCTGATCAACTACGTGAAATTAGAAATTCTGGTAACGAAGCTAGAATCGGTTGTTAGGAGTGTCGTAACTTGGATGATTCGTTCTTCCGGAGGATGTGCTGATTGTTCGGAGGAAATTGGCCACATGTTTTCCGGTTTGTTAAGCCAACTAGGCCCTGACCACCAAAAATATGTACCAAGTTTTGGCTGAACACCTCGGGGAATCAGCTGGATTATGTTCTGAAGAAATATGCTAAGTGTCGGGATTGGTGATGGCCTGAACTTCAGCGACTCGATTGGCCACGAATGTTTTCTATTTGGTGGGAGGACTTCGAAGCCAAGCAAGCGTAATTGTTGAATCAGTCCATAAGTTTTCCTTTGCGGACACCTTTCTCAATGCTGATCTCACCTTGTTGAGCAAGTTTGCCAATAAGACGGCTCCGCAGAGTTCTAAACGCGGCAACGAGATTGTTTTTAATGGAGCAACGCGAGATTTAGCGCATAATAATCTCGTTGCCCATTTTCCTGTATTCTTTGAGAGCGTAAATAGATGTACGCACCATACGCTCGCTCTGATGCGTCTGAGAAGCCGTGCATTTTTATTTTTGTTGAATTGGCGTTATTAATTAAAACGCGTCGTGGAAAAGTTAGGATTTGCATGTCTTCTAAGTTTCTTCGGTACTTTATCCATTGTGTATGTAATTCTTGGGGAATCGACTCATCCCAACCTGACTTCAATTGCCAGAGACGTTGCAACAATCATGTTATAGGTCCTATTAAACTTAACGGATCGAATATTCGTACTACGTCTGATAGTATAGTTCGTTTTGTGACACGGTGGTTAATTGTTGGTGTGATTTTGAATTCTAAAATATCAGTTGTTGGTGACCACAATAATAAACCTATGGTTTTTGGGTCCTTCTCTGAGGGAATTTCGATTCGACTCGTCGGGTTTTTGCCTTGGTGTAGTATGTCGCGGTGATTAGAGTCCTATTTCCTTAAATGAAAACCGTGCTATAATAGAATACTTGTTAATTCCTGTGCCTGAAAAATTGTCTCAGCTCCCGTTAGGAGGTCTACGTAGAAGTCGGTTAGAATGACCTGATTCGATGACTGACTCGAAGGGATTTACCTGCTTGTTAGGTTTTTCTATCATACAGCACCCACGTTGCTAGAAAGGGGGCAGATGCCGTTCCAGTGTTTAATTCATATTGGTGAGCTTGAATTTGACCGCCATAAAATTCTCTGAAAATGTCTGTCACCCGAATCGACTAATATTTGCCGATACATTTTTTCGATGTCGGCCGATATACGTATTTATGCTTCCTGAATCTGATTAAAATAAAAAAACGATCGTTTTGAACGGTCGGTCCCATTAATTGTACGTTATTGAGTGATAGGTCAGAGGTTGTTTTTGCCGAGCTATCGAATACGACTCGTATTTTCGTGGTCATACTGTTATTCTTGGTGATGACATGATGGAGAAGATAATATGCAGGCAGTCCATATAGTCTATGGGTTTCTTTAATCTGGTCATATGGCCTAACTGTTCATATTCCCTTAGAAAGGCGACATATTGTTCTCGCAAACCTGAATTCTTGTGTAATTTGCGTTCTAAAGCGAGGAATCGGATCTATTTACTCGTTAGAATGTCCTAAATCCACCTTATTTTCTTTGAAAGGAATGCTCACAACCTCGGCCAGTGGAATCCTGCTGTGTCGTCGTTCTGAAGTGCTGTTCGCACTTGTCTGTCCTATTGTCGGCTCTTGCAGTCGATTCTTCAATTTCCCAGAATCTTTGCAATTGTGTATGGAAATCATTGTCAGTGGTTAATTGACAGGTAGTCGGATTACATTGACTTTTTATGGAAAGATGTCCTCCGAGTACTCATCCTAGTTGTGTCTTTTCAAGAGTAGTCGCGTATCTACTCTATGTTGTCCGATATACAACAGTTTCCAAAATAATCCTGCACCAATGAGCATGTCTATCCGTCTATATTGGTGAAATTGAGGGTCAGCTAAGTGCAAGTGATGCGAGAGTTTTAGTTTTTGAAGTGTTAATGGCACATTTGTCATGTTGGCGGTGATATTACTTATTGTCAAGCATGAGATTCCAACCTGGAACTGTTGTATCTAAAGGTTATTTCAATCTGCGTTGTTTCTTTTATTGAATTGATTGCCTTTCTATTTTCAGCTACGGTGGCATTGATTGGTGTAATCTTGCGACCTAGTGTCTTGCAACAATCCTCTGTAATAAGATGTGCCTGAGATCCGGAATCTAACAACATCTTACATTCCCTATTTTCGCCTTGGCAATCGCGTACTAAAACTATCACGGCTGCAGTGTTAGCGGGTTCCGTTTGAATTGTATTTACGTGTAATAACGAGTTATGTTAGCTCTTACAGATCTTGCAATAGCTATGTGCATGTCTTTGTTTGATGGCCTCCGGCAAGGCAATTGAAACAGATGCGTGATTTCTTTACAATCTCACGTCTTTTTGCTACATCAAATTTCTTGAATTGACTATACTGATATAAGTGGTGGTTATCTGAACAAACCAGACAGGTGATTATTTTATTAATTACATGTGCGGTCGGTTGCTCAGGTCTTCGTGTAATTGATTATGAATGGCCTCCCACTTGACTAGTTGTCGCTATGTTCTTCAAATATTGAAACTGTTCATCAAGAAAATCAGTGAAGTCTCGTAAACGAGTTTGGTGTGCTGAAGCTAATACACGTCTTTTCCACTCCCTAATTGTAGACTGATTTAATTTTCTGGACAGGATGGTGATTACAAAGCTGTCCCAGTGCTTTACAGGTTCTCCTAGCGATTTTAGGCCTGCAAGATGATTGTTAGCATCATCGATGAGTTCTCTTATCGAGCGTTGAGAATGTTATTGTACAGGAGCAAGGTCTATCAGTGAGTTCAAATGATGTCGCCGAAGAGCGGAGGAATTGTCGTAACGTGCTCGTAACGTTTCCTAGGCTATTTCGTAATTGGCCTTAGAAATTCCTAGCGTTTGACTAGGCAGTCGAATGGTTGGCAACTTGATCATTTGTTGGTGTGACTGCGAAGTAATGGGAATCGCTGATCCAGATGGAGAATTGAGAGTATCCCCTTTACTCTCAGGAGTTACAGTCGTGATGTAACTTTCGATCTCTCTCGTCGCTGTGCGATATCTCCATATCAGTGCCTGTGGCGTCCATTTCGATCTGATTTTGGAGCTTAACGAATCTTTCAATTAACGGTCGATGAAATTCCATACGGTTTTGAACATTTGTGAGTGGCATCGATTTCATATTTTCGTTTACAAAGCTTTTCAGTTTTGTTAACGTGGCCTTTATTACGCGCCACTCAGTGATCAACCTCTTTAATTGCGGATCCATTGTTTAGACAATTACGCAGACAGATTAGGATAGAATCTTACTTGGTAGGAGATAAACGATGCGATGTGATTGCTCCCTTGTTGCTGATGTGCGATCGGTTATCGTTTGCAGGTTTGGTTCCAAGGTTGGTTGATTCCAGTCAGGCTTGATTCCAAGGTATTGTTGTACTTGTGTCCTCTGGTTGCCACTCTGTAGCGTTGCCTCCCGGTTCCTTCAAGGATCTTCTTTGTTCGATCCGTTGATCGATGGATGCGTGTGTTCCCTTTTGTACGATGATTCGTACAATTAGTGAATCACTGAACTTACTACTATTCCAAGTGTTTCGAATGATGAAAGGATACGGAAAACTGGTGTTAACCGTGTGCTGCTTCGAGTCTTTCTGGTTCGCAATCCGGCTCGAAGGACCAAATGTTAAGGACAGTCTCGACTGTTGTCTACCTGTTCCTCTGCGTATATATACTTGGCTCGAAGGATCACTCACTGCTGTGGAAAATTGATTGAATGTTGAATTTGTAATTATGCGAGTGATGCACTCACAAGATGGTGACACGGAAAGCACACTTTGTACTAACGAGCTTGACTTTACTTGACGAAAAACCGTGTTGGCCCTTTTTATACTGTAGTCTTCATTGTCTCCTTCCCGATCACGTAATCGGAAAGGTGACATATTAAGACCAAGATGTAGTGTCGGGTAGGTCAGTCCCATGAAGCAGTGTTTATAATTACCTTATGGTCCTGGCGGTATTGTCCAGAGATGCGTTCTTTTTACATTACATTTATGTGTTTGTTGGCCTTGGCTGTAGGGCGAGGGCCAAGGGACGCATTGCTAGCCCTAGCCTTAAGAATCTGTTTTTAATATTTGAATTATACCAGTCGTTCAAGTAATTCTTTTCGAGTGTTGCGCTGATTCGTCCGCTTTAAAAGAAAAACATATTTCCTAATACAGAATAAAAATTATAAACAATAAAATGGTGAACAAAATATTTTCTTATATTTAAAAATAAATAATGTTTATTTTATTCAGTTTCACCACATTTCTTACAAATTATAAGATTCTTGATTGTACATTTCCCACACACATATTTTTTACATTTTAGACAGATTTTGTTAGTCTTATTGCCTTTGCAGAATATTGTTCGGCAATTTTTGCGGTTACATTGATCTGTATTTACATTTGAGACTGTTTTTACTGATCCAGTCTAGCTGTTGCTTTTCTTGATGTTGGCAAGCTCTTCTCCCATTTGAAATAAAAATTCTTGCCACGAAATTTCTTCTCCCGTCATTTCTTTATATAAAATCCAAGTATTTATCCTGGCTACACCTAAGATATTGAAAAATACCTGCATCTCTGTGATTTAGATCTTACGCTTTATTTTCTGGCCATTTGGTCGGGTACATCTACATCGAATTCTATACTATTATAGAATTTTATTGTTCCTGGTATACGGGCACCATTTTTTCAATTTCATGACGAAATTTCTTTATTTGTGGGGTGATATATCTGATTTGTTGAGTTATAATTGTTGTTTGCAATTGTTTGTGATCTATTGCGTTTGTGATGTTTGTGTTAAGCTGTTTATAATTATTAATATATCTGTCAATCTCATCTGTTGTTAGATTTCTGTCATTCGGTATGTCTATGTTGTTGTTTCAGTGCGCTCTGAATTTGGGCCAGTCTGTTTTATTGTAGTTATATTTTATGTTGGGATTGTTTTCGTCTATTTCAAAATGTTCGTGTGTTTTTAGTGAAATTTTTATGAATACGATTCTATGGTCACTGTCGTTATATATTTGAAGGATTTAATTTTTTTTTTGTGTGCTGATAGATCGTGGAAATGAAGTCTGTTGTCTGCTATGCACATGTCGAGGAATGATCCGTCTTTGGGATATGATGGAACTTCTGTGTGCAGTAATGTGAGTTTGCAGGTTTGTATTGAGCCATTTATACAGTGCTTCTATTGTTGTTTGTAAGGCTGATTCTGTGGCAACTTTAGGTTATTACACAAGTTTATTGATATATATTAGTGTAAAATAAACATCACAGGGAACTCGCATATGCAGTGTAAATAAACTAAGTGAAAAGAAAAAAGAAGAAATGTAAGGATAAACTACAACGACGATGTCAAATGTTCTTGGTGACTTTCGGCTTTCGACTAACAAAAGAAATCCAGAAAAAACAAAGACGCATCGGCCGTCGATGCTCAGCACATCTGACATCATCGTTGTGTTCCAACAGTTCCATTGTGCTTTGAATTAAGATCGCCTGCTAAAAGAAAGTAATTGTTATTTTTGTATATTTCTAGGTTTTTGAAAATTTTCCTTTCAATTTCGCTGTGAATTCATTTTTACCGCTGCTTGTGGCATAGGCTGCTATTAGGAATAGGTTATTAACGTTTTGCAGTTTAAATTTCAGGATGGTTGTTTCGAATGTTGGATTTGCTGAATGGTCTGTTTGGATGTTTTTGAATTTCATGTTGTTTTGTCCCCCACCCTGTTTGGCATTTGATCTGTTTCTGATGAATGCATAGTCTCTGAATTGTGTTTTGTGTTTATTGTTTAGTTTGGTTTCGCAAAGAAGAATCACATCTGGTTTGTGTTTTTTTAGTAGTTGTGTCAGCGAAGCTCTTTTTTCGTTGGAAATTATCAAGTTTACATTAATTTCTAAAATGTTTAGTGTTTGTGGTCTTATTTTTTCTTTCTTTGGTGTATTGGGATTTCTGCCCACCCAAAACTGAATGTCAAGGGCTTCTGTTATAACCGTGATTTTGTTTGAGTTAACTTTTATTTATTCAAATAGTCGTTCTATTTGGTTTTGTACCGTTGTTTCTATAGCTGATTTTATTTGCTTTATTAACGTGTTCTGGTTTTGCTGAGATGGAATGGTGAGTTGGGAGTGTCTGTTTCTTTGGTTTTTTCTGTTGTTATTGTACTTCCTGCTATAATTTCGCTGAACGAGATTCTTTGTTTTATAAATTTATTTTTGATTTCGTGTTTTTTTTCTTTTGATGCACTTACGGCTGCTTTTTTTTCCTCGATTTTCTGTTTCAGTTCATTCAGTTTTGGACATCCTCTGTATGAGGCGGGATGTCCGAAACTTTTGCAATTGGCACAATATGGTTGGGTGTCAGGTTGGAGTTCCCTGTTGCGAGGGCATTCTGCTGGATTATGAGGAATGTTACATTTTACGCAACGGCATTCTAGGTTACAATTTGTGGCTACGTGTCCAATTCTTTGGCATCTCATACATTGGATGCGGTCCTTCTTTGCGATCTTTTCCCATTTTATGTAAATGTGTAGTATTCTTTTGATCTGTTTTAAGTTATTTATGTTACTATCCGGTGATATTTATACAATGTATGTGGGGAGAGACCTGTTTTCTGCTATGAATTTTTTACTGGAAAATTTTTTAACTGATATGAATTTTAGATTTTCGATATTTTTTTTAGTTAGCTCCTGGAGAACGATTTCTGTGTCGAAGTCGCTTTCTAGGTCTTTGTACCTAGAAGTTTCTCATTTTCTCTCTCTAGTATGTTTATTTTAGTGTGCTTTCGTGGAGAATTATTGGTGGGGGTTTGCTTTCATTGTTGTTTGGCAGTGTAAGGGGTTGTGATTGTGACTGTGGCTTACCTTTACTGGTGGTTGTTGGATGTTTTGGTAGCTGGGGTGGCGATGACGACATGGATGGTTTCTTGGTGGTCTCCCGTTTTTTTGTAGGTTGGGGTTGGCTGTCTTCTGATTTTGTTTGTTTATTTTCTCGCTTTTTTGACAAGGAGACTGTGATCCATTTTTTCTTCTCCGGTTTTTGGGGGCGGATTCTCTTGACATCGTTTATGGATGTTTGAAATTTCTTCCTTTTTGTAGGTCTTCAATTTTTTGATTTAGATTTTTATCTTGTTGTAGTAATTCTTCATATGTTAGGGCTTTTGTACATTGTGTTTTTTGCTCTGCTTGGATTTTGGGTGCTTCTGTTTTTTTTGCTGCATTTTTTTCGATATAATTGTCGGTCCTGGATTTAGCCTTTTGCTGGGATTTTTTTGTTTTAGGATTTGTCATATTTTTTTCAAATTCTGTGTCATACGGTCCGGTTTATTGTTGTAGTAGTGCTACTTGTTGTATCTATTGATTTATTTTCTTTCCTGTCATTTGTCTTTGTTTCTTCAATGTTTCTTACTCTTTGTTCTTCGGGGTTGTCCCCGAGGGACTTTACATGGTTGTCTTCCGTTCTGTTTAATTTTCTGATTTTTCTTTTTTTTTCCACTGGTAGTGTTAGAAAGATTTGCACTATTGTTTTTTTTCCGAAAAAAAGGTCTTAAATATGATGTTTTGTGCACTAATATACACTACACTGTAGAATTTGCTAGTATGCACTTGGTCGGTCAGAACTCTCGGGTCGGCGTGTGAAGGATTGGGCGAGAATGAACGAGTGTATTCAGTGCGGTATAAACGTTGGTTGAAAATGTTATATTTTTATCCGAGTTTTGTGGGTTTATTTTAATTTAATATTTTGTGCCGTAAAACTTACTGTGATTAATTATCAAATAACAAAAAAATTACTATGATTAATTACTAACCAGGTAAAGAAAATTGTGACGCGAATAGTGTAACCGCTCGATAGGTGCTCCAAGATCAGACTAACTTTGGAAGCTCGTCTTTCGAAAGTTCAATTGGAACTTTTTTTGTCTGTAAAAATTTTGCCCTATTTATTGTATCATTTATTGGTGGCGTGTTATGATTTTGCTTCCGGAATGTTCACTGTCGCTTGGGAACGAATGTTCGTTCGTGTATATTATCGCCGCTATTAAGTGCGTACATGCTCGAAGACTGTCAAGTTGATTTGCTCTATACGAAAGACTCAATCGAAAAATTCCGTTGCTTATTCTTATCCCATTTTTCACGCAGAGCCATCCTCTCTTTGCTTGTATTAGCGAAATGCGCAGATCGCAAGAACACTGTTTTAAACACACCGACCGATAAGTTTGTGATCGGTCGTCCGGCGTCATATTCTAATTCGGCGTCATATTGTAATGAATTGAAATGTTTTGAGCAGTGTTGGAAGTATTAGGGGTATCGGAAAGCTTTTTCGTTTTTCTTGGTATTAGAATAAAAACAAATTAAGAGAGAAAATTTGTACTTTATCGAGTAATATATAATAGTGGGTGTAGTAATATGTAATAGTCTTGACGTGGTTGAGCTGGAAAATTCGAAGATATGGAAGGAGCTTGATTAAAATGGACTGAATGGAAGTTATTGTAACGGCATGTTGGAAAGTCAGACTTGTTCCTATAGCAATTAGCAGTGGTGTGTGCATAGTTTGTGCAGCCACAATTTCTGCATCTAAGGGGTTTGCCTTATAGATTAGTCGCAGAAACTTTTTCTTCTGTGATTGCAGCAATAAAGACCGTGTTAATGTCATCAAATTCTTTGTACCTTCGTGTCTGAAAAATGGCAGGATGACTATGTATATAGACAAATAGATGTAGAGCAATATTGTTAATCATAAGCACTTATCTATTTCTTCGTTATACTTGTAATTATAAATGGCGCCTAACATTTTTGAATTTAAATCTTCAGACTCTTGGTAGAATTGCGGTACTCGTGTGGTTGTTCTCTTATGGGATTTAATTCTAATAACTGATCGAATGATTTCCTTGATATAGGGCAGTTAAAAATTCGGAAAATTTGAGCCCATGTACTCAAGGTACAATGAACATCTATTTGGTCACGTGTTCTTCCGGTGATTTTATTTTTTACGTCTAGCAATAACAGAACAATTTGAGATGTTGATATGTTTCATAAAACTACGTAATTTGTTATTATCAAACTATCGCCATCGAACGAGTTTGATAATAATTTAATGAGAAATTCCAAAGAAATTTGCGAGGTCGTAACTGGAGAATGCATGTTTTTATTCTGTACTTTGTGCAGTTGCCATCGTGTAATATATAAGATAATAAAAAATTTTCAGTAAAATTGTTTTCTTTTTTTTTTTTTTTGAAAGGTGGAGACAGGAAGATCTTAGTTAAATTCTAGCAGTAATTATGATGAATACTTATACATAGCAGTCTTGTGAATGTGTTTCCTCTTCTTTTGAGTTCATATGGTTAACCAGATTGTTGTTGACTCCTTGCGCTGGATATTCTTCAACCAGGAGTTCGACGAGATCGATAAATGCCAAACTTCTGACACCAGATTTTGTGTTGGATTCCGCGTAAAGAAGTAACATTTCTAGTTCTTAGAAGGCTTTATTCTATGTTACAAACATGGTCATATACAATGTTTGGCATGTCTTAGTCAAATGTCAATTTTCATAATCTACTATTTGATAATCGTGATTGGAAGAAGATTGAAACTCAAAGCGTTGCGCATTTTATTGTACAAAGATGACAAAATGCATTGAATTTTCATGCATAATTATTGTTTTTCTCATTCTTACTATATATATATATATATATATATATATATATATATTATACGGGCAGATACTGAAGAGATTTTAAGTTTTGCGATTAAATTTCAATTTTTCTTTGTGCTGTTAATCCAGTAACAAATCATGCATACTGCAGCATTGGTAATTGTGACTTTTCTGGCAGTTGATAGTGTATAAGGGAATGTTTTTATATTTTTATCCCGTCATTGATTTCCTACTTGATATTATCTAATTACTTTCAATTAAGAAACTGCAATTTTGGATTTCTTTAATAAAATTTTTTACTAGTCTATGAAAATAAACGTTGCATAGTTGCACAAGCGGGGTACGCTTGGATGGAATTATTTTAATAGTATATAAACATTCTCCTTTACTTGAGACAAATCGTTTTTAGAGTTTTTATAAATATACGTACACGTATGAGAATTGTCGAACACTAAAGGATAGGTCATATCTGTTGGACGATTTAAATGAAATTTGGTCTGTCGATTCTAAAGCAAAAATAATTTGACTATGTTCGAGCATTTTCGTCAATATTCATTATTTGCAAAGAAATACTTCTTTTCTTAAAGCTGCGAGCAGTAATGTAGTAGCGAAGCTATTCTAGGCCGCTACAAGTTTATTAAAATCTCCAAAGTAAACTTCTACTGCCTTTTCTCCTTTATGCGATAAGCTTTTGCGTGTATTGGAGCGTGTATTCGCAGTCCGTTTGATCCACATTTATTACATATTGGGCCTCAAAATTTTTTTTATAGAATTTGATACTCTTCTTTGAAATTTCTTCGCTTCTGTAAAATTTTCGATAGATTTAATTCATTTTTTGTGTATCTTATGTATTGTGTAATAGTCCGTTGGGCAATCTTACTCTATGGTTACTTTTAAATTTTTTTTACCCATGATTCAGATATTCTAAAATGAAAGCTGTTCGATTGGAACGATAATGCAGCAGCTGATGCCTACTGTTGCAACATTCTAGTTGTTACTTCTAGCTTTTGTGAAGCGATCATACATATATTTGTTAATATATTCAAATGTTTCCTTAATTCCAACTCCTTCTTCTATTTCTTTTATCCACCGCTGTAAGTAGTTCTTCCGCCGAAGTCCTTGACATCCACGACGTTGCAATGTTTGCAAACTCCATTTCGGGTGTTGTCTGGCAATATTAATAATCTTGAGTTTCTTATCAAAATGTACAAAATCCGAAATTCTGGATTTTTTTAGGCTCATGTTCTTGGAAACTGTCGACTACTGATGATGAACTTGAAGACGATATATTAATACCTGGTCTTCTCCTTTACTATTAGATGGCGATTCTTCTCTTTTATCACCAATTATATCGTCTTCAGGAATGTCTTCATTTTCTAAATATATCTTCTTCGTTTTCAAAAATAAAGTCTTTCAAAATCTTTATTACGGTCTTTGACATTTCTTCGCCAATTAATTGTGGTTTTCTACCTATCGTTTATATGTGGTATGAATATAGGTATGAAAATAAATACAAAGAAAAATATAAAAAATAAATGCAGAATACTACTACTACATTACTATTACTAGTACTACTTGTGACTGGAATAAGGGACGAAATAATACTAAAAATATATAATTGAACGAATATAAATAGGTTTACAACGGTGAAACTTTTGATTTCTCGCTCTCTCACTCTCTCACTCTTTTTTTACTATTTCATCTGTGCTCGCTATTCTCTCTCTCAAGATCCTCACACTACGGTTTCTTCTCTACGAATGTCTCTTCAGAGCACAGTTCAAAAACAAAACACAACACACCAGACACGACACACATATACTTATCATACATTGACACCATAGACTATACTCACATTCACACACATAAAGCCAACACTCACACTACTACCATTAATAATAATAAGGATAATGATAATAATAATAATAATGATAATTAAATTAAGGGAGAATAATTATAGATAAATTAGCGAAGAACTAATTGTAAAGAACTGTGAAATCGATTGTTACTGCTTGCTATTGATTCAAGAAATGAAGCAGAGCTCCAGGCACTTCTCGTGGAGAGAGCCTTCAAAAATATTATTGTTCATCCGTTCTACATATATACAAACGAACTCGATATTCGATTTCTCAAACAAAATAAGCTGACATTAAAGTAAGCAATCCACTATTGTTGATCCCGATTACTTTCCGTTCGCATTACAGCTTGCGACGCGATAACCAGATGCGTTTATTGCTACGTGAGAAAATCAGAAAATGCAGAATTGCCAGAAATTCGGGATATATAAAGTTATAAACTAACGATTTGCTTTTGTATTTTGTTTTTATGACGCTTATCCTAGACATTGTGATGTTCTTTTGCAAAATATTAGTTAATAAAAATTGTAATGTTTGACATTGTATTTTGCACTGAAATTGTCTACGATACTTTAAATAAATTAATAATTAAGGACATTATAAAAATGTAAAACTGATCACAAAGTATTGTTATTTGTTTAATTTTTTTGAAAATTGCACTTATAACGCGCAATATATAAAATAATAGTAGAATAATGATAGAATTGAAATATAAAATAATAACCCGCCAGATATGCTCTTTGTAACTCTTACGCTTTGATCCTCTCTATTCGGTCACAAGATTATTAAATGTAGCGAGACGGCTAGGCATACTTTCAAATAAACAGTTTTCTTTAGATAGCAAATACGATATAAGTACGAAGAGAAGACAAAGACCGAGTCATGCGAAGAATATGAATAGATCAAGCGATCAAATGATCGTTCGCGGTAGACAAAATTGACTACAAATTTTTTTCGAAAAGTAAACAATCAGATAAAAAGTGAATATTAAAAAATGCATTATAGGTGTAATAGATAATAATGTATAATAATGTAAAATATTTGTATAATAATTAAAAGTCGCGAAGTTAAATGGTGATGCAATAACATCGTATATAGAATATTCTAAACGAAATTTGAAAAACGGTCATTTGATCGCGCCTAGTAGGTTTAGTGTTAATTCTTTCTTTCAAGTCCTCAATAGAAACATATCGACGTAAATGAACTTTAGTTTGATGTAAGGGTCATCTTGTGAGATAACCCGATAAAAAAAAAGGTCAAAAGGAATTTGGTTAGGAGAACGTGATGGCGATGGTATCACAGTGTCCAAAGCATATGTCGAGATAAGTTTTTATTAATATAATAATAATAAATAATTTGTTACAATACATAATGCTGGTCTTATCGGAAATATTTCATATTCAATCGCATTCAAAGAAAATGCGAGTAGATAAAATCTGATAATACCAATTCTAAAAAATGTCATTTTTTTTTACCATTGATCATAACTAAAAAGACTTGTATATAACATTCATATTTATTCGAAATCGTAGATTTTCTGTAGCGTCTTTCACTTATGTTCATTACATCTATTACTTATTCTATTATTTGTAAATTTACTTTCATCTATCCGCAAAATTTTTCGAGGAAAATTTTGCCTAAAAAATTGACAATCGTTGAACTTCATCCGCTGGAAGCAAAGTGTGTCTAATAGAAAAACAATATGGAACTTTTGTGATATTAAAATTCTTCGACAGGACAGAATTTTAATTTACCTGTTTTTTTATTATTTTATTAGTTTTTCATTCAATATAAGGCTGAACACATAATTTAATGTTATCGTTATGTATCAGTACAGCGGTGTCTGATTCGATGTCCACGTGCCGCGATTCGCTCGTTCAGCGTTTTACTTCTGTCGGAGGGTTATTAATTAAAGATGACTGAAGTTCTTCAATCTTTATATATTTAAATCTCTGTAAGTATGCATGTGTTAAATGACTGATGTACGAGCCTTAGAGATGGTTCTTGTTGCTCTGCTTGTACAAGACTAGCTACTCGACTCAGAATGTTCGCTTCCAGCCAAAAATGGGATATTCCTGTAAATTGAAAACCAGAAGATTGTAGATAATACCAAGTATTTTGTTTCTTTTGTATTCTACATGCAAATATTGAATAAAAAATTATTTTTGTTAGAATATCGTATGTGTGTTCAGTTTTGCTTCTTACTGTATTTGCATCAGGATACGTATTACATTCTGGTGGCGTCACAGCATAAAACAGGAAACTATATGAAACTATATAAACCTACAGGAAACTATATGAACTTCTGTGAAGAAACTGTATGAAATTAAAGTTCCCGTGATAAATCGTGATTATGGAAATCTTGTTAATTATTAATATTGTTGATCGCTGACAAACCTTGTGTACGCAAATACTTATGTACGACATGAATAACGTGGAATATTTTTTACGAAACACGTTAGTCAAAAATGTTCGATATTTTATAAAGCTTGCTTTTTAAATTGCTCAATTTATCATTCAAATCCAATATTCTCATTTCCTTGCATGCTATAATCATCTAGAATTACACGCTTTAATTATTTAATATAATTAACTTGTTGTGTCTAACATATATTACATTATTATTTCTTATTTTATTCGTTTCCTATACTTCTACGCTTTTTTTTCCATAGTTCTAACACAGCTTATCAATTCTTAATTTGTTTTACCTTCTCTGTTTTCAAATTCAATTTTCTGCTTTTTTCGTCAAGTTGATATTTTTGTCTTTTATATTTTGTACTTTGTAGTTAGCTATGTATGTGTATTTGCAATTCTTAGTACCTATTCGTCAGTACCCTGTTTATATCTATGTTAGATTGCGTAAACTTGACTGATTATAACTTCTTCTCTATAGAGCCCCTATTGTTTACTTTTCTACTCTAATTTTTTTCGAGTCTAATACTCTCTTCCCTTTCTCAAATTTAATTGCTTTTTTCCTGGCTTTAAACTTAGCTTGTCTCTTGAATATCAGTTTTGTCACAAAGAATATTTAGTCATATCTTTAAAAACCAGAGCAGATAGTTGATACGTGAATTAAAGACTGATAGTAATGAATTGAGATCTTTCTCGCATCTTCATTCGTGTTCAGAATTTGCGATTGGTATGTAAAATTTCTGTTGCGTTTTGCAATTTTTTAAATAAAATTCTTTACTTGTCCTAAAAAGTATGTGCGGTGCACAATGCTACGAAAAAATTTTTAATGTTGATCGGCATCGTCGGTGAAAATAAGCAATGCCCGCTATTTGCTCTCCTCGTAAGTCCAAAATAAAAATTTATTATTTTTGCAATATAGACTGGTTATATTTTATAGAAATATAGAGAAATACCCTTCGTTAAGTTCCTCGATTTCGAAGAAGTAAAAATAATTATGTTTTTATATTGTTTCGTTTAGTTGAGGCTTCAATATATTTGCGAATATGAAGTCTAAAGTTGTTTTTATCTCTTGTGGCAACAGACTTGCTGCTGCTATTATATATAACTATGAGTAATTTTATGGTAGTTTCCGTACACGTCTCTACTATTTTCTCTCCTGTATATATCAAACCTCCGTGTATATTAGAACGATATCCACCGTTTGGTATGTTTATTACAAATTGAGGATCGAAGTTCTTTATTGAACAAGATAATTTTTTTTTTAACTTTCTCGCTTATTTAGTGTTTTTGTTTAATCTAAAATATTGTTTGATTTTATACGTGTTACTGTTTTTTACGTTATTTTCTGAGTAGCTTTAAATTTTCAAATCAAATCTGTAGCTTTAAATCAAAAAATTGAAAAATCAAAATATTTTTTATTTCTAAATTGAAATTTTTTGTTTATTTATTTAGGCAAATAAGGATCGTTAAAATTATCGTACATGTATTTATTGATGTTATTATGTTCCGTCTCCTTTATCCAACAATTTAAATAATCAAAATGTACTTGCATTTATGATGTTGTAACGTTTTTGAACTCTAGTTGATGTTCTCTTGCAATATGAATAATTTTAATTTTTATATCTAGTAGTATAAAGTCAAATATATATCTTTTTTCTTCAATTCTTCTTCGACTTTTAACAAGATGATTGTGATAATCATGTACTTGCAGTTGGTGAGTTTGTTCCTTCATCTCTTATACGGAATGATTTAAATGATCAAACCAGTGTATTCTACGAATAGAAATAAGAAAAAAAGTTGCAACAAACGCTTTGTAAAAAAGTTGTTACAAAGTTATGGAAACTAAATTTATTTTTCTATTTTAGTGACGTTCGCTCTTTCGAACGCAAGTTTGATACCGAAAGAAGATTAAGTTTATCACGCTACAAATCCCACTTTTCTTTTGCTTCAATCCAGTGAATGTATCGTCAATTCTTTGTATCAATCTTGTTGCGAATCCATTCTTCTGTGATACATAGTTGTTCTCCGCACGGATAAGAATCTAACAGTCGAGCAATCTCGGGGACTAATTTATGTATCTTCCTAGACCAATCTATTTTTCAGAATAATGTTCGTTTAATTATTCTTTAACAGGATTTGCGTGCCGAGCATCCGTCCTAATTGAAACCATACGAAAACGATCTAACAGCGGAATTTCTTGTTATACTAAAGAAGTTCAAAAATAAATGTGCCGTCAATCTTTCTGGCAAAATGTTAATCAACATAGCACCATAAATTCCTGCCTACGCGTTTATTGAAAAGCTATTTCTCATATAGCATGTGGAGTTCCTCTTATCCAAACATAGTTGTTGCAGAAATTAGAAACACCAGCTTTCGTAAAAGTAGCTTCGCCAGTCCGTATAATATTCTTAGTGAGAAGGAAGCATCTTCTTGCATCATATGTATTTATTATTCATAGAATTGTAAGCGTTTTTGATAATAAGCCGATTATCAATTTGTATTATGTCTTTTCTCCCGTGGATCCCGTGATATGTTCTTTGGTTATTGAGATTCTTGCAGTTTTATGTCAACCCATTATGGGTATATTATGTGATTTGTTAAATACGATATGGAACTTGTTTTATGTTACTTAAACTTTATTACATATGATATGTGTTTCGGCGGTTGTAGTCCAAATTTGGTTCCATCTCGCAATAGATCCAAGCACAATCTTCGAGTATCCCTTTCATTCATCAGTTACTATGATAGATCCTCTGGCAACATACTATTCTATCAGTAGTCAAAATATTTGCGTCTCGTTTATTGTCGGAACATACGATGATGGTATTGTCAGTATTGTTACTTTTTATTTTTTTTTTTATTGTGACGCGTGTTCAATAAAATCTGTCTCAACCAATTCATTATAATAATTGTAGTAGTCGATCACTGTTGCTACTTTTTTTCTCCTTGATCAGTAAAACATTAACCGGAGAACAGTTTCAGCTCAACAAAGTTTCAGCTCAGTGACTGGATTTGTAGCAAAGAAGACCGTATACAGGATCAAGGTTTTATTAATCACGGAGTCAATATCTTTACCCGAAGACTCTCTTTCTTGAACCTCATTTCTCGAACTGAATTGTCGATTTTTTCTCCCGAGGTTTTCATCAAGCCTCGGCTTTCTCCTAGACACTTCCAATTGACTAAAATAGAATAGAATTATCGACATATAATTGTGGTACTTTCATTACGAATAATGAATTTTGATAATTCACCCCGAGTGCATCCAATTTCACAACGCACATTATTAAAAAATAAACTATATGTACCATACTTAAATATAATTGTACAATTCATCATAACAAACTTCAGCAGAGACTCTAGTAATCAGAGATCCGGCGCTTCTATGAATAAATAAAAAACAACAACTTATAATTTATTTTATAAATTAAACAGAGGGAAGAATGGCACGACGGTATATCTCTACTTGTAGAGATGGAGTTTGCATTGTTTCTGAGTTATTATTTACATACAGAGACAAGAAAGATTTATAGTTAGTAAATTTATTACTGCCTCATAGTGGCCGAATAAAAATCTATTTCAAATCTGATTATAGACAATTCAGATAGTTTACTACAAGTACAATAAATAAGGTTTAATTTGATTTTTCTTTGATTAATTTTTCTATGCACATGACACAGTTTCGACTGGCAATCTTTGATTTTGCAATATTACCAAATTTTGCAATATTACATACATAAAAGAAAATATCTTTCAGCTAATCGAAATGCAATATTTTTAAAATTTATGGCATCTCTTCTTGAGGGGGTTGATATATTTTCGAGGCATAGTTTTAAAATTTTCACTATATGTAAAATATATGTATTATAAACTGAAGTATCTAGAAATAAATAAAAAAATAATTTTTGTATCATTTTACCGTTTTCTTTTTTTTTTCTTGATTTAACTGAATTAATTGAGTTATCATTTCTGTTACATATGAGCCGTTTATTTTATTTTGAAAGTGACTTTGTTCCTAAATCGAGATACTTAATGATTTGCGTGTTAATGCGCCTAGAAAAATTGATACTAACTTTTGAGAAGATTTATTTGTATTTGTTATCTGGAATATTTATAATTTTCTTAGTATAGACAAAATAAGCTATTTTTCATTACTGTACAGTTACTTATGCCACTTTTAAAGTAAACGGCTCATGTTCGTTCATAGACCATTAGTTCTTATTTTTTTGAGTGCATATATGCCCATAGTACTCAAAGAATTAAAAATATTTTGTACAATAATACGTTTGCACTACATATATTTGAATAAATGCGAAATGCACTATAGTTCCCCACATTTTAAAAAAGAAAAAGAAATGAAATCAATCTGTAAGGTTCTTAGAAATCGTTTAGTTATTTATGTTATTTATGAATTATCTCTGTTTAATTTTATAATTCGGACTGAAGATACGATCCAAATTTTATTCGACATTTTTACAATAATTAATATAATTATAATTTTTAATTTAGTGAGAATCTTGGAGTTGATGAGCTGAAGTTAGTTTTTCTATGTTCGGCTTGAAATTTGTTAAACCTAATCGAAGGTCTTCTTCAATATTCAATCGATTTCGTGTTTTAGATAGTAAATAATTAAGTCTGTTAAAGCTGGATTTCAACAAATAGCTACTCGGGAAAATAATGTAAAAAAAAATTGTTTTCTTCCAAAGGACGGAAAATTTATCTTTTATTTCGGTACAAATCCAAAAACTTGATGTTCTTATTGAGATCGGTCGCTGATTCTAAATGTACCGTTTTTGTTACGAAGCGTACGAATATGCATAAGTACGTCTTTGTTGTAACCTTGCTTCGGACCTGTTCTTTTGTTAAGTATGGGCGAGAGTATGTAGTCTACTCGAGAAGCTGGCAACTGATCCACCTGAAGCTCTACTGATCGTCGTGTCTTGAAGCATCTGACGCATATTCGTATGATTCCCTTGAATTAAATTTGTGCATGGTAATGGTCAATATCGCTCGCGTATTGACGCAGTTACCTGTTGCGGTCCTGCGTGCAACAGTTGAGCATGCTTGTGTTCTACAAATAATTTTGTAAAAGGATGACGGTAGTAGAATTTGGTGTTTTTTGTCATAACTTATAGTTGTGTTCGTGAGTCTATCGCTCATCCTAATTACTCCGTCCTTATCCAGAAAGACGCCAATTGACTCGAATTTGAAATAGGAACGTTTAAATTCATTGCCCTTAGTTCTGACTGAAAATGTTTTAAGTCCATTTCAACGTGTCCTAGCTCTGCGGTTGTCAACGCACTACTATTTAGTAATGATGCTAATCGGAAGTTACCCGCAACCCTGAACAGCCACAGTGATATTAAAAACTCTTGTGAACATGCTAGATTCATTTGTTAAGAGTGTCGCGATTTGATTGATTCTTTCTACTGACTCTTCGGAGAAGATTGGCCACACATTTTTCGATTTGTTAGGCCTTGACCACCAAACTTATATGAATTAAATTTTCTGAGTGAACATCTGCGAAATCAGCTGGATTATCTTCTGATGAAATATGCCTTCAACTATCGGTTTAAATTTGGTTGACAGCATGCAACGACGCTTGCAAGCCATAATAAGTGCTCACGGCGGACCGACAAAATATTGAAACTCTACATTTATGTAAAAAATATATTACTAATTTAATCATTCCAGTACATTTTTGGCGTTCGTTTAGTCGATGTTGGTAAGAAATCTTTCATGAGTTTACGTTATTGAAGACACTTCAAATTTAACACGTACAGCCGTGATACTTGTATGTTACTGCAGGAAAAGTATTTTGTAATTCGTAATGGCACTCACATTTTTTACACTTTAAACTTTTCATTTGAGAGCGTTCGAATACTTTCGTAACTCATTGTATATGCACGCGCTATAAATTCGCTCTGGAGCATCTAAGAACCCGAGTATCTCTATCTGTGCTATTGTGTTTGAATTATTAATCATATCGCGCCGTTGGACAGTTAAAATCTGGATATCTTGTAGATTTTGTCGATATTCTACATATTGTATGTACAACTCTTGGAGAATTGATTCGTCCCACCTTGAGTTCAATTGCCAAAGACGATGTAATATTAACCCCTTCACTAATATTAACTCTTCCCAACTAACCGGGACCCCGCGCCAAAAATGTATACATTCCGCGTGAACAGTCTTCGGTGTTCGCGGTTACTTCTTACGTCTGAACAACGCCGTCTTGATACGCTTTAAACGTCAATATAATTCATATATATTATATAAATGAATATACATATATATAACAGTGTAATAAATGAATATACATATGTATAACAATATAATATATAACAATAATAATTTAATTAATAATTGGAAATTGTGGAACATACATAATATACAATACTTTAATAATATAACTCTGTGTGATATTTTTCAAAACATGGAAACATGCACAACTTACATCAAATTGATAATGCAATTCACGTCTTTTATTGTTTTTGCTGCAAATAACACATCTTCGTAAATTATTCTTTCCTTGGGATTTATAAAGCGAAAGAAATTGTCTTCCGTTAAGTCTTGTCGAGTAATTATTACCGGGTGTAATAAAATGACATGGGTTTGATAGTTTTTAATATTCTTTTTAGTATCTGATCTATTAATTTCAATTGGAATTTTGCTATTGATATTGTCTTACCGGTTTTCAATTTGTACGCAATATGCATTCCATAAGCACATATCGATCATATGGAAGAAATATTTTCTATGCCATTTAGTTGTTCTCCGGGTTGACTGAACAGTACTTGTTCGGTCTCACCGAACAGGCGAGGGCCAGAAAGCCGGACGGTTCTTTGTTTAGATTTCGCGCCGCGCGCACCATAGTCAAACGGCACGCATTCGGTTAAACGGAAGACTCTAAGTGAGATTGGTCTACTGTTTCGTCATCACGCGGTCGTATGATCGGCCGTATATCGATCGCGTGATTCTTTTTTGCTTGTTTGCGTCTTATTCAAACCTTCTCGAAGCTTCGAAATGGAGTCGGTTCGACGAGCCACGTGAAGAACGTACAGTTCCAGGAGAGTTCTCTTACAGTGCTATTCGAATTCTATTACAGTCTTGTGGTGCTACAAGATAATTCTAATTCAAGCAATCCAAATCCTACTAATTCCAACTCTACTGAATCCAATCCTATTGATTTCACCTCCTACTGATCATAAACTCTACTGATTCTAAAATAAACTCAATCCTTAAATTGAACCAGCTGGTCTTCATTAACGTTGAAGGTAAGCCACCGATCAAATTTGCGGCCAATGCGTAAATTCGGATCGGCACGCGACAGTACTTGTCTACTGCACCCATGAAATTATTGTAGTTATGTATACAAGCTGGTTTCCGTACAATTTCTTGTTTGTTACAGCGTTTCGGTACATCTATAGAATCTTCCGTGGGCATCGTCGAAATCATGTAAAAATCTTTCTTATCGTAATATTTAGTTAAAATGTTCTCAGACGAGCGAAAACAAGCTTCTTCCTTTTGTAATTTTTCATCCATTTTTGGCATTCCTTTTCTCCTCTTCTTTACAGTAGCATACGTATTTGTACCATTTTTATGCAGTATATTTCTCCAAACAAGGCGAGACTCGAGTACCAGTTGTCTACGTAAAGAGCGTGACCTAAATTGGATTTCAGAAGGGACATTACGATATTTCCCGACTTACCAATTGGGTTGAAGTTGTATCGTACTTCCAGACCTCATATAAATAATGAAATCCTGAATATAACCCGTCTTACAGTTACAAAGAACGAACGATTTTATACCAAATCTATTTCTTTTCGATGGAATGAATTGTTTGAATGACAGTCTGCCTAAGAGTAGACTTTGATCTATACATAGGTTGCGATAAAGGTAAAATGTATTAGCAAATGTTTTTCGTAATTTATAAATTATGTTTCGGATTTTCCATAGGCGATTGGAATTGGATGCATTATCGTCACTAAAGTGTAACATTTGTAGCAGTAATATGTAGCGGTCTCTGCTTATTATTTCGCCAAAGATATCGCTTTTCAAATGCTTATCTTTGCTTCAGTATTCCTATAATGCTAGCTTCGTTTTTTTTTTGTCATCAGAAAGAGACAGTGACGAAGCAATATAATTCATTGAGCTATTACATTATTGTGTTATTGTTATTTCGAAAAAATTTTGTACCAGTGTATTCTAGTGTATCCAGTGTAATAAGTGCTTATTTTTTTAGTTCTTGTTCTAATGTTCTGCGTGGTTGTTGCTTTCTCAGTTGTCTGGAGCATGAAGAAAAAATCTATCTTTTTTCAAAATTTCTCCAAAATATGATATTTTAGCATTACGTACAGTTGATCAGTATTCCTTCAAATTTGGGAGAGGTATCGCACCCATATTCAATATCACTTCCAGAAATGCAAGCATTTCAGCATCAGTAATATAAACCTAAGTATTCCAAGTTGAATGTATTGAAAGATCTTTGTTCACTATTTTTACGCGTGCATATTTATTCGTTTCTTGAATTATATTATTTCTTAGTAATTAATAAAAAACAATTTGAAAAATTGAATGGGTTCGATATATTTATATCAATCCGCGAGTCTGAATCCAGCGACAATTCCTGTATTTTCGTTAATTTCGAGAATTTTCGACGTCTCGAATACAGTCAATTTAAAGGTTCAACTGTAGTGTAAAATATTTAAATCCAAAGAATCTATCAAAAAAATATCTCGTTAAATATTCTGAAAGAATATTTCAGTACACTATAGTCGACAAAAAAAAAAAGAATTAGATTTCAGACGTTGGTGTTGATAAAAGGGAATCTAAATCAGATATTTTTGTACGTCTTCATTTATAAAAGTGCCCAAGAAAAATTTATACAGATGCAGTTCTTAAAACAATTCCTCTTTCGAAGTATTAAGTCTCAAGAGTCAATAACATTATAAATACAAATAATAAAATTGTAGCAATTGTACAATACATAATTGTACATTCTGAATAAAAAAAATTATTTGAATTAACATAGTAACTTCAATATCAAAAATTAAAAATCGACCGAATTAACGATCGAAACAAAAGAATGGCACGGAAAATGCCATAAATTTTGGAATTACGTTGGAACTGCAAATTCGAATAGAATTTTTTTCTTTTACTCTAGATTTATTAATTTATTTACTGACAAATGGTCAATGGGATAACATAAAATTAATATCTTGAGTCTTACTGTGTTTCGGATTTGAGTTTCGAGAATACAAAGATTAGCCTCTATTAAAGGGTTACAATAGAATAAAAGAACATTAGTCTCTATATTAGAATAGAAGATTAAACATTAGTCTCTATATTAGAATAGAAGATTAAACATTAGTCTCTATATTAAAAGAAAAGAATAAAGGCTAGCTTCTATTAAAAGATCATAGAAGAGCATTGTTCAGTCGTCGAAAAGAGCGATTCTACTTGTTCCAGAATCATCCTAATTGTTTTTCTCGTTCATCCTCTTTACCTGTGATAATTTTCTTACAATACAATGCGTCGGAACATGCATAACAATACAAGCTCGGAAAAACATCCAGGCCGTTTTATACCTAAATTTCATTTCATGATTAAGCGATAAGACTTTCACTCCCGACCGTGACAGTGACAATGATCTGCCGTTAATAACCCACGGACTGATCCTCGGCAGCACTTCAAGAGATAGCACAATCTCTTCTTTAACTATGTAGTTTCTACATTTTTTGTAAATGTTACTTCTGAGTTTATATTTCACATTTTTGACGCCGTATTTTGTAAAATTTTAAAGTTATAATAATAAATATTAGGCTTATTTTATCATTTCTATATACGTAAAACTAAAATCTTAACTGTAACTTTAGTGAAATACGGCGGTTACTGCGCACAATATTCATATGACTCCTAATTACGTCATCCGTAACACATAATTCAATTTGATGCCAAATATCGTCATCCGTAAATAAAATGATAATATAATAATACATATTAGTGATAATTCATATTTAACGATGATAATAATAATAGTTCTTTAAATACTTAGCAGGCTAATATGTATACATATAAAATACTATGACTATCAAAATGATGTAAGTGACAAATTTATCGTTTTTTTTTCAGAGTAACTTTTTTTTTTCAGAATAACCGAATATTGCATTCTTGATTAATAATATAATTATAAATAATAATAATATAACAATATAATAATACAAATATAAAAATAATATAATATAAATAATAATAATACATAATATTATTTTTGAATGATTTTTGTAGAATATGCAAATAAAATTTTGTGTTCTACACTTTTTCTTATTCCTCAAACTTAACTTTCTCTGCTGCAGTTTTTACATTTTAGTCCTAGTGTTAATATTACAAAGGCTTAAGAGTACAATATCTCTAAAGAATTTACGCTTTATGCTTTCAATACTTCTTTGTACGTTACATTGATTCGTTTGCTCGGGACATTCTAATAAATGTACGTCCAAATAACGAAATATTTTTATATTATTAGCAAATAATCGTTGCAGTTCTCGTTTATACGTTTGTTTCTGATACCTGAGCTTGAGAATTATTTCCCATGCAGAATGTCGCATAAACGCTTGCCGACCTCGCTCGATTAGCATTCGTACGAAACGTTTGAAGGAAGGCAATGAAACATCGCAAAAAATTCTCAGTATGCGTCTCTTCGTCGCGCAGAACCGTTTATAATATTTTTTGGTCTAACGGAAATCTGATTTATGCAGCGAGAAGGAATAACGTTACGGTTCGATCGCGGAAGATTAAATGTATTGCAGTTAGCTTATGATCAGAGAAATTCCAGATACCATAAAGCGCGCGCATATTGGAGCTGGCTTTATTGCGCGAGATTTAATATGTTTCCGAGGTCGAGATTTATAGAAAATGAATGAGAATCGATTCTGAAAAGCGACCGCCGAGGTGTATGAAAGAAAATAATTGAACGGCGACGGATGTGTAAGGAATAAATCTTGGGGAATATTGCTTTCGATGATGTAAAAAAAAAAATATCGCATGAAATTTTAATACAACTGAATCTTCATAGCTCGATTCTATTTCTATAGGACGAAAAAAAACTTCATGCTTTTGTTGTGAAAACCTCTACAGGAAAATCAAAATATACTTCCACTAAATTGAATTAATTTTTTTTTAATTAAGAAACCTCAGTGAAGGTTTATATATACAGCGGATTGAAAAAAACATTGGCACATCTAGTTTTCTTGTAGTATTTTTGTGAAGTGAAATGATATGTTAACAAAATTTATCTCCATAAATAGTTTAGTTTATTACATACAATAATAATACGAATAATATAAAAATTCGAGAATCGAAGAGATTTTGACACGTAAGTTTTTTCTTGTAATTCTACTATGTGTGTGAACAAGAAGATAAAATATTTTTAAAAGGATATTTCGTAATTTAAGATTCCGCCATTATATGCAGATTAGTCACTATGTCAGTACTTTCTCGAAGTTTTTCTATTGTATTATTATTAATTCATTGGATGTTAATTTATTGTTGGAAACTGCTATTGTGTATATTACTTTTGCGTGTAGTGAACATAATTGTAATTGTATCGTGATGATCCTCTGAGTTATTCTGTCTCTCAAGAGTTGCAACATACATTTCGTAAAGACAGCAAAGACATACATACAGGTGTTTGACAATGTTTGGTTTGGCGACTGGAATTTCTATATTTGAAGGAATTTGTAATTAATTTTTGTAGATTTTGTATAGTTTAATGTTTAATGTAATATAATACTGTAATACAAGTTACTCACGAAAGTACTTGAATATTACAGGAATTTTTATAAATATATCGTGTGTATTATATATAAATTATAAATGTTTATGCAATTTCAAATTTAAATAAATATATAACTGTCCGGGAGAGTTTCCATGCTACCATACCCTCCGTCTGTGTGCAGGCGCATCCGAGAAAGTTGATGAGTTTTTAAGTGCCCTGAGCAGGCCTGTGTTGCCATAAACCCTGGCTATCTGGCTAAGCTTTGTTCTTCGGCAAACAAAGCCCTCGACCGTGAACTGAAGCATGGAACTTTCCTGAACACGTGCGAAACACATCCGCATTTTGTGCCCCACCTTGGGCCTGCAATTTCCCGAGGCCGAAGGAAAGGGAACCGAGAGAGCTTCCGTGCTTTCCTTCGTCCTGCGAGTTAGAATCGGTACGATTTCCAATCAATACGGGTCATCTCTCACGACATCAAACCAACCACCGAGGGGAAAACCCCCTGATATCGCAGTGCGCGAATAACATATACAGTCCACTCATTAACAAAGATCTCGCCTCGTCTCACACGCGCGCGAACAATAACTATAGAAGTGGAATTGAAATAGGAATTTGTTTTCTGTATTATTATTATTATATCTTTGCATCATACATTTTTATATATTTATTTTATATATTTCATGGATTCTATAGATTTTCATATTCTTAACACTTCGTGGGCAAATGTACATATATTTATCACACTTTTTGTTCAGTTTGAGAACAAAGTCGTTCGTATTTGCGTCTAATTTTTTTACTACTCCAAGCTTCCAAAAAATATGGAGGAACGTCGAATTATTTAGTGAAGCTTTTGTTATACAAGCAGTTTTTAAATCAAATCTTTCAGAGATTTTTCAGAAAGGCGAAGTTTTAGTGAACGCTTGCACCAGGTTGCATATGAAGAGTTAAATTTCCCAGAAATGCATGATAGTCCACAGTCTAGTTTCGCTTCCCTGATGGTATCAAAGTGTAGTCATAACCGTATTGTCGAGAAACTTTCCGCGGCCTCCAGGTTACCAGGCGATCTGCGAGTCAACCAGCGCGTCCCAGGCGTGGACGGAGATATCGCGGCACTGCGTCCCGACCTGCGTCGAGAATCGTCGTCATGATCGATGTAACCGTGCCCGAAAATACCTTCGAGGCGTTCGAGAAGGCGAGATTTGAGAAGATACTCAAGTATCGCTCTCTCGCCGACTCGTTGCGTGGGCGCGGTTACACCGTTCATGTCGACGGCTTCGTTGTAGGCGCCCTGGGTGGGTGGCACCCGCATAATGAGAGCCTGCTAACTCTGCTGCGCATCTCATCAGGCTACGCTGGTCTGATGAGACATCTTTTCGTGTTCGAAACCATCGCGCGGTCCCGGGACGTGTACGTCGAACACGTCACCGGGACCAGACAATACCTCGTGCCTTCTCCAGGAGAACAACAACCCGAGGCCCCTGTCGCGCGCGAAGTTCCGAGCTCAAGTAATTCTAACGACAATGGCGTTTGCGAGAGCATTATACGCGGCTTTATAATTTTAACTTCGAGACTTTAACCTGTCAAGGTTAATTCTATTTTAATTTTGACTTTATTTTTAATCATCTTCTCTATTTTATGTTTTACTCTGTAATCATTAATCCTTTGCCTTGGACTTGCTTGACCACGGAACAGTTAGTTCTACTTTTGCCGCGTAAATTAACGTCCTTCGTCCTCGTCGAATCGAATCGAATTGAAGCGACATCATTTTATATATATTATCTATTTTATTCATCTGAGATCATTTTACTTCCAATTTACTTTCATTTTTCTAAATCTCTATTTATTTACTCTGTAATTCAGAATTCTATATATTTAGATTATTCATACACTATTTTAATTATTAACGCGTTGTTATAGCTGTATAGCTCTATCTATAGTTTTATATTTCTACACATTTTAACGTTTGGACTCAGAATAATGCACCGGCTTCTATGCCTGGAATCGCCTTGGTGGCGAAAGCGACGTTGCTTGTTACAGCAACGTAGGGCGCGAGGCACCAACGGTGCCCGCTCTCGATTGTACTTATGTGTTGTTTTTATTTATTTATTTAATCATTACTCATGTATATATCTGCGCGCAAAGGAGGGCAACAACAACCCTCCCCTATTTGTAGACGAAAGAATATCAGGCCAAGAGGCCGCTCTGTGGAGCACTTTGTATCGTCACACGGGAGCATTGTTCCCGTGGGAAACATGGCTTGAAAATAAAGGTGGATTAATATGTTTTTGTTTATCCCAGGTCATATGAACTTTTTTGTAATTAAGTGTTTTGTGGCTGTACCACTGGGATGTGCGAAATTATGTACACTGTCAAAGATCTTTTTTCGAAAATACTACCGGAATGTACGGTCTGATTGTTTCGGTTGAAATGTCGCAGTATACTGTACTATCGGAATTGTCTATCCTTGGCTTTTTTAGTTGTAGGATCGTGCTTTATAGAACTTGTGTCAGCTCAGGAACTTTGGCTTGTTCTTCTGCGAGTTCTGCAGTGCTAATCACGATTGGCATACTGACAACGTCCAGTCGAGATAAGGCGTCTGCTACCTCGTTATTCTGTCCTGAAATGTAGGTTATTTTTGTCGAGAACTGTCCTATGTAGTCTAACTGTCATAGTTGTCTCGGTGATGCCTTTTCCGATTTTTGGTGGAATGCGTAGGTCAGTGGTTTGTGGTCTGGCTGTATCGTAAAGTCTCGTCCTTCTAAGAGGTATTTGAAATGCTTTATAGCTTTATAGACTGCGGTGGGTTCCCTGTCGTAGGTACTATTTTACTTCTTGTGGTGAAAATTTCTTTGAGAAAAAGGCTACCGGTTTCCATACCTCGTTTTCCTTCTGCTGAAGTGCAGCTCCGCAGGCTAAGTTTGAAGTATCGGTTATTAGTAGTAGTGGACTATTGTTTTTTGGGTATGTTAGTAGTGTTGCATCTAGCAATGAGTCTTTACATCTTTGGAATGCTGTTTCAGCTTCCTCTGTCCAGATTATACTTCTTATCGTTTTCTTTAGCACCGTGAAGGAAGGAGTTGGATTGTCGCGGCGTTTTTAATGAATTTACGGTAAAAGTTTATCATCCCAATAAAGCGTCTTAGTTCGACTATAGTTTTGGGTTTCGGATAATCTACAATTGCTTTTACTTTTTCCGGTACAGGCTTGGCTATCTTCTGACTGATCTGGTACCCCAGGTACTGTACCGTTTGTGCTCTGAAAACAGATTTCGCTGTATTAATGGAAATGCCATATTGCCTTAACCTTTCTAAAACCTGTTGTAAATGATCGAAGTGTTCAGACTTGTTGGTGGAGACGATTAGCAGTTCGTCGATGTAGCAGAAAGCGAAGTCGAGTCCTCTGATTACTACGTCCATGAAGCGTTGGAATGTCTGAGCTGCATTCTTCAGACCGAAAGGCATTACACTATACTCGAAAAGACCGAATGGTGTGATTACTGCTGTTTTTTCGCGATCCTCAGGCGCCATCGGAATCTGGTGATATGCACGATCTAGGTCCAAAGTAGTAAACTGTCTTTCCGTCTAACGCGTGAGTGAAGTCATGTATGTGAAGTATAGGGTATTTGTCTGGTATTGTCTGTGAATTTAGTTTGCGGTAATCACCACACAACCTCCAGCTACCATTTTTCTTAGAGGCCATGTGCAATGGACTAGCCCATTCACTCGAAGAAGGTTGACAGATATCTTGTTGTATTAACAATTGGAACTCTTCTTTGGCTACTTTTAGTTTGTCGGGTGCTAACCTACGAGGTCTCTCCGCACATGGTCGTCCTGTGGTGACTATGTGGTGGTGTATTTTGTGCTCAGGAGATTCCAGTCCCTGCGTAGGTCTCGTGACGTCTATGTACTGTTTATTATTTTAACGTATTTGTCGTCGTTTTGTTTTCCTAACGTAATCGATTGGAAGTTACTTGTACTTATCTGTGGTAGTTTGTGTAGTTTCGTGTAGTCGTCTGTTATTCGTCTGCTTTTGAGATCAACCAGTATACCGTGATGCCTGAGGAAATATGCGCCGATTATTGGTTGCTGTACTTTGGCGACGGTGAATTTCCAGATATATGGACGTCGTAACCTCAGGTCCAGAGTCAGCGTTCTGGTACCATAGGTCGATATCGGTGTTCCGTCTACGGAGTATACCTTAAAATCAGAAGGACTGACATTTCCTTTTGCCGTACTCAGTGGCATTACGGATATGTCAGCTCCGGTATCGATTAGGAATGACAGTTTGTTTTTGCAGTCAAAGATAATTAGACGACTACTTTGCACGTCTCCCAGCGTCGTCTGAACTGCGGGACGTGCTTTCAGTTTCCTGACGGCTGAGTGACTGCAGCGGTAACTGTTGACCAATTGCAAGGATTTTTGCAATGGCGCGCTCGTGCTCCGAAGTTGAAGTGGTAGTAGAATAGTCCTGTGGTTGTGTGCTGTTTTGCTGGAGATAGTCGTCCACGCGATCGGGATCGCCGGTTGTTGAATCGAGGTTATCGGTAGGATAGCCTTCGTCGGGAGAGATTTGTTTCCATCGTTGCTAGCTTGTGAGTTACTTCCGTTAGCTGGTATTGCATTACCGCTATGTTGTCTATTAGCTGAGTTTTCGCCATGTTGGGTTCGTCGTTACCAGCTCTGAAATGGCTGACGGAAGTCGCCATGTTGGATCCTTCTAGATTCGAGATCTGCGGCGAATGGAATTCCATCACGCGGTCGGCGAACGTTGTCAATTTTGATAAGTCCGCTTCAGAATTTACTACTAGTATATCATGCAGAGATTGTGGAATCTGCTCTAGAAAGATGGTCTTTAGGATAGAGTCTGGAACTTTTCTGTCGACCATGCTCCTCATGCGCTGTAGGAAGTGCGACGGTTTTTCGTCGCCCATGCTGCAGGATCTGAAGAGTTGACGGACTCTCGTCTCTTCCGATTTACCGTATAGCTCTAGGAGCTTATTTTTGAACGTCTCGTATTTGTTCGAAGTAGGAGGTGCTTCTACGATACTCTTTAATAATTGCGAGACGTCGGACGGTAGGCGTTGGGTAATGTAATCAAACCTGAAAGAGTCACTGGTGATTTTGCTCGTCCTCAGGGCTGCTTCCACCTGGAGGAACCAGAATTTTGGATTTTCCTTGTTAAATGGTGGGAGGTACTGCGGTACTACTGCGCTGATAGTGGTAGCTTCTACTTCTGGCGGGATGTACGCTTCCTCTGCTTGCGGTGTCCTATGGGCTCTGGTCGGTGAACATGTCATGGCCATTGCTTTTTTCTTGAATCCGTTTTAGTTTCGATCACGTCGAGGTCACCAATTTTGTAGGTAATTTTGTTGGTAATAATTTATTCTACTTATTCTACAACGATTACAATTACCTACAAATATTTCGCGTGTTCGATTTTACCGATTTCAGTGAATTCCGAAATGGATTCGTTTTAGTAATTTGTCACGTAGCTAACGCTATCGCTGATTACGACCGGATATTACTCAACGCTCTGAACGACACTTGATTATTGATTATGCTGATAGTAGTGCTGGCAGTGATAGTAGTACTGATAGTGACGCTCGCGGTCGGCGCTGTATTTATACGCTTGGTCACCTTTGTGTTTTATTGTTCGTGACCTATCGAAAGCGCACCTGCCGGCGCGGAGGCTGTACTAAAGTAGGCGCTGTTTTCGCTATGTTATCACTAGCGGTCGCTACAACTCCGACAACAGCAGCGACATCTCACTGCTGAGACTCGAGTTTCCGTTCCCGGAGTTCTTTAAGTGCCCCTTGTGCTACACGACAGACAAGTACGCCAAGAGATGATGGGGAGATACCAGAACCATAGCGACCTGATAAAATACGTTGAACATCACCACCCCTCCCTAACCGTCAAATGGGTATTCGACGATCATGGGTATGCGGCGAATGCGGGTTTGTTGGAACTGGCATCTATCCGCTGAAGACAGTCAAATTGCACCAGGCCGCAACCTACGCACAAGGGGTAGGAGAGGCTTCGGGAGCGGACAGACATCACGATGGCAGCAATAAACACAAGGGCCATAGAAGCGATTAGGACGACGACGGCGGGGTCGCTGTAACGAAACAGAGAGTTTGGAGTTGGCTCCGCCAACAACAGAAGTTTAGACTACGTCGTGCCCGGGCATAACCTTGACGACGACAATAGTGGCCTCGCGAAGCCGCCGGAATCTCTGCGTGGCAAAAGCAACGGGAGACTTCGCTGCGCGAAGAAGAGGACCACGTCGCGCAGCGGAGTCTCCCGTCACCCCTGAGGACAGGGGCAACAATGTGTCCGGGCACGTCCCGAATTTTAACCGTAACAACGACGGAACGGAGGGCCTCGAGGCAGTCGCAGGCGTTGCCTTGGACCCTCCGTCTCCTGATAACATTTTATCTATCGACTTGGTTCCGAGCAGCACCGCGCGGGTGACTTCGGGCACGCGACGTTCCCCGGGGAGCGCCCCGACACCGCCCGGAAACGCGACGACCTTCCCACGCCGAAAGGTCCTCCGTGCCCGCGGTGTCGGACGCTTCTTCACCGTGAAAAAGCAACACGGCGAGGACGAAGGAGAAAAGAGCGACGACGGTGCGAAGATCGCCGATCATCAGCGACAGCGAGAGTGTCAGCACCAACAGCGACGAGAACTTCGCCTCTTGCAAGTTCCTCCCGTCGAGGCCCAAAAGAATAATACCAACAGTCACCACGAGAAGCAGGGGCGGTACGAAGACGACTACCGCTTCCACGGTGACAGCCACCGCGAGGACCACGAGGGCAACGTCGATTCGCCGGCGCGTGGCCCCGGGTCAGCCGTCTCCGACTGTTCCTCCTAAAAGAAAGAGCGCCTTCCCGAAAAGCACCGCGCGAGCGGCTGCGATTTCCAGGACTTCTTCGGGGAGTGTACCAACGCCACCGGCGTCATCGGGTAGGGCCTCGACGGGGAGGTCAACAACCTCCGCGCGTACTGGGGTGAAGTCCGACTTCAAGCGCTTGCAAACTGCGCGCGGCGCCGCCAAAGAAGACAGCGAAGGCTGTCCCTACACGGATAGGTTCTGCGACTCCACTGGCTACAAGACGTCAAACGCGGGGTGCCGGCTCTGGCACCACGAACCCCAACTCTCCCCTCAGATCTCCAGACACTCACCGCCAAGAAAGAGGTCGTCCCCGGGGGCAAGAAGATCTCCGGGCACCACCAGGAAGCCCCAGGGGACCAGAAGATCGCCCGGAAAAAGGACCACAGCGCGGAGGAGTGTCCACACTCCTCCTGGCACTTCGGGTCCTACGATCCCAGCCAGGACACCGACGGCCACTCCGACGACGACGAAGGAGACCCCGCCACAACAGAAGCCAGCGAGGAGCTGGCCCACACCAACACCTACGACGCCGTTGACCACATTCGCCAAGGTCGTAAAGGGACTCGCCCTTACTCCACCGAGGGACTCCCCCGTGGTCGTCACCCTCAAAACGGCCACCACCACTGTATCGACGTGCAGCAGTCCGATCTCCTCGTCTGTCGTGTCACCATCCGTCTTCGGACGCATGCTGGCGGCGACGCTATGCTCAATCTCAATCGTCACCATAGGAGGGTCGGGCTCGCCGCCAGCTGCAGCAGGGACAACGCCCGGCGCCCGGACACCTCGGTGTTCGCGAGCGCCGATGAGCCCGCTCCCTAACATCTTGGAGGTCCCTGCTGCACTCCCAAGCCCGAAGGCTGTGTGGAACGCGAGTCCCTACACGGTATGGCCCGGAGAACCAGAAGGGGTAAGCAGCGAGACAGAGGAGACCCTGACGACGCGGAGTGGACTCCCGTCCGCTGCCACCGCAGAAAGGGGCGGAACGAAGTGAACAGCAGCCCCAACAACAACAACAACAGCAGCAACTGGAGCTCCCCGTTCTGTGAAGTGCCCAAGAGAAAATCCAAAGGCACTTTACGGACACCTTCGGGCAGATGGAAGGTGCTGGTCCCCTCCCTACGCCCCGGGATATGGCGGAACTGTCCGCCTTTTCTAACGAAGCCCTGCTCGTCCCTCTCGGGCGGTCCGAGGTGCTCTGTCGTCTCAGGAGGGTGAGAAATTCAGCCCCTGGGCTCGACGGGGTCACCTATGACGACCTCAATGCCGATGCAGCGGTCTTAACCGCAGTGTACCACGCATGTTTCCGCCTAGGGTACATTCCTCGCGCCTGGAAAGAGAGCCTAATTGTGCTTGTGCACAGGAAAAGTGACCGCCAGGATCTGAGCAACTGGAGACCCATTGCGATGGATGCAGTCATCGCAAAACTGTTCGCCGCCGTGCTGGCCGATCGACTGACGAGCTGGGCCCGCGTCAATCGTCGTCTTTCTCCAGCCTAGAAGGGCTTCCTGTCGCACGGGGAGTGCCTTGAGCAGAGAGTAATTGAAAACGAAATTGAAAAAGAAGGAAGAACTGGTCGCGTGGCTAGACTTGAATGACGCGTTCGGCTCGGTCCCCCACGCGATCATCCAGAACAACCTCCACGCTGCCTCCGTGCCCACAAGGGTCGTCGATACTCTCAGTCTGTACCAAGACTCAACGGTGCCTGCGAAGACCCGCGAGGGTCTTACTGACCCAATCCTCATGCTGTCGGGGGTGCAGCAGGGCTGCTCCTTTATATATAGGCCGATTCTCTTCAATCTAGTCATCGATCCCTTGGTCCGTAGGGCCGGGGATTCGGGGACCGGATTAGAGATAGCGGGTGAGAGGGTTTCAGCCCTGGCCTACGCGGACGACGTCACGTTGGTCGCCGCATCTCCGACCAGCATGGATGAAACATTAAGCGCAGTAGATGAAACAGCGTGATCGTTGAGACTCTCCTTCAACCCCCGCAAGTGTGCGATGTTGCACCCCGGGAAGAAGGGTGAGCCGATCCCAACAGCCTTTAGGATGGCGGGCTAACATCTACCCGTCATGAAGCAAGGGGATTCCTACCTCCACCTTGGAGTCCCCACGGGAGTTCGCATCGACCAGACTCTGTACAGTGCCATCGAGGAGCTGAGCGTCGACCTTAACGCAGTTAGCGCGTCACTGCTCACCTCGTGGCAGAAGGTGGAGACCGTGGCAACATTTTTGTTGGCGCGCCTTGACTTCTTGCTACGGGCGAGGCACAGTTCGTAAAGGCCCGTTAACAAAATTCGACCGGATTTCAAAACGGACGGTGAAGGGGTGGTTGAACCTCCCCTAGCCGGCTGGCGCTGAAGTGATCTTCATCCCCCCTTGTGGGCTGCTTCCGCTAACTGACCTTGCGGATGCTTCCGTCGTGGCTCATGCGTTCAGGCTACTGAACGCTCATGACCCGACGGTTGCACACATCGCTCGGTCAACCCTGGAAACCGCCGTCCAGGAAAAAATCCGGCGTCCGTTTACAGAGGAGGACGTCGCCGAGTACCTTTCGGGCTCGAGTGGGAGCTAGGGCATCCCTCCTATTCGCGTGCTTCATTTTGGTCGGGCGTCAGATCCGCTGCTTTTGTGTGGCTATGAGTCGGAAACTCTTGCCCATGTACTCTGCCACTGCGGCCCCCACGCGGCCACTTGACAGCTACGTCATAACCGTATTGTTGAGAGACTTGCCGCGGCCTTCAGGCTTCCAGGCAATCTGCGGATCAACCAGCGCGTTCCAGGCGTGGGCGAGGATCTCGCGGCACTGCGTTCCGACCTAGTCGTGACGCGTGAGCCGTCGAGAACCGTCGTCATGGTCGACGCAACCGTGCCCTTCGAAAACACCTTCGAAGTGCTCGAGAAGGCGAGATTTGAGAAAATACATATGTATCACTTTCTCGCCAACTCGCTGCGTGGGCGCGGTTACACCGTCCATGTCGACGGCTTCGTTGTAGTCGCCCTGCGTGCCTGGCATCCGCACAACGATAGCCTGCTAACTCTGCTGCAAGTCTTATCAGGCTACGCTGGTCTGATGAGACCGCTAATCGTGTCAGAAATCGCGTGGTCCCGGGACGTGTACGTCGAACATGTATTACTCCGTCGCGCACGGTGATCTAGTGCAGGATGGATGCACCGATGAGGGCGGTTGCACGGACAACGCCGCCACATAATATTCATTTTATTTTACTTTATTTTACTGACCTCAGCCCGACCGGGCTAGGTGTAATTTTAAATTTAATGACAACTTTCTAACTTTTAACGTAGCTTATCTTGAACACGCATCCATCTGACCACGATCACCTCGGTTCATTTTTAGCCGCGTAATTTCAACTTTAATTCTACGTCTATCGTCCTCGCCAATTGATTTTATTTATTTATTTTAACTTATCTTATTTTGTTACATTTTACTCACGTATTTCATTCTAATTATATATTTTAATATTTAGAATTTTATTTAACTTATTATTTGTTATTTTAATTTTTAATGTAACTTATCATTTTATATATAGTTTTATATTTTGTAATATTTTAATTTGTGACTTGCGATTATACACCGGCCTTTGTGCCTGAAATCGCCTTGTTGGCGAAAGCGACGTTGCTCGCTATAGCAACGTTGCGTGAGCGGCACTAACGATGCCCGATTTTACTTATGTATTGTTTCTATTTATTTATTTAATTATTATTGTTTTATTTGTGTATTTGCGCGCGAAGGAGGAGGGTAACAACAACCCTCCCCTGCTTAAAAATAAACGATAATCAGACCAAGAGGCCACTCTGTTGAGCACACTGTATCATCCCGCGGGGGAAATATCCTCGCGGGAAACATGGCTTGTTTAAATAAAGGTGTATTAATCTTATCAGCTTAATATCTGATGCGCTCTCCATAGGAGAGTCAGTACATTATTTTTGGGACTGGGTGGAGTTTCTGGGGCTCGCTTCTGCTCCGCCGCGGGTCAGCCCGGTCTTGCAGTGCCGCTGGGATTGGCCCAATCATTCATCCCAAAAATTAATGTTCGCGATCCGACCCGGTCCGCCGACCCGGCTTCCGCCGCGACCCGGGACCGTTTTCGACGCGTTTTCGCGTGCGATCGCGAGTGCTTCCACCCGGAGAAGAGGAGCCGTCGCCTGGACGAGGAGGAGAGCCAAGGTCAGGTGGAGTTGTGGCTCCAGGCATACGAGGTGAGCGACGGTTAGGACCACTCGCGAGTAGATTTGAGTTTCTTCGGCGAAATTGCGAGTTTTTTCGATGCCATCTTGTCTTGCGGTTTGACACGGGTCCAACCGCCGCCGTGTAGAGTTGAACCAGGCACTGCAGTGTCCCCGGCGACTCCAGAAGAAAAGAAAAGAGAAGAGAGAGAGGAAAAAAGAGCCATCACACCACCATCAAGAAAGGTGTCGACCGTTGAGAGATTAGCTGTTCAATTTGCAAAATCGCTGAGGAGCGCCCTCCGTGCGCAAGACCGTCTGCGCGTGCGACACTTGCTACAAAGGTGTTAGCTCGCAACTAACACAAGGGCATACGGCGCAGACGCGGAGTGGCGCCCTCTACGTTGAACTCCACCAGCGCGCGCAACTAAAGCGAGGGTGAGCAGCGAGGGGCGAAGCCCAGTACAGCGCCGCCAACAAAAAGCGCTATTAGGCTGCGCGCGGCACGTGCAGCGCCGTCTTCGAAGACAGCGAATGCTGCTGCCATGCGAACAGGATCCGCATCTCCACCGGTCATCCAGCGTCAGACGCAGATCACCAGCTCTAGCGTCATCACCCTTAACTCCCCTCCCCCTGAGTTTCAGGCACTCGCTGTCTGGGAAAAGTCATCCCCGGAGGCAAGAAAATCTCCAGGTACCGTCAAGACGCGCCCGAGGACTCGAGAATCACCCGGACAGAAGACCACTCCGCGGCGGAGTGTCAATACCCCTCCTGCCACTTCGGGTCGCACCACCCCAGCCAGAACACCGACGACAGCGACGAAGACGACGAAGGTGACCCCGTCACCCAAGCCAGCGAGGAGCTGGCCTACGCTACCATCAGCAACGCCGTCGACGACCTTCGCTGAGGTCGTCAAGGAACTCGCCCCGGCATCGAGGGATTCTTCCGTGGTCGTCGTACTATCGACGGCCACCATCACCATTTCGACCTGCGACAGACCAATCACCTCGCCTGTCGTCTCTCCATCTGTCTTCGGGCCCACGGTGGCGGCGGTGCTGTGCTCGCCCCCGCACACCATCTTAGGAGGAGCGGCCTCGCCGCCAGCTGCGGCAGGGACAACGCCAGGCGCCCGGACATCTCGGTGTCTGCGTGCGCCGATGAGCCCACTCCCGATTATTCTGGAGGTCCCTGCTACAGTCCCGAGTCCGCAGATTGCTTCGAGATCGAGTTCCCCTTTGGTGTGACCCGGAGAATCAGAAGAGGAGGATACCAGCACCACGGAGGATGACGATGGGGAATGGACCCCCGTCCGCCGTCATCGCAGGAAGGGGAGAGAAGGGGCCACGCAGCAGCCCCAACATCAAGAGCAATAACAATAACAGCGCCAGCCGCAGCCCAGGCTGCAATCGGCCCGGATCCCCCCCCCCCCCCCCCCCCCCCCCGCAGGCGAGAAGGTTCAGCGCTCCGATGCGGCGAGGGGGCAAGCCGCTCCGCGGCACCAAAGAAAATTCAGCGCGCGATGCTACGAACGTAGCAACGGCCGGCGGGTACGCCGTAAGACCCGGCACACTCTCGTCGACGCAGCGCCCCGGAAACAACCGGGGATGCAACTGCCGCTGCACCTGCGGCCAAGGAGGACCGGCCAGCACCAGTGGAAGAAGAGGGGGGCAGGTTTCACGAGGAAATCACCCCCAGGACGAGAATTCCGGACACATCCAGGACGGAAGAGGGCCACGTCAAGGACAAGCAGGAAGAAGAGGAGGACGAGTCCCGATCCTGACGTCCAGGACGATTTCTACGCCGGCGATCCCGCTGGGGGGCCGGAGGCGCGTGGATATCAGTGCGCCTTCAACTGTATACAAGCGAAACGGGGCACGCAACCCTCCGCAACCTGTTTCGAGCGGCCGGAGTGAACTCCGGAAATTCCTTAAAATTCCTTAAAATGAATATCTGTGCTGTATATTAATTCTTCATTAAATATATACTGTACCCTTAAAAACAGTGTCAGCATATTTTACGATTAAAAATAAAATGCTATATAAGCATAGGATTGTAATTGCATTACTATTACAAAATTGCAGTAAAAGTACCAAAAGTGATTGCTTTCTCGTTTGATTCTGTGTGAAAACACTGGCCAGAAAGATAGGCAATGTGTTCCATTTATCAATAATGACAATTTCATGTTTATAAGAAACATTGCAAACATGACCAATCGTACGACTAGTCATTTATAATTTTGATATTTTCTGATAGAGTATTTATCTTATATATACGTGTCACGTGTTATATATTTTTTGTCTTATTTTTTTTTATTTTTAATCACAAAACATATTACATTGACATTCAATACAAGTATTAAGTATGTTCAACAGTATAGAGGTCGTTTCATACAAATATATACATACATCATTACGTCAATTAAATACATTCGATAATAGACAAACTATTTCACCTTTGCATTTCAACTGCACGAATAATTTTATCCTCGACTGTGGGCTCCACGATCGTTTACACCAAATAAATACGAATTTGCCGAAACTCGTTCGGTCGATCTACACGCACGCGCCACTGTGATACGAAATTTTGGACAGACTATGTTACCTATCTGTTAGAATTTGATTTTTCCTCTAATATGCCCGTTTATATATTATCATAGGCAGGCTACGTAACGAAGGTACTCGAAACTGTAATCTGTCAATCTTGAACAAGCGGATGCTCGATCATTCAGCGTTGGAATGCGTTCACGTTCAACGTGCATCGACAGATCGCTTACGCGCGTATGTACATATGTACGTCTGTCTGTCTGTCCGTATGCAGAGGACGTCCTGGAGACATGTGACCAGTATACTGTATACACACGGTAAATCTTCTCCAACGTTAATTCGCGAAGATTGCGTTAATTCCGCGGGGGGCCAGATAGGATCACTTCGGGCACGATTGTGAATCACAGCGACACGGGGTGAATTTACTTTTATTAAAACATCTCGCGTGTTTGATACGAGCCAGACGATCTAATTAAAATAATTTAACCGGGCAGAACCGGATGGCTGGCGATCGCATTAATACACACTGGAAACGTATAACAGAATTCATCTCGCGCGAAATTACCTGCCCATTGTTCTTTAAAGCGAATTTCACCGTTGTGGCGCGCTGGGTTTTACATTTACCGCCGGAAATCAAATTTCGCGTGATTTTCGTGTGATTTCAATTTTAAAAGGATCCGAAAATGTTCTGTTTTCTTTTCTTTCTTCTTTTTTTTTTATGTGGCCATTCGCAAGTAGACTTCTTAGGTAGATTGCGGCGAGGTGATTGGTGTGAAAACGTGCAATTTTCATGAATAAAATTAATACGTTATAGTTTCGACTTTTGATACTTCTGCAATTTTGGACAATTTCTGCGGAGCCATTGAAAGAAATTCGGAATAATTGGAATTCGAAAATTAGTTAAATTATTTTTTAGATATTATAAAAGGTATATTATGCCTTGAACATTTCGTATATTTTTGTTTACGTGCATTGTATGCGTGTTTTGCATAAAAATCGAAGGTAAAGTGGTTTTTATTTTATTATGACTATAATCTTTTTGTTTTTTATGATTAAATCATTTAGGAAATTTGCTCTATATTAATACATATGATCTGCAAGATGCTGCCATTAATAATTCTTCAGAAATACAATTATTGACAATTATGAATAATTGAATTAGTTAATCTGTATCTTACTAGATTAATGATCAAATTTACAGTTAAAGATGTTCATACAGAACATTGAAATCTATCGACCCAGACATAAATCTTGTGTTATTTTGGTTATTCGTTATCTTTTTAATTTATATTATAATACGTTCCATTTCCCATATTTAAACCGATTTATTAGTAATAATCGTGTTTTTTGCTTTGAATGTAGAACAGAATAGAATCTCTGAATACGTATACTATCAGTCAGAAGTTTGCATATATGTACGTTCTGTCAGAAAAATATTGTTAGATTTTCTAACATTGGTAATGTTTTTCTTGGCCAAAATATTTCATTGCAAATGAAAAACATATTTGGAAAATATTTTATTGCAAATAAAAAACGAACATTCATCATATCGTTGAATAGTACAACCAAAAAAAGGTGAAATTAACACGTACTGAAATATTAAACCTCATCCATCCTTCGTCAGCTTGACACATTTTTCTTATAAAATATATAGATATAAAAAGTGAGGCTCTGTAACATTTATTTCTCCAATATATAGCATATATTTTTGACGCGTTTGATAACAAAATATATATTAGTTTTCAAGTCTTAATTATTATACCATCATTATGCATACAAAAGTGCATAGCGTATATTTGTGACACATTTGATAACAGAACACTCGTTTTCAAATCCTTTGAACAGGCACTGCATTGTCTTCTAATTATTGTAGCATGATAATGCGTTTCGAAAATGCATGTAGATGTTCATAGTTTTGATTATATTCATATTGCAGTTGTAACGAACAATACACATAATTGAAATTTAAAACAAATGATTATGACGATAAACGGAACTAGAGAAGATAAGATCATTACATAAAATTAAATACTTATGTACATGTGAGAGTAGAATTTGTGAATCTTTTATATACACAATCAAATGGAAACTTAGTTCACTTAGTGGTAATGAAGGGAAGAGAGATGGAAGGACGAATGGACTTGGGGTAGTTGAGAAAGAGAGAACGAAAGTGAATACGTTTAGGATGCGTTTCGTCTCGAAGTCACTGCCTAGACTCATCAGTGGAAGCTGATGGCAGCGACTCCTTACCCCAGACGCTTATGTTGTTGCAACTACCCGCTAGACTGGCCTGACACCCATCCCCTAGCGGGGTTCTGCACATTGCTTGCTTGAATGTCGGAGATCGGAAGGACCTCGACGCTAAGCGCGTAGCCACTTGCGGCTTCTGCTAGTCAGTGTTCGAAACTCGTAGTTGAAGAGTCCTAGCTAGGCTGCTACAGTAATAAAAGAATCTGCAAATTTAACTATTTACTTTTTATTGTACAATATTATATCTATTTCATTAAACTATCATTTATAAAGGGAATTAAGAAGTATGAAAAATATTTTTCATACTCTTTATATTTCTTTAGGTATTCCTATATTTCCTAGATATGAAGTACACTAAATTTTTGACGATGTTAAATTCCATCTTCTTGATCAATTGATAGGTCTAGTAACATGAAGTTTTATCTTCTTGTTATCAATAATTTTTAAATTTTTCTGCATCTCTAGTCTTCATATTTCTTTATATAATCTTTGTATTTAAATTTCAATATTATACGTTGATTTTATTCTTTTGCGACACTGTAGATATTAATTTTATCATTGTGTAAATTAAGTTCTAAAACTCAGAAACCGATGAAAGTTAAATTAAGGATAAAATAAAAAGTCTATTAAAGTGTATTAAAAGTGAATCCGAATTTTTGATTGGAATATGGTTGTATATTCCAGCTCTTGTTTGTTCCTTGTGTTCAATTTCACACATTTGTTTCGAGATGTCTAAAGATCTCGTTATAAAATATAGTATTTATGTCTAACAAAATTTTAAATTAGATAATACGCAGTTGAAAAAAAATTTCGTCTCTTGCAAAATTATCTTCTCGTCGTAGGTATTAATTTTTGATCACTTTTTATCAGTTCGACATCAAGATACAAATTAAGTTAGAGGACTGAGAGATGGATGAGATTCAATCTCGTATTTAAAATAAGAATTATTTAAAAGCCAATTACATCCATTAGTTTACAACGTAGTTTAAAGAAATTCGAAAAAAAAAATTGTTTCAAAGAAAAGAAACTTCAAAAGAAATGACCCTTTTCGACACTACTCCTTCCGGTAGTGGAGTATTTCTTTGTCGTTATTTGCCAAAGCGCGTGCATTTTCCATGGTGAAGTTAACTCGAGTTCAGAATTTGAACAAGGCGCGACATGGTGCATGGTAATCACGGAGTTGGCGAAACAAAGCCAGGAACAAGTGGGCTTCAAAGGGAAAAAACCAGCCGGTAGCCGAATTCAACGCACGAGTGATAATTTATAAACAATAAGCGGAAGTTTTAATTAACTTATCGAACGTTGAAAGAGAGGAGGAGAAGGCTGTTACAGCTTGGTTTGGACGTTCGAAGTATTTTTCACGTATAGGTTCTTCATCGTTTGGTTCATCAGTACTGACGATTGTTTCCGGCTGAGAAGTTCTGACAGGCTGTCAACGTCGCGTCGCGTCCACTGTTGAAAGCATGCGTTTTTTTTTTTTTAGACCTGACTTTTGCTTCTGACTTTCATTAAATCTTGATTAAACTGTGCGAAGCGGAACGAAAAAAGAAAAGAAAAGAAGAGAGCGATAGGATGAGAGATTTCTTAACGGACAGATTTATCTAATCTCAGGGGCTGGTGGATTGGGTGAAACCCAGAGCGGCAAGTGCTTCGAATACTTGAAAAGTTCCTCCATTCGTTTTACCCTCCTTTTCCTACTCTCCGCGCAATGTTGCCATTCAAATTTCAATTCTTTTTCAGAGAAAATACGCGAATTCTGTACTTTGCTGATCCGTTTTATTGAACTGTCATTTATTATAAAAAAAAGTTGAGAAGTGGAAAAAAATAATTTTTATATATTTAATTTCTGGTATGATGCAGATCCTGAATTTTCTTAGACGTAGAAATCTAGTAAATTTTTAACAAGTTTTCTTGAGCTTGCTCAATTAATTGAACAAAGTTTTATTTCGTTGTAATTAATAATTTTGAAAATCAACTGTTGTACCAACATTCTCTTCGTTCACTTCTAGACTTTATATTGAATTCTTTGGAGCAGCCAGTACATATTCATTTTGTTCTGCTATTGCATTGTGCATCTAAAAAGTAATCTAAAAACCAGGAATCGAAGCATAGTTTCAAAAAAGTTTTGTTCGAACCTGTGTGATTTATTTAATAAAATATTTCTGTGGAATTTTTATGGAAATTCTTGTAGAGAAAAATGTTCTCACAGGATAGATATTTTAGAATGTGTGTAATAAAAGTTCCATGGCAACAAGTTATTTTGGAATATTTATTTAAGAATGCCAAACTATTATTTCTGCTAGATTCTAGTTTTGTTTGAAAATATAATGTCGTATTATTGAAAGTACAACGATAATGATCAAAACGCAGATATTACACTACTTTATAAATTTCATATTTGTCACCAGCAACGTCCTTAGTTCCTTAATATTTCAACTTCGAACTGTGAATTGTTTTTAGTTTCATAGATTTTTCATAGATTTTGTAACTAAATAACATTTATAATAATTAAATTTAATAAGAATAATTATTCAATATTGTTGTAACAGTATTCATTGAATAATATTCAATATTCGTTACGGTGATTGAGAACTTTTTTAATATCCTGTTTCTGTGATATAAAAATTTTTATTTATTTTATATTTTGCAAGTTCTATCGTATGAAATACCCAGAAGATATTTATCTCTGTATTGAGATTTACAACGTGTGAATATTTTTTAAAAAAAGTTCTACAGTCCACGTTTTGATTAAAATCTATTCATCGTTTTCCGGGTCTCTGCTAAAAATACAGGAATAAAAAATTTCAATTGCGGGTTATCAAAGCAGCTTGCTCGAAACTTTGTGAAATAAAGCAAAAACGTCCAAGATTATATTCAAAAATCACCCAGATCTTACGTCTAACACCCGAATAGAATTTTCTGACGTTAAAAGCGATTAAAATCGTCAATCGATGTATCTGAAACGATAAAATTAGCGACACTATTTTGCGTGTTAGTAATTGCACTTGGTCGCGAGGAGACTCGATGAAAACGCCTCTGGCGTCGGAAGAATATTAATACGCTCGTTGTCTATAAAATGGAACAGTGAAGTCAGGATTGTTGACGAAGACAACTGGTCTGTGGTGGTTCTGTGGATCAACGGAGCGAAAGTATAATCTGCGTTTCGTACACCCTGTTCCCGTAACATTTGTTGATTCGTTAATTCTCGAGAGCAAGCTGAACCATTCCTTCGCTTCTGATACACGTTGTCGTTGACCGAGAGGAGGGGAATGTTTCTTATAGGCAGGATTATAGAAGATTAGCCGGGAATTGGAGAATTTCAACGAGTGTTTACTTTGCACGTGAAAGGACAGGATTACCAGGCTTCGATGTTTAATTTCATGACGACCACTGCCGCGATATCCTCATTTTCGTTTTCGCTGGTTTTATAATGCGAGACGTGCCTCTTTTAAAAGTGTGTATCTATATTGTAGAACAACGCGACGACGATTATACTCGTCACACACAGAGTTCAGCTGTTGTAAAATTATATTAAATTACAAAAAAATAACGCTAGTTTCTATTTGAAAAATCAATAATTTTGTCGTTTATTATTACCTCTTGCGCTGGAATGACGTGCCACGCACGTCGAGAATATTTGGCCCAAAATTGCAATATTTTCTCAGTTTTAGGTATATTGAAATATAACTCAGAGAAAACAAATAATAAATTTATTACTTTTAAATTTCTATCCAGTAATATACCGATGAATTAAAAAAAGAAGACGAATTATTGTATACGGTTTGGTCACTCGTTATGGGCCGTGAACCAGTTACTAGCGCAAGAAATTAAAGCAAGAAGAACGCTATGAAGAACCAATTCAGTTTTGCAAATGTCTCGCTAATTATTAGGTTTAAAGCAAGCTGAGTAAATTGAAATTTATTGTTATTTTAAAATTAGACAAGTAACACTTATTCCATTTAAAATATTTTCAGTTTCTAAACAAATTGGTTACTCAAAAAAATCGTTTCGGTATCATATTTTCTCTTAAATACCGTCTAACTTTAACGATTTTTTTGTAGAACACGAAGTTATTTAAGGTGGACGAGTGACTCCTGCGTAGGTAGCTTTCTTTTACACTCTTTTTCTTTAAATTCTTATTCTTTGCATACGTCGAATTCTTTTGTCGTTCTATGAGAAAAATTATTGGAATAATATGGTCGTTCATCTAATTTAATAGGTATTTTAATTTTGTAGAGTTTATTGTGCAAAAAATTTTTCAACGAAATTAATCGTTAATCATTGAGCCATTTTGAGACTGTAATAATTAAAGGATTAAATTATTCAATTTTAGAATTTTTAATTTATTATAATGTTATTACTCATCTCTATTACATTGTAAGATTGAAAGGAAATATCGTAAATTTCCTATGAATTCAGAAAGAAGACGAGTTAATGCATACGGTTTGGACACTCGTTACGATCCGTGAACCAGTTACTAGCGCAAGAAGTTAATAACACGAAAATATATAGAAACGATGTGAAAAGAACTAGTCAGATCTACTCTCGAAACATTCTAACATACCTAAGATCTAGCTTGAGCAACAAATTGTAATTATAATTACTTTTTTCGTATGACGAGTATACTCGTCGTTCAGAACTAAGAGGTTGGCACCACCATCGACGATAATTCTTTCCCTGCGAGGTCGATCTCCGATCCCTTGTGAAATTCAGATCACGCTATTGTCACGCAGAAGTCGCTTCGGCGCAACAGTGGCAAACGATAGTTGTTCCCTTCACGGAGAGGACGACGGGGTTGAGTGATTACATTGCGAAACCGGAAGCGGAGTTTTTCCTGGCCGATCAGGAAGTTCCGATCAGGCAGCGCTGCGCTCCATCTCGCCGCATAAATTTCTATTTCCAGGTAGGAAGTTGCAGCAGCTTATTCCCTGTGATGGAAAAGGGCGTCAATGGCACTTGGGCGTTGCGATAGTCAGGCGGCGAGAGAGAGCAATAAGACCGTTGGCTCTCGACGATTGCTTCATTTCCGTAAAGAGGCTGCCTATCTGCGCTTCCGTTTCCATCGAAGCCCGTTGTCGAGGCTTGTGTATGCACGTACATCGACCCCCCCCCCCTTGTCTCTCTCTCGCCGCTCACAGGCGACACGCCGTGGCTCGAATCGTTTTTGCAGAATTTGACAGAGTTTCCCCTCTAACGAGCAACGCTTGCTCAATTGCTTTTTCAGTTCTTCCCTTTAAGCCCGTTCTGCGTCGCACTGACAATGAGCCGCTGGATTTCTTACGCGATACAGTCATGCATTTAACACGACGTGATATAATCGCTGTCTCTCATTTTGTACAAATCGAGTTTGTAAATTGTGTCTGAAATTACTTTCGACGTGTTAAACTAGAATACGTTATTATAATTTCAAAAAAAAAAAAAATATATATTTTTATTCTTTAATATTAATAATAACGGAGTATAATAGTAATATTTATCACCAAAGGGAAACACAATAACAGATACACAGAAGAAAGAAAAATTTAAATATTATTGAAAGAATATTGAAAAGTTTTATTTTGTATAGTTATATTCGATACTATTAATATATTAATTAGCATTGATATTAGTGACCAATCACAAAAATGTCGATTTCTTCGTAACATGTCATTTGGTGCTTACACATGGATTTAACTTCTTGCGCTGGAATGTCGTGCCATGCACGAGTTTAAATATAACTCAAGCAAAACAAATAATAAGTTTATTATTTCTCAGTGAATTCTATCCAGTGATATACCGACGAGATGAAAAAGAAAGCGACGAATTATTTGTAGTATACGGTTTGATCCACAAACCAGTTGCCAGCGCAAGAGGCATAACATTTGATGTCATGATGAATCACAGAAATTAAGAAATTAAATTTAACTATGTATATCTTATGAGTAGAATTTGTTAAGATCTTTAGAATTTGTTAAAGATCTGTGTCTGTAATGTTACGTTAGCTATGCGTACAATATTGATTCGACTAGACTAATTTTTATTTTAGAGACAGGAAAGTTTGTTCGAAACTGTATCTATCCTTTTTATCAACGACCTTTTTAATCTGTCTTGTCGATTTCATTTTTCTCTTTCCGCATAATATCTGGGTACAAAATACTTTCAGACCTGCGCGTAATTACAACCGCCCGCGGTGGCGACCGCCTTCCTAGACATTGCCATGGCAAATTCGCGGCTACTCCTCGTAACTCTGCCCTTTAACTTGGACAGCTTACTCTCCAACACGGCGTTTTTGCCTCGAAATATGCGTATCTCCCACTGCAACACGTCTCCCCCCCCCAGGGGCTGTGGGGTGCTGTTTGCACCCTGCAGTACGGGAAGTAGCGATCCCGGAGGTACCCGAGGCGGACTGTGCATATACGTGTGGGCCGCATATATTAGTATGAGCGGTATATTGCATGGGATACACAATTTGCTGTGCACGCAAGAGGCTGAGCGTAAGCTGGTGACCCTGCCTCCCCGCAGCCCCCGCTGGAAACCATTCACTCGTGGAGGACTTTCGGGAAATTCCGGGTGAATGGGCTAAGCGGGTCACTTCCCGTATGGGACAGTCTATTCTCCCGATGATCCTTAAGCGGTGAGCAAAGGTTTTTCCAGGCCCGCTGTCTGTAACATCTACAGACGTGACCCTTGCGGTGGTCCCCGGCCACACCAAGGTTGGCACTGGAGCTTCTCTCTGGGGCTAATTGGTAGTTTCCTTGTGGGAGCGTGCTGACTGGGCGTATCCCGGTTCCACGCCCCTGAGGGCCGTGTCTGGTAAGGCTCACGCTAGGTACAGGAACGTAAAATCTTCTCTCTTGGTTGCAACACGTCTTTAAGTGGAAGTTCAGTACCCAGTTCCCATGTAATTCACCTCTCCATTTTTGGGATGAATCTTGTCCAGTCTCCATGAGTAGCGGCATTTGATTTCGCCTACCACTCCCGAATCGTCCGCAGCCTCTCTTTCTTCTTCATGTTCGCCTTAGTTTCATTTGCTGTCCCTTCCCGCGACCGGTACGCCGGGTTCTTGCTCCTGGTCATCCTCTCCAGCACTCCTGCCCGCGCCAGATGTATGGGCATCCCTGTAAGGAAACAAAGAACATTCGTCGTGCGGTACGCCCTAACCATCCTAATGAGCCGCAGCTTCTGTGACGCTCAGAGCCTTCTTCTGGTCCAAAGTCCACTGCCTCATACCAAATGGGGGCTGCATATGGAATGATCGCTTCCATTACGAGCCTTCTCGTCTCGAAACTACATCCTCTTCTATTTGGTAGGGTACCCCGCAAAACGTGAGGCCTTCAGACATACATACCACTTTCTGCGTCGTGATTTCGGCTGGCTCGACCTGGAGAGTGATCTGCTCGCGGATTTTCCTGCCCGTGAGCAGGATGCACTCGGTCTTTTCTGTCGCCAGGTTGTTCTTTTCAATCACATTGCGGCCTTTCTCAAGGTGTCGTCGACCTTACTCCTAAGTTCGATTATATTGCTGTAATAACGAACGCCGTATCATCGGTATTCGATGCGCCTAACTCCCGGCAGAAACTCTAGCCTCAGGGTCGCTAATCGATAATCGATTATCTTCGACACAGAATCGATAATCGAGCTCTGAGGAACATCAGCGTATACCATCACCGTCATAGGCCCCTCGTTAGTGTCACTCTTCTATCGCGTAGGTAACTGCTACCCCGAACTCCCTACCGCATTTTCTTGCCTCCAGCTCCCTGGTGATGTTGCCTCATCTCAGGAAGTTGAAGGCGTTTTTTACGTCAACTGTAACCAGCATGCAGTGCTGGTTCATAGTCTTCGCCCCGACTTACCTGTGTATGAACTCCTTCATTGCATGTATGATGGAGAGCCTTTCACTGAAGCCGAACTAATTGGAAGCCAAAGTCTTCCTCTCAGGTTTGTCCTGGAGCTTCGCCTTCATAACAGCTCCAGGACCTACGTCTTTGAAAGAATACACATGAATCAATACCCAGAGCTCAGCCCCTCCCTTCCTTTAGGGTTAAGAATCAAGCGTCCTACCTTCCAAATTGAGGGAAAGTTGTTGAACAAGATTTTTATACGCAGGGACTTATGCATCCACGAAATATAATAATGGCTCTTTATTGTATCACACCACGTGCGCACCTTATAGAGTAATAACTCAACATCGATTACAATATATCGTTACTCCAAATGGCGGCGTTGCTAACCACATTGTAGCGTTACCTCCGTAGAATTAAAATCAACACCATCTACGTTCTCTTAATTGTTCCTCCGAAAGGTGCGATTCCAATAAACCGATGCTAACTTTATTAAACTCTTTAGACATTAGATAATTTATAAATTGCTATTTCATTTATTTATTTCCATGGAGATGTTTGATAAATGTACATGTAGTGGGCATCAGACAAATTATCATTCATTCGTTATCCGTTATTTCGTTATCCGTTATTTTGTTATTTGTTATTTCGTTATTCGTTATTAAATATATTAATTTATAAACGATTAAACAGAGTTGTTTATTTGTAGTACGTTGGTTGAGAGAAAATATCATCATCGTACTTATATAACATATAACAATGAAGCTCATTATTAGAATTCTGCCTTGTCGATACTCTTCCTCGACGTCGCCAATTCCTGAATCGGTCCCAGGCTGCAATCTTCTATCAACCTTTTTTCTTTGTTGATCGCAGTGGCTTGGTCAATAAATCTGCAATCATATAATCGCTTTCGCGATAGATTAATGTTAACTTTTTATTATCTTTTAATTCCTTTATGTGGTGGTATTTAACATCAATGTGTTTCGTCCGTTTACTAAACTTGTTGAACTACTGTCTGCAAGTTTAATGCAGCTTTGGTTATCTTCATGATTAACGGTAGTTGTACTTTATTTTGGAAATTTTTTAGTAGTTTTATTAGCCATACTCTTTCCTGAGAAGCCTCGCCCAGACTTATGTATTCACCTTCCACTGCGGATAAAGCGACGCATGTCTGTTTGCGAGAAGCCTAGCTGACGCAGCTTCCGCAGTATTGAAAAACATATCCGCTGTTGGATTTTCGATCCATTTTATTCTCTGCCCAGTCCGCATCCCCATATCTAGTTGGTTGTTTGTTCGAGCAACTCTCTTTGCTTCTCTCCAATCTGCTTCCGTTGGTCTTTACAATTTTTTACTTAAAATAGCTACGCTTGCTACTATGTCCGGCCGACATGAATTCGCAACATATATCAGACTTCCAATTAAGTTTTGGAATTCCTGATTATTTGGTAGCAACTTTTTATCCTCTTCATCTTTGTAGCCCATGTTTAAAGGAATGTTTGACGTTTTCGCTTCTGTCAGCTTATACCTTTTTAGAATTTCATTAATGTTTTTCTTCTGATGTATAGAAAATACCTTCTTTATCTCTTTTTACCCACATCCGAGCATATTCCATTACGTTACCGAGACATGAAATTTTTAACCGTTCTAAATTTGCAATTTCTCCGATATCGTTTGAGGCAATTAAAATGTCATCTACATAGATTATTAAGTAAGTTCTTAAGTTAGTTACTTTCCTTATCGTGTATAGACGATCTGCTTTGTCCTGTTTGTATCCCAGACTTTCCAGTTCCTTTGTGAATTCCAATTATTTGCTGACTGTTTTAATCCATATAAACTTTTCTTCAATCTCAGTACCATATTTTTTTTCCTAGTGATTTCGTATCCTGCCGGTTGATGCATGTACTCTTCTTCAAGACTACGATTGAGAAATGCATTTTTCACATCGTAGTGCTTAACTGTAAGATTTTTTCTGTTAGCTAGTTAGCTAGTAGTCTTAATGTAGTCTATCTGGCGACAGGTGCGAAGATTTCATTATTGTCTATACCATACCTTTGGTTATACTCTAATGCTACCAACCTTACTTTGAAACTGGCAATGTTTCTCCTGTCATCTTGTTTTAACTTGAATATTCACTTACATCCTGTCGCATGTACATATGTCCTTGTGGCAGATCGATTAATTCCCACGTGTTATTGCGATCAATGAGAGGTATTCTTTGTCGCACGCTCGTTTCCATTCATTTATTAGGGCCTGACAGTGCTTCCTTGAATATGCTCGGCTCACTTGCTTCATCCATTACAATTCCCGCGTATTATCCGAGTCTGCACGGAAGCACTCTCCTATTTGTACGATTGGATCTTCTGGGCTCTTGTACTTGCGTATGTTCGATTGCATGCGTATTTTCATCTACTTCAATTTCGTTTGTTAAGCGGCTTCTTTCGGCAGACTTTAATTCTACTTCCACTTCCGATTGAGAATTCCATTCGTTCAGTGTTTTTTATTTCTCCTCCTGTTCTCTTATATTATTACAGAATGTCACGTCTCTGTTTATAATAATTTTATAATTGTTTTCTTAATTCAATAGACGGTACGCTTTCGACTGTTCGCTGTACCCAACGAAGCATAACTTTTGAGCCTTCTTATTAAGCTTCTGCCTCCTTTAGTCAGATATATGCACGTGCGCATCGCAACCGAATATTTGTATATTTTTTAAAAATGGGTTTTCCCAAATTAAAATATTCATAACGCGTTTTTTTTTTTGCGTTGTTGTTGGCAGTCTATTTTGGAGATAGTTTGCAGTCATGACAGTTTCTCCCCAATATATCTTCGGCAACCCACTATCTATTAACATGCATCAAGCCATTTCAATCAAATATCTATTTTTTCTCTCAGCCTTTCCATTTTACTGCGAAGAGAATGGTGCTGATAACTGTTTCTATTCCTTCCTCTTTTAAGGACTTTGTTAATTTGTGATTGAGATATTCTCCTCCTCGGTCGGACCTTTGGGTTTTGTATTAAATTTGTTTTTCATCAGTGCTATGTACTCTCTTATTTTTTGGCATACATCAAATTTGTTTAATAATAAATAAACGTATGTGTACCCACTATAATCATTTATCATTGTTAGCACGTACCTTTTCGCGCTGTTGGCGTCTGCATTCGACCGCAACAATGCACCAGCTGTAAGATGCGTTGGGTTTCTTGTCCGACGGCTTTCGGAAGGGGTTTCGTGAGGCTTTACCCTCGATGCAAAATTCTTTAATGCCGTAGTTATCACTCTCCACGCCTCCAGTCAAGCCTTCTTCAAGAATTCTTTGTTTTACGTCCGGGCCTATATATTCTAATTTACGATGCCTATGGATGCAATTATCTCTATGGTTAGTTTTGACTAGAAGGCTTTTATGATCCGATCTTAATTTATATAGATCGCCAATGCAGTCTGCCACCGCGACTTTTACATTATTCTTCTCAATAAGGTATGTATGATCTTTAAAGTTGACTTGACTTTAACCGCTGTTTAGGTTCCTTTTTACTGATAATAGGCTTCCACATAAATCGGGTACGTATAATACATTCTTTATAGTTACTATGTATTCTTTTTTGGAATTTGTAAAACATTTTATCGTTCCTGAACCTGTGCCTTTAATATTCAGTTCCATACCGCTTCCAGTGATCACTCCTTCTTTGATAACAGGAAGAAGCTTCTCGAAGAAATCTTTGTTACTAGTCATATGGCTCGTCGCTCCAAAGTCAACGTACCACTCTATTGTATTGCATATACCTGACCTTACGCTGAAGCATAAACTATCATTGTCTGTTACCTTGTTTGCTTTCTCCTTCTTATCTTTCCATGCTCTGTACTCATTGCATTGTTTCTTGTGCCCTTTCTTTTTGCAAAAGTGACACTCGACCATTGCTTTATTTGCTTTCCTGAGAAGCAACCCCTGGTAATCTCTGAAAAATCTCCTTAGTCGTTGCAACTGGGATGCCATCCTTCCTGGGGTACAGAACCCTCGAAGAAGATTTAACTTGCCTGTACCTGGCGTGAAGCCCTACCAGACACGGCCCCCACGGGCGTGGGACCGGGAATACGCCCAGTCAACGCGCTCCCACAAGAACGAGAGCTACCAATTAGCCCCGGAGTGCAAGCTCGCAGGGCCAACCTTGGGTCGGCCGAGACCTTTCTAACATCCCTACCGGTTATGCCTGCCGGCCAGCGAGCTGATATTAGGCGCAGCTCACCCGCCGAGACGATGAACGTCTTTAGCCCGCGACGTGGGCTCTACCACTGCCCCCGAGAGTCCAACCCAAATGGCCGGCAACGGAGGGTTTCGCCTCCGTGGGCTTATTCACGCCGACCCCCTCGATACCAGTGCTTGGGTCATACTGGTCATACCCTTCGCAGAACCAATCTGCTTCCCATGAGGTACTTGCACACCCCGACCTGAGTGGAGCCAACTCGGATACGTGGGGTCGTCACTCCCCAAAGGCCTCCGGGTTACAGCCCGGCAGCCCTCTTGCGACCTCAAGACACCCCCACATTCATACACCACGCACATTCATCCGTCTCCTTACAAACACATTCATCGCAAATTTACAAAACCTTCCATACGTTTCCTTGCATACTAACACACTTTCCACATTCTCTCCCATCCACAGACACACACACTCCACATCCACTCAGGTCTCTCAGGTCATCGTACATACTGCATTCAGTCAGCACATGCATCCAATCTTCTCTTGCAGCCCCACACAGACACCTCGCACTCACATTCAAATTCCTATCAAACAAAATCCATACTGCCGTGCCCAGTCAGAAGGAAACATGCATACACACACGGATCGAACCAGGCGTTCCTCTCAACAAATCTCACATCCTTTATATACTCATACGTAACTCTTCCACTCACACATTCATTCCACCTGGTCTGCCATCGGGCATACACTCTTTCATTCACAAGATTCACCCTCTCTTCCACGCTTCTCTCATTCAATTCTCCTTCAGTCACCGGAAAGTCAGCGGAAATTGCTACATTTCCTTGGGTCTCGATCGAGACTTGGGGTTAGCTGAACTGTATGATTTTATCGGCTAGCAACGCAAGCGTTGTCACGCTTGCCTCAAAAATATCGTGTAAGGAGTTGGTACCTGTTCCGGACAGATTGATTTTAAGACACCGGGCACGTTGTTTCCAACCAGGCTCCTTATGCGTTGCAATATGTGCGACGATTTCTCGTCTCCCATCCTACACGTCCTAAAGAGGTGGTAGACTGTCGACTCTTCGAACTGGCTGAACAGGTCTAGTAGCCTCCTCTTGATCGTCGCGTACTTATCGGTGACCGGTGGCGACTCCACGACATCCGCTATAAAGCACAGGATGTCGGGGTGTGGTTGTGATGTGACGTAGATATATTTTGTGGCGTCACCAAAATTTAAGTGTTTTCCTTTGTAAATGGCGGGAGTCTTTAGAGCGGCATGGTATTTATCCCTGTTACTTCGTCGACTGGCGGGACACGTGCCTCTTTCTGGTGTTTGATTGACCTGGTGCGAATTGGCGAACGCGGTGTAGCCATTTCAGATTACTTCCTCCGGTCACGTCGAAATCACCAATGTTGTAGTGAGTACAGCCTGTACTGTAGTAGGTAAAAACGTTTTCTACGTACAGCATTACAAAGGATTAACTCCGTAGAAAATATTATTTAAAGATACTTTCGTACAGCGTTATTCGCCATGGACAGAATCTCGGCTAGATGGCTACTTTCACAACTACGACGTTCTGATAATTCTTGTAATACTCTTCTTAGGGATACAATGAGACTATTTTGTTTTACAGTTACGATAAGACTGATTCGCCGCTTGCTCTGTGATAAGAAAGAACACTCTTCTTCTCGCGTTTTTCTCTTATCACGTTCCGTAAAAGCATTGTCCATTTCCCGAAATCGCACCTTTCGGCGAAAGGATTGAGCGGAAGTAGGAATCGCTGGGCTCAGTTGAGCGGACGTAGCTGTTGCTACAGTCTCTGCCATTATGTCGTGGGCGCTCATGCGCGCCAAAATTTCGGCGTTTGTATATCGAAACAGGATGTAACATAGTATTAACTTTAGTAATACTGACAGTAGTTACAATAACAATAATGGTCCTAGGGTGACAGTAACAATATTGTAGAAGAATTATTCTACTGGTAGTAATGGCCCGGCGGTGTCAGTGCCGGCTCTTGCATCGCGAGCGTCAGCGGAGAGTGAAATTCTTTTGCCGGCGATAACCAGAGGAATGGTATATCTATCGAGGAGAGGGCCGTGTCATGCGGTGAAGATGTTGCAATTGTATGCAGGGCTATTGCACGGGTGATGATGTTGTAATTTAGAGAATATCGGGGGAGGTAGAAGAGAATTTTCTCCCAGCCAACACAACGTTACTCATGTTATTTCCGTCGGTGTAGCTACGCTATTGGCTGTGCTCGAGCTCACTCTCGCGCTCATGTTTGTGCACGCGTTAGCGATTGCACTTGCCTTCAGATAATTCTAACAGTGTTGACAATGGCGATCGAAACAGAATTAACGATAGTTACAATGATAGTATACTTCGATTTTAGTCATGAAGCTTGAGAAATTATGCGAATTTATTCTTTAATGGCACAAGTGATGCCCATTAACGATGATACTCTGATTGAAGTGAGGAATTATAATTTCCTCTCTACCTTTTTCGACGCGATAGCCCCATTAGTTCCTACTATTCTTTATGTATATAAAGTACTGTTACTAAACTATTTTTTTTTTTTTTTTTGAAGAAGTTAGAAGTAAAAAAGAGGGAAGAGGTAAAAAAAAAGAAATTCGTTAAAATGAATTATTTGTTTTTTATTATAATGAACTTCCTTTTATATAAGCAAAGAAAATGTGAATTACTTATATATTTTAAATTTAAAGTAGTCTATATATTTTTTATATGATGATATCATCTTCCTCAATTATTTCAATTTTGCGTAATGCCCTCCGAAGCATGTTTTATTACCACATTCTGTACAAATTATGTTCTTCTTCTACCTATTTCTCGTCCTTCATTTTTTCCAAAAATTTTCATAACATAGAAAACATTTTCTTCTTGTACTGGCAGATTTATTCAGGATTTCACTTAACACTAAAATATTATGAAGAATAGAAGATTTCTACCTGCAGGAGTAAGCCCGAGTAGAGAAATTACCGGATTCTTTTTAAACTCTCCGATTCCAATTTTAGAATCATTCTTTTATATATGATATGTGAATTAACAATAATTAGCACAAATAACAAAACTTCACCAGACTCAGAATTGGAATTAAAACTTTTGAATATATATATATAACAATAAAAAGGATATTTCTAAAGCAGTATTGGGTAAAATAATATTTCAAATGAAATATAAATATATAATTTGTCGAAATTAAATTTACATACAGTCACATTGGTTAATTTAAAATAATTATTAATTTTTATATCGAAAAATTGATCTTATCTTGATTTGATGCATTTAGTTTTGTAACTATGTATGCATATATATATATATATATATATATATATGGAAAATATATTTCAACATGTATTTGAATCATGAATTTGAAATAATCATTCAAAATATACATATTTCTCTTATCATACATGCAATGAGATATTTTCACTATGTTGTTTATAATACATTTCCTTCTGTTTTTGTAACCACATAAATGAAATTGTTCTTTATACGTCTCAAATTGAGTAAGCAGTTAAAATCAACGACATACTTTTTCTCAAAAATGTAAGAGTGACTTTTCGTAACTTTTAGTTAAAATTTGCAGTTAATGTTTTCAGTTTAGTTTAATATTCAGTAGTTCTATCATATATAAGATGGATTGCAAGTAATATATAATTGGAGATGATTTTACGTGAGGAAATAAATAAAAAGTTTAGTATAAAATTTTGTTCCGAGAAAGTCATTTACATTTTATTATTGGTTGGCGTATTTATGTACATAAATATCGATGGTGTTGTGATTAAGAAAACCACAAAATAATCTATAAAAAGGAAACTGTTTGAATATTTTCATGTTTGTTTTTCGTAAGTCAACATGACTGTAAAGTATGTTATTGTTACTCATATGTTGCTTTATGAGTTTACAATGATAACTCCTTTATCGCTAACAAGTTATATAATGAACATTCTCAATTGTTTTGATCCTGATAAACGAGGATCATACAAAGAGTAAAACAAAAGTCGAAATGGTTCTTCTCTTATGTATAAAGAAACCTGCAGTCGTGGATGACAATTGTATTGAAGAAGTTCTCCACTATATAAACGTTATACGAGATATCGGCACACGAAACTTAATATTATTATATACTGTACAATAACTGGCAGCAACCATATTGTATTACTCAATTGTAGTATTTTCAGAAGCGAAACGTAATAAATGAACTTTTGCGAGTGGTTACTTAATCATCTGACAGCTGGACAATTTTTATTATGTATCTTGTAGATTGATGCTATTTACACGACATGGAATTCTCAGTGTCCACAATATGCCTTGGTGATCAGTTCAATGTCTTCGTAAAATTAATTTCCAAGAAAAATGGAATATCAATGTTTGGACTGGAATAATGTGATCGCAGGACCAGTAATGCAACGTAAACAGCAGTATATTCTTGCTCTTTATGCGGGATGAATTATATTTAAAAAAGTTCTCTTTTTTTAATGTAATATATATTGGAAAAAATATAATTTTTCAACACGATGAAGTTCTTTCGCATTTTACTAGATTGTTGAGTTGACTATGGTTGTCCAACACTTTAGACACTTCACGTATGCTTGACATTACATCGCTTCTTTATTTATGGGCATATGTGACAAAAAAGGACAAGAGAAAATTGTTCAAATAATTAATAATTTAAAGAGCGAAAGAACACTAAAAACTCTCAATTTATTTATAACTTGTTGAGTTATAGTAGTAACAAGACCAACAATATTTGTAAAACAATAAGGAAATAATTTGTAAATTTTGTCTTATTTTAATCACAATTATTATCAATATTTATAAATACCAATTTGCACGAAAAACAACAGTAGGTAACAGAATAGAATGACAGCTAAGCATATACTTATGATACGTATATATGTATACGCATCATATGGGTTTTCAAATTTAATCGTTCTCTGGAACGATTTTTTTTTTAATCTAGAATCACCTCTAATCTGGTTTCTATCTTCTTATGTCATCAACACTGAAAATATTAAAATGCTTTTAATAAAAGCGTGAGAAATGTTTCAAATCGAATCCCGTAAAATTTTGATGTATTTTGTAATCGTTTCGAAAGAAAACAATAGTCACTAAAACGTATTGTAAGTGTAATCTTTGATTGAAGGGAAGCTTTTGAACATGATAAAATTTTCTACTACATCCCAGATACAATTTTCAGACAAAATTTTAAATGATACAAATACGCTAAAAAGTGAACTGTTTCTTTATAATTCTAAATTATTCTATTTATTGCAAAAATATAAAAGTATTTTTACTATATTTCCTATTTATTTTTAAAAAGTAGGAAGTTCACAAGTTTGAAAATACATAGTATAAAATATATAGTCCAAAATTACAATCTTGACAACAATACTTTTTGTATGTTTTTATTCCCTTTCCCTCTAGCATGTTGAATAGCATACTGTTTCTGTGAATTCCTCTTTGTTAAAATTAACAATATAATTTCTAGAAAACGTTTCTGTTAATCAATTTGATTTTGATGAAACTGAAAGTTAGCATATATTATTTGTTCTTGATAGTTGTACTAAATTGTACTTAATGATATAGTCTAGTAAGTCTATTAATTCTTAAGGCGAAATTATACTTGTATTATGTTGATTTTTCCCACATATTGGTCTTTCATATTCCTTTGCAGTGAACATTCACCTATTTTTGAAATAATCGTTAATTATGTCAATAAGGTCGTACATATCTTCGTTCGAGCATCCTGAATACGCTCCAGCTAAACACATTAAAGGTATTTTTATATAAAAAGTAACTATAGAGCGATCTGTTTTGTATTCATCATATACATTCATTGTATACATATTTTTTATTCTGTCCAGGGTCATAAGTGTATTTTTTTCTTTTGTGAAGACAAACTGCTGCCAAAACTTATGAGAAATATCGATCTGGAGTCAGAATCTTCCTTCCTCATAAGCACTAATCCCTAATTCTTAAAATCGATACAGAAAATACTCTCTATCAAACATTTGTTTACAATATTCACATATGTATCCATATCTGTTAGTAAAACATTTTTGGTGATAATACATCCCATCAATAGTATCCCATCAACATCTGAAGCTTTCCTTCATTTCATTTTTTTCCTCCAGAATTTCTTCAATCCATCACTTGTGAATTCTGTCTTCTCAATGAATTTCCTAAGATCTTTTCCTTAAACGTAGGTAGTCCTTTCATTTCCATCTTCAGTTGTGAGCCAGAAAGGCTGGTAGAAGGGCTTTCCGTTTTGAATTTATTTATTACCACTTTATAATTTTCTCCATACATCTTTTCCAACAGTCTCACATAGTTGATTTGATTGTTTATTTTGCTCAATAAATAAATGCGATAAAATAAATACGGTCGAAAATAAATAAATACAGTCGAATAAGATAGATAATACAAGATAGAATAAAATAATGTCTTCGCTAGTCATTCGTTGAAAAAATAAAAAATACAATACCTTGAAAGGATGCCGACTGCTGACGGTAGTTTGTATATTTTTCGAAGTTTCAATATGAATCGTCAGCAGAATCAGTTAGGTAACGACAATAATAGCAAAGATACACCGCAAGGCACTCAAGAAACTTCTTTCTAATGACTTGCTACCGTTAAATCAAATGTTCGGGTCTACCGATCGCAAGGAATAATCCCAAATTATTGTATAATATGTTACGAAATAAAATCAAATATAACAAATAATGGAATAACTATGGACAATTTAATTTTAAATTATAAATAAAATATAGAAAATTCGTATTCAGAACATGAAGACAACAGCTTATATCTTCAGAAGAATTTTAAAGAAAACTATATTTAATTTTAATAATGTAGGAATAAAGTAAAGGAATATTTTATTGTACGTTTTAAACAAAGTTTCAAAGTTTTTTAAAATGGGTTAGACAAAAATAAAAGTCTTAATGCTGTGGTAATAGAAAATTAAAACTCGCTACACTTTCTATATTCTCTTCTAATCTCGTTACGTGTTTTCTCTCTAGATCTGTACATTCTCACGATTCGCTACTCTCTGTCTGCTTTCTTTTCGAAACCTTCGTCCTTCGCACGTTCACGCACACATATACAACTTAATATTTTATGTCCTAAGCCTGGGCGACTAAAACAAATATAGAAAGTTCCAGGCGATTTCCTAAAATTTTCCATCCCACACTCGGCCATCCTGCAGCGATATCTGCCCTCAGATATCCATTGTTCCTTCGTCATCTGTTAGTACTTGTTCACAGTTCTGAACCCAAAATTTCATGTACTCCGCAGCTGTCGATGTTTGCCGTACTCCCTCATGCTCGCCTACTTTCTCGACAAGGTATCTATCGTTGCGCAGTTCTCGAGTAACCTGGTAGGATCCTAAATATTTGGGTGCAAGTTTCAAACCCGGCCCTACTTGCGTCCGTTTTTTAGCTACTAGGTCTCCTTCTTGGTAGTACGGCTTTTTCTTGCGATTTTTGTTGTAATTACGTCTATTTTTCTGCTGCGCTTTCAAAATGTTCTCCTTGGCATGCCGCCTCAACTCATCGCGATCCTCCTGAAACATTTTGCTCCATTCGGTCTATATGATCTCTCGAACTTCGGGATTGCTCTTCAATTTCATTTTTATTCCGAAAAATACCTTGAAAGGGGTCGTATTAATACTACTGTGGGGAGTGACGTTTAGGTACCGCTGGATTACATCTAAATATTTGTGCCATTCTTTCGGGTTGGGCGCGAGAATCTTCGTCAGTAGAGGAATGATCGTCCTATTCACTTGTATCTGGCTATTTGCCCTGAGTACTCCAGTGGTAATTAAATTGTGCTCAATTCTTCTTCTTGCGCACAATACTGCTGAAATTCTGAAGACGTGAACGCGGTCCCGCGTTAGGAGATAATTTTGCGAAAGTTTCCAAAAATTGTAGCCTGTCTACTCAAGTGATTGAAGCTCTCAGCAGTGTTGGTCGTTTTCGTCGTATATAGCCACACAAATTTTGAGAATGCATTCACCACTACGAAAATGTATTTATAACTCTATCTGGTGAAAGGAAGAGGGCTTAGATGATCAATATGGTACACCTCTAATGGCATTTCGCCTTTCTCTGGGATGCAATATGCTGTCTCGCTTGCCACTCTTTCTTTCAGCTGGAATGCACGTCACGCAATTACGCACAACCTTGTCTACTTCAGCTTTTAGTTTCTCAAATCAGTAGTCCCTTTTGACAAGGATTTCCGTTTTGTTAGTCGAAAAGTGTCCGTTTTCATGTATTTGACGTATAATCTGCGCCTGTATAGCACGTGGCACCACAATGCGAACGTCGTCGTCTAAGACTCTAAATTAAAGCCCGTTCCGCACTATATATTTACTGTCACTATTTTTCTCAGTGCTCGCTAATTCTCGTATTCGTTTTAGATCCATTTTAGCACCACATAATTCGCCGACCTTAATTACACACCGTTAAAGGAATGCGTTTCAATAATATTATAAAAATTTCTGTAATCAATTATTTCATTTACAGTTAATTCATAGAATTGCCAATAAACGATAAAATTTAAATAAAATATAATAATGTATGAGTATTAGTAATTTCAATTTTGTTAAGTGGGTTAAAATATATCCCAGTGTTCCATAATATTAAAATATTAGTCATGCACTAACTGTCAAAAAAAAATGTGGAACAATTTTAAACCTACCTAATCTCAAAAAATTAATAGCCCACTGGACTCACACTCGCTCATTACACACTGGCGTCGGATTTCGACTTTATGCGTCGACATGCTTCATGTTATTGCACGAGCGACGCTCGATCGTACAATAGATTTCTTGTAACAGTAACACTCATTTCGCAACTCGCACACAGGAACTTCTTTCTTATCGTGAGAGCGAACGCACGACAATCGGTCACTACTTTAAACTTTATACCCAGCAGATAAATCCTAAATTTATTTAATGCTTTGATAATAGTTAAGACCTTCAATTCGTAACTAGTGTATCGTGACTCTGCTTCGGTTGTCTTCCAGCTCGCATAATGTATCGGATGGAAACGCTGGTCTACTTCATTTTATTGCAAAAAAATTGCCAAGATCGACACTTGCACCCGTGAAGCTCCATTTCTGCGCCTATATGGTATAATTTCAACACTCTGTCGTAAACCAGCGGAAGCTTTAGTTGTCGGAACGCTAGTTGTTGATCTCCGCCGAACTCAAATTTCGCGTCCTTTTTCAACAACTACGATAAAGAATGAACTAACAACGAGTACTCTGGAACAAATTTCCGGAAGTAACTGGTCAAACCTAAAAAACTCTGTACATCTCTAGTGTTCGCGAGAGTTCCATCTTTCCGCTTCCAATCCCTTCTACCTGGGTCACGGCGTGAGGAACTTTCCCGAACCAGCGTTGCGTCATCCACAAAGGTTTCGCGGATCGACTTCGTGGCCCGAAACAGAAAAACAAATGAATAACCATAACTGTCTTAATACCCAAATATGGGCACATCGTACGACACTACACGCGATCCTTTGCTCCGTTTGGAGACTACCCTAGGGTAGACTCTCATTTTGAACATATAATCCAGCAAATACCACGAAATATGGAGTTCTATTACGCATGGTTTGCGAAAGTACCACAGGATATATTTGTAATTTTGATGTATATTGCGCACAAAGATTTAAATTAGATTGTACTATATACTTGTACTTAGATTGTACTTTACCACAGCCATGTTTTAATTTGTGGCATATCATTTATGCGTGCAATGTTATGATGACATGTCATAATAGCATGCAAGTTGCAAAGAAATTATTCAAAAAGAAAACAGGTATTCGTGGATCGATACGAAAAAATAGAGGTGTACTAGCTTGTCTGAAAGATGTGCAGTTAGCAGAAAATTCAACAATTTTTCTTTAGAAGAAAATAATGTGCTTGTACAAGCATGGAAAACGGAAAAGAAAATGTTATACATGATCTCTGTAGCGTACCGATATAAGTCTACGTATTGAACGAAAATTTTATCGATAGCTTGCTGCCTTCGATGTTAATGAATAATAGCTAGTTCAAAGGTAAAGATTATGCGATTGAATGAGTTTGAGTTTCGTAGATTTTTATTCATTCGTCAAGAATGAAATATGAATTGCCTTTAAAGATATTTTTGATTGTTCGAATGTATGAATTGAACTATTTGAAACAAACCTGCAGAGCTTGTTTGTGATCTTGTGATTGTATGTGAAGTTGAGTGATTACCTGTGTGTTACTGCGTATTTCGGAAGCCTAGTCTTCATTTTTAGTGGTATGTTGGTGACGTCGTATTTTCTAGTGTTGCTGATAAGTTAAGATGATTTGGATGATATGCTGTTGTAAATGAGTTCTGAATGTATTCCTAAATGGTTGGTATGTTTGCGATAGCGTGTTTTTTAATTGGGATATCGTAAAGATTTAATTTTACGTTAGTCTTGAGTTTACTGTTTCGAGAGATGAGAGGATAAAGTCTGCGGAGTGCGGGATGTGCTAAACTGGTTCTTTTCCAGTAGATCTATAGCAGGAGCCCAAATAATTTTAGAATCAAGGATGATTCCCAGATATTTAACAGTGGGGGACCAGGACATATTTTAACCTGCAATTTTGATGACATATTTTTCTTCGTTGAGAAAGTGATGGCTTGTGTCTTTTTGGGGTTTGTAATATCGTGCAAGAACGACTTGTCGAAAAATGGGTATTCTGTGGTGATTTAAAAGTTACAGTAAAAAACTGTGAACGTTTGTCCAACCGAACTTAACCGATTGTTAATTACTTGGAGAATCAAGGTTTATTTGACATGAAACTGTTACAATAAAATTATATCGTAAATTAAAACGTTTCTTTTGCGAAGATTAAACCGTTTCTTCTCGCGACCAATTACATCCAAAGAATTAACTATTTAACTGCTTTGTTGTAGGCCATCTAAAAAAATATTAAATCAAGCGTCGATTAGATGGCTAACCGTTTCTAGATAACAACAAACAGAGCAGGTTTACAAGTCGATACCTTTTGAATCCTGACTTCGTAAACATACCGAATGGAAATATTCAAGATGATCAAACAAGAAAAAATATAATATTATGAACTAAATCAGGATTCAAAGCGCGAGAACATTCGACGTTCTTTGCGCTAACGCTGTTAATTTCCAGTTTTTGAAATGCTCTTGTAATGTGTCTAGATGAATTGAATTTATTGAAAATTAAAACCATATGCTTTACAATTTTAGCCCATAGGTTTGATTCCTACACATGCAGGATGTTTATGTGTCGTTATCAGTCGGTGATTGGGTCTTGAATTGATTGTTATCGATTAGTATCTTTTTTTGTTTTTAACAGAATTTAAAAAATTTAGCATATATTTGATTGTTAACATTATTATTTGAAAATATTAGAAAAAATTTTTTATAACATGATATTTTTATGAACAATATAATTAGATATGACGTTTCTTTATTTACAAATGTGTAAATTCGCAATCTGAATGGATTATCATTGTCCCGTAAACTCGATTTTATCTTATCAATAAAATATTTCTACAAATATTGTTTGCAATAAAGAAGCATTATGTATTATAAATTTCTTGCAAAATTCATCCGTTTCGAAATTCCGAAGTTAAATTTATTTTTTTGAACGATATCATAGATATTTTCTTTGTTATAGTACAATGTTACTTATTAAGACGAACTCACTAAGTTATATTTTCAACGACTGAAATCATTTATTGTTATAAATTATTAATAAAGATGGTATAAAGTATGAGTGACTCTAATGATATACATGTATGTTAGTATTAACATTTTATGAGTTTAAAACATTCCTCATTCGTATTTTCCTACAATCTGATTGCCGGTGAATTTGTAGATTAACCACTCCTTCACTAATTTCAACGATCCCTAAATATTATTTAGAACTCGATAACCTGAACGATTCTTTCCTCTAACAAACAAAATCTAACATACGCCTTAGAGGAAAAAACTGTTCAAAATACCTTCACAATACATTAAAAAATCACCGAAATCGGTGAAGGAGTAGATAGGCTACAGTTTCACCCAATTGCCTTCGCTGTTGTGCATAATGACAAAAAAAAGCAAGTTAAAGAGACACAGGCAGGTTTCGATTTTCCTGACGAAAGCGTAGTTGCCGAAACATCTCACATAGTTGCCACATTTCTGTTACTATTCTGTCCGACGAAATGATTAAACTAGTGAAATAGACGAGTTAGAAGTTTTTTCGTGTTTCTGAATCCGTCCGAGCTCAACCAAAATTACCCGAAGTATCGACTACCCCCATTCGAATCATTTGGGCAAATTTTTATTCAAATAATGAGTAATAATTATAAAAGTATAATTTTTATTTAAATAAAGTTTAAATAGAATTAAATAAAATCATTTAAATGATATCAAAAGTAACTTAATCCATATTTTTGATTTTCAAGAAAATGCTTATTTCATCTTTGAATTAAATAAAACAAAAATAATTTTTTTTAATTTTCATATCCGTTATATTGAATATGAAAAAACCAAATGATAAAGTCGCGCAAATAATATCGCTTTTCATAAATCTAATTTGTTGAATGTTAATTCTCTTTTCGACAAATCTTTGTGATAGAAATATATGTAAATATTGCTGTAGTTGAGCATTACATTGTTTTTTTCATCGTTACCGACTTCTTTTGTTTCACTGTTGTTTTTTTTTTATCATTTTCAATATGTATAACGGTATGAGTATTAGTGCCAAGAAGACGCCTGATTTATTGAAAATTTTGAATCTGCATGTGAAATAGATTCAACATTAGAAAATTATGTATGTCAGGAATAGCTCTGTCCATGTTTTACGGAGGTAATTTTGCATAAAAGGTTGCATAACACTTCACCGATTTTGATGAAATTTAAATATGTTGTAAAACTCCACATTTTGAGTAACTTTTCCTTATACATGTAACCGCCGCTCGGTTTTAGTTTCCGAGATATTTGCGAAAAACTGTTGCTACTACTACAACGAACTTTGCCTATACCTACACGTTTGTGGCAGCGCGAGTGTAAGCGTCAGTCGCCGATTGTTTATGGTTTCTATAAATACATCGAGGCGGCCTGCAACAGACGCATATAACGGGTATACTTAAAAACTCGATTAGAGTAGCCGGCCGGAATAAAAAATCCGTACCTAATTCATTAAATTAGTTACAAGGTAGAATAGTTAAGTTTAAGCAAGATTCAAGTTAGGTTTTGCAGATTTAACTCATTTTTAACCAAATTAATACAGTTTGTAGATTCTGTGATAGTTTTATTTCTAAATTGGAAATTTATGTCAACATTCATACATTTGCTCGTAACTCATTTATTTTTTGAAAAATTTCCTTAGTATTTCGATCTCAGTCGATGTGTCTGAGGATATAGAAGTATTATCACTTATCTCTCTAGTAGTAAATATCTGTTTATTTATGCAAATTGTTGTTCAGTTTTCCAAGAGAAGAAGTTTTCAACTGTATATTTCCTAGACCAGTTATTAGATTCAATTTGCTGTGAATTAATGCTACTTTCACTGAATTCTCCAGTATTATAATTAATCTCTCAGAATTCAATCTGTTTAAAGTGTATCACACATGAAGCGTTAGTTTTGCTCAAGTTATTTGCATCTTCAGTTGAAGTTCTAATTGTATAATGAAATTTTTCCGTTTGACACATCGAGTTATTATTTGTTCAAATATACTGTTCGATCTATCTGTGAAGTTGCTATTACTTGATAAGAACTCAAGTTGTTTAAGTTTCTGATAGAATCAGTTTCGTTTGTCTGCTTTGCAGAATCAGACTTTCCTAAAATTTCATCAAACATCTGTCTTAATAGTGTTTCTAACGAGACATGTGTATTGTCTTTTTCTTCAACGTCTACGTCTTGTTGATGTTGTGAATTATTTATATTTCCATTAATAGGATTCTTATTTTTACAACTGAGATATTCGCATGAGATTTCGTATTGGATAAAGAAGAAAAACTGTCATAGTGTTAGACGTATTTGAAATATTTTCACTTTGTTGCAATTGACGTGTTTCCATGTAGAAGTTTTTCTTCTTTACCCAATATGAAAGTTCATTGTATTGTAAAAACTTTCATCACTGGAATCTGATAAAATCTTGTCAATCAGCATTGGCATTTATTCTCGAATTCGATTCTTTATCTAAATGAGACAATATAATTGTATTATTTGCAGGAAGGTATTGTCATTTTTAATTTGTTAGATAGAATTTACATTATATTGTACTACAAGATATGAATTTTGAAAGAATATATTTAAAATATTTTTTGCTAACTAGTCCTCTTTTTTATAAAAAAAAAGAAAAAAAAAACATTACACAGGTATTGAATTTGAAGAATTTTCGAAATTATTCTTGTATTTACTGTTGTTTCTCATTGCTTTTTCTACTCTTTTGTAGATAGTCGAGTCCTCCGCTCTTTGCTCCGCTGATGTTCGGTCATTTATTGAAAAAAATAAGAAACACGAATGCTATACAATTTCACGCGAAGGACGTTATATGTTAGTTATAGATTGTTATTTAACAACAAATTTTAAAATATACGTAACATAATATAACTGACAACATTCTATTCCGTAAGATTCTATTGGTGCAAAGTTCTCATTTTTGAATATAAAAATTAGTATAATAGACAAGATTTTTTCGAATAATTCAATGATAGTTTTAAATTTGACTAAAGCTATAATGCTTAATTCATTAAAAGGACAAAAATTAATTTTCAATATAGTTCATAATGGTTAAGTAGTTTTTAATATAACCTCCACGACTTTGTGCATACACGTTAGAACGTGTCGTGTCGCAAAATATTTAAACAAAAAGGTCAATAACACATACACACGCAGTACAGTATGTAACATACATATGTACAATCACGCACAATGATAATGATCGACATTGCTTGTAGCTGTGATAAGTATTGTACGTATGCTTTGTATGTATCTCGATAGATCAAAAATACGAAATAATTCAGTCTTCTTGTTCTTTCTTCACCAGTACTTTTATCCTTCTTAATTTATTATATAAACTGTTCGAGGCACTCTACCGCCGAGCATAAATCTTCCTCGTTCCTTTCCAAAGTGATGTCGAGAGAGGCAGACTTCCGAGGTTATAACAAGGCCATGTTTCTGTTACCTCAACAATCTTACGAAGCAGCTCCTCTATTTCAAAATCGTTCAGTTTCTCGACACTGTTAAATTAAGCGGTGAATTTCTTGCACGGTGAGACGGTGGTCTTTCGCCTGACGCGCTACTTTTTCTTTTAACGTTAATTTCTGAATAAAAAAATAGAACTTTTGTTCTCTTAGCAAATACTTTTAAGGTTACTTTTAAAGAATCATGTCTATGTGTAAGTTACATTTTTGTTTTTTCTTTTTCTTTCTTATAAGAGAATAATTTTGAAATAATATAAGGAATTTACTTATTTGTACATTTAAAATAAGAAGTAGTTTGAAATATTGACAATTTTTCATGCTTAGTGATCATTATGTATCTGCGAAAGTACTTATATCAAGAAATCTAAATAAAAAATGGACTTATCACATTTATTTTCTATGATCAAATCAGATTAAAAGATTAATTACTTGATTTGGAACTAGTCATCACGTGAGTTGATCGCATCGTATAAATTCTATTGTGTATTTTAAGTTTGCTTCTCCGAGAAAAAGATGCCTCCTCTATCGTTAGTATTATTAATATTCTACGAGGCTCTTTAACTGAAAAAATTAAGGAATCTTTCAATTACGAATTTGAGGATTTTGTCGTGGTATCGGCACGTCCTACCAGTTTTCGTTTTCCTTTCTACATCTTTCGTCTTCTTCAGATTCATAATTTGTTCGAATTGCGCTAGTTAATTAATAAATTGATATTGATGTGCAATTACTAGTTAAATTGCTATATAATTACAAATATCATAAAATACGAAAGATAATATATGGATTTCTAAAATATATTAATAATACTATTTATATAGACTAATATTAAGTTAAACTAATACTATCAATTAAGTTAAAATAATATCATTCGTGTTTTATAGAATTATAGTATTAAATGGTATTATAAAATTATAATACTTTCAAAAATCTCGTGTCTTCAAATCAGATTATTCCTTGTCTCGACTATTTCATATTATATTTAATTAGTTAAGTAGACGTAAAAGTCAGAAAATCAGGAAGAATAGACTTATCATATTTTTTTTTGTTTTTAAAAAGCAACAATAGTAAGGTACTTTTTAAATATTTGAATAATCTTTTAATATGAAGACATCCTAACAACAATTAGATTTGAGATCACACGTTGGGTGAACGAATAATTGTTTAAAAAATGATTCCCGCTGCTGCGCGTCGGGGGACATGACTTTGAATATTTCTCCTCGGTGCTTGTCGAACAATGCTTAATTATGCAAAAATAATCAATTTAATATAATTATTATTTTTTAATAAAATTTTATTTATTATTAACGTATAATATAAGTTTAACTGCTATTGCTGATACTTTAATTATTATTAATTTTAATTCCCCTATTTAATTTTCATTAAATTTATAGAATTTTTTATTAATTTCATCTATTTATTTGTATATTTAATTTTAATAAATTATATATAAATTATTAATTTAATTAATAATTCAGTCATAATTAAATTTTTATTTCTATATTATTAATATTAATAATTCATTTAAAATCAAAATTTAACATGCAATCTGAAAATGAAAACGAGAAAATCTTTATCATTTTCATGTTGTACTTTTCACAATTCATTACACGTAACTGAAAAACATGTGAAAAATAGATCCTTGTTTTCTTTAAGCAAAGCAAAAGAATACTTTAGCATCTATTTGAATCATTTTTAGCAAAATATTGATTATGGTATACAATTTCTTTGAGTCTGTATTTATATTATTAGATTGCTTTTTATGTATTTATTTCGAGAATGCATATAAATTGAAAAAATATATAAAATATCTAAAGTACTCGATTTTTACTATGTTTCGCTTTCCATTATTAATATGTGTTATTATCTAGGAAGTCTAAAAATTCGACAACGATATCTAAACGTCTCAATTTAAATATCTTTGAAGAATTTAGAATTTTAATATCTTTTTAAATTTATAGCATTCTAATACTGATTACTACAATTGCACTCGTGCATCTTTTATTAGTAATTATTGTTAAATTAATATTTTATACTTGATAAATGTAAGCATGAGTTTAATCACAGTTTCATCTTACATCTCCTTGTAAATCTTCTTGCGGACAATTGGCCGTAATCAAGATTAAGATATCAAGAATGTAGAGTAACGATGGTAAACTTCGTCGGTAAACAACCGATCAAGATATTATTCAGTAATTAAACTATAAATAATTCATAGTACAAGTAATACTTATAATATAAGTAATCAATACCATAATAATATAAGTACAAGTAATCAAACTAAATTATGAATAATAAATTCAAATATCTGAACATTTTAAATAGGAATATTAATAGAAAAAATATTAGTGATTTCAAATATCTTTTACCAACGTTTAATCAAATATTTGTGCATCATTTTTATCAATTTTATAAAATATCAATTTTCTTATTTAAATCAAATTTAATTAAGTTTTAACTATAGTTTCATAATCTAATTAAGTTTTAACTATCTTTCACGTTTATAAGTTATATGAATGAGAGCTTCTTCTACAACCCTTCCTGTTTCCTCGAACAAAATTGTAACGTCCAACAGATGGCAAGGTAAATGTTCCAAGGTGTGAAGTAATGCTGGTCCCAGTTGTAAGAAAGAGCTTTTTGTACCATGAGTACTATTACGCTTTATGATATGATTAACTGTATTTTTACACTGGTCAGAAATTTAGTCATCCAAAATAACATGGTTACACTGTTTTGATAAATTCTTAATTTAAATTATTCAAATCATTTGGGTCATTTTGGTAAATTTCTAATTTCTAATTTACATAATATTAGGGAGAATCAGATCAAATTTATAAATTAATGTTTTATAAGTTTTCAAACCTAGTTTCCTTATAGGATAATTCGATCATTTTTTGAATAAACATTGTACATTGTACAATTGTGCTCAGATTTTTGTTATTTTCTACTTTGGGTGTCTTATATATTTTTTTTGTTAATAATAATCTAAATTATTAAAAATTCACAATCTAGTAATGAGTAATTCTTGGCGAAAAACTTTTTGTCCCCTGATATCAAACAGTAATTCGATGCTCACATAATATCACAAATTAACATTCCTGGTGGATAAAGAATCTCAAGCTGTGATAGAATCTCGATGCGTGATAAATTATCTTGAAGCAATGGCTGAATTTTATACGATAAAGACTTCACTGGTGCGACTGAAACACGATGCAATGCTGGTAAAATATTCTGTTGTACCCTTAGAAAATCTTGTTTCTCGACTTGAAATAAAAAATTGAAAATCAGAAAAAGAAAATATTACAAATCATTTTAAAACATAAGTAAGATTTTATTTGGTTACTTTTAATCGTTGTAAATTTTTAGTTGTAAATATTATACCAGCTCTGAATGAATAGGTTTATAACAATTCATCAACATTGAATTACTTTCTTTCTTATTTAAATCTCTATTATTGAAAAATATTGTTCTTATTACTTTAAGATAGCGTTCATTAATCTGATATTTCGCTTTAGACGTGCATATTTCCGGATAGTTTTTTCGAACGCAGCATACTTCCGCAAAATCCGACTGTTTTCGATGCAAGATACGCCAAAAATTTCTGCGCTGCTTCCAACTTTTTTATATGAACCTATCGTTACATACATAATATCTTCATTTTTTATTTCATTTACTTTGGCAATTAACGCTTCAGGAATTATGCCTGATGTTGAGGTTCAAATTATGTAATAGTTCAATAATTAATTATATTTTCATAGCTTTAAATGCGGAGTTGCATCGACTCCATTTATATATAATTGCGAAACTTAGTACAATTAAAAAATCTTCTAACAGGGATTGCAGAAGATAATTGTAATATTATAATTTATGTATACTAAGTACAACTCTCTGAATCGACCGGGTCTTTTTGGAGCTGGATCTTTCTTCGCCCAAGACTATTCGCATCGTTGATCGTACACGTGCATGGTGTATTTCCGGAATATTTTTCTGCCGTATGTTTGACGATTGATTCAAGTTGATTCACGATGTAATTTCATTATTGTTGGACGTTTCGTCGATATAGTTCCAAAGAAACATGCGAATCGTGTTGCAATGTTCGTGCAATTCTAAGTAATATATAAGACACAATCATTATAACTCTCTTCGGTAGGATAGATCTTGTTTCATTTAAAGTTAAAACGTTCCAATTGCACAAATAATTCTATAAAATATTTAAATATTTACTGCCAAGTATTTTGTAGTGTTGCGGGAGTATGTATTTGAATACACAAACATTTTGCGTATTTTGTAAATGTAGAAATTAAACGTTATATGATGTTATTCAATTATTAGATATAGGTATAAGAACAATGTGAATAATTAAAGTACGTTGAGAAATTATGTTTATCGCATATTTAGTATTTTAACAGATTCAAATTAAGATTCTTATGTTTCGTTGATGAAATTTGTTAATGAAATTTATGAAAAGATGGTTTTCTAGAGGAATGATAGGAAGTTAAACAATAAAAAGATAAATCTTTGCATTACGAAACTTCAATTTATTATGCTACAACGAATGACAATAAAATGTATGATTTGTATGGTAAAATAAATAAGGCAGTGTGTGCTCTTTTGTTTTGTTTTCTATATCTTCTACACATTTGTTCCATATATTTGAAACTACTGTGTGCCAAAGGTCATATTTTACGAACATATTCAATAAAAATTTCATTAAATTCGTAAGTCAGTTTGTTCTTTGCAGTGGTTACAATAACGTTTATAATCTTTATCATCTGAATACTTTTATACAATTATACAATTATAGTAGTTAGTTCAAACGGCAATGGTTACGTGAACCTCTCGATTAATACAATGTACATATAATTATACAGTTTTTTTTTTATCTTTTGCGATATTCTTGGTAATACAAAGATGATAGCATATCAAAAAACAAGAAATTATTCTTAGAATAATTACATGTCTTGGATTTCTTTACTATAAAGTGGAATGTAAAATATGTCAATACAGAAACAGAAAAGTCAACAATGATTCAATTAATTCGTTTTTTTTAAAATTTGTATTAATTGTATATGTGATTTTTCTGTATCATTTACTATTTATTGAGGTTTACAATCTTTGTCTCTGAAATAACATACAAATATCATACAAATTCTTTGGTTCTATCGCTTTATCAGCGATATTTAATATTTTAATAATAATATTATTATTTAATATTATTTAATATTTTAATAATATTTTAATATACTTAAGTTAATATTACTTAATATTTTAATAATACTTAAGTTGAACAAAAATTTATGGATACTACATTACTCAATTAAATGAAAGAAAGGATTTAAATACAGATTGTGTTATTTACACACAAATTTCAAATAAAATTTCATATCACTAAATTTTCTATTAATGCTTTTGAAATTAAAAGCAATTTTACAGCTTGTTTGTAATATTTTATACTCCTTGGATTCTACACATCCTTTTTTAACTATCACGAATACCAATACTTATTTAGTTTTCATAATGTGGCACTAGTTCGTATAATATTGATTATTATTATTGTAAAGGGATATGTACCTGAGCAAGAGGAAATACAATATTCAAGTTATACTATTAATTTCACTAAACCTCGTGTAAACTACTAAAATTAAATAAACTCAACTCTAAATGTTGGAATTAAATTTTAAATTGTGCAGAAACGTATGAACTAAAATTTATATTTTACCTCATTTTTGTATTTTGCATTACATCAAATATTATTTTGATAAAAATATCAACAAATAGATTTAAATTATTAGAAATACTCTTAAAAATTTGGAAAAATCTTTTAAACATTAGTTTTGTTGTTGTTTTACTTTTATACAAAACAAAATATGTGCATGGATACTTTTTAATTTTTAATACTTCTAATTAAATGCGAAAATAACTTTACAGATAATTTTAAATTAAATTGTGAAAATCATACGAATTTTCCAAACCATAATTAATTACAAAAAAAATAAAATAGATTTTCTTGGTAAATTATCTTTATTCTAAGTTATTTTAATTCTAATACGTCATTCTAACATATCAAGCATATATATCAAAACACTAAATATAAAGATAATTGTTCATAAAAAATATTATATATATATAATTATTTTATCTTATATCTTAAAATTTGATACTTACATTATAAAAATTCGTCTAATAGAGCACTGAAAATTATTTTGCTAATTTAATTTGAATACAAAGAGTAATTCACAAAAGAAATAAATACTATGTGAGCATTTCTAAAGTTCTGTCTTTTCATCCCTATATTGTAACACATTTTAAGTAAGTCAATTATAATGTTGCAAAATTTAGCTATAATTCCTGCTACAATTGAAAAATAACAATTTAACTTAATTTTCACATGTGAGTTTTAAATTAATACAATTTATAAAATCAGCTGCCAATCTGTTAATAACATGTCATATTTTTTAAATAATATTAATTATTAATTACCTAGGACTCTTTTAAAAATTTAGTATTATTTACTATATGCTTGATCGTAAAAATTATTATTAAACTTTTACTATCCATTTTAAATTTAATATATTTTCTACTTATACATTTATGTAAATAACTTGAAGTTGTAAAACCAAGGTTTGTTTCGGCGGAGAAGAAGGTTTCTCCCGAAATACTTTTTCCCCTGTGGGAGTGTTGTGGGTGGGTGACGCTTTTTCCTTCTATATGTCTATATGTCGAACGAGCCTTTCCACATTTCTTTTAGGAATATATTTCTTTGAGAAGTTAGTTGCGGAGATCTTCCAGTACAGGTGTGATTGTAGGTTTGTAGCTTCTTTTGAAAGTAAATCCGCAGTTTCGTTTCTTACTAGTCTCTTATGGAGGGGCACCCTTGGGAAAGTTATATTGTTTCCAGATCGGTGGATAGCAGTTATTTTTTTTCTGGTGCGTTGAATGTAGACGTTCTTAGACTTTGAGTACTGGCTTGTGATTTAGGACTTTATTTTAAGAACACTGCCTGCGTCTGAGCATATTAAGTAGGATTGGTCAGGAAGTTTGTAGAGTGCCTTGTCGATCGCAATGCATTCTGCTCTGTAGCTCTATTTTTTTATTAATAATGATTGATTCTGCTGTGTTGAGATATCTATCTGCTGGATAGAACCAGGATGTATACGCTGCTGATTTGTCTAGTATTTTTGATCCATCTGTATAAATTATGGTTTGGTCTTGATATTTGGATGCGATTAGATTCTCGAAGTCTGTATTGTTTGTCCTGATTCGGTATCAAGTGATACTAAGGTGGTTGGGGGCGGGGAGTTCGGGATTGATGGTGGCTTTGTAGATTTGCTGTTTGGAGAGTGATGTCTTCCAGAGTTGAGTGTGTTCTTAGTTGTCTTCTGGGCAATTATGGTGTTTTTGTACCTTGTAATTGTGCTTGATAGAAGTTAATTTTATATAAAAGATGCTTGAGGCCTAGATATTTGGCGCGAAGTAGTAGCGGTGGTAACGGTGGTAGTTTTGCTTCTGCTAGGGCTACGTTTGTGAGTGTGGTTTTTCTGAAATCTAATGCTAGCATTGTCGCTGAATTCTAGATGTTTTCTATTTTTTTCTTTTTCCTTTTTTTGAAAGTTATTGAGAGGGTAGTGAATGCTAATGCAATATTCGATTCTGGAACGAATAAGGTTTTTGTAGAATAGAAGAAGAGTGGAGGGATCAGCATCCCACCAGGTTTCTCTAAGGATCTTTATTATGTTTAAAATTTTCCTTGTTCTTGTGTGCACCGAGTTGATGTGTGGATGGAAATTTAGTTTCTGGCCTATGAGAATGCCTAAGAATTTTGTTGTTTCTTTATTGGCTATTTTGTACTGACCTATTTGAAGGTTTACTGAGCCCTGTGGGTTGTATCTCCCGTTTAGAATTACTAGTTCGGATTTTGTTGGTGAGAGTTCGAGTCCAAGTTGCTGAAGGTTAGTCGAGTGTTGTGAGTGTTGCTTCTGTGATGGAGATCGTTGAGATCAGGGTGTCTGCGGCCGCATATACTGCAATGTCGTCTGCATATTGCAGAACGGAGACTGAAGGCGCGACATTGTTTGTGATGTTTGCGATGTAAATGGGAAAGAGTATTGGGCTGAGAACCGTTCCTTGGTGTTGAAGTCGAGTAAGGTGTTGAATCTTGCCGGTTGGATCTGGAATGTGAAAAATTGGGATAGTACATTTTCAAAGACTACATTCACGTTTAGGAGGCTGACCGCTGGATTCTTTTTTCTTTTTAGGTCTTCTTTTGTTCCGGTTATTAGGTCTGCTATGTTATCAATGATCTTTTTGCGCTATTCAGATTGGGTAGGTGAGAGAATCTATTTTTATTCGGGCCATGGCTGGATCCTTTGGCTGACGAGACTTTCAGCTAATTTACAAATGTTGGATGCTATTGGTCTGAGGACTCGTTTATTTGGTTTAGGTATTAGTTTTATGTTACTTCCTTCTGGGTAAGTGTGTAATTTGTAGCAGTCGTTTTATAGAGACGAGTAAGAGCTTCTTCCAATTGCCTGGTAGAAGCAAGATCATGTTGCTGTCAATCTGATCTGGACCGGGGACGGAGTTTAGGTTGAGGTTTCGTAAAGAGAATGGAGTTCTTCCCAGAAGAATCCCAAGAATCGTCTAAGTGTGGGATGTAGAGGTCGATATAAATTGGCAGAGGAGCATGGGTCACCCAGGCACGACAAAGATTTTGGATGGATTCTGTGGAGGTCTTGTAGTCAGGAGGAGGGGTCGCATCTGGTTCTAATCTATCTATTTTTGAGTGTGTTTATCTGCTGCTAGATCAGTCTGATGTCCGTGTTTGTATTGAGTCTTGAGGCTAGTTGTTTGAAGTTGGCTATTTTTTTCTTTTTGATTAGTCTTTTCATTAGGGTCGCTTGTTCTTAGTATATTTGCAGTCGTGAAATTGTCCTGAGTGCTTCCATTTCGTAATCATGGTCCCACCAGGATACTGGATTCCAGTGAAGAGCGGGAAGTAGTTACTTTTTGTGTGACGTGACCATGATGACAGCTTGCTTCATTGTGTGGGTGATGATTTCGTGATGATTGCTCCAGTGCGTTTAGGTTTGAGAGATTGTCATGTAGAGTGGTGGAGTATAATTCGTTTAGTAGAAGCGTCTATTCATTCTAGTTGGTTTTTTTTTTGAAGATATTTTATAAGAATTAGACACATACAGTTTCTTGTAGATGCACTTCGTGATGTATTGTGATGAAAATGGGAAAGTGGTCGGATCCCCATGTGTTTCCCGATTTGTTGGACTTTGATTTTATGTGTTAAAGGGCAGGGTGCTATTATGAAGTCCAGATTGCTCTGGTGCCAGTTCGATTCCAGATGGGAGAGAGTGTTGCTATTTAGGATTGTGCAGTCCGTTTCTTCGACTACGTATAGTAGCCGTTCTCTTGGTGAATTTGTATGAAGACAGTTCCAGTATGTATGGTGAGCGTTGAAGTCACCTGCAAAAAGGAAATTTCCCATATTATTTAGTTCGGACAAATATTTTTCCCACCGGATTGAGTTAAATGGCGAGTTTGAAGTTCTGTAAACAGTTGCTATGGTTAGTATTTCTGCGTTGATCTGGAGTTGAATTGCAAGGGTTTCTGTGTGTTGATCTTGAAGAGTCGAACTGGATAGGGTGTTCCATGGTGTTAGTTTTGACGGTTATGAGGATTTCCCCTCCTTTGGAGTGGTTTTGGTATTTCCTTATTATGTCGAAGCCTGGTAGGGAGAAATTCATGCTGGTCTTCAACCAAGTTTCAGTGCAGATTATGATGTTGAATGATGTGGAGTGTTTGATGTATTCGTCTGTCTTATTTGGTAATTGTCTACAATTCCAAGTTAGAGTTCTATAATCACATGCTTGTTGTGAATTATATCAGATTCTGAGTGTTTGAATTGAGGTTGTGTTAGTTGAGATTTGTTCGGTTCTGCTGGTCTTTCCGAAGCAGACTGATTCCAAGTTGATAGGAGGTTTTGTTTGAGATTGGATATTGTTGGTTGTCTGTTTTCCGAAAGGGGAGTCTGGGTATGCGATGTTATTTTTGAGTTGTTTTGACCGTTGGAGTTTAGTGATTTTGTTGAAGCTGATCTTCCTGTGCCTGGAGTATGTTCTAACTATGTTGTTTAGTCATGAGTTATTTTGGTTGGTTGTGTTGTGTTGGGGTATCTCTCTTATTTGTCGCATTAGGAAGGATTTGTTCGCTGAGTTCGATGACAGTTTTGAGAAGCTTTTGCTGGTATTTGTGATTTGAGTGCTGTTGAGATGTTATTATGAATTTTTTCGGTTGGGAAATTTTGCCTTTTGCCATGGTTAAGGCCTCGTAGACGCTGACGTTGGTGTGGGCGAGGATAGTGTTGACTTTGTTAGTTTTCTTTGTTAGTTCGCATTCTGATGCAGTTTTTTTCGAATGTGAGGTGGTCCTGTGGGTTGTGTAGGCATTTTGTTGTCTTTTCCTGACAGTTATGTTCTTTGTCTCTTGTTGCTTGATCGCAATTTATGCTAGTTTTCGTGTAGAATTTTGTTATGGCCGTATCTGTATCAGTTTCTACACGGGTTCAATGTAAGGCGTGATTGATTTTTGAACAAGTCTGTATAGCTGGATTCTTTCTGGCAGTACAGAAGTAATAAGTACAGTTCCGCTGGGTAGCCACTTGACTTTTTTTGAAACCTGCTCTTCAGTTCTTCTATTTAATCTCTTGGCAAATAAAATTCGGCAGGGGGAGGAGGTGTGGTTGATGTCGAAATCGGTGCTGTAGCCTTTGAGAATACCTTTTTGTTCCGTTCTGTATCTGGGAATGTAGGTGAGCACTCCCTGTTCGAGCAGTGATTTGGATAAGATTGCTTTGTAGGCTTCTTTATAGTTATTGAATTGGATTTCTTTGTTAAAACCTTTATCTTTAATGGAGTGTGCTCCGGCACCAATGCTGGACGTTCCTTTCGCCATGTACATTAGGTTGAAGGCTTGTGTTTCTTGAGAATTAGTTCTAATTTAATGTAGGCTGGTCCTCTGTGAGTTTCTAGGTAAAGATTGATTTTTGGTTTTATTGGAATGGTGGGGATATTTTTGTTTGCTTCCATTTGATCAGGTGTGGACGATGGGCATCTCCTTTTGCTGTTTTTTGTTTCTTTATTTAAGTTAGTTCTCCTCTTGATTCTCCACGAGGAGTCTTTGTTTATTTCGATGTCCATTTTGGCCTCCATGGGCTCTAAAAGGTCAGGTCTCGCCCTCGCCCTCGTGAGTGCCAATGTGGCTGAGAGGTGTTTTACCTTACTTTTTGGTTTTGTCTCCTTTTTCCCCTTATTTATTTATTTATTTACTTTTTTTGAGATCACTTACTTTTTTTATGTTTCATTTGTGAAAGCAGATTTGAAAAACTCATGGACCTTGTAACACTATCACCACGTGCTTACCTGCTCGCTTCCCTTTAAAAATTTGTGTCTAAATGACTTTGGATATATTTGGTAGCTTTTTCAGGTCTCCATGAGGAGGTATATATTGCAGTGTCATATGCATAGATGGCGGTCTGTGTATTCTGGGCTCTGAAAAGATTGTTTATGTATAAAATAAAAAGGCGAGGGCCAAATATAGGTCATTGTGGAACACCGACTATGATATTTTTTATTGTTGAATTAGTGTCGTTGATGGAAACACAGAAGTTCCTACTGTGGAAGGGTATTATTATATCGATAAGCGGAGAGGAAATGTTTATTGCATGTAATGTTGTTAATAGGGCGCTATTAACCAAACTGAATCGAATGCTTTTTGGAAGTTCAATAATATAAGTTGTGTTATTCTTTTCCTGTTTCGTGCTATTATAATGTGTTCTGTGACGCGCTGTAACTGGTGTATGCATGAATGGTTTTATCGGAAACCGAATTGTTGAGGATTACTTCGAATTTGTTTATGTGGGTGAGGAAGTGCTGGTATATGATTTGTTTGAGTATTTTATAAATTTGCCTAAAATATCTAGGAGGCTAATCGGTTTGTAGCTGGATGTGCATATTGCAGGTTTCCCCGGTATTGATATCAGAATGACCTTTGTCATTTTCCAAGCAATTGGTAAATAGGCGAGTTTTAAACAGGCTTTGTAAATATGATATTGTTGTACTATAGGTTTGGTTGGTCGATTTTTTAGTTTTAGGACGGTTATCCTGTCGGGTCCAAGAACTTTATTGGTGGAAAGTTTCTTTATTATGTTTTTGATTGTTCTAGAAGTCTGCTTTATGGAAGAGTATGTATTGTAAGCGTACTTGTTCGAAATTTCGAGCTAATTCTTCGGATTTTTCTTCGTCCAAATAGAGAATTGTGTTATTTTGGAACCTCTTGTAATTCGGTATGTTTGCCATAGCGTGTGATCGATATTTTTTATGTTTGCTAATTTTTGTTGCCATGTATTGTTTCTTTCTTGAGCTACTCTTTTTTGTATAGTGTTTGCGGGGATGTTTTTTTTTGCAGTGTATAAATCGGATTACAAGTCTTTTGGTATTTTCTTCTCATTCTGTCTTTTATGATATCGAAGAAACACTGGATGATAGGCATGTGTGATTTGTAATTTTCCCAATAAATCTTAACTTTTTGCGCTCGACGACTTTTTCAGTCGGACGAAATAGCAACTCGAGATGAGCATTTTACGCATATGTGACAAGTGTCTTACAGGTAACATAAAATGATTTTATACAAAAATAACTTACCAAATTATTACATTTTAATAATTTATCTATATTTGCATCTTTAAAAATATGATTTTGTAATATTAATTTCTCTATTTTTTTTTTTTACATAATAATTTATGAAGCATTCGCCAAGATCCTTTATCCGGACAAGTATCGCAATAACAGGTTGTTTCGTGTCTTTCATCTGGTTTGTTTCGACAAGAACAAACCTTACAATTCTTTTTTGTTCCTGTTAAAATCATATGGAGCATTCCATTTAACCGAATTTTATCATAATTAGCGGTCGACATCGAAGCTCGATCTCGCGATTATCGAAAATCTTTTCTCAACTAGTTCACTAAAATTTTTATAAATTATAAGCTGGCCTTTCGTTTCTCTGCTTTTTTACTAATTTATAGAGAATATAGGCATTAATTAAACAAATTTTCAATTCCCAAAAAAATAACTTGCGCCACTACTTTAGCGATTTGCTCATAAAGCAATATGTCGAGGCATATTGATTAGCCTGATCAACGCCGTCCATAAATTTATGATCATATTAGGTTTTTTGACAACAGTTTGAACACTGTGAAGAATTTTTTCCACGGTATTCATCTCTGCATTATGCCAATTTGTCAATAATATGACGATCCTCTTATCCTTCCACGCTAGAACCAAATTATTGTTCCTGCAATGAGCTGTCATTGATTTTTTTAAAGATTTGGTTTTTTTATCGCGTCTGGCAACTCTTTTCTATCTGTCAATATTGCTCCGGACAAATGACATTTTAATTAACATAATTCATTAGTCAAAATATAACTGGTCTGTAAACATATGATGTTCCTGCACACCGGGAATTTTATTCAATAGCATTGTATACAGGTATAATGAAATTCTAATGGATACTGGAAGGTCTGGTCTTATCAATGTTTGTGTTGTGAGGCTACAATAGTAAGACAGAATTCCACAAATATAACCCGTATTAGAATCTACTACAATCTACTAATATATAGTTTCAAATACTTCAAATCGTTGGTTTTTTCGGGTTATACGTGAAATGAAATTCGACCTTTGAATTTTACAGCAGACTCGTCGACACAAATTTGCTCACTCGAGCAAAATAATTCAAAATAATTAAAAAATCTTGAGTTTATATAATCAGGATAGCCACTTATTAGCTGCAAACGTGTTGTAGAGTTAATACTTTGTGCTGAAACTATTTTCACATGTAACATCGAAAACATTTGCGTAAATCTATCTCTTGTAAACGTATTGAGATAAAATGGAATGTGGCTTGCTTGGTTTTTTGACCAATATTCTTACATATTGGCCAGTGGCACAGTCCTAATATTTATAATAACTGGGATGAACGCCGAAAATTCTTCCTTGGTGACATTATGCCATGTTTGCCAAATTGAATGTGGTGACGTTTGTTTCAGTTATTATTTGATTTATTAGCTCTTCGATAAAAAAACATCTTAAAAACGGTTGTTCAACGGCTATGAATTTTATTCTTGGTGGTAATTCTCTAGATTATTCACAAGGCGTCTATTCTAAATTATTAGAATCTTGTGGGACATCACTGTCACTTTCGGATTCACTATTTATTATTCTAATCTTTTAGTTTTTTTATACCTAATACTGTAGGAATTTTTGTATGAAATAATGTTTATTTAAAGATGAAGATAAGAATTTATTTAAGGTGATTTAAATAATCAAATTAACGCTATATTCTAGATGCTCGTTATGTTTTCTTCACGCGACAAGCTGAACTCGCTATTGATTTGCTAGATCTTACTATCTCTTCGCTCGCAACTCTCTCTTTTCGCTCTCACGACTCGCAACTCTCTGTCCGATTCTTCTCTTCCTCATGTGCATGGAACATTCGTCGTTCATACACACATGCATACAAACGCACCCACACTCTAAATAATTTAAGTGCTAGGACCTGGAAGGCTAGAATAAACATTCTCAGGTCCCAGGTCTAACTTTCGCTATGTTCTACTAAACAGATGACACGCAGACGACGATTTTTGGGCACTGGAGAAAGTTCCAGGTTCTTTCCCGGAATTTCCAATCTCACAACAGTATGTCACTATCTCCATCACTGCTTTTATTTTTTCTATTACTAATTCCTTCATGAATACAATCGATCTCGTTTCTCAACAGTTCAGAATCAAATTCATTTTCATTTCAGCTAATTTCACTTCCGAAATTCATTTTCTTACTGCTTGTAAACTTACGAAACTATAATACTTTTGTCACGATCGTCGAATCTGAACTAAAGTCGGAGACAGAACCATAGTTTCGGAGGAATTTGTTACTAAATATCTTATCTCCATTTTAAGGTGTAACGTTTCACATTTGCCAGCAAAGAACATAAAGAACTAAGGAACCTGTTCACGAATCAATACTGCGCTCTGTCATTTGGAGATTACGAAATCTAGCATAAACAAAGACTGTCGCCTCTCACTTGCCACTCAAGTTGCTGCATGAAACGTCGTGGAGATTAAGGGTTAATATTTATGATATATCTAATTTGATTTATTCGTGCTAGAGATGTCCCGGGTGCGAAAGTAATACGATAAATTGGATACTTTGTATGTGTTGGAATTTCAATGCAGAGAATTGGGTTAAGACCTGACTTGTGATGTTGCATATTCTAGCTTTTGGAAGACGTATAAGACTTTTTAGCATTACTGTGATTGTTTTCTCCGTGCTGACCGTGTAGATATGATATTCTATATTTTCTTTTTAATGTATAATTTTAAAGTCGGTGAAATTTAAATTTGTGAACATAATGTGTTGTTCTATGTCGTGTTAGCCTTATATAAGGTCAACTTCATTGACAATCATGTGATTGGGAAAGTAATTCATTTTAGGCCAAGCGGCGAACAAATTCAGTTCCATGAAGTAATTATCGCAATTACTTTATGGGCCTAACGGTACTGTCCAGGAATGCGTCCGTCACATTACGTTTTATACGTTTGTTGGCCTTGGCTGTAAGGGTCCCTTGGCCAGAACATTTTATTTTATTTTTTCAAAAACCGTTGCGATAAATAAACTTACCGAGCCTTGGAATTAGGAGTCAGATATGATTACAACAATAAAATAGAAAGTAACAGAATACATGAATGTACGGTGAAGGGACATCCCTGCCGTGGAGAAAATAACAAATTTGAATGTTATTATCCCTGGCTCGATGAATTTGTTTTTCGCATCACTGTTTTGCCCTCGCTGTGTTCTATGCTGGATATGCGTAAAATTATTAGGAAAATCAAGTACACCGCAATTGACTAGTGAACTGTTGGAAGAGAGCGGAAAGAAAATAACTCCTCAAACAATACGAAATTTATTAAAAGAAGCTGGTTATAATGGAAGACTTGCAAGAAAAAACTGCATGTAAACGAAAAGAATAGGAAGAAGAGATCATACTTTGCTAAGGAGTTTATTTTAAAAGATAGTACATGGTGGAATGATGTGATATTCTGCAATGAGAGCAAATGTAACATTTTGGTTCTGATGGACGAAGAATGGCTGAGAAAGAAGAATGAAGACTTTAAATATAAAATTACAAGCCCGACTTTGAAGCACGAAAGTGAAAGTATGTCGGTCTGGGAATGCATTTTACCTTTGAGACGGGAGAATTAATTTTTATCGATTAGTTTTCATGGATAAAAATATGTATTTAAACATTGTGAAACATAATTTTGAAAAAAGTGCAACAACAATGGGAATTTAATTTACATTCAAATTTTATCAAGATAACGATCACAAACACAAAGCACGAATATTTATTTTATAATTGTCCGAAGTTATTGCAAACATCCCGTCCCTAGACCTAAACCTTACTGAAAATGTGTGGAATGAAGAATTAGAAACGGAGAATTAGAAAAACTTCAATAACATCGGAAAAACATTTAAAACAAGGGTTAAAAGGAGAATGGAACAACGTAGACATAGATTATTTGAAAAAAATAATTTTTAACATGCCTCGACGTTTAAGAGGTTATAGAATAAGAAGGACTCTCTACAAAGTATTAAATTAGTTTAGAATTTAGTGCAAAAATCAATTTTCTGCAGTGTCCGAAAATTAATTAGACATTGTTTTACATAAACACATACTACAACAAATACGACATACGCAAATAATTTTTATACTTTTAACTAAATACTTTACATTAATGTAATATATAAAAAAATATTTATATTTCTTATCATGAATAAAATTACAGCGTGATAATGTAAAAATTCTAGAGTGTCCGAATATTAATTTGATTCACTGTACAATCCTAACTGTCTGGTCCTGGATATGTTTTTGCGATCCTTCAAAAAATCCATTGAGAAAATGGTGTGTTGTCCTCTCGGAAAACTCCATTTCCACACCAAATGCATCCAGATTATTATAAATCCCGCATTCGCACAACACATGCTTCCAGTCCTCTTTCTCTGTACCGCACTTACATCTCGGATTCTCTGCCAATACAGAATCGGATCCACGCCTATAAAAAAAATCGTTTATGCTCCGATGCCCTGTCAGCAGGAAGCTCACACATACCAGGCGTGCATTTTATTCTCTCTCGCACAGATCTCACATTTTGTATATATGTATACGTCACTCTACCTTTTTCACTCGCGTTCCATCTGTCTTACCACATATCAAACTCTTTCATCATTCAGTCTCTCACAATCGTCCACACTCAAGCTCTGTTCATCCTCACTTAACAATTCACTACGCACTACATTTATTCCTTTTCTCCATTCGTATATAACATATCGCTTCTCACGTCCCACAGTGACTCACCCAGAAGAACCAGCATGACCTCCGCAGAGACCGTCCTACATACGTACGAACATGCACACAGAATAGTTCACTGACACTCATTCAGCTTCCTTCTCCTGCAGTCGCATTTTAGTACACCACCCCATACACTCACTCCATACATAGCACACGTAAGCCACAACTCTTTATAGAACATTTTTGCCCTTTTTCTGTTCTTTTTCTCCACTCTTTCCTAAGCACTCTCCTCATACACTCTACATTGCTTGCAATTTTTTTCCTGATGGCTGCCAGGTACTCCTTAAACTCCACTCATACTCACTAAATACCTTACCGTTTTCACACGTTTCACACATATCCAACTAATCGTTTACGCTCGGTGCTCTCTTCTCAGATAGAATACATTTACGTAGTCTTTGACCCGCTATTCGAATGCAATAACGCACATAGTGATAGGAGCTGCTTGTGTTAGCTGAAAAGTGATCGTACTAACACACGAACGTCATATGGCTAACGCGTCTCCGTCAAAGTTCCGAAGTGACGAAGACTGAAGACGAAGAAAATCAGTTCCTGGTAACGCTCTGAGGAAGAAAAAACGTAGCAAATCGAAGCAATTTTTTATTTCAAAGTTTATATTTGAATGTTTTTACTATTGTTTTAGTATTTTAGCATTGTATTTTAGTATTTAGTATTTTTAGTATAATATCTTGTACTATTTTTGTTTTTAGTATTCAGTATTTTATACTATTTTTGTATTTACTATTTAGATTTTAGTTTTTTGCGCTATTTTAATATTTTAGTATTTTTATTATTAATTTACTGTTTTGTTATTATTTTTGTTCGTTTTATTACTTTTTTCCGTTGTTTCTATTTGTTGTTTCCATTTATTGACGCAATGTCCTCATTGCAAACGAACAATCTTTCTTTGTCTTCTTTCGCTCAATTTGCACAAAACGTGACAGTGAACAATCATCAGACAACGGAAGTGTATCAAATAGTAACACTGAACTCGAAATGCAAGATTCCGAAGACGAAATGCAAGAAGAATATATCAGAAACTGTGGGTAATATAGTGCCAGAAAACCAAGAATCTGGGCGTAATTGGCAACGTATTGGATCTAGCAAGGATACAGCGATTGTCTCTCGTCAATGTTCGCTGACAACAAAAAGTGAACATATTCAAACGATAGATGAATCTTTCCATTTGTTCATTGATGATGAAGTCATAAATAATATTATTTTACACACAAATAAGAAAGCAAACGAGTGCATACCACCCGAAAAACAATGGAAACGGTGGATCGTATGGAAATCGACACCTTCTTAGGTCTTCTACTTCTCATTAGAAGATACAGAGAATTAGGAGAATGTAAACATGATTTGTGGAAAGTAGACAATGCTTTGTCTCGTTGATTTTATGCGGGAATAATGTTGCGGGACCGTTTTGTAGATATATTCGTTTTGACATTCTTCTTACACGTGAAGAAAGAAAAGCTTGCGATAAACTGGCATCACTGAGAGACGTTACAAATATTTTTGAGGAAAGCTGTAAAAACTGTTATAATACGACAGAAACGGGTTGCGTCGATGAACAATTAGTTACATTTCGCTGCCGTTGCTCTTTCAGAGTATACATGCCAAGCAAACCGGGGAAGTATGGAATAAAGATATAGACTCTGCGATTCCAAAATATTGTTCTGACAAGGATGTATACTTGGGAAACGTGGAAATACTGCAGAAAAACAAATGGGGGCATCGAATCGTGAAATAAATTAATTAATTTTTGGAAAAATTCGAATTCAAATAGTATAACTATTGACAATTTTTTCACAGATCTTAGTTTGGTGAACAATTGTTGGATGAAAAACTATTTCTAATTGGAACTGTGCGAAAAATCAAACGACATTTGCCGAAATCACAGAAATAGGAAACCGGCTACAATATTCAACCGAATTTTTATTTACTGATGAAGTAACGTTAGCGTCGTACATACCGATGCCATGAAAATCTATTATTTACTTTCCATACTACATCACGAACATGATATGTTATCAGCAACAGAAAAATTAAACCTGATGTAATTATTACAATACTACTAAAACTGGCGTAGATGTTTTAGATAAGATTGTAATAATATTGTAATAAGATTGTAATAATATTCGTGTAGACAGTTACCCATCGTTGGCCATTATCTTTCTTTATGTGTTTCACCGATATCGCTGCGTATAATGCATTTATTTTATACCAAATAAAGTATCCAACATGAGAATGTAACAATACCTTAAAAATGTGACGAAAAATATTTTTAGAACAATTAGGAAAAAAATTATGCGCAAAAAATATAGATAGGCGAGCCACACAATTCGAAAACTAGAAAATAGGATTGCATAAAAATGTTTAAGTGCGATAGAAGCGACGGGGAGGAACATCGTAAAAAAAACAAAAGAAGGCAAAAGCGAGCTCAGTGTTGCTTTTGCGTAGGTAATAACAATAAATACGTAACAATTTGCGATAACTGTGATCTGTATGTTTGCGGTGCCCATTCGACACAACACCAGAAATTTTATGTAATGCCTGCAATAATAAAAATAAATGTATAATAAATGTAACTTTATTATTCATGTGATTATTGTTTGTTTCCTATATGCTCCTACATGTTCCTATATGAGTCGGGTGTCTGCCAGTGTGTTGGTGCCAAAGTTGGGCATATTTTATTCGAACGAATAACGAATAAATCTGTCAAATTTATTCGTAAATAACGAATAACCATTTTATTCGAGTAAGAATTATTCGTTATTTACGAATAACGATTTTATTCGAGGAAAAATTATTTGTTATTTACTAATAACGATTTTATTCGAACAACTCTTATTCGAACAAACAGTTGGGCATTATTTGAATAAAATTTTATTCGTATGATATTTCGAATAAATTCTACGAATAAAATTTTATTCGTACAATATTTCGAGTAAATTCTTCGAATAAAATGTTATTCGAAATATTTACTGAAATACTGTAAAAAAAGTGAGTCAGGAGTCTTTTATCACAACTTTGGTTTATTCAATAAATTCGTTTTTAATACAATCTTATATTCGAATATTTTGTCGGTTAATTTGTTTGCTTCAAGCGAGTTTGTTATTGTTGCAAATGAAAATAGACACTCTACTGGAGCAGAAGGTGGCAAAGGAGTGTTATATTTTAGAAATATATTTTTAATTATGGAATATCCGTTCAGAGATGTGTAATCAATTTTATTATTTGCAAAATATTGTACTACAAAAAGTTATGATTCTTTTGTAAATGTTGTTCGGCTGAAGTGGAATACGGACTAAAATCGATAAAGGTATTTAATTGTGTACTTTCGTTACTCTCTATTACTATTGCACTTCGGTTTCCGTTGTTGATAATATGCGCTTTTTTAATATCGATATTAACTGCTCGTTTTTCAGAAAGTACACACGCTAGCCATTTTGTTTGCGCACGTGTGTAGCGTGGGGAGATCGTATTTGATAAGTGGACTGTATGTGTGTTCGCGCGCTGAAAATATCAGGGGTTGTCCGTGATAGTTTTGTGTCGCGAGAGAGTGAACCTTATTGCTCGGAAGTCAAACTAATTCCAACTTGCAAGCCGAAGGGAAACACGGACGCTCTCTCGGTTCCCCTTCCTACGGCTTCGGAAAATCGCAGGCCCAGGATGGGGCACGAAGGGCGGATTCTCGTTGCCGTCTTGGGTAATATCGCGTATTTCGCACGTGTTCGGGAAAGTTGGTTCCATGCTTCAATCCACAGTCGAAGGCCTTGTCTACTTAGAACAAATCTCAGCCAGATGGCCAGGGATTTCTGGCGACACAGGCCTGCTCAGGGCACTTAAAAACTCGTAAACTTTCCCCGATGCGCCTGCACCCTAACCGTGGGTATTGTTGCATGGAAACTCTCCCGAACACGTTTGTTTTTAAAAAAATGGATGCAATAGGGCGGCGATAACTGCTCCTTTATAATCTGGAGATTTAATATTAAAATAAGTGTTAAATCTAATTAACTTGCTAGGCTGTTTTCTAAACATTGAATGATAGGTTCGCAATATTTCCATTTTATTTCGCTTAGAGATTGTAATTCTTTCTGTAATAAAAACAAGGATGGCATGACCATTCCATAGGAAACATTCTTTTCTTAATGGAGGCCGTCCAGAGTCTGTGTTAGACGTTTTGTAATAGTGATATATTCATGTATCTAAAGAGAGTCGTCTTCAATGAAACTGTTTTTCTTATTTAGAGCTTTATGTTATTGTTTTTTCTTTTGTTTTTAATATCTGTGATAAGGAATCATACAAGGAATTCCACCTTGTGACTAGTTAAAGTATGGCCTAAAATATCTTGAATTATTGTGTTGGCAACTAAGTCATTGCCGATTTCAAATAAGAGGGATCCATAAATCAAGTTTCTTGACATAACCAAGGGTTTTTAATTTTTTTTCAATGCATGTATGCGATACATTGAGCTTCTCTGCAATGTCTCGTGTTGTGCTGTGACGATCTGAATCGATAATGGCCTTGATATGGGTTTCATCCACTTCGACTGGGCGGCCAGATCGTTGTGCATTTTTCAGTGAAAAATCACCAGAACGAAATCTTTCAAACCAATTTCGACACTGCCTTTCTTTTAAGGCTTCATCTCCATATACGGCACATAACTTCTTTTGTGCTTGCGATGCGTTCTTGCCTTTTCGGAAGTAATACAATAAAATGTGTCGGAAGTGCACGTCCTGTTTTTCCATTTTTAAATTGGGATAAAAACAAAACTAAAGAACTAATCGATATAATTTTTTTACTAATTAAAAGTAGAAGTCCACACAGTAAGAAAAAAATATAGGTTAGATGCTCTGACCACGTTAACAAAACAAAAGAAAGTCTAGAGTGAATCTATCGACAAAAGCGGCAATGACTTAGTTGCCAACCCAATATTTCGGTAGACTTAGGTCGTGCGGCTTTCCATAAATTTGTACATTTGTCAATTATTTGAATGTGAATTGTATTTAACTTTTGTTCTTTTTATAGTTCGAGTTACGTTAGTTGTTACGCACAGGGATAATGTATGGGCAAAGCAACGTAATATGCCTTGGTAATATATTATCATCAATGGTATCGAAATCTATATTTATTTTCCCTAATTCATCGTCGCTGCTGCTACTATCATTTGTATCGTTTTCGTTTTCCTTTTCGAGAGCGAAAATTCTGAATTCTTTTAGTTCCTTGATGTTATAAACAAATGTACATTTAAAAAAATCAATGACAAAAAATGTCACAAGAGTTAAATTTTTTGACATGAAATGGCACGTATGCAACATGCAACCGTGTTTCTCATTCACTGTCCGTCAATTTGAAATCGATCAATTTGACTGAACCGACTTGAAAATAGATTTGAACAGACCTGCAGTTTTAAGATAATCAAATATTTTTAGAAAATATGGGTCTTCAACTGTCCGCCATTGAATGTAATATGGGCGTTAAAAGTTTCTTGAGATTTTCTTTGGTGACGTTTACCAATTCTTCTGTGCTAATAAGACTAATATTAGGAATGTGCTCAGCTCTCCTCATTCTCCTCCGTATTCTTCCAATACGGTATTGCCATGACGCCTTTTGACATGCGAACGAAAGTTCGAACTTGAGTTCATTTGTCCTTCCACTTCCACATGCTTTGGTTTACATTTTGCACAAACAGCAACAACAAATTTTCCACGTTTTTTCGGGAACGATAGAAAAGAATGTACTATCGAAAACCGAACTGTTGATCGAAGAATTACTATCATCTACATAGAAATGTCACTAGGATTAGTAGTTGAGGAAGAGAACGTATTTGCTGTGGAAGTTGAAGGAAAGTTTTCTACTTTCCCAGCGTCGCACATGGTAGAAATTAGAATGGCAAGATGAAAAAATGTAAATTAGACTGAAAAAGAAAGTCAGGAGAGATAAGATTAGAAACAGGTTCTAAAACTGAAAATTACTGACTGCTGGTACGAGAAGCTCTTTCCAATGTACACACGACTCTTCTCTTTCGTAGTTCGATACAGACTGATTTTTCCAAGACAATGACTCCTAATACTGAAAAGTCAATGGAGAGGAGTGGTAACTTCATCGCGAAGTGTTTATTTCTCGTGATTATATTTCAATTTTTCCCTAAATATCGACCTTTTCGCTGCTACAGTCAGTCCAACGAGACGATCGGTCTTCTAGCTGCATTTAAGTCTTTACGGCCTCTTAACTGCGTGCCTCCTGTCGCGTTAGAAAACGTAAACAAATGGCTAGAGTATTCGTGTACCTTCTGAGAAACACGAGCAGTTAATATCGATATTAAGAAAGTGCATATTATCAACAATGGAAACTGAAGTACCTAGTGCAATAGTAATAGAGAGTAACGAAAGTACACACTTAAATACCTTTATCGATTTTAGTCCGTATTCCAGTTCAGCCGAACAACATTTACAAAAGAATCATAACTTTTTGTAGTACAATATTTTGCAGATAATAAAATTGATTACACATCTCTGAACGGATATTCCATAATTAAAAATATATTTCTAAAATGTAACACTCCTTTGCCACCTTCTGCTCCAGTAGAGTGTCTATTTTCATTTGCAACAATAACAAACTCGCCTGAAGCAAACAAATTAACCGATAAAATATAAGATTGTATTAAAAGCAAATTTATTGAATAAACCAAAATTGTGAAAAAAGACTCCTGAGTCATTTTTTTTTACATTATTTCAGTAAATATTTCGAATAACATTTTATTCGAAGAATTTACTCGAAATATTGTACGAATAAAATTTTATTCGAAGAATTTATTCGAAATATCATACGAATACAATTTCATTCGAATAATGTCCAACTGTTTGTTCAAATAAGCTTTGTTCGAATAAAATCGTTATTCGTAAATAACGAATAATTTTTCCTCAAATGAAATCGTTATTCGTAAATAACGAATAATTTTTTCTCGAATAAAATCGTTATTCGTTATTTACGAATAAATTTGATAGATTTATTCGTTATTCGTTCGAATAAAATATGCCCAATTCTGACACTTAATACGCTACATTGTTTGCAATGATGTTTAAGGAACATACAATATGATATAACGCATATTTTCTTTCTTACTAGCACGATTGGACTAGCGAAGGGAGAGTTACTCGGGCGACTTATTTTATTTTTTTATAACTCTTCTAATATTTCTCTTAACTTTTATTTCTCATTAATCGCTAGTCTTCGTGGACGAAATCAGATTGGATTATCGGTTTTAAGCTTTATTTCTATTCTCATTTCGCATGGCAATTCGTCCGGATCGTTATCCGCATCGTATTCTTCCGTAATTTATGTTTCAACTTTTTTCTCTAAATCCGGAAATTTGAGATTAACATCTAGTTTATCTAAGATTGTAATAGGCGGCTCTAGATATTCGAGGATTTGCCTTTTGAAACTCGCATTCGGTAGGTTTTCCGAACCCACTTTTTCGACCGCAAATTTACTACCCATTGTAATGTTCATTAAGGGATGCAGCATAAAATCGCGACTCAACATCGCAGGATATGCCATCGTGTTGTCCGGAAATACCAAGAATTTTATTTGTACCGTGATTTCGTCCACGTCTACCTATTTATTAAAAACTTACTACCAACGGTGAACGTTTAAGCCTCTAAGTATATTCCGTGGACGAAACGGGCGTGTAATTTCTTGGCGGCACCAAACTTTATTTAACCCGGGATTACCCACGTGGGGGTCTAATACCTGGAGTAACCACGTGGGGTGCTCATGGACCTTCAAAAGTAATATTTACTGATTACAATATACGACAATTTGAATATTTCATATTTCTTTATTGAAATTGAAACAATATGTGTTCAAAAGAAATTTTCACTAATTATGTGAGTCATAAGTCGTATAGGTAAAAATATATAAGTACGTTTATTTTTATCTATACGTATAATATAAAATATATATGCAAACACAAATGCAAATAAATATAATCCAATATTTGAATCTAATAATACAAACAAATATAGTAATAGAATATACATAAATATACACAATATAGAATATAGAACAATGTAGTTGATGATGAAAAAACTTACAACCTAATTATCTGAATATTCGTCGGTTTCATATTCCATATCCTTTTGTAAGCATGTTTCACAAATATTTTTCATGTGTATTAGACACATTTTCTTGAAACATCTGCAGCAATTTTATGTCATTTCTTCTTAGACAAATGGTGCATTTTAATTTTTTTCTGACTGGCCAGTTTTATAAGTTTTAGAAGATTCCGGATCGTCAGTTCCAGAATATTTAGTTGCTTCGAATTTCTTTTGGGATGCGAAAATTACATGATCGTTTTCGCAGTCTTTCTGAAACTAGTGCTATTCTTTCTCTTGCACGTATTTGTTTCTTTTTAAATTTGCTGTAGGCTTATTAGTAGTGTAAATAACTTGACTATTGATACCTGCAATATCTAATATTCTAAAAAATATTACAAGAGGCCAACGATTATTTTTTCGTGATTGAGTATTTCATCGACAACATCAATCCCCACTTTTTTTGTGTTGTAGAACGATATGATTTGTGGTTTTTGTTCTATTCCACTCGATATATTAATTGAATTATCTTCTATGTGAAGTGTCGAAATAAGTAATACATTTCTATTTTTTTTTGGAATATATGAAACTATTGTTGTTTCGTCCTGGAAAATGGATGATCTTGGTTCTCAATTTTTTGTTGTAATGAATTCTTTCGGTAGTTCTTTTTTATTTTTTCGTATTATACCAACATATGACCGATTTTTGTTTAGTAAACATTTTGCAAGAGGAATACTTGAAAATCAGTTATCGGCAGTCACATTTCTTCCTGATTCTTCAATATGCTGCACTAATCGCATCACCACATCCAAAATCTTATTTGAAACTTTGCATGGCTGGATCCTTCAGGCTGGATACCTGCATATATCTCCATTAAAAATGTGTACATTGTATTTGCATCTGCTAGAATATATATTTTATAATTCCATATTTTGATTCCATATTTTGCAGGCTTATTCGGGATGTATTGTCTAAATGAACATCTACCACGAAATAGCACAAGTTGTCCATCTATTCTGCAATATTCTGAAAGTGAATAACTTTTTTGCCAATTAGTAAGGAAAATATCGAATACATTTCTAATAGCTGCACTAGTTTGTCTAACATCCTTCGATTATGCTGTATTGTTACATCATTGAGTCGCAGACAAGTCAGTAAAACGGTGATAACTCATGATAGTGCGAAATATGTCAATTCCCAACCCTTTCGTATAACATAAATCTCTTACATTTTGATGGCATTATCGCTGATGGCGATAAATTTATATTTCGAGAATATTCTATGTGATGTCGGGCGTCTGACGTTTGCTTAGTCATCATAGAGCAATTTCCAGAAGAGAACTTGTTAGACTGTTGTCTGCGTTTTGGAGTACGTCAGCCCAGATAGTCTTCATGCGCATGCACCCCGAAACGCCGAACGCGCAAAAACTGACGCGGCGTTTCGAAATTGCAATTCTAGCATTCCGCGTCAAAAACTCTAGCAAGCATTTCGACATCCCTATCTCCTTCGTTCAGATAATCAGTATAAAAGACCGAGATTCTTGACAATTCTTGGCAGTCTCCAGTTATCCAGTTCGTCGAGAGTTTAGACTCGACAACGTCAATCAACATTGTTTCTAGTTCGGCGCAGTCCGAATTCAACATCAAGTGTTTCTATTTCCAAACCTGTAAGAGTTATCATCTCTTAATCATCTTAAGATTATTATCGTCTTAATGTCACCATATTTTAATTTCCGATCTCTCATAATCTCGTTGTAAAATTATCTATTATTAAATATATAGTTTACTCGAATTCTTGTCATTCACTGTCAATAGCTTAAGTCCGCGTATGCGTTCGCGAATTCGTATGTGAACGTTCCTGTCTGTTAAAATTATGCTGTGGACTTGAATAAAGGATAAAACAATACTTTGGTACGACGCACACTTTATAATTAACCGATTAGTTTTTTTTGTATACAGAGAACCGTGTTATGTCGTATTCTATAGAGGGTGAAAGAACGTTACATATTTTGGGCAGATGAGTTATATCTTACACATACATACACTTATATCTAAGCTAGGAAAATTTGACAATATGATTGTTTCTAGTAATGTAAGATGTCGAGACGTCAGCCACGGAAGCCAGGATATTGATATTCCTGCTCCGAAGATCGCCCAGTCTGCAGTAAATTACGCGTCGGTTGGATCTAAAGGTTGCACCTTGATACGCATTTCACCTGAACATTAGCGTCGGGTATTGTTTGATCGTCGTTCGGCGAGTCGAGACGTAACATTCTCACATATTTTCTATTTTCTTCACGTATTTTTGGTGATATACGAAGTCTTTTTAACAAAACAGGAGGAAGAAAGTGAAATGTAATACAAATTATTATATTTCGAACAGTTTAAAATTTATTAAAAAAAAAAGAAAATAACAATTAGAAATGTAATTTTCAACGCTGTAATTTGTTTTTAAAATGTAATTTTCAAGGTTTATGCCTCTACAATTAGCTGCATAGTTCAGATTTCCTTTTTTATGTAGCGGGATTATCACTGACTCCATTCTTCCGGGATCGTCTTCTTTTTCCATGCTTCTTTGATGATGCTCTTCAATCTTTTCCTCATACTGCCTGTACTGTAGATCCACGCCTCGTTTGGAATCCCGTCAATTCCTGCGGTTTTTTTCTTTTTCAATCTCATTATTTGCAACTCAATTTCTTCATCTGTCAACTCTGCTTCCAAAAGGTCGCTGACATCCCCTGTGGTATCCGTTTTCTCCTTTCTCGATTGCAAGCTCTTCTTCCCACCTAACTTCTCCATAAAATGCTTGTATCAATCTTCCATAGGTATTCCAGATCCTCTTTCTTTAGCTCTTTTTCTTTCTCTGTTAATATATTCCCATTTTTGAGTATCAGTCCTTAAATGTTTTTTTTTCTCTAGATACTTTTTTCTCGCTTGCTCTTTTCTCTCTTCTATCAAGACCTTCAGTCTCCTCTTCTCTTCCCAGATTATATCTCTCCCTATTTTACCTTTCTTCTAGCTTTCTATGCCTTTTTGCATTTTCTCTTTTGTTTCTTGCAGTTTTTGTCCCACCATTTGGTTTTTTTATTTTCCCTATCTACCCCTATCACTTCCCTCTTACACATGTGTTCATGTACTTTCTCCTTCAGTTCTTTCCATATGCCTTCGATCCCTTCTTCTGTCTATCCTTGGTCCTTTACTTTATTCATGTATGTTGCAATCGATTCTTTGTTTCTCCTAGTTTCTTGAGCGTTTTTCTCTCGAATGTGTCTCAGCTCCACGGTCAGGTATAGGTGGTCAGATTCAGTTCTCCCGTCAACTACAAAATTTTTTGTCTCCCGCCAGCCTTCCGTGTTTACAATCACGTAATCTATTGTAGTAGCCTCCTTTTTCCCTACGTAGGTATATTCGCCCTCAACGCCTCCATGCATACATCTATTCATGAAATGCCAACTCCTATCTTGTACCAGACTTAATAATCTTTTTTCCTTTTTGTTGAGGAACTTATTTTTGGCGTTCCTTCTTCTTGTATTCGTTATATCTTCTACCGGTCCTATACCTTCTTCTTCCGCAATCCTCGCGTTCATGTCTCCGCCCACCATTATCGGACCTTTCCCCTCTTCCGCCTCCTTTTCATTTAGTCTTTCCACCAGTTTGCTCATTCTCTGATTGCAATATACCGTCCATATCCTTCATATCTTCTTGCCTATATTTGATTTCCTTAAGACAGCTCCTTCCAATTCCGCTTCCTCATCTCGTACATTCCGACCCTTTCTTACTTCTGTGATGATACCTCCACTCGACCCTTTCTTACTTCTGTGATGATACCTCCACTCGGTCTTCCTTTCTTCTTAAGTTTTTTGACCGGTTGACATTTCCAGTAAATTGTTTTGACAATCTATTTCTCCACCTCTCTCATGCTTTTTTGTCTAGCCACATTTCTATGAGACCAACGTAGTCAAATTTTTCTATATATTTCCAAATCTCTTTCTCCTTTCCTGCCACCTCCGCAATATTCCAAAATAGAATTTTTCTTCCATGTTGCCGTGTTTTATCCACTTTTCTTTTCGGTTATTTTTTTGTGGAAGGAACCTAACCTAAACCTTAGGAACCGAGAAGCCTATCTAAAAATTTATATTACCATTATGTTCTTTATAGGTCCCCCAGTTTGTCCATTTGCCTCCTATCAGAATCTTATGAAATCCAATCTCCACCTCTTTTCCATTACTTCTTTCAACTTTGGCCCATTGGACTAACTCCATTTGTCCTCCCTTTTCTTAGACAGGTCACGATCAATATATATCCTCTTGCTGTCTAGAGTTTTTTTCTTCGGCATTATTTCGGCTTTGTCTTCCTCTCTCCTCAGCCTTACCAAAAGCATTTCTCCGTTTGTCCTGCCGATGAATTTGACCCATTCAATTTCACATTTTATATTCAACTCTTCCTCTAGGAATTTTTTTGTACATTCCACTGATCTTTCTTTTTCTATCTGTAGCCCTTTTCTGACAATATTCTTGCTTCTTTCTTTCTTCTCATTCAATTCCAGTATTCGTTTTAATTTGTTTGTACCTTCAACTGCTTTTTCGGCCCAGATTCTTAGATTTTCTTCAATCCTACTTTCTACCTCTTTTACCCCTGCAATTTTTTTATCTGCCAGTTTGGTCTTTCTGAATACTGTTGTCAGAGGCCTGTTTCTCTTGCAATGTGTGGGTAATATTTTCCAACTTTGTTACTCTTTCCAGCAGCTCGTTCCTTTCTTCTTTCCATTTGTTTTCTTTTTCAATCGACTCCTGCACTAGTTCTTTCCTGACTTGCTTAAATTCTTTCCTCATCTTTTTCACTTCTCTCATCAATTCTTCCATGAATCTTAACACGATCTTATTATCTATGTGTAAATCTTTTCCATATCTTTCACCTTTTGTACTCTGATATTGGTCTTCTGTCGGTCCCTCCTTATCTATCATAAAGCTGTCTATGGTTTGGCTTTTATTCGTTACACTATCCTGTTCTTTCATTAATTTACCCTTCCTACTTACTCGCGTTTCTACCTTACCCGCATCTGGTAAACCCTTTTTTATCGACTCTTCTTACCGAACATCGCCTAGTTTTTTTTGTCCGTTCGCCATTCTAACCTACAAACTACATTTTCCTGAGATGAACATTACCTTATATACCGCTGCTGCTGCCTTCAATTACATAACCTGCTCTTATCCTACTCTTCGTATACAAGATACCTTGTGTATTCTAGATTTGAAACCGCCAATATAATCGTTTTTCACACCGCTGTAACAGCACACGTCACACTCTCATTTTCTCTACCGACCAAGTCCCATTTCTTATATAGGCGCCCGTATTTGCTGCTTCTCCCCAAAATTTCAAATTTAGATTAGCATCCGCTAGCATCGTCCTTGTCGTTTCAATTATCGTTTGATTTTCTCTTTCTGCAATTCCGTTACACTGTGGGGTCATTGGAAGACTCAATTCATGTACAATACCTTTAGTTTCGAACCATCCTCTCAGATTTTTACCCAAATACTCTCCCCCATTATCTGATCTAATCCTTTTTAGTTTCAGTTCAGTCTGATTTTCCGTCAAAATAATTAGTTTCTTTCTAATTCTTCTGCAGCTTCAGTCTTCTCACTCAATAACTGTAAAAATATTATCCTGGAATAGTCGTCTGTTACGGTTAATATATAGTTTTTCTTACCAAATGTTGATGGTTTTATGGGACCTATTAGATCAGTGTGCCACAGCTGCATAATTCGATTTGTCCTCCTTCATTCATGTCTTTGATGTGTGTCTTTTTTGAAATTTTCCTTTCGATACACGACTCGCATTCATTTTTCCAGTTGCTTGACATCCCCATCACCAAATTTTCTATCTTCATTTCTTCGATTTCTTCTTTATTTGCGTGACCCAATTTCTTGTGCCACACATCACTTTTCACTGACACTATTGTAGTTCTCTCATTTACTAAAAATGTTCTTACATAGTATGAATCTTCAACTCCTATCGCAGTCATTTCAACTTCATTTGAACGTTTGTATACTATCGCTCCGAATTTATTAAAGTTTATATTATATCCTCGATCAGTTATTTTCGCAACTGAAAGAAGATCAAAATTTCTTTCTCTCCTCTGTATTTCTTGTTTTAACGCAAATCTGACATCAAATACACACAAATTTCTTTGTGTTTCAAACACTCGCACATTCGGGCCAAATTCGGGACGAAGGCTCTTAATATATACATTTTCAGCTCGAACTCTTCAATGTCCTTTCGAACTGTTTACATTTCTCAACGCCTCTGCCCTGTTTATGAACACGTCAACGGTCTCATTCCTTTCCATTTTTAAATTTGTTAGTTCGTTAAGAACAATTGCTTTTAATTCTTCCGTTTCAGCGCCCATATCCAATTTGATAGGTGTTCATAATTTGTCTGCACTTTTTTCGTGGCTATATTTAAGTAATTGTGCCATACTCATAGTATTGATTATTATTGTTCTTGCTGCATTATTGTCGTACCATTCGTTCCACTCTTTCCATTTGTTATCAAATCCGTTGTCTCCTTCTCTCAGTTTCTCGATCGGCTTAACGCCTATCACCATAGCATTTTTGACCTCAGGATACCTTCTACTTTCTCACTCCATAGAATTTGAGTCGTCGAGCAGTTCAATGTTCATAATGTTCTACTAATCCGTCATATTTGTCAATCTTCCTTCACCTTCTCGAACTTTCTACCGTCTTTTTATGTCGCAAACTTTGCACAGTAAATCACGCTCTGCTACCAATTGTGAATGGAATAAGGGACGAAGTAATACTAAAAATATGTAATTGTACAAACACAAATAGATTTACAATGGTGAAACCTCTGACTTCTCGCTCCCTTACTCTCTCTTCACTAGTCTGTGCTCGCTATTCTCTCTCTCAAGATCCTCACACCACGGGTACTTCCCTACTAATGTCTCTTCCGGACACCGTCCAGAAACAAAATACAACACACCAGATACGACACACATATACATATCATACATCCACACATAGACTATACTCACATTCACATACATAAAGCCAACACTCACAATTTCGGCATCCGTTTTATTAGTTTTTCTATTGTTTCTGGTACTATTTAGTACCATGTATTTTATAGTTTGTTCCGTAAGTCATTTTGGGACTTTGAACACACTTCACAGATTTTTCGTCCCAAATATTTCCTATTGGGTTCTGATCGGGGGATTAAGGGGGCCAATGCATTATTTTTTATTTATCACTCTGTTTTAAATGTTGCAAATAGTCTTTACAAATCCCTGCAGTGTGCTTGGGATCGTTGTCAAGCATGAAAATAAAATTTTGGCCTATTAATCACCTCCCAGATGGTATGGCATGATCACGTAAAATAGACAAATATTGTTCTTTTTTTAGAATCCCTTCGATAAATCACCAACACTATTTGCTCCAATACACTCCCAGACCATTATTGACCGCTCTCCGTGTTTAACTGTGGATACCAGGAAACAATGTGTATCGCAGCGAAGAGTATGAAAGAAACTCAGCATACGTTTTTAATGAACAAAATGCAATAAATGGATAGAATAATTGTGTATGTCACAAATACTTATACAACTTAACATGTATTTCGATAATATAATGTCATAGAATTCGCAGATATTACTTAAAGTGGGTAAAAAATTACAATTTATACTAAATAAGCAGGTGTTAAAAGCTAATACTTTTGGAGGGGATTATATACAACCCTTGGCAAAAAGTTTTCAATCAGACTTATTGATGTCTTTGCAAAGAATATTCATATTGTAGAAGTGTAAAATGTTATTATGTGGTTAAAGTTAGTGGGAAACTGAAGGGTGCTTAAAGTAGAATAAATATTAATAAAATAACATAAACTTTCATTTACTGTTCAAAGGAAAAAAGAAAAAAGAAAAAATATTACATGGAAATAAGTTTTCGATCATTTGAAATCGTGGGAAAAAGTTTTCGATCAAATTGTTAATTTATGTTTATTAAAAAATTATTATGTATATTAGTATTTTGTTATGTTTCCTTTTTTACGTATAACTTCTTTAACACGCTTTGGCATAGAAATTATAAGATATTTCTACAAACAGTCGGCGAAATTTCATCCCATGACGCTCTAATAGCTAATCGAAGTTCATCCTTGTTTTGTGGTTCCTTTTCTCAAACTAGGTTTTTCAATTTTGCCCATATATTTTCAATGGGATTAAGGTCGGGACTATTCGCTGGCCACGTTATTGTTTTAATATTATTTTGCTGTTAAAAGTCTCTGACTATTTTAGTACGATGACAATTAGCATTATCGTTCTGAAAAATAAACCAGAACTCAATACTGGGAATTAGAAAATGTTGTAAAATATGAATATATGTTTCCGAATTGACATTGCTGTACAGAATACATAATTTTCCCACTCCTTCAGCTGGTACACAGCTCCAAATCATAAATGACCGAGTATATTTTTGTTTGAAATTTAAGTACTCTTCGTTAAATTTCTCGTCTGATTTTCGCCAAACATACGGTCGGTCACAAAAATATTCGAACACTAAAATAAATTTGACCTTTATGTTTTGTATTTTAACAAAATGTACAAAGGGCTAAAAAAATGTATTATGCTATGATAAAGTATAATTCTTAGACAACTACAATGCAAAAACATTTTATTTATTACATATAATTGTTTAAATAATGGAATAAAATCGCAAGTTTGGGGCTTCCGCCGTGCTTTACAGTCGGTTGTAGATTTTTTAATTCTAGTTCTTTAGGCTTTCTCCAAACTTTTCCTGTTCCGTTACATTCAAAAATATTAAATTTCGACTCATTTGAGAAAATAACTTTTTTCCAAAAGATATTGATTTCTGTACTCCTTCGCAAATGCTAATCTCTTTATTGTGTTAATTTTCCTAACGAAGAGCTTCTGTCTCGGTTCGACCATGAAAATTTTCACTTCCCAATATTCTTCGACAGAAACCTTCAGCAGAAACCTTCTTATTTAACATGTCGTTACACATTGTAGCTAACTTAAGTGCAATTCGAGGATTTTGTTGCATTTCATGTCTTATAGTCTTTCTTTCTCGAACGGTTAAAATCTTTGGTCTTCCAGTACGTTCGTTATTTAACACACTATCACTTGCTTTTATCCGTTTAATGATGAATTGGACGGTCGATTTACTTCTGCCAATTGTTTTTGCTATCTCAACATAACTTTTACCCTCTTGGTGTAATTTAAAAATTATTTGACGCTCTTCTAGAGTTGTCTCAGACTTCTTTCGACTCATTTCTGATCATTGATGTTATTTTGACAAAATTTCGAACTAGACTAGTCGGCGCTCACTCAACCGATTGTGAACTGTGGAAATTATTTTCGATGTGAAATGACTTTGTAAACAAAACAAAATCGACTTTGCTAAGAATGGTACAAATACTTTTGTGGACTGTTCACTTCAACTAATTGGTCATCCTTCTACCAATTAGTCATCCTTTACAAATCTCACGTATGTAAGAAGAACTGCTTTGTTGTTTATCAAAGTATGAGTACTTATTCAAGTATCTTTCAAACAAGAACGCATTCAGTTTCTCATGTCCAGTCAACAAATAGTACACATATACACTCGGATTGAAACAAACATACTTTTCAGCAAATCGAACATCCTTTATATAGTTATACGTCACACATTCACGTACGCAATAATCTAATCTATCATCAGGCATACGTTCTTTCATTCACCAAATCGACACTCTCTTGCACATTTTTCTTATGCAAATCCTCAGCTGTTACCTATGACGTCGGGCGTTCGATGTTTGCTTAGGCAAAATTATTGTGACGTGGTTTCCTACAGAATTTTCCCCGTTCCAAAATAAGAATGTGATTTTCGTTAGAGTCCGCGCTTTGGATTGCATCGGCTGGGATATTATTCGAGTGCACTCCAAAATGCTACACGAGCAAATCTAAGCGTAGCATTTCGAAATTGCAACTCCGACATTCTGCGCCAAAGCATTAGCAAGTGTTTCGACCTCCTTCCTGCGTATAATAACCGCATATATAATATAAAATACAATATTATATATAATATAATAAGCGTATACACAATATATAATATAAAAAGACTGAAATTGTAACAAACGGATAGAGAATTCACACTGCAGTGCAATGAGTGCAGTACGTCTCGTGCCGGGTCTTCCAGTATTGGTATAACCCTAGAAGCTTCTATCAAACGTTTCTAATTTTTGTATTCCACAATTGTAAACAATTTAATTACAAAGAGTTTCATTAACGATGTCATTTCGTAAGTACGAGCCGAATTGCGCGCCATGCAAAACCAGCCTTTACATGCCATATTCGACGAAGCGATTCAAAGTTACAAGCAGCTAAAATTCGCTATTGTAAATCGAGCAACGAAGTACGCCGCATTGAACTTCGTGAAAGTAAGCCACGCGAAACGATCACCGAATAACACTTGGATCATCACTATCTAATCGAGAGTGCGTGTCCCTTCATGCTTAACGTAAATATCGCGTTACGAAACTTCGCGTAATTAACCGCTGCAACTTAAGGCACGTTACGACAGTTTTTCGTGCCATGTGCCATCATCACAGGAATATTGCTGATATTGCCGAAATGCAGGCTACGACATCCATGAGTGTAGGAAATGCGAATTTAATAACGCCATGCGTTCGAAAACGGTCTTCTCTTTTTCTCTAACGTTCCGCGACCTGAGTAACGTCTCGGAAAATGCAGGTCGTAGCGGAAACGAGCGGAGATAAGGATATCAAATCAGAAATCTAAGGAGTACTAGGGACAAAGCTATTACACGCGTTTACAAGCTATTACAGTCTAACTGCGTCCCAACTCAAAGGTGAATTCACCAAACGATCAACACTGGTGCGAGTCCGAACTTGATCAAAAATTCTGAAACATAACACCACGAAAATCTCTGAAATTTCTTCGACCGCGTATAACAAATGAATCTATATCCACGCCGGAACGACACAGATGGAAATCTGTGACCGACCTATCGATTTCTACGTCGTTTCCGACTCATTTACGATCGATACAGGGAATTCCTCGGATCTTCATCCTGCGCTTTGGAAGCTATCTTCTACTGGCCTTCCACTGCATTTGTCTCTCGACAAGAGATAGCTCCCGGCATGACGATCCACGATTCTTTGATTCGTTGCAAGGACAACCGCTTTATTGCGTGAACACATCCGACGAAAAACGCGTCCTCCTTCCATCTATCGTCAAGTTGGAAGACGTCGAAGAAATCTCAACATGTCCGCCAGACTCGAAACAATCATCTGAATCGCGAATTCTTTCAATATCAAAGACTAAGACAGTCGGCAAACGAATCGAGGAAATCTTGCACATAATTTCGGAGATCACAAAGAAGATCTGGCCCGCGTTGACATTATCATATCAACTTGCTACGATCTTTTCCACTTTCCTGGGGTCAAGTAGGGAAAACAAATGTAACGCATAAAATCCCCAGAACAGATGACACTCCGGTTTGGAGCAATATCGGTACCCGCCTATTTGCAAGGCCGAGGTAGATGAACAGATAAAAAAGCTCCTTGACGTAATTCAATCTTCAAAGTCCCCACACAACTCGCTCTTGTGGATAGTGTTTAACGAATACAGTAACAAGCGTTGGCGTACGGGCGATTATTGTGCGCTTAATGAGAAATCTGTAGCCGACGCGTACCTATTCCCTAGTATTCTAGAAATACTAGACAAGTTGGGCAAACATTTCAGCGTTTTCGTTCTGGCTAGCGGGTTTTTTCGGATAGGGAAGGAAAAAGTGGATGCAAAAAAGACCTCCTTTTTCCACTCCATACGGGTATTACGATCACAAATGAATGTCTTTCGGTTTAAAAAATACACCGACGATGTTCCAAAAATTGATGGATTCAATACTAATTGGCTTGCAACGAACAGAGCTTGAGGTGATTTGTGCGAGATCTCTTGCCCGACATTGGATCAAATTTGACAAACTTGCGCAGCGCTTGTGAGACGCTAACCTAAAGCTTAGATCGAAATACGAGTTCTTACATCGCTAGGTGGACACATAGTGTGGAAGATGTAAACCTTGTCCTGGAAAAATTGCCGCTGTTCACGAGTTCTAGCGTCTAAAATGGCAAGATGAATTGGTGCGTCATTTACTTTTCTCCTTGTTAAATCTGGGGGACCACATCCAAGAAAAGCGTCGGAATTCATTTAAACATGCATTTAGCCCTCGCAATCTTAGCTATAGCAATCACGATCTCGGTCTTGATTGGCTACGATTGTAGCCAACTATGGGCTTACCATAAACATAACGATGTTTTCCATGACGAACCTAGTCGCATGCAAATCTAAAGATGAGGAATAATCCGCCATCAAGGATTATGACTACAGTTCCCCCAGCTAGCGGACTATTTCGTCGTCCTGTAGTGCCGGATCGAGATTGACCATTTATCACTGCGACATGCACTTACTCGTCTCAGTGGTCCATAATATCTTCGATCGTCAGTAATACCTTCACACTGCAACGTGAGAAGCATATCAACTTCTTTACTCCTCCGGATCAGCTTTCGTTACAGCTGCGATACAGATTAGCGGGGTTCTCCTGAACTCAACAATAACACAGAGCATCACTTTAGTGAGCAAACTCGCACCCGACGGCAGATGTGACGGCACAACGTACTTCGATATTGCACGTGGACAAACGTAATTGTGCAGGCTAACAGATAACAGTTAAATTGTACATTGCATCCGTGCGACTCGCCACAATCAGGTAACTTTCCTATCCGGTGAACGATGTCAATAGCAAAGCACTGCTTAGATAACGAAGATGGTCACACGTACATGAACCTTGCCTCCATTGACTTCTGTAATTTCAGAAATTACGACGTTCCGTACGACGAACATGCTACCAAGATCACTTCCAGAGATGACAAAGAGTCAACGATCTATCTCGTATCCGCAAACGACATCACATTATCTCTTATCTACACCGAACAAACCTAAACTCTACATCCTCGAAATCTGCTCAGCTGGAAAGTTCATGCCTAAGGAACCAACGTCAACAACTTGGACATATTCACTTATGTCAACTCCAAGTTCGTACATATAGAGAAGACACAGATTGTCGCCAGAAATGCAACATCGTGAATCGGGTTATATGAAACGTTTTTATTCTAATACATGTCGCTCCGGAAGACGTTGCGACCACTATCGCGGGGGAATTTGGACATCTGCCAATCTCTCACAGCCTCAGGGGAAGTGGTACACATTGTCAAATGCATATCAATCACTTGCCACACAAAATTCCCACGGAGTGCTACAATAAACTTCCCGTGCTCTACAAGAATAGATCCTACTTTCTAACCCCGAAAAATATAATTCTCACAAAATTCGGGACCAGGAGAGAATGCAGCTCTATCATGACTGCAATATTCAGAATTCATGGCACTTGGTACCGATTCGTACCAAACCAGGTCGACAGCGTCCCTTCGCTGCCACTGCAGCGGATATCTAAAACACAATGACATTATGTCGATCCTCAAAATTTGTAAACGGTGGAGTATATTCCGCCGAAGAATTGGAAAAATTGGAACGACATCATATTATCCCAGTCGAGCGGGCCTCAATCAGTAAACAGCCTGGTGTACATCCTCAGAGAGCAGTCGGAGATCTCTCCAGTTTAGAACTCTCTGACCCATTTCTGCACCCTCCTGGACACACGGTGCGAGCCTGAACCTAGCAACGACGAATCCGGGAAAGTCAGTGAAGTATTCCTGAAAAATGCCGAAAACCCGTGAATAACGTACCCATTACGTCATCCCGCAAAGAACGCCCAGTGTTTCCAAGCGAGAAGAGAACTCTCATAGACTCTAAAATTTCACCACGGATGAAAAATTGTATCCGCAGGGAGAGAGGTATGACGTCGGGCGTCCGACATTTGCTCAGTCATCATGTTGCAATTTCCAGAGAAGAATTGGTTAGAGTCCGCGTTTTGGAGTACGTTGGCCTAGATACTCCCCGTGCACTTCGAAAAGCGCACACGGTAATTCAAAATTGCAACTCTGGTATTCCACGTCAAAAGCACTAGCAAGCGACATCCCGATCTCCTTCCTCCAAATATAAAAGATCAAAATTCTTAGCAATTAACGTTATTTGTTCGTCGAGTGTTCAGACTTAACGCCAGTTCACCATCGTTCTCCAGTTTGGCGTCGTCCGAACTGGGTTCAGAATTGAGTTTAGAATTGTGTTATCAAGTTCATAGACCAGTAGAGGTCAGTTCGACCCAGTATCCGAACTCAGTATCAAGCGTTTCTGTCTCCAAATTCGTAAACTTACTATTTTTTTAATTTCGATTTCTTGTATTCATAATCTCGTTGCAAAGTTATCTATTATTAAACATACAGCTACGTTTACTCGAGTGTTCTTGCCATTCACCGATAACCGAACCAGCCATATTATTTTATCGTCGTCCGGCGAGTCGAAACGTAATATCTCATAGACCCTAAGTACACTTTAAAATCCACATGCGAAGTCAATAATCATTACAAAATTTAGAAAAAAAATCTCATAAAGATTGTACAAATTGTTAACTATTGCACAGAAAAATAACTACATTCAAGCAAAACCTGATCAGGATACAGAAAAGCATCATTTATCTGAAAAAATAACTAGATATCAGAAACAAACGAGGAGCGTTTGATTTCTTAGGCAGCATCTCAAAGTTTTATTCGAAATATTAGATTCTAAAGATTTCGATGTAATTAAAATATCCATTAAATATCAAAACATATAACACCAATAAATTATTAATATCGATTAAAGTATCAAAATATCGATTATCTATTCACAGCTAACAACGATATCATGTACTTGGACTACAATCAAACCGCAATTATCAAACTGTTATTAAACTTTTCAAACTTAGTTATGATCAGTTATGATCGAATTCAAGTTATGATCGAAAGTAATAAACATTACAATGCTTCATTCTAACAGCTCAATTAAGTAACAGTCAATAGTATTGCTTTTGGAAGTACAAGCCGATATAGAAGCTTACATAACACATTGCTCTTAGGAAGAACAGGAAGGCCACATGACCTTCATTAACGACAGGCAATGTTTCCCACGGGCACAATTTCCCTACGGGATGCTACATAGTTCTTACATACATGGCTTCTCGACCAATTTTATTCTCGATACAAATAGAACATGGTGGTACATGCGCCACTCTTTCACGCATTTATAAAGACACACACAAATTGCAGCATGATAGAATACAGAATACAGAATATACATATATGTATGACATACGTACGTTATCGGTTATAACAGTAACGGTGGTAGCCAACGTAGACGAAGACGAAGTAATAACAAGCTAGCTGACAACAATGCAGCACACATTGGCGCTAGCTTCCATGTTTTGAAGCGTTTCAAAGTGTTACACAACGATGCAATATGATAGAGCAAAACATAGCGGGATATGAACAAAAATACGTATAAATGTCAAAACCAAAATTAAAATTAAATATTGAATGTTAATGTTTTTATAAAATTCTTTATTACTTTTACGGACGACGAGATACGCGCTTCTATAATTCGATAGCAAGAGAGCGAGCGACAGACAACCTCTGTAATTTGTAGAAGTCTTCTTTCGTTTTTTTTAACTCTTTCCACATTTTTGCCTGTAAGCTCACGCCATCTTGAGACGAAATTAAGGCGTTTGTTTCTAACATTGAAGATTAAAAGGTCAAAAATTAAATTAAAGAATGTGTAGGGAGATGGTCTGGGTGTTGTAGAATAACTTCTCACTATTAGACTGTAGATAACTTCTATTTAGTGGTGATACACTTCTTACCTTCACGTTTCTAAGTCTATCCGCACCGGACTCTCAACTAACGAATTCTCAGTCTGCTCTGTACTAGGAGCTAACCAAATCTGCGTTTTGCTTTATTCTCGAGTTTTTAACACGTTGACCGTCACTGTGGTTATCGGTGACCGGAATGCTTTAAATGTTTATAATTGTAAAAGTTGAATGAACATTGACAGTTAATAATAATTTCGAACATCATCGTTAATTAGAGAATACTTTGAAATAAACTGTGCACTATTCAACAATTAAAAATTTTTATTAAAAGATCAAAAATGAAAGATTAATTTTTATCCAATCTTCTATCTACCGGTGTATTGTATTAAAGCATTTCAAACGTAGATGTGGCTGGTCAATACAATCTAGGCAGTATGTGGTAACCTTTTTGGTCCGATTTTTAGCAATCTTTGTTCCAGAACTTGCAAAATATTTTTGGTAACACACTTTGCAAAATTTTCGCATCAGGTATGCTAACCCTTCCTTCTTTTGCATTTCATGCCGTAATCTTCTTAGGATAGATATATTTTATTGCCCTGGTGCTTCTACATCATGACATTGTGAGATGCATTGCCAGTTCCATTCTAAAGTCAGAGATTTTTATTTTTTCGTTCGTTGTCAGTTCATATAATAATAGCACATTTGTAATTGATGTATTTAATAACAATTCGATAGCTAATTTTATATACCACTTGAGCGTTTTTCTGTGCGGCGTAGAATATGATTTGATCAGACAAATCTACGGCACATTTTTCTACGTTGTAATTGAAAACTACCGTTGGTTTTTCACGTTTGTAACTATTTTTGTGGAAATCATTAAAATATCTCGTTCCATTTAAGAACCATAATCCCCTTATTTTGCATTGCAATCAGCTCGCCTCGTTTTAATTTTTTTAATTTAACTTCACGAGTATTCCTTTTCGATTTTCCCTCATAGTTCTTGCCAAAGAATGTTACAAGTAATTAATTTTTCGGCTAAATTGATATTGGTATACCAATTGCCTGCGTAAATTGTATAGCCTCTATAGAGTATATCGTTACACATGCTCATTACAACACTTGTGGGTGTTAAACATGCGTTTGATTTTTTCCCAGAATATATTTCAAATTGGTATGTATATCCTGAACCAGAATATAGTTGTTAGAATAACATAGTTTAAATACTTTAATACTGTTTTTATAGCGCTTCTGTTTCAAAAATTTTCTAGAAATTATGCGTCCTCGAAATGGTACTAACGAAGATATTCCTGCTTCATTTATTTGCTGATTTTCATCTAGATTTTCGATATATTCTCCAGTGTTATCACCTGATTTCAGTTTTATTTTTTTGTCTCAACACGAAATTTGTCTCTCAAATTTTTCCACTTATTTCTAATTTCCTTACCTGAAACAAAAAATTACAATTTCTCTTTTTTACGAACTATCCTTTTTTACTACTTTTTTGTAGATTCCTTGCGACTGGTAGAAGCTTCAGAGATCTTTCTTTGACTTTTAAACTTGGCCTCACTACTATAATAGAAATCATAGAATCAATGGTAACTTTATTATGGAAATGTTTTCAGCCAATCCACATGAAATCTCCAACTTCTGAAAATTTTTTCAGAATTGCAAATTATTTTTATAACATTTGGAATTTCTCAAATACAATTGGTGCAATCGATGGGAAGCACATATACTTAAAATGTCCACCCAATTCTGGGGTTAATGTACTATAATTACAATCAGTTCTATTGTTTTTCAAGCGACTGCAGATGCTCATGGAAAATTTATAATTGTGGAAATTGGAGGAAACCTACAGACTCTCTATTACCGGGAACATCAAATCCAATGCTCTTTGTATTTATTGGAGATGAGACTTATCCACTTTTACGATATTTACTGAAACCATATAATCGAAAAAATTTAGGTTCACAAACAAAGTACTTCAACTCTCGTTTTTCTAGAATAAGACGTATTGTAAAATGTGCATTTGGAATAATGAATGCCAAATGGAGAATTCTCTGGAAACCAATAGAGACATTGCCTGAGTTTGCTGACAATATTGTCAAGTGTATATATGTTCTGCATAATGCAATCATTGATTTGGAAGAGAATGAAAGCCTCGAAATATTTAACGAGCACGAAATTATGCAAGAAAGTGAGAGAAGTGTAATAGGAAGAAGTAACAACAGAGCTTCAGGCCATGTTATTGATTAAAGAAATATTTTTAATACTTTCCTTTGGCGTAACAAAATCTAATTTTATCTAACGGCTTTAAAATATGTAAAAATGATGATAAATTAAAAGAAAAGTTAAAAATGTGGTAAAAGTCAAACAGATGCGACTCCTGATTTATGACTACAACGTAGTTGGTAAACGATCCAATACATGCGATATTTTGTATCGCAGTTTTTACAATTATATATTTCAAAATACATTTATATATTATTAATACACTGTCAATAGATGAGAAATTTATCAAATATATACAGTTACTCCCACTCGAATTCGTATACTATACCGGCGTATAGTATAAATGAAATAAAATCGTATTTCTTATTAATTCTTTTTTTATTTATTTCTATTAAATATTCGATATTACAGTACACTACTTCTACTTATGAAACAGTTTTATTTTTCTTTTATTTGTTCACTTAATGTTCATCAGCTTTTTGATTTGTATACATAATAATCATATCTATAATTTCATAATTTATAAATAATTTGAAGCAGTCCTCCACTGTTTGCACATTCTGACTTGTTTCAGACAAACTAGCGTCTCAAGAAATATTGTATGGCTCACCATTTTTGGGAACAATAAACTTTCATCTACGGCCAGAAATAATTTCATCCCGCTCATCTTCACTATCATTTTCCTCTGCAGAAAATACATCCTCTTCAGAATCTTACAATTTAGGCTCATTGTTACTGACACTTGCATCACTGTTTCTATCCGATGACACCTCATCATTATGATTTTCTTCACGTTATGAAAATTCATAAAATGAAGACATATCTACTCGATCGTTTCTTTTCGCTGTACTGAATACTGCCAGCTGGAGACGTTTGAACTCAGTTTATGTTACAGCGATAAGAGTAGGGCCTGCAGACGTTGCCGCTTCTTCGCTACGCTCAAGTTCTGGGTCAACAGTAACCCACTGTCGAGTACGCGAGAATTAAAATAAAAAAAATTAATAAAAATTAATAGAGAAAGAAAGAAAATAGAAAAATAATTAATAAGATAAAGGAAGAAGATGCCGACGTCTTCGATGTTATATGACACTGGCATTCATTCCGAAGCGTCAGCGATATCCCAGATGTAGTGAGACGTCGTGGATGTTATGTACCCTCCTGATCTTCTCGGGTTGTCCGTGGTTATCAGCGTCTCCCCAAGTCCGATGTCGCCCGGTTTTTTGGGTTTAGTTTGGAGTAGTTTTCCCCGGGCCGGCTCCCTAAATCGGGCAGTGGTAGTGGAGTATATCGGCGTGGGGTGCTTCCGAACGGTGAGGTTTCGCGACGCCCTTCTCGTAATGACCAAGTGTGTGTGCATGCATGCGTGCGTGCGTGAGTGCGTGCGCGCATATGTATTTGTGTGTTGCAGAAGACGGCGACGGGGAGCTCGTGATGATGTTGACGTTCCTTCGGCTGACAGCCGGCGATTCCGGTAACGGGGCTTCTCCGCTGAGTAGTTGCGGACCTTCTTCTGTTCGCTTATGCAGGAGATCGCGCACTCCTCTTCGCGGGCTTTGTCGTTTTCACTGTGGTGGGAGGTCTGGGGGAGGGGACACAAAGGAGCTGCGTGTGATGTCGCACACCGTAGTGTCGCGTGCGCAAAGCGGTTTCAGCGACGAGATGTCTCCGAGTCGGTAGTAGCTCAGCTGTTGATCCCCCGATCGCTACAGTCTTCTCTCCAGATCGCAGAGACAGCGGGGCGTTCTTCTCGTTGCGTAGGGCACTTATCAGTGGGATTGGCGATTCGTCCTTCCTCAGGGGTGCTCCTTCGTCCGCTCGCTTTGCTGGAGTGGGGGGTCTTCTGGTCTCCTCCGTTGTTCCTCTTCGATCGCGGTACTCACTCACTCGGGTACTTAACCTGATTTTTGGAAGCCTTATAGGGCTGATCCCAACAGAACTGCAACGCCGAGCGAGCGAGCTCCGCCGACACTGAGATACGTGAACGTGCGGGACGAGAAGCTACTCACTAGGCAAGATCCAGTCACACGTGGACTCGATTCCAATTTAATTCCATCTTCTCAAATCTCACTCTAAATCCAACTCGCAGTACTGCTGCCGCCGTCACCCTCACGCGTTGCACTTCCGCACTCGTGGTGATTCGCCTCATCCGCAATGATAGTAATATTCAGACGTGGCTCAATTCGTGGCTCAATTTCTGTTCATCGTGGAGTCCAATTATGGTTTTTCCCTTGAGTTTTTCCAAATCATCGCCGCCGTTGGTCTCCGAAGTTCGTCGCTGTCCGCGCTTTCGTCTTTTCAGGGGGTGAGGCGCCCCTCTCGCTGTAGTTCGGATGACCGATTGTGGGTCACTTTTCTCCCAGTGGTTGCTGAATGGTTTCTTGAGGCTAGTTATTTAAAGTTGGCTATTTTTTTCTTTTTGATTAGTCGTTTTGTTAGTACCGCTTGTTTCTGATAAGCTTGCCAGTCATGACATTGTCCTGAATGCTTCCATTTCTTTGGGAGGGCTTTTCAACATCGAAGTGTCTCTCGCAGTCCTGGTCCCACCAGGGTACTGAAGAGTTCCGTTGAAGAGCGGGAGATATTTCCTTTCTGTGTGGCGAGACCATGGTGACGGCGTGTTTCATTGTGTAGGTGATGATTTTGTATTGTTCAAATGCATTTAGGATTGAACAATACAAGTGATCGTGTAGAGTGGTGGATTATAGTTCCTTTAATAGGCACGTATATTCATTCCAGTTGGTTTCTTTTTGAGGATGTTTTGTCTGAATGTCTCCTGTAGATAGACTTCGTGGTTTATATTGTAATGAGGATGGAGAAATGGTCGGATCCCCATGTCTCGTCGATTTGTTCGACTTGAATTTTATGAGTTAAGTGGCACTCTCTTATGAATTTTTCGAGCATCTTTTCCATCATTTTTTCCATCTCGCCTTGTCCTTCCTTTACCTCCGCCATTACCTTTCTCTTTTGTGTTACCGAGAGATGTCTCAGCCGCTGTATACTTGTAGGTACAACGATGATATTTATCTCAATCAATGTACTACAAATTATTATAACTCCGTATTAACTATAAATAAATTATATTAAATTTTAACGTAGATTAAACTGTTTTCTTTAAATGCTGACTAACGAATGAATAATAATTTGTTTTCTGTTCCCTATATATATACATCACTAATAACAGCCAAAACTCTCCATGGTAACAAAATAAATAAAATATCAATTTTCTATTGTTTATGAATTATAACAAAGTTGGCACTGTCGGTTTATCGGGAACGCACCTTTTGGCGGAACGATTGAACGAACGTAGGTGGCGCTTATTTCACAACAGCTGAGGTAACGGTCGCTACAATACTCCCCTCCAAGTCGCTCGATCCGTAAGAGAGAGCAGACAATACAGGTGCCTTGCCATATGTTCGGTGCTGCTGTTCTTCTTGTAATTCTACATACCCTGGTTTGAATCGTTACGTCGAGATGGTGATTTCCTTACCCTTAGAATCAATAAGAAATAGATTGTCTAATATATGCTTTAACACGCGATATGGACCTTCATAATACTATTCTAGAGGCTGTTTAACATGATCAACTCGTACAAAAACATAAGTAGTGTCAAAAAGATTAAATATAAAATACGATCGTCTGGAGTGATGTCTTGTCGGTCTTGAGCGTATAGTTTGCATGAATTCTCTAAATTTACTAATGTTGAAATTTGTATTGTTGTCAACGAAAAATTCCTCAGGTAATCTGAGGGGTGTACCACATACCATTTCAGCCCCGGTTGCTTGTATACCTTCCTTATATCTATTCATCAAACCAAGCATTACTGCTGGGAGTACTTCTAACCAATTCTTATTTTCGTGGCATCGAATTGCTTTCAGAGATCTATGCCATCGTTCTATCATGTCATTGGAGGCCGGGTGATAAGAATGCGGATATGCCTACATCCAATAAGTTTAGTTAATGCGTTAAAAAGTTGAGACTCGAATTGTGTGCCGCGATCCGTAGTAATTGTTGACGGAGCACCGAATCTCGTAATCCAAATGGCTTAGAACCCTGCTGCGACAGTGTCCGCGTTTATATCCTTTAACGGAACCACCTCAAGCCATCTAAAGAATCGATCGATCATGATCAAACAGTACCTGTAATTATCGATCGTCGGTAACGGTCCTGTGATGAAAATGCTCTGGAACAGTGATATGTTTCGGTGGATTTTTTATGTGTCTACTTATGTTTCTTTGACAACTCACACAATCTCTCGCCCAGTGTAATATGTCTTTACTCATCCCAGGCCATACAAACTTTTTTGTAATTAAATGTTTTGTAGATCTTCTACTGAGATGAGCGAAGTTGTGTAGACTGTCGAGGATTTTCTGCGCAGCACTATGATCTGTTTGTATAGTAAAATTTCGTCCTTCTAAAAAATGTTTAAAATGTTTTATTGCTTTATAAACTGCAGTAAGTTCTCGGTCATAAATGCAATATTTAATTTCTTGTGGTGAGAATTTTTTTGAAAAGAAAGCTATTGGTTCCCACAAACCGTTTTTTGTTGAAGTGCAGCCCCACAAGCTAAATTAAAAGCATCTGTAATTAAAGATTAATTTTTGGATGAACTAATAGTGCTGCGTCTACTAACGAGTCTTTACATTTTTGAAATGCTATTTTGGCTTCCTCCGTCCAAACAATAGATCTTTTATCATTTTTCTTCGCAACATGAAGGAGAGAATTTAATAGAGCCTGTACAGCAGCAGCATTTTCAATAAATCTTCGATAAAAATTGATCATCCCAAGAAAACGTCTTAATTCAACGATGGTTTTCGGTTTCAGATAATTTACTATGGCTGTAACTTTTTCGGGTTACAGGCTTGGCTCCCTTCTGATTTATTTGATACCTCAAGTACTGTACAGTGGGTGCACCAAAAACACATTTTGCTGTATTAATAGAAATACCATATTGTTTTAATCATTCTATTGGGTCGGCAACTAAGTCATTGCCGATTTCAAATAAGAGGGATCCATAAATCAGGTTTCTTGACATAACCAAGGGTTTTTAATTTTTTTTCAATGCATGTATGCGATACATCGAGCTTCTCTGCAATGTCTCGTGTTGTGCAGCGACGATCTGAATCGATAATGGCCTTGATATGGGTTTCATCCACTTCGACTGGGCGGCCAGATCGTTGTGCATTTTTCAGTGAAAAATCACCAGAACGAAATCTTTCAAACCAATTTCGACACTGCCTTTCTTTTAAGGCTTCATCTCCATATACGGCACATAACTTCTTTTGTGCTTGCGATGCGTTCTTGCCTTTTCGGAAGTAATACAATAAAATGTGTCGGAAGTGCACGTCCTGTTTTTCCATTTTTAAATTGGGATAAAAACAAAACTAAAGAACTAATCGATATAATTTTTTTACTAATTAAAAGTAGAAGTCCACACAGTAAGAAAAAAATATAGGTTAGATGCTCTGACCACGTTAACAAAACAAAAGAAAGTCTAGAGTGAATCTATCGACAAAAGCGGCAATGACTTAGTTGCCAACCCAATACGTTTTGAATTTCTTGGCATAAACTTGTATTTTTTTTTAATCAAATAATCCATGAGGATTTCATATATTGCCGCTCTTTAGTCATATTTTCTGTTCACAGCTCAGCAAATTGTTATTCAATCAGTGCTTTCTTATTGGATAACATTATCGCGAATTGCTTTATTTATGTCTACGTTATTTATGCTTTATAGGACAGCCTGAAAAAATTTCAAATTTACATCGATAGTCCTATGTACGTAAAAATATATTTTGCTTGAAATAATTTTATACTTCAGGAATTATTCCCTTTCTTGAAGGAAACACATGGACTAGCAATGTCAAAAATTATAAGTGTATTTATTGAATATACACTGCTCACAAAAATTAAGGGATATTTCAAAATGAATATGATGCCATAAAAAAAGAAGCATTTGATTTTTTTTTTTATTAAACAAGAACATCAGAAAAGCAAACGACAAGTCAAAGAAAGTTGTTCGATTATACAAATGAGATGCAAACTCAATTATCGTGATTGAGCAATTGACATATTGGTGGGGATGAACAGAAATATGTCAAACTTGACAAGAGTGCCACATTGATTGTTCAGTAGGGTGTATGGTCATCCAAGATTGCCAAAACACATTGACAGCGATGGGGCAAGATCAATCCAACAGTTCTTGTGGGATCCTCTACTCTGGATTTTTGTTCCAGGGCAACTTCCAGTTCAAGAAGGCATTGGACAGTTTGCCAGACGTCTTCCCAGTGCATCCCAAGTATGGTCAATGGAATTCAAATCTAGAGAAGATCAGTCCATGTGTTCGATTATTCCTGTCTCCTGAAGCATGTTGTTGACGAGATGGTGGGACCTTGCATTATTGTGCATGAAAAGAAAGTTGTTTCCAATTGCTCCAGCATAGGGTATCACTGTAAGATGCAGGACCTCATCTCGATATCTGACAACAGTCAGCGATCCGTTACTGATAACGTAGAGATCAATACGACCAATGCTGATGTCACTCCACGCCATGATTCCACCACTACTGAAGGAGTCTCTTTCTCGCATGAAACGGATTTTCCCATGTTCACGGGTCCAATGACGATATTCATCAGCCAACTTTCTACGGTGTTCAGTAGATAAACGCATACCATTGGTCGTCTGGTATGCAATCCAATACGATGGAGCTGATTTCTTATGGTCTGGGTGCATATAGCAGCAGTCTAGTAGCAGACTTCTTTCAGGATTTTCTACTTATCAGCTTTTTTTTTCCCTACAGGTTCATCTTCTTTCGTGCCTATACATTTGTATATTTCATAATGGCATTTTCTAAGCGTAAACATTCCGAAGGTAAAATAGTTCTCCATTCGGGTTTCCGGGCAAGGGCATGCTTGGGGAAAATCGTTGTAGTAGTGAATGAGGGGACCACTTGTTATCGGTTCACCAGAGCCAGGCTCTCTTGATCGAGACTGGAGGTACTCAAGCTTGAGCGATAAAATCGATTCAGCTTTTTCTGGTTCTAAGAAAAGCTTAACAAAAAAATAAGGAAATCGCACTAGATATAATTTATTTTTTCCGTTTTTTTATTTTGTTATCACTTTATATGCAAATGTATATTATGTATTGTAGCGGCCTAGGATTCCTCGACTACGAGTTTCGAACACTGACTAGCACAAGCCGCAAGTGGCTGCTCGCCTAGCGTCGAGGTCCTACCGATCTCCGACGTTAAGCAAGCAGCGTGCGGAACCCAGCTAGGAGGATGATCAGGCCAGCCTAGCGGGTAGTTACAACAACAAGCGTTCTGGGGTAAGGAGTCGCTACCATCAGCTCCACTGATGAGTCTAGGCAGTGAATCCGAGACAAAACGCAACCTGTGCTTTCTCTCTCTCTCTCTCTCTCTCTTATACACCTTCCGTCTTTCTAAGCATCCCGAGCCTTAAAAACATATATATATTATAAATAAATTATATATATTATTTCCCAAGTATCGTTTACAGTACTGTTTAGTTTAAATTTATGAACAATAATATTTTCATTACTTTATCAAGATACATTACTGCAACTTTGTGGTTAAAATATATAGACTAATTCAAAGTAATGGATTATTTATAATCATAAATAATAATATAGTAGATATATTACTATATTACTATATTTATAATGTTCTCATATACTCATATATATGTAATATAAAAAATGCGAAATAAATTAATTTACTTTAAATGTAACTATTTGTATATAACAACGTGCATTATTCAATTAGGTTGCTCCTTCATAGGTACAGAATTAATCTAGCGAATGCATATTTCAAATAATCTCGGTAACACTTCGGAAATCATATGTATTTCGCCTTGAGCTTTGTGCACGTCCTTTGCTTCTAGAATAAGATCGATTTTCCGACTTGGTTCCAAAGTTTTCAGAAAATTCGACACTTTGCACAGGTAGAAGTACAACGTGTCTAAATCTTTGTTCATGCGTTCGTCGATAGATATGGTCCTCGAATTCTCTTGATCCACTATGTTGATCCGTTGTCACGATACTCAAAGAAATCATTCCGGAATTATGTATGGCTGAATTTACTATATCCATTAGTGTATGTTTAAAGTAAAACAGTATTTTCCAATTTTTGATATTGACCTCTTTAATTTTCGTAAAGTAGGACATACAATCTTCGTCGTCCAAAACAACAGTTTTTATTTTGTGAGTAATGTTATAGGCCTTTGCTATTTCTAGTACACGACGGTACACATGTTCGAGAGCATTTTCCAACTGGCAAAGTGCAACAAACAGTACCTCATGCCATACTTCGTTGTTAACACGCGAATACGCATTAACAATGAACCAAAGTAACTGTTGATCATAGTCTCTCTTTACATCTATTGTCAAATGCATAAACCGTGCGGAGGCAAGTGTTTTTCCCAAGAAACAATTGTGTCGTAAATCATCTATGTCCAACGATGTATAGTCTTCGTTAAATAACTTCATAAATTGTAGAAACCTTTGGTTGTTTTGCATTGAAAATACGTAAGCATTTTTGGATATTATTTGTGACAAGGAACTTGCTATCTGTTTACTGTCTCCTACCGCAATTCTTTGCGTACGGTTATGACTCGATATGCTGGAATTTGAACTCGAACTGTTTCGATACGCGTACTCTCATCTTTATGGTGTGTTATTTGTTTGTTGTCCGCGGTGGTTTTCTCTGTGCGATTATGACTCGATATGCTGGAATTTGAATCTTTACTATCTGCTTCGAGTTGCATAATCTTATCTTTATGCTGATTGCGTAAGTGATTCTGTAAATTTGAAGTATTTCCAATGTAATGTGTATTATAATCACAAAATTTACAAATGGCTGTACTAAAAGTTTTGTCACGATCGATGTGGACGAAATATTTCCAAATGCTTGGTTTCTTAGTATCCGGAGTAGACATGTTATTTACTAAAGTAGTACTCTAGTCTTTCTTTTGAATATTAGTAAAATATCAATTACTTGAACTCTGGTGTAGAGTGCAATCACTTTGCAATCTGTAAAAAGAGTTTTATTTCGAAAAATAAATGAATGTTCTCAGATAGCAATAAATTAAATACATCGTATTCTACTGAATAATGAATTAAATAAATACTATTTACAATTAGTTGAGCCACTATTTACCTCTTAGTGTAACTTTCAGAAAATAATGTAACACAGCTTAATAATGTAACACTACATACTTAAAGTATGGTAAGCGAAGAAAATCATCTGAAACGATTTTACAGAATGTTGTAAAAAAGTTAACGTTGTAAATACTAGTAGTATTGTACTATTATTGACTATAAATATGCGGATCGCTGTACAATTTCACGCTATTATAAACACAAATAAAAAAACGGATTCTAAAATGGAATTTATTTCCACTATTGAACATTATGACAAATATCCTACTTTCGATATTTTATACATTTTTGCATATTACTTGCATTTTCTGAATTTTTGCATCTTCAAATTTTCCATAAATGCACAAAGATCTACAGTTGTCTATTAATAGACAATAATAATCCGGCATCATTTTGAATTAGTCCGGGCACTTCAATCAGAAAACTATTTTTGTAATGTAGTTTGTCAAAATAATCAAGCTGATATTACACAAATATAAATCGTGACGCTATAAAGCTATAGATAACGGAATAAAAAAAACATATGTATAATATATTTATGAAACATATTCATAACATATATAATAACAATATATAACAAAACATATCTATAATGTATATAATACAAATAATATATCTATAATTCTATATATGTAAGTTATTCTGAATGAAAAAAATCATGTGAGTTTTGATTCATTTGTTTTTTATTTATTTAAAACAACAAATTTTACATTCATATAATTGGAATAAAAGAACAATTCTTTATTTTTCATACATTTTATATCTTTTTATTTATTCAAAATGACATAAGGCAGTATATAGCAACAGTATGTTAGAAATACGTGAAGAAACTAATATATGCAATGTGCAATGTTAGCGGCATTAAAAATGAAATGAATAGAACGGACTGGCAACGATCGTTAAAACTTCGAATAGATCTATGTTTACAGGGGGAAAATTGTCATTTTGAACATCCGTTTTAACCTACACGTGCAAAGAAAGATATAAAATATATGAAAAATCAAAAAATTATTTTTTTATTTCAATTACACAAATGTAAAATCTATTTTTTGAAGTAAATAAAAAACAAGTGCGTCAGAAATGTGTACGAATGATATTTTTATTCAGAATGATCTATCAAACACACTGATAAAAATAGTCAGTTTTAATATATCTATAATATAATATATCTAATTTCCTTCCTTCTTAGAAATACATGAAAATGTCTGAACGTCAACATTGTTATTTTTAGGGATGAGTTACTAATGCTTGAAATGTCGAAATTTCAAAACTTCTCGAAATCCAAAAAAATTTCGTATTTCAAAAAGTCGAAACTTTGTATTTTTTTCGTGATTCGAAACTCTTGAAACTTAGATAAGAAGAAGTATAAAACAATGAATAAAAAATCATTTGCGTGAAAAAAAGGAATGTTTGATTCATGTGTATCTTGAATGTTCAGTACCAGATGCTTCGCGAACATTTGCTAATTTGTTTTTGTTTTTAAAGATATAAGCATATGTGTGATCGATTGTAATTTGTGAAATGTAAAATGTAAATATCCAAATCCAGAAAAAGAAATCTTATTATCATTAACAGTATTTTCTGAAAAACTTTTCAATACGTCCGGCATTATAGTGAAAGAAATGGAAATAGATTCAGAAAGAGCTCGGATGTTAGTATTCTCAAACAAGAATGTCGATTACATATCTTTTCACGTTGTTACGTTTTTGTTCACTTCCGTTCACATATTTCGTTTAACTATACTTAATAAAAATTTATATAAAAATGTTAACTTCAGTTTGTAAAGCAAGAAATTCTTCCTACAAAATAGAATCAGCACTTCAACTTTCCCATCCCGATGTATGTAAAACTCGTGTCATACGTGGTTGAAATATGAACTTCGCATATGAATTAAATACATGAATATGTAGATTATACATATAAATATATATTAACTTAACTAAAATTAGCCAAAATTAAATAAAATTCTTCAAGATCAAATCACTCGTTAGCAACTTACGCTAACAATAACAACTTAACAAACTTCAATGACGTTCGAAAAAAGGCAATCTAGATACGTCAATTAATCGCGAAAAAGAGAGTGAAAACAATAACATGAAACTTTATACTCACTTACACTTTCACAGCATCCCGAGATGCAGTTCCCTGCAGCTTTTAAAATGCAAATGTAGCTTCGCAAAGCAACAAGATTGAATCATTGATTGATGACCGCAGCTGAGGCGATAAAGTGGCGGTAAAGAAAGTAATCTCCTCTTTTAATCAATCCCCTCCCTCCAATAAGTGTCCTTGTATTTAAAATTGTATCGAATTTACCCAAAACAATCAATCAGAATCGCATCTTTCGATAACGTGTGATATGACCAATTCATTGGAATGAAACGAAATTTTGAGGAGGAAGGAAGAGGGGCGAAGAAGATTTCATGTACATAAAATTTTAGCAACGGATTTTTGTTAGATTCTGGGATATTAATAAAAAATATTGGATGCAATATATTGAATTTTGCCTATACAAACATTATCAATGCAAACCATATTTGTTGTATTAAACGTGATCATGTTTTTTTCTGATACTGAAATGCGGAAATACTTTTTCCGCATATCGATTAGTTTCTTTAATTATAATTTTAACATTAACTTGTAACTAATATAACTACTAACTAACTAATTTATAACTTTTATTAACTAAAATTTCATCAACATTTAGTAGCGATAAATAAATGTCTTCTATTTTCTTAAAATTTTAATTTAATAATTTGAAACCAGATGTACCAACGAAAGATGTGAGCTTTGAGTTTCCAATAGAATCAGACTTGTCTGCATGAGAAATAGTTATATTATTAATATTTAATTCCTCTTCTTCGTCTTCGCTACTGAATAAAATTATATTGCGGCGTATAGAAAGACAATGAAAAGATATTATTTTGTTCGAGGTGTCTGTTGAAAAATTTTAAGAACTTATTCGTGCAATTCTATGGCGTTTCGCTTTAATTTGTGAGAATGACACATTAGAATCATTGCTCGACAAATTTTCAGTTTGCAATGCCATGCCTGAGAGTAGGAAAAAAAGACTGTTTGGTAAAAGTATGAAAAAAAATTAGGGAAAATTTGGAAGGAATTTTTAAAGAGAAAATATGTAAATCTGTAACATTCAAACAGGTATACAAATACCGTATATCTTCTATTTTATTTTACTTAATAACACACTATATAAACTGAATAAACACCAGCTTCAATCAAATGATAACTCCGATAAACGATAAACGATGTGCAGTTTGAAAAAAAAACAGAAGAAATGATCGTCAAGTTGCGTGGGGCATATACGTTATCAAGATATCGATACATATATGATTTTACAACAAATTTTTAGAAAATTTTGCAGTTTACAATGAAAATTCCAAATGACAAACGGAAAGTTCATAAAAAACGATATAAAAGCCATCCTGAGAAGTTTTTCATCGAAAAATCGAGAAGTTCTGGAAGGATGGAATCTTCAAGTTGCATGAAAGATGGAGAAAAGTTGTAGAACAAAATGGTGAATACATAATTGAATAAATAAACACGTAAAGATGTCTTCGAATTTCCTTAAAAATCGGCACGAACTTTCCGGACAACCCAATAATAGAATATATATACAATATATTAATACAATAACAGAGTCTTTATTGTATAAAATTGTTTTATATTTATGTATTTAATTATATTGTATGTATTATATTTATTGCAAATACAATAATTTATATCGTACATTGCGTATTTTGTTCATAATTTATACTTTTATAATGTGTAATTTATACTATAAATATTGTATTTATTGTATATATAATTTATAATTTACATTTATTGTACTGTTTTTATTTTATTATTATTATTTATTTTTATTATACAAATACAGTACTTGTCCTAAGACTTCTGTACAAATGTACAGTGACCCATTAATATTCGGACACCAAATGTTTCCTGTCACAATTTTGTAATAGGAAATCGTACAATAATAAATTTGGGATAATTTTAAAGCTTGAAGCTTTCATTTTCAAAATGCGTCATTTTATTGTAAAATGTTTTCACATCATGTAGCAAATGAATAAGTGAAGATACTTTTCTTATCGAAGATGCTAGAAATTGTTATTTTTTCATGACTGTATTTACAATAGAATTGAAAATTGAAACTTTATAACAACTCTAAAATACTTGGTGCATGATCTTTTTTCGCCATCTTATTGAACTTTGAATATTAGGGTCATTGTTGACGAAAACTCAAGAAACATATATTTGTTTTTGCTTCATATTCAAAGTTCAATAAATTGACGAAAAGGAATCATACAGCAAGTGTTGAGGAATCGTTATACAGATGTGATCCCAGTTTTTAAATTTATTCAAAAAATTTTTCAATGTTTTTATATACTATGATAATTTATAGCATTTTGGAGAAGAAAAGTATTTTCTCTTTACCATCTGTTACATAGTAAAAACATTTTGGATGCACGGTGCATGAAAGTAATAGTTTCTAAAATGAGTCTAACACTAATTGTAAGTATAAGTTTATTATTGTACGATTTCTTTTTACAAAATTATAACATATGGTATTTGATTCAAACTTGAAATATACATAAATTGTTCGAATATTTAAGTATTGGAATATTAATGAGAATCACTGTAAGTATCGAATCTACGTATTGTACTGAAAATTAATGTCGGATTTTAAATGGACCATTTTGTAGACCAATATCACTATGATATAAATCCGATACTTATCAAAAATGACTAATACAGAGTTGACTATTGTATTAATCATGTCTGTATAAATGGATTCAATAGATACATATTATACCCAAAGTTTTTTTATTAATATCTCAAAAACTGCTAAAAATTCTTATTATCAGTTTTTTATGTTTATTTTTTATTATTAATTTTATGTTCAGCATTCCCTCTTCTTCCTCTTTAGCCCCTCGAAATTTCATTTTTTCTGATGAGTAGGTTATACCGCTGTAGTGGTGTCCATCTTTTCATCTCTGCTCAATGGTTGACGAGGGATAATGCTCACCGGAAAGCCGATAAGATCTGCAAGAAACGTTTTTGATAGCATGCTATTACAACAGTGCTATGTACAGTGCTTGGCACAACTATGATATGAGATATACAGAGTGTCTCAAATTTAAATATCAAAAGATCGAGAAATTGATCAGATCAATTGTAAGAAAAAGCATCTTTTAGAAATTTGTTTTTGCTCCACTTTTTTTTGCCAACTCCAAAGTTTTCATTTTCTTATTTATTCAGTAAGTTTATTCGATACTAATCAATTGAAGGGAGTAACTGAGAGATCAAACTGTTGATCAAAATTTGGTATATCAAACATCATTAGAACAACGTCTAGTTGCAGTTAGAATAGTCAATGTTCGGTATAACTTACATTGCTACGAAAAACTAGCGTTTTGAACTATATATATAATATATTTAATGAAGATATAAAATGATAATATGGATGATAACATAGATAATAATGCGAATAAGTATAAATAAATAAGTGGAAAATTTCTTTGTTTCTTTTTTCGTGATTTTCTCTAAAATGAAGCAAAAACTAGTATATCTCTAAAGAAGTTTCTTTCTTATTGTTAGTTTATCAATCCCTTATATGTTCCTGAAGTTTTGATATAATTATAGAAAAGTTATAGAAAAAAATAGTTTCAAAATAGTTAGAAAAGTTAAAAAAGAAGTTGCTTAAGCTAAAAAATTAATCAAGGAGACAAACTGGAGACGTCAAATCTGATTCACGAGTAGAATCTTATGACACACGAAAAAATGTAATTATAGAGAATAAATAAATTATTCGAAAACAAAGTCCAAACATGAAAGAATAAATAACAAGAAAAGTATTTTAACATGTGAAAAACACAAAACACATTTTACTAACAATTAGTTACCTTTAACATTTCGGGCAAAAGCACACGTTTTACAAAATAATTTCACAATATTCGAAGATGATATAACATTTTCTTTGGACAACCAATTCATTGAAAAAGAACTATGGAAAACGTAGAGATCACCAATTCAAATTAATTCAAATTAATGTCAAATTTACCTGGTCTGGTATTTTGTATTCTCTGATCAACTTTACAAATTTATAGATGCACAATATAAGTAGAACATTCATCAAATAATTCATTTTCCCCCAACTTTCTGAAGAAGAAGTATAAAATGAAATGTATTGTGTTAGAAAAGACTGATCAGATGAATATATTCTTATAATAATATTATATTTAAACTTAAAAAAAATGATATAATTCTAAAAACTAATATTTTAATAATAATTTAAAATAATTCTATATCTTTGAAATCACAATTCAATATTTTATAATTAAACTATTTAAATAAATTATTAAATTAAAAAATATTAAATTAATTGGAAATAAATGTATAATTAATCTTAAAAAATTTATTATTTTACAATTATAAATTTTAAAATTTATAAAAATTTTTCCATGTTCAACAAATCTAAATAAATATATAGAATAAATAAAAGATAATATACAATAAATAATTAAAATAATAAATAAATATTTAAATCAAAAAATTAAACTTATTAATAATAATTAATTAAACTTATTAAATTTAATGAAAAAAGAGAACCTACATTACATAAACATATTATAAATCATAATATTATTAATGAAGGTATAAAATTAATTAAACCTTTATTAATAAAAATTAATCGTCTATTAGTTTGATAATAAATTAAATTAATTAAATAAAATAAACCAGAAGAAATAAATCCATGACTAATTATTATATAATATCTTCCATATAATCTTAATCTTGTTATTAAAATTATTTTTATTAATATAATTCCTATGTGAACTGTAGAAGAAATAGCTACAATTAATTTTATATCTAATTGACATAAACATATGATTCTTAAAAGTAAAATTCCAAATAAATTAATTATTGTTAAATAAAATAATTAAATAAATTAAAAATATTAAATAAATTAATTATTATTAAATAAAATTTTTATTATTAATTATTATAAAAATAAAACTTATCTTTATTTTAATATTTTGATGTCTTATATTTTTCGAGATATCGATCTTGTTTCTTTTTTTTTTTAATAACATCACATTGTATAATATTTTCTAAAAAGATTTTTAACAAGCTATAGCCAGATAAACTTCTGACAAAGTTCAAAACGAAACTAACATTTGTGAAGCGTAATTGCATTTATTATTTTCAATGTTCATATATACATACACGATGGAAGTTGATGACACGCAATTGTGCAGAAGAAACTTGTCTCGCTCGTAATTTAAGATTCACTAGTTGTCACATATGTACATACGTGATGAACGTTTCAATGTCGCAACCAATGTAAAACAATGAACCATGCGATTTGTCCATGCGGCGCTATCTTCACGTTATTATTGCAGGATACGGCATCAACGTAATACAAAACTTGCTACAGATATGTTTGATAAATAGAACTGCCATTTAACCGGATTTTTCCCGGTTTTTAAGATTCAGTCAGAGACATTCAGGGAAATTTTCTATACTGATTCGGATTTTTCTATAAAAGATAAGATTATAGATCAACGTATCAATCTGATTTCCCTTTTTTAAATATACGTAATGTAGATACGAAATTGTTTATTTTGCTTGAGAGTGAAATTTTTTTTTGTCTCAACAAATAGCAATTCCTAAATACCAAGATCTTGTCTATAAGTTATAGTTAACGGCTTGCTGTAAAAAAATTTGTAATAAAGTCGCATGAATGTTAGATGAAGAGAAAATTTTCAAAAACCTCCTAAAACAACATATAGAATGTAACAATGTTCAATCATAATATTAAAGATATTGTTTTAATATTTATTATTTAATATTTTAATATTTATTTATAATAGTAAGATGAAGTAGTAGGAATTAAAGGAGAAAAGTGTAAGGAGGCAGGAAGAGATATTAAGGTAGGGTAGAAGGAGTGAATGGCGCAAAAAAAAAATAAAGTAATGATAGAGAAGAAGGATTAGAAAGGATAAAAGTTAATAGAATACTATTTTATACCAGAGGTGGGGGTTTAGCATGATTTCCCGAGATGCACTGTTAGCTAGCGAAAATGAAATTTTAATATTATAAAAAATTTTCCTAAGATCAAAAATTCCAATAGCCCCAATGAAACTGTTTAAATGATTGCAGATTATATATTTATCTATTAAAAAATCAATAAAATCGTGAATAAAAATTTGCTGGTGCAAATTGTTAGTCGAGGATCTTCTTTTCTTATCAGTGATTGTTTTAAAAATTTTATTTTGGGTGATTTGTAATTTCCTTTGCGCCATAAATCAGTACAGCACAAATGTAAATTTTGTATACATTTATTCCAATTTGGAGATTCAAAAACGACTTTTGACAAAAGGACGAAGAGCGATTATTATTTTAAGAGTTTTGAATATGTGATCGTATTTCACGCAGGCATCATATGCAATAAAACCGCTGACAAAATGACCAAATCTGCTTCAACCATGTTTACCCAAAATATTCTAAACTCTCATAGATTCCAAAATAATTTTAATTAAAAAATTAATCGAAAGAATGTCTATTAGAAAACTCATGCATCTTCAAATATTCTTACCATAAAAAGCAATATTGACGAAAGCAACCTATTATCACGGTCGAAAATTCCTAATATGTTCGATAATTGCACATATGAAATTGACTCATGATCACCTAATATTGCATGTATTTCTTATAAATTTAACAAATATACCACAGATATACCAAACATATCCTCGAGGACTTCTCGAGGAGTCTTGTGAAGTTAGGGTGCCTTAATGATAATAAGTAAATAAATAAATGTATGTTATCACATCTCTCAATTCAACTTTTAATGCACTACAAACATATGGCGAAGGAAAGTATATGGTGGCGTCTTTGTCATAATTTTGGAAAAATTTCCAAGTTACTATGTATGATTTCGCGTTGCAAGCATAGATTCGAATAATGATCTTTTCTTTTTATTTACTTTTTATTTTGATAATTTATTTACTTTTTATCTTGATAATTTCTCAATAAAACTAAATTTCTACTTAAATTTATATTTACTTATCAATTTAAAGCTGAGCAACAATTATTTTCTTTTCCGCTAATTTTTATAAAAAATATTTCTATATAATGATTTATAAAATGATTCTATGTTCGTGCAATTCGATATTCCTTAATTTTTGAAGAATGAATTAATAATGAGTTTCATTAGTATTTAGTTTAATTAGTTTCATAGTATTACTATCTAAATATTTAATTTGTTACTATTAATTTGTTTGTTGCTAGTATGTATTTAAGAGCGAATTAATTAACTTAAATGTTCGGATACTAAATATTCAAATTTTTGTAATTTTGTAAACATAAATTGTACAATAATAAACTTATTGTTAGACTCATTTTGAAGTTTGAAGCCACTGTTTTCAAAATGCACCGTTCGTTTTATTCCAAAATGTTTTTACATTATGTAGGAGATGGCAAAGAAAAATTTATAGCTCTTTCTTCTCCAAGATACTATAAATTTTTATAGTATATGAAAACACTGAAAAATTTTTTTCATGGCTGAATCTACAATGAATTTGAAGATTGGAACTACATCTTTACAACGATTCTTCAACACTTGCTGTACGATCCTTTTTTATTAATTCGCTGAACTTTGAATATCAAGCGAAAATGAATAATGACGAAAATTACGAAATGAATAATGAATAATGACGTGAATATTAATATTCACAGTTGAATTAATCCGCGAAAAAGAATCATACATTAAGTTTTTCAGAATCATTATAAAGAGGAAGTTACAATTTTCAAATCTATTGTAGAATTAATCATGAAACAAAATTTTCAATGTTTTTTTTTACATATGACAATTTATAGCATTTTTGACAAGAAAAGTATTTTCATTTATCCACTCGCTACACGACGTAAAAACATTTTAAAATAAAATGAATGATACATTTTGAAAATAGACTTCAAGCTTTTAAATCAAATTTATTATTGTATGATTTTTTTTAATAAAATTATAACAATTGAAATATTAATGGGAAATATTAGTCATTGTATTGGAAATATTAGTCATTGTGTGGGTATGTATGATTCACGAGACTAAGTTTGGTTTTTTCTTTATTTTATTTGGAGCTTACTTGGTTTACTAGTTCATTAGGCGATGAGCGAGCTTCTGCTCATTTTTCCTGCTCACTTCGTCTTCGAGGAAACCTCGGTCCCTGTCCGTAGCTTTCCTAATTGGCTGAGCATTTTTCGGTTTTAGCCAATTAGACTGCCGAGAAATTGCACCGCCTACTTTTTGCATTTGTAACATGCTTTCTCTAGAGCGCGACTGAAATTTCTTCGGAGATTGTTTCCTAAGTTTCTAGTTATTACCATCTGGTATATCTCAGACCCTTCGGCCTAAGTGCAGGCCCTTCAGAATCCTAGAATTTACGATGTTCGCGGATGCTACTCTAGCTGTATTACTATTACTTGATGCGGACCATATTGCCGTATGCACCGTAAGAACAAAACTTGGTCTTCGCAATTCAATAGCATGTCTGGCGTGAGAGTCGTAAAGTCCCCTGGCTTTTCTTATCGTGAGAACGACTTTCTCCGACATCTGCTAGCCGCTACATATTTTTTAAGATAAAATTTTTTTTTACAAATTGTAAGACAATTATTAAAATTTAAGTAATTAATATTTTATTGGTAATTAATATTTGAAAGAAGGATAATATATTAACCCCTTAACCTATGGATACGTGTGAGACTCGTAGTCTTGTATTCGGGCCAAAACGTATTAATACGGGCCTAGCCCGTAGTACATCGTTCGGGCCAAATGTAAATATTACGGGCATGGCCCCTGGTCCAATGATCGGGCCAAATGTAAATATCACGGGCATAGCCCGTCGTGCGACGGTCGCGGCTCGTGATAGATTCTTATTATCTCTTTGTATCATAATCAGTCATAATATGTTATTCTTGGTCACGTTCGCACGTTGAAATATATTTTCTTAAATATTAGAGAAGTATCCCCACAAGATGTTTTCAAAAAGAAGATTTTGTGATGAGAACAGTGAGAGTTATGTTGATACTTTTGCTACCGAAAGTGACAATAGTGACATTATACGTTCTGTGCGAAAAAAATGCAAGCGATTAGTTATTAATGATATTTCTGACGAAGATCAATTACCAGAGCCCTGGATTTGGATAGAAATAAGAAAAATCTGGAACGATACGATGATTCCTGGCATAAAAATTTTCGTACGGAGATATACCAGAGAGACTGCACGTGAAACATTGGGCTCATTTTCCTAAACATATTGACCCAACAGCATCAAAATTAAGGCCATCAAGACCTTGTAAAGTTTGCACGAAAAATAAAAATCGTAGTGAAACAACGTGGGAGTGCAAGAGGTGCAAAGTTCCATTACATGTACCAGTATATTTTGAACGATATCATACCATAGAAGATTATTAATTTTTTGTTATTGATTTTTTTATGCTAATTACGTGAACTGCTAATTTATTCAAGAATTGCAGATAAATGTTATTGATTTATGCTATATTTTAGTGATTGATAATAAACCTTTTGTGGTATATCTACCACAATTATTACATATCAGGTTGTAATTATTTAATTCAAATATTCTACAAAATTAAACCAGTTGTATCTTACACATGTATTTACAGTAGCTCGAAAGTATTCGAGCGCTTCCAATCTACATCGTTAATAAATAAAACGCACACCTTAAATTTAAGTTTTCAAAATAAGATTGTACGTAAAGTCACATAGGAGTCTCGAGAATGCCTTGTAATCCTGTATATGTGGTCAGATTTTTTTGTAATTTTAATTATACATTCTCGAGACTTCTATGTGACTTTACGTACAATTTTATTTTGAAAACTTAAACTTAACGTATGTATTTTATTTGTTAACGATGTATTGGGTTGGCAACTAAGTCATTGCCGATTTCAAATAAGAAGGAAAATTCAGAATTTTTGTTAAAAAATATAACTTTATTCAATTAGATATTGCCCGTTCTTGTCGATGACCTTTTTCCATCGTTCTGGCAGTGTAAAAATTCCCCGTTCGTAAAATGTCTGGTCTTTGCTATTAAAAAACTGAATTAGGTGTGATCTGACATTATCCGCGTTATTAAAAATTTTACCATTTAAAGAGTTTTGCATGGAACGAAACAAATGGTAATCCGAAGGCGCAAGATCAGGGCTATATGGTGGGTGTGACAAAACATCCCAACCCAGTTCCAATAATTTTTGCCTTTCTTTTAAGGCTTCATCTCCATATACGGCACATAACTTCTTTTGTGCTTGCGATGCGTTCTTGCCTTTTCGGAAGTAATACAATAAAATGTGTCGGAAGTGCACGTCCTGTTTTTCCATTTTTAAATTGGGATAAAAACAAAACTAAAGAACTAATCGATATAATTTTTTTACTAATTAAAAGTACAAGTCCACACAGTAAGAAAAAAATATAGGTTAGATGCTCTGACCACGTTAACAAAACAAAAGAAAGTGTAGAGTGAATCTATCGACAAAAGCGGCAATGACTTAGTTGCCAACCCAATAGATTGGAAGCGTTCGAATACTTTCGAGAGCTACTGTACGTTCCGTAAGTCGTGCGCGTTTAGTGCAACTTAGGACCGACTTGCCGAGGCGTCAAGTGGCCCGAAGGCTGCGCGATCCTGTTTACGTTTTGGGCCCAGACTGTTGGAACGCAGCGTGTAGGTTAAGGGGTTAAGGAAGCTACTTAAATAAATAACATGTCGCATACTAAAGAATTATTTTAATCACGTTGATCACGATAAAAGTTTCAGCACGGTTATTTGTAAATTTTGTGGCTATAATGTACATTACAATAGAAACAGTGTATCTTTGCGGAATCATTTAACTTTCCATAAAGATGAAATTATACAATTCAAATTCAAGTCCCAGTAGATCAAGTCATACTTCATCAAAAGCTACGATTGCAGAAAAGAAAAAGCCAACACACCTTAAAAGTAATCCGAGTCCGAGTCCTAATACGTGGAGTAACGATCGCATACAGAGAACAGCGACAGAAAACAAAGTGATGAACAACAAATTTCTGCAATTTATAAAAAGAATACATCGTCAGATATATGTAGATGGTACCTGTGCAAAATGTCAGAGAGAAATATTTGTGAAAATCTTATTCTTGAAACAACTAACGTTTTAAAGGACGTGCATAAAGCTCAATACGAAATACACATGATTTCCGAAATGTTGCCCAATTTACTTGAAATATTTACCAACGCGTCACACTTCATTGCAAGATATAACATTGCTACATACTAATTTGTGAAATAAACTCTTGACTTCCATGACTTCCTGAACAATGAGACAGATATTGTTTTTTATGCAACTGCTACGTTACTGGACCCTCGTTTTAGAACAATTACTACAAATTCTGATGAGTAGATTACAAAAGTATTGCGCCAATTAACAGAGAATTTGAAACGTAAATGCAAGTCGATCTGGTATAAGTACATCGGCTTACATTAAAGAAGAAACTGCAACAAAATTCTGAAAGCACGTATTTTAAATTGTTTACACTGTGTGAGAATTTTGGCAGTACTCACTGTTACTTTTTTAGATACATACGTGATGCACCAGTTGGAAGGGATTTTGAGCTGAAAGAAGTTTCATGGTGATCACATGATCAGGAAGGTGACATGTTAAGACCAAAAGATAGAGTCGGGCAGGTCAGTCCCATGAAGTGTCTCAGCATGCCGGCGATCGTGAGAAATGCTGCCCGCTTCGCTGAGGTTTTCTTGTTTGACCTTTTACAGCCGGGGGAGAGATATTAAGAATGCCGGTTGTAGATTTTTAAGACGTATATTTGACGAAAGGTATACAATTGTTACGTGAGTTTGTGCTGTGTAAGAGGTGTCTCGACTTGAACTGAGTGACTGAGTGGTTATGGCAGATTGTATCTAATTGTTACGTGAGTCTGGGAGAGATGTCTCCGCGTCTAGACCCGAACTGACTGACTGAGTGGTTATAGCAGACTGTATGTCTCGTACTAGCAGACGGACCTTTTATGTGGAGCGAATGTGTCTACGCTGGTGCCAAGAAGTCCTTTGTTTATCAATCTTACCCTTTAAGAAACATTCCAGATGCTGACTCTGCCTCTCAGGGTAAGACAGAGGTCCCATAGATAGGAACGTGCCGTGGCATCTGGAACTTCTCGGCAGGGTAGCGTATTCTAGGAACCTAGCCGGAGTGTCCTGTTCTCCTCCAGAACATGAAGCAATATTTCTAATTACCTTATGGGCCTGGCAGTATGGCCCAGTGATGCATCCCTTTTACATTACATTTATGTGTTTGTTGGCCTTGGCTGTAAGGCCAGGTTCACGCATCCCTAGACTCTACTTCTGGCCTTAACAATAAAAATATAAGTGTAATAGACTATAACAGATTATAAATAATAATTTTATTTTTATAGTTTAATTTTATTTAAATATAAATGTAATACACAACAATAAACTATAGACTATAACTAATAATTATTAACAAACAATAACGAACTATAGACTATAACTAATAATTTTATTTTTTATAGTCGCAGTTACATATAACAGTATATTATTATACTCGAATAAATTTTTGACGACCAGTATTCAATAATAAAATCGTCGTTTATCTTTGGAATCATTAATACTTGAAATACAAATAAAGATTTCAAATGAAATGAAATGAAATGTAATAAATGAATAACTCTTTAATTATTAAAAATGTATTTCCCAAGAGTATTTCTCAAATCATGCTGCAATTAACCAGGAAGTAATTCTACAAGCAGAAATAAGACGAGAAAAGAGAATGAAAAAGAGAGTGTGTCCGCGCGCGTATGTAACGTGGCGAGATCGTGTTTGATAAGTGGACTGTATGTGTGTTCGCGCGCTGAAATATCAGGGGTTTTCCTCTCGTGATAGTTTTGTGTCGCGAGAGAGTGAACCTTATTGTTCGGAAGTCAAACTAATTCTAACTTGTAAGCCGAAGGAAAGCACAGACGCTCTCTCGGTTCCCCTTCCTTCGGCTTCGGAAAATCGCAGGCCCAGGGTGGGGCACGAAGAGCGGATGCCCGTTGCCGTCTTGAGTAATCTTGCGGGCCCGTGTTTCGCACGTGTTCGGGAAAGTTAGTGCCATGCTTTAATCCACGTTCGAACTATCGGCCTTAGAACAAAACTCAGCCAGATGGTCAGGGTTTTCTGGCGACACAGGCCTGTTAAGGGCACTTAAAAACCCATAAACTTTCCCCGATGCGCCTGCATCCAGACCGTGGGTATTGTAGCACGGAAACTCTCCCGAACAGAGTACTTCACAATTTCATCACAATAAGTTAGTTTGGTTAGAAAATAGAGATTTCAAGACGGCCTTTTAAAAGTAAAGATTTCAAGTCTCAAATTGAGTCCAAGTTGATTGTTGTGCAATTTCTTTTTAGGAAATTATAACATCTCAAATATCGACAACTTTTCGAACATCGAAAATTAAATTTGTAAACAATTTCATGAGCGAATTTAGCGACTTGTTCCCTTTACTATATAATGTTTATAGTATGTGTGGCTGTAAAGTGTACTTACTACCTAAGTGTGCACGCATGCATGATTCTACAACTATAGCAATTGAGGTTTACTTTTGATTGAGATTGAAAGCTAACTTTTAAAGTTAACTTGTATACTAGTGTTAGCGCGTCCGGATTTGCGTGACGAGTTCGTGCTTATTTAATCGTGAGTGGACTGTATATTTTTATTATTACGCGCTGATATAGGCGGGGCATTAGCCCTCGGTATCGCTTGATAGAGGATGCAAGGTACGCGGTACGCCGATGGGACCGGAAGAACTTCTTTCGGACCTTGACCCGATTCTTGCTGATTTTGCCGATTGCGTAAGATGACTCCGGGCGACTCGTGACGAATCCGTTCCGGGTCCGAGGGAGGCGTATATATCGCCCCGGTGCCCCTACCCCAGGGTGGTGGGCGTGATGGGCGAAGACTGGGGTAAATATCGCACGTCGTATCCATATATGGATACAAAGACGGTTATACCGAGTCTTTGTTTCTATGCCGCGCCGCGGAAGCCGTTGCGACGGGCCCTTTGTGGCTGACGCAATCCCGATTCGAGATGGTTCCACGCGCCACGACCCCGGTAGAGGGGGTGGGGTGGCGGAAGAGATGGAACTCTCGCGAACATACGTGGATGACGCAATCCTGTTTCGAGATGGTTCCACGCGCCACGACCCCGGTAGAGGGGGTGGGTGGCGGAAGAGATGGAACTCTCGCGAACATACCGCCCACCTTGAACGGCTGGCGTTCGAAACTAAATGTCTCTAAGTGTGGGTGTGGTTGTTTCTTGATCCAGTGGCAGGATGCAGATCTTGGCCGTGGGGCGTTTTACCACTCCGTCAGCTGTTTTGATGGAGAGGACCCTGGCGATGCCGTCCTTGCCTGGGTGGAGAGCCGTGATTCGGCCGAGCTTCCAGCGAAGGGGTGGTAGATTCTCGTCTCGGAGCACGACCATGGTTCCTATGTCGAGATGCTCCGATGTGGGAAGCTTCCATTTGTGCCGCTGCTGGAGCTGGTGGAGATAGTCGGCTTGCCACCGCTTCCAAAATCGTTGTTGAATGGCTTGAAGCAGTTGAAAACGATCCAAGCGATTAGTAATGACGTCAGTGACGTCAGGATGTGGCAGAGCGGTAAGAGGGCGTCCAATAAGGAAATGACCAGGAGTGAGGGGAATGAGATCGGAAGGATCGGATGAGATAGGATGCAGTGGCCGAGAGTTCATACATGCCTCGACCTGCGCGAGAACAGTGTAAAATTCGTCAAATGTCAATCGGGTTTCTCCAATTACCCGCAATAGATGTTGTTTCGCAGACCTAATGGAGCGCTCCCACAAGCCTCCGAAATGAGGAGCATGTGGAGGAATAAAGTGCCAATCGACACCTTCTATGACCGCTTGGTTTGTTATTGTGTGGCGATTCGCTTTGAGGAAGGCCGTTAGCCTTTTCATCTCGTTCCGCGCGCCGACAAAGTTGGTACCGTTATCGGAGTAGATTTGTTTACATACTCCCCTACGCGCGAGAAAACGCTGAAAACATTTCATAAATGCTCCAGTTGTAAGATCCGCGGCTAACTCGAGGTGTACGGCCTTGGTGGTGAGACATACGAATAGGCACAGATAAGCCTTTATCGCGGTTTTGGAGCGCGTTCGGTCTTTAACGTAGAACGGTCCCGCGTAGTCAACTCCGGCGGAAAAGAAGGGACTTTGAACGTTTACTCTCGCCTTCGGTAGTTGCCCCATTAGGTGGCTGGTACCTTTTGGAGTTACGCGATAGCAACGCATGCACTTCCGAATTACCCCTTTTATTAGACTTCTGGCCGATAGAGGCCAGTATTTACTACGAATGGCGGATAATACCGATTCGGTCCCCGCATGCAGCATGCGAATATGCTCTCGTTTTATAATTAGTTTTGTCACGTAATTATTTTTAGGAAGAATGACAGGGTGACGCTGATCATAAGCTAGATCCGCGAACGCAAGCCTGCCACCGACTCGGAGTATTCCTTTATCGTCTAGGAGGGGGTGCAGTGGGAGTAGTGTGCTGGTGCGGTCGAGCTTGCCTGCCTTTAATTCTTCAATATCGCGCTTGAACGCGTGTTTTTGAACGATCCTAATGATCGCGACCTCAGCCGAATTTAAGTCCTGCGTCGTTAGACTTTGGCCCGTGCCGGTCGGTATTGTTTCGAGGATCTGAATTTGTCGAGCATTCGCGCGGTTAACGCGTTGCCTCAAAGCCCTTATGAATTTAAGGCAGTACGCGATTACGCGGATTAATCTAGAGTAGCTTGAATATCTTTGGAGCATGTCGAGCTCCGATTCGTTACTCGTTTCCGCGGCGGCGCAGCTTATTAATCGCTGCTCCGGTATTTCGTCTGACAGCGTTCGAGATGCTGGCCAGGTATCACGAGATTGCGTAAGCCATGATGGCCCTTCCCACCAAAGACTAGAATTCCGTAAGGTGGCTGCGGAGGAACCTCGCGATAGTATGTCCGCCGAGTTGTCTGCGGAGGGGACGTGCCTCCATTCGCCGCGCGAAAGAGAAGTGATTTCCGTCACGCGGTTCGCGACGAAAGTTTTCCATCGGTCGGGGGAGCCCTTTAACCACGCCAATACTACCGTGGAGTCGGTCCAATATGTTTCGTCAATGCTCGCTAATTTTAAGGCGCTTCGCACTTTGTCTACTAATTGGATCAAAAGAAGTGCCCCGCATAGTTCAAGCCGGGGTAAACTGATCCGTTTGAGAGGGGCGACGCGCGATTTGGAGCAGAGGAGTTGGACACGGGTTACTCCAAAACAGTCGGAGGTACGTAGATATACACAGGCGCCGTATGCCTTCTCGGAGGCGTCGCAGAACCCGTGAATTTCTACTTTCGCGTTGGCTCGCGTTGATACCCAGCGAGGTATCGAGATTTGATTTAATGCTGAAATGTCAGCTCGGAAATTATGAAATTCGGTATACACGTGTTGTGGCACAGATTCATCCCACGCTAACCCTAGTCGCCACAGAGTTTGCATTAAGAGCTTCGCGTTCACGACTATAGGCGCTATTAATCCGAGAGGATCAAAAATTCTAGCGAGTTGTGATAGAATCGCGCGCTTCGTCACGTGCTTCGCATCGGAAGTGTCCGAAGGGAATTTCAAAGTATCCGTGGCAGGAACCCATAATAGCCCAAGGGTTCGGGATCCGATTTCCGGATTTGGGGTAATGGGCACCGTCGTTTCCGTACGCGTCTGTAAAATCGTGGCTTCATTAGATGCCCACTTTCTGAGGGAGAAGCCCGCTCCGAGAAGAATTTTCTCAACGTCTTGCTTAATCTGTAATGCGTCGGTAGTATTTTCCGCGCCGGTTAGAAGATCGTCGACGTAAAAGTCATTCTCGATGACGCGGCTCGCGATTGGAAAATCATGGCGTGCTCCAATACCAACTTGCTTTAAGGTGCGAGTGGCTAAAAACGAAGAAGCGGCCATGCCGTAAGTGACGGTGTTAAGCTCGAATGTTTCGAGCGGCAGGGAGGGGTGTTCCCGCCAGAAGATGCGTTGGAATGGGCGCTGCTCGGGCGCGATTAAAACCTGCCTGTACATTTTCTCGATGTCCGCACTTAAAACGACGGGATATTGTCGGAATCTTAATAGTATCGAGAACAGGTCATCTTGCACTACCGGGCCCACCAGTTGAGTGTCGTTAAGAGAGATGCCAGTGTTAGTTTTGGAGGATCCATCGAATACGACGCGAATCTTCGTTGTGGTGCTACTCTCTTTAATCACGGCGTGATGCGGCAGGTAGTATGAGCGGTCGCGAATAACGTCGTGCGATATCTTAGACATATGGCCAAGATTTTTGTAATCGCGCATAAACTCGATATATTCGCGACGTAAGTCGGGCGATTATAGAAGTTTCTTTTCTAAATTAAAAAATCGCCTTAGAGCTACGGCTTTGGAGTCGCCGAGCTCCGAAACTTTGTCGTTGAACGGGATGGCAACGCGGTATCTGCCGGAGGGAATCCGAACGGCCGTTCGCTTAAAGTGATCCTCACACGGGTTTTGCGTTGCGTCATTATTAACTGGGAGCGATTCAATTTCCCAAAAACGCGTCAATTGTCGATCGAGGGTTTCGTCCGTGACGGTATTGCAGGAGAGGATATGCGCCGCAGTTTGTGCACGGATGCGACCTCCGAGAACCCATCCCAGCCTCGTTTTCGTTAATACGGGCATTTTCGCGCCTAGACGGTGCTGGCCCACGCACGTTAAGATAACCGTTGCCTATGATTATGTCTACGTCTCGCGGAACGTAGTATTGTGGGTCGGCAAGAACTAAGCGTGGTGGAATGGGGAGCGCGGTGGAGGGGAGCTTGAAGCTCGGAATTTCCGTAGTTAATTTGCGCATGACGAGACACGGCAAATCACATTTATAATTAGTGCACCGTGAGGCTATAGGCACTTGCACCTTGCCCTTTACGCGATCCCTTGACGCTATCGCGCCTACTCCGGAAATCAACGTTCGCGTCGCGTCCCACCTCAATCCGAGGCGCCTCGCGAACTCTTCCTTTACAAGATTCACTTGTGAGCCCTGATCGAGAAGCGCCCGGCCTTCATGGACTCTACCACGGCTATCGGTGACGTTGACTATTGCCGTGGAGAGTAGCACGTGCTCGGGCGGAGCCGCGGCGGTGGACATCAGGCTCTGGGGAGGGTTGGAGTCGTCGCTCGGCGTTGCTTCCGTGGGCTCTGGCGTTTTGTTTGTGCCTGATCGCGAGGCCGTTTTCGGATGCAGCAGGGTGTGATGCCTTTTCTGACACACACGGCACGGGCTGCCCGTGCAATTTCTGACGCCGTGCCCGGGACGAAGGCAGTTGGGGCAGACGTGCAGCTCCTTTGCCCTTTCGCGACGGCGCGGTGTTGCGAGCTTGTTGAAGCTCTCGCAGTGCGACAATAAATGACTGTCGGAACAAAGGGGGCAGCTAATTTCGTTCGCGTTTAGCGCGGCGGCGGGTCTGCGCTCGCGTTGTGCGATGAACCTGCGGGAGGTTGAAGAAGGTATTTCGCGCGGTTGGTTGTCCAAGGCGAGAAATTTATATTGTCGTTCGAGAAAGGCGATTAGATCGGAGAGCGTGCTTGCTCGTTCCGCCTCGGAGACGCGTTTTCTCCACTCTCTTTTGGTTTGCGCGTCTAATTTACGGAATATGAGGCGTATCAACCAAGCGTCCCATTGGTTTACCGTTTGACCCAGTGACGCCAAGGCCTTCGTGTGGTTGTTAACATCGTCGAGTAGCTTCCTTAGCTCGCTCGGCGATTCCTGACGGACAACTTGAAGGTCGAATAGCGCATCTAAGTGGTAGTCAACGAGTAGGCTGGTGTCCTCGTATCGTTTGCGTAGCAATTCCCAGGCAGCGTCATAATTGCCGTCGGACACTGGGAGCGTTTTGAGAGCGCGCGCGGGTTCGCCTTTTACCACTGATCGTAAGTAATGGAATCGATCTATGTTGCTTAGGGATTCGTTTCGGTTTACCATGGATTCGAAGCTGTCCCGAAAACAGACCCACTCCCCTAAGGAACCGTGAAATTCGGGCAGTGGAATAGAGGGTAACCTGGTTGGGAGCGAAGTATCGACAGTGGCCGGGGACGCGGACGCTAGTCGATGGGTTAGCGCGCTGCTCGAAGCTGGTGCAGCTTGCAAGCTTCGTATTCGAAGCTGAATCGCGCCTGTGACACGGTAATAGGCGTTTTCAAACTCGCACAAGCAGCGTTCATGGGCTTCTTCGTCCGCGGTGCCCTCAACGATCGCGATTATACGTTCGTGTATCTCTTCGAATCGCGATAGTAAGGGCGAATTATGGTTGAGTCGTCTTTGAAGGGCGTCAATTGTTTCGTTTTCTCCTAGCGTGTCATAGGAGGTTTCGAGACGCGTTAGGGCAGCCTTGACGCTGCCGCGTTCTCTTATTAATTGCTGGAGATCGGCACTAGCGTTATGTTCCATTCTGTTTCTCGCGCAAGTCAAACAATGAATGAACCTCGACTCACCTTTGGAGAGTGATAATGGAAGACGGGATCGCTTGGCCTTGTATTCCGTGGAGTATGAACAGCGGAGGATGCTCGGTTCTGAGCGTCGACTGGGCAGTCGTCCTTCCTGGAGGCTGTCCCTGAATGATCCTCTGCGATTCGACAGCGGCTTGTCCGCTATCGTGACGTGGGTGAACTCGTCCGCTGGTTGGCTGCTTCGTAACCGTGTTCTGCTTCCGTCGCAGGGATCACTGTATTGCGCACTTGGTAATGTCCGAATTGCGTCGCGTGACCGGGTATGGACCGAAGTTCGCGTGCGTGTCTTGGCGAAATTTCGGGTCTGCCGGTGACGGAAGTTGCGGAACCGAAGAGTGCTGGTATGATAGTGATCGCGAGCAGGGTTACACTTGGTAGCAACCAGACTGATAAGTATCCGGCTCGAAGGACCAATGTTAGCGCGTCCGGATTTGCGTGACGAGTTCGTGCTTATTTAATCGTGAGTGGACTGTATATTTTTATTATTACGCGCTGATATAGGCGGGGCATTAGCCCTCGGTATCGCTTGATAGAGGATGCAAGGTACGCGGTACGCCGATGGGACCGGAAGAACTTCTTTCGGACCTTGACCCGATTCTTGCTGATTTTGCCGATTGCGTAAGATGACTCCGGGCGACTCGTGACGAATCCGTTCCGGGTCCGAGGGAGGCGTATATATCGCCCCGGTGCCCCTACCCCAGGGTGGTCACGTGATGGGCGAAGACTGGGGTAAATATCGCACGTCGTATCCATATATGGATACAAAGACGGTTATACCGAGTCTTTGTTTCTATGCCGCGCCGCGGAAGCCGTTGCGGCGGGCCCTTTGTGGCTGACGCAATCCCGATTCGAGATGGTTCCACGCGCCACGACCCCGGTAGAGGGGGTGGGGTGGCGGAAGAGATGGAACTCTCGCGAACATACGTGGATGACGCAATCCTGTTTCGAGATGGTTCCACGCGCCACGACCCCGGTAGAGGGGGTGGGTGGCGGAAGAGATGGAACTCTCGCGAACAACTAGTTTACACTTAATCATTTAAAAAATCAAGATGAAATTTTACCTACAATAAATGTAATAGCATATTGCTGTAGAAATACGCACGTTTTACATTTCATATTTTTGTCGTTATAACTCGTAATTTTTGAAAGCTTTTGTAGAATTTCTTTCTATAATTTTTCATTTCGAGAATTCCTTTCGATAATTTAACATCGAAAAATTATCGATTTGGTATTCAAACACTTTCACGAGGGGTTATTGTTATGTATTTTATTTGATTCGTCATGCTTCAAACTCATTCAGAGGTCTTAAAAATTTATGAGAATATGGACAGGAAAACACTGGTTTGGATAATTGACAGTCTATTGTATAATCAGTTTTACAATAGAATCAGAGAAAAAATTAAAATCTAGAGAGAATAAAGTTAGGTCGAAGTGCATTAATATATATTAGAACATATTTAAATATGCATTAGAACATATCGACATTTATACATATGTACATTTTATTAAACGATATGACGTTAATGTTCTACAATCAGTTGAAAATACTCATATATTTAATAGTTATCTACTGTTCATGAGTTGGTCAATTGACTTTAAGATTGCGAAAATCGTTAAATAATTTCAGTAACTATAAGAATTACGATTATTGAAGGAGAAGAGTTTAGACCGTAAGTACCTACCTACTATTATTAAAATATTCTACTTTTTAATATAAAAATTAATAATTTCTATTTAAGAGTCCAATTTCAAAAATCTAAGAATTACAAATATTTTGTGTATCCACATATCAGATTGATAGATATGATAATTTAGGTGTTGATTAAAATAACCTGTTAGTCAATATTCCATTTATTAATATATCAGGTTGTTAGATATAAGAAGATTGGAAGATAATAAAATAAATATGATCATGATACTTTTCTTCATGACTGGTAACTACAACGTGTCATTAATTTTCCCAAACGACAATAAGTAGACAAAAAAATGAAATTTACCTGAAAAATAAAAATTTGATGGAGGGTAGTAGTTAAATATATATTTGTACATTTGATGAAAAATTGTCAATATTTTAAACTTAATAAAGAAATTTCAAATCTTCAGGATAATGAAAGACATTCTTTAATGTACATAAAGATATCTGAAATTACAAAATTTATAAGATAAAAAGTATCTTTAATTATTTTCTCATAAACTGTTTTAACTTCTGTAATGTAAGAATAAAACAATATATGCACTTGGGCTCATTTAAAATCCTGAAGATATTTAAAAGGAACTTTTAGGAAAAAATTTTTTATTTTATATCGTTTTAAGATAAGATACTTGAAAATTTAAGTTTTAACTTAAAATATTCCGTTGAAAATTTAAATTTAAATTGCAGACTCTGGAAAGACTTTTTTCATAACTGAATCTATGATGATTTTCAAGTCATGATTACGATTTTTTTTCACAGCGAGTTGAAAATAATGAATATTATATTATGTGAATATTATAGCCATTGTATACATACACACAAAGCATCTCACCTGATTCTGGTATTTTGATTTACATTGCTATAATTATTCATAGCAAAAAATGTTTCACTTGAAATTGAAAAGTTTTGACAGTGGCATATTCTGATATTCCTTTTTTCGTAAGTGAACACAAAAATCATATTAAAAATAATTTTGTTTTTTTTTAAATTATTTTTTATATTTTATATTTTTATATTTTTACTTTTTATTAATATTTTTTAAATATGTAAAGGGATTGAAAAAACCATTATTGAATTTTCTTACTCAAAAGACTACTATTTCTTTTTTCGAGAGAGAACCGGGAAGTTGTCTCATAAATTGGATAAATAAATACATACAAAGGGATAGAAATTATTTCCCCCACATTAAAATGTATTTGGGGTAAATTTACAACAAAAAGGCAAGAATTAATTTGTGTTTATGTGCATTTAATATTCATTCATTCAGCATCTAATCGTTTGGGGTATTGAATCGTTTTAGCTCGATCTCTCGTTTAATTTTTCGTTTTATAAAACTTTTTAAAATTATATTTCAATTACATTACTTGCATAATAAATTAATTCAATTAAAACTATATGAAAACAGCATAGAAGGCAATTCTTATTAGTTATTCATATTTTTCTTTCCACCAGCTTTTCCTTTCTTCCTTTCTTTTTTCTTTGCTTAACAATAAAAAAGAGGGGGTAAGATTTGTTAAGAGTTTGCAGTTAGCAAATTACTAAAGTACTAATGATATAATGTTAGTCGGTAAAAAATGAACTTAAAAAAATTTATCTTCGAACCACCGACCAAAAAGTTGTCGATCCGAATTTTTGACCGATATCGGAATTGTAGATACTAAATAATTAGTGATGTTCATATTATACACAGAAACGAAGAAAAAATTTGTTTACTACCAGCACAGAAAATATTGTTCTGCGTGAATGAAAAGTGATATCGATTAGAGGATTGGTTGACTTGTTACATTATTTAAATAACATAAATTTTTAATCAAAGTATTTTGTACTGCTGACACGAAAATTATAGAGAATAATTTCATAAAAATATTAGAATTCGTCCTAAATTATATTACAATTCTTAAAATAAAATATTGCATGAAATATTTAAATTTATGTCCTTCAAACTTCATGGTCTCTAACGTTCTCTATGAATTCTCATTTCTGTATAAATAAAAGAGGAGGTTCTTTATTTATATTTGAACTTTATAATCTCGTTTTGAACACTAGAAACATTAATTTTTGAATCGATTTCCATAGTAAATTATACCAATTTCTCTTAAGCTATGTATTTTCATAAACCGTTATTTAATCATGAGTACTATTGCTATAAATGAATTGTTTCGTATTGTTCATTAAAACGATAGTATAAGATTAAATAAAAAAACGCAAGTTTCTATTGTACGAACAGAAGAATTTTTATTGAGTAAATTCATAGGATAGTATATTCGAAAAGAAAATGATTCTCTATATGTATACTTATTTACTTTATTCGGTGAATTAAAATAACTATTGCAACCAATGGAATGGGATAAAGAAAGCAATACTGCATGTATTTTGTTAAATTTTGAATGTAGTTGTGAGTTTTTGTGTAAGAAAATGTTAAAGCAATGCAAATAAGTAGAGAAATAATGTGAATGTACAAAAAAATTGCAGTAGTATGGTGAAATTGAAAGAACGGAAAAAGATGCGGAATATATTACATAAATTAATTACATTTGTTTCAGATAAAGTTGGTATCTCCTGTTTTAAACTGCTAGAGCTAATCTAATAACGGTAGTATTTTTTTTCGTTTACTGATTAAATCTTTAGAGAATCAAACTTTTATTTTGCAAATAGTAGTAAAAATATATTTCAATTATTGTCCATTAAATCATTCGAAACTGTTGCTTGCAGTTTCCTTCGAACCAATAGTACCAATAACTTAATACAGTATTTTTTTAAAGAATTTTCTCTTTTCAAATTTCTTAACAGAAAATATCATAAGTTGTTTTTCTCTTGCTTCGGTAGATTGACAACGTGAGTAAGGAACTTTAATTTCCTTGGGACCAGCAGATATAAAAAATATATTTCATTATGAATAAAGTGCATGATATCCAAGTCACTGTACCTAATTACTCACACGTCTTCAACGTCGAAAAAACATACTTTTACCCAGATAATCAAGCATGGCTAACGAATAATTTTCCCTACTGCTTTTACTGTTGTGGCATTTACGTGATTCTAATTTTTGGCGGAAAGTGTTACATGTCAAATAGGCCGAAATTTAATCTGAGAGGCCCACTTGCATTATGGAGCGGATTGCTCGCAACATTCTCCATTATTGGATTTAGTAGGACAGTACCGGAATTGTTCCATGTATTGGAACAGTACGGATTTTACCATAGTGTTTGTACACCAAGGTAAATCTATTTTCATTATTCATATTTTCAGATAGTTTTAAATATTCAAAATTTAACTAGAACATCAGCTGTACGAACTGATTGGGATCAAAGTAATTTGAAGATTTGAGCAGTTCGGATAATTAAATGTGCAGCATCTTATCCAATTATAACTGTAGGAATTAAGTCCAAAATTAAGCCTAAGTTCTCAGTGTAATTTAAAATACGAAGCATATTACGAAAAATATTAATTATTTTTTTAAAAAATTCTGGGCCGAATAATTGAAGTTTGAATAATTGATGTTCTATTTGTATTTATGTTTTATTAAAAATTTGAAGAAAAAATATCGAAATAAAAAATTCGATTGTAATGTTAAATATAAATCTAAAATTTAAGAAAATGCAAGTATCAAACTTAAAAGTTTAATTAGTCTTTAAATTTCATTGTTTGATCTTTGATGAGGTGATTCGTTCTTAAAAAATGTCTTTCATTTCATGGATAAATCATGATGACCATTCATTGTTAAGCATTTCATACAAAAAAACTTCTTATCGGCTTTATAAATATGATGTATTAATAAAGGTAATATCAGGAAACGTTTAATTTATTTCGTTCATTTTTGATCTTCTTCAGGGAGACCGTGAGGACTATAGTATGATTCACGTTTGATGCATATTTTTGAATGACACAAAAGATATGTAGCTGAAGGTCATCTTTGTTTCTTGAAATTACAGATATAAAAAATTAGCGTGCATCATCATCTTTACTGTAAGAAAGTTGTAAAACTTCATTGTTTCTCATCTTTTCCAAATTTATCATTGACAAGAAAAATACTGATCCATATTATTGTGAATAGTATATTAATTTATGATAATAACAGAATTATTTTCTTTCCAGCAACATCCTACAAGATCGTGTTTCTGGTTTTTGGACATGGATGTTTGTCTTATCAAAGATTCCAGAATTTATCGACACAATCTTTATTGTATTACGAAAACAGCCATTGATTTTTCTTCATTGGTATCACCATTTATCTGTATCTCTTTTCGTATGGTACATGTATGCAGAAACTGTAGCAACTTCAAGGTGGTATACGGTAATGAACTACTTTGTTCATTCTATGATGTATTCTTATTACTCTTTGAAAGCAATGCAATACAAATTACCAAAAAGTGTGGCCGTGACGATCACTATGTTACAGATAGTGCAAATGATAATGGGTTGCACTGTAACTACTGTGGCTTATTATTACCGAAAAAGTGGTCATTTTGAATGTTATATTTCACAGAAAAATTTTATTGTCTGCTTCCTCGTGTATTTTAACTATTTGGTCCTTTTTGCTAGATTCTTTTATAAGAGTTATCTGTCTGGGAAACGTGCAAATAAGGATGAGAAAATTCGTTTCGTTGGAACAGCGAATACAAATGCTAAAAAGAAAGTTAATTAAGTAGTTGTGAATACATTTTCTGAGAATCTTTTCTGAAAATATGGAAATGGTTTATAATTAGGGATTGAAGGAAAACATTAGGGAACGAATTTTCTATTGTTTCTAAATTTTATTTGAAATTATAAATACATGGAAAGCAGAAAAATAAGAAAAAATGCGTAATACAATCTTTTGATTCGAGACTTCGTTTTGATGAAAATTGAGTTTAATATAAGATAATTTTAGACGTGACAGAAGAAACTAATTAATAAGTTGGTATTCTGTGTACAAAAATAAATGGAAAGTGTAGAATAAAATTTTATCATTTAAAGTTTTATTATCAATAAAATAGATTTTGAATTTATATTTATATTTCTTAAAGAATTGTTTTGTATACGTATATTTGATAAATTTTCAAACTTAATTTTGTCGAAAACGAAGCCTCAAATTGTAATCAATACTTTCTTTTTATTTTTTTATAAAGGTTTGCATCACGCACGTTTTTACATATTATTCGGACCCCGATATTTTTAAGAAAATATTCATTTTTATCGAATTTTTAAGGAAAGAAATGTTAAATGTGCAACTACTTTAAACATTATTTTTATAGAACAGATATTTTAGAATATATATTATATTTTTATAATAGAATAGATATTTTTATAATAAAAATTCTATAAACAAAAAGTTTTCCCAAAATGTTAAAATATTATAAATAAATAACTTAGATAAATAACTATATATTAGATCTCAACAAATTATTTTAGACAAGAATTTTTCTATCCGCAAGCAAATTAAATAAATCTAGTACCACTGTCTGTGAGAAATATTTATATAGAAACTAATTTGTACAAAAACTATTAAGATTGCTATTATATATATAAGTATTATGACATAATTATACATATAATATAATTATATATATAAAATATAATTATAACATAATTATATATATAGAGAGAGTTTTTATTGCACTAATATACAAATATATACACAGAGGACAATTGTCCATTCACTAATTATTTATATTGCGAGAGTGTTACGAGAGCTGACATAGGAGACACGCACAGGCTTCGGAAAATTTATTCCATCTGGCGTGTTGGAGTTGACCCTTATATACCCCGATTCCCTTTACGTCCTTTCCAGTCAAGGGATCGGAAAGTATATTTTTTTTCTGCAGTCTGCCCGGTCAGTCCCCATAAGAGAATTTTGTACTGAATTTTGGTACTGCGTTCCGGGTCCGTTTCGTTGAAGTTATATTTATGGTGCTGCCTGGGTTGTGTGCCCTACATCACCCTCTTTCCAGTGACAGCTCTACTTATTGTAATGTGTGTTGCGACGTTTTATACATACATGATGCGTACATTTTATACATAACTAATTACAAAGGTAATCTATTTTCCCGCTTCAAATCGATCCAAAAACCGTACGCATCTGTCGGATCATTCTCTCTCTCCATATTTTTCTTGTTTCCGCCGGTGATAAAAGTATGTCAGTCAGTTCGTCAGCTGGTTCTTTGGGTGGTTCGTTGGTCAAAAGATTTTTATCGTCTGCTAATACGAAGGTGAATTTTAATCTATCTATGGAGACCCTAGAGTTCTTGCCATAGATGTCGATTACAAATGTTTTATTGCTACGTTTCGATAACTTTGAAAAGGCCGTTGTACGGGGGTTACAAGGTGCCCCTAACGGTGCAACTCTTTATAAATGAATGTTTTACGCGACCCGTGTCGGGTTCCAGGTACTGGTTTAATTTTACTAATACTATCGCGTAGCCTCTTCGTAAAATCGGAATGGATTAGCCTGCTGTTGCTTGTAAAAAATTCACTGAGCGAATTTCTCTGCCGTAGACGATTTCTGCGGCTGAGATCCTCAAATCCTTCTTTACTGTGGTGCGGATACCGAGTAGAATGACAGTTAACATCTCTACCCAGTTCTCTGTCTCGTAGCAATTAATTGCTGCTTTTAGCTGACGATGAAATCTTTCCACCATGCCGTTCGCTTGTGGATGGTACGCTGTCGTTCCGTCCCAAATGTGAGCCCAATGTGAGACCCCAATTAATCGCGTTAACTCCTTAAAGAATTGCGATTCGAATTGGCCTTGGTTTGTCGTGACTCGAAGAGGTACTCCGTAAGGCGTGATCCATGTAGACAAGAACGTTGCTGCGATGGTTTCCGCATCGACTTCTTTAATAGGAACTGTTTCGGCCCAACGCGAGTAGCTCTCGACGCAGGTTAAACAATACTTATACCCTTTTGAAACCGGTAAGAGTCCGACCAGGTCTATGTGGACATGGTCGAATCTCGCTGCTTCGCCGAATTTTGCCGTTCCATGCCTCGTTATTTTCATACACTGACATGGCAGTGCTTTGCCCGTTGACGACAGTCTTTATTTATTGATAGCCATACGTACCGGTAAGTGATTAATTTCTGCGTTGCACGTACTTCTGGGTGAGAGAAACCGTGCGAGTTAAAAATTTAGCGGTGTAGGCTCTCCGGAACATATGGCTTTACAATGTCGTTGCTTGTATCGCAGTACAGGTGTACATTTACCTCAAGAAAATGAACTTTCCTGAGTTGCAGCGCGCATTACTGAGATTTTAGGAGCTTTTTCAGCTCCTGATCCTGCTCCTCTGCCTTCTCTAAAGCGGAGTGATCAGGAGTGACATATGACTTCCACCTGTGACAAAGCATCCGCTACCTTGTTCTCATCACCCTGTATGTGTCCAATGCCTGTGGTATACTGACTAATAAAATCTAAATAGTGAAATTGCCGCGGTGAGCATTTTTCTAGATTTTACTTAAATGCGAATGTAAGCGGTTTGTGGTCGGTATATAATATAAAGTTCCTTCAGTGAAGTGGCGGAAGTGTTATGGCACAATAGCTTTCGGTCATTCGTTGCGCGGCGGAAAGAGTCTTCGTGTAAAAGGCAAAGGGTTGATAGGTATCTTTTGCTGCTGTAAAACTGCGCCGATTGCATAATCGGGTGCATCGACTGTTATGTTCACAGAGGCACTAGGCTTTGGTTGCACCAACAGTGTCGCGTTTGCTAGCCCTTCTTTTATTTATACGAAGGCCTTTTCCGCCGTTTCGGTCCAATTCACAGGTGCGTTACCTCTATTCGAGCTTTTGAGCAGATCATTTAACGGCATCATAATCTTATCGGTATACAGAATGAATCGCCTGTAAAAATTTACCATACTGAGGAATTTTCTAAGTTCCTGTAAGTTTAGGGAATTCTCGGATGGCTTCAATGCGTTCCGCGAGAGACTTGATTCCGTCCTTATTGACAGTGTACCCTAAAAAGGTGATCTCGGTGACGCTAAAAACGCATTTCGCGGGGTTGATCACGATGCCGTATTGGTTCAAACACTCGATCAGTAGCTTCAGATGTTCCTTATGCTCTTAACCCTTAGAGCGCTATGGGCGCATATATGCGTCCGGAGAAAGCAATCTGTGTGGACTATGAGCGCATATATGCATCTGGTGAGAGTCACCAACAGGGACGATGGACGCATATATGCGTTTTTCAATTTTTTCGGTCTTCCATGTAATAGTATTACATGTAACTTTATGTGAGACAAATATATAATATATGTGTGTTTCTTAGCAACGGCAGTAAAGAAAGACAAATAATGAAACAAACAATAGACGCAAGGTCGGGTTTATTCTTTAATATATCTGTTCTGGAGCAGAACAGAATACTCAGGCTAGGTTCTTGAAATACTCTAACCTGCAGAAAAGTGCCAGATGCCCTGACACGCGCCTATTTATGGGACCTTTGTCTTACCTTGAGAGGCAGAGTTAGAGTATTTCAAGATATTCTCTTAAATGTTAAACAAAGGGCATCGTGTCTAGCGCCAAGAAGTCACGTAGACACATTTCGTTATACATAAAATTTCCGTTTCCTAATACGCGACAGACTCTGCTAGAGTCAATCCGACCAGTCAGTTCGTCCGATCAGTCACACGTCTTACACGCGAACCACACACGACATCGAGTAGTGACAATATATTTTTTGTTAAATTTATTGCGTTTAGTTTTTGTTTCTTATTTTTATGTTAAGTTATATTGTAAATTTTATTGATTCTAATAGATAATTGATGCTTGAAAATAATATTCTTTTATTATTTGTCGCGAGCCCAGCGCGCGACCGAGCCCAGGCCGCACAGGCGAAAAGTATTCCGTCCACAGCGATCGTCAGTGCTAAGCGCGCGCAGTCTCTCTGGAGCGCATCGACAGAACGTCGTCCGCACTCTAAGGGTTAATGGCTGATGCAATAAGGAAGTCATCTATATACGCGTAATCGAAATCTAGCCTGCGTATTACTTGGTTTACAACGTTTACGAAACGTTTACAAGTTTGCGCCGCGCTCCGCAGACCGAAGGGCATAAAATTAAACTCGAATAAACCGCAACGTCGTAATTGCCGTTTTTGCTTGATCATTCGGTGCGACCGGTACCTGATTATACGCGCATACCAAGTTTATTTTGGAAAAAATTTTCTTCCCGTACAATGCGTGCGCAAAATCCGCGATATGCAGCGGTAAATACCTGTCCGGTGTTTATTAATGCGGGCGTTGAGTGTCTTGTAGTCGCCGCAGGGTCGAACCTTCCCGTCGGTCTTCGGCAACAGATGTAGAGGCGGCACCCATGGACTTTTTGAAGGATGGATGATGGCTTGTTGGAGCATAAATTCTATTTCGTCCTTCGCTGCTTTATAGCGGTCTGGCGCCAGTCTCCTGGTTTTCCTGCATACGGATGGTCTTAGTGTGGTCTCAATATGATGTTCTACCTAGTGCTTCGGCGTTCCATTCCCGAATACAGCTGGCCTTGTGAGGGTTGGATACTGCGTCAGTAATTGATAGAACGGAGCATCGTCGTGTGAATGGACTCGATGACTCCGTTCGCGACTTGGCCCTTAGCCGATATGTGTGTTACGGCGTCGAGCAGGCGTCGGTTTCGCGGTCCAGCAGCAGGTTGTAATGGAATAAAAAGTCTATCCCGATGACGAGGCCCTCGACGTCTGCTATTACGAAAGGCCACGCGAATTCTCGGCGAAGTTGTAACTCCAGCTTCATCGTGATGGTGCCGTACGTTGCGATATGTGTTCCGTTTACTGCGTGTAGTACGTACTCACTTTTGTGTATTTGTCCCTTCATACGCGAACGGGTGTACACGCATAGATCTACACCAATGTCCACCAGGTACTTAATGTTCATTAGACGATCGGTTATGAATATGCGGCCGTCGAGTGAGGCTGAGTTTAATTGCGACGGTCCTACACGTTTCTCGCCGAATGCATGGTGAAATACACTTGTGCACTTTTTCTTTAAAGGGGGCGTGATAGAAGCACAGGTCCGGCTGTGAAGCTTCTCTCCTTCTTGATTTTGAACGCGATCTCCTTGGTGATCGGGATCCTCTCCTTCTCATCAGGCGTTCCATTTGTTGCTGTAACTGGTCTACCATCGTTTTGAGTTCCGCTATTTCAGACTTCTCTACCACAGAAGCCGGCCTGGTTTCGTATGTGTCCAAGATCCTGTCGGCCAGGTCTGCTATTTCTTCGAGTGAGCCTTTTTGCGCCACCAGGATTAGTTTTACTGACGGTGGCATCCTTTGTAGGAAGAGCTTTTTTAATAGTTCCTGATCAAAAGTTTTCGCCCTGTCTTCCAATAAATGTAAGAGTCTCCGAAACTGCGACGGCTTCCTGTCTCCTAATTTCTCCTGGCTCAACAGCTGCTGGAGCAGTTGTCTCCTCCTGTCCGTTCGGTCAATTATCGCCGTTTTTAGGCGATTATACGAATTTACTTCCGGTGTGTCTCGCGTTCTAAATTACGCCTTCATTTGCGCGAACCATGCTTCTGGATCGTTTTTCCAGAACGAGGGTATCCTCACGCTTACCTCTTTAATTTCTCCTTCTATAACTATATTTTAGAAGTATATTCTAAGTAATTTCTATTTCTATAACTCTGTTTGTCACGCGGCTGTCTGTTGTCTCGAGTGCTTCTTGTGCTCATTTTTGCACTCAGCTCTTTTTATTGCACTAATGCACAAATATATGGACAGAAGACAATCGTTCACTCGTTAATTATTTATTGCGAGAGTGTTGCGAGAGATGACGTAGGAGACACACACGCGCGAAATGACTTTTCTTACATAGACCTTCGGTTTTAGAAAACTTAAACGTCTCGGTTGGAGACGGCCCTTATATACCCCGAATCCCTTTGCGTCTTTTACGGTCAAAGGATCGGAAAGTATATTGTTTTTCTGCAGTTTGCCTGATCAGTTCCATAAGAGAATTTTGACAATTACTTTATGGACCTAACGGTACTGCGTTCCGGGTCCACGTCGTTGAAGTTATATTTATGATACTGCCTGGGATCCTGTCCCCTACAATAAATATGTATATATATTATTGCATAAACATATACATAAATATATTAATTTATTGAAAAGTTTAAGAATATAAATTTTATTATGAACATTTGGCATATTGCATACGTTTTGAAAAAAATTTTACATAGATGCATATTCAGCTGGTAGTTCATTATGCGAGAACATATCTATAAAATAAGTAAAGAGTAGAATAGATAGAGTAGAATAAATAAATTAGTAAATAATTATAGGAAAGAATAGGAAATGATTATAGGAAAGAGCTGCATCGATTAGTCCATTAAAAAATATAAAACTTATAGTCAACTGATTGGAAGGTGATCCTATATATAAAAATGACTAAAGATTTTCTCGTTTCTAAGAGAATCGAATTTGAAAATTTATTAAGTACCAAAGTAATTTTTAATGAAATATATTTAAAGTCTATTTTCTTCAAAATTTTTTTACTTATTTTTGCATGAAGAACGTCCTCGTATTGTTTATTTGCGCAGGTATGATTGCCAAATCAATTGAACGCGAATCACTGTATGTGTTTTGTTGTTTGACATGTTTTTCATAGTTGCAAAGAAAACTTAATAAAATACGAGATATTGGATTAATATAATGGATATAGGAAATTATGTTCATTGCATTTAATTCCATGATGAATCAACATTTCGTTTCAATCACGAAGATATCCCAGACATGATTTTTTTACAAACTGAAATTGCAAACAAAAATAATGATGTGTTTTCTTATGTTAATACAAAGATGTAGTTATTTGTACTAAAAAGTTGAACATTTCAATATCCAGAAAAAACTTAAAACAACTTAACTATTAAAATAAATATTCGATAATATAAAATTGTATTAAAAAATATAATTAATATAAAAAGTATAATTAATATAAAATGAAAATTACGTAATATAAAAAATACGATTGTTATTCGAAAATTGCATTAGTCATTAGTCAAAAACTTTTGCCAAATACAACATTAATTAGAATAAGGAAGGCTCTATTGTGTTAGAAAATAATTTGCATGAACTATATTTTATTCATTGTAACGTCTATTTAATTCTTTTATCAACGTTATAATGAGAATGATTTTCTTTGTACAATTCACTTCATTTATTTCCATTGAAATAATCTCGTTGCGAAACAGAAGATTGATTCGAAATAACATTTTAATTGATTGATTTATTATTAATGAAAATTTCACATCACGCATATCAATTGCATATCAACTATATACATGTATAAAATATACGGAAGTTAATTGTAAGAGTTATATAAATGATATTAGATAACAGTTTATTACTGTTGAATTAAATAACTGCAGCGGGCTGGCGTTTGGTAATAATTTATTCTTTACAATTGAACACTCTTCACTCACACGTGGACTGAATAGACTCATACGCTATATATATACATTTACATACATTTATATAAATACACAAAAGATGTCGCGATTACCATTGTTAGCAAATTAGAAATCTACCGACACTAACAATTACATATATTTGTTCATCTTTGAAGGAAATAATTTCTACTTATAAAGTAATAGCAAATTGAGCAGTATTGTTTGGGCGGAGAAATATTTTTTATTATTTCCGTGCTTATTTTGACAGAACACAATCAGGATAATTACTTGGAATGTCACAAGCTTACATCACAGAGTTAAAAACAATACCTACCGGTCATGTAAAAGTTCCATTCACACATTTGTAATGTCGAGTACAATTTTCATTATCTAATATAATGTAAATTCTAATTTAATTGACTGCAGTATTTGGTTAACATCGTCGCAAATTCCTGGATTTCTAACGTTGGCCAATCACACATTCCGTTCTCTCGACTGAAGACAAACCGATTCGATCTATCGGGATGGATTAACAGACAATAAGGCGTTTTAAATTCTCCCTCAATCTTATAAAATTTATGACAACTATAGGGATGAGTATGATAATGTACTCAACGATCATTGATTTCTATATTGATACATTGTTCGACCGCGAACAATCATATAAATTTTCAATTTATATAATAAATAATAAAATAATAAAATAAATATTCTATAATCTTTATAATAAATAATAAATAAATATTTATATAATAAAATAAATTTTCAGAACAGTCATATAAAATTTACCACCATTATCGTAGCGACAGCAATCAACAACAGATATAACACTGAAATTTATAAACAAAAACATTATTGTACTTTATCAAATTCTGACGTCTATCCATATTATTAATTTAGTTTTTAACGCTAGAATTGACTAATTTATAAATTCCCATAGAAACTTTTTACATTTATAACAATGTATTTTTAGATACTCGAGTGATTTTTAATAAAATGTACGAATAGAAGTTTGCGTTTCTTTGTATTATAAGTATTTCCTTGTTCTTTGCACTTCTCGGTTCGCATTTTTCGATTACAAATTTTATACTTTAGTCGTCGGTAGTTCTAGCATCAATTGATTTTTCTTCAAATTTTATTAAATATTCTAATTTTGAACCTTAATAAATTTTATGACGAAAAGTAAGAAAAAATATTTATTATACAGACCAATAATTATGATCATTTTAAATTTTTGAATATATACAAATATTTTGTGAATGAAAGTCGTTCAGTACAGACTAGGCGTTAATATAGCAATAATAATTTTTCTACAACTGGAACAGTTTCAGAAATTTCACTATATTTTTCATCGAAATCATATATTTTAACATGTATTAATCGATATACATTTCGATACACTTTTTAAAAGAAATTGGTAAGAACTTATGTATGTCAAAAAATTGTTAGTTTGAGAGATATTTTGCAAAATTTATCGTATGAAAGAAAGAAATATTTTTCCATTCATGCATAAATTTTACAAAACTGAAGTCTAAGTATATCTAAGTATATCCATTAAAGCAATAATACATAGCTTAAAATTTTTTTATAGAGAATACCGAGTTGTATCGATAGATCAAAAAATATATCGTTCCATTAAAAAAAAAAAAAATGAAGAGAATCTCTAAAACTTCTCTATTTTCAAAAAAATCTTTATTTTCATATTATGTTGTGCCTATTGTACTCACAATGAGTAACTATCATTAACAAAGTTCTTTCACATCTCTAAAAACGAACGAGATATTTGATGTGGTAATATTTACTAGTTCACTTTGTACAAACATAGTATCTTAAATGCTTTATTAAAAAAGTTCGAAAGTATAACCAGCCTGTTTCTTATTTGACATTATGTGTAGATATAAATAGATATGTATTTACATTATAATATTATTAGCTTCAATTATAACGTTCTTAATTCTTATTGTTAGTCAACGGTTAAATTTTCCACCTCAGATGTATAAACGTATAAAAATGTCAGCAACATTTTTATATCACGAAAGTTTGGTACCATTTTGAATTTGTTATAACTTTTTGATAAAGCATTTAATACTTTTTTCTTATACTTCATCATAGAAAATCTTGGTAAAAATTTGCGAAAAAATCTAAAATATCCCGTATATGTAAAAATAAGACTAAAATGTCGTATAGACAGAAAATCTATAAATGCTTCATTTTTTTCAATGTTGTAACAAAAAGTATAACATTACAAAGTTGTAAAAAGTTGTCGAAATACGACAAATTCCCGACGAGAATTATCACCATTTGATCTCTTGTAATTTCGTGAAAAGATTATTCTACAACAATCAATCTAGATTCATATTAAAACTTAAAGCCTCTAATTTCAAAAGTCGACATTCATTTTTTTTTTACAGTATGTAAGGGATGGAAAAGTGAAACTTTCTTCTCGAAAATGCTAAAATAATGTAAAAATATTAAAAAATTTTTTCAGGATTAGGTTTATCATGATTTTAAAAATTAGCGTGTCTCCTTTTTACAACGATTTTCTAAAACCTGATATACAATTTCACTATTTTATTCAACTTTGAATGTTAGGATTAGACGACAAAAATTCAAGAAATCGTAATGTTTCGTTTTCTTTTGATAAGTTCCTCAAAATTCAATAAATTAGCGATAAAAAAAAATTATATAGCAAATTTTGAGAAAGCTTTAATTTTTAAAACCATGACCAAAATCTAATAAAGAAAATATTTTTCAATATTACATACATATTATAACAATTTATATCATTTTTGGGAAGAAAGATATGTCTTCACTTTCCCTCTACACTCTGTAGAAGTATCTTAGAATAAAATGAACAATAAGGTTTGAATGTAGAAGGTTCAAATTTCAAATTAAATCCAAGCTAATTGTTGTGCGATTTTTTTTACGAAATTATAATAGTTCAAATATCGACGCTTTTTCAAAGATCGAAAATTTAATTTCCGAACACTTTCATGAGCGATTCTTCGTTAATACCCCTTCCCCTAATTTGATACAAAATAAAACAAGATATGGAATCTATGTATTGATATCAAGTATGCTTACTATTTTTATGTATGATTCTACAACTATACTGGATAAGCTTTACTTATGATCAAGAGATCGAAAGCAAAAGTTTGCAATTAATCATACTAAAATCAAGATGAAATTTTGATGAAAATTTGCAACGAACGTCATAGCATATTGGTATTGAAATACGCATATTTTAAGTTTTATATTTTTGTTATAATATTTCAACAAAGCATTTACGGAGTTTTTCTCAGTAATTTTTCAAACTAATTTATAAATCGGAAATATTTAATTATTACTATAATACTATACTGTTATTACATATATATACATATAATATAGTATATACTATAATACTTTATTATTACTATAATATTATAATACTGTATTTAGTGTTCAAATACTTTCGGGCGACTATACGTATTGCTTGTATGTATTTTATCTTTTGCACGCTTGAAACTCACATACGACGAAGTAGATATTTCCAGAAATGAAGTTAGAATAACGACGATGCAACACAAGTTAAGTTAATCGTTTTGTTGTATAATCAGTTTTTTATAGAGCGAACAGTAAAAAGTAGAGAACATGAAGGCTACGTGCATTAATATGCATTAGAATTTATCGACATTTATGCATATGTACATTTTATTAAACGACATGACGTTAATGTTCCACAGTCATTGAAAAGAGTCACGTATTCAGTAGGTATCTGTCCGCAAGTTTACGTGCTCAATCAATTTCAAGATTGCGACAATCGTTAAATAATTCTAGTAACAATAACAATTAAGGCTACTAAAGGAGAAGAGTTTAAACCGTAAGTACTTAGCGACTAGTATTAAAATATTCTATTTTTTGATATAAATTGAACGATTCATCTTCAAAAGCCCAATTCAAAAATCGGAATCTAAGATTTCCAGATATTCTGGAAATTATGTATTTATATACTAAGATATATATTTTAATACATATTTTAATATATGATAATTCAGGCATTGATTAAAATAATTCATTATTCAATATTCTATTTGTCAATATATGAAACTGGTGGACACAAGAAGATTGGTACACAACAAAATGATTCTGACAATCATACGTCTTACAGAAGCTGATACATGTAATTAATTTGCCCGAATGATAAATGAAACTTTAGGATAACACCTACATGGACAAAAAAACAAATTTCACATAAAAAATAAATTTTTAATACAATGTATTGCTACTTGATGAGAAATAGTCAATGTTTTAAACTCCTTAAATTTATGAGAAAGTATCGTACAACAAAGTTTGAACGATCCTTGTAAAGGAGAGATTTCAAATCTTCAGAATAATGATAAATTTAATTATGAAGGATATTTTTTAGTGTATATAAAAACATCTGAAGTTACAAAAAATTTGAGATAAAGAAAATCTTTAATTATAATACTTTCTTATAAACTGTTGTAACTTCGTACGTATAACCATACAACAATGCACTTGGGCCCATTTAAAATCCTGAAGAAACTTAAAAGGACTCTCTTTTATTTTATATCGTTTTGAAATAAGATAATTTGAGATACTTGAAAATATATACTAATTAAATAGTATAAAATAGTATATATAAAATATATACTAACTAAATAAAGTTAAATTTACGACACTCTCTTGAAAACCTTCTAAATTTAAACCTTTTACAAACACTGAAAAAACTCCTTTCATAACTGAATCTATATTAAGTTTCAGACATAATAGTAGATGATTTGTTTTCACGAGTTGAAAATGTCAACTTTCCACACATATATATACACGCATTATTGTCTACTAATGCATCCGAAACTATAACTTGCAATTTCCTTTGAATAGTACCAATAACTTAATACAATATTTTTTTAAAGAACTTTTTCTTTTCAAATTTCTTAACAGAAAATATCATAAGTTGTTTTTCTCTTGCTTCGGTAGATTGACAACGTGAGTAAGGAACTTTAATTTCCTTGAGACCAGCAGATATAAAAAATATATTTCATTATGAATAAAGTGCATGATATCCAAGTCACTGTATCCTAATTACTCACACGTCTTCAACGTCGAAAAAACATACTTTTACCCAGATAATCAAGCATGGCTAACGAATAATTTTCCCTACTGCTTTTACTGTTGTGGCATTTACGTGATTCTAATTTTTGGCGGAAAGTGTTACATGTCAAATAGGCCGAAATTTAATCTGAGAGGCCCACTTGCATTATGGAGCGGATTGCTCGCAACATTCTCCATTATTGGATTTAGTAGGACAGTACCGGAATTGTTCCATGTATTGGAACAGTACGGATTTTACCATAGTGTTTGTACACCAAGGTAAATCTATTTTCATTATTCATATTTTCAGATAGTTTTAAATATTCAAAATTTAACTAGAACATCAGCTGTACGAACTGATTGGGATCAAAGTAATTTGAAGATTTGAGCAGTTCGGATAATTAAATGTGCAGCATCTTATCCAATTATAACTGTAGGAATTAAGTCCAAAATTAAGCCTAAGTTCTCAGTGTAATTTAAAATACGAAGCATATTACGAAAAATATTAATTATTTTTTTAAAAAATTCTGGGCCGAATAATTGAAGTTTGAATAATTGATGTTCTATTTGTATTTATGTTTTATTAAAAATTTGAAGAAAAAATATCGAAATAAAAAATTCGATTGTAATGTTAAATATAAATCTAAAATTTAAGAAAATGCAAGTATCAAACTTAAAAGTTTAATTAGTCTTTAAATTTCATTGTTTGATCTTTGATGAGGTGATTCGTTCTTAAAAAATGTCTTTCATTTCATGGATAAATCATGATGACCATTCATTGTTAAGCATTTCATACAAAAAAACTTCTTATCGGCTTTATAAATATGATGTATTAATAAAGGTAATATCAGGAAACGTTTAATTTATTTCGTTCATTTTTGATCTTCTTCAGGGAGACCGTGAGGACTATAGTATGATTCACGTTTGATGCATATTTTTGAATGACACAAAAGATATGTAGCTGAAGGTCATCTTTGTTTCTTGAAATTACAGATATAAAAAATTAGCGTGCATCATCATCTTTACTGTAAGAAAGTTGTAAAACTTCATTGTTTCCCATCTTTTCCAAATTTATCATTGACAAGAAAAATACTGATCCATATTATTGTGAATAGTATATTAATTTATGATAATAACAGAATTATTTTCTTTCCAGCAACATCCTACAAGATCGTGTTTCTGGTTTTTGGACATGGATGTTTGTCTTATCAAAGATTCCAGAATTTATCGACACAATCTTTATTGTATTACGAAAACAGCCATTGATTTTTCTTCATTGGTATCACCATTTATCTGTATCTCTTTTCGTATGGTACATGTATGCAGAAACTGTAGCAACTTCAAGGTGGTATACGGTAATGAACTACTTTGTTCATTCTATGATGTATTCTTATTACTCTTTGAAAGCAATGCAATACAAATTACCAAAAAGTGTGGCCGTGACGATCACTATGTTACAGATAGTGCAAATGATAATGGGTTGCACTGTAACTACTGTGGCTTATTATTACCGAAAAAGTGGTCATTTTGAATGTTATACTACACAGAAAAATTTCATACTCGCTTTTCTCATGTATTTCAGCTATATGATTCTCTTTGCTAGATTGTTTTGTAAGAATTATTTGTCCACCGAACATACGAGTAAAGACGGAAAGAAAATTCATTTCGATGAAATCGCGAAATATGGTAAAAAAAGAACTAATTAAGCATATTTTTCTGCACGAATACGATATTTTCTGAGAATCTTTTCTGAAAAGATTCGTATCCATAGATGCGTAGAGAAATATACTCGTTTCGAGAAATGATTCATAACTAGGGATTGAAATAAATAGTTGTCTATTGTTTTTAAGAAGAAAAGAGTCTTGCGGAATATTCATAGAAACTTTTTTTAAACAGTATTCTTATAGGACAAATATTTTGGAATTTGTTTAATAACTCTATAGAGATAAATTATTTTGAAACGTTTATTAGAAAATGAGATAAATAATTGATTGATATTAGATCAATCAAAGTATCAAATAAAATAAATAAAGGTATCAAATTATTAATTATTTATATTAATATTTGGTCACATATGTGTGATAGCGAAAATATTAGTAATCTCATACTTTTCATAGAATGGTATTCGGTATTTGTTACAATTATTATTTTTGCATTCAATTATATTGTATGTTTATTTTTATATTGTATATTTATTGTATATTATTTTTTTGTGTTATTGTATATTTATTGTGTATTACTTAATTTTATATTATTTATTTTTATGTTATATATTATATTATATATTTCTTATAATGCGAAAACATTCGCAAAAATTTTGTTGAGCTTGTTTCGAGCGAGAAGTGAAATTTTAATGGAAATACTAAGATCATTGTGAAAATAATTCATATATAATCACATTTTACGTCTATTTTTATGCTGGATTCAAGTTTGCAATAAATTTATTTTTATTTCAACATGTGCAATAATTAATTTTTTGTAAGATGATTTAATGTTACACAGTTCAATTTAATAAGTCACATTTGACAATAAACAAATTCCTGGAATAAAACCGATGGAATAGATATTTAATTTAATCCAAATTATAAAATATTTGTAAACAAAATTTCAGACTTTTTATGCTACAGTAGAAGATGGATTTCTGTATGATAGATTTTTTTATAGAAAATATGTAAAGTTATGTTTAGGAACTTTATGAAAATATGTCTTTGCTCTATTGTTTATTCGTGATCTAACCCAGCATGAAAAATGTTATATGTAATAGTTAAATTTTTATAAAATATGTTAAATAAAAAATATTTAATATAGAAATGTTTCAAATATGTTTAAATGTACGTTTACGTTAAGTTAAGAACTTATATGTCAGGAAATTCTAAGAATATATACATTCCATTTGAAATATTTGCATAAGTACATAGACTTTGCATTAGTGCACATTCAACTGGTAGTCCATTAAGCGGGAATATATCTATAAAATAAGTAAAGAATAAATTAGTAAATGATTATAGTGTGGGATTGGGAATTGCACGAAAGAGCTTGGAACTTTCTCCAGTACCCAACAATTGTCGTCTGCGTGTCATCTATTTAGTAGAAAGTTAGACTTTGGACTTGGGAATGTTTATTTTAGCCTTCCAGGTCTAGCTCTTGAAAATATTAAGGGTATGGTTGTGTTTGCATGCATCTGCATGAACGACGAATGCTTTGTGCGGATGAGAAATCAACAAAGTTGCGAGTCGCAAGAGCGAAAAGGCAAAGAGTTGCAAGCCTTGAATGAGTGAGAAGACAGCGAGATGTGAGTGAGTAGCGAGTTCAGTGTGTAGTCGTGTGAAGAAAACATAGCAAGCATATCTAGAATATAGTGTTAATCTTAATTTTTCTAATCACCTTAAATAAATTCTTACTTTTATCTTCAAATAAATATCTTTTATACCAAAATTTCTACAATAGGGAATAATGAGCTGCGTCGATTAGTCCATTAAAAAATATAAAACTTGTGGTTCAATCGATTGGAAGATGATCCTATATATAAAAATGAGTAGAGATTTTCTCGTTTTTGAGAGAATCGAATTTGAAAATTTATTAAGTACCAAAGTAATTTTTAACAAAATACATTCAAAATCTATTTCCTTGAAAATGACATCTGAAACGTTAAAATTTTATTCTAAATGTTTTACTTATTTTTGCGTAAAGAATGTCCTCGTATTGATTATTTGCGCCTGTACGGTTGTCAAAATTGAACATGAGTCATGTTGTATGGCTTTTGTTATACGTGTTTGACGTGTTCATAATTGCAAAGAAAACTTAATAAATAAAATGTAAGCTTAATATAATGACATAGGGAATAAGAAATTGTGTTCATTGCGTTTAATTTCATGATGAATCAACATTTCGTTTAAGTCATGATGTCATAGACATGATTTTTCTATAATATAAAATTTTCTATAATATAAAATTATAAACAAAAATAATGAAGTGTCCTTTTATGCTAATATAAAAATGTACTTATTTATACTAAAAAAGTTAAACATTTCAATATTTAAAAAAAAATATAACATTCTTAATTCGTAAAATATGTATTCATTAATGTTAATAAAACTGTAATAAAAACAATATATAAAAATAGTATAAAAAATACAATTAATAAAAAAGTAATTGTGCATAAAAGGGTACACATCACTGATTTTGATGAAATTTAAATATATTGTAAAACTTCACATTTTGAATAACTTTTCCTTATATATATAACCGCCGCTCTGCTTTTGTTTCCGAAATATTTGCGAAAAACTATTGCTACTACTGCAATGAACTTTGCCTATATCTACACGTTTATAGCAGCGTGTGTGTAAGCGTGAGTCGCAGATTGTTTATGGTTTCTATAGATATATCGAGGCGGCCAGCAATGGACGCATATAACGGGTGTATTTAAAATCTCGATTTGAATAGCCGTCCGACTTGCGGCGGCCGATTAAAAGACTTAACCCGAACCTTACTCAAACCTAACTATTCTACCTAGTAACTAATTTAATGGATTAGTGTAGGAGGACGGGTACGGATATAGAATGTAACTGATAGTATGGTGTGCGTGTGTCTTGAAGACTGTCGTGTGAGGAGTATGTGCGAGTGGAGAACAGAACAGCGTAACGTCGGAAAAATAAAAGAGCGTAACGTCGAGCGAAGAACGTCGTTCAGAGAAAAAGAAGATAGCGTCGAGTAAAGAGCGTGGCGTCATAGCGTAATCGTAAAAATTAAATAATACTTCTGTAATTAAATAATATCCTTTCTGTTGCCTACCAAACATTCCTACATAAAATTGGGGGCTCGTCCGGGATAGTAAAAGTGCAAGTGTAGGATACGGTGACAACAGGAAGAACAGTGTGGAAATATTCTCATTTTTTTTTTCTTTTGAGAGTGTGCATAGTGACTGTATTGGACTATTAGAACAATTAATATGCAATCGACATCAGAGTGTACGGCAGATCTCACAATCGCGGAACTGAAGGAGAAGTTGAGATCAATGGGTCTAAAAACGGCAGGAAACAGGAACGAGCTTGTCTGTCGATTACTGAATGCGGACCCATTAGGAACTTGTGTTCGTGAGGAGAGCGAGACGCAAGAAATCCTACAAGAAACATCCAAGGCGACGTCGGAGAAGAATATTCCAGAAAGATCCAAAGATGACACTCTAATGAAGAGGATGGACGAGTTTGAGAAATTAATTCAGGTAATTACTGTGGGAATAGCTACGATACGACAAGAATTTGGAAATATACAATCAGCTCAATCAGCAACTGGAGAGACAGAGATGTTGACTAGAAACAAAAGAGCCGACGAGAAACAAGTGAGCCCGACGCAAAAAACATGGAACGTTTCAGCGATAGCAGACTATTTGGCCGAATTTACAGGAGAATTCGATGGTTATGATAGGAGAAACAGCTAAAGTTAATAAAAGAAACGTACCAGTTAGACGAGGAGGAAACAAAAAAACTAGCAATTTTAAAATTGAAAGGTAAAGCTCTAGAATGGTTCCATTCAAAGCCAGATCATGTTGCCATGTCAATAGACGTGTTGCTACAAGAGTTACAGAGCATGTATCGACATTATCCAAACACAATTGTTATGCGTAAAAAATTCGAATCGCGTGTGTGGAATACTACAGAAACTTTCAATGAATATGCGCATGATAAAGTGATAATGGCTAATAAATTATCCATTAGCGAATACGAATTAGTGCAATATTTAATAGAGGGAATTCCTGATCTCAATCTACGGAATCAGGCTCGCCTACATAAATTTAAAACGAGGGCTGAAATATCGGAGGCGTTTGAAGACATCATGTTGCGAGGGCCGACCATTTCAAGAGGAGTCCGGAGCTCAGGTGATAACGTTGCTATTTCATCGTCAAGGATAAGGGGAGACAATTCAAGAGGAGAATTACGTAGTGAACAGGTGATGTGCTACAACTGTGGTGTTCTAAACCATATGAGTAGAAATTGCCCGACGAAAGAAAGCGGTGTAAAGTGTTTCAAGTGCAGCGAGCGGGGTCATATCGCATCAAGCTGTGTGAAGGGTGTGCAGCGTGCGAGTGAGCCGATGAAAGGTAACTACGTTGTATCACAGGCACAGCTAAAAAAATATAAAAAAAAGGTTATGATAAATGGCTATCAAACGACAGCATTGATCGACACTGGAAGTGATATTACGTTAATGACCACAGATCAGTACGTTAAAATCGGGTCGCCGGAACTACAATCTAAAGAAATTATATTCCGAGGGGTGGGACGTGATAGAAAGTACGTTAGGTGAATTTGTAGCAAATCTAATTATTGAAAACAACCACTATACAACTGCCGTGCAAATAGTTTCAGAGCATGTCACAGAGCATAAATTTATTTTAGGTACAGATTTTCTTGATAAAGTAGAAATTAATATCGAAGGAGGAGACATTTCTATATCACCTTTATGTAAAACATATCGAGAGAGTGAGGAAACTGCTGAGGTATTTCAAATAGATGTAGTTCAATACGATGACTCTCATAAAGTTGACGTAGCTAACTTTGAACACAGAAAGACAATAGAAACTATGATTTCCGAGTATCAACCTTTTAAAATCAAAGACGTAAACGTAAAAATGTCGATTTTGCTGACGGATGATGAGCTAGTTTATCAAAGAGCGAGACGACTGTCACCTTCTGAGAGAGAACTTGTTAATAACCAGATTCAAGAATGGATGGATGAGGGAATCGTACAACCTTCTCTTTCTGAGTATGCCAGTCCCGTTGTTTTAGTTAAAAAAAAAATGGATCTACAAGATTGTGCGTCGATTACCAAAAATTAAACACTAAAATCATAAAGGACCGTTATCATTAATAGAAGATCAGCTAGATTTGTTACAATCTGCGAAGTTTTACAGTACCCTCGACTTAAAAAATGGATTTTTCCATGTTCAGGTGGATGAGTCGAGTAGAAAGTACACCGCATTCATAGTCCCCGATGGACATTATGAATTCCTAAAAGTCCCTTTTGGCCTGTGCAATTCACCTTCGATATTTCAAAGATACATAAATGCTATCTTTAAAGATCTGATTCGTAATAAAATCGTTTTAACATATTTAGATGATCTCATCATACCATCTGTTAATTTTGAAACCGGTTTAAAAAACCTTAGAACTGTACTTAATGTTGCGAGTAACTTTGGATTGAAGATAAATTGGGAAAAATGCCACTTCTTACAAACTGAAGTTGAATTCCTAGGACATATCATTGCTAATGGAAAAATTCGTCCATCTGAGCATAAAACAGACGCTGTAAAGAAATTTCCTGAACCTACCTCTATACGACAATTGCAGAGTTTTTTAGGATTAACTGGTTATTTCCGAAAGTTTATTCTATAATTGCGCGACCCTTGACAAACTTATTGAAAGCGAATGCAATTTTTGTATTTAGTGAGAAAGAAAGAAATGCGTTTTTAGAATTAAAGAATGCGTTAGTTCATAAACCTGTTTTATACCTATATCGTGTGAATGCAGAAACTGAGTTACATACAGATGCGTGCATGTTTGGTTTCGGTGCGATTTTGTTGCAACGAGGATATGATGATAATGCGTTTCATCCTGTTTACTATGCTAGTGGCAAAACCACACCCGCCGAACAAAATTATAGTAGTTATGAATTAGAAGTGGCTATTATCAAAGCACTTAAAAAATTTAGAATATATTTACTAGGTATTCCCTTTAAGATTGTAACGGACTGTCGCGCGTTTACCCTAACCATGCGAAAAAGAGATCTGTGCGTTCGAGTGGCGAAGTGAGCTTTTCTGTTAGAAAAATTTCAGTATGTTATCGAACATAGGTCTAGTTTGAGTATGCGGCATGTCGATGCATTGAGTCGCCACCCTTTGTCAGCGTGCCTGGTTGTCGAGAAATGCAAGGACGGACTTACGCCGTGACTGAAGAAAGCCCAACAGGAAGACGATCAGTTGAATAAAATGATACATTTGGCAGAGCAAAATAAGCTGGAGGGATACGTCGTTAAAGGTGGCTTACTGTTTAAAGAGGTTGATGGTGATATACGTCTGGTGGTTCCGAAATCAATGGCTTTCCAAATAATTCGTGAAGCACATGAGAGAGGACACTTTTCTATAACGAAGACCGAAAACCTGCTACAAAAAGATTATTGGATACAAGGAATGAAACATAAAATTGAGAAGGTCATACAAAATTGTATTTCATGCATTCTAGCTGAACGGAAGCGTGGTAAGCAAGAGGGATATCTACACCCACTTGAAAAGGGTGAAATGCCTCTAGAAACTTTCCATATTGATCATTTAGGGCCATTATTCAGTACAAAAAAAAATTACAAACATATATTTGTGGTCGTAAATTTTACAAAATTTGTATGGTTATATGCTACTAAGACTACAAACTCAGCTGAAGTTATCAAAAGACTCCGAAAACAGTCTGTAACTTTCGGAAATCCGCGGCGTATTATTTCCGATCGAGGTGCAGCATTCACATCTCGAGAATTTACTGAATATTGTCAACAAGAAAACATTCAACATTCTTTAATAACTATTGGAGTGCCTCGCGCAAATGGAGAGGTAGAGCGTGTAAACCGCACACTCATACCATTACTAATCAAAATGTCAAATCCAAAAAAAGAAGATTGGTACAAGTATTTAGAGATAGCGCAACAATACTTAAACACCTCATTTCATCGGAGCATTGGAACAACGCCATTTCAGTTGTTGTTTGGAACAACTGCTCATTTGAAGGATGATCCTCATATAAGAGAACTAATAGAAGAGGAATGGGTTACTGCATTCAAAAATGAACGAGATGAGTTACGTATAGAAGCCTGCAAAACTATTGCGAAAATACAAAATGAAAATCGACGTACTTTTAATAAGAAAAGAAAAAAGGCAAAGAAATATAGAGAAGGAGATTTAGTAACTATTAAATGAACGCAGCAAGGACCAGGACTGAAACTAGCAAATAAATTTCTTGGCCCGTATAAAATAATAAAAATAATGCGAAATGACCGATACCTTGTCGAAAAAGTCGGTGAACATGAGGGACCATTACAAACGTCCACAGCATCAGACTTCATGAAATTCTGGATACCTGATATAAGTGACGTGAGTGATGCTTCAAGTGATGATTCGAATGACGATTTGAGTGACATTCGGGGGCGAATGTCCGTTCAGGATGGCCGAATGTAGGAGGACGGATACGGATGTAGAATGTAACTGATAGTATGGTGTGCGTGTGTCTTAAAGACTGTCGTGTGAGGAGTACGTGCGAGTGGAGAACAGAACAGCGTAACGTCGGAAAAATAAAAGAGCGTAACGTCGAGCGAAGAACGTCGTTCAGAGAAAAAGAGGATAGCGTCGAGTAAAGAGCGTGGCGTCATAGCGTAATTGTAAAAATTAAATAATACTTCTGTAATTAAATAATATCCTTTCTGTTGCCTACCAAACATTCCTACATTAGTTTCGGATTACATTTTTTATTTATACCATAAACAATCGGCGATTCAACGCTTACACACGCTGCCACAGACACGTAGCTATAGGCAATATTCATTGTAGTAGTAGCAATAGTTTTTTGCAAAAATCTCGGAAACTAAAGTCGAGCGGCGGTTATATGTATAGGAAAAAATTGTTCAAAATGATTTTTACAATATATTTAAATTTCTTCAAAATCGGTGAAGTGTATCCTTTTATGCACAATTACCAATAAAAATTACATAATATAAAAAATATGGTTGTTATTCGAAAATTGCATTAATCATTAATCAAATCACGTTTTTGTCTCCCTACTAATTAGGATAAGGGAACCTATTATATTATAATAATGTGCAATTTAATAGTTTGCATGAACCATATTCTGTTCATGATACATTTGGTCATTATTTAATTCTTTTACCAACGTCTTTTACGTTATAATGAGAATGATTTTCTTTGTACATTCCACTTCAGCTTTCCATTAAAATGAAGCTAAAATAATAACTGGTCCTCTCATTCCGATTTGTATGAAACAGGAGTTAATTCGAAATAAACATTTTATTTGATATACTTTTAATCATTTTATTGTTAATAAAAATTTCATATCACGCATATCAACTATATATATATATATATAGTATATGTATAGTATATATATATATA